>CM056508.1:25733086-27035214 GCA_029783415.1 Anisodus acutangulus
GGTATACCTCATATACTAAGTATATTTGGTATACGATTCATATATCCCAATGTATATCGAGAATATGTCTCAAACAAATTCCATGAAAGGATATAAATGAGGACAAACAGACAGGGATATGCACAACACACAGGTCCTTAAGCTACTTCATATGCTCCATGATTTAAAACTTAAACAAATCAATTATGCATTTAAAACTCAGAATCATGAAGCAACACAACAACCAAATAACCAAATCACTTGCATAGCTCTATACATCTTATTAAGCTAGATTTGTCAAATCACAGACCCCATGCCACATGTGTTTAGTTCAAACAAGTGAGGAAAAAATTATTGCAGCTCGACTTTAGCCATATCAATACCAGCATGACTAAATAAGAACACAAAACTAATTGCAGATAACAAGACCAAACCTAGAGCTTTATTCAAGCCAAAACCACAAACATGTTGACCATTTAGAGTTTCTTAGTCAGCACATGATTAGAAGCAACACAAGAAAGTGATCTGGAAGTCTGGACAAAGTAAACATGTTTGTTTTTCTTTTTATTTAATCTTTTTAGCTTGACAGATAATGGTGTAAACATTTCATGATTCAAGACGTACACCATATAAATCCTAAACTTAACAAAAATGGCCAAATAATGTACATAGACCACATGATTCAGGTAATCACCAACTAGGCCGACCTCACAAGCTATATGACTCAAACCAAACTCAAATTGGCAGAAACAGGCACAGTTCATAGAAAAACAAGTTGAACAGAGCATTAAGGCAGGTGCAGTTCTAATATCAGGTTTAACTTAACTTTGACAGAAGAATTTTCTTAACAGAACATGAGCTACACTTCCTTTCGTGGCATATAACAAGCATTTAAGATAGTGTTAAGCCCCCTTAAAGTCTCAAAACATGGGTGCTCCTTAAGAGATGAACTGAACAAATCCCCTAGTTCCATGTTTAGCTCAAACTAGACTTTGAACCTATGTGTGACATGATTAAAGCATAGATAAGCTATCTATCCTCAAAATCATTCGTTAATAACTATTTTGAAACCTAATTATGCGTCTAACAGATTCTATAATGAGTTTTAGGAGCTCAAACAAGTCTTATATGAAACTTCATAGATCATTTAATCATCTCAACATCTAATCTTTGTTCCTAACTGGTTTTAGATATTTTTTAGAAACTCAAACAACAACCAGAATTGCATTTAGCCAAATCATGCATCAAGTTTTACTTTTATCTTCATATCAACACAGATTTACCAACATATTACATGTAAGACCCATATTAAGCTAAACTAAACATCATCTCTAATTAATAACACCTATCTTCAGACAACTATTATGACTTAAATGGTCCATACACAGTTAAGTTAGAACTCAAATTAATACGTTAATCATAACTTGTACAACCCATACAATAGCTAAAACATATTTCGTACTTATATACTGATCAACTCAAATCAGTTTACTTAATCAAACAAGTTTCAAATTATCAGATTAACACTATTTCAAGCACAAACAGTCTGCATACTAGTTAATATAGATTCTAATACATTTGGATATGGTTTCGATTTAAACAGTCCACACATAATTAAAACTAATGTTAAACTAACATATTAAACACTTTATTTAACTAATCATGCTTGTAATCACATAATACATCAAAACAATAAAAATTTAAATAAAAAGACTTAAAAGGAGGGCATTTACTTTGTGTGGAGGCAACTGAAAGGTTGAAGGGACTTGAATCTTCACTCCAAACTCTCCAAAACTCTCTAAAACTCACAAACACATGAAAAATGAAAGGTTTAAAACTATGAATACCAATTAGGCTAGATCTGGGTTCCATCGAATGGTCTGGATCCCAACTTTAAGTGAAATTAGTCAATTTTTAACTCAATTAAGGATCTCAAAATATGAATGCCAAGAATCAACTTTCGGACCGTTGAATGCCAAGAATTAACTTTTGGACCGATCCCATAATTGAAGAAACAAGGGTCTCAATTTGTAGAGTATGATGGAAACCCTAGCAGACCAACAAATCGATGTGGGAGAACTAGTTTGGGGGGGGGGGTCCCTCCAAAAAGGTTTTCAACAAATAAGTGTCACGACCCCTTTCAACGAATCGTGGTGGCACCTATATAATCCCACCGGTAGGCGAACCACTCCAAATAATTCACAAGACATGATATAAATAAAAGCAAAATATAGCAAATTCTACATAAGTTGTCTCATAATATAAATGCGGAAGAAGAATTAAGTCTGATACACCAAAACATCCCCCAATGATCTAGTCTATAGATACAAGAGAACTAATAAATCCGATACAAGTCTAAATAGGCACGCAAGCCAAAACCAACATAAATAGTCTAAGAAGGTCTGTCATGTCTCTCAAATGCAACAAAAGACTAAAATAGAGATAACACTCAAGGGTATGCTGGAGATAGCATCCTCACCTTGAAAGCTGGATATCCACTACCCGAACTCATCCACGTGGTGCTGCGGAGGTGGAAGGTACTGAATTTCATCAAAAAAGAATGCAGCAAGTGTAGCATGAGTACACAATGTACCCCCGTAGACATCATAGGCCGACAATGACGGAAAATACATAATCAAAGATAAATATCAAGTTGACACCAAGTAATCCTATACTAGCAGTTCAATAATACAAGTAAATCACATAACCCACTTATTGTTCATAGAGTTCGACAATGATTCAAGCATCAAGTAGCATGTATAATTCTTCAATTCCAGAATCCAGTCAAGTTATCAACAATCGCCTCAAATGCATATGCAAGGTACCTTTCTCAACTTGGTATACAATACGTCAAGGTTTTATTATGATCCGTACACCTATGGAGGACCCGCAAAGTCCATATAACACTCTTATCTAGCTGGAATTCCACAAACGAATCTAACTAGAGCCCAAGACTCATTTTTGAGCCTCATCATGTTGCAGGCGTGCAACTCCGCTCCCCGCGTATCAATATCACCTCAAAGTGCCATAATCTCATAGTGTTCTTACCTTTCCGGCCTCTTGGACCCACATCCTATACATACCACTCTCATACCAATATTATAGAATCATGAGTGTATGAATACAAATGATAATACAAGGCAAGATATCATGATATCATGATATAATGAGATGCAATCAAGTATAGAGATGACATGTCACATGCTTTCATGATTCAACAACACATTTATATAATCCAAGTCAGAATCAAGATCTCATATCGAAATCATGTGTGATGAGTAAACAAGCAATAGCAAGTATGGCGACAAGCCTACATATGACAACAAGCCCAAATAAACATTAGTCAGAACCAACAGGAGGCAGATCCCCCAAATCTACCCATTGTCATAGTTCAACACCGGTCTTCATCACAATCGACTGAATGGGACTCCCAAACACGCCCAATACCCCTCAATATTTATAAATAATTATGCCCTTCTATCAAAGCCTCAAAACACTAAATCGTAGCCTACATCTAGGTCGAACATGAGCACTACACGATCAATCCTCGACGATAGCCTTGCCCTTCCTTTGCGCCTCATGATAATCGAAGTCTAATCACGCATATTATATCGTTAATATAAGGCTAACACAACATAAAATAAGATTTTAAATACCCATCCTGGGCCCACATTACCAAGACTCAAACTTTAATACTCAATTACTAATAATACATACTAAGTAGTCACATCCTTAAGTTAATTAGAAATCTATACACATTTGAAGCCTCATTTGGACAATAATAAAAAAGCTCCAATTTGAAACCCTAGAAATTTTTCCCAATTGAAATAGGCGTCTACAACCAAATTAAGTCTTAAAACATGATCATCTAACAATATCCATCACTAATTCACAATAATACAAGTAAACTAATCCATAGACCTCAATTAATGAATAACATAACTCTCTTAATCTCACATACATGCATAACTCATCTTCCCCAACTTATATTCATGCTATATCACCATTAATGAAGAACTTAAAAGTATAAACTTAATCCACAAAGGAAGAATCACTTACCCTAAGGATGAAATTGCTCCTAAACCTCTAAAATTGCTCTTATGACGACTCTAATATCGATATTTCTATTTTGGGAAAATAATTCTAACCTAAAGATCCTATAGGACACCTTATACAGTACTTTTGCCCTGGCAGAATCAACTCCATTTGAGCGGACCTGCTACGGCTGAAAAAACCCTCGATGTGGAAGGGTCTCTTGACACCTCACCCAGTGCCACGACAGACATAACTCCGCGGCGGCGGACTCACCCTTGCGGACAAATCCTCCCCCACGACGGAAACCTAATATCTCTCAAACTTCCACTTCGGCGAGCTAACCTCTCGCCGAGGCGGACACTGGTGCCGCCACGTCGGACACTAGATACCAGCAATGGGAAAATAACCAAATCACCTATCCAACACTCGAAACATTCCTGAGACCCTCCAGACACAAACCAGACATGCTAGTCTAAGGTAAATAGTATGAACTTGCTTATAACCTCAGATTTCTCATTTAACCGAGCTAAGACTTACTTTTCTAAAGAATCGTCCAAGATAAATAAAAATCCAAACTTTACAAATAAGCCCACAAAATGCATCTGTTTGCCTCGAGAAGCGAACTAATGACTTGACTAAGTCATAAATGACCCTCCGAAACTATCGGAAGTGACAACCAAGTAACGAACCCATTTAGCCAAAAGTCAACTTTGAGTCAAACTATCCAACTCTAAGTTTCTAGTTTTGGAGTTTTCATTTGAAATACGTATAAAAGACCTATAGATCCATACCACCCATCCCCGCGCATCACAAATCCCACACAAAGTATACGAGAAGGGTCAAACAAGCAAATAAGGTTCTTTAGCTAAAATGTCCGGATGGGTCATTACATCAGATACTAATTAAAACAATGTCCATCCTCGAATGGAGAGAAACAAATAGAGGAAACATACCGAAAGTAGTGAACAAGCCAGTATATTTGCTCCGCATATTAGACTCGGTCTCCCAAGTCGCTTTCTCAATAAGACGATACCTCTACTGAACCTTCATAGAAGCTATCTCATTCGACCTCAACTTCCTCACCTGCTTGTCCAAAATAACCACAGGCTCTTCCTCAAACTCCAAATTCTGATCTAGCAATACAAAATCCTACTGAATGATGTAAGTACCATCATCGTGATACTTCTTTAGCATAGATACATGAAAAACTGGATGAACGTCTAAAAGACATGGTGGCAGAGCCAACTCATATACCACCTCCCAACTCTATAAATAATCTCAAAAGGTCCATTGTACCCCGGGCTCAACTTTCCTCTCTTGCCGAATCTCATCACACCATTCATGGGTGAGACCTTAGAAGAACTCTATCACCAAGCATGAACTCTAAATCTCAGACCTTTCGGTCCGCATACTCCTTCTGCCTACTCTAAGCTGCCAGGAGCTTATCCGGAATCATCTTCATTGATGTAAGTATGGAGGGGTGAGTGAGGGTAAGTGGGGATGAGTTTGGCAGGGAACAAGTTGACGCAAAAACAAGACACAAAGTGGGGGTTCTCGGTCATTGCCGGGCAGTAGGTATTTAGAGGCTGTTTTGGGTGGATTCAAGGGGAGTTGGGTCAGGGCTCTTTGTGGGGTTATTGTGGACACCAAGAGGGTTGTTGTGGTGGTCGGACCTAGTGGATGGGTGGTGGAAAGATGACGGAAACAAACTGAAATAGTAAGGTTGCGGTAGGTGTTGTTTTGTGGAGTGTTTGTGATTGCCGGGTTTGGACGGGGAGTTGTGGGTGGTTTCGTGGCTTGGCCTTTATTGTGGATATTTGTAAGGTACTGTAGGATATTATGGTAAAAGGAATGAGATGGGTTGGAAGAGGGATGGACACGGGATGCTAGGTGCAAACCCGAGTACAAACCAAGCACAATCGGTCGATAAGTTAAGGATAATGACAATGGGTTTTTAATGCCCAAGTCGACACCTTTAGGGGTTGACCAATTTAGCAAGTTCTATTATGAGGTTTCTAAGTGCGATTCACGTGAACAAGTCAAGTGAGGGTGGTTGGAAAACCTTATGATAGACCATGGATTTGGGTTTGGTTGGACCACACAGTTCCAACGTCTACCTACACCGAGGGGGTTCCTTAAGCTTGGGTTTTGATTAGGTCACACAGTCCTAACTAAGACTTACACCAAAGGGAAACCTTTGTTTGGGTTTAACTAGGTCACACAGTCCTATCTTCAACTTACACCAAGGGGCTTGGCTCACATAAGAACTAAAGGTACTCTCGGAGCACCAACTAAGAATATCAATCCCGGATCGAGAGACTTAGTTATCTTGAGTAAAATTCAACTTTTAATATTCATCAAACTCTCATTTTTACAATGGCCTAAAGTCTCAATTTATAGTACAAAAGAAGACTATTCTAGAAAGCAAATAAAAAGACAAACTTACACCTAGTGTGAACACATTTGGATTGACTTGGTGACCAAGGTGTTCGGCCACCTCTTCCTCTTCTCTAGGCCGATATTGATGCCTTCTATGTAACCATATTGGTTCTTCCAACCTCTTTAGGGATCCCAAGTGGAAGAATGCATGAACTTGAGCTCTTCATAAATGTTATCTTCTTGGAATAGGTGTGGAAGCTTCATTCCTTGCACTTGCTTGGATGAACATTTCGGCCAACTTCTTCATCTCCCCTTGGACGATTTTGAAGACTTTAATGTAGCCAAATTCATGAACTAGTTGGTTCATGAATTGTCTTCTTGGAAACCTTAACTTCTAGATGCTTCTTGTCCTTGCCATTGTGTCATTTTCGGCCTTGTCACCTTGTAGGAAGAACTCTTGGCTTGTCACCCTTTTACATGGCCTATTAATTGTGTCCTAAGGTAGTTATTACGTGACATACTATGTCCCGAGCTAAGAGCTAAAAGCTAAGCTAAGAAATAAAGACAAGCTAAAAGAAATACATGGTCTCGGCCAAAACCATCAAGAAGACCGAAAATACAAGACTTCTTAGATATTTATGTCACAACTCCAACGCCATTCCATTTTCCATGCCATGTTAGGAATATAAGTGTAGAAGGACGTGCCATTATTGACAATCTTAGTAAAGCACTTCTTGACTCATGTTGGGAGCTTAAGTTCGCGGGTCGATTTACATCATTCTCTTCTTCCTTGAAGGAATTTTCCCTCAAATTTGTGCCTTCTAAATGTTAAAATTTATTTTCAACAAGTGTTGATCTAATATTTCCACCATTAGATAGGGCTAGAAGTTTTATCTTGTAGGTGCCTTCCTCAAAATTTGCCAAATAAGGATCCGGATACGAGACTAATGGTTTTGATTCAACATGTTGTCCGAATTGGGTCACGGGTCCCATAAGATATAATGCCTTGCCATAAGTATGATAATGGTGACGTGCATTACTCCATTTTGTGCTAGAGCAAATGATGGCACATACTCTAGTTTCACGTTTGATGTCCAATGACTTTTTAGGCATCGTTAGGACCGGGGCTTCACAAATCTTCCTTCTCAAGGCTTCAAAGACTCTTATGGCTCATTGGAACTATTGGATAGGGGCAGCAAAGGCACAACAATTTCACTCGACATGATGAGAAGAAGAAGCCGAATCAAAGCAACTATTTACCGCAATGAATTCCGTAGCCTTGGACCATATTTGGATAGATTCCACTGTGGTTGGATTAGCACACAAGCCCTCGGATGATATTAAGTGTCCCAAGGAGGGACGTGATACCTTGTATAGGCAAAGGTTTGGGGTGTCACACCATCCAAATGGCATTACAAGACATTTGCTCAAACCAAACTCGACCTCGAGGATCATCTTTCATTCATCTTCTCTTCGGATTCCCACTCGAAGGTAGCTACCTTTCAATTCTATCTCGATGAACAATTTGGCTCTACTCAATTCATTAAAAAGGTTTATCAACCTCGGCATAGGAAGTTTGTTTTCCATGATGAAGTTGTCGACCTCTTGGCTTTCAACACACGTGTGATAAGTTTCACCTTCTTTTGACTCCATCAAGCTTGTGGCCTCGTCCAGATTGCGTTCGTAGGCTTGAGGGGTTGGGTAATGAACTTCTTGGAAATAAACCAAGAGAGTGTTTACTACTTTCCATCGGTGATGGCCGGTTGCAAGAACATCCGCACCTACATTTTCAAGAGGTTCCTTCACGGATTCCCTTGGATTTGCATCTCCCCTCGTGTCTACTCCTAGACTTTCCTCGCATACCAATGAGTCCATAAGACTCCCCTTCTTTGATTCCTCCTCCATCCTCCGTGCATCAAGTGAGAGATTTTTGTCATTGCGTTTCATCGCACTTCAGATTCTCATGGCCTTCACCTTACTAGGTGACACTAGCAACAACCAGATTTTCTTGTTATTACTCCGAAGAGAATAACTATTTCTCTCTCTATCATGTTGTACCTTTCGATCGAGTTGCCATGGTTGTCCCAATAAAATATGACATGCATCCATGGGGAGGATGTCACATCATATTTTATATTCATATGTTTCAATCTGAAAGCTAACAAGAGTTTGTCTTATTATTCTTAGCTTTTCGTCTTGGTTCACCCATTGGAGAGTGTACGACCAAGTTGACACCACTTCTTCCATCAATAATCATGTTACATACTTTATCTTTTACCTTACATCGTGTGTAAAAGAGTCTATCCTTTTGAGTCTCCGCAAGTGTTTCAAGTTGATCCTCCAACACAAGTTGGAGTACTAAGTTTTCATGCCTTGGGATGTTTTTCACAACCCTGGATTCAACATTATTATTCATGGCATGTTCCGCAAGTTCCTTTCTTATGGATTGCACACGGTTGTCCAAAACTTCACTTGAGATCCGCCAAAAATCTTTTTTTGTGTAAGGCGTCGCGTCAAGGTGTGGAATGGGAGCGCCTCACTATGATAATAATATGATGTAAGTATATAGGGGTGAGTGAGGGTATGTGGGGCTGAGTTCGGCAGGGAACAAGTTGATGCAAAAACAAGACACAAAGTGGGGGTTCTCGGTTCTCAGCTATTGCCGGGCAGTGGGTATTTGGAGGCTGTTTTGGGTGGATTCAATGGGAGTTAGGTCAGGGCGCTTTATGGGGTTATTGTGGACACCCAGAGGGTTGTTGTGGTGGTTGGACCTGGTGGTTGGGTGGTGGAAAGATGACGGAAACAAGCTGAAACAATAAGGTCACGGTAGGTGTTGTTTTGTGGACTGTTTGTGATTGTCAGGTTTGGATGTGGAGTTGTGGGTGGTTTCGGGGCTTGGACTTTGTTGTGGATATTTTTAAGGTACTGTGAGATGTCATGGTGAAAGGAATGAGATGTTTTGGATGAGGTATGGACACGGGATGCTAGGTGCAAACCTGAGTACAAACTAAGCACAATCAGTCGATTAGTGAAGGATAATGACAAGGGGTTTTTAATGCCCAAGTCGACACCTTGAGGGGGTGACCAATTTAACAAGGTCTAGTCTGAGGTTGCTAAGTGCAATGCTCATGAACAAGCCAAGTGAGAGTGGTCGAAAAACCTTATGATAGACCCCGGGTTTGGTTGGACTACACAGTTCCAACGTTTACCTACGCCGAGGGGGTTCCTTAAGCTTGGGTTTTGATTAGGTCACACAGTCCTAACCAAGACTTAAATCAAAGGGAAACCTTAACTTGGGTGTAGATATGGCATGTCACATGCTTTCATGATTCAACAACGCATTTATATAATCCAAGTCAGAATCAAGATCTCATATCGAAAGCATGTGTGATGAGTAAACAAACAATAACAAGTATGGCGACAAGCCCACATATGGCAACAAGCCCAAATAAATACTAGTCAGAACTAGCACGAGGTTGATCCCCCAAATCTACGCATCATCTTAGTTCAACACCGGTACCCACTCAACCTTTCATCACAACCGGCTGAGTGGGACCCCTAAACATGCCTGATACCCCTTAATATTTTTAACTAATTATGCACTTCTATCGAAGTCTCGAAAAACTAAGTCGTAGCCTACCTCTGGGCTGAACAGGAGCGCTACACGATCAAGCCTCGATGATAGCCTTGCCCTTCCTCTGCGCCACGTGATAATCGAAGTCTAATCACGCATATTATATTGTTAATATAAGGCTAACACAACATACATCAAGACTTTAAATACCCATCATGTGCCCACGCTACCAAGACTGGAACTTTAATACTCAATTATTAAGAATACATACTAAGTAGTCACATCCTTAAGTTAATTGGAGTTTATACACATTTGAACCATCAATTGGACAATAATAATAAAATCCTCAATTTGAAACCATAGAAATGTTCCCTAATTGAAATAGGCTTCTACCACTAAATTAAGCCTTAAAACATGGTCATCTAACAATATCCATCACTAATTCACAATAATACAAGTAAATTAATCTATAGACCTCCATTAATCAATAACATAACTCTCTTAATCTCACATACATGCATAACTTATCTTCCCAACTTATACACATGCTATATCACCATTAATGAAGAACTTAAAAGCATAAACTTAATTCACAAAAGAAGAATCACTTAGCCCAAGGATGAAATTGTTCCTAAAACTCTGAAATTGCTCTTATGACGGCTATTAATGTAAGTAAGGAGGGGTGAGTGAGGGTAAGTGGGTCAGAGTTTGGTTGTAAATGGGTTAACCCAAAAATGGCCTTGAAAGTGGGGTTCTCAGATTATGCCGGCAGTGTGGTGTTTGGTTGTTGTTTCGGGTAGTTTTAAGGAGAGTTTTGTTTAGGCGTTTTATAGGGTTATTGTATACACGTTGAGGGTTGTTCTGGTGATTGAGCTTTGTTAGTTTAGTTTTGAATGATGTCGGAAGTTTACTGAAATAGTGAGGTTCTCGGTTGGGGTGTGTAATGGGATGTTAGGTGTTGTCGGGATGACACATCTGATCATGGATGGTTTCGGTTGGTGGCTTTGAGTGTGGGTGTTTGGTAAGTCTTATGGGATGTGATGGTAGAATGAAAATGATGGTTTGAACAAGGAATGAACACGGGATGCTAGGTGCAAACCCGAGTACAAACCAAGTATAGGACAATCGATATAGCAAGGATAATGACACGAGGGTTTTAATGCTCGAGTCGACACCAAGATGAGTTTGGCCAATTAGACAAGGTCTTGACCGAGGTTGATAAGTACAAGCTCGTGAACAAGCCAAGTGAGGGGGCCAGTAACCTTATGATAGACACTAGGCTTGGGTTTGGTTGGATCACAAAAGTTCCAACGTCCACTCGCACCAAGGGGGTTCCTTAAGATTTGGTTTGATTAGTTCACACAAGTTCTAACCAATACTTACATGGAAGGGACCTTAGCTTTGGTTTAACTAGGTCACACAAGTCCTAGATTCAACTTATACTAAGGGGTTTGTTCATACAAGAACCGAAGACCCACACAAGGACCAACTAAGGTAGACAACACACAAGTTGAACTTTAGTGTTTGAGTAAAACTCAAATTTTTCTATTCACCAACTCTATTTTTTAAATAAACATAAGGGTCCTATTTATACTACTATATGGACTATTCTTAAAAGGAAACAAAATGCACACAACCTTGAGCCATTTCGTCCAAGGTAGGAACGTGGAAGGGGTCCTCGGCCGAGTGGGAGTACGGGGATGAATCCCAATCTTCCATGCATTCTAGATGCTTCCTTGGTACCCTTCACATATGAACTAGTTAGCTCATCAATTGTATTTTTGGGTAGTGTTGAGAACTATTCCCTCTTGGCATGAAACTTGGGCCGAATGACCATGTGAATTGCTCGCCCAACTCTTCAACTTCCAAGTTGCCTTCTTGGTGTCTTCAAGTGCATGAATGTGATAACCGTTTGGGAGAAACATGTTCTAGATGGTTCCTTTCCTTTGACACCTTGTTCATTCATGGTCAAGTCACCTTTGGAGAAAGCTCTCGGCCTAGTCATCTTTTCTCTTACATAATGCATTGATTGTGTCCTAAGGAGACCATTAACTAATCTAGGAGTTAAGCTAAAAGAAAACAATATGATCTCGACCAAGACCACCTGAAAGCCGACAAAACTATTTTATTCTTGAGTCTTCAAGTATTGTCCTCGACCCCACTCCATATTCCATAACATGTGATGCATGTTACCATGGGATTGTTGGCAATTTTGGGCATTCCTAGCAAGTCGCCTCTTGGTTCTTGTTGAATGCTTAAGTTTACTGGCTTTCTTACATCAATCTCCTCTTATTTGATAGAATTTTTCCTCAAATTCTCATCGTCTAGGTAAGGTCACAAGTCCTTAATATTAAATGTTGAGCTAACACCTCCATATTTATCTGGTAGTTTGATCTTGTAGGCACTTTCTCCAAACCTTGACAATACTTTGAATGGGCCATCCGCTCTAGGCATTAGTTTGTTTTTCCTTAGGTTAGGAAACCTCTCTTTCCGTAGGTGGAGCCAAACCAAGTCTCCGGGTTGGAATTGCGGTTGGGTCCTTGACTTGTTTGCGTCCATTTTGTACTTATCATTGGCCTTTTGAATTTGTGCTTGAATTTGATCATGTAACTTTTTGAAGGCCTCAATTCGATCCCTAGCCGTGAAGCTTAGTATTTCCTTCCTTGGAATGGGAACTGGATCAATGGGCAGGAACGGGTTGGTGCCATACACAATTTCGAATGGAGCTTTTCCCGTTGTGCGAGATTGACTCCGATAATAGGCAAATTCTGCGTGGGCCTACTTGATATCCCAATCCTTAGTGGTATTGCTTACCAATCCTCTCAACAATGTGCTGAGAGTTCTATTAGTTACGTTCGTTTGGCCATCTGTTTGAGGATGATGAGAGGTAATAAACAACAACTTGGTACCAATGAGTCTCCATAATGTCTTCCAAAAATAACTTAGGAACTTCACGTCCCTATTCGACACAATGGTTTTAGGAACACCATGCAACCTCACCACTTCTTTCAAATATAAATCTGCAATGTGAGTTGCATCATTGGTCTTGTGGCAAGCGATGAAGTGAGCCATCTTTGAAAACCTATCCACAACTACCATGATAGAATCATTGCCCCGTTGTGTCCTTGGTAAGCCGAGAATAAAGTCCAAGCTCACACTTTCTCATGACCATTCCAGAATCGGAAGAGGAGTATACAACCCCTTGTGGAAGAGACTTTTAGACTTTTGGCAAGTGTAACACCTACTCACCACCCCATTCACATCTTTATCCATCAGTGGCCAATAAAAGTGTTCTTGGAGGATATCCAAGGTCTTCATTACTCCAAAATGTCTGGTGGTTTGAACAAGGAATGAACACGGGATGCTAGGTGCGAACCCTAGTACAAACCAAGTATATGACGGTCGATATAGCAAGGATAATGACACGAGGGTTTTAATGCTCGAGTCGACACCAAGATGAGTTTGGCTAATTGGACAAGGTCTTGACCAAGGTTTCTAAGTACAAGCTCGTGAACAAGCCAAGTGAGGGTGGCCGATAACCTTATAATAGACCCTAGGCTTGGGTTTGGTTGGATCACACAAGTTCTAACTTCCACTCGCACCAAGGGGGTTCCTTAAGCTTGGGTTTGATTAGATCACACAAGTTCTAACCAAGACTTACACCGAAGGGACCTTAGCTTGGGTTTAACTAGGTCACACAAGTCCTAGCTTCAAGTTACACTAAGAGGTTGGTTCACACAAGAACCGAAGGCCCACACAAGGACCAACTAAGGTAGATAACACACAAGTTGAATACTTTAGTGTTTGAGTAAAATTCAAGTTTTTCTATTCATCAACTCTACTTTTTACATAAACATAAGGGTCCTATTTATACTACTATATGGACTATTTTAGAAGGAAACAAATGGGACACAACCTTGAGCCATTTCAGCCAAGGTGGGAAAGTGGAAGGGGAAGGGGTCCTCGATCGAGTGAGAGTAGGGGGGGGGGATGAATCCCAATCTTCCATGCATTCTAGATCCTTCCTTGGTACCCTTCACATATGAACTAGTTAGCTCATCAGTTTTATTCTTGGGTAGCATTGAGAACCATTCCCTCTTGACATGAACCTTGGGCCGAATGACCATGTGAATTGCTTGACCAACTCCTCAACTTCCAGGTTGCCTTCTTGGTGTCTTCAAGTGCATGAATGAGATAACCTCTTGAATGCTTAATTTCACCAGCTTTCTTACATCAGCTTTGGTCTTGAGGTTTCTATTTTGGGAAAAAGAATTCTGACCTAAAGATCTTATAGGACACCTGATACAGTATTTTTGCCCTAGCGGAATCGACTCCGCTGGAGCGGACCCGCGATGTCAGACCACACCCTCACTGAGGCGGGCTCACTTGACACCTCACCCAGTGCCACGACAGACATGACTCCGCGGCTGCGGACTCACCCCTGCGAAAAAATCCTCCCCCACAGCGGAAACCCACCATTTCCTAAACATCTATTTCAGCGAGCCAACCTCTCCCTGAGACGGGCATGCCCGAGTAGACACTGGTGCCGCCATGACAGACACCAGATACCAGTAATGGAAAAATAACCATATCACTTATCCATCACCTGAAACACTCCCGAGACCCCCTGGACACAAAACAGAAATGCTCATCTAAGGTAAATAGTGCTAGAAACTCGCTCGTACCCTCAGATTTTCCATTTGACCGAGCAGATACTTTTCTAAAGAATCATCCGGTACAAATTAAAATCCAAACATTACAAATAAGTCTACAAAATATATCTGATTTCCTCGGGAAGTGAACCAATGACTTAACTAAGTCATAAATGACCCTATGGAACTATCGGAAGCGACGAAACCCAAAAATGAATCCATTTAGCCAAAAGTCAACTTTGAGTCAAGCTATACAACTTTAAATTTCTCGATCTAGGTTTTTCATCCGAAATGCATATAAATGGACCTCAGGATCCATGTCACCCATCCTCGCGCATCACAAACTCCACCTAGAGTCTACTGGAAGGGTCAAACAAGAATATAAGGGTCTTTAGCTAAAAACAACTGGACCGGTCATTACAATAAGATTCGATCGTTTAAAATCAGAAGTGGACAAATCCCATTAAAACTCATAGAAAAAGCAAGGCATAGAGGGGCGACCTCACCTTGGGTCGGGTGGTGGTGGTACAGTGGCATATTGATGTGGGAAAGGAGAGCATTCAATGCTCTTTCCCTTTCTAGCCAAACCATCTCTAGACGAAAATAGCGTGCTCTATGACCTTGCCATTCTTGGCAATGGCAGACATGACTAAGGTTTGGTTTCCTCCCAAATCGCAAAGAACAACCAAAATGGCAAAGCATCGTGCCCTTTGCATGATTAAGGTGAGATTTGGGCCGTGTTTGGGCTATTTTTTACCTAGGCTCGACCGAAATTAAAAGAGGAACGGAAGCCCAATGTGATTTAAAACAAGTTTGACCAATTATAGCTATATTTTGCAAATGTGATCATATTGTAAATTAGGAAATGATAATTTCATAAATAACCTAATTAAATTAAAAGCTTCATTTTAAGCACACATTTGATGCTAATTCGGATTTAGAAAATTTAAATCATTCAAAAATCCTTTTAATTTAATAACATGTTTTAAAATTATATGTAATTCCATTATCGTATTTAATTGCACAATCTCCCGATTTTAACGAAATGAACTATTTGATCTCTTTTAATTAAAAATTTTAAAAAAATTATATTTATAATTGTCTGTTAAATTCTAAAATCATAATTAATGATCAAATATTGTAAAAATAGGACATGATATAAAATAAATATACCAGATGATATTTCATCGAATGAAATGACAAAATACACTCGGAATAATGTTGTAAAATCATATTTTTCTTGTGAAAAGTATATTTCACTCCGTCTGTGACTCGGAAATGTTGAATGATTAACTAGGATTATTGGAGGATAAAAATTAGGTGTCAACAACTGCCCCTCGTTGTTCGGAGATGGCAAGATCATCTTTGAGCAGCAAAATGTGACTTACCTGGTTTTTAGCTGACCAACTGGGAAATACTTCTCATTTTTATGGAAATTTTTCAAAAATTATGGCCGGACCTGGTCGCTTGATTTCCTACATATCTCAGATTATATGAGAATTCGGGTCATTTATAGTTTGACTCAATTAAACCACTAGAAAACCAATTAAACAAAGAAAACTCTCAGAACTAAAATGTTTTGAATTGATTTTGTTGGAACGTGACCGATCCTCGGAGATTGAGTGGCCTACATATCTTTGGTTTTGAGAATCAGGTCACTTATAGTTCAACTCGATGGACCAAAAAGGGTGTCCCTTATGTGTGAATTCCTTTGACCTTTCTGGTGCATGCTCGACAGGTTACATATTTTTTCTTAATAATAAAATCTTGGTGATTTGCGAGCGAGTTAGATACAGAGTGATGTTCAAGCTCGTGCTTATAGAGCTTAACTATTGTTCGTACATTATTTTGACCGACTACCCAAGAACAAGTTCCACGTTTTCTCCACTTGCGTCTGGACCTGGTCTGCTCACTTCCTTCTTCCGGTAGCCCTGACTTGTTTCTATGTGCTAGGACCTGACGTGTTAATTATTTATATTTATTATACTTGTGCGACTTTGTTTGTCGTGTCCTCTTAGATGACTAATTTTAAGCGAGTGACACCTCCGATTCCGTCTGGCTCGTATGACTCTGTTGGTCGAGTGTTCTTTGAGTAGATGCCTCTTCCGACACTGTCTAGCTCATTTGACTCTATTGAATTAAGCAGATGCCACCTTCGACATCATTTGACTTGTTTATGTGTTGAGCGGATGCTACTTCCGACACCGTTTGGCTCATATGTGAATGACCCTCTTGGCATACAGTTTGTATGGATGGCCTTCTCGGCAGTTTGTATAAATGCTTTTTGAGTAGATTTATTGCATGTCATCTTATTTTTTAAAACGAATACTGCGGTCTCTTTGACCAGATTTACATTATTTTGACTTTGAAGTGAATACTGTAGCCTTCCTGATCGGATTTATATCATTCTGACCCTTTAGAAAATACTGCGCCCTTTTGATCAGATTTGCATCTCTTTGATTTTTAGAGCAAATATTGTGGCCTCTTGACCGGATTTACATCGTCTTGACTTTGGAACGAATACTGCAGCCTCTTGACTGGATTTACATCATCTTGACTCTTGGAATGAATACTGCGACCTCTTGACCAGATTTACATCATGTTGACTTTTGGAGCGAATACTGCGGCCTCTTGACCAGATTTACATCATTTTGATGCTGGAGCGAATACTACGGTCTCTTGATCAGATTTACATCACCTTGACTTTTAAAAATGAATACCGTGGTCTCCTTGATTAGATTTACATTGTTTTGGCCTTTATAAGGTTCTCATGGTCGGATTGCCCTTTTTTCCTTTTCATGGCTAGATATTACTGCCCTTGTAACGCTATACTCTCTCTATGGCTCTTCTGGCCCGATTATCATCTTATTGTGTCGGAGCTTCTTCTTTGTTATATATGCCTTATGCATGACCAAACAAGTTAGTAGAAAATCCTTCATCCTCTTGATAATGTTTCGGGAAACTGTAAATAGAAAAATTGTTAGTTCCTATGAGGTCGATCCGTGTCGCTAACTCCTATTGTGTTGTTTCTCTATTTTTCCAGTATTGACCCCCTTTTCGGGCTCAGTATTATGAGAGATGACCCTTTTCGGGCTCAGTATTATGAGAGATGACCCTTTTCGGGCTCAGTATTATGAGAGATGAAATTTTAAATAAAAATGATTTTTTTGAGAAAACAGTTTTTGACTAAAACACTTTATCATATTTAAAATATTGTTAACTCAACGTTCATGACATTCACGCTCTGATCATAGTTCTTCGACCATCCTTGGCTCTCTAGGCGTGCTTCTTATTTGTCATGGTAAAATTTTGACACCCCCTCAAAAATTTGCCCATGTTGCAGGTTTGCGACTGACTGACTCTCATGGCCGTTCGTATTGAAGGAATTTTTGAGTTCTCTAAAAAATTCTACCCTAGTTGAATGTTTGAGACCTATTGACTCTTGTACCAGTGCTGTCGGTGGAATGGTTGAGATATTCTCAAAATTCTTCCACAGTTCGCAAATTTGGGCTGGTTGATCCTTTGTACCGGGTTTGTTGGTGGAATATTTGAGATCCTCTCAAGAATTTTGCCCAGTTGTAAGTTTGGAATCTTTGTACTTCGTGAAGCAGTCCCTTGAATCTTGATGTCTCAAGCTTCCTAGGGGTTTCTTCGGTTTTTCCTTTGGTGCGATCGAGCTCAAAGAGTGCCTACGTATCCCATCTCGGGAATTAGGTCGAACGTAGTTCAAAACATGATTGTTGATTTTTATAATAGTGCGACCCAATCCTAAAGGGACGCCTACGTATGCTCTTGGGAATCAGATCCTCACGTAGTTCATCACAAGGAAATAAGGGTTTTTATAATAATGCGACTGACGTATCCTATCTCGAGAATTAGGTCCTCGCCTAGTTCATATTACAAGGAAATAATGGGTTGTTATAATAATGTGATCGAGTCCTGAATGGATGCCTACATATCCTTCTTAGGAATTAGGTCCTCACGTAGTTCATATTATAAGGAAATGTCATTTCATTTTCTAGTGCGATTACAAGTAGAAAAAATGCAACTACAAGAAAAAACGTGATTACAAGTAAAGAAATGTGATTACAAGAAAAAGGTGTTTACAAACTGAGAAGCGTGTCTTCACGCGTAATATCTCTTAATTGCGTTTGAATTGATCGCCTTGGGCCACTCTTGGCCGAGGATGACATCGCCTCCTAATAGTACCTTGCGCACTATGTAGGGCCCTTGCCAGTTGGGTGAAAACTTTATGTTGTACTCGTTTTGGTATGGAAACACGCGCTTGAGTACCAGTTGCCCTTGCTGAAGGTGCGTGTCATTCTCTGTTGGTACAGTTAACAAACATATCGAGACTATCATTTTCTCGTCGATCAGAGCCAATTGCTCATAGCTCTTCCAGATCCACTCTGCGTTGTCTAGTTCTGGTTCTTGTATGATTCTGAGTGAAGGTATTTCTACCGCGGTCGATATCACTACTTTAGTGCCATAAACAAGTAAGTATGGAGTTGCTTTGGTTCAGGTTCGAGTAGTGGTTCGGTATCCTAGAAACGCGTAGGGCAGCTGCTCATGCCAACACTTGTAGTTGTCAGTCATTTTTCTTAATATCCTTTTGATGTTCATGTTGGCTGCCTCTATGGCTACATATATTTGCGGCCTATAGGTGGTCGAATTCCAATGAGTTACATAGAACGGCTCACAAATGTCCTTCATCAGATGACTGTTCAGATTTGTTCCATTGTTAGTTATGATTGACTCTGGGATGTTGAATCGGCAATATGATATTGTTCCGTATGAAATTCTACCACTTTCTTTGTCACCAACTTGTGAGAAGTAGCTTTCACCCACTTTGTGAAGTAGTATATGGCAGTTAAGATGAAACGATGTCTATTGGTTGCTTGGCTCAATGGGCCAGATGACCCTATTTGTTTGGTGATGCTAATATCGCTGCCTATAACAAAGATATGACTATGACCAAGATGGTTTCTTTTGCACAAGGTAACGAGAATAGAATGAAGAAAGAAGAGAAGCCGCAGAAAGAGAAAGATAGAAAATATAGTAAGAGAGCTAAGTCCACAGGTAAATTCAATCATGGGGGATCTCAGGGAGGAGGAAATCGTCAGGCTTTTAAGAGTAGGTCATCAGGACCTGCTCCTTCTCCAGCTAGTGCACCAGTTCTGAGATCAATGTTTAACGTGAAAAGACAAAATTTTAGAGCAGCACACTCACAGTTACATGTCAGTGTGGGCACAATAGTCTTCGACACCCTACATTCAATAGGTGTGGTAGGAGGCACCACGAGGTAATGTGGCTCAATCCACAAACTCAGCATTGCCGCGTAGTTTTCAAGCCCAATAAAGGCGTGGTGCAACAAAGTCTGGTAATACAGGTGGAGGTCAGAATTGCTTGTATGCACTGGCAGTTCGTCAGGATATAAAGGCTCGTGAAGATGTCATTACATGTATATTAACAGTTTTCACCTTTGATGTTTATGCTCTTATGGATTTAGGATCCACCCTATCTTATGTAACCCCGTTTATTACTAAGAAATTTACTATAGAGCCAGAAACGTTGCATTAACTTTTTGAAGTTTCCACTCTAGTTGGTTAGTCAAGTATAGCTAGACGTGTGTATAAGGGTTATCCAGTTAGAGTCTATCACCCAAATATTGTAGCCAACTTAGTAGAGTTGGAAATTGTGGATTTTGATGTAATCATAGGCATGGACAGGTTGGCTTCATGTTATGCCAGAGTAGGTTGTAGAACCAAAAAGAGTAAGTTTTGAGTTTTCTTGTGTACTAGTGTTAGAATGGAAGGGTGACACAGTGGTGCCTAGGGGTAGGTTTATTGCCTATCTTAAATCCAGAAAGATAATATCCAAGGGGTATATCTACCGCCTAGTTTGGGTTAAAGATGTAGATGCTCAGGTCCCTACTCTCCGGTCTGTACCAATTGTTAATGAGTTTTCAGAAGTCTTTCCTGAAGATCTTCTTGGAGTTCCTCCCGATAGGGAGATTGTCATTACAATTGATCTACTTCTTGGCACTAAGCCAATATCTATTCCACCATATAGAATGGCTCCAGTAGAGTTGAAAAAGTTAAAAGCCCAGTTCAAAGACCTTATTGTTAAAGGATTTATTAGACCAAGTGTCTCACCTTGGGGCGCACCGATCTTATTCGTCCAAAAGAAAGATGGATCCTTGTGTATGTGCATTGAATACTGTCAGTTGAACAATGTTACAATTAAGAATAAATATCCTCTTTCCAGAATTGATGACTTATTTGACCAACTTCAGAGTTCCCAGAGTTATTCCAAGGTTGACCTTAGATCAGGGTACCATCAGCTAAAGATTATGGAAGTTGATATTTCGAAGACAACTTTCAAAACTTGTTATGGTCATTTTGAATTTTTTGTTATGTCGTTTGGGCTGACGAATGCACCACCAACCTTCATGGATCTATGAACAAAGTTTTCAAGCCCTATATTGACTTATTCATCATTGTTTTTTATTGATGACGTCTTGGTGTACTCTTATAGTGAGACTAACCATGCAGAGCATCTCATAATAGTGTTGCAGACACTCCAGGATCAGAAGTTATATGCAAAATTTTCAAAGTGTGAATTTTGGCTGAAATTAGTAGCGTTCCTAGGCCATGTTATTTCTGGAGAATGCATGAAAGTAGATTTTCAGAAAATCGAGGCAGTGAAAATTGGCCCAAACCTATTTCAGCAAAAAGATAAGAAGTTTCTTGGGTCTAGCCGGCTATTACGGACGTTTCGTAGAGTGTTTTTACTCCATCTCAGCTTCGTTGACCAAACTGACTCAGAAGAAAGTCAAGTTCATACGGTTAGATGCTTATGACCGAAGTTTTGAAGAGTTGAAGGCAAGCCTGACTTCTGCTCCAATTTTGACGCTACAAGAGGAAACTGAAGGGTTTGTAGTATATTATGATGCTTCAGGAGTTGGTCAGGGATGTGTGCTAATGCAACACGGCAATGTGATAGCTTATGCATCCAAGCAACTTAAGGCTCATGAAAAGAATTATTCGACTCATGATTTGGAGTTAGCAGCAGTGGTGTTTACACTGAAAATTCAGCATCACTACTTATATGGGGCTCACGTTGATATTTTCATAGATCACAAGAGCCTCCAGTATATTTTCAAGCAAAGGGAGTTAAACCCCAAACATAGAAGGTGGCTCGAATTGCTCAAGGATTATGACGTAGATATTCTCTATCATCCAGGGAAAGCAACTGTGATAGTCGAGGCCCTCAGTCGATATTATATGGGAAGTTTAGTTCATGTTGAAGAAGCCAAGAGAATTGCGGGAAGTTTTGAGTACATGTAAATTTGATTTTAATCCATCATAGGTGCTAAATTTTATGGATAGTATCCCATAAGACACAATGCCATTATACATCGAGAATTAACTTTTACTAGAATTGATATATTGGGTAAATAATTATAGAAATCTATATGTACTTGCTAATACTAGGATATATTGTGTAAAGATGATTAGTAGGTGTTATATATAGTTGCGTTCTTTAATTTCCTTTTATTTCTAGTATAAGCAATACTAGTATAATTTTGCATGAAAATTCTAATATTCGGTCATAACGAATTCAACCTGGGATAGCTTAAATATAAATAAAACACCTAAAAGATCAAAGTAATCTTTATTCATATTTCTATTTTTTATTTACTTTAACCATGAGGATATTATTATAGACTATATTAATAGAAATTGTATACACAATGAACATTATAAAAAAGTATGTAAATAGTAAATAATACAGTTAATTTATATTACTCTAATTCATATACTGTAATCCCCAAGTCATAATATCTTATGACTTTATCCATAAACCAAAAGAACATTCACTACAGGATTTTACATGCAAGACAAATAACCTCACAGTGCATGTATAACTCAATTCCACTTCTTCTGTTCTTTAATTTTCATGATATAAATTGTACATAATTAAAATTGGATGATAGATACTCTTTCATATTTAGTTAGAAATTTCTAATTTGAATTTTGGGGAAAAATTACTCTTGATGGTGATTTCAGGAAAAAGGGAGAAAAAGCAGGTTATAAGGAAATTTTGTAAATTTATTTTTAATTTCTCTAACCAAACTAAAGAAATATACTAGCTAGCAACATTTAGTTCCTTTTCAACACACGATAAATCTATGGACTAAATAATTCAAGTGATAAAACTTCTAGTTTTTCTTGCATTATTAAAGGAAAAAGAACTTTAAGTTGATTGGTGCATTTTGTAATGATATGGAAATTTGGGTTGTAGTTGAAAAGAAATAATTGATAGCTCAGTTTTAAAAGGTTATTTTGGGACTCATTTTCGAGCAGGTACTGTCAAAGAGTCCTTAAACTCACGTGTGGGCTTAGTTATGTGAGACTTATGCTCCAAGTGTCCGACTATACATCCTAAACACGCTTAATGCTCAACGTTCGGGACTCGTTCAACGGTTCATGCGAAAATCATATGTCAAATTTCCTAAATAGCATTGTTGGCGCTCAAATTCTATAACAAATAAATTATAAAAGTCCAATTCACCAAAAAACATGAAGATTGAGAGTAACTAAAATGAGTAGTCATAATATTGCATAATTACTAATTGAGAACATCGTGATGATGAATATCATTTTGAAAATAGCTAAACAATCAAAATTTATATCGTCACTGTTTATTGGTCTTCATTATCTTAGTTCTATGTCTGTGCATTTTTTCATTGATACCCCTCGTAATTTCTATTTAAATTCCTTTTATACCTGCTTGTTCTGTTAATTCAATAGCCTTTTCATTGCTTTTCAAAATGAAACCTATCAAAATTATCAAACTTTTACTATTTTGCTAGATGAAAGCAAATATGAAAACATACCTAGTGAAATATCACAAAATGGTTATGAGAAAGGTAGAGTATATTCAGACCTTACCCTTACCTTGGGAGCTAGAGAGATTATTTTCAATAGACTCGTGACACAAGGATAATATTTTATATTTAGTGATGAAAGAGTAATGTTTTAAATTATAGTATTTATAATGTGTATAATGATTATTTACTTTATGGAAAGTATTGTGTGATTTGATATATTTTAGAAAATGTAATTTTTCAATTGTTTTCGAGTTAAGATATATAGTTGATTTGTATCTCATGATATCTTTACTATTCCATTTTCTTTACTTATAAGAATATGCTAGATATATTGTTTGTATTTTAATTTCTTCATTTTCTTAAAATTTTAATGTACTTTCTACATTTTTCTGTGTTATTATGCTATCATATTAAAGTATATATTAAAAAATAAATTTGCATGAGGCTTATGTCGTTGTCTTATACTTACGTCTCGCCTTGTATTAAGTTAATCGCGTTGTCTAACGCTTTCATTTTCTAAAACATTGATTGGTATTAAGCACGAACTAGCCATGTTTTTGTCAATATAATTGAAAAATAGTCATCATTATAAAGTTTGAAACTCTATTGTTAAAATTTTGTAATAATAACCTAAAATTTTATCAATAAAACTTCAATTTTATCAATAAAATTTCAATTTTATGATTCTTATTAATTTTCAATTACATGACTAAAATATGGAGGTTTAGACTTTTCGTCCCTCCATTTATTCCCCACTTTGATTATATACATGTAGAGGTGGACATATATATGAGTGTTGACAGTTGAACCGTGAACGTATTTTTCTCATGGAGATTTCAAAGAAAATTCAAGTTTGGAAAATTTTAATACCTGCCGTAGTGATAAGGCCACAATTCTTTTGAGATTTCAACGAGAATTTAAGTTTGGAAAGTTCTAGTAGGAGTAGTTGGGAGATAAAATATAAATTTAGAAAAAGAATTCTTTTTTCATTTTTTAAAAATATGGTTTGGTTATAGAATGTCTTTGAGCCGAGGTCTATCGGAAATAACTTCTCTACCTCTAATGATAAGGGTGAGGTCACATTGGGTATGTTGTTGTTGTTGGTTTGATTATAGAATGTAATGAATTTTTTGGCATTTTTTAAAGATGAGTTTTTCAAATTTATACAAGTTTATCGATGAATTTTTTTCACTCACAACAATATATTTTTTTCAAGTGAATTGCATGTCTAAACACAACTTCAATTTTCAAATATCATTTTTCGACTTCAACTGTAATTTTATTTTCAAATATTAACTAAATCTTACTTAGGCATTTGGACATAGATTTAGTTGAAACTTGGAAAAATAGCTTTTAAAGTTGAAATTGCTAAGTAGTACTACATCTGTTCCAATTTGTGTGACACTTTTCGCTTCTCGAGATTCAAACTGCATAAACTTTGATCAATATTTTAAGATGTATTTTTTCATCAAATTGATATGAGAAAAGTTGTAACTTATAGTACTTTTCATGATATTTGCAAATATATAAATGTTAGTGTTAAAATATTGAGTTAATCTAATCCAATTTAGCTTCAAAGTTTAGTCAAATTGACTCTTAAAAAGAGAAAAGTGTCACATAAGTTGGGACGGGGAAGTATTTGGAAGTTGAAACTGTGTCTGCCCATGCATTTCTCTTAAAAAAAACTGAAATTTTGTGAGTAGAAAAAGATTTTTCACGTGTGTGATTTTAAAAAATTTATCTTTAAAAAATAACTAAAAAACTAATCCAATATATAACCAAATAATATTTTTTAAAAGAAATGCTTTTTAGTACATTGTCCACAACAAAATAGAAATTCTAACTAGACAACAATAGTAAAAGATCATTAAATTTTAAGTCGTGAGGAAATTTGGTCTCTCAATCACTGGTTGTTCCATAGAGACTAAATAGAGTCTTGCAACAAATGAGAAAATCTAAGTAGAGGTCAAGGAAAGGTAACTTCAAGGAAAGCGCCTAAGACAAGTCAGTTATCGATTTAATTTCTACAACATCATCGAGGGCGTAACATAAAGTTCGGATCTCTTAATCCGTAATTAGGAATTTTCGGTTATAACATGTGATTAAGAAACTTTTATACAAAGATGTTGTAGAATTTAACTGTAAATATCAACCACTTCCACCATCACAATTTTCATCACCATCATTTCTAGTCACTAGCATCAACCATCATCATCACCACGACTACAAAGCATCTCCACCATCACCATCACCACGACTACAAAGCACCATCACCAGCGAACAATTTTATTTTATTAAATAATTTTTTTTAAAAATATTTAGTTACTTTTTCATTCGAAATTTCTAATTGAAAGAAATAATCCCCTTGATTATTTTCATTAATTGAAAGGCTATATATACAAGTTACATATTTCCATAATAGGAGAATCATATTTTTATTCTATTTCTAAATCCTTATTCTACCATAATTCTAACTATACAATTATGCTAAGTGTATAACACTAATTAATGTAACCTTTACACTACAATATACTACAAATATATATACCATATATACAATATTGTATTGTCTCCTATTCTGTTGGAACTGGCCGAGAGGCCCACTGCTTGGCCGAGAGGCCCACTGCCGAGGCCCAACAAGCCCACTGCTGCCTGCTGCTTTAGTTCACTGCTTCAGTCCACTGATATACATGTGATATACACTGCTGTATATTCAGTGTATATCACATGTATATTGCTCTGTTTAACACTAATCTTAATGAAAACAAATGAGGCCTAAGTCTATCTTGGGCGAACTAGAATTACAGGACTAGCAAACTTCGAATAATAATTAATTAAACCGGTACTGAGCAAAGTATCTGATACCTAATTAATTATAATTGTATTTTAAAGCTTCACGGCGATAAGATTTTCGAAAAATTGGAAGTGGCTGGATGGTGGTAATTGGTAAGGTATATAGAAGGGTGTGAATGCGTATTTGTTAAAGAATTTTGGTTCAGAAAAATTGCGATTAAACCAAACTAAGAAAAGACCAAAGGGTAGATAAAACTCATATATCTTTGGAACTAATTCAATAAAATTACCAGCATGCGAAATCTTTGTGTGACCATGTAATTAATTAGACATGACATATCACGCCAAGATAAACTCATATATTTTGTCTTATTGTTTCACAGCAAAAAAAAATTTAAAGTGATAAATGATTTGTAATCTAACGACAAGCTTTTGCAGTCTTGCCTTGCTCTCCCAGTATTTTCAGTTTAAATTTTTTTTCACTTTTTGTAATCAAAGCAACTTTTTATTATAAAAAAAAACACAACTTTCTAGGATATTTTACAAAACAAATGAAAAATAATGAGAAGGTTAAAATTAGCGAAAAAAGATCAAGCATATGCCTCAACTAACTTCTTTTAAAGTTATGTCCTTTCTCAAGAGAGTGATTGCTATAAATACGCAATGGCCGATCAATGATAAATCCAACTACTCAACTTACTGCTGATTCTCACTTGCATCCTTTTCTCATAATATGGCTGCAATGCAAAAATATTCTTCTTTGTTCCTTTCTCTGATCATGCTGCTCGGTATGTTTTCCTCTCTTTTACTATCCTCCTATTCTCTTGTCTATTACTTTTACTACTCTATTACTAGTTTTTAATCTTCTTGCAATCAAGAGCTCATTGTTTTGTATGATCCATGCAGAAGCAATCACTGTGTCAGCCACTGTATTCACCTTACAAAACAATTGTGGTTATACAGTGTGGCCGGGTACACTTTCCGGCAATGGCGCCATCTTGGGAGATGGTGGCTTTTCATTATCTCCCGGTGCCAGCATCCAGCTCCCAGCTCCTTCCGGTTGGTCCGGCCGATTCTGGGCAAGAACTGGCTGCACATTTGACGACTCCGGTAACGGAAAATGCGTTACTGGCGACTGCGGTGCATTAAAATGCACTGGCGGTGGCGTACCTCCGGTATCTCTAGCAGAATTCACCATTGCCAATAGCGAGAACCAAAAGGACTTTTACGATGTCAGCCTTGTTGATGGATACAATGTGGGTGTTGGTGTACGGACCTCCGGTGGCTCCGGTGACTGTCAATACGCTGGTTGTATTGCTGACCTCAACGGGAATTGCCCGGAAGAGTTACAAGTCTTGGATTCTAGTAAGGTTGTGGCATGTAAGAGTGCATGTGCAAAGTTTAACACACCGGAATATTGCTGCACCGGGGATCATGCAACGCCGGATACTTGCTCGCCGACCAAGTATTCTCAGTTGTTCAAGAATGCATGCCCTTCTGCTTATAGCTATGCATATGATGATGCTTCAAGTACCTTCACTTGTTCTGGTTCCGATTACTTGATCACTTTTTGTCCAAGCAATTGATGAATTTTGATTATATATTCATCATATATATGGTTATTGCTATCGCTATTATCGTTCATGTCATTTGCACTGTACTTGATATTATTATATAGTTTGTAATATTGGAGTGAGATAATATTAAATAACTATTTCTGGGACCACAAGTATTATACATTTATTTAAAAAATAATTCTCTCAAGCATCACCACCGAAATAAACATATATAAAGGATTATTTTCTTGTGTACCATAAAATACATTTATTTAAAGAATCATATTTGGAGGGAGCATGAGTTAAATACTATTTGATCCGTTTCAGTTTATGTGATGTAATTTCATTTAACATGCACTTTAAGAAATAAAGGAAAACTTTAGAATATTATGGTCTAAAATAAGTCAAATATATTTGTGTGGTTATAAATCATTTTGTTTTGCGTAAAAAGTAAAATTTAAAGTTGAATTATTGCCAAATAAGAAAATATGTCATTTTTTTTAATGGACAAAAAAAGAAAATGAATCGTTCTTTTTAGGACATTGGAAGTAGTAGTATTACAAGATTTACTTACTTGGGTACAAAAAATGATATTCTCAGGTGGTCGCATCAAGTTTGTGACTCCATAGACATGCAATTCACTCTTTTGAGACAGTAACAATATTATCATGTCTCAAACCTTCTACCTTTTTATTTCTCCTCTTTTGCTTCTATATCTGTAATTTTTTTTGAATATTGTCTCAAACCTTCTACTTTATTATTTCTCCTCATTTGCTTCTATATCTATAAAAAATTTAAAAATTCAAAAGAATGATTCATCAACCAGAGAAAGAAGAAGAAATCAGCGAACATGAAATCAACAATGTTGTCAAATCGTTATACTTAAGATTAATAAGGTAAGGTCTAGACCCCTTACTTATACTCTTTGTTTTGAGGTTTCCTATTTTTCAATAAATATTAGCTAGCTAGGCACTCTGCCTAGTATTCGCTTATAAAGAAATTGCCAAGTCGATGATGAAGTCGATTGGTATTGATACTTTCAATATCACATTGATCTATCTCGTTTTTACCATGTAATTAGGGTGAAGAATATTTTATTCCTCATCACTTCTCATTGCAAGGGGAGAAATTGCTTGGAAAGATTGGAGGAGAAACTAATGTGTCAGCCAAATAAAATTATTATCAATTTTGGCCCAATTATTAATTACTTACCTAATTTAGTTGTATTTTGTTTTTCATACAGTAGCTATAGAGGAAAATTTATATCCTACGGTGATTTACAGAACAAGGCCGATTGTGATGCACGGAAAGTAAGAACAAATAGTATTCTCTGTCCCAATTTGTTTGACACTTTTCGCTTTTCAATATAAAGAGAAAAGTAAGCTTTTAGAAAACTAAGTATGCAGTAGACGTGGATCAAGCTAAATGCTCTTCATGCTTGTCCTTCGTCTCTTATTTATAGTCGTTTGGGTGCTTGGACTCCAACATTGACTTCTAGGTCTTCGGTTAGTCTTATTAACTAATTCGACCATTAGGGCTGATATCCTCTCCTCGATCCTCCTGGAAGCTTTTGAGGGAGTTTGGTTAGACATGTGGTCTGTCTTTTAAAACATGATCTAAAGCAGTTGGGGAAGCCCGTGTCATTGTTAGCAAAATTGGTTGGCATGTGCCGGGCATGGTTCGCATCTCTGCTAGTCCAAGGTCGTGAGTTCTGTTCTGTTCTGGCTAGAGGTAATCAGATTTGTTGACGGGCCTTAGTCCAAGGAGATGTCCTGAGAGAATCGCTTATGTCGTGTGCTAGGTCATTCTCTAGATTAGGCCTGAGCGTCTGAGACACGCTTTGGGCGTGTGCAACTTTTTACCACTACATTATCCAAGTGAAAAAAAAGTTACATTCTTTCTCACTATTACTCCACCATGTAGTAACACCACCACTAACATTATCACTCTATATAGTAGTAAAAAATTATACACACCTGGAGCGTATTCGATAATGAATCCCCAGACCTAATCCAAAAGAAGGGCCACGCGCCTACCTCAAACGATCTACACAAAATGACCCCAACCAACGACCTTACCTATGGCTCACTACACATCCGATCGAATCCAACTCAAGAATTTCTTATTCTATTTGTTGGAATCAAAGCTTCTAGTCCAAGGCCATACCGCACACAGGCCATGCCCTGGCAACCTTGGCTTGATTTGGGTGATGCCGCCTCGCCTCAACGTGTAGACTTATTTGATCGAGTCTAAAAGGAAAAGATGCACATACAATAATTTCAACAACTACCTCATCGGATCTACGCCGTATATCAACAGATTATGGTTTCGAGGGTCATCCATTACGAAAAGACCTTCCTTTGAGTTGATATGTGGAAGTACGCTATGATGATCTAGAGAAACGTGTGGTTTCTGAACCCATTGAGATGACCCAAGAATTTTGATCAACAACCTCTGCGAGATCAGAGTAGAGGATATCAACCCCAACGGCTAATTCAGCCCAACAAAGGAAAACTCAACTTTCAAGAAGAATTCCAAAAATCTTCACTTGAACCTTTGAGAAGGGTATTTCTTGAAAACCCTAGGATTGTAGAGCAAAATCTCGTTAATAATTTGTGTATATTAATTAGAAATACTTAGAAGAGACTTTACCTTGATGTAGGAGGGTGCGAATAGGAGAGGATAGGAGGAGAGAAAAGTCGTGCTAGGGCTTGAAGGAGTGACGAATGAAGTGAAAAAGTTGAAAAATGCACTTTTAAATTAAAGTTGTAGTTGGCAGACCAACTACGTCCACTTATGGGACCATGTATGACCGTACATGGCCACCTACGGTCCACAGGTGGGGCCATACATGGCCCAAGATGTTAGGTAGTGAGCTACATTTTTAGGGCTCCCAAAAACGCTCAAGGTATGAACTATACCTCGCACCTACGCCCGTACCTCCTATCATAAGTCAAAATTCGCCGAGTCTTCATTCTTAAGTCCATCTATGGTCTCATGTATTGTCTGTAGGTCCAATGTATGGTTGTACCTTGTACCATATACCAATCTACAACCTTCAACTTATTTCTTTCAATTCCTTATCAACTCGACAATCGTGCAACATCATGACACACCTAATTTGAACCTTAACTCTTATATTCTACCATATTCTCTTGGTTTGAGTCGGATGACTCATATACAATGTGTGAAATCATAGCCCAAAAGTACGAGATATTATAATAATTACTCATAAGGACCATTAAGAGATCCAATTGCTTCTACGGAACTACTACAATGGTTCTCCATAAAAAATGAAGTAATAGGAACAACTGATCCAGGCGATCATGTGGCCTAACATCGGCAATGGATGATCAGCCTAGCCTTACCCATTGATACAATATAAGATGCGAAAATATATGAAATCGACAAGAAAATAAAAAGCATAGATAGATTGACACAAATATAGACACCAATTGAAAACTAACGCTCTATAATAGCTAAAACCTCCAATTGAGTGTACAATCTAGCACCAAATCTCTTAGGATGACCTCAAGGGAACTAATATCCCAAGCAACCAATCCTCTCAACAACACAAGCACAATCAAATTCTTCAACAAGCTCTCAACTCTTAAAGAGTAATCTAAACATCAGGTATTGAATCACTTTGTATTTCAAATCACTTCATAAAAATAACATCATCATCGGCATTAGATTCGAACAAATTTCAATCCCTAAAAGGAGAATGGTATTTTACTTGAAATTCACTATGAAGTTTGTTGATATTTGGCTATGTTTATGAATCAGTCTGCTGGAGGTGGTAATTATATAACCTCTATTTCTTGTTATTTTTTTAATCGGTCTTGCCAAAGCTAGTATTCAAAAGATAAGAAGTTTCTTGGGTCTAGCCGGCTATTACGGACGTTTCGTAGAGTGTTTTTACTCCATCTCAGCTTCGTTGACCAAACTGACTCAGAAGAAAGTCAAGTTCATACGGTTAGATGCTTATGACCGAAGTTTTGAAGAGTTGAAGGCAAGCCTGACTTCTGCTCCAATTTTGACGCTACAAGAGGAAACTGAAGGGTTTGTAGTATATTATGATGCTTCAGGAGTTGGTCAGGGATGTGTGCTAATGCAACACGGCAATGTGATAGCTTATGCATCCAAGCAACTTAAGGCTCATGAAAAGAATTATTCGACTCATGATTTGGAGTTAGCAGCAGTGGTGTTTACACTGAAAATTCAGCATCACTACTTATATGGGGCTCACGTTGATATTTTCATAGATCACAAGAGCCTCCAGTATATTTTCAAGCAAAGGGAGTTAAACCCCAAACATAGAAGGTGGCTCGAATTGCTCAAGGATTATGACGTAGATATTCTCTATCATCCAGGGAAAGCAACTGTGATAGTCGAGGCCCTCAGTCGATATTATATGGGAAGTTTAGTTCATGTTGAAGAAGCCAAGAGAATTGCGGGAAGTTTTGAGTACATGTAAATTTGATTTTAATCCATCATAGGTGCTAAATTTTATGGATAGTATCCCATAAGACACAATGCCATTATACATCGAGAATTAACTTTTACTAGAATTGATATATTGGGTAAATAATTATAGAAATCTATATGTACTTGCTAATACTAGGATATATTGTGTAAAGATGATTAGTAGGTGTTATATATAGTTGCGTTCTTTAATTTCCTTTTATTTCTAGTATAAGCAATACTAGTATAATTTTGCATGAAAATTCTAATATTCGGTCATAACGAATTCAACCTGGGATAGCTTAAATATAAATAAAACACCTAAAAGATCAAAGTAATCTTTATTCATATTTCTATTTTTATTTACTTTAACCATGAGGATATTATTATAGACTATATTAATAGAAATTGTATACACAATGAACATTATAAAAAGTATGTAAATAGTAAATAATACAGTTAATTTATATTACTCTAATTCATATACTGTAATCCCCAAGTCATAATATCTTATGACTTTATCCATAAACCAAAAGAACATTCACTACAGGATTTTACATGCAAGACAAATAACCTCACAGTGCATGTATAACTCAATTCCACTTCTTCTGTTCTTTAATTTTCATGATATAAATTGTACATAATTAAAATTGGATGATAGATACTCTTTCATATTTAGTTAGAAATTTCTAATTTGAATTTTGGGGAAAAATTACTCTTGATGGTGATTTCAGGAAAAAGGGAGAAAAAGCAGGTTATAAGGAAATTTTGTAAATTTATTTTTAATTTCTCTAACCAAACTAAAGAAATATACTAGCTAGCAACATTTAGTTCCTTTTCAACACACGATAAATCTATGGACTAAATAATTCAAGTGATAAAACTTCTAGTTTTTCTTGCATTATTAAAGGAAAAAGAACTTTAAGTTGATTGGTGCATTTTGTAATGATATGGAAATTTGGGTTGTAGTTGAAAAGAAATAATTGATAGCTCAGTTTTAAAAGGTTATTTTGGGACTCATTTTCGAGCAGGTACTGTCAAAGAGTCCTTAAACTCACGTGTGGGCTTAGTTATGTGAGACTTATGCTCCAAGTGTCCGACTATACATCCTAAACACGCTTAATGCTCAACGTTCGGGACTCGTTCAACGGTTCATGCGAAAATCATATGTCAAATTTCCTAAATAGCATTGTTGGCGCTCAAATTCTATAACAAATAAATTATAAAAGTCCAATTCACCAAAAAACATGAAGATTGAGAGTAACTAAAATGAGTAGTCATAATATTGCATAATTACTAATTGAGAACATCGTGATGATGAATATCATTTTGAAAATAGCTAAACAATCAAAATTTATATCGTCACTGTTTATTGGTCTTCATTATCTTAGTTCTATGTCTGTGCATTTTTTTTCATTGATACCCCTCGTAATTTCTATTTAAATTCCTTTTATACCTGCTTGTTCTGTTAATTCAATAGCCTTTTCATTGCTTTTCAAAATGAAACCTATCAAAATTATCAAACTTTTACTATTTTGCTAGATGAAAGCAAATATGAAAACATACCTAGTGAAATATCACAAAATGGTTATGAGAAAGGTAGAGTATATTCAGACCTTACCCTTACCTTGGGAGCTAGAGAGATTATTTTCAATAGACTCGTGACACAAGGATAATATTTTATATTTAGTGATGAAAGAGTAATGTTTTAAATTATAGTATTTATAATGTGTATAATGATTATTTACTTTATGGAAAGTATTGTGTGATTTGATATATTTTAGAAAATGTAATTTTTCAATTGTTTTCGAGTTAAGATATATAGTTGATTTGTATCTCATGATATCTTTACTATTCCATTTTCTTTACTTATAAGAATATGCTAGATATATTGTTTGTATTTTAATTTCTTCATTTTCTTAAAATTTTAATGTACTTTCTACATTTTTCTGTGTTATTATGCTATCATATTAAAGTATATATTAAAAAATAAATTTGCATGAGGCTTATGTCGTTGTCTTATACTTACGTCTCGCCTTGTATTAAGTTAATCGCGTTGTCTAACGCTTTCATTTTCTAAAACATTGATTGGTATTAAGCACGAACTAGCCATGTTTTTGTCAATATAATTGAAAAATAGTCATCATTATAAAGTTTGAAACTCTATTGTTAAAATTTTGTAATAATAACCTAAAATTTTATCAATAAAACTTCAATTTTATCAATAAAATTTCAATTTTATGATTCTTATTAATTTTCAATTACATGACTAAAATATGGAGGTTTAGACTTTTCGTCCCTCCATTTATTCCCCACTTTGATTATATACATGTAGAGGTGGACATATATATGAGTGTTGACAGTTGAACCGTGAACGTATTTTTCTCATGGAGATTTCAAAGAAAATTCAAGTTTGGAAAATTTTAATACCTGCCGTAGTGATAAGGCCACAATTCTTTTGAGATTTCAACGAGAATTTAAGTTTGGAAAGTTCTAGTAGGAGTAGTTGGGAGATAAAATATAAATTTAGAAAAGAATTCTTTTTTCATTTTTTAAAAATATGGTTTGGTTATAGAATGTCTTTGAGCCGAGGTCTATCGGAAATAACTTCTCTACCTCTAATGATAAGGGTGAGGTCACATTGGGTATGTTGTTGTTGTTGGTTTGATTATAGAATGTAATGAATTTTTTGGCATTTTTTAAAGATGAGTTTTTCAAATTTATACAAGTTTATCGATGAATTTTTTTCACTCACAACAATATATTTTTTTCAAGTGAATTGCATGTCTAAACACAACTTCAATTTTCAAATATCATTTTTCGACTTCAACTGTAATTTTATTTTCAAATATTAACTAAATCTTACTTAGGCATTTGGACATAGATTTAGTTGAAACTTGGAAAAATAGCTTTTAAAGTTGAAATTGCTAAGTAGTACTACATCTGTTCCAATTTGTGTGACACTTTTCGCTTCTCGAGATTCAAACTGCATAAACTTTGATCAATATTTTAAGATGTATTTTTTCATCAAATTGATATGAGAAAAGTTGTAACTTATAGTACTTTTCATGATATTTGCAAATATATAAATTTTAGTGTTAAAATGTTGAGTTAATCTAATCCAATTTAGCTTCAAAGTTTAGTCAAATTGACTCTTAAAAAGAGAAAAGTGTCACATAAGTTGGGACGGGGAAGTATTTGGAAGTTGAAACTGTGTCTGCCCATGCATTTCTCTTAAAAAAAACTGAAATTTTGTGAGTAGAAAAAGATTTTTCACGTGTGTGATTTTAAAAAATTTATCTTTAAAAAATAACTAAAAAACTAATCCAATATATAACCAAATAATATTTTTTAAAAGAAATGCTTTTTAGTACATTGTCCACAACAAAATAGAAATTCTAACTAGACAACAATAGTAAAAGATCATTAAATTTTAAGTCGTGAGGAAATTTGGTCTCTCAATCACCGGTTGTTCCATAGAGACTAAATAGAGTCTTGCAACAAATGAGAAAATCTAAGTAGAGGTCAAGGAAAGGTAACTTCAAGGAAAGCGCCTAAGACAAGTCAGTTATCGATTTAATTTCTACAACATCATCGAGGGCGTAACATAAAGTTCGGATCTCTTAATCCGTAATTAGGAATTTTCGGTTATAACATGTGATTAAGAAACTTTTATACAAAGATGTTGTAGAATTTAACTGTAAATATCAACCACTTCCACCATCACAATTTTCATCACCATCATTTCTAGTCACTAGCATCAACCATCATCATCACCACGACTACAAAGCATCTCCACCATCACCATCACCACGACTACAAAGCACCATCACCAGCGAACAATTTTATTTTATTAAATAATTTTTTTAAAAAATATTTAGTTACTTTTTCATTCGAAATTTCTAATTGAAAGAAATAATCCCCTTGATTATTTTCATTAATTGAAAGGCTATATATACAAGTTACATATTTCCATAATAGGAGAATCATATTTTTATTCTATTTCTAAATCCTTATTCTACCATAATTCTAACTATACAATTATGCTAAGTGTATAACACTAATTAATGTAACCTTTACACTACAATATACTACAAATATATATACCATATATACAATATTGTATTGTCTCCTATTCTGTTGGAACTGGCCGAGAGGCCCACTGCCGAGGCCCAACAAGCCCACTACTGCCTGCTGCTTTAGTTCACTGCTTCAGTCCACTGATATACATGTGATATACACTGTTGTATATTCAGTGTATATCACATGTATATTGCTTTGTTTAACACACCCCGCAAATCATAGCGAGGCGGTTTTAACGCCGAGATCGCCCCTAATATCTTCAAAGAGAACCGCTGGTAGACCCTTTGTAAAGATGTCTGCAATTTGATAACGAGACGGGACATGGCATACGCGAACGTGACCCTTTGCAACCTTTTCACGGACAAAGTGAATGTCCATTTCGATATGCTTGGTGCGTTGGTGTTGAACTGGGTTACCTGAAAGGTAGATGGCACTAATGTTATCGCAATATACCAAGGTTGCCTTCTGAATGGGACAATGAAGCTCCAAAAGTAAATTACGTAGCCAACATGATTCGGAGACCACATTCGCTACCCCTCGATATTCTGCCTCTGCACTTGAGCGTGATAGAGTTGCATGTCGTTTTGCTGACCAGGAGACCAAGTTGTTGCCAAGGAACATACAGTAGCCAGAAGTCGACCGTCTGGTGTCTGGACAATCACCCCAATCAGCATCCGTGTACGAGACAAGTGTGGATGTAGATGAAGGATACAAGTGCAACCCATAGTCTAGTGTCCCCTGAATATACAGAATGATGCGTTTGGTTGCATTAATGTGCTCAACTCTGGGATCATGCATGAATAAACACACCTGCTGAACCGCATATGTAATATCCGGTCTGGTAAAGGTAAGATATTGGAGGGCCCCTGCCAGATTGTGATAGCGGGTCGGGTCCTCGTATGGTGCACCTGCTGCGGCACTCAGCTTGGGGTTTGCATCAACTGGCGTGGAAGTGGACTTACAGGATGACATCCCAGCCCTCTCTATGATCTCAGCAGCATATTTCCGTTGAGACAAAAACAAGCCACCTGAATGACGTTTGACGGCAATCCCCAAAAAATAACTCAAAGGCCCTAAGTCTTTCATAACAAACTCAGAACTGAGCATGGCCATGATAGACTGGCGCAAGGCATCGAAGGATGCAGTCAAGATGATATCATCCACATACAACAAAATGTAGGCCAATGATGAACCACGGTGGTAGATGAACAAGGAATTATCTGACCTGCTGTGAGTGAACCCAATAGTTGAAACAAAGTCAGCAAACCTCGTGTACCAGGCCCTTGGACACTGCTTAAGCCCATATAAGGACTTCTTCAACAAACATACATGATGAGGACGGTTTGGATCCCTGAAACCCAACGGTTGATGCATATAGACTGTTTCCTTGAGATCACCATGTAGGAAAGCATTCTTGACATCCAACTGATGAATTGGCCAAGTTTTTGAAAGGGCCAAGCTAAGCACAGTGCGAATGGTAGCCGGTTTGACCACTGGACTAAACGTCTCACCACAATCTATCCCAACCTGCTGAGTCTTACCATCACCAACAAGTCGCGCCTTATGTCGAGCAAATGACCCATCTGAATTCTCCTTATGAGCAAAAATCCACATAGACCTGATAACATTAATACCATATGGACGGGGCACCAACTCCCACGTCTTATTATCAATAAGAGCATTATATTCATCAGTCATAGCAATTTTTCAATTAGGGTCATTTAATGCGGACACATGATTGCGGGGCAAGGGGGATCTAGACACATCAAAATATAAATTAAAATGTCTTTTAGGTGTAAAAATACCCCGCTGACTACGAGTGACCGATCTATGACTCGAGAAAGAATTGAGGGAATTTTGGGAATTTTCTGGGCTCAGGACGGACTGGCCTGCTGGCCCAAATCGGTAACCGGAATCCTCGTCTGGACCAGTTCCAGTGGATCGCCCAATTCTGGAACTGCTCCGATTAATGGAATTGCTGGTGGTATCAGGTCCAGTGGCGATGGGCCATTGAAGGATTTTGGGTGCGGGAAATGTCCGAAAAATTCCGAATAATATACGGGGATATTTGATCATCCAAAAAATTATACGACTTAGGCTCGGGAGTATGAAATTTCGTAAAAGGGAATTGGGTTTCATCAAAATTGACATGGCGATTAATTATGATTTTCTTGGAGGATAAATCAAAACACTTATAACCACGATGATTCGACGGATAACCCAAAAATACACACATGGTAGACCTAGCCTGAAGTTTGTTAATTGTGGTGGATGGGAATAACGGATAACACAAGCACCCAAAAATCCGAAGATGAGAATAAGAAGGGTTCTTATTATATAGGATTTTGAGGGGGGAAGAATATGTCAGACCTTTAGAAGGAATTATGTTAAGAAGATATGTGGCCATTTGTAGAGCATGATGCCAAAAATATAGAGGTACGGAGGCATGAATTAAAAGAGTTCGGACAATGTTATTTATGGAACGAATTTTGCGTTAGGCTTTCCCATTTTGTGAAGATGTATGAGGACACGAAAAACGAAAATTTATCCCATTATTAGCACAAAATTCCCGAAACTCCCTATTGTCATACTTTTTCCCATTATCACATTGAATATTTTTTATGTCTCTTTCGAATTGAGTACGAATGAACGCTCTAAATTTGATGAAGACGGAAAACACTTGTGATTTATTCGCAATTGGAAAAGTCATCAAAAATCTAGAATAATCATCTAAAAAGAGAACATAATATCGATGACCCAATGAACTAAGAACATGAGACGTCCATAAGTCGTTATGAATAATATCAAATGGTATTGAAGTATGAGAATTGGAGTCTACAAATGGCAACTTAACAATTTTCCCTAATGAACAAGACTGACAAAGTGGAGTACGACTCGTACCCTTACAGGAAATAAAGCTATTTTTATCTAAAACTGATAAAATAGAAGATCCCGGATGACCCAGACGAGCATACCACATGGAAGGAGAGATGGCTGCAAAGGCTGATGGCAAGGCTTGACTCGATGGACTGAAACCAGGCATGATAGGATACAGATCCCCCCTACTATCACACCTCATGAGATGGCTCCCGGTCTTAAAATCCTTCACAGAGAAACCAAAAGGATCAAATTCAACTGAAACCGAATTGTCAGATGTGAACTTTCGGACAGACACTAAATTTTTAATCAATTTAGGAGCGTGTAAAGTATTTTTCAAGAGAAGAGGTGGATTGGGGGGAGACAACGTTTTCTGACCATACCCTAGAATTGGAATAGAACTGTCATTACCAACAATTATCCCTCGAGGGGTGCTCAAATTGGAATAAGATGAGAGAGTACCTGATTCGGAAGTCATGTGAGTCGTGGCACTGGTGTCCATATACCAATTTGGATCCGGTTGAGTTAACCCCAATGTGTGCATCGCGGCCTTGATATCGGGTTGAGTGGGCCCTGCTGCATGATGGGCTTGCGGAGGGCGGGGCCTGAGAATTCCAGACCGTGATGGAGCTGGGCTGTAGCTGCTGCTGGGCCACTGGCCAGTGGGCCGCCACTGCTGGGTGTTGGGCTTGGACTGTTGGCCAGCCCACTGGCCGCTGGAACTTGCTGCTGGTTGGTAAGGGCTGTTGGCCCACGGCCCACTGCCATGGGCCCCACTGCTGGACCCAGGGGGGTGGTGGGCCACTGTTCCCTGGATGGGACCCATCGCCTGCTTGCTGACCACCAGAACCGCCGCGTTTGCCCTCGCAGTTTTTGTTTTTATTCGTGCGATTATTCTTGCCGCCACCATTATTATGGTTTTGGCCCGAATTATTCACAAAACCCGAAGAACTAGGAGAAGACGCTACCATGACGATGGGGCTTGCTCAGGTAGCCGCCTTTTTAGCCAAACCCGCTTCTTCCAAAGTAAGCATGGAGCGGGCTTGATAGAAGTCAGGAAGAGGGTTGCTTTGGCGAAGGAGAGTTCCAACCCCATTATAGGCCTCCGAAAGACCAGCAACCAACTGTAGAACCAGACGATTATTCTTTATTGGTGGGCCAACATTACGGAGTTGATTCGCCAACTCCTTTAGTTTCTTGCAATATGCAGAAACGTTCAGAAATTCGTCCGTTCGAACGAGGGAGAATTCCTGCTCGAGTATGACGACACGTGAATGTTGGTTGTCTTGGAATATGTCACGCAATCTATTCCATGCAGCCATAGCCGTGGTATCCGTCTCAATAATCGTCTGTAGAAGGTCCACCGAAATAGTGGTGTAGATCCACCGGAGAACGGTAGCATCAAGTGTAATCCATAACTCAGGATCCTCCGCAGGAAGGGGTCTAGCGGGAGGAATGATGTGATGAAGAACTTGATAAGAGATAGCGTGAATTTTAAACAACTCCGCCCACGTCGCATATTGGACGTTTTCCATCTCAAGGACAATAGGGATACAACTCTTGATATTGGAAACCGTGAGGGCAGGGTGATAATTGTTCTTAGACATATTGAAAGAACAAAGAAGGAAGGGAAATTTAAGAGAGGTATTTTTGAGAGCGGAAGATGAATTTTGGAAGAGAAATCCGAGTGAGGGGGGGGGTAGGGTGTCTTGGTCAAAGAGAGGACAAAAGTTGAGAGAAAAACTTTTGTTTAGACCTAGTCTCTTGATACCATGAAAGAAATAATCCCCTTGATTATTTTCATTAATTGAAAGACTATATATACAAGTTACATATTTCCATAATAGGAGAATCTTATTCCTATTCTATTTCTAAATCCTTATTCTACCATAATTCTAACTATACAATTATGGTAAGTGTATAAGTTATAACACTAATTAAGGTAACCTTTACACTACAATATACTACAAATATATATACCATATATACAATATTGTATTGTCTCCTATTCTGTTGGAACTGGCCGAGAGGCCCACTGCTTGGCCGAGAGGCCCACTGCCGAGGCCCAACAAGCCCACTTTCGCTGCTTTGCTTTAGTTCACTGCTTCAGTCCACTGATATACATGTGATATACACTGTTGTATATTCAGTGTATATCACATGTATATTGCTCTGTTTAACACTAATCTTAATGAAAACAAATGAGGCCTAAGTCTATCTTGGGCGAACTAGAATTACAGGACTAGCAAACTTCGAATAATAATTAATTAAACCGGTACTGAGCAAAGTATCTGATACCTAATTAATTATAATTGTATTTTAAAGCTTCACGGCGATAAGATTTTCGAAAAATTGGAAGTGGCTGGATGGTGGTAATTGGTAAGGTATATAGAAGGGTGTGAATGCGTGTTTGTTAAAGAATTTTGGTTCAGAAAAATTGCGATTAAACCAAACTAAGAAAAGTCCAAAGGGTAGATAAAACTCATATATCTTTGGAACTAATTCAATAAAATTACCAGCATGCGAAATCTTTGTCTGACCATGTAATTAATTAGACATGACATATCACGCCAAGATAAACTCATATATTTTGTCATATTGTTTCACAGCAAAAAAAAATTTAAAGTGATAAATGATTTGTAATCTAACGACAAGCTTTTGCAGTCTTGCCTTGCTCTCCCAGTATTTTCAGTTTAAATTTTTTTCACTTTTTGTAATCAAAGCAACTTTTTATTATAATAAAAAAACACAACGTTCTAGGATATTTTACAAAACAAATGAAAAATAATGAGAAGGTTAAAATTAGCGAAAAAAGATCAAGCATATGCCTCAACTAACTTCTTTTAAAGTTATGTCCTTTCTCAAGAGAGTGATTGCTATAAATACGTTGTTGGGAGATTTTACTCTTGTACTTTATAAAGCAGTACGGGAAGTATATAACTATTACAGGTATTCGAAAGGATAAACAAAGATTCAATAATTCAACTAGAAAACTGAAATTACAATTGTTGCACAAGAAAAAACTGGAAACTGTTTTTGCTGAGTCGAGTGTGGCACTCTGTCTGTCCTTAAGACAATATTGCCCCGTATGTATCCTTTATACGTCCTGGACAATTTGTCTCCCAAGATAAAACAGCAATGGAACACTTGAGCAAAGGAAACTCAAGTGCTACTGTGAAGAATATTGAGTAACGAAATGATGTTTGGAAGTTGTAGGAAGAAGAGTTTTCTGCTTGTGTAAGCTTCTGTATTTTCGTGTATATGTGAGTCTTAGTGTTAGTTCTCAACAATGGTGTAAGGGGGTGTTTATATAGGTGACGGAGGGACTGAAAACTGCCTCCATAACAGTCAAATAATGGCCATTATGGAGGTAGTAAAGTCACCAACATAAATGGTGAAAGACCAACGGATTGGCCATTTATAGGAGGAGTAATTCAGCGAAAATAAATGGCTGAATTGAGAATCCGGGAACCCGAGGACCCGAGAACCCGAGAACTCGAGAACCTGAGAACTCGAGAACCCGAGAACCCGAGAACCCGAAAACCCGAGAACCCGAGAACCCGGAACCCGGAACCCAGAACTCGAAACTCGGAACCGGAACCGGACCGGACCGGACGGGCGGGCGGCGGCGGCGCGTGTGTGGTCTTTCCTCGAACCGAAGCACATCTAGGTCCTCCCTCCTTTAAACACATGGGATACCCCTTGGGGTCCCAAACCCCAAACCAATTTCGAGTCTTATATACACAACAATTCTTTCTTCCTCTATCGATGAGGGAGAATTGAACACAATACCACACTTTTTCATGCTTCAAACACCTCACTTCGTGAACCAATATCTCTTTCATTTCTCAATGAAATTTGACGATTCTTGACTGAAAACTGCCTCCATAATAGCCAAATAATGGCCATTATGGAGGTAGTAAAGTCACCAACATAAATGGTGAAAGACCAAACTGTACATCTTGAAACTTCAGGGATCAAACTGTACATCTATCAGAAGACCCACAGCCCACAGCCCACGGCCCGTGACCCGTTACCCGTGACCAGAGAACCCGAGAACCCGAGAACCCGGAACCCGAAACCCAAAACCCGGAACCCGGAACCTGGAACCCGGAACCCGAAACCCGAAACCCGGAACCCGAAACTCGGAACCGGATGGGACGGGCGGGCGGCGGCTTCGCGCGTGTGGTCTTTCCTCGAACCGAAGCATATCTAGGTCCTCCCTCCTTTAAACACATGGGATACCCCTTGGGGTCCCAAACCCAAAACCAATTTCGAGTCTTATAGACACAACAATTCTTTCTTCCTCTACCGATGAGGGAGAATTGAACACAATACCACACTTTTCCATGCTTCAAACACCTCACTTCGTGAACCAATATCTCTTTCATTTCTCAATAAAATTTGACGATTCTTGGCCCTACGGTTATCTACGTACTTAGTAGATCATGCATGTGTGAAGAACCGGATTCTCCAACATACGTAACACTAGTGTTTAAGCCGTTAAAGTTGGTCGGTCGCAACTCCCGCCAAAGGCTAATTTCCAACAATCCCCTCTTGAAAGAGATTTTGGCGCACTCACATGGTGTCTTTTTCATTTCCAGCAATATTTCAGCGGACCGATGTTGCATAAGGAGAGGTAGCTTCAGCTTTGAACCTTCCATAGTTAAGTACCATCGGACTTACTTACTGCGCGGTGAACGTGATGTCTTGAACCGTCAGTGTTTAGTGTAAGCCAAGTCAATGGTACCAACACAACAAATTCCCTTACTCTCTTCTTCGTAATGTTTTGTCCGTTTTGGCCATGGACAACGTCTTGGATTCTTAAGTGCATTCATTTGAGGCGGCCCGTCCTCACACTTAAATATGTGGTCTCCTACAAGGTATCCTGCTATACCCCACTTCACAAGTGTTAGGAACCATTAAAAGTTTCCCAAAGACCTAACCTCAACTGTTGAGGATCATTACAGGTTTTGAAAACTTAACCTTTACCCATACTGCAGATAGCACTTAACGTCTATCGCGGGAACGACTTTGGATTTGGTGTTTCTTTTCAGAAATCACTATCCGAAGTGCTCATGCTTCCACTGAAGCGATCAACTGAACCTTTACAACTTAGTTTTCCCATTGAACCAAATTACTGGGATCTCCAGTTAGTAAGGTTGGGTTACCACTGTATTGGTCCGTATATTTTGGGTTTTAGGCCCATTCCCCTAGACAGGCAGAACACTTGATCTTCGGGTAGTCCCTTAGTTAGTAAATAAGGAAGTGACACCCGTGATGATCAACTGCCATACGGTCTTATGTCTCCGACAGATCCTGACAGATATGTCCAGACGCCGTCATCCGTGTCCTTCCTGAAGCCGACCGGCTAGCCACAGTATATAACTGCTGAAGACACGGGTTTCTCCCAATATGGGACGTCCTCTAATGAGTCGTGAAGTTACTCAACTTTTTTCATGCTTTGTATAAAGCGATAAACTCTGATACCATCATGAATCGGTCGATGCAAGTTTTCTTAGAGGATTTTCCAAGACCCACCATACACATTTACTTATGGCTTTGGTGTTCTCCAGATCTGATTTCTGGTTTGCATCACTGTGTTCTCCCAGAACCGCTGGACATCCAGAATATTATAATCTGAAGATAAGCGAATAATTCAGATATCGTCATATCCGACTTAACGCCTTCTATTGATCATGTATTAAGATCATCAGTGAAACTTAGTTCAACTGATCTGTTTGTAGGACGATACCAGGTCGGTTGTAGTGTGTACAATACATTGAACTACACATGACCTCTGTATATCGCTCCTTGTCTATGGGTGCACCATGATTCCAATCAGTTTTATGATTCATATCCATTGGTGACTTCAACGAGACTGTCAACTATCGACCAGTCCGTTAGATGTCTTAGAAATCCAATTCCTAAGATGTCATCTGTGATAACCATATCTTTCATGTTGAGACTTTGTTTTAATACGACTTTTACTTTCAGACGGTTGATTCTCCAACTGTTGGCTTTCTAACTTCAGAGTCAATGTTTCTGCGGTCAGATTCATTGTTCCTATTTTATCTAAAACTTTCAGGACCAAAATGTAAACATTTCAGAGATCAAAATGAAAGTTCAGGAAGAAGCCCAACAATCCAGCAACCAACTCTGATTCTCTTCTTTCAACTCTCCGATTGGGAAGGCTGTTTCAACATCCATGCCACGCAAGACTGCAATGGCCCTAGATGTTAAGCTACTCCCAGTAGAGCACATGTACAAGTAGCCGAGGCTTTGAACTCGTCAGTAGATCCATCTACTTTGTACTCACTTTTGAGTATCCTTTTTCACAACCCAAAGGTTCTTTTTCCGGAGGAAGATCAGCCATTACGCAAGTATGGTTCTATATGAGGAAAACTATTTCTCTCTTTGTAGCTTCTTTCCAAAGCAGCGCTTTTGGAGATGACAATTATTTGTTAATTGTCCATGGTTCATTCTCAACCATACAAGCTAGAAGGACTGGAACAAGTCTTTGTCCCCTTCTTTGCTCCGTCTCGGTTCAACATCTAGAATCCCCGAGTTCTGCAGATCTGGAATATTACGTTCCGGATAGCCAGCAACTTTCGAGTCCTGTAGATACGGAACGTCTAGTTCCGGACAGTCAGGCCCTCGCGGGTTCTTGTTAACCTTGAGCAATTACTCCTTTTTCCTATTTCAAGGAAAGTTATCTTCAATGAATTCAACATTCTTTGACGCCAAGAGGCGATAAGCACTACTGTTATTTGCAGATCTAGTGGATATGCAATCTACAGTCTTAGGTACAACTTGACCTGTTTCAGTAATCCAACTTTTACCAAGCCACCCCACATAATTTGGGCGTATGACTTTGCGCTTGGCTAACACCGTTGGACTGAGGTGAGTAATGAACATTCGTTTAATGAACGATGCTTCACATTCTCCCTCTGTATCGCTATGAATTTCGCAATCCATAGGCTTAGTTGATTTCCAACTTCTGCTTTGTAGCGCTTGTCCGCTTCAACAACTTCATCTTTGTTGTTCAACAAACAAAGGATTTCATACGTTGTACCATCATCAATGAAGATCACAACGTACTTGTCTCCCCCCTCTATTCTGTATAAACTTCAAATCACCCAAGTAGGTATGACGAAGTTCTAGAGGAGCGGTGCTTCTTTCGTTATTCCCTTGACGGAATTTGGAAAGGTGATTTTGCCTCTTCGCCTACCTCACATTCATTTTGAGGGTTTATGTCGAAAGAAGGCAACAATCTCAACTTCGCTAGCTTTTGAATGACTTGCTATTTAACGTGTCTTAATCTATGATGGCATAGATGCACGGATTACAAATATATCATTCATTCGGCTACAGACATACTGTACCATTCTTAGTTATTACAGACCTATTGGAGTAGTATCAAACCAGCTTGACCAATAGCGTCCCTTAAACCAAGTTAGGAACATGTATCACCTCATCTTAGAGTGATCCCATTCCCTGAAGTCCTATTGAGGACAACCTCTTCAACCCCTTCTACTTTAGAGGTGGCGTTGCTTCACATGAACAACCTCTTGCCCGTGGTTAGGGCATAACCGGATCATATGTGATTTGGATACTCTGGCCCACTGCAGTTGCTTTGCAGACTGAGTGTCCAATTTCTTTTCTGCCTTTCTTTAGGCCTTCAGATCATTTCAGACCTTGGAAACTCTAGCCCACCTTGCTAGGTGTCCATTACTTTTCCTATGAAATGAATTCTGGCCCCACTCCAGTCGCCCGGAGGCTTTATATGACTGAGTGTCCAATATCATCATATCAAAGGAATTTTGGCCCACTCCAGTCACCCGGAGGCTTTGTATGACTGAGTGTCCAATATCATCAAATCAAAGGAATTTTGGCCCACTCCAGTCGCCCGGAGGCTTTGTATGACTGAGTGTCCAATATCATCCTATGAAGGATCTTCTGCCAAATAATATGACAGGCTCAACGTCATTAACTTTTAGACTTCTTCCGTTATGATTGGTGCCCAGATAATTCTTGGCGCTTACTTAAGAGTGGTAACAGTTTTCGCACAGTCAGTGGATCTTTCTCCCTCGTATGTGCGAACATACTTTACACACTTTTAATAATTTACACTTAAAAGAATGGATCTTTTTAAGTCGTTTACAAACTCCAATCTTTAAACGGAAAAGAAGAGGAGATTAATCTTCCGATTTGTTAAAGCATAAGGAATATAAATTATTTTCATATTCCTCCTTACTTTAATCCATTTTTAATCAGACATCATTTAATCTTAATTCTTGACAAGTAAGAAAAAATACTTATCCTAATTTCGGACTCTGGCTCACTTCAGTCACTTCATCAGACTGAGTGCCATTTCCTTCTCACCATTATTCGGATCTTTTGTCTGGGACAGATATAGGCCTTTTGCTGCAAGATAGAATAACATCTTCAGTCTTCTCCTCTTGTCCCAGTTGACATCCTCAGGCTCTCGAGAGCGCTTGTTCCCACCAGTCTTGATAGCGGTGACACCATGAACACTTTCATCATCATCACTCTCTTCTACCAGAAAACCATTGCCATATCCAGATTTGGTCACACAACTTTTGACCGACATCTTTCGAACACTAATAGTAATACTATACAATATTGTCTTAAGTTTTTGGGAGATTTTACTCTTGTACTTTATAAAGCAGTACGGGAAGTATATAACTATTACAAGTATTCGAAAGGATAAACAAAGATTCAATAATTCAACTAAAAATCTGAAATTACAATTGTTGCACAAGAAAAAACTGGAAACTATTTTTGTTGAGTCGAGTGTGGCACTCTGTCCTTAAGATAATATTGCCCCGTATGTATCCTTTATACGTCCTGGATAATTTGTCTCCCAAGATAAAACAGCAATGGAACACTTGAGAAAAGGAAACTCAAGTGCTACCGTGAAGAATATTGAGCAACGAAATGATGCTTGGAAGTTGTAGGAAGAAGAGTTTTCTGCTTGTGTAAGCTTCTGTATTTTCGTGTATATGTGAGTCTTAGTGTTAGTTCTCAATAATGGTGTAAGGGGGTGTTAATATAGGTGAGGGAGGGACTGAAAACTGCCTCCATAACAGCCAAATAATGGCCATTATGGAGGTAGTAAAGTCATCAACATAAATGGTGAAAGACCAAACTGTACATCTTGAAAATTCAGGAATCAAACTGTACATCTATCAGAAGACCCACAGCCCACAGCCCGTGACCCGTGAGCCGTGACCCGTGACCCGTGACCCGAGAACCCGAGAACCCGAGAACCTGAGAACCCGGAACCCAGAACTCGAAATCGGACGGGACGGGACGGGCTGGCGGCGGCGGCGCGCGTGTCGTCTTTCCTAGAACCGAAGCACATCTAGGTCCTCCCTTCTTTAAACACATGGGATACCCCTTGGGGTCCCAAACCCCAAACCAATTTCGAGTCTTATATACACAACATTTCTTTCTTCCTCTACCGATGAGGGAGAATTGAACACAATACTATACTTTTCCATGCTTCAAACACCTCACTTCGTGAACCAATATCTCTTTCATTTCTCAATGAAATTTGACGATTCTTGGCGAACATGAAATCAACAATGTTGTCAAATCGTTCTACTTAAGATTAATAAGGTAAGGTCTAGACCCCCTTACTTATACTCTTTGTTTTGAGGTTTCCTATTTTTCAATAAATATTAGCTAGCTAGGCACTCTGCCTAGTATTCGCTTATAAAGAAATTGCCAAGTCGATGATGAAGTCGATTGGTATTGATACTTTCAATATCACATTGATCTATCTCGTTTTTACCATTTAATTAGGGTGAAGAATATTTTATTCCTCATCACTTCTCATTGCAAGGGGAGAAATTGCTTGGAAAGATTGGAGGAGAAACTAATATGTGTCGGCCAAATAAAATTATTATCAATTTTGGCCCAATTATTAATTACTTACCTAATTTAGTTGTATTTTGTTTTTCATACAGTAGCTATAGAGGAAAATTTATATCCTACGGTGATTTATAGAACAAGGCCGATTGTGATGCACAGAAAGTAAGAATAAATAGTATATTCTCTGTCCCAATTTGTTTGACACTTTTCGCTTTTCAATATAAAGAGAAAAGTAAGCTTTTAGAAAACTAAGTATGCAGTAGACGTGGATCAAGCTAAATGCTCTTCATGCTTGTCCTTCGTCTCTTATTTATAGTCGTTTGGGTGCTTGGACTCCAACATTGACTTCTAGGTCTTCGGTTAGTCTTATTAACTAATTCGACCATTGGGGCTGATATCCTCTCCTCGATCCTCCTGGAAGCTTTTGAGGGAGTTTGGTTAGACATGTGGTTTGTCTTTTAAAACATGATCTAAAGCAGTTGGGGAAGCCCGTGTCATTGTTAGCAAAATTGGTTGGCCTGTGCCGGGCATGGTTCACATCTCTGCTAGTCCAAGGTCGTGAGTTCTGTTCTGTTCTGGCTAGAGGTAATCAGATTTGTTGACGGGCCTTAGTCCAAGGAGATGTCCTGAGAGAATCGCTTATGTCGTGTGCTAGGTCATTCTCTAGATTAGGCCTGAGCGTCTGAGACACGCTTTGGGCGTGTGCAACTTTTTACCACTACATTATCCAAGTGAAAAAAAAGTTACATTCTTTCTCACTATTACTCCACCATGTAGTAACACCACCACTAACATTATCACTCTATATAGTAGTAAAAAATTATACACACCTGGAGCGTATTCGATAATGAATCCCCAGACCTAATCCAAAAGAAGGGCCACGCGCCTACCTCAAACGATCTACACAAAATGACCCCAACCAACGACCTTACCTATGGCTCACTACACATCCGATTGAATCCAACTCAAGAATTTCTTATTCTATTTGTTGGAATCAAAGCTTCTAGTCCAAGGCCATACCGCACACAGGCCATGCCCTGACAACCTTGGCTTGATTTGAGTGATGCCGCCTCGCCTCAACTTGTGTAGACTTATTTGATCGAGTCTAAAAGGAAAAGATGCACATACAATAATTTCAACAATTACCTCATCGGATCTATGCCGTATATCAACAGATTATGGTTTCGAGGGTCATTCATTACGAAAAGACCTTCATCTGAGTTGATATGTGGAAGTACGCTATGATGATCTAGAGAAACGTGTGGTTTCTGAACCCATTGAGATGACCCAAGAATTTTGATCAACCTCTGCGAGATCAGAGTAGAGGATATCTACCCCAACGGCTAATTCAGCCCAACAAAGGAAAACTCAACTTTCAAGAAGAATTCCAAAAATCTTCACTTGAACCTTTGAGAAGGGTATTTCTTGAAAACCCTAGGATTGTGGCGCAAAATCTCGTTAATAATTTGTGTATATTAATTAGAAATACTTAGAAGAGACTTTACCTTGATGTAGGAGGGTGCGAATAGGAGAGGATAGGAGGAGAGAAAAGTCGTGCTAGGGCTTGAAGGAGTGACGAATGAAGTGAAAAAGTTGAAAAATGCACTTTTAAATTAAAGTTGTAGTCGGCGGACCAGCTACGCCCACTTATGGGACCATGTATGACCGTACATGGCCACCTACGGTCCGCAGGTGGGGACATACATGGCCCAAGATGTTAGGTAGTGAGCTACATTTTTAGGGCTCCCAAAAACCCTCAAGGTATGAACTATACCTCGCACCTACGCCCGTACCTCCTATCATAAGTCAAAATTCGCCGAGTCTTCATTCTTAAGTCCATCTATAGTCTCATGTATTGTCTGTAGGTCCAATGTATGGTCGTACCTTGTACCATATGGCAATCTACAACCTTCAACTTGTTTCTTTCAATTCCTTATCAACTCGACACACGTACAACATCATGACACACCTAAATTGAACCTTAACTCTTATATTCTACCATATTCTCTTGGTTTGAGTCGGATGACTCATATACAATGTGTGAAATCATAGCCCAAAAGTACGAGGTATTATAATAATTACTCATAAGGACCATTAAGAGATCCAATTGCTTCTACGGAACTATTACAATAGTTCTCCACAAAAAATGAAGTAATAGGAACAACCGATCCAGGTGATCATGTGGCCTAACATCGGCAATGGATGATCAGCCTAGCCTTACCCATTGATACAATATAAGATGCGGAAATATAGGAAATCAACAAGAAAATGAAAAGGATAGATAGATTGACAAAAATATAGACACCAATTGAAAACTAAATCTCTATAATAGCTAAAACCTCCAATTGAGTGTACAATCTAGCACAAAATCTCTTAGGATGATCTCAAGGGAACTAATATCCCAAGCAACCAATCCTCTCAACAACACAAGCACAATCAAAATCTTCAACAAGCTCTCAACTCTTAAAGAGTAATCTAAACATCAGGTATTGAATCACTTCTTATTTCAAATCACTTCATAAAAATAGCATCGTCATCGCTATTAGATTCGAGCAAATCCCTAAAAGGAGAATGGTATTTTACTTGAAATTCACTATGAAGTTTGTTAATATTTGGCTATATTTGTGAATCAGTCTGCTGGAGGTGGTAATTATATAACCTCTATTTCTTGTTATTTTTTTAATCGGTCTTGCAAAAGCTAGTATTCAATTCGAGCAAATTTTAATTTCTAAAATAATAGCTTCCAATTTCTGTATTCCTAAGTGTTCAATTTCCAAAAGCTTCCATTTCCATTTAGGGTTTCTCAGTAATAAAAGTTCCGATAATTTGCTGAACAGAGGTAAAGCAGTTGTCGTAAGGGTTTGTGCCTTTTTTATAATTGTAACGACCCGTCTGATCATTTTTAGCTAAATACCCGTATTTTCTTATTTGACCCTTCCCGTAGACTCTTTGTGGGATTTGTGATGTACAGGTATGGGTGGCACAGATTTCGAAATCCATTTATATGAGTTTCGGATGAAAAATCCAAAAGCTAGAAACTTAGAGTTGGATAGTTTGACTCTAAGTTGACTTTTCGCTAAATGTGTATTTTTCTAAGTTATGTCGCTTTCAAAAGTTCCGGAGGGTTGTTTATAACATAGTCGAGTCATTGGTTCTCTTCTTGAGACAATCAGATATGTTTTGTGACTTTATTTGTTAAGTTTGGATATTTGGTTTTCCTGGATGATTCTTCAGAAAATTATGTCTTAGCTCGATCAAATGGAAAATTCGAGGGTACAAGCGAGTTCGTAGCACTGTTTACCTTAGGCAAGCATGTGTGGTTTGTGTCTGGGGGTCTCAAGAGTGTTTTGGGTTGATGGAAGTTTGGGCTGATTTCTAAGATCTGGTGTCTGGTGTCCGTCTCGGTAGCACCAATGCTCTCTCCGACGTATCCACATCGGTGATAGGTTGGCTCGCCGAAGAGGGAGTTGGGAAAGTATTGATTTCTGCCTGGGCGGAGGGTCTGTCCGCAGGGGTGAGTCCACCTCTGTAGAGTCGTGTTCGTCGTGGAGTTGAGGCGAGGTGTCAAGTGACACCGCCTCAGCGGGGGTTTTGTTCGTAGCAGTGGGTCCTCTCCATCAGAGTCGATTCTGCCGGGGCGGAATCAATATATCTATTTTCCTATAAATTCCTTAGGTCAGATTTGCTTTTCCAAATTAGAATACCTTGAACCAAGAGCTACAATAGAGCATTTTCAGAAGTCTGAGAGCAATTTCATCCTTGGGGTAAGTGATTCTTTACTTTGTGAATTAAGTTTATGTTCTAAGTTCTTTAATAATGGTGATATAGTATGATTATAAGTTGAGAAAGTTGAGTTATGCATTCTTGTGAGAATAAGAGAGTTAAATCAATGACATGCAATTCACTCTTTTGAGACGGTAACAATATTATCATGTCTCAAACCTTCTACCTTTTTATTTCTCCTCTTTTGCTTTTATATCTGTAATTTTTTTTTGAATATTGTCTCAAACCTTCTACTTTATTATTTCTCCTCATTTGCTTCTATATCTATAAAAAATTTAAAAATTCAAAAGAATGATTCATCAACCAGAGAAAGAAGAAGAAAGAAGCGAACATGAAATCAACAATGTTGTCAAATCGTTCTACTTAAGATTAATAAGGTAAGGTCTAGACCCCCTTACTTATACTCTTTGTTTTGAGGTTTTCTATTTTTCAATAAATATTAGCTAGCTAGGCACTCTGCCTAGTATTCGCTTATAAAGAAATTGCCAAGTTGATGATGAAGTCGATTGGTATTGATACTTTCAATATCACATTGATCTATCTCGTTTTTACCATGTAATTAGGGTGAAGAATATTTTATTCCTCAGCACTTCTCATTGCAAAGGGAGAAATTGCTTGGAAAGATTGGATGAGAAACTATTATGTGTCGGCCAAATAAAATTATTATCAATTTTGGCCCAATTAATAATTACTTACCTAATTTAGCTGTATTCTGTTTTTCATACAGTAGCTATAGAGGAAAATTTATATCCTACGGTGATTTACAAAACAAGGCCGATTGTGATGCATGGAAAGTAAGAATAAATAGTATATTCTCTGTCCCAATTTGTTTGACACTTTTCGCTTTTCAATATAAAGAGAAAAGTAAGCTTTTAGAAAACTAAGTATGCAGTAGACGTGGATCAAGCTGAATTCTCTTCATGCTTGTCCTTCGTCTCTTATTTATAGTCGTTTGGGTGCTTGGACTCCAACATTGACTTCTAGGTCTTCGGTTAGTCTTATTAACTAATTCGACCATTAGGGCTGATATCCTCTCCTCGATCCTCCTGGAAGCTTTTGAGGGAATTTTGTTAGACATGTGGTCTGTCTTTTAAAACATGATCTAAAGCAGTTGGGGAAGCCCGTGTCATTGTTAGCAAAATTGTTTGGCATGTGCCGGGCATGGTTCGCATCTCTGCTAGTCCAAGGTCGTGAGTTTTGTTCCGTTCTGGCTAGAGGTAATCAGATTTGTTGACGAGCCTTAGTCCAAGGAGATGTCCTGAGAGAATCACTTATGTCGTGTGCTAGGTCATTCTCTAGATTAGGCATGAGCGTCTGAGGCACGCTTTGGGCATGTGCAACTTTTTACCACTACATTATTCAAGTGAAAAAAGTTACATTCTTTCTCACTATTACTCCACCATATAGTAACATCGCCACATTAACACCACCATTAACTTTATCACTATATATTGTAGTAAAAAATTGTACACGTCTGGAGCGTATCCGACAAGGAATCCCCATACCTAATCCAAAAGAAGGGTCATGCGCCTACCTCAGATGACCCACACAAAACGACCCCCAACCTATGACCTTACCTATGGCTCGCTACACATCCAATCGAATCCAACTCAAGAATTTCTTATTTTATTTGTTGGAATCAAATCTTCTAGTCCAAGGCCATGCGGCACACAAGCCATGCCCTGACAACCTTGGCTTGATTAGGGTGATGCCGCCTCGCCTCAACTTGTGTCGACTCTATTTGATCGAGTGTAAAAGGATAAGACGCACATACAATAATTTTAACAACTACCTCCTCAACAACCTTCGCGAGATCAGAGTAGAGGATATCGACCCCAGCGGCTAATTCAACCTAACAAAAGAAAACCCAACTTTCAAGAAGAATTCCAAAAATCATCACTTGAACCTTTGAGAAGGTTTTTTCTTGAAAACCCTAGGATTGTAGCACAGAATCTCATTAATAATTCGTGTATATTGATTAGAAATACTTAGGAGAGACTTACCTTGATGTAGGAGGGTGAGCAGAGTAGCGTATTGGAGGAGAGAAAAGTCGTGCTAGGGGCTTGAATGAGTGAAGAATGAAGTGAGAAAGTTAAAACTGCACTTTTAAATTAAAGTTGTAGTCGGCGAACCACCTACGCCCACTTATGGGACCATGTATGACCATACATGGCCACCTACGGTCCACATGTGGGGTTGTACAGGGCCCAAGATGTTGGGTAGTGAGCTATATTTTTTGGGCTCCCACAAACGCTCAAGGTATGAACCATACCTCGCACCTACGCCTGTACCTCCTATCATAAGTCAAAATTCGCCGAGTCTTCATTCTTAAGTCCATCTATGGTCCCATGTACAGTCTGTAGGTCCAATGTATGGTCGTACCTTATGTCATATGTCAATCTAAAACCTTCAAACTTGTTTCTTTCTATTCCTTATCAACTCCACACACGTGCTGTCACGACCCAAATCGGAGGGCCGCGACGAGCACCCACACCCTACCCATCGGGTACCGTCAATCACACTATCAACATCGAATTATAATTAAATACAGACTAAACCGAGAGAGATTATGGAAAACCTTAACTAGAAAACCAACTTTATATATATACATACTCATACCAAGGCCGACAAGGCCATACAAGACTACTACACACAGGACACATGTCTACAAGCCTCTAAGGAATACATGACATCACAAGGACAGGACATGACCCCGCCATACCCATATGCGTATGCAAAATACTGTACCACGACCAGACTGCAACTCTGAAACAAATAGAGTGCTCCAACATCAGCAGAACCAGCAACCTACTAGCGTAAACCGTCACCCTCTTTAACTGAACTTACGGGCATAAAACGTAGTGTCCCTCGACAAAAGGGGCGTCAGTACGACTGATGTATTGAGTATGTCAGGCATGAATAATAGCACAACAGGGATATACCAATAACCGAAACAGAAACAGCCGACCAACAGTAAATGCCTCTGAGGGCCCTACTATATATGTCTAAATGTTATGCACAATGTAAATGCGGTATACGTATAAATATTGGCCTCATTGGGAATCTTCCTCTCCATAACATATATATATATATATAGTTTGTCCCTTCATCAGGCATCTTCCTTTTCATAACAGCCTTTATGGGCATCATTTCATTTCGGCCTCTGCGGGCGTAATCATTACCATATCCAGTTGATCAGGTGGTTTGCGTATCCCGTTCCCCATTCTCAATGTATGGTCCAACGTAAGACATGCATATAATGCAAATGAAAATGCATGAATGACAATAACACATCTTGGGTGACACAATATCCTTGTACCTTTGGCTAACATTGTGACTATCAACATCTTTTCCATATGCCTCAATAAGGTCTTGGAAACATATTCAGTCATTCTCTTATCATAGCCTTCGGCTAACATTAGGAATGTTCAACATTTCTCCTATATACCACAATAAGGATTTAGGAATATATTTAGACATGTTTTTAGCATAGGAATCAATAACATGAATATTCTTAACTACTAGGAGTAGAATAAATTATGGAGCAATATCACGGTTATATTTCGTTACATGAAACATGCCAAAAGAAAAAAATAATTTGTCTTAACATACCTTGATAACAACGGAACCGGCCTTGCCTTTTTATTTTCTTGAGCAAGGTTGCTGCTTGTATCCTAGTACTACACTATTTCGTACGTTTCTTGCTAAAATCACAAACCAACACTAAAATGTATCGCCTGAACAGAAGTGTTCTAACACAACTTCGTGGGTTTTCAACTAGAAGTAAAGTGCTTTGTTTTGTTTTCTGTTTCACTAATAACAAAGAAAATATTGGAGGGGTTTGATGATACTGCTTCGTCATTTTGTTCTCAAATCACACTAAAATGTATTGCCTTGGTAGATGCTGCACGATTTATTCACTCCTCTTTCAGTGTTAATTACCATGCAACATGTCTCCTAACGTGTCCATTACTCCTAATCATTCGGTGGTTGTCCCCTACTAATTAGGCTAGTCATTTAGGTAGACTAATTCTTAAAGCCACACGTTATAACTCCACTAAACTTTGTCCCCTCCACTTAATTAATAATCTCACAATTAATCAATTGTACACACAATTAATTTCGTGATCCAATTCACTTAAATCTTAATAACTTATAGGATTTTCATATACTTGATGTCATAATTTCGTAATATGACACTAGTCCTTAACCTCCTTATGCACACACCAAAATTTATTTCCGATCTCCGTCGTCATACTTGTTACGTCCAAAATTATTTCGGGGTTTTATCCTTTTATATACTAATATCTTTATTAGCATACGTAATTATAACATAAATTTTTCCAACGCTCGGGTCTATTTACACACACCTAGTGATTCAAACTGTGACCCAAAAGTACGGGATGTTACATCCTTCCCCCTTAGAAACATTCATCCTCGAATATTGGGGTGACATATCTAATCCCCGTTACGTAGCCCGAAAATACAACTACCTTCATGGAGGCTACTTCTTTAGTCCTTAACTTGCGGACTTGTCGATCTAGCCACAGGAACCTCTTCGTACTCCCTTTCTGCACATCAGAGAATCACCACATTTGGCGGAAGAGTTCCTTCTATCCCTCCTCCACATTGATCCTTAAGATGTTCTATAATAATCATACCTTTGTGAGACCTGCATAACTATAATCTCATCCACCTTTATCCTTCTTATGTAATGATTCATTCTATTCATCACTAAGCGAAAAACATTTATGCCTTGATACTTGATCATACCATTTCATTCATCTTACTAACTGTTTTCATATTTCCTACCACCATCCTTTGATGGTAGCATAATTCTCATCCTTAATTGCCCCTATTATTATACGGAGGTTACATTCATGAAGCTATTTTGTGTGCTCACTCACTCCTTTGAATATCCTAACTTTTATCTAATATAATAATACATTTGTCACTTGAGCAAGTTGTGATACTCATTCTTCCCCCCCTCTTTTCTTTGCATGACTTAGTGATTTTCAAATTCCAAATGTCCTCGAGCTGCTGCTGAACTTGAAATGAAATTGTTGCTACTTTGCTGAAATTTGGAAGAAAAGCAGTGGCTGCTATGCTTGTTGTCTAAACCACTGTTATGGTCGAGAGACTTTCCAATGATGTCATTTTTATTTCCACTTATTGTGGCTGTCCTTTGTTGTTGCATGTTGCTGCAAATCTCGAGTGAACAGATCATTCCTCAGGTGCTGAACTTTGATAAGCTGTTGCACATTCTATGAATATGCTACCTATCAAGACTATCTAACTATCGTTGTTTTGAACCCACTGTTGTTGCATCTTCTTGCTACGCTTTGGTAGTTTAATGATGCATATGCTGCTGCATTTTGTTCTCTGTTTCTATGGCTCAATTGTTGCACCCTCTAGCATTTTTTGTGGCTATGCTCGATATACTGTTGCTCTCTGAATTTCTTTCCTTCTGATGCTTCTGTCAAAGTTGCTACTTGACTATAAGACGATCGGGGCGGTCTCACTCAACCTTTACAACTTTGATCCCGAGATATCGGCATCTTTGAACCTTTTAAATATCGTCGATCCCTGACTAATAAATTTCTTTGGTTATAAGCTCCATGATTCCCCAAGAGGTCTATCTCTATCAAATGCTTCAAGATGAGGTCGTTCCTGAGAGGTAACTAATTGATTCAATACCTGCATCGGTCTCCTTACATCCTAATCAGACGGAGCCGGTCGTAAGACTGATAGTACACGAGCCTTCCTCAATTCCTCTAGTGTTACAGGATTCGTCGATCCCAATGAAAGCAACTTACTTCTATCCCCTAACGGATTTGTCTCAATGGAGAGCATACTACTCGTATTTACACTCAATCCAACTTCAATCTCCTGCGTTCCGATATTTAGTACTTCCGGACTTGCATTATCTCCTCCGTATATAAGCGAGACAATTTCTCATCATCTCGAGAATTTTTAAACATAATACTGCCCTTATGTCGTACCAATCGTCTGGTAGAAATCACTCATTTACTGGCTACGAGTATAAAATAAACAAAGTCTTTTTGGTAACAGGCATTACTGAAATAGTAACAGGCACGCCTTAAACTCGAACTCTTAAAGCTCAGCTCTACTGCACGATCTATGATATGAAAGAATGGAAACCATCCCGAAATGTCAAATTGCCTCCTGTTTATAAGTATGGTACACAACATACCCATAAACAAGACTCTACTAGACACGGCTTGTAGACTCTCTAGGACAGACATGCTCTGATACCAAGTTTGTCACGACCCAAACTGGAGGGCGCGATGGGCATTCGGACCCCACCCGCCGGGTATCGCCAATCACACTATCAACATCGAATTATAATTAAATACAGACTAAGACGAGAGAGATTATGGAAAACCTTAACCAAAAAACCAACTTTATATATATACATATCCATACTAAAGTCGACAAGGCCGACAAGGCCATACAAGACTACTACACACAGGACACATATCTACAAGCCCCTAAGGAATACATGACATCACAAGGACGGGACAGGACCCCGCCATACCCATATGCTTATGCAAAATACTGTACCACGATCAGACTACAACTCTGAAACAAATAGAGTGCTCCAACATCAGCTGAACTACCAACCTACTAGCGTGAACTGTCACCCTCTTTAACTGAACCTGCGGGCATGAAACATAGTGTTCCCCGACAAAAGGGGCGTCAGTACAACTGATGTACTGAGTATGTCAGGCATGAATAATAGCACAACAGGGATATACCAATAATAGAAATAGAAACAACCGACAAGCAGTAAATGCCTCTGAGGGCCCTACTACATATGCCTAAATATTGTGCATAATGCAAATGCGGTATACATATACATATTGGCCTCATTGGGCATCTTCCTCCCCATAACATATATATATTGTTTAGCCCTTCATCAGGCATCTTTCTTTTTATAAGAGCCTCTGTGGGCATCATTTCATTTCGGCCTCTGCGGGCGTAATCATTACCATATCCCAGCTGATCAGATGGTCTGCGTATCCCGTTCCCCATCCCCAATATATGGTCCAGGGTAATACAAGAATATAATACAAATGAAAATGCATGAATGACAATAGCACATCCTGGATGACACAATATCTTTGTACCTTTGGCTAACACGGTGACTATCAACATCTTTTCCATATGCATCAATAAGGTCTTAGAAATATATTCAGACATGCTCTTATCATAACCTTCGGCTACCATTAGGAATGTTCAATATTTCTCATATATACCTCAATAAGGATTTAGGAATATATTTAGACATGCTTTTAGCATAGGAATCAATAACATGAATATTCTTAACTACTAGGAGTAGAATAAATTATGGAGCAATATCACGGTTATATTTCATTACATGGAACATGCCAAAAAACAAATTGCCTTAACATACCTTGATAACAACGGAACCGGCCTTGCCTTTTTATTTTCTCGAGCAAGGTTGCTGCTTGTGTCCTAGTACTACACTATTTCGTACGTTTCATGCTCAAATCACAAACCAACACTAAATTGTATCGCCTGAACAAAAGTGTTCTAACACAACTTCGTGGGTTTTCAACTAGAAGTAAAGTGCTTTGTTTTGTTTTCTGTTTCACTAATAACAAAGAAAATATTGGAGGGGTTTGATGATACTGCTTCGTCATTTTGTTCTCAAATCACACTAAAATGTATTGCCTTGGTAGATGCTGCACGATTTATTCACTCCTCTTTCAGTGTTAATTACCATGCAACATGTCTCCTAACGTGTCCATTACTCCTAATCATTCGGTGGTTGTCCCCTACTAATTAGGCTAGTCATTTAGGTAGACTAATTATTAAAGCCACACGTTATAACTCCACTAAACTTTGTCTCATCCACTTAATTAATAATCCCACAATTAATCAATTGTACACACAATTAATTTCGTGATGCCAATTCACTTAAATCTTAATAACTTATAGGATCTTCATATACTCAATGTCATAATTTCTTAATATGACATTAGTCCATAACCTCCTTATGCACACACCAAATTTATTTCCGATCCCCGTCGTCATACTTGTTACGTCTAAAATTATTTCGTTTAGCGATTTTACATACGTCTAGTGATTCAAACCGTGACCCGAAAGTACAGGATGTTAAACGTGCAACATCGTGACACACTTAAATTGAACCTTAACTCTTAAATTCTACCATATGCTCTTTGTTTGAGTCGGATGGCTCATATGCAATGGGTCAAATCTTATTCCGAAAGTACGAGGTGTTACAATAATTACTCATAAGGACCATTAAGAGATCAAATTGCTTCTATGGAACTACTACCAAGGTTCTCCACAAAAATGAAGTAATACAAACAATTGATATGGGTGATCATATAGCCTAACATCGGCAATGGATGATCAGCCTAGCATTACCCATTGATACAATATAACATGCAAAATAAAGGAAATCAACAAGAAAATAAAAGGGATAGATAGATTGACACAAAGATAGACACCAATTGAAAACTAAAGCTCTATAATAGCTAAAACCTCCAATTGAGCGTACAACCTAGCACCAATCTCTTAGAATGACCTCAAGGAAACTAATGTCCTAACCAACCAATTCTCTCAATAACACAAGCACAATCAAAATCTTCAACAAGCTCTCAACTCGTAAAAAGTAATTTAAACATCAATATTCAAAATAGTCTACCTAATGAAATAACAAGTCTTGTATTTATACTAACTAGGCTAAGAAGACTAAGTTAACTATTAAAAAATACCCTTAATGAAATAAAGGTTTTCTTAAGTCTTCCCTTAGAGATGATGGCTTGTATTTCTGGAATAGCCTCTTTGCATGCATAACCATCTTCTTCTCTATTTCAACCTAGATGCTCTCTTTTCTCCGTTTTGCCTCCCCACGCAATCTTCCACACTTGGGTTCCTCGGGATGACACTAAGACATGCTCACGAACGCCCATCTTCATGTACAACCCTTGTGATGCTTAGAGTTCCTTGACATGACCCTATGTAGACGGTCCTGATGCAACTTGGGTTGTATCATTCTCCCCTTCTTGAAAGAAATTCGTCCTCAAATTTAGGGGTTACCTACACACATCCAACAAGAAGACAAAATGCCACCACTACAAGATTCATTAGTACTAGAGTGATGTGCAATATTCTCACAAGGACAATTATCACAAGCAAACAAGTAGTAGATAAAAGCGTATATTAATTAAACTTCAAGTGTAAAATCCACATTAGACACCAAGGTTTCATCACAAGTACAAGGGGCCTCATAAGAAAACAATGTGGTACATAAAGCATTTATCAGTGTCATACCATCAATATAACCATTCACAAAATTATGCACAATATCAAAGCCATGTCCCATTACCAACATAGGGCTACTCAAGTATGATACTATACTATTAGTACCATGAAATATTCCCTCACTAACATAATTGTCAAGGAAAATATCATAGTCGGAGGGGTCACTTGAATGAAGCCATGCATGGATATTTTCATCGTAAATAGGTGGGGCGGTATTTTTTAATTTTCCACCAAAACATAAGGCGGCAAACTCCTTTTTAGACAAAAGCAACGCAGTTTTCCACCATTCCCTTCTCAGAGTAAATTTTCCAAACACATGTGAGCAAATTTTCAAAATCGGTGATATTTCAAAATGCTCATCATGTATCGAATCACTTCATATTTCAAATCACTTCATAAACATAGCATCATCATCGTCATTAGATTTGAGAAAATTTCAATCCCTAAAAGGAGAATGGTATTTTACTTGAAATTCACTATTACTATTATTCTGTAGTTAACTAAGTGAAATTATCATGGTATGGAAGAGATCGAATGAAGTTTGTTAATATTTGGCATTGTTTGTGAACTAATTTTCTGGAGGTGGTAATTATATAACCTCTATTTCTGGTTATTTTTTGAATCGGTCTTGCCAAAGCTAATATTCCATTCGAGCAAATTTCAATTTCTAAAAGAATAGCTTCCAATTTCTATATTCCTAAGCGTTCAGTTTCCAGAAGATTCCATTTCCATTTACGGATTCTCAGTCCTAAAATTTTCGATAATTTGTTGAACAGAGGTAAAGCAGTTTGTCGTAAAGGTTTGTGCCTTTTTGATAATTGTAACGACCCGTCTAGTCGTTTTTACCTAAATACCTTATTTACTTGTTTGACCCTTTCCATAGACTCTTTGTGGGGTTTATGATGCACGGAGATGGGTGGCTCAGATCCCGATATCTATTTATATGAGTTTCAGATGAAAAACCCAAAAGCTAAAAATATAGAGTTCGATAGTTTGACTCAAAGTTGACTTTTGGCTAAATGGGTTCGTTTCCGGGTTCCGTCACTTTCGGAAGTTCCGTAGGGTCATTTATGACTTAGTCAAGTCATTGGTTCTCTTCTAGAGGCAATCAGATGTATTTTATGGCTTTATTTGTTAAGTTTGGATATTTGGTTTTCTCGGATGTTTCTTTAGAAAAGTATTCCTTAGCTCAGTCAAATGGAAAATTGGAGGGTATGAACGAGTTCATAGCACTGTTTACCTTAGGCGAGCATGTCTGGTTTGTGTTCGAGGGGTCTCAGGAGTGTTTTAAGTTGATGGAAGCTTGGATTGATTTCTAAGATTCGATGTCTGGTGTCCATCTCAGCGGCACCAGTGCTCGCTTCGGCGTATACACCTCGACAATAGGTTGGCTCGCCGAAGCGAGAGTTGGGAAAGTATTGATTTCCGCTTGGGCGGAGGGTCTGTCCGCAGGGGTGAGTCCGTCTATACGGAGTCATGTTTGTTGTGGCGCTGAGGAAATATGTCAAGTTACACCACCTCAGTGGGGGTTTTGTTTGTGGTAGAGGTTCCGCTTCAGCGGAGTCGATTCTGCCAGGGCAGAATCACTATATCAGGTGTCCTATAAATTCCTTAGGTCAGATTTTCTTTTCCAAATTAGAATACCTTAAAACCAAAGCCGGCATAGAGCATTTTTAGAAGTCTAAGAGCAATTTCATCCTTGGGGTAAGTTATTCTTTCCTTTGTGAATTAAGTTTATGTTCTAAGTTCTTTAATAATGGTGATATAGTATGATTATAAGTTGGGGAAGATGAGTTATGCATTCTTGTGAGAATAAGAGAGTTAAATCAATGATTACTGAAGGGTTTATGGATTAGTTTACTTGAATTAATGTGAATTGGTGATGGATATGATTAGATTATTATGTTATAAGTCTTAAGTTGGATATAGAAACCTATTCCAAGTGGGGTAAATTTATAGGGTTTTAGTTTAGGGCTTTTGTATTTTGTCCAATTGAGGGTTCAAATGTGTATAGATATTTAATTAACTTAAGGATGTGACTATCTAGTATTTATTCTTGATAAGTTTTGCTTTATGTTATGTAATCTTTATATTAATGATTATAATATGTGTGATTAGACTTTGATTATCACGAGGTACAGAGAAAAGGAAAGGTTGTCATCGAGGCTTGATCATGTAGCACTCCTATTTGGCCTAGATATAGGTTACGGTTTAGTTTTTCAAGACTTCGATATAAGTGCGTAATTAGTTATAAATATTGAGGGGTATTGAGCATGTTTGGGGGTCCCACTTATTCGGTTGTGATGAATGTTTTAGTGGGTACCTGTGTTGAACTTTGATGATGGGTGATTTGGGAAATTAGGCTTGTGCTGGTTCCGTCTGCTGCTTATTTTGGCTTGTCGCCATATTTGGGATTGTCTCCATATTTGTTATTGTTTGTTTATTAATCACATATATTTTCGATATGATATCTTGATTCTACCTTGGATTATATATGGGTGTTATTGAACCTTGAAAGTATGTGATATGTTATCTATATACTTGATTGCATCTCATAATATCATGATATCTTGCTTTGTATTGTCATTTGCGTTCATACACTCATGGTTCAGTGATACTGGTATGAGAGTGGTATGGATATGTTGTGGGTCCAAGAGGCTGGAAGGGTAAGAATACTATGAGATTATGGCAACATTAAGATGTTATTGATACGTGGGGAACAGAGTTGCACACCTGCAACATGATATCATTTAGCCAAAAGATGGGCTCTTATGGGATATTCCGGAGGGTATATGGACTTCGCAGGTCCCATATGGGTGTATAGAACATAATAAAACGTTGATGTACTGTATACCGGATTGGAAAAGGTACCTAGCATATGTGTTGCATTCATATCATACATATACATATTATTTCTTTGATTGATTGTGGATTAACTTGTATTTGGAGTTATTGTTGATGACTTGACTAGATTGTAAACCTGGAAGATCATACTTGCTATTTGATACTTGAATTAGTGTTTGAACTCCTTGAAACTTGATAATGTAGTGATTATGAACTCTCATTTGAATAAGGAAAATGTGAACTCTTTGAATCATTCGGTGGGCTATGTGACTTTACTTGAAGTACTGAATTGTTAGTATAGGATTACTTGGTGTCAACTTGTTATTTATCTTTTATTATGTATCTTCCATCATTATCGGCTTATGATGTCTACGGGGGTACGTTGTGTGTCATGCTATCCTTGTTGCATTCTTATTGGATGCAGTTTCAATACCTTCCACCTCCGCATGACCACACGTGGCTAAGTTCGAGTAGTTGATCTCATCATTCAGGGTGAGGATGTTATCTCCACCATATCCTTCGGTGTTTATCTCTATTTCAGTCTCTTATTGCATTTGAGAGACATGACAGACCTTCATAGACTATTTATTTGATTTTTGGTCTGCGTGCCTATTCAGACTTGTATCAGATTTATTGGTGCTCTTATATCTACAAACTAGATCACTTGGGGATGTTTTTGGTGTATCAGACTTATTCCTTCTTCCGCATTTATATTATGAGACAGATTATGTAGTATTTGCTATCTTCCGCTTTTACTTATATCATATCATGTGAATGAATGGAAGTGGTTCGCCTACTGGTGTAATTGTGTAGGTGCCACCACGATTTCTGAAAAGGGGTCGTGACAATAATTTACAGCTTATTGTACGAAATTGTAGAATTATCTGTTGATACTGATTTTTTCCTGTTGTTTTAAGTTGTTTAATTGGTTTACTATCTTAGCATGTGAATAGAGTTTGGTAATTATCAATGTGTGTGTGTGTGTGTGTGTTTGAGTATCTCGAGGTATAATTTACATCTTATTAAGTATGAATTTTATTGAATGTTCAATTTATGTTTATATGATGCCATATAACCATTACTTTGAGTTTAAGTTTAATCGTGAAAGAAATAATTTTTTGATTATTTTCATTAATGAAAGAGTATATATACAATTTACAATTTTCATAATATGGAAAATTCTATTCCTATTCTACTCCCAAAACTCTATTCTATTTGTACAAGAGTTATATAATTATGGTAAGTGTACAATGCTAATTATATACAAAAATCTATTACCAAAACTACCATATACATGGTGTGTATACCGTGTATATCACGGTCTCCCAACTGTCTTGGGTTTCCGTAATATACACAGTATACACAAGAGAGTATACTGTGTATATGGTGGTATATTTTCACACCCCCGCAGTCATAGCAGGCGGTCTTCGTACGCTGAGACTGTCCCTAAAATCTTCAAATAGGACCGATGGAAGACCCTTAGTGAAGATGTCTGCAATTTGATACCTGAAAGGGATATGTAAGACGCGTACTTGTCCACGAGCTACCTTCGCGAACAAAATAGATATCCATCTCAATATGTTTAGTGTGCTGGTGTTGAACCGGATTCCCAGAAAGATATACGGCACTAACATTATCACAATATACCAAAGTAGCTTTTTGAATGGGAAAGTGAAGCTCTAAGAGAAGATTACGTAACCAACATAATTCAGAAATCACATTGGCTACCCCTCGATACTCGGCCTCTGCACTGGAGCGGGATAAGGTAGTCTGTCGTTTGGTAGACCATGAGACCAAGTTATCGCTAAGAAACATACGGTATCCAGACATAGAGCGTCTGGTGTCCGGTCAGCCACCCCAATCAGCATCAGTATACGAGACAAGTGTAGAGGATGATGACGGATATAGATACAAATCATAGTCAAGTGTTCCCTGGATGTATCGGATAATGCGTTTGAGTGCATTCATGTGCTCCACCCTAGGATCATGCATAAACAGACACACCTGGTGTACAACATACGTAATATCCGGTCTCATGAAAGTAAGATACTGAAGAGCTCCAGCAAGACTGCGATAGTGAGTGGGATCCTCGTAAGGTGAGCCAGCCGCAACACCTAGCTTGGGCTTGGTATCGACCAGAGTGGAAGTAGACTTACACGAGGACATACCAGCATGCTCAATGATCTCAGCAGCATACTTCCGTTGGGATAAGAATAATCCACCTGCATGATGAGTGACAGTAATCCCCAAAAAGTAACTCAAGGCCCCAAGTCTTTCATAGCGAAAGCAGAACTAAGCATTGTCATGATAGACTTGTGCAAAACATCAGAAGAGGCAGTCAAGATAATATCATCCACATATAATAGAATATAAGCTAGGGAAGTTCCACGATGATATATGAACAACGAATTATTAGACCTGCTGTGAGAAAACCTAATAGATGAAACATAGTCTACAAATCTCTTATATCAAGCCCGTAGGGCTTGCTTAAGCCCATACAAGGACTTCTTCAATAAACAGACATGATGAGGATATTTGGGGTCTTGAAAACCCAAGGGCTGATGCATGTAAACGGTCTCCTTAAGATCACCATGTAAGAAAGCATTCTTTACATCTAACTGATGCATGGGCCATGCCTTTGAAAGAGCCAGACTGAGAACAGTGCGAATGGTAGACGGTTTGACCACCGGACTAAAAGTCTCACCACAATCTACTCCAACCTGCTGAGTCTTACCATCACCTACAAGACGAGCCTTATGTCTCAAAAAAGAACCATCAGAGTTATATTTATGAGTAAAAATCCACATAGACCGAATAAACATTAACACCAGAAGGACGGGGCACCAACTCCCACGTCTTGTTTGCAATAAGAGCATCATATTCGTCGTCCATAGCCAATTTCCAATTCGGGTCATTTAATGCAGACATTGGGTTACTGAGTAGTGGGGATTTAAGAACATTAGAATTTAGATTAAAATGTCTCTTAGGTTTAAAAATACCCCTTTGACTACGAGTGACAGGTCTGAGACTAGGGGGAGAATTGGGTGGATTTTGGGAAAATTCGGATGGGTGACGGACTGGCCAGCAGACAGTGGGCCTGCTGGCCTAAAACTGGAAACAGTAGCTGGGTCAGAAGTAGAATTCGCGGCAGAAGCAGTTTTGGTATTGGGCTGGGCAACTGGCCCAATAGCCGAAACTGTGGCAGAAACAGTGGGTTGCGGTGGGTCACTGGAGCGGCCCATTAAGTGGTGCATGATGTACGGGGAAACGTCGTCATCCAAAAAATTATATGAACTAGGCACGGGACTACTCACTTTAGCAAACGAAAATCGGGTTTCATCAAAAATAGCATGGCGACTAATGATGATTTTATTAGATGATAAATTAAAACATTTGTAACCACGATGATTAGACGGATAACCCAAAAATACACAAGCGGTAGAACGGGCTTGAAGTTTGTTAATAGTAGTTGACGGAAAAAGTGGATAACATAAACACCCAAAGACCCTAAGATGGCAATACGAAGGATCCTTATTATAGAGGACTTTAAGAGGAGACGTATTTGCCAACTCTTTGGTAGGAAGTATGCTAAGAAGATAGGTAGCCATTTGTAGAGCATGATGCCAAAAGGAAGGGGGTAGGGAAACATTGACCAATATAGTTCGGACAATATTATTAATGGTACGAATTTTTCATTCGGCTTTTCCATTTTGTGAGGACATATGAGAACAAGAGAAATAAAAAACTATGCCATTATTTTAACAAAATTCCCGAAATAACCCATTATCATATTCTTTGATATTATCACATTAAATATTTTTTATTTTTCATTCGAATTGGGTACGGATGAATGCTCAAAAATTTATAAAAGTGAAAAAATATGAGATTTCTTCGCTAACGGAAAGGTCCATAAAAATTAGAATGATCATCCAAAAAAAGAACATAATAATGATGGCCCACAGAACTTAAAACGGGAGATGTCCATAAATCGCTATGAATAATATCAAATGGAATCAAAGTACGAGAAGTAGAGGCTATAAATGGCAATCTAACATGTTTTCCTAAAGGACATGAATGGAAAAATAGAGTACTACGCGTACCCTTACAAGAAATAAAATTGTTTGTATGTAAGGAAGAAACAACAGACAACCCAGGGTGACCCAAACGTACATGCCATAAGGAAGGAGCTAGAGCTGTAAAAGTGGATGGCAAGGCTTTACTCGAGAGACTGGATGCGGGCGTGATTGGATAAAGATCTCCCATACTATTACATCTCATGAGAGGTATCCCCGTCTTGAAATCCTTCACAAAAAAACACAAAATAATCAAAATTAACAAAAACCCAATTATCAGTGGTGAATTTACGAACATACACCAAATTTTTAATTAAGTTAGGGGCATGAAGGGCATTTTTTAGGACAATAGAGGGATGTGGGGGAGACAAAGTTACATGACCGTCACCACGAATTGGAATTGAGTTTCCATTACCAATAATTATGCCACGATTTTTGCTCAAATTTGAATAAGACGAGAGAGTACCTTGGTCTGACGTCATGTGAGAATTGGCGTTGGTGTCCATGTACCAAGTCGGGTCTGGAGGATTTAATCCAAGCGTATGCATTGCGGCCTCAATATCCATCGGAGTCGGTGTGGGACCCACTGCTTGGAATGCCTGCGGAGGCCAAGGTCCAAGCACACCACCCTGCTGCCCCGGCCCAGAAGCAAACCTGCCGCTTGAAGTTGGACCTGAGAAACTGGGCCTGGCTTGTTGCTGGAATTAAGCCCAGTGACTCGGGTAAGGGTTGGGAGAAAATACCCATTGTTGGGCCACGGCCCACTGGCCCAGTTCCACTACCATGGGGCCCACTGTTGAGACCAATTGGGCTGCTGCCTACTGCCCCGAGGCCCACCGTCGGTGCCACCACCGTGTCGGCCACCGACATTGTTGCCGCCGCGGTTCTTGACATTATTTTTACGGTTTTGACCCTTCTTGCCGCCACCGTTGTTGCAGTTTTGGCCCAAATTTTCAAAAAAATTGGGAGAGTTATCGAATGAGGTCATCATCGCCACGGAACTTGCGCCAGTAGCCGCCTTTTTGGCCAAGCCGGCTTCTTCCAAAGTGCGCATTGAACGGGCTTGATAAAAAAGGGGAAGTGGATTACTTTGTCGAAGTAGAGTCCCAATGCCATTATAGGCCTCAGATAGGCCTGCAACCATTCGAAGAACAAGATGATTATTGGTAACAGGCGCGCCAACGTTACGGAGTTGGTCCGTCAATTCCTTGAGCCGTTTACAATAGGCTTCACATTCAGAAAATATTCCATGCGGACTTGGGAAAATTACTGCTCAAGGGTGACAATGCGGGAATGTTAGTTATCCTGAAATATATCATGTAATCTATTCCAGGTAGTCATAGACGCCCTGTCCGGTTCAATGATCATCTGTAAAAGGTAGGTAGAAATAGTGGAGTAAATCCACTGAAGGACGGTAGCATCAAGAGTGATACATAACTGAGGATCCTCCACATGAGGAGGGATAGCGGGAGAAATGATGTGATGAAGGACTTGATGTGAGATTGCGTGTATTTTAAACAACTCTGCCCACATCGCATATTGGACGTTTTACATCTCAAGAACAATAGGGATGTTATTCTTGATGTTAGAAACAGTAATGGCAGGATGAAACAGGTTCTTTGACGTCGACATAATGAAAGACCAAAGGGATTGGGAAGAAAATTTGGGAAGAGAGGAGGTAAAGTGGCACGAAATCTGAGAAGGGGCATGGATTTCGATGCAGTCTAGTCGAGAAGGGTGGTCGGAAACCGAGAGGAAATTTGGAGAAGAGAGGAAGTAATTTAGTCCTAGACTTCTGATACCATGAAAGAAATAATCACTTGATTATTTTCATTAATGAAAGAGTATATATACAATTTACAATTTCCATAATATGGAAAATTCTATTCCTATTCTACTCCCAAAACCCTATTTTATTTGTACAAGAGTTCTATAATTATGGTAAGTGTACTGCTAATTATATACAAAAACCTATTACCAAAACTACCATATACACGGTGTGTATACCGTGTATATCACGGTCTCCCAATTGTTTTGGATTTCCGTGATATACACGGTATACACAAGAGAGTATACCGTTTATATGGTGGTATATTTTCAAATCGGTTCTTTAATGCAAGCTTCAGTAGTTTGAGTTTCGGCCAAGTCTTAGTTATAGCCTTACCTCTAATGCTCCATGACATTGTTCTTATGGTTGTTGAAGGAGAAAATTGGTGAAATTAAAGGCCAATAAATTGGAGAAGCTTTAGAGGGAAAGGAAAAAATGAATTCAAAGTTTGAGTACTTTTGTGTTTTTGCTTTTGGTTCAGAGTGAATTTTTTGTTAATATGGTGGATTTTAATATTGTGACAGTAACAGAATATTTGTAACCATATATTAGAACTACTATAATTTGAAATATTTCATACTATCAGGGAAATATGTTTATGTATTCTATTTTTGAGGTTATAATATCATGTATTAGAATGAAGTTGCTGGTTGCGATTAAGTCAGGTAAACATAGTACTCCCACACACATTGTAGGGGTATCTCTCATGTAAAACTCTGTTGAAATTAGTTTGTCTTCCTCTGTCAATCGTATACTTTAATATTTAAATCTGATACTTGATAGTATTCTTTCTACTCTGTGACTTTCATTGTCTGCTTTAAGATATTAGTCAAATTGGGTTGTTGTTAGTAATTATTATCTATCTTCACAAATTCATTGGTACAGTTTGCACCAGAAAATGACACTTGAAAATAATAAATTTGAGCAAATAAGTAGAATTAATGATTAGTTTGAGCAAGTTTTCGAACCAAAAAAAAATCCCTCAATTTTTGTCTATTTACAAGTTCTAGCTCATTTTGTTGGTGGAGGAGTATGGATTTTACCCCTCAAAGTCCCAGTTTACTGTATCACACTCTTCATGTTCTTCCGTCGTTCTTTATTCTCCTTTTTAAATGTAAACTATATTTGTTATTGATATGTTAAGGAATTCGTTTTTGTTCATTTGTTGTTAAAAACAATGGTTGTGTCGACTATTTTCTGAGTTTTGACATTGTAGAGATTATGACTGTAGGAGTTAATCATTCGTCTTCATTCAGTTTTGTTTTTCACTGTATGTGTTTGGAAATCATGTTTATTACTAGTTTCGTTAGTCTATCGGTGTATACACCTGAATAAAAAAATATGTTAACATGTCTTAGATACCACTAAAATAAGTATCTCGCATATTTCTGTCTATTGGGATATTATTAAACATAAGTTGATGATTCTCTGTTTAAAAAGTTACTGGGAATTATGAATAAAATAGATACACTAATGGCCTTTATTGTCTACACACATTGAGAAATTTCCTTCATGTATTTAAAATGGCATTAAGGAATCATGTCTAACTTTGTTTGTTTTAGGATAAATCCGGATTTCTCACCGAGAGTTGTCTCCTTTAACCATGACTCGACATTCTGCTCAGTTATTTCTAAGTCTACTTTAGTCGATAAGCATGTTGTTAAAATCTGTAAATAGGCTATGTGTTAATGAATCATGCTTAGTTATGTTCTTTAACAATGATGAAATTTTATGTGTTTTGCCTTGGTTATGTAGCAAAAAACCTCATGTATCAGCGCTTAAGTTTAAAGTGGTTTATGTTATTTCTTGGTTCTATCTTAAACTTTCTTCACAAATAAGTTTTATAGTAAATGATAAGTGCACTTTAGCATATCAAGAGACTGACAACTTTTTTTTTATTTGTATAAATCTAATCTTCAGAGGTGCAATCCTAGACGCTCTTTAATTTGTTGGGTTACAAGGATTTGCAAGAAACGGGAATTACAAGTAACTGCTTATGTAAGAATTGAAATTACAATTCAACTAGAAAACTGAAAATTACAATATAACAACAAAACTGAAATTACAATATTTGTTGAACAAGAAGACCGGAAACTGCTTTGATTTTTGCTGAGTCGAGTGTGGCACTCTGTCCTTAAGACAATATTGCCCCGTATGTATCCTTTATACGTTCCGGACAATTCGTCTCCCAAGATAAAACAACAATGGAACAATTGAGCAAAGGAAACTCAAGAGCTACCGTGAAGAATATTGAATAATGAAATGAAGCTTGGAAGTTATAGGAAGAACTGATTTTCTGGTTGTATATTTTCGTGTATATCAAGTGTGCCTCTGGTGTAAGGGGTGTTTATATAGGTGATGAAGGGACTGTTTGACTGCCTCTATAACAGCCATTATTGGCCAAATAATGACCATTATGGAGGTAGTAAAGCCACCAAATTAAAGGAGAGAAATACCAAACGGATGCCATTATAGGAGGTGTAATTCAGCCAAAATAAATGGCTGAATTGAGTGCTGGACGTTTCTGTTCGTGTCTGCCGAAATTCTGAATTTCTGGAAACTTCAGGGACCAAACTGTACATCTGAAAGAATTCTGGTTCCAAACTGTACATCTGAAGCGTCTGGGATCAAACTGTACTTCTGGAAAGGTTCTCTGGCCCAAAAAGATAATATCAGAAGGCCCACAGCCCACGGCCCACGGCCCACGAACCCGGACGGGCGGGCGGCGGCGGCGCGCGTGTGGTCTTTCCTCGAACCGAAGCACATCTAGGTCCTCCCTCCTTTAAACACATGGGATACCCCTTGGGGTCCCAAACCCCAAACCAATTTCAAGTCTTATATACACAACAATTCTTTCTTCCTCTACCGATGAGGGAGAATTGAACACAACACCACACTTTCCATGCTTCAAACACCTCACTTCGTGGACCAATATCTCTTTCATTTCTCAATGAAATTTGATGATTTTTGGCCCTACGGTTATCTACGTACTTAGTAGATCATGCATGTGTGAAGAATCGAATTCTCCAACATACGTAACACTAGTGTTTAAGCCGTTAAAGTTGGTCGGTCGCAACTCCCGCCAAAGGCAAATTTCCAACAATCCCCTCTTGAAAGAGATTTTGGCGCACTCACATGGTGCCTTTTTCATTTCCAGCAATATTTCAGCGGACCGATGTTGTATAAGGAGAGGTAGCTTCAGCTTTGAACCTTCCATAGTTGAATACCATCGGACTTACTTACTGCGCGGTGAACGTGATGTCTTGAACCGTCAGTGTTTAGTGTAAGCCAAGTCAATGGTACCAACACAACAAATTCCCTTACTCTCTTCTTCGTAATGTTTTGTCCGTTTTGGCCATGGACAACGTCTTGGATTCTTAAGTGCCTTCATTTTGAGGCGGCCCGTCCTCGCACTTAAATAGGTGGTCTCCTACAAGGTATCCTGATATACCCCACTTCACAAGTGTTAGGAACCATTAAAAGTTTCTCAAAACCTAACCTCAACTGTTGAGGAGCATTACAGGTTTTGAAAACTTAACATTTACCCACACTGCAGATAGCACTTAAAGTCTATCGCGGGAACGGCTTTGGATTTGGTGTTTCTTGTCAGAAATCACTATCCGAAGTGCTCATACTTCCACTGAAGCGGTCAACTGAACCTTTACAACTTCGTTTTCCCATTGAACCAAATTACTGGGATCTCCAGTTCGTAAGGTTGGGTTACCACTGTATTGGTCCTTATATTTTGGGTTTTAAGCCCATTCCCCTAGACAGGCAAGCCATCTGATCTTTGGGTAAGCCCTTTGTCAATGGGTCTGCTATATTATCCTTTGACTTAATGTAATCAATGGATATCATACCCGTGGTGATCAGTTGCCTAACGGTCTTATGCCTCCGTCGAATATGACGAGACTTGCCGTTGTACATAGCATTCCGTGCCCTTCCTAGAGCCGATCGACCGCCGCAGCGGGATCATCGAAGGTACGGGTTTGTTCCAACACCTAACATCCTCTAAGAAGTCATGAAGCCACTCACCTTCTTCTCCTGCTTTGTCTAAAGCGATAAACTCCGATTCCATTGTGGATCGGGCGATGCAAGTTTGCTTAGAGGATTTCCAAGACACAGCCCCACCACCAATTGTAAATACATACCCACTGGTGGACTTGGTGTTCTCTATATCAGATATCCAGTTTGCATCACTGTACCCCTCTAGTACAGCTGGATATCTCGAATAGTGTAACCCGTAATTCAACGTGTATTTCAGGTATTGTAATACCCGATTCAACGCCTTCCAGTGATTATCACTCGGATTACGGGTGAACCTAGCCAACTTATTGACTGCGTAAGCAATATCAGGTCGGGTGCAGTTTGTTATATACATCAAACTACCGATCACCTGTGCATATCGCTCCTGGTATACAGGTGCACCAAGATTTTTATCAAGCTTTTGATTTGTATCCATTGGTGACTTTATCGGTGAACTGTCTAACATCTCAAACTTTCTCAAAACATCCTCGATGTAGTGAGACTGAGATAAGACCAGTCCGTCAGACGTCTTAGAGATTTTAATCCCTAAGATGACATCTGCGATACCCATATCCTTCATGTCGAAGCATTGTTTCAACATGTTCTTAGTCTCTAGGATTACCCTAGGACTGCTTCATGTGATTAACATGTCGTCTACATACAGGCATATCATAACAAATGAGTCAGAGTTACCTTTCGTGTAAACACATTTATCACACTCATTAATGGCGAACCCTTTCGATAGTAGAGTACTATCAAATTTTTCGTGCCATTGTTTCGGGGCTTGTTTCAGCCCGTACAGAGATTTGACAAGTCTACAGACTTTCTTCTCTTGCCCTTGAACCACATACCCCTCGGGTTGGTCCATATAAATTTCTTCTTCCAAATCACCATTTAGGAAGGCTGTCTTGACGTCCATTTGGTGTATCTCAAGGTCACGCAAAGCTGCGATCGCAATGAATACCCGTATGGATGTCATCCGGGATACCGGGGAGTAGGTATCAAAGTAGTCAAAGCCTTCTGTTTGCCGATAGCCCTTGACTACCAACCTGGCTTTGTACTTGTCTATAGATCCATCTGCTTTGTATTTCCGTTTGAGTATCCACTTACACCCCAACGGTTTATTTCCCGGAGGAAGATCAACCAACTCCCACGTATGGTTATGCAGAATGGAGCTTATTTCACTCTCAATAGCTTCTTTCCAGAGCGGTGCTTCTGGAGTTGACAACGCCTTAGCAATTGTCCTTGGTTCATCATTAACCATATAAGCTACAAAGTCAGGACCGAAGGATTTATCCTTCCTGGCCCTTTTACTTCGCCTTAGATCCATCTCTGGAGTCTCCAAGTTCTGAGAATCTGGAACACTAGATTTCGGATGTTCAGCCACCTCGAGATTCGCTAGATCTGAACCATTCAGATCCGGGCAGTCAAGGACTCCCGGTTCTTGAGAGCTTTGTGCATAACTTCGTTTGCGAGAGGTTATGTCTTTCTCCTTTCTAGGAAAGGTACTTTCAAAGAATAGAGCATTCCTTGATTCCATAATTGTACCCTGGTGGATATCTGGAATATCTGACTTATGCACTAAGAAGCGATAAGCACTACTGTTATTTGCATATCCGATGAATATGCAATCCACAGTCTTAGGCCCAATCTTGACCTGCTTTGACTTGGGTACTTCAACCTTTGCCAGACAACCCCACACCTTAAAATATTTGTAGGTGGGTTTCTTTCCCTTCCACGATTCATATGGAGTTTTGTCCTTACCCTTATGTGGGACTCTGTTAAGAATCGTATTAGCAGTAAGGACGGCTTCTCCCCACATGTTTTCTGGAACACCGGAATTGATAAGCAAGACATTTATCATTTTCTTTAATGTGCGGTTCTTACGTTCCGCCACACCGTTTGATTGAGGTGAGTATGGAGCCGTCGTTTGATGAATAATGCCTTCTTGGGCACAGTATTCCTCAAAGGCGCTACATATTCTCCCCCTCTATCGCTACGAATGGATTTAATCCATAGGCTAAGTTGATTCTCAACTTCTGCTTTGTAACGTCGAAACGCTTCAAAGGCTTCATCCTTACTTTTCAATAAGTAAAGGTAACAATACCTTGTGCTATCATCTATAAATGTCACAAAGTACTTGTTCCCCCCTCTAGTTTGTGCAAACTTCAAATCACATATATCTGTGTGAATAAGTTTTAGAGGAGCGGTATTCCTTTCGACGGATCGAAAAGGAAGCTTAGTAAGTTTTGCCTCTACGCACACCTCACACTTATGTCGAGGGTTTACGTCGATAGACGGCAACAACTCCATCTTTACCAGCCTTTGAATAGACTTGTAGTTAACGTGTCCTAATCTATGATGCCATAAATTAGAAGACTCGAGCAAATAAGAAGAAGGTTCAACTTTATTTCCTTGACGCAATACAGACATGGCATTCACTTTGAAGAGGCCTTCACAGACGAAGCCCATCCCCACAGATGTGCCATTTTTAGTGAGTACAAACTTATTTGATTCAAACACTAGCCTAAAACCAGCATTAACCAATAAAGGTCCAGAAACTAGATTTCTTCTAATCTCTGAGACGTGCATCACTTCCTTCAGAGTGAGTTCCTTGCCGGAAGTCATCTTCAGGACCACCTTTCCAACCCCTAGCACGTCCGAGGAAGCGTTGTTGCCCATGAACAGCTTCTTGTCGGAGACCGGAGTGTACGTGGAGAAGGCATCTTTGTTGGAACAGATATGTCTTGTTGCACCTGTGTCCACCCACCACTGCATTGGATTCTCAACCAAGTTGGCTTCTAGCACCACGGCCGAGAGATCCTCAATCATGTCATCCAGGAGCGTGTCCTTGACGACGTTAGCTTGAGCCTTGCCTTTCGACTTGGCTTTCTGTTGTTGCTCAGTCTTGAGCTTGCGGCATTCTTTGATCCTATGACCAGGTTTCCCACAGTGATGACAGTTACCTCTGAACGTCTCCGCTGCGGGGGCTTTGCCGTCTTTGTGAAACTTCCGCTTGTTGCTTGTTTTCCCTTTGGCCTTAGCCAGATTTGCCTTTGCCTCAGAATGTTGTCTACCCTTTGGCAAAGTCTTCTTATTATCTTCCTGGATTTGCAGTTTGATAACAAGCTCTTCAAGGTCATCTCCTTTGTCTTGAGTTTCAAGTAACTCATAAACTCATTCCATGAAGGAGGTAACTTTTCAATCAGTGATGCAACCAAAAACTGCTCGTTTGGCTTCAGTCCTTCCAAATCCAGGTGATGTAAAATCATTTGGAATTCCTGGACTTGGGACATCACTGTCTTGCTGTCCACCATTTGAAATTTTAGAAATTTCCCAACGATGAACTTCTTAGTACCCGCATCTTGTGCGTTGTACTTCTTTTGCAGTTTTTCCCACAGCTCTTTGGCAGTGCCAACGGTAGAATAGACCGTGTAGAGAGGGTCTGCCAAGCAGTTCAGTATATAGTTCTTGCACATGAAATCGCTATGATTCCACGCATCACGAACCATCTTCATGCCGTTAACGACATGGATACCAAGGCCCCCTTCACCCGTTTCAGCAGGCGAAGAGTCCATTTCATCTCCAGTTTGTGGAGGATCTTCCGTAAGGAACCGGGCCATGCCCATAACTGTTAAGTAAAACAACATCTTTTGCTGCCATCTTTTAAATTCTGATCCCATGAACTTTTCAGGGCGATCATGGTGGTGTGAAGAAGAGGGTGGAGCTCCAACAGTCGGGAAGGCAGCAGTGTTACTGCCTTGAACAAGAGCCGCAGCAGCAGCAGTGAAGGAGGCGGAGTTACTGCCTTGGCCAGTAGCGACAGTGGCGGGGAAGGCAGCAACGTTGCCTCGAGAGGCAGCAGCAGTAGCAGCAACATCGGTCATATTTCCAACCATGTTATTGCAGTTACCGTAAGCAAGATATTGTCTTAAGTTGTTGGGTTACAAGGATTTGCAAGAAACGGGAATTACAAGTAACTGCTTATGTAAGAATTGAAATTACAATTCAACTAGAAAACTGAAAATTACAATATAACAACAAAACTGAAATTACAATATTTGTTGAACAAGAAGACCGGAAACTGCTTTGATTTTTGCTGAGTCGAGTGTGGCACTCTGTCCTTAAGACAATATTGCCCCGTATGTATCCTTTATACGTTCCGGACAATTCGTCTCCCAAGATAAAACAACAATGGAACAATTGAGCAAAGGAAACTCAAGAGCTACCGTGAAGAATATTGAATAATGAAATGAAGCTTGGAAGTTATAGGAAGAACTGATTTTCTGGTTGTATATTTTCGTGTATATCAAGTGTGCCTCTGGTGTAAGGGGTGTTTATATAGGTGATGAAGGGACTGTTGATCGCTCTATACTTGACCATTATTGGCCAAATAATGACCATTATGGAGGTAGTAAAGCCACCAAATTAAAGGAGAGAAATACCAAACGGATGCCATTATAGGAGGTGTAATTCAGCCAAAATAAATGGCTGAATTGAGTGCTGGACGTTTCTGTTCGTGTCTGCCGAAATTCTGAATTTCTGGAAACTTCAGGGACCAAACTGTACATCTTGAAACTTCAGGGACCAAACTGTACATCTGAAAGAATTCTGGTTCCAAACTGTACATCTGAAGCGTCTGGGATCAAACTGTACTTCTGGAAAGGTTCTCTGGCCCAAAAAGATAATATCAGAAGGCCCACAGCCCACGGCCCACGGCCCACGAACCGGGACGGGCGGGCGGCGGCGGCGCGCGTGTGGTCTTTCCTCGAACCGAAGCACATCTAGGTCCTCCCTCCTTTAAACACATGGGATACCCCTTGGGGTCCCAAACCCCAAACCAATTTCGAGTCTTATATACACAACAATTCTTTCTTCCTCTACCGATGAGGGAGAATTGAACACAACACCACACTTTCCATGCTTCAAACACCTCACTTCGTGGACCAATATCTCTTTCATTTCTCAATGAAATTTGACGATTCTTGGCCCTACGGTTATCTACGTACTTAGTAGATCATGCATGTGTGAAGAACCGAATTCTCCAACATACGTAACACTAGTGTTTAAGCCGTTAAAGTTGGTCGGTCGCAACTCCCGCCAAAGGCAAATTTCCAACATAATTTTCCTTGAACTTGTTGAGAATCTTCAATTTTTTAATATTTTGATGACCGCTTTTGGTAAAATAATCATATAGTTTTACATTTCTTGGTTTATATTTGTTTTAAGAAAGTATACGATAGATAAGAGTTGGATGCTTATTAGGAATAGGACGTTACCACATTACTTGAATGGTGTGGAACAATTTTTGAACTTTGCATTTTCCAATCTTGAGGTTGGTGTAAGAATTCAGTGTTTGTACGTTAAATGTAATAATGTGCTTTGCAAAAAGAGATACGAAGTTCCAAGGTATTTATTTAGTATAAGCCGATAAACTAGTAAATCCTACATTACTAGTAAAACTCGTCACTCTTACTATTTGTGCTGCTTCCTCATTCCTATATCTTTAGTTCCCACTAGTTTGTGTGACAAACTAAGTTCTTTAGTTGTACCATGTTTAACAGAAAGGACTACCTGCAACAATTTTCAACATATTTACTAGTTCAGATGAGGCAAGTTCGACGGATGACAATTAGGTAAGTTTCTAAATTTAGTAGAATTTTATTCCTAGTTTTGTTATGGGGTCTTGGAGATCCCTCTATTAGTGATTATCTTCCTGTTTTGAAGGGAAGCAACTTAAAATAAAGAATAATTATATGCACTGAACGGCACTTGTTTGAATTGCACCAACGATCCTCTGTTGCTACAAAATGGATATGAAGTTCATTGTTGATATGAGAAACAAAACTGTCACACCCAACCTAGGTGAGGCATCGCTGGCACCCGGTGACATACTGGCCCGAGAGAACCACTCTGTAACTCATGACTATTGGATGTAACTAAGGTATACATAGGTCTACTGGGCCGACGAAGCCTTACAATAATTCTCCTTTAGCTTGGAAGAGTTCACAACTCAACAACAACATCAAACCAATGTTCTCCACCACTTCTATAATACTTTTAAAGAAGAAATTAGGTAGTTTAGCCTTGAATTAACTTAAGGGCCTTGGGAGAATGTCTTGGGGGAGTTGTACGTGTTAGATGTCTTCTTTGGTTGAATTATGGGTGAAGGAGATGAGACCACCACTTAAATAGCTAAAATGCTAGGCCACTACCTCAGATCTGCGGCTTACAGAACCCTTCTGCGGTTCGCAGACCCTCCTCTACGGCCGCAGAGTGGATCACAGAACAGCCAAAAATCTCAAATTTTTTATTCTTTTTGCAATCAATAGTGTGGCATGCAGACCGGTTCTGCGGTCCATAGAATTCTCCACAAAGATCTCGCTTTGTCACTCTTCGTCGAAACTCATTTTCTTCAAGCCGATTAGTCTCAAACTTTCTCGAAACTTACTTAACACTTCAATAAACCTTTATCAAACTTGTAGAGGGCTCTCACCCTCTCTGAGCTCACGTCGGCTAACTTACGATGACAATGATGTATAAAATACAGGGGGTAACATGTAGCTAAAAGACCATCATGTGTTTCTTTATCATAAAGAAGAATACAATACAAAGAAGGATAGCTATGAATTGAAAGTTCTCCCAAAAAGGGACAAAAAAGATTCAATAAAATTTAATGGATACAATAGCATGTACACTCATGGCTTAACACAAATAGAGTTGTTATGGAGGGACGTTCAGTTATGTTTCATTTCAGTTAGATTCATGACAAAAAAAGGAAAGGGATAGACACATACCTCTCGATGATATACCTTTGAAGACAAGACGTACTCGGTCCGTATAGCATTTAAATCTACAATAGAAGATAAGAATATCGTCATCACGCTAACGGAAAAACTAGAATACAACATATCGAGTGAAAAGCTCAATGTTTTACTAACTATTTAACTCTCTTCTTTACTCTTTTTTTCTCCAATTTCATATCAACAACAACATGAACATTCAACACATTCCTCCATAAATTTCATCCATAACAACACCATAAAAAAAATAGTTCAAAGTGATACAACTCCTACCCAACTTCTAGTCATCGATTCATATGTTCTAGATCAATTGGCTTAGCCAAGACTTGTATATACTCAAACACAAGATAAAGAGGAATATCCGTACCTTAAAAACCATAACAAGCTCATTCTTAAGCTTACATCACTTCGAAGGAACCTCCGAACTTGCAACGAAGCAACAAACACGAGTTTTGCTATTACCACGGACATTCCAAAGGGAGAATCACCTTGGAAACCCTTGGATTTAGACCTACATGGTGGGAGAATCCTTGGAGGACCCTAGGAGTGATATTGGGTTGTGATGGAGTGAAAAAATGAAATGGGAAAATGCCCACCGCTTTAAGGCCTTATATAGGGGTTTCCACCGCCTCAGATCAGTGTTGGGGTCTGCGGCGCAGATTCCTATATGCGGCCGTAGATCCTATAGAATTTCTAGGCAGTGAATTCCACTTCAATCTTAGCCCATTTATGCCCCAGTTTATGGGGCGGATCACAATCCGCAACGTGGAATGCTTCCACAAATCACCAAACTTCATCGAAACTCGATCATCAATTCGCTTAGCTTCTAAACCCTATGATACTTTCTTAACATTGTTTAAAACTCTCTTAACCTTGTAGAGGGATCTTAACCTCTCTGAGATAAGATTAGTTAAATCATGATGAAGTTGACGTATAAAGTACGGGGTGTGACAACCTGCTGGCTGATCTGCGTCACCAGATTCTTCCTCTTTAGCTTATTTATGTCTTTTACTTCTAGACAGTGTATTCATATATTCCATACTTGTATTCATATTCTAGATGTTCTTATACTAGTAACACCGGGTTTTGAGAGTTGTGGCACTTATTTAGTATTATTTATAGTTATGAGACTTTATTATGACTTTGAAATGACTTATACTTGTTTTTGCATTTTATACTTACAAGACTTGCTTGATCAGTTATGGATGGTTCGCTTATCGGGGGAGGGGTAAGTACCTTCACGTATTTTACTTTTGGATCATGACATGATTTCAACATTGATTTGAATATTGATAGTTTTTTTTATTCTATAATTTTGGTTTAAATAGTTTAATTTTCCTACCAAAAAAGGGAATACTTTGATTTTGATTTGAATATTAATCGGAATATTATAGTTTTTGACTTGAATATTGAGGTTTTGAATTTAACCTTGAAGTTTATATTTAAATGTTGTAGTGTAACATTCCCTACTCCAGAAATAAAGTATAGAACCATGAAATCGGAAGAGTGAAATTTGACAAAGTGTTTCAGAACAGAGAGAGGAGCAAGACTAGAGCTCGCTATGAGCCTCAATTAGCGAGGCAAGGTATTACAAATCAGAAAATGTAAAATTTTGACTAGTTGTGAAAATGAGCGTAGGAGCTCACTGACCGACCTCCAGAGTGAGACAGGAGCTCGCTATAGACCTCGCTCAGTGAGGTGTAGTTACACAAAGGAAAAAAAGTTCAGAAAATTTTCTAACTATGTTTAGGTCGGGTGTGTTCGCTGAGTGAAGCTCAGAGTAAGGCATGACCTGGCTATAGAGCTCGCTATGTGATCCAGGAAGTCCCAAATCCTCCTCACTTAACCCAAAAATTATTTTATTAGATATTCCAACTTCGTAGAAAACCCTTGAAGGACAATTTTCTCTCTTCTCCACCCCACCCCCACCCACCCCCCTCCACATCAAGGTATGAACATCTCTAAGATTTCTAATCAATCCTAGAACTAAGTACATGATTTATGAACAACAATATAGGATTTTCAAGGTAATCTTTCTCAAATTATTCAAGCTACGGTTTTGATTGATTTCTATTAGATCGCTGGATTTGAGCGTTTATAGGTATGTAAGGCTAACTCTCTACGTGTGGGAATTTTAATGATTCTCCCCACCACGTTCTTTTATGACTATTATAAATTTCATCAGAAATAGAGTTAAGCCTTAGTATCTTGAAAAGCTCCAGGATTTCTATTCTCTAAATGATATAGTTTCTTAATTCGTTCATGTTTGTCATTCCAAATGTCGTGAACTCAGTACATACTTGTGTTTGATATCCCATGAGTCTCAGTTATGAAATCTCAGTATGCTTATGAATAGTTAATGCTTTAAACTCCATAATCAGTTCATGAATACATGTCTCAGCATAGTAATATTCAGTATTCAAGTGTTATACATTACAACGTGATTATCATTTCCTTAATATAAATTGTTTAATGTTGAACACTTGTATTTGTGCCCGAGGGCACCATTTTATCTATACGTATACTTGGTCGAGGCTACAACTTGATGCACTTACTTAGGCTGAGGCAACAGATTTGTGCACTTATATTGGGCCTGAGATAACATATTAATAATTCAGTTAAAAAATGTGATTTCACATTCAGAACAAGGAGTACTTGTGACTATACTTCTTTTGTTCAGTTAAGATATCAGTATGTTTCAGTTTCAGTATGTTCATCTTTATTGATTTGGGCTGCCTTTTTCCGAGCACCTCACAACTGCTTATGCTTTCAGTTTGCTTTATATACAAGTACAATTCATATATACTTACGTCTTTTTTGCACGGGGCCTGCATTTCACCATGCATGTATAGATTTACATAATGATGGATCTACTCGCTAAGATTCTCATATCAACTGTTTGGTGAGCCCTAATTTACTTCGGGTCATTATATTTTATTCATAGTATTTCGGTATATTAGACAGTCAGGTGTTCCAGGGGCCTTGTCCCAGTAAACAGTCAGTACTTTAATATTCTTAAGAGGCTTCGTAGACTAGAGTTGCAGTCAGTCAGTGTTTAGTAGGCTTTTATGTTAGCCATGTTGGCTACGTTCTTACCCTTCAAGCTTATTCCGCATTTATGATTATTCAGTTAGAAATTTTAGTAGCTCAACATGTTTATATTTTATATTTCATATCATTACGTGTCCCATGTTTATATTTTAGTAGCTCAACAGTCAAGCACCGAGTGCGGTGTTATGCCCAGGTCATGGTTTGGAGCGTAACAAAGCTAGGTATCAGAGAACTAAGTTTAAGTGTCCTAGGGAGTCAATGAAGCTGTGTCAAGTTGGGTCCCCTTTATGTGTGTGTGTGCATCACACATGTAAACAGTTGACCGCCAAGACATTCAAGATTGTATCACTTCTTTCACACTATAGATAGTGTATTTATAGATATGCCTTTAGGAACTCTTCTAACTCATGCGTATTACATTATTTCAGAAAATGTCTGCATAGAAAAAGTCAGCTGCAAGCAAAAGGGTCGCTACTGACGCTGCCCTAAGTGGACTCTCTTGCTTATAGAGTTGGCACCAAGTCTTAGGGAGTTGCATCGGGATCAGTACCCTCGACTTTACCCCCACCTACTGGAAGGCCTGCAGAGGTCTGTAACACAGTAACTCCGCTGCCCAATTTCTTAGATATAAATGTCAGAGCTATTCAGTTGCTCACTAAGATTGTTGCCAATCAGGATCTACATCAGGGGGTGACTTCGAGTAATGCTGCTAGCAAAGGGTCGTCCAGTTCTCAACTCAGGGTGTTCATTCGTATGAACCCTACAGTGTTCATAGGCTCCAGCAAGACTAAGGACCCTCATAATTTTATTGATAAAATTTAGAAAATCCTTCATTTTATGCATGCTACCGAGATAGAGGCGATAGAGTTTGTAAACTATCAACTGAAGGATGTCGATAACATTTGGTATGAGTAGTGGGAACAGTATCAAGGGGAAGATGCATCTCTTGCAATTTGGTATGAATTCACAAATGCATTTATTAAGCACTTCCTACCACTATAAGGCAGAGAAGTTAAGGCCCTAGAGTTCAAGAGACTCGGGAAAAATTATATGAGCATGAATGTGTACTACCTCAAATTCATTTCATTAGTTATGCGCTGCACATGGTTACCAATATAAGGGCCAGAGTTAGGTGTTTTGTATTTGATCTTGAACCCTATTTGTTTGGTGATGCTAATATTGCTGCCTAGAACAAATATATGACTATGACCAAGATGGTTGTTTTTGCATAAGGTAACGAGGATAGAATGAAGGAAGAAGAGAAGCTGCAAAAAAGAGAAAGATGGGAAATTTAGCAAGAGAGCTAATTCCACAGGTAAATTCAATCATGGGGGATCTCAGGGAGGTGGAAATCGTCAGTCTTTCAAAAGTAGGTCATCAGGACCTGCTACTTCTACAGCTAGTGCACCAGTCTTAAGGTCCAAGTTTAACTAAAAAAGCTGAAATTTTGGAACAGCACGCTCACAGTCACAGGTCAGTGTGGGCACAAAGGTCTTCAGCACCCTACGTGCAATAACTGTGGTAGGAGGCACCATGAGTGTGTCGTTCGGGCTCAGATGGTTGTTTCGATACGGTTCACAAGGTCACTATCTGAGGGATTATCCATCAGTAAGATAAAATACTGGAAGTAATGTGGCTCAATCCATAAACTCAGCATCTCCTAGTAATTTTCAAGACCAATAATGGCGTGGTGTAGCAAAGTCCGGTAATAAAGGTGAAAGTCAAAATTTCTTGTATTCACTGATAGTTCGTTGGGATATAGAGGCTCGTGAAGATGTCATTAAAGGTGTATTAACAATTTTCACATTTGATTATGCTCTTATGGATTCAGGATCCACCCTATCTTATGTAAACACGTTTATTTCTAAGCAATTTGCTATAGAGCCAGAAAAGTTGCATGAACTCTTTGAAGTGTCCACTCCAGTTGGTTAGTCAATTATAGCTAGACGTGTGTATAAGGGTTGTCCAGTTAGAGTCTATCACCCCCAATACTATAGTCAACTTAGTAGAGTTGGAAATGGTGGATTTTGATGTAATCATGGGCATGGACTGATTGGCGTCGTGTTATGCCAAAGTAGGTTGTAAAACCAAAAAGAGTAAGTTTTGAGTTTCCTGGTGAACTAGTGTTAGAATGGAAGGGTGACAAGTGGTGCCTAGGGGTAGGTTTATTGCCTATCTTAAAGCCAGAAACATAATATCCAATGGGTATATCTACCACCTAGTTCGGGTTAGAGATGCAGATGCTCAGGTCCCTACTCTCTAGTCCGTACCAATTGTTAATGAGTTTCTAGAAGTCTTTCCTGAAGATCTTCCCGGAGTTCCTCCCGATAGGGAGATTGAATTTGGAATTGATCTACTTCTCGGTACTAAGCTGATATCTATTCCATCATATAGAATGGCTCCAACATAGTTAAAAGCCTAGTTGAAAGACCTTCTTGACAAAGGATTTATTAGCCTAAGTGTCTCACCTTGGGGCGCACCGATCTTATTGGTCTGAAAGAAAGATGGATCCTTGCATATGTGTATTGAATATTGTCAGTTGAACAAGGTTACAATTAAGAATAAATATCTGCTTTCTAGAATCGATGACTTATTTGACCAACTTTAGAGTGCCCGGTGTTATTCAAAGATTGACCTTAGATCAGGGTACTGTCAGCTAAAGGTTAAGGAAATTGATACTCCGAATACAGCTTTCAGAACCTGTTAAAGTCATTTTGAGTTTCTTGTTATGTCGTTTGGATGACAAATGCACCAACAACCTTTATGGATCTCATGAACAGAGTTTTCAAGCCCTATATTGACTTATTTGTCATTGTTTTTTATTGATGACATCTTAGTGTACTCTCATAGTGAAACTAACCATGCAGAGCATCTGATAATAGTGTTGCAGACACTCTAGGATCTAAAGTTATATGCAAAATTTTCAAAGTGTGAATTTTGGATGAAATCAGTAGTGTTCCTATGCCATGTTATTTATGGAGAAGGCATGAAATTAGATTTTTAGAAAATTGAGGCAATGAAGAATTTGCCCAGACCTATTTCAGCAAAAAGATAAAAAGTTTCTTGGGTCTAGCTAGCTATTATAGACGTTTTATAGAGTGTTTTTCCTCTATCTCGGCTCCGTTGACCAAACTGACTCAGAAGAAAGTCAAGTTCCAACGGTCAGATGCTTGCGACGAAGTTCTGAAGAGTTGAAGGCAAGACTAACTTCTGCTCCAGTTTTGACGCTACAAGAGAGAACCGAAGGGCTCGTAGTATATTGTGATTCTTCAGGAGTTGGTCGGGGATGTGTGCTAATGCAGCACGGCAAAGTGGAGCTTATGCATCCAAACAACTTAAGACTCATGAAAAAATTATCTGACTCGTGATTTGGAGTTAGAAGCAGTGGTGTTTACACTGAAGATTTGGCATCACTACTTATATGGGGTTCACGTTGATATTTTCACAGATCACAAGAGCCTCCAGTATATTTTCAAGCAAAGGGAGTTAAACCTCAAACATAGGAGGTGGCTCGAATTGCTCAAGGATTATGATGTAGATATCCTCTATCATCCTGGGAAAGCAAATGTGGTAGCCGATGCCCTCAGTCGGCATTCTATGGGAAGTTTAGCTCATGTTGAAGACGGCAAGAGAACTACGGTGAAGGAAGTCTACTTCTTAGCTAGTTTAGGAGTTCGACTTTTAGACTCTGAAGATGGTGGAGTTGTTCAGAATACTGCTGAATCCTCCTTAGCAGCTGAAGTAAAAGAGAAGTTGTATAATAATCTCTACTTATTCCAGTTGAAAGAGAGGACTCACAAGCATAATACGATAACTTTTGATCAAGGGGGAGATGATGGTACCTTAAGGTACCAAGGCAGATCATGTGTTCCAAATGTAGATGGGCTGAGAGAGTGAATCATGTCGGAAGCATATAATATTAGGTATTCTATTCACCCAGATTCCACAAATATGTATCATGACCTTAATGAGATTTATTGGTGGAACGACATGGAAAAAATGTAGCAGATTTTATGGCCAAGTGTTCGAATTTTCAGCAAGTAAAATCTAAGCACCAAAAGGCCTGGTGGGTTAGCTCAGAACATAAATATTCCCGTTCAAAAATGGGAGATGATAATGTGGGTCTTCATGAGGTTTACCATATACTGGCACGTGTTTTTCACCAGCCGCAGTGTACCTTCTTTCAGCTCAAAATTTCCTATGATGTTAGGCTTGATGATAGCCTTCAATGCATTCTCTAGGTTGGGCCTAGAAAATTTCACTGTGATTCCCCTGTTCTCAACTAGTCAAGAGGATCTTCTGTAGCCAGTTTGTTTGTCTTGTGAAAAGTTCTCTCAATTTCGTGGTCAAAGAGAGCCAAAGGTTTGTCTTGACTCTGAGTACTTGGCATAAACTGCAGTAATTACCTGAGAAGCATAACATGAACCAAAGAAACAGAGTAAAACTTATTGCTCCCAAACGTACATGCAAGTATACGTGGTCGACAAGTAATATAGGATTTTGAAGTCCAGATATCGTATCCACGTGGACTTATGATTTCTACTGTTTAACTAATCTAAATTCTAATGTAACTATTCAACAGAGTAACAATTTGGAGTTTTATGTTAAACTAAACTATTAATTGCAAGAAAAGAATAAAAATGATAATTCAAGCGAGTAAGAGATGGGTTTTTAATCAGATGAGAATGCATTCCAAGGTTATGGCGTCAAACAATCCCGTTGAGCTTTCTAACCGTTCTACCTATTTATTTCCTAAGTTACTAGTTGATGGGTTATCTTAAATTTATAAGTATCTTTCGAGTTGCTCACAAGTATATTCAAGCTACTCTATCGCCTAAATTCCTATGGTCATCAGAAATTAGCAAGAACACATTTATATCTCCGTATTCAACTAAGAAAGGCTAAGGGTTATATTCCTATCTTCAATAGTGAAACGTATCCTTTTTGGAATTACGAACAAGCTCTATTTATTCTTATTACATGCGCAAATTCCCTTTTCCAAGTTTAGTTTACGCACCACGGATAATATTCAACCATTGGCTAGATAATCATATAATTAAGCTCAAGAATAAATAAGCAACTCAATAATGAAAACTTAATAGATAGATAAGATAATCAAATTATAACATTAATTTTAATACTATAACCCTAGAACTAAAGTATTTACCTACTCATGATTCTAAAATAGACGCAAGAATTCATGCATAACATAAGGTTCAAAGATGAAAATAAGAAGAAAATGAATAAAAACCTCAGACGACGGCTCCTACTACTCAAAAGTATGTCATTGCCATTGTTTACACAATAAACACAATATCATAAGCTCCAAATACTACACTTTTGATGCAAAGGTGCGATTAAAGTACTAAGAATTAGCAAGAAAATGACATAAAATATAGAAATTTGTGTCAAATATCAATTAGTATAAAGAAAGTAAAGTGACAAGACAATATTAAATGTCCTTGAGTGACGTTGAATGTAATTAAATCCCCCTTGAAACTTGTCCCTCATTTGATATTTATAGTGGTTAGGTTGTTGGAGTTCACGATTAACTTGTAGGTCTCCAGTTAGTCTGTTGACTTGTTTCGATCATTGGGTCCGATATTCTCTCCCCAATATTCGTGAAGGCTATAGTGGAGGTTAATAGATGTGTGCCCTATCCCTTTGGACTCGGTCAAATGGAGCTGGAGTGGGTCGTGGTGAGGTTGTCAAGGAGAAATCACAGCCCGTGTGATGTTTGGATGATGGCCCATGTGCCACATGACTTTGGGTCGTAAGTAATGACTCAATTTTGAGCAAGTTAAGCTGTTGGCAGGGCCGTAAACTAGGGGATCGTCCTACATGGGTGGTTTGTGTTAGGCACTAAACTGTTCTTTAGATTAGATTCGAGGATCGTGTGTCCAGATCACGTTCAAGTTATGTACAATTTTTTTAACACTACAGTTAGTCAAGGGCGGATCTACAGTAGCAGGTGTAAGTTTTTGGAAACCCACACGTAGGGATGGCAACGGATCGGATCTGGACCGGATCCTACTAGATTCAGATTCAGATCCATTTTTCATACCTGGATCCAGATCCATCGGGTCCATAAAAATCAAATCCAAATCCAAATCCACCGGGTCCATGGATCGGATCTGGATCTACATGTAAATTTTTTTGGCTTGAATAATATTCCCACATGTTAAAACTTTTATGACAAAATGAAACGCAATCTGATTGAAAAAAATGATTGAGTTCATTCAATCAACCTACACAAACATGATACCATTCTTTCAAAATATTGAACAAAGTTTTAGCATCATAAGAAAATAAAGACGATTGACTTCATTAGTGATGTTGAACAGGTTGCAACTTTGAGCTAATTTTTGGAGGCTTTAGTGATGCTCCACTTGTAGTTCTACTGATTGACTTCATTAAACAACATAAAACAATGTCAGTCATATATCAAAAGTCCCATTTTTTTTTGCTGATCAAACAAATGAGAGAAAGATACTTAAAGCTTACGGCTAGCAGATTCAAGAAAGGAAATTTAAAGAAGAGTGATAATTTTTTCTTTTTATAGAAATGAAAATATGAGAAATTGCAGAGAGCATATAAGTAAAAGAAATTAAACTTCAAAAGACAAATTACATGGATGTGTGACTTGTGCCTTATCCTGGTTCAACCATTTTACCCAATACATAAATTATGAAAAAAATTAAGAAAATACTTATAAAATTACATTCTAGGTTATGAATATATTTAATAAAAATGGATCCACAGATCGGATCTGGACCGGATACGGATCTCAAATACAAGATCCAAGTTCAGATCTGATCCGTCAGAAATGAATCCGGGTCCGATCCGGATCCGTCGGGTCCAAATTTTGAAGATTCATATCCTATAAAACGGATTTGGATCCACCGGATCCGGACTGAGTCCAAGATCCATTTCCATCTCTACCCACACTTGCTACCGTAGATCTTGTATTTACATAGTGTAACCCATTGAACGTAAATGTAATTGTAGTTCGAAACCTAGTACCAAGTTTTGTTGTTTGTCCCGCGTTGAAGAGGAAGCCTGCCAAAACTCTGCTGCCCTATCCACCAGCCAAAACTCTGTTGCCCGATCCACCATGGATCAGTACCCTGTACTCGCATTTTGTTTTCCTACAAAACACCACCCAAATAGATACTTTGTTTCACTTTTTTCTCTTAAAAAACCCCAAAAGTCAAAACTGAAAAAGACCACAGCTAAATTTAAACTTGATGTCCTTCATTCTCTTTTTTTGTTTTGTTTTTTTTTATTGTAATACAATTTCTCTTAATCTTTTTTAACCATTGTCTTGAAATTTCAATATCTACAAAAACAAATTAAGAATTAGCTATGAATTTCATTGTTAATCTTTTGCTAAATTACTAGTAGCAAACAATTTTTTTGATAATTTATTGTTAATCCATCGCTAAATAGTTAGCGATGAATTTCGTTGTATAGCTAGCTAATTTTAATTTTTCAGTAGTATATGTACATATAAAACAACAATATACCCAGTATAATCCCTATATATATATATATAATATATATATATATATATATATATTATATATATATATATATATATATATATATATTAAATATTTTTCTTCTTTTTGATTATTTTGTATATTAATTTGAGCTTAATGAGAACTATAAGTTTCAAATTCTGGATTCGCCTCCCCAGTTAGTATGTGCACTTGCTAAGGCCAATCTGCTTTTGCCCTAGCAAGGAGGCGGAATAACTGTTTAGGTGTCCTCACATATTCAACTTTTATTGAATTCATCAAAATTTAATTAATTTTACACTGATAGTCTACTGCTGCAAAACGTGTCCTTTATTATTGAATTGGCATTGTGAAAGTCATGTGGAATTAGGAATGGGCATTCGGTATTTGGTTCGGTATTTCGAAAGTTGGGGTTCAGTAATTTGGTAATCGCTAGTTGAAAGTAGATACCAAATACCAAATCAAAATAGTTCGGTTCGGTAATCTGGTAATCGGTAGATCAAACTTCGGTTCAGTATGGTATTCGATAATACTGTTTAGATGTGTAGCTTCGTAAATAAGAAGTCAAATTAATAAACCTAACAAAAAGTAAATTATTAATAAAGCACATTCACGTAGAACAATGCAAGAATAATGAGTCATTCAAGCAATCGTGACATTTTTTTTATAAATAGGCATATAACTTCAAAACTCATTCACTCAATGTCCACTCAAACAATCAGCGTACTCAATATTTTCCTAGTCTATTGCAGGCTATTCTTTAACTTCTGAAGAGGCATATTCAAATCTAACTATTATTGATTGATATTTGATGGGCATGTTAAGTATTAGATATATGAAATATGGGTTATAATTAGGGGTAGACTTGTATTCAATAAATAATTCGATATTCGGGATTTCTTGTATTATGTGTTAACTTTATGTTAATATATAGTCTATGCATGTTAGACTACAACAAATACGAGGCGCTCTGAAAGGGCAAGGCATGTGTGAAGGGTTGACCGTTTGTGGCTCCTGCTCGGCCTTGAGGTAAGCTACGATTTATTCTTATTAGACTTCAGTAAAAGTAGGTAATTAATTATAAATGTTGAGGGGTATTGGGCATGTTTGGGGTCCCACCCAAAAGGTTGTGATGAATGTTTGGGTGGGTATCGTTGTTGAATTGTGATGATGGGCCTTAAGTTAATTCCGACTGTTGCTGATTAGGCTTGTTGTCATTATGTGGGCTCGTCGCCATATTTGTCATTGTTGTATTTATTCATTATATTACTTTTGATATGATTATCCTAATTTACTTGGATTCTATGATGATGATTTCCTGGAAGCATGTGTTATTCGTCTCTTATACTTGGTTGCATCTTATAAATCCTGATTTCTTGCCTTATATTGTCATTTGCATTCATACACTCATAGTTCTGATGATATTAATATGAGAGTCGTATAAAAATATTGTGGGTCCAAGAAATCGGGAAGGTAAAAATACTTATGAGATTTTAGAAATATTGATATGATGATACTACAGCCACAGAACTAGGATCCTATGGAAAATTTTGGATGATGATGATACATCGGGGAATGGGTTGCACACTTGCAACAGTTATTTCAGTCAAGAGCCAGACTCCGATGAGTATATGAACTTCGCAAGTCCCCTATGGATGTACAGTTTATAGAATTTAATGCATGTATACTAGGAGATGAAAAGTATATGGCATATGCATTGTATTCATATCATTCATACACTCATTCATACTGTGATTACTTGTTGTTTGGTAATGTGATATAGATTGGTTAATGGAACTTGGGTGATTCCCTTATTAAATGAATTTGGATGATTGGATTGATTATATTGGACCAGATTGGTTGTCATGATTCGCTTGTTCTTTGTGCAATGGATTGTGTGATAACACCTTTATGAGTCTAAGTACTCACTGTCGAACTATGATGCGGTCAGTGGATGTTATTGACAGAACTATCATATTGAACATAAAGAACTGGGTATGTCATGTATTTTTTGAAAATTGATAACATTATTTGATAGAGAGTCTAGTAAAAAATTGGTCGGGATGTTGTTGTGGTAGTTAATGACTTGTATGTTATGTATGTATAGATCCACTTCTTCATCAAGGATAAACGGCGTAGACTTCTACTTGAGTATAATGAGGATGTTAATTAAACGAATATGTGTCCTGCCCTTACTTGTATAGAAAATCAAGCCCAGGAGTTTTGGGGAATAAGAACCTAATATAGTTATGATTAGACTAGTCGTGATACCTCGTGAAGAGGATTGTGATAGGGTATTGTGTACTAGAGTCAACCTGTCTTATTTTGTTGTTTGATAACTTGAGTTATGGTCATTGAACTCTTCTGTAATTGTGGTGACTTATATGATTATGAAACCTTATATGAACAAGTGAATTATTGATTCAGTGAACTACTATGTGGATAGTGAACTTATTTGGGATATTGAACTGCTTAGTATAGGATTATTTGGTGTCAACTTGATATTTATATCTAATTGCATATCTTTCATCGTTGTCAACATATGATGCCTACAGGGGTACATTGTGTACTCATACTACACTTTATACATTATTTTGGATTCAGATGCTTTTTCTACAGTTCGGGACCTCGAGTTTGAGTTTGAGTCTGAGTCGGTTGATTATCAGTATCTAGGGTGAGGATGCTACTTTTCGGCATGCCTTGGATGCTCTTATCGCTTCCCTTGACTTTTATTTTGACTTCGAGAGATATGTTCACACATTTGTACCTCTTGATTAGACATTTGGCTTATGTTTTCCTTATTCAGACTTGTATTCGGTTAGAACTCTTGTATTGTTGACTAGATTCTTAGGGTTGTAATTATGATTCTCAAACTTATCTTTCCGCATTTTATAGTATGATCAGACAGCTTATTTAAGTATGTTGTTAATTTCGCATTCCTTTCTTATATAATATTAATGATTTGGGAGTGGTTCGCCTACCGGTGGGAAAGGTGTAGGTGCTACAACAATTTTTAAAAAGGGTCGTGATAAAGTTGGTATCAGAGCTTTAGGCTAAACGGTCTTAAATACAAGCGCAATGTCTAGTAGAGTCTTGCGGATCGGTGCACAAATGTCTGTAATTATCTTTGAGAGGCTATGGGACATTTAGGAAACTTCACTTTCTTCATTTCTTTCGTGCTAAAATTAATTAAATTCGTATCTAAAACTCCTTCCTATTCTATCACCGATGGTGATTATACGCTCTTAAATTCATGCTTAACTGGTTTGATATGGCGTCATGCGGTAGGGTATGAGGTGTGTTACAATGATATGAACGCGTAACCGAGTTCAGTTTTAGCTATGTTTGAAGGTGCGGTTCATTGGGGTTATATTCTGAGACCCCTCAGTTATGTGATATCTTGGGGAAGTGGAAATGGGAATACATAGGCGCAAGAAAAAGTAATTGGATGGATCAAAATCCGATGTATGAAGGGAAAAATTGGTATCTAACGTGCTTGCTAGGATAAGTTGCAAGATATACGAGGGTGGATGTCGTATAAGTTATGAAGGGTTAAGTTTGGCTTTGACTTGACAGAATTGCGGTAACAAAGTAAGAACTAGTGGTTGTGGGTTACTTCAAGAAATTACAATCTGTTCTGGGCCAGGAGACGAGATTACTTGTGAGGAGTGAAGCTTATGAAAATAGACAATCGCATTTTAAGAGTGTGTTCGCAGGGTCACTTGGAGTTTCAAAATTAGTGATAAAAAAGGATTGTTTGAACCAAAATTGTGATGATATGTGAATTTTTCATAGTGGTTTAGTATAGAGTAAGTGTAAGAGATCGTATAAGAGTTGGTACATTGGACTACATCGTAGGCTAATAGGAGCCATTGATCGACTAATATTAATAATATTAGCATTGAACAAGGGTGAAATTTTATGTAAGTGATTACAGGGTGTTGCATCTAGTTCTTGGATAAGATTAGTGGGCATTGTATATAAAGGTTAATACTTGAGGAGTTCTATAATCACTAGTATAATGACCTTGGAGTTGGCCAAAAGGCAGGGAAAATTGCACGGTTAGTAGGATATGTGCTGGTCTGGTGAATAAAGTAAGGGTTGGTTCTTCGCAGGCAAGCATCATGTAAATACTCTCAAATAAGGTAGCGGTCAATGGGGATATTACGATAATAGATTGATGACAATTGAATCTAATTCGGGTTATGAAAAGCTTTGGGTATCGATAATTAGGTTGGTGAACATATGAGCAAATATAGAAGAATGATTATATAGGTTAGAGGTTTGTGGCAAGGGTACTTCGATGAAACTATATGCGAATGTTTGTAGAACGGTATGATAGGTAATTAAGGATCGACCTTCGGGTCATGGACAGTTCAGTGATAGTTTGGGTCATCGCTTGGATACTAAATGATTTTTGGTCTGAGTAACCGGAGTGGTCGATATCTTTCTAGTGGAGGGATTTTATAAAGGATGGTACATGGAATATGACGGATTTGGGAGGAGCTTCCAGTTTGAAGGTTCGAGTGGGGTGAGGGAAACTCTCTGTTTGGGTGCGTACTGCAATAGGTTGGAGTAATGATCGGTCGTTAGTGGTGAATGTGATTGAAATGAAAGGTGGAGATTTAAGAATTTCGATAATTGCATGGTCGATCTAAGTTGTAATGAGTAAGGTGCATCTTCAAGATAGGGGAGGATTTGGGTTGAACAATGGGAATTCTTGGGTTAGGTGTGGATCATGTTGGTATAATTTTTACATCTTTCATAATCGTGAATTTTTTTAGTACGCTTAGAGGAGTAGGTTTATGGTAATTGACTAAGTGTTAGGATGAATGCTCTATGGGGTTCATGCTTGGAGACTGGTGGTAGACTGTGGTGAAGTGTTGTTGATTAATAGTATGGATGAGTATTTCAAGAATTAAAGACTTCAAAGTAATTACACAAGGTAAGGTGCATTTGTAAGGCTGATACGTTAGAATTTCGTAAGGCGCAAGAGTTGCAGAATTTGATATTGTCTGGATTGATAAAGGATAATAAGTTTTTATTATTACAGACTTCATGCGTGGAGGTGTAGTAATGAGGCAGCAGGCCTTGCATTGAAATGCTCACAGTTCTGGCAAGTTAAGAAAAGGTACAAAGAGGATTCGATGTATTAGAGTTCATGAGGCTTTATCAAGTTTGCGTATCGAGTGGAAGTTGAGAAATAGAAAGATTTCAATCATAAGGTATAGTTCTTTGGTACTAAGTTGATGACTCAGATAGAATTCAACTTTTGGAGTCGTGGGTGACGGCACATATATTGAGTATTCATGAGAAAAGAGATGGAAGGGATCACTGCAGGCTTATGGAAAGTGTACTAGTTATTTTGGAATCAGTTCTGGTGACTATCGATGATTTAGAAATTTGAGCACTTATTTTTGAGTTAGCATTATTTAATTAGGGTCGGGTGGCTCGTGGTTATATTTCCTGAAGGACTTATGGCATTCTAGTAAACCACATTTAAGGTTTTGATAGATTTTGATTCAAAATGGAGGTATGACAGTGTTACCGATTCTCATTGAATTTTGCAAGTGGGATTGATGATATTTTTTGGATTACAATGATTCGGACAGTTCTAATGGTTTACACATGTACTTGGTATCTATTGAGGAGGTACAAATAATTATGTGAAGTCTTTGAGTGATCAGTTGATTTTCAATGGATTTGGCATGGCAAGATAATCAATAGGTATGTTTATTAGTATAGTGATTCGGAGGTTCAAGAAGAATTGGGAAATGGGTTCGGACTAAGAGATTTCGACTATGAGATACAAACTACGAGACAGGATTAGCACAATCGACCATGGATAAGATTAGCTTTTAGATGGAATTACTTAGAATATTCTCAAATAAAGAAAGGATTTTGTTCTCGCGAAAGGAAGCCATGATTTGGGCTTGTGGCATGTGTCTATATATTACTAAGGAATCTTGGTGCGAAGGACGGCATTGATAATTAGAAATGAATACTAGTAGAATCATATTATGTTATTGGTACAGGTCGGACAATGGTTTGCGGCTACAGTAATGGATAGTAGTGATTAAGTTGTTATTGGTGGGCTTAATCGAATGCGTGTAGAGGTATATTAATAATAATATCAGGGAATCCAAGCGCAGTCAGTGCCTACATTTGAGGATCGACTGTGAAAGGAATTTTGGGAATGAAGGAATGGAAAGTTGGGTTCTTGAGCAAGATTAAAGATAGTCTTGACTGATACAGTGAACAAATGGTTTTATCGGTATATATTTCATGCATGTTGAGGCTTCATGAGGTTATGATGGGGATTCCTCGGTAACTCGTCGACTTTCATACATTTTTTCTCTCCGTTCGAGGATGAATGTTTGTTTAATTGGTATTTGATGTAATGACCGGTCTTGTCATTTTAGGCCAAAGACTCATTTTTGACTAATTTACCCTTCCCATAGACTCTATGTGGGGTTTGTGATGCTAGGGGATGGGTAGCATGGATCCCGAGGTTCATTTACATGAGTTTTGGAAGAAAAAACCAAATTTAGAATCTTAGAGTTAATTAGTTTGACTCAAATTTGACTTTTAAGTATATAGGTTCGTTTTCGGGTTCCGTTGCTTCTGGTAGTTCTAAAGAGTTATTTATGACTTAGCCGAGTCATCAATTTTCTTTTCGTGGCAATCAGATGTACATTATTGCTTTATTGGTAAACTTATGGAGGTTGGATAATTTGGGTGGTTTCATAGTAAAGTATGTCTTAGCTCGGTCTTATGAGAAATCCAAGGGCTCGAGCGAGTTTGTAGCACTAATTACCTTGGGGTAGCATCTTTTGTTTGTGTCTGGGGGGTCCCGGGAGCATTTCAGGCATTTGGTGGGGATTTGAGTGAGTTGTCATATTGCTGGTGTCTGCCCCAGCGGCTCCTGTCTACTTCCGTGTGTCTGCCTCTGCAGAGATTGGCTCACAAATGCTGGCCTAGTGCTCTGTATGATTTTCGCTTCTGTGGATGTATTTCTCGCAGAGGCGATGTGCTTCTGCAGAGTCTTTTCCGCCTCAGCAACTCCCGAGATCCTTTAATGAATCCACCCCAGAAGACTCTTTTTCGCTCAAGAGAGACCGCAGAAGCAGAGTCAATTCTGGCGAAGCGAAATCGTTGTTCCAGATTAGATATTAAATGCCCTAAATGAATTTATTCCTCCAAAAACATTCTCTTGGGACTAGAGCTCGCCTGGTAGGATAATTCTGGTGGTTTTCACTATTGTTCTTTAGTGGAGGTATAATTTCATCCCCTTTAATTATTTATTCTCTTTTGAGTCTTCTAATTCTAGTATGACTTCAACTTTGGGGAAGATGATAGCATAGGCTTCAAGAGCTTAAAACATGATTTGGGGATTTTATATTGATTAGATGATTGTGATATTGTAATATAGTATTGATTAATGATTGTAATATTGTAATATAGTATTGATTAATGATAGATGATAATGTTTTAAAGTTTAATTCGATCATGGGAACCCTTTTCAATTTGGAGAAAAACCTAGGGTTTGTAAATTGGGGCTTTTCCTAAATCATGCAACTGAAGGTTCAATTGGGGTTAGTTTTGCGATTAACTTAAGGATATGACTACTTAGTATGTGTTTATGATTTTTGGGTAATAAAGTTCGAATTTTGGAACCGTGGGTCGGGGTTGGGTTTAGGTGACTTTTGGTATGATTAAAGACTAAGTCATTGTATTGTGTGTTAGCTATATATTAACGTATAGTCTATGCGTGTTATACTACAACTACTATGAGGCACTCCGAATAGGCAAGGCGTGCGTGTAGGGTTGACCGTTTGTGGCTCCTGCTCGGCCTTGAGATAGGCTACGATTTGTTCTTATTAGACTTCGACAGAAGTACGTAATTAGTTATAAATGTTGAGGGATATTAGGCATGTTTGGGGGTCCCACCCAAATGGTTGTGATGATGGGTAATTTGGGGAATCAGCCTTAAGCTGATTCCGACTGTTGATTGGGCTTGTCGCCATTATATATGCTCGTCGCCATATTTTTCATTGTTGTGTTTATTTATCACATTATTTTCGATATAATTATCCTAATTTACTTGGATTATGTGATGTTGATTTCCTGAAAGTATGTGATATTCATTTCTTATACTTGGTTGCATCTCATACATCCTGATATCTTGCCTTATATTGTCATTTGCATTCATACGCTCATATTTCTGATGATATTGATATGAGAGTGATATGACAATGTTATGAGTCCAAGAGACCGAGAAGGTAAGAATACTTATGAGGTTTTGGCAACATTGATTGATGATGATACTACGGCCACAGAGCTGGGATCCGGTGGAAAATTCTGGATGATGATGATACACGGGGGAACGGGTTGCACGCCTGCAACAGTTATTCCAGCCAAGAGCTGGGCTCCGTTGAGAAATTCTGAAGGAGTATATGGACTTCGCGGGTCCCCCATGGATGTGCAATTCATAGAATTTGAACGCATGTATACTAGGAGATGAAAAGTACTTGGCATATGCATTGCATTCATTTCATTCATACTGTGATTACTTGTTGTTTAGTAACGTGATATGGATTGGTTTCTGGAACTTGGGTGATGCCCTGATTAAATAATTTTGATGATTAGATTGATTATATTGGACTGGATTGGTTGCCATAATTGGCTTGTTTTCTGTGCAATGGATTGTATGATTACATCTTTATGAGTCTGAGTACTCGCTGTCAAACTATGTTGTGGTCAGTGGATGTTCTTGATAGAAGTATTATGTTGAACATAAAGAACTGGGTATTTCTTGTATTGTTTAAAAGTTGATAACATTATTTGATAGAGAGTCTAGTAAGGAATTGGTCGGGATGTTGTTGTGGTAGTTAAATGACTTGTATGTTATGCATGTATACATCCCCTCCTTAATCAAGGATAAATGGCATAAACTTCTACTTAAAGTATAATGAGGACGTTAAATGAACGAATATGTGTCCCACCCTTACTTATATAGAACCGTAATCAAGCCTAGGAGTTAGGGGGAATAAGAAGCTAATGTGGTTATGATTAGACTAGTTTTGATACCCCTTAAAGAGGATTGTGATAGGGTGTTGTGTACTAGGGTCAACCTGTCTTATTTGGTTGTTTGATAACTTGAGTTATGGTCATTCAACGCTTCTGTAATAGTGGTGACTTATATGATTATGAAACCTTATATGAATAAGTGAACTATTGATTCAGTGAACTACTATGTGGACAATGTGACTTATTTGGGATATTGAACTACTTTGTATAGGATTATTTGGTGTCAACTTGATATTTATCTCTAATTGTGTATCTTCCGTCGTTGTCGGCCTATGATGCCTACGGGGTACGTTGTGTACTCATACTACACTTGTTGCATTCTTTTGGATGCAGATGCTCCTTCTACTAGTTCGGGACCCCGAGTTTGAGTCCGAGCCGGATGATCATCAGTATTCATGGTGAGGATGCTACTTTTCGGAATGCCTTGGAGGCTCTTATCTCTTCCTTTATCTTTTATTTTGATTTCGAGAGACATGTTCATACATTTGTACTTGTTGATTAGACATTTGGTTTATGTTGTCCTTATTCAGACTTGTATTTGGTTAGAGCTCTTGTATTGTTGACTAGATTCTTGGGGTTGTACTTATGATTCTCAGACTTATCTTTTTGCATTTTATATTATGATCAGACAACTTATTTAAGTATGTTGTCGATTTTGTTGGAAATTAGCATTTGGCGGGAGTTGCGACCGACCAACTTTAACGGCTTAAACACTAGTGTTACGCATATTGGAGAATCTGGTTCTTCACATATGCATGATCTACTAAGTACGTAGATAACCATAGGGCCAAGAATCATCGAATTTCATTGAGAAATGAAAGAGATATTGGTTCACGAAGTAAGGTGTTTGAAGCATGGAAAAGTGTGGTGTGTGATCAATTCTCTCTCATCGGTAGAGGAAGAAAGAATTATTGTGTATATAAGACTCGAAATTGTTTTGGGGTTTGGGACCCCAAGGAGTATCTCATGTGTTTAAAGGAGGGAGGACCTAGATGTTCTTCGGTTCGAGGAAAGCCCACACGCGCGCCACCGCCGCCCGCCCGTCCGGTCCGGTTCTGGGTTCACGGGCCACGGGTCTTCTGATATTATCTTTTTGGGCCAGAGAACTTTGCCAGAAGTACAATTTGATCCCAGAAGTTTCAGATGTACAGTTTGGACCAGAATTCTTTCAGATGTACAGTTTGGTCCCTGAAGTTTTAAGATGTACAGTTTGGTCCCTGAAGTTTCCAGAAAGTCAGAATTTGGGCAATGTAACGTAAACGTCTGAAGACTCAATTCAGCCATTTATTTTGGCTGAATTACTCCTCCTATAATGGTCAATCCGTTGGTCTTTCTCACCATTTATTTGGTGGCTTTACTACCTCCATAATGGTCATTATTTGGCGAATAATGGTTGTTATGGAGGCAGTCAAACAGCCCTCCCTCACCTATATAAACACCACTTGAACCATTGTTGAGCAACACTTGATATACACGAAAATACACAAGCAGAAAAATAGTTTCTTCCTACAACTTCCAAGCATCATTTCGTTACTCAATATTCTTCACGGTAGCTCTTGAGTTTCCTTTGCTCAATTGTTCCCTTGCTGTTTTCTCTTGGGAGATGAATTGTCCAGGACGTATAAAGGATACATACGGGGCAATATTGTCTTAAGGACAGAGTGCCACACTCGACTCAGCAAAAATAGTTTTCAGTTTTTCTTGTTCATCTTTGTAATTTTCAGTTTTCTAGTTGAATTGTAATTTCAATTCTTACATAAGCAGTTACTTGTAATTTCCGTTTCTGCAATCCTTTGTAATACCAACAACTTAAGACAATATTTGCTTACGATAACTGCAATAACATGGCTGGAAATATGACCGATGTTCTTTGCTATCGCTGCCGCCTCTCGAGGCAACGCGTTGCCGCTTCCCCGCCATCGCCGCCATCGGCCAAGGCGATAACTCCGCCGCCTTTCACCGCCGCTCTTTGTTCAAGGCGATAACATCGCTGCATTCCCGACTGTTGAAGCTCCACCCTCTTCTTCACACCACCATGATCGCCCTGAAAAGTTCACGGGATCAGAATTTAAGAGATGGCAGCAAAAGATGTTGTTCTACTTAACAGTTATGGGCATGGCCCGGTTCCTTACGGAAGATCCTCCAAAAGCTGGAGATGAAAATGACTCTTCGCCTGCTGAAACGGGTGAAGGGGGCCTTGGTATCCATGTCGTTAACGGCATGAAGATGGTTCATGATGCGTGGAATCATAGCGATTTCATGTGCAAGAACTATATACTGAACTGCTTGACAGACCCTCTCTACACGGTCTATTGTACCGTTGGCACTGCCAAAGAGCTGTGGGAAAAACTGCAAAAGAAGTACAACACACAAGATGCGGGTACTAAGAAGTTCATCGTTGGAAATTTCTAAAATTCCAAATGGTGGACAGCAAGACAGTGATTTCCCAAGTCCAGGAATTCCAAATGATTTTACATCACCTGGATTTGGAAGGACTGAAGCCAAACGAGCAGTTTTTGGTTGCATCGCTGATTGAAAAGTTACCTCCTTCATGGAATGAGTTTATGAGTTACTTGAAACTCAAGACAAAGGAGATGACCTTTGAAGAGCTTGTTATCAAACTGCAAATCCAGGAAGATAATAAGAAGACCTTGCCAAAGGGTAGACAACATGCTGAGGCAAAGGCGAATCTGGCTGAGGCCAAAGGGAACTCAAGCAAGAAGCGGAAGTTCCAAAAAGATGGCAAAGCCCCTGCAGCAGAGATGTTCAGAGGTAATTGTCATCACTGTGGGAAACCTGGTCATAGGATCAAGGAATGCCGCAAGCTCAAGACTGAGCAACAACAGAAAGCCAAGTCGAAAGGCAAGGCTCAAGCTAACGTAGTCAAGGACACGCTCCTGGATGACATGATTGAGGATTTCTCGGTCGTGGTGCTAAAAGCCAACTTGGTTGAGAATCTGATGCAGTGGTGGGTGGACACAGGTGCAACAAGACACATCTGTTCCAACAAAGATGCCTTCTCCACGTACACTCTGGTCACCGACAAGAAGCTGTTCACGGGCAACAACGCTTCCTCGAACGTGCTAGGGGTTGGAAAGGTGGTCCTGAAGATGACTTCCGACAAGGAACTCACTCTGAAGGAAGTGATGCACGTCCCAGAAATTAGAAGAAATTTAGTTTCTGGACCTTTATTGGTTAATGCTGGTTTTAGGCTAGTGTTTGAATCCAATAAGTTTGTACTCACTAAAAATGGCACATTTGTAGGGAGAGGCTTCGTCTGTGAAGGCCTCTTCAAAGTGAATGCCATGTCTGTATTGCGTCAAGGAAATAAAGTTGAACCTTCTTCTTATTTGCTTGAGTTTTCTAATTTATGGCATCATAGATTAGGACACGTTAACTACAAGTCTATTCAAAGGCTGGTAAAGATGGAGTTGTTGCCGTCTATCGACGTAAACCCTCAACATAAGTGTGAGGTGTGCGTAGAGGCAAAACTCACGAAGCTTCCTTTTCGATCCGTCGAAAGGAATACCGCTCCTCTAGAACTTATTCACACAGATATATGTGATTTGAAGTTTGCACGAACTAGAGGGGGGAACAAGTACTTTGTGACTTTCATTGACGATAGCACAAGGTATTGTTACCTTTACTTGTTAAGAAGTAAGGATGAAGCCTTTGAAGCGTTCCGACGTTACAAAGCAGAAGTTGAGAACCAACTTAGCCTACGGATTAAATCCATTCGTAGCGATAGAGGGGGAGAATATGTAGCGCCTTTTGAGGAATAATGTGCCCAAGAAGGCATTATTCATCAAACGACGGCTCCATACTCACCTCAATCAAACGGTGTGGCGGAACGTAAGAACCGCACATTAAAGGAAATGATGAATGTATTGCTTATCAATTCCGGACTTTCCCAAAATATGTGGGGAGAAGCCGTCCTTACCGCTAATACGATTCTTAACAGAGTCCCACATAAGGGTAAGGACAAAACTCCATATGAATCATGGAAAGGAAAGAAACCCACCTACAAATATTTTAAGGTGTGGGGTTGTTTGGCAAAGGTTGAAGTACCCAAACCAAAGCAGGTCAAGATTGGGCCTAAGACTGTAGATTGCATATTCATCGGATATGCAAATAACAGTAGTGTTTATCGCTTCTTAGTGCATAAGTCATATATTCCAGATATCCACCAGGGTACAATTATGGAATAAATGAATGCTTTATTATTTGAAGATACCTTTCCTAGAAAGGAAAAAGACATAACCTCTCGCAAACGAAGTTATGCACAAAGCTCTCAAGAATCGGGAGTCCTTGACTGTCCGGATCTAAATGGTTCAGATCTAGCGAATCTCGAGGTGGCTGAACATCCGGAATCTGGTGTTCCAGATTCTTAGAACTTGGAGACTCCAGAGATGGATCTAAGGCGAAGTAAAAGGGCCAGGAAGGATAAATCCTTCGGTCCTGACTTTGTAGCTTATATGGTTAATGATGAACCAAGGACAATTGTTAAGGCGTTGTCAACTCTAGAAGCACCGCTCTGGAAAGAAACTATTGAGAGTGAAATAAGCTCTATTCTGCATAACCATACTTGGGAGTTGGTTGATCTTCCTCCGGGAAATAAACCGTTGGATTGTAAATGGATACTCAAACGGAAATACAAGGCAGATGGGTCTATAGACAAGTACAAGGCCAGGTTGGTAGTCAAGGGCTATCGACAGACAGAAGGCTTTGACTACTTTGACACATACTCTCCGGTATCCCGGATGACATCCATACGGGTATTCATTGCGATCGCAGCTTTGCGTGACCTTGAGATACACCAGATGGATGTTAAGACAGCCTTCCTAAACGGTGATTTGGAAGAAGAAATTTATATGGACCAACCTGAGGGGTACGTGGTTCAAGGGCAAGAGAAGAAAGTCTATAGGCTTATCAAATCTCTGTACGGGCTGAAACAAGCCCCGAAGCAATGGCACAAAAAATTTGATAGTACTCTATTATCGAAGGGGTTCGCCATTAATGAGTGTGATAAATGTGTTTACACGAAAGGTAACTCTGACTCATTTGTTATGATATGCCTGTATGTAGACGACATGTTGATCACAGGAAGCAGTCCTATGGTAATCCTAGAGACTAAGAACATGTTGAAACAATGCTTCGACATGAAAGATATGGGTATCGCAGATGTCATCCTAGGGATTAAAATCTCTAAGACGTCTGACGGACTGGTCTTATCTCAGTCTCACTACATCGAGGATGTTTTGAGAAAGTTCAAGATGTTAGACAGTTCACCGATAGCGTCACCAATGGATACAAATCAAAAGCTTGATAAAAATCTTGGTGCACATGTATACCAGGAGCGATATGCACAGGTGATCGGTAGTTTGATGTATATAACAAACTGCACCCGACCTGATATTGCTTACGCAGTCAATAAGTTGGCTAGGTTCACCCGTAATCCGAGTGATAATCACTAGAATGCATTGAATCGGGTATTACAATACCTGAAATACACGTTAAATTTTAGGTTACACTATTCGAGAGATCCAGCTGTACTAGAGGGGTACAGTGATGCAAACTGGATATCTGATATAGAGAACACCAAGTCCACCAGTGGGTATATATTTACAATTGGTGGTGGGGCTGTGTCTTGGAAATCCTCTAAGCAAACTTGCATCGCCCGATCCGCGATGGAATCGGAGTTTATCGCTTTAGACAAAGCAGGAGAAGAAGCTGAGTGGCTTCATGACTTCTTAGAGGATGTTCCGTGTTGGAACAAACCCGTACCTTCGGTAATTATCCACTGCGATAGTCAGTCGACTCTAGGAAGGGCACAGAATGCTATGTACAACGGCAAGTCTCATCATATTCGACGGAGGCATAAGACCGTTAGGCAACTGATCACCACGGGTATAATATCCATTGATTACATTAAGTCAAAGGATAATATAGCAGACCCATTGACAAAGGGCTTACCCAAAGATCAGATGGCTTGCCTGTCTAGGGGAATAGGCTTAAAACCCAAAATATAAGGACTAATACAGCGGTAACCCAACCTTACTAACTAGAGATCCCAGTAATTTGGTTCAATGGGAAAACTAAGTTGTAAAGGTTCAGTTGATCACTTCGGTGGAAGCATGAGCACTTCGGATAGTGATTTCTGAACAGAAACACCAAATCCAAAGCCGTTCCCGCTATAGACGTTAAGTGCTATCTGCAGTATGGGTAAAGGTTAAGTTTTCAAAACCTGTAATGATCCTCAGCAGTTGAGGTTAGGGTTTTTGGAAAACTTTTAATGGTTCCTAACACTTGTGAAGTGGGGTATAGCAGGATACCTTGTAGGAGACCACCTATTTAAGTGCGAGGACGGGCCGCCTCAAATGAACGCACTTAAGAATCCAAGACGTTGTCCATGGTCAAAACGGACAAAACATTACGAAGAAGAGAGTAAGGGAATTTGTTGTGTTGGTACCATTGACTTGGCTTACACTAAACATTGACGGTTCAAGACATCACGTTCACCGCGCAGTAAGTAAGTCCGATGGTATTCAACTATGGAAGGTTCAAAGCTGAAGCTACCTCTCCTTATGCAACATCGGTCCGCTGAAATATTGCTGGAAATGAAAAGATACTATGTGAGTGCGCCAAAATCTCTTTCAAGAGGGGATTGTTGGAAATTAGCCTTTGGCGGGAGTTGCGACCGACCAAATTTAACGGCTTAAACACTAGTGTTACGTATGTTGGAAAATCCGGTTCTTCACACATACATGATCTACTAAGTACGTAGATAACCGTAGGGCCAAGAATCGTCAAATTTCATTGAGAAATGAAAGAGATATTGGTTCACGAAGTAAGGTGTTTGAAGCATGGAAAAGTGTGGTGTGTGATCAATTCTCCCTCATCGGTAGAGGAAGAAAGAATTGTTGTGTATATAAGACTCGAAATTGGTTTGGGGTTTGGGACCCCAAGGGGTATCCCATGTGTTTAAAGGATGGAGGACCTAGATGTGCTTCGGTTCGAGGAAAGACCACACGCGCGCCGCCGCCGCCCGCCCGTCCCATCCGGTTCCGAGTTCCGAGTTTCGGGTTTCGGGTTCTCGGGTTCTCGGGTCACGGGTCACGGGCCGTGGGCCGTGGGCTGTGGGCTGTGGGCTGTGGGTCTTCTGATAGATGTACAGTTTGATCCCTGAAGTTTCAAGATGTACAGTTTGGTCTTTCACCATTTATGTTGGTGACTTTACTACCTCCATAATGGCCTTCTGATATTATCTTTTTGGGCCAATCCGTTGGTGTCCTTCACCATTTATTTTGGTGACATTACTACCTCCATAATGGCCATTTTCTTCCTACATCTTCCAAGCATCATTTCGTTACTCAATATTCTTCACGGTAGCATTTGAGTTTTCTTTGCTCAAGTGTTCCATTGTTGTTTTATCTTGGGAGACAAATTATCCAGGACGTATAAAGGATACATACGGGGCAATATTGTCTTAAGGACAGAGTGCCACACTCGACTCAGCAAAAACAGTTTTTTAGTTTTTCTTGTTCATCTTTGTAATTTTCAGTTTTCTAGTTGAATTGTAATTTCAATTCTTACATAAGCAATTACTTGTAATTTCCGTTCCTGCAATTCTTTGTAATACCAACAAGCTCAAACCCCTATGGACAAGAAAATTAAGAAGAACGCTGAGGAGGAAGGTTGGACAATTGTGGTTAGGGGTAAAGGAGCCAACAAATTATATGATAACTCAAGGGGCACAAAACTTGCCTAGACCTACTCAGACACCAAAAGGACCTAAAAGAATACTCATTGAAGAGGATTTTTTTAATCCTATTCAAAATTGTACCTACTCAAATGATTTCAGAAATTATGTTCCTCACGGCTCAAAATTAGCACTTACACTATGACAGGCTACCTAAGAAGCCTTTATCCTCTCTTGGCAAACAATATGTACGAAGCATATTAGAATACAATTGAAATGGAAAGATATCACAATAAAACTATTTCATAATATAATTAATGCGAATGAAAAAGAAGTACAAGTTCAATAAATGTCACGCTCCAAAACCCACCCGACGCAATATGCATCCGATATTGGTGAACCACATCGAAAGAACCTAATAAAGTAAAAGTATAACACTTGCCTAAATTCAATTAATGGTTCATTATGCATAAATTGAATACGATAATAGTTATGTGAAAGAAGTCTGATATCACATTAAAAAAAACTAGTCAACAGCTAAGCATGACAAAATGCTTCATCAAGTCAAGCAATGACTTTCAAAGTTACTACCCACACTACGAGCATCTATCTGTGGAGGTTCTAAAAAAAATTAAAACTAACGCAGGCCACAGCCTGAAACTAATAATAATAAAAGACTAATAAATGAATGGAGACCCACAAACAAGTTACGTGGGCTCACCAAAAATCTGAAAGCAGCAAGTTCTCCTAGTCCACGCGATCCTCAAGAACCTGCTCTTTTTTGTTAACTAACATACCTTGAAAAACAAATGGTATGCCTGGTAGTTAGTGGGTGTCTAATGTCAATAGTTCATATAGCAATAATAACCATATATATAGTGAAACATTGTTAGGAAACGGTTCAAATTCAGAGAATAAGTTCATCATGAAAACCCAGTAAATGAATAATGAAGAAATAGTGTAATTATTGCGGAATAATACTCATACACTAAACCAACTGAATTAAATAAACGTGCACGAGGGAATGGACAATAAGAATAAATAAACAAAAGTCATGAAAGGACACTGAAATTGGAACTGAAACATGAAAATAGATTAACGTGAATATCATAATCATAAGTAAATCAGTTTATGGGAGATTCTTAAATAACTGACTTATAATCTATCATGTGAGCACATAGAGTCTGATCTCTACCCGACCAGCTAAGTCATCTCATATCTTTCCAGAGTATGAGACATACATAACATGATTAGATCCATAAATAAACCCTCAATAGGATAACATGGAGAAATCGCCCGAACCAACGGAATGAACCTTATTATATGCTAGAATACGTAGTTTCAGGCATGTATCTCATGGAATAACACCTTCTTGATAATCAATCCATTCCCAAAATAAAGTGATAAAAATGGCATATATGCTCATGGTTTCACATCAAAACTCATATCATAGTTCATCATGTACATCATAACATAGTTTCGTGAGACATAAAATCATCATATTTTTATCTTTGAATAAAAATCATAAACTCATTATTTATCATATCTTTGTTAGGAAAACATTAAAACTCAATAAATAGAAGTACTAACGAGTTGGAGATAACATGTTAAGTTTTGTAACATAAGGCGGGATTTTCACAAGGGTGTAAACCGTAAGATCATCATGTTCCAACTTTGAAGATGTTCATAAATTTATTATGAATCATATTATACCTGTGCGATAATGAATTTCATGGAATCGAGGTTATGAGTATACATAAATTACATGGTGAGTTCATGACATTAAAAATGATATAGCATGAATGAATACGATGTTTCATAATTAGAAGCATAAGAACAATAAGACTTTTTATAACTAGGGATATAATTCATCTATTGGAGAGAACGCATGAAAACATGGATAATTATTGCGTTGAGAATAATAATAGATGTTCCCACACATAGAGAGTTAGCCTTACATACCTTTAATCGCTGCAAACAATCGTAGAGACTTGAATCCTGACGAAGAACGCTAAAACCCTTGCTTAAACCTATATTCCAAGGTTTCTCTTGAAACTCTATGATTTGAAGGGAGTTCTAGTTAATAATCTATGTATTGATGTTATAATCCAATGAAATTAAGTGAAATAGGCTTACCTTGACGTTGGAGGATAAGGAGCGGAGAGAAGGTCAGATCTATGATTATGTGGAATGATTTTCCAGCGAAATTTTAACATCTCAGGTGTCACACCCCAACCTTGGATGGTGTTGCCAGCACCCGGCATCCAAGGTTCCGAGCGAACCAATTGTAGTACCTGGAAGCTCTAACATGCAATTGGGCCGACAAGGCCTCCAAATAATTATAATACGATAATAATGTGTCACTTGTAAGTAGAAAAGGTCCAACAACAGTATATATATATAACTGATGCTGACGAGGCCACATCAAGAGTATAGACAACTGACAAGGAGGCCGACAAGGCCAGAAAAGACGAATACACACTGACACTAGTCTGCAAGCCTCTAAGAGTACTGTAATACATCAACTAGTCGGGAAAAGGTTTCGCCGTACCCAAAATATCAAAAAGTATATATACACATAAATACCTAGTGACTCTAAACAACAACTCCAGAGAAGTGGAGTGCGACTATCAACAGTTGAGAACGTAAATACCTAGTGACTCTAAACAACAACTCCGCACCCTATTGAGAAGGTATGTCAACTTGTATCCCTATACCTGCGGGCATGAACACAGTTTCCCAGAAAAGGGCATCAGTATGAAGAATGTACAGAATATGTAAGGCGGATAACATATGTAAAACATAATGTAATACGAGAGATGAAGGTACAGAAATCAACCTGGAACTCAAAAATAGGCCTGAGAGGGCACGCAACTGGTACTACCATGAATATATGCATGTAAGTATAAATCGAGCTACTATATGGGGTCATATCATATAGTATCATATCAAATCCCTCTATGGGTGAGCTTATAATAAATTGCCCGACCATATAGGATGCAGTGGTATCTACCCAACTAATTAGTGGTGTGCACATATAAGTGCTTGTCTGGCCGACTATAGCATGGTGCGGTGTGGTCAAATATATATATATACGTGCAATGCAAGACAGACCTCAAAGGATATTATAATCAGAGTTGGAGTGACCTATGGTAAGTATCCTCCAACTATTGTTATTGTTGTTGCATTCTTTAACCTTCAAATAATCATTCTGAGATGTATGGGATACGAAAAATCTTGATGAGGAGGAATATACAGGGAATATGATCACTTTCGTCAAAAAAGTATACGGTTATTCAATTTAACAAATTGAGAATACATTCAAGGAAGTAGTTTCATCAAGTCATGCCAGAAAGAAATTAACCTTACATACCTCGAGTTGACAATACGATTCTTCAACGGGCTTGTCAGAACTAGTGCGCCGATCCTATAACAAGGAGTACATATACGAATTTAGATGGCACTATTATACTACGTATATCAAATGATAATTCAATTATAAAATGAAATGGGCAACATTTCTCTTATTCCTTAATCACTACAGCACATCCAACAGTCAATAACAACAACAACAATCTCATGTAAGCCTCTTTAAACTCATATCATCAATCAACCAAAGATATACATCAAAACAGCCAATATACGCTTCGTATACGACACTTTATACACTTCCTTCTTCTAAATAACTCAAGTATATCAACATCAACACAACCATAGCATCAACTACTATCCATACATGAAGAATTTTAATTCAACAACACAGCAACAAAAGGCCAAAACAGATTTCAACTCAACATGAACCTCAACATACATTAGAACTTTTTACTACAACTTTCTCCCATCTATCCCTTGTATAAACATCTAACAAACTCATAAATATAAAATTAAGGTGGAATATTTCCTCAAGAACTCAAAAACACTTCAATTCCAAGATTACATCACTATGAAAATCCTCCAAAGCTACTACCAAAGGAAGAATTAAGCTCCAACAACAATCCGAAAACATTCGGCACTTGATTCTCTCTTTTAATCCTTGATTTCACTTAGGGCTTGATTAGTTATGTTGGAGAGGATTTTCCAGAGCTTAAATGATCTTGGAGAAATGTTGGAATGAAGATTAAATGAGTAGGGGGTCGAAATATATACAGAAAGAGAGCTTCCACTGCCCTGATATATGGCCAAAATATACTGGTCGAATATATATATATATATATATATACACGATCCATACTTGAAATCGTATATTTTTGTACGGGCCGTACATGGCACCATACTTCTTGGATTTGTGATCTGTCCGTTTAATTGGAAAGGAAACACTCTGAACTTGAATTTAGATAGGTTATGCACTCCATAATTCTTTATATACTAGGAGATATACCCCAGACAAGTTGGACCAAAAATTAGGTTCGGAAATTCTGCCCGTCTTTCCCCCAGTTTTGACGAACTTAATTTCTTTTATCCATTTAACCCCGAAATCTTACGAAACATACGTAAATCTTGTTTAAACTTATTTCCATCCAAAAATGGTATGTTAGCCTCACCAAACTTTAGGTTACTTTACTTACGATGCATACGAGCGCGAAAATACAGGGTGTAACATCTTTCTCCCCTTAAGAACATTTGTCCTCGAATGTTAGGGAAACTGGACTTTCAGAATTTATTATCCATAGGATTCTAAAAGAATTGCCAGAGTTTCCTTTATAAACAGGATTATCCAAAACATGTCAAGCATCCCAAAATATATATCCAACGCCACACATGGCAATATAACAATAGAACAACAACAAATCAGCCGCACCCGACCGCTCGTGAATATAATAATCAAAAAAAGTTAGTCATAATTCACCTTAACTTTCTCCTACCGACACCTGAGTTGCACCTGTCATATTCGTCTCAACAGTACCACCTATGCAAGGTATATAGATCAAACTCGATAATAAAATAAAAATAGAAAAATCGTATCGCACGAATATTGATATAAACCTGAAGTCTGAAACAAATGAGGATATCTAGATTTCATATCCTTCTCGGATTCCCATGTAATTTATTCTACATTATTATTTCTCCAAAGTACTTTAACCAAGGCTACCTTCTTGGTCCATAATTTATGGACTTGGCGATCTAAGATAGTGACAATGATTTCTTTGTATGAAAGATCCTCCGTGACTTGAACATCCTCAATGAGGGTAATGAGAGAAGGATTACCTAAGCATTTAAGTATCGATACGTGAAATACTATATGAACCGCTTCTAACTCTGGGGGCAACTCGAGCTTATAAGCCACCTGGCTGATTCTATGAATAATCTGATATGGTCTGACATATCTGAGGCTAAGCTTGCCTTTCTTTTGGAACCTCATCTCACCCTTCATAAGTGATACCTTTAGAAATACCCAATATCCCATAGTAAACTCTAAGTCTCGACGCCGATTATCAGAATAGGACTTTTGTCGACTCTGAGCTGTTAATAATTGCTCCTGAATAAACTTCTCCTTTTCTACAGCCTGTTGCACCAAGTGGGCTCCCAATAACTTTGCTTCACCCACATCGAATTAGCCGATAGGATATATACACTTCTACCCATACAAGACTTCATACAGGTCCATCTGGATACTGGAATGGTAGTTGTTGTTATAGGCGAACTCAATAAGTGGCAAATGGTCCTCCCAGCTTACCTTAAAGTCTAAAACACAAGCTCGCAACATATCCTCGAGCGTCTGAATAGTGCGCTCGACCTGCCCATATGTTTTCCGATGGAAGGTTATGCTAAGATTAATTTGAGGCCGAAGCCTTTTTGAAAGGACCTCCAGAAGTTAGTTGTAAACTGGGCACATCTTCCGGATATAATAGAAAATGGAACTCCATGAAGTCAAACTATCTCTTTGATATATAGCCTAGCATAATATTCAGCTAAATAGGTAGTTCTGAGGGGAAGGAAATAAGATGACTTTGTAAGTCTGTCCATAATAACCCAAATAGAATCGAATTTCTGACAAAAATTAGGTAAACCCGTAATAAATTCCATATTGATTGTCTCCCATTTCCAAGTTGGAATCTCTATATTTTGAAGTAACCCTCCCAGTTTCAAATGCTCAATCTTAACTTGCTGGCAATTTGGACATTATCAACGAATTCCGCAATATTCTTCTTCATATCATTCTACCAGTATATTTGCCGAAAGTCATGATACATCTTTGTGGATCCAGGATGAACAGAATATCTAGATTGATGGATCTTTGCCATAATCTGACCTCAAAGTCATCCAAAATTAGGTGTATACAATTGATCCTTATAATTAAGAACTATGTAATCTGACAGCTCGAAGAACTGTTTCTTCTCAAAGGAAATGCCCTATCTGATCTTAACTAAAGCTGGATCATCGAATTGCTGCGTTTTTACTTCTGCCACTAAGGAAGACTCAGTGGCGTTCTGAATTATAGCACCTACATCTCATGTGTCTTCCAATCGCACATTTAAACTGGCCAATCGATATAAATCTTTGGTCATCCCCATCTTGTCACTTTCTACATGTCTCAAGCTGTCCATAGACTTATGGCTCAATATGTCAACTACAACATATGTCTTGTCGAGATGGTATAAGATATCGATGTCATAGTCTTTCAACAACTCAAGCCATCTCCGCTACCTCAAATTCAACTCCTTCTACTTAAATATATATTGTAAACTCTTGTGATGTATATAGGTCAATGTGAACTCCATATAATTAGTGGTAACATACCTTCAGGGCAAATATAACGGCTGCCAACTCCAAATCATGAGTCGAGTAATTATGCTCGTGCTTTCTCAATTATCTCAAAGTATATGCAATAACTTTGTCGTGTTGTATTAAAACACAACCCAAACCGACTCTAGAAGCATCACAATATACAACATAACCTTCTGATCCTTCCGAAAGTGCCAGAACTGGTGCTGATGTTAATCTACTCTTCAATTCCTGAAAACTCTTCTCACAACTATCTGACCACTGAAACATAGCCGCTTTGTGCGTCAACTTTGTTAATGGAAGAGAAATTCTCTACAAACCTTCGATAATAATCGGCTAAGCCCAAGAAACTACGCACCTTGGTAGGGGTTGTGAGCCTTGGCCAATTCTTAACTGCCTTAATCTTCTGATTATCAACTTTAATTCCTTCATCTGATACTACATTCCCAAGAAAGGCCACCGAGTTCAACCAAAACTCACATTTAGAGAACTTAGCATATAACTTACGATCCTGGAGCGTCTGCAACACCACTCGTAAATGATCTGCGTGCTCGGCTTCAAATCAAGAATATACCAGAAGATCATCAATAAATACAATTACAAATATGTCCAAAAACAATTTGAATACCCAATTCATCGAATCCATAAAAGCTGATGGCGCATTAGTAAGACAAAAAGACATAACGAGGAACTCATAATGACCATATTTGGTCCTGAAGGCACTTTTGGGAATATCTTTCTCCTTAACCCATAGCTGATGATATCAAGACTTGAGGCCAATCTTTGAGAAATACTTAGCGCCTTGCAAATGATCAAACAAGTTATCGATTCTGGGGAGCGGATATTTGTTCTTAATAGTTACTTTATTCAACTGACGGTAATCAATACACATTCTCAATGAGCCATCCTTCTTGTGAACAAATAATACTGGCGCACTCCATGGAGAAGTACTGGCCTAATAAAGCCTTTCTCCAGAAGATCCTTCAGTTGTGCTTTCAATTCTTTTAGCTCAGCATGGGTCATTCTGTATAGAGGAATATATATAGGCTAAGTATTAGAAAGCACATCGATAGCGAAGTCAATTTCCCTTTCGAGAGGAATGCCAAGAAGGTCATCAGGAAATACATCAAGGAATTCATTAACAGACGTAACCGACTGAAGGGTTAGAGGCTTCGCCTCCGCATCCTAGACTCTCGCTAAATAATAGATATATCCTGTCAAAATAATCTTTTGAGACTTAAGGTAGGAAATAAACGTCCCTTTGGGTACTGCAACATTGCCCTTCCATTCAATAACAGGTTCCCCTTGAAAATTAAAACAGACGACATTTGTCCAACAATCCACATTAGCATAACAAAAAGCCAACCAATCCATACCCATGATAACATCAAACTCCACCAATTATAATTCATTTAAATCATCTAAAGTGTGACGATCATAAATCATTACATCACAATCCTGATATACTTGCCTAATAATCATTTACTCAACCATGGGGGTAGACGCCTCAAATGACTGACATAATAATTCAGGTTCTTTACCACACTTGTTCGAAGCAAAAGGGGTGATGTACGACAACATGGATCCTGGGTCTATCAAAGTATACACATCAAGGGAACGATGGATAATATATCTGTAACCACGTCTGGAGATGACTCAAGGTCCTGTCGGCATAACAATGCATAAATGCAGTTCTAATGACCGCCTGAGCTAGATGCTCCACCTATACATATACCTCTATCGGTCGAAGTCTACGTACTTTGCCTAGTATGGCATACCGATGAAGGAGAAGCTGCTACAGACCCCATATGCTATGCCATGCCGCCTCCGCCTCTCGATGAACAAAATCTCATAATATGACCTGGCTGCCCACAAAAATAGCACACATCCAAACTATGTCGACACTGCCTAGAATGTACTTTGCCATACCGGTCATAATATGGCAACGAAGGTCACACCGGGCAGGACTCGCCCCTATACTGCAGGCCTGAGGTGTGTGAACTCTTACCCTAACTAGAATAAATGGTCTGATCACAATGATGGTCTTAAAACTGTAGTGGTGCACTAGCTACTAGATAAGATGGGCGCCTAGAGAACTGTGACATAAACCCACCTCTAAAATCTCTTGTATTATCCATAGATCGAGCCCTCTTATGCTGACCTCTATCCCGCTCTCTATCAACTCATTGTTGCCTCTTACGGTCTAGATTCTATGCGTAGGCCTGACTACGAGCAATATCCATATTCGGATTCAGAGAAGTTGTAGTACACTTCTTGACCAAGTGTGGTCCCAAACCACCCACAAACTGATATACTCGATCACTCATCTCTGCCACGACTGTAGGAGCATATTTATCCAAGGAATTAAACTGCATACTATATTCTTGGACGCTCATGTTACCCTACTCCAAATGTGGATACCTACCCTGCCTAGCCCGACGAAGCACAATAGGTAGTTACTGCTATAAGAATGCCTCAGAAAACTCCACCCATCCTACTGATGGGGCACGGAGCCCTCCAGACTACTCCCAAGTCTCATACCATATGGCAGCAATATCCTACAACCTATATAAGGCAAATTCCACTGACTCAGTGTTGGTGGCATGCATACCTCGTAAGGTTCGCCGTATCCGATCTTGAAAATTCTGCGGGTCCATATTAAGATCAGTCCCTGTGAATACTAGAGGGTCTAGGTTGATGAAATCTCAAACTCTTGCACTAATAGCTCTATCAGCAATACCGGGGGTCTAACATTGGGCCTTAGAGGCCACTAATCGATTCAATAGTTGTACAGCACTCCGCATATCTAAATCCTAATCAGGAATGACTGGAAGAGGAACTAGAGGTACATTAGCTCCTTTATGCCTCTCTAGGGGTGGTGCGGGTGCTGCTCTGGAAGCCTGAGAATCAGCCTTGTTCTGAGGCTCATGCTAATCTACATTAGCGGGCGGCGCCTAACTGGTGCCTTCTCCCGCCTCCTCATCTAACCTCTGTATAAATTGTATAGTCGCCTGTCGTCTAGTAGTAGTAGGCATAGCTAAGAAGGTAAACAAAATGAAGGTTAGGAATAAACACTTACAACTCAGATCTAGATGAAGAAGAAAGTTAATCATCAAAAATGTCATGTAGCCTCCTGCTTAGAAGTGTGGTGCACAACACACTCATAAACAAGACTCTACTAGACACGGCTTGCAGAATCCCTAGGACTGACCTGCTCTGATACCAAGTTTCTCACACCATAACCTTGGGGGTGTGGCCGGCAACCGAAACTCGAGGGTCCGAGTAAACCAATTGTAGTACTTGGAAGCTCTAACATGCAACTGGGGCCGACAAAGCCTCCAAATAATCATAATACAATAATATTGTGTCACATGTAAGCAAAAAAGGCCCAACAACAGTATATATACATAATCGAGGCTGACGAGGCCATATCAAGAGTATAGACAACTAACAAGGAGGCTGACAAGTCTAGACAATACGAATACACATTAATACTAGTCTGCAAGCCTCTAATAGTACTATAATACATCAACTGGTCGGGACAAGGCCCCGCCGGACCCAAAATACCAAAACGTATATATACACGTAGATACCTAGCGACTCCAAATAGCAACTTTGGAGAAGTGGAGTGCGAATATCAACAACTGAGAATGGGCACCCTACTGAGGAGGTATGTCACCCTATCTACATGTACCTACATGCATGAACACAGTGTCCTAGAAAAGGGAATGTACGAAGAAAGTATTGAATATGTAAGGAGGATAACATATGTAAAACATAATGTAATACGAGATATGAAGGTATAAAAATCAACCTGGAACTCAAAAATAGGCCTCAGAGGGCACACAACTGGTATTACCATGAATATATGCAACTAAGTATAAATCGAGCTACTCTATGGGGTCATATCGTATAGTATCATATCAAATCCATCTAAGGGTAGCTCAAAATAAACTGCTCGGCCATATAGAATGCGATGGTATCTGCCCGACTAATCAGTGGTGTGCACATATAAGTGCATGTCCGACCGACTATAGCACGAGGCAGTGTAGTAAAACAGATATATATATATATATATATATATATACTTACAATGCAAGACAAGCATTGGAGTGACCTATGGTCAGTATCCTCCAACTATCGTTATTGTTGCTACGTTCTTTAACCTTCATATAATCATTCTGAGATGTATGGGATACGGAAAATGTTAATGAGGAGAACTATACAAGGAATATGATCACATTCGTCAAAAAAAGTATATGGTTATTCAATTTAACGAATTGAGAATCCATTCAACGAAGTAGTTTCATCAAATCATGCCAAGAAAGAAATTAGCCTTACATACCTCAAGTTGACAATACGATCCTCCAACGGGCTTGTCAAAACTAGTGCGCCGATCCTATAACAAGGAGTACATATACGAACTTAGACGGCACTAGTATACTACGTATATCAAACGATAATTCAATTCTAAAATGAAATGGGCAACATTTCTCTTATTCCTTAATCACTACAGCACATCCAACAGTCAATAACTACAACAACAATCTCATGTAAGCCTCTTTAAACTCATATCATCAATCAACCAAAGATATACATCAAAACAGCCAATATACGCTTAGTATGCGACACTTTATACACTTCCTTCTTCTAAATAACTCAAGTATATCAACATCAACACAATCATAGCAATCCACTACTATCCATACATGAAGAATTTAATTCAAAAACACATCAACAATATGGCCAAAACAGATTTCAACTCAACATGAACCTCAACATACATTAGAACCTTTTACTACAACTTTCTCCCTTCAATCCCTTGTATAAACATCTAACAAACTCATAAACATGAAACTAAGGTGGAATCTTACCTCAAGAACTCAAAAACACTTCAATTCCAAGATTACTTCACTATGAAGTATCCTCCAAAGCTACTACCAAAGGAAGAATTAAGCTCCAACAACAATCCGGAAACATTCGGCACTTGATTCTCTCTTTTAATCCTTGATTTCACTTAGGGATTGATTAGTTATGTTGGAGAGGGTTTTTCGGAGCTTAAATAATCTTGGGAAAATGTTGCAATGAAGATAAAATGAGTAGGGGGTCAAATATATACAAAAAGAGAGCTGCCACCGCCCTGATATATGGCCAAAATATATATATATATATATATATATATATATATATATATATATATATATATATATATATATATATATATATATATATATATCGTATATTTTTGTACGGGATTTACATGGCACCATACTTCTCGGATTTGTGATCTGCCCGTTGCATTGGAAAGGAAACACTCTGAACTTGAATTTAGATAGGTTATGCACTCCATAATTATTTATATACTAGGAGATATACCCCAGACAAGTTGGACCAAAAATTAGGTTCGGAAATTCTGCCCGTCTTTCCCCCAGTTTTGACGAACTTAATTTCTTTTATCCATTTAACCCCGAAATCTTACGAAACATACGTAAATCTTGTTTAAACTTATTTCCATCCAAAAATGGTATGTTAGCCTCACCAAACTTTACGTTACTTTACTTACGATGCATACGAGTGCGAAAATACGGGGTGTAACATAAGGCCATCCAGTGCATCAAATATTCAGTGTGGTGCGGTGGCTGTTGCACTGAACTTCCCGAACAGTCTATAGTAAAATGCATATATCCTTTTTGTAGAGAGGTTAGATTGAGCTGATATTAATATGGATGTAGAGCTATTGCAGAGCTGGTATTTTTTTCTTCCACAAGTGATTGTTTTCATGTTGCAAGCCTAAAATATAGTTCTTCCACCAAACATAAAAAATAGCACAGATCCCTTAATCCAATAAGAATATAGCCTCAATGTGCAATTGTTCTTAATCTAATATGAGACACCTTCAAATTTCCCTTCATCCTAATCTCCAATACTCTAAACATATCACATCTTAATTATGTCTCAATGTCATAATAATATATAGGTCCTTCCAATTATGTCCATAGATAACAACATAATATCATAGCACAATCTAGAAATATGCCTATGATTGTTCCTAATCTCGTCACACCAATAAATTTATTTATATACATATCAAAGCTTGAACCTTAAATCGCAATCTTTAAACAGCGTAAGAGAACAAACAAAAAGAAGCAAGAATAAAAGCCCAAAAGATGTAGCCTCAAAGCACATTCTCTTTTCAAAAACTCATTATTTCTTATTCTTTCATTATATATATATTTACTCAAATTAAATTCATAGCCCCGCAAAAATTATAGAGTCCTCTCTACAGAATCTCAAAAGTACTCTTGTTCATTCCATAGACTTTATCAACTTTATGATTAACACCGCAATGACAGACCATCATAATATTTCATCCTAGTTCAAATATACTCTAAGTCATCCCCTCCTATAAACGTTTCTCTACTCATTGTTACAAAATCTGCACAAATCTCATTACCTCTTTATCAGTACCTAAGGACATTAGTCATCCCATTATTCACTTAAAAAGTATACGACACTATCTACGTACTCCCATCAATGACTATCTCCACTTTTGGCTGCTACATTCCTAACTTCATATCTTGACTCTATCATTCATTCTATCACTTATGACTTTTAACACCTCAAATTATATTATCCCTCATGTGGTTTACCAAAGCCTTGAGATATGTACTCGCCCCCTTGAGGACTTTCAACACCTCAAATTATATTATCCCTCATGTGGTTTACCAAAGCCTTGAGATATGTACTCGACCCCTTGAGGGTGTCATTCGCATCAAAATTTTGACAAGCATTTCAACGTACATCTTACTTTAGGCTCAAATTCACGATTTAGAATCAATTGTTAAGGCATAACTTTATTGCACGATGTAGAGTATGAAATAAGGGTAACATTTTTAATGCTACAGCCCCCCAATTATAAGTGGGGTGTGCTTCACACTCATAAGTAGGATCTACTAGACACACTTCATAGACTCCCCAGTACACCAAAATGTAGTGCTCAGATACCAAGTTTATCACACCACTAGCAATGTCCTAGGCGGAGCGGCACTCGGTGCCTTAACTTGATCGAGCGAACCACATGCATAACGTAGAAATATAACTTAAATTGAAAAGAATAACCATGAGATAGATTAAATGCTTAAAATATTTTAAAATGTTCCATTCATATGTAAATTCCTTTAGTTTCAAAACATAAGACAATAAGCTGAAACAAGGCTACTAATGACATCTGCAAAACTGAAATACTAGTATAGTCTATGAAGCCTCTATAACATGGCATAAATAAATGTTTATCAGGACAAGGCCCCGATAAACCCAAAGTATATAGACATACTAAATGCAGAAAAGATAACACCCCGATCAAAAACGGGTGTCATCAAAGGTAGGTATGTGAGATCCTAACATGGAGTCTCATCATCCTAAATATCTATACTTGTATCGTGAAATGCAACACCCTAAAAAATGGACGTAAGTATTGTGGAATAGTACTCGTATGTAAAACCAACTAAATGAATTAAATGTAAGGGGTGCACGAGGGAATGGGCAATCCAAAACAATAAATGTAATTCATGAAAGGACACGGACACTGAAACGGAAACATGAAAATAACAGAACATGAATATCATAATCATAAGTAAATCATTTTATGAGAGATTCTTAAATAACCGACATATAATCCACCACATGAGCACATAGAGTCTGATCTCTGCTCGACTGTCATGACCCCTTTCGGGCGTCACGTTGACACCTACACTTTTTCCACCGGTAGGCGAACCAATTAAAAAATTCAACAAACTTAACAAAAACTTATGCGAAAATAAAGGTACAATTACTAAACGTGTCTTGCCATATAAATAAAAGAGTTATAAAATACTAAATATCTAGTTATTACATTCTCAAAATATTAGTTATGGTCAGTACAAGAGCCACTAATACATAATAGAAGGACATGGCTGAAATTATCTCATAAGATCAAACAAAGATAGGGAAATAAGAAGAAAGTATCCATGGCACACTAAGGATGGGCAATCTCACCCTGAATATTCAAGTCCACCGTCTCGGACGTCAGCCACGAGGTCTGGTACTGGTCGACGGCGCTATATATGCATCAAAACAGAATATAGCAAATGTAGTATGAGTACACAACGTGCCCCCGTAAGCATCATAGATCGATAACGATGGAATACATGTAACGGACATAAATAACAAGTTGACACATAAGTATCCCTAACCTACACAGTCTGATTAAGCACATAAGTCACCTTCAAATAACAGGTATGGTTCATCATTTAAGCCAACTTAGAATCATAGAAGTACATTCCAACACGTAATCACCTTATCACAATAGTAATTTTAATCAAGTACAGATATCATGATCATAATGTATGTAAATGAATGATATGCATGAATGCAATGGTACCTTTATATCAACCCATATACACATGCTATCAGACTTTGCCATATAGCTATGACCTATAGGGGACCCGCGAAGTCCATATACCGCTCACAACCAGCCAGAATGATCATCGGTTTGGCTAGAGCATCAGACTCATTTTCACGCCATATCAATCATCATCATCTCAATATTTCAAACCATCTCATAACTCTATCATTACCTTTATTTTCAAGTCTCAGCGGACCAACAACATTCCATACCACTCAATTTTAATATCAAAAGAACATGAGTGTATGAATGCAACAGTAATAAGACAAGTAGTCATGAAGTATAAGATGCAATCAAGTTCAAGATATGAATAACACATGCCTCGAGATTATCAATAGCATATAATTCCACATAATCAGTCTTTCATATTAGAAGGCATATGTGATGAGTAATTTCAACAACAAACACAAGTAATAACAATCATAGCGACAAGCCCATATAACAGCAATCGGGATCAACCCTAAAGATGGTTCCCACAATAGTTCAACATGGGTACCCACCTAAGTGCTCGTCATAGTCACTAAGGTGGGACCCCATCACGCGCAATACCCCTCAATATTTATATAAATTACTTTCTTCTATCGAAGTCTAAAAGATAAAACTGTAGCCTACCTCAAAGCCGAACAGGTGCCATGAACTAACCTTCAGCCAAGGACTTGCCCTTGTGAAGTTCCTCCGATTGTTTGTAGTTTAACGTTAACATAGAATTCTAATACATGCAAAAGATACAACTTTTCTAAGAAACCGAATACCCGACCCCCAAATCGACCTCAGACCCACAACGGTAAAATTGAAAATTTAATGTTGTAAAAACATAATAATTTTCTAATTAGTTATAACCTTATGTTTAGAAGTCATCTAACTCCAATTAGGTCATCAATTGCCCTTTTTATCAAAAACCCTCAATTTAGGCAAACCATAAAAATTTCTCCAAACTTTCACAGAAGCGGCCAAAGCTTGCTGGTGCGTTACACCAGAACCAGCAACTATAGCCAAAATCTCAAACTTCCATCAAACACTTGAAACTCACCCGAAACCTCCCGGACACAAACCAAATATACTAGTTAAGTGTAAACGACGCTACAAACTTGATCATGCACTTGAAATTCTCATACGGCCAAGATAAGATTCACTTTTCTACAAATCCACCCAAATTTCTCGAATTCCAAAATTTAGCAAATAAGGACTCAAAACACATCGAACGTCTGGGGAAGCAAACCAAAGACTCGACTAAGTCACAAATAATGTTCCGGACTTACCGAAAGTGATAAAAATCGAAAATGAACCATATACTCAAAAGTCGACTTTGAGTCCAGTCTTTTCATTTCAAAACTATCAAACTTGGGTTTTTCTTCTGAAGCCCATGTAATGAACCTTGGGAATCGTACCACCCATCCTCACGAGTTACAAACCCTGTATAGAGTCTAGGAAAGGGTAATTTGGTCAAGTAAAGGTCTTTAGCCAAAAATGATTGGACGGATCGTTACATCAGATACCAATTAAATAAAGGTTCATCCTCGAATGGAGAGAGATGAAAGGGAAAACATACCAAAATTAGTAAAAATGTGAGGGTATCTACTCTGCATATCAGCCTTGGTCTCCCAAGTAGTCTCCTCAACTGGTGCTTCCATTGTACCTTCATAGAAGCAATCTCTTTTCATCTCAACTTTCTAACCTGCCTGTCCAAAATGGCCATAGGCACTTTTCAAACTCCAAATTTTGATCGAATAACACAGAGTCCCATTGGATGATGTAGGACCCGTCATCATGGTACTTCTTCAACATGGAAACATGAAATACTATGGACACCTGAAAGGCCTAGTGGCAAAGTCAAATCATATGCCACCTCACCAACTCTCCGAAGAACCTCAAATGGCCTGATATACCTCGGACTCGAATTTACTTTCTTTTCAAATCACATCACGCCTTTCATAGGAGAGACCTTTAATAGAACTCGATCACCAACCATGAACTCCATATCTCAAACCTTTCATTTTGCATATTCCTTTTGTCTACTCTGAGCAGATAGGACTTGTCCCATATCATCTTCACATTCTCTAAGGGGTCTCTCAACAAATCGGTACCCCATGGTCTCACCTCAAATATATCAAACCACCCAATCGGAGAACGATGTCTCCTACCATATAAAGCATTAAATAGCACCATATCAATGATGGAGAGATAAATGTAGTTGATAAACATAGTGATAATAACTATAGTTGGAGGATAATGACCATAAGTCACTCTAACATTGTTCATGGTGTCCCTTGAGGTCTGTCTTGCATTACACTTATATATATGTAGCTATTTTCTTATCGATCTGTGTTATAGACGACTGGGAAGGCAGTTATACGTGCATACCACTGCAGTTGGGTATGACATCACCGAGTCATATATGGTCGGGTACGTTATGATGAGATTTTCCCTACAAAGAGGCTTAATACTATAATATATGGCCCCATAGAGTGGCCCGAATTTACTTTCATACATATACTCATGATTATGTCAGTTGTATGCCCTTAGCAGCCTTTTCTAAGTTTCAGATTTACTTTTATACCCTTATCTTATATTACATTCCTTATTCATATGCTTTACCTACCTTACATACTCAGTACATTCATTCATACAGACGTCCCTTTTTGAGGTGATGTATTTCATGCCCACATGTGCAGGTAGACAAACAGATACACCTCCACAGTAGGGTATCTACTTTCAGTTGCTGGTATTCGTACTCCACTTCTCTGGAGTTGTTGTACAGAGTTGGTAGGCATTTTATATATGTATATGGTTACTTTGGGCATGACAGGGCTCTGTCCTAACTTGATGGCTTATGTTAGTTCTCTTAGAGGCTTGCAGACTAGAGGTTGTTGTATATATGTTTTGTGTGGTCTTGTCGGCCCTTGTCAGTTGTTGTTATGCTTGTTATGACCTTGTCGACCTCAGTTATGTATGTATATATATGTCATTGTTGTTGGGCTTCTTCTGCGTGCAGGTTATAGTCGCACTTTATCCTATTATAGTTATTGGGAGGCCTTGTCGGCCTAAGTCTTATATCATGTGGTTTAGGTACTACAGTTGGTATGTTCGGGCATTAAAGTGTTGGGTGCCAGCCACACCCCCAAGGTTTGGGTGTGATACGTTAGGAACGATACTTTACTTTTCACTTTATTACTTGTCGACCACGTACCCTTTTGTGTTAGTCAGAGTCGATCCATAGACCACTTCATTAGAGATTGTCCAGAACAAGAAATAGGCTAATTTAGATGTGGTAACACAAACCACCTCATTAGGGACTGTCCAGAAAGGAAGAATGATGAAAAGAGAAGTAGACCCGAATTGAAAGATATGAAGATGATAGAAAGCAACAAAGAGGATTCCCTCAACCTTCAATGTGTTTATTGTATTGTCTTTGGACATATACAAAAAACATGCAGGATGAATATGTGTGCGGATTAAAGAAAACAGTAGGAGAAGGAACAAAGAAAGGGAAAAGAATCTACTCACTTGCTTCAGGAACAGATTAAGTCTGACTCATGCCAAAGGGAACCCAATATTAAGTGGGTTCCTAAGACTTATACCTAGACAAACATGAAAGGCTAATGTAAAAGAAAACTAGAGCATATGAAAAGGTCTGAGCACATGACAAAGCATAAAAGAAAAATACTTCTCAAATTAACAGCCTATTAAAAGGGAGTATGGGATATATCAATTTCCAAGGATCCTACTCCCAGTGTATATAAGGAAACATTAAGACCTCTTGCAGAAGACATATCACAATTGAAATCCATGAATCAAAAGACAAATGAGCCAAACCTCCAGATGCCTTTTGAAACAATTAAGAAAAATAGGTAGAAAATGAAAGAGTAGAAATCAAGGAACCTGGTCCTTCATGTAACGCCCTAAACCATGGTCTGGGCGAAACACGGCACTTGGTGCCTAACTTCATGTGACCAAGCGAACCACATGGTTTGCTGAATCAACATGGGCATCAAAAACATGCAATAGTAATTATTTAAAATATGAAAATTAAATACTGAAATATAATATGTTATGTTACAGCGAAAATACCTGAAAATATAGTAAGTCTGAAAACAATATTGACATGACATACTGACTAGTCTAGTCTATGAAACCACAAAACATGAGTGTGTATGAAAACTATTTTACCAGGACAAGGCCCTAGCATACCTCTACTATAATGGATAATCATGAAAATAAATATATTTACACCCCGAATGAGATGGAGCTCACCAAATAGTTGATACTGAAGCAATTCTACTGAGCAGATTCGTCTCCCTGAAACTCAGCACCTATACCGTGAAGTGCAGGCCCCATGCAAATGGACGTTAGAACATTTGAATTGTATTGTATGTAAAACAACTAAAAGTATAAGTAGGCACATGAATTAATAGGACATGAAATTGAAACCGTAACTGTAACATGAGCATGATCTAACATGAGTATAAAACATGTGTAAAATTTGTAAAACTATATATGTGTAAATCTAAATATTTGTATATCTGCATATCTATGGGCAGAGCAGTAGCATAACTGACAACATAAAACAACAAGTGCATAAGTGGAGTCTGGTACCTGGTCCGACCAGTAGAGTTTTCCCATACCTTGACGGGGTATGAGACATGAACATGGCATGAAAGGATCCAATCTGCAATCTAAAGGTATCGTCCTCTGGCGGAGCGACCCTTATCCTACGGTGGCATACGTAGTTTCAGGCTATCTGAGCCTTCTCGATAAACTATGCAACTCCCAAAATATGTACTTGAAAATAGTGGCTTGTAAAACCATGGGTTTCATGAAAACAACTTGTAAAGCATGGTTTGAAATCATAATTTATCATGTGAAAAAATATAACATATAACTTGTATAAATTCATGAAAATATACATATATATATATATATATATATATATATATATATATATATAAGTTCATGAAATCTAATAATGGTTCATGACTTATAATTTTTAGAACCCGTGGAATTCAAGGTTATGGGCATTCATGAATTGCGCACGGATTCTTAATAACTGTAATGGAATATCATGAACACAATAACGAATTAATAATACAACATGGTATATCACGATACATGTAATTTAAGGCAATCATGAAATTGGAATAAAATCCTAAGTTATGAAATTTCATGGATTTCATGGAAAACATGGCGTAGGGAAGAACATGGATAGAAGCTCTACATACCTTAATCGCTTCAATACTTGTATTAAAAATCTGAACTTTGAAGAAGAATCTCAAAGCTTGTACTTTAATCTCTTGAAGTGAGTTTTCTTGAAAACCCTAGGTTAAGAACAGTGGATTCTACTTAGAATTCATGAGGATGATGTTAGAATCACTCAGAATTTCATGAAAATGCCTACCTTGATGTAGGGGAAGATTGGGAAGAGATGAGTTTCGATCTAGGGTTTAAGAAATATAAAACTCATTTTTTAGGGCTAAGCTGCGTATTTATACTGTTCAACCCATCGGGGCTTTTACGGTTAAAATTGATGGCCCATCAAATTATTGACGGTCTAGGTCTGGACTGTCAATCAACATGTAAACCTTACAGAGACTTATAAATCTTGAGGGTCTGAGACAGTCAAAAAAGATGGATCGTAACTAATTATACGGTCCGTATAATTTACTATGCACCGTCAATTCCATAAGGAAATTGTACGGTCAGAATCGACGGGCCGTAAATTATTTTACGGTCCGTATAACCTGGCGTAAAATCAAATCTGTAGAACTGAAACTAGTTTTCATTCTTAAACTCCCCGTTTTGGTTTTCCTAAATCCCTAAATCGTAAACATGCTTAGTTTAGAGGTACGAGGTGTTACACTTCATAAAAGCAATTGTTGCTCTAGTTGAACATATTCAAGGAGGAAAAAGCAGCAACACAATAAATAGACAAGAATATTTAACCATGATATACCCTCCCAAATATCATGAATGGGAACATAGTTCTTAAAAAGGGAGGTATACAATATTTCTGGAGTTGATCTCAAAGACCTTAATAAAAGAACTCGTATCAGAAGAGACTATGAACATTCAAACTCATGGCAAGGAAGAATAATAGAGCTGGAGGATGACCCGAGAAAAGGCAGCCATAGTAATCTTAATGTGTATGGGAAAAGGAGGAACATGCAGCAGATGGAAAAGAAGCATATCCATACAAACTTATGGTAATCATGAAATCGCAAAGAAACCACATGGAGGAACTGGTTCTCTGAAGAAGAGTAAATTTATACAAGTCAGGTTAACCTATCAAAACGAAACATACAACAAAATTGGTTCTAGAAAGGTGTTGAAGAAACAGGGAACAATTCACCTACATTGAGATTAGGCAGCTAAAGGAGCAGAATTGGAAATGAACTTGACTACGGGAGTCCTCTCCTTGAATTGACTATGAAAAGGAGTAGTAAACGGATTTAATTGGAAAATTTCTTTACTCAATCGTATACCTTTACTGATATGCATTCATGGCATGGACAATTCAAGCACAGACAATAGATACAATGAGAATACTAGTATAAGAATCTGGTTCTTACAACTATCAAGTATGCACCTCTTTTTCAATTGAAAGTTGCATAAATATGTCTCTACTGTCTATCCATCTCAGTCAACCACAAAAGAAAAACTTTTCAGAAAGAGACCAACTTGAGTAGCCGCATACCAATACCCAAGTTCAAAAGGCCCCTCCCTTAAGTCAGTAGACACCTCAAGTCATCTTTTCTTGAAGGAAGAACGAAGAGTTCACTATCACTGATTTTTACTTTTCCCAAAAGAAAAATATAAATCTTCCATGTTTGAGCAACCTCTTTCTTGGTGGAAAAGTTTAGACTATTATAAATTAAAGATTCTCCTTCCCACAACAATAATAATAACATCCAAAGAACCTTCTTTAGGGGAGATTAGCCTCTCAATAGTTTTTTTATGTTTTTATATTGATTTTCTCTTTATGTAAATCAATTGATCAAATCATTTTAGAATATTATGTCTCTTTTAGTATGCTATTATGTATTGTCTGAATTATCATCGTTAAAGGTTTGTAATTGTTAGCTTGCGCATGATGTCCTGATTATTTAGACCCACAAGTGGTATTAGAGTCAAGTTCAACATGATTGAAGACAGGTCAAGACGGATTCATATCAAGCTGCATTAATTTGACGAAATGGAGATTTTTTGTCAAAAAGAAAAAGGTTGAAGTACTACATGTGAAAATAAAAAATTTCAACCATATTTTTAATAATCCTGCTACTCCATCTTTAAAAACAAAAATTAATTTTCAACCCATATTTACTTTTAACATGGGCTCCCAGCTTTCAACTCGTGTTCACTTTTAACGCACAGGGCTCCAATTTTCAACTTGTCTTCACTTTTAACGCATAGGGCTCCTATTTTCAACTAATACCTACTTTTAAATCATGATAAACAAGTAGTAATGAAGATTATGTGAAGGATGAGGAAGATTATTTGCCAGAAAATTCAGGCCAAATGGGAGATTTGATAGGATTTGTCCTTATTTTCTTACCTTATTTGTATTTAAGAGTTTAATTATAATTGTTTTTTACTTTTCCCAAAAGAAAAATAAAAATCTTTCATATTTGAGTAACCCTAGGAAAAATTGGACTTCTATAAATTGAAGTATCTCCTTCCCACAAGAACAACAATAGCATCCACATTGTAATCGTTTAAAGAGTCTTGTTTAGAAGGAGATTATTCTCTCAATAGTTTTTATGCTTTCTATAATAGTTTTCTCGTTATGTAAATCAATTGATCAAATCATATTAGAATATTATGCCTATTTTAGTATGGTATTCTTTGTTGTCTAATTTATCGTCGTTAAAGGTTTGTAATTGTTAGTTTGCGCATGACGCCATGATTATTTAGACTCAACAAGTGATATCAGAGTCAAGTTCAATATGATTAAAGACGGGTTCATATCAAGCTGCATTAATTTGACGATAATGAAGATGTTTTGTCATGTGGAAAAAAATTGAAGTACTACATGTGGAAAAAAATCAATCATATTTTCAATAATTTTGCTACTCCATCATTAAAACCCAAAATTAATTTCCGACTCATGTTTACTTTTAACGCATGGGCTCTAACTTTGAACTCGTGTTCACTTTTAACACACGGGGCTCAAATTTTCAACATGTGCTCACTTTTAACGTATAAGGAATCTATTTTCAACCAATACCTACTATTAAATCGTGAAAAACAAGTAGTAATGAAGATTATGTGAAGGAGGAGGAAGATTATTTTGCCAGAAAATTCAGGCCATAGGGGAGATATATCTTAGAATTTGCCCTGATTTTCTTACCTTATTGTATTTTTTCTTTTCTTAAAGAAAGGACAAAGAGTTTAACCATAATTGATTTTTACTTTTTCCAAAAGAAAAATAAACACCTTACATATTTGAGTTACTCCTTCCTTGAAGGAAAAGTTTGTACTTCTAAAAATTGAAGATTCTCCTTCCCACAATAACAACAATAACATTCATATTGTAGTCATTTAAAGAGTCTTGTTTAGAGGGAGATTATTTTCTCAATGATTTTTATGCTTTTTATATTAGTATTCTCATTATATAAATCAATTGATCAAATCATATTAGAATATTATACCTCTTTTAGTATGTTATTCTTTGTTGTCTGAATCGTCGTTAAATGTTTGCAAGTATTAGCTTGTGCATGATGCCCTAATTATTTAGACCCAACAAATTGTATTAGAGTCAAGTTCGACATGATTAAAGACAGGTCAAGACATGTTCATATCAAGATGCATTAATTTGACGATAATGAAGAGTTTTTATCAAAAAAAATTGAAGTGCTACGTGTGGAAAAAAATTAACCATATTTTCAATTAATCCTGCTACTCCATCATTAAAAACAAAAATTAATTAATTTTCAACTCATGTTTACTCTTAACGCATAGGCTCTAACTTTCAACTCGTGTTCACTTTCAGGCTCAAATTTTCAACATGTGCTCACTTTTAACACATAAGGCTCCTATTTTCAACCAATACCTACTTTTAAATCATGAAAAACAAGCAGTGATGAAGATTATGTGACGGAGGAGGAAGATTATTTTGCTAGAAAATTCAGGTCAAAGGGGAGATTATTTGAGTAACCCCTTCCTTAGATGAAAAGTTCGGACTTCTATAAATTAAAGATTCTCCTTCCCACAAAAACAATGATAGCATCCACATTATAGTCATTTAAAAAGTCTTATTTAAGGGGAGATTATTCTCTCAATAGTTTTTATATTTTTTATATTCATTTTCTCAATATGTATATCATTTGATCAAGTCATATCAGAATATTAAACCTTTTTAGTATGTTATTCTTTTTTCTCTGATTTATCATCATTAAAGATTTATAATTGTCAGCTTACACATGACGCCCTGATTATTTCGACCCGAACACTTTATTCCAGCACTAAGAGACCTTATAGTATGCAAAACTAGTGCTCTAACAATAACATTAAAACTAACAGTTGGCTCGCATTCTGTTTTCGAAACAAAAAGATCGGGGCGACCCTTGTGGCCTAATTTTTCAAAGAGAAAAATGGGGATAAAAATGATCCGAGAATGTTTCATCAAATTTCTTAACTACAATTTTTTGCCAGTCTAACAGGAACCAAAACAAGAATTACTGAACCACGAGGCACTATTTTTCTTTACTACTTTGGTGCGACATGGTTGTACAGACCATTTTCTTCTAAATGCCTCTCAAAAGAGAGAATCTTTCTAACTAATTCTTCATACCACACCCCAAGTCCCAAAAGCTCACTTGAGAACTCCGAGAAATTTATGGCATTTATCAAAACTTGGCCGATGTTAGAGAAATTGTGAGAGGGGAAGGGCATACAATGATGGTGTCAACTACACACGGATATCAAGAGAAGCATGGTAATGATGTGCATACGACACAGCTCACAAGAACAATTAACTACAACTCAGTACTAGGGTAATACAAAATAATATCCAGAGTAGGAAAACACAGCCACAACTATAGCTTCTCCTACCACTCCAGTTTGGATGGGAAGGTGACATTGAATAAATTTAAGCTACTTCATTCCAGAACTATTATGATACAACATATCAGTTCATCCATTTTTAATCCATTCATCCAAGTTAATGAAATGTGTTTCCTTTCAACAGATGAGGTATGTATACTCTCTTTGCACCTCTCCGATGTGGACAAGAAAAGGAGACCTGTGCAACTACAAACATGGCTCAATAATCCAACAGCTACTATTATGTCTCTCATCGGACATCCAAAAGGATTGCATAGTACATGTCTGAATAAAAACAAAAGACGCAGATGTTCTCCCTTTACCTCCCCCTTTGCCGGATTATCTCTCTTTCCCATTGTCCATCAAAGCATAAAAAGTCTTACCTTCGTTTACATGCCCACATTCTAGAATCCTTGAGAAAACCTTTATGCTTATCTTACCTTCCTTTACATGTCCCTCCCACTCTAGAATCTTTGAGAAAACCTTTATGCTTATGTTTATTGTGATATAAAGCAATTTAGCTTCTTCAGAATTATATGGGAGGTAAAGGAAGATTGCACCTCAGGTAGAGGAATTCAAGCTGCCAGCCACAGAAAGTAAATCAGCACTTAATACCATGAGACCTAAATAAGATTTAAGTTATATTTAAGGGTAAATGCTCCGGCCCTTGGGCACTCTACTATCTAAGGCAGCCAATTTAGGATGGTAACACATCACCTGTATTGGAGATCCACGTATGGAGCTGCACAGTTCTGCTCAACGAGGTCATCTAGTGGACAATATAATGATCTATCAATTAACCAGAAAGACAACTTCGAAACAACATCATAGAAGGGAAACTTCGGAAACCTTCATGACAAGGTAATAAGAGAATATAAATACTGGGATCAGCTAATGCACTAAACCTGGTATTTCTTCTAAGTGAACATCACTTAAATTTGTCTTACAAGCAAAACACATTCTAAATAAAAATTAGAATCTCGTAAATTCATAAAGGACCAAAAAATACGAACGCCTGTCAAGACTATACTGAGCCACCAAAAACAAAATTTCTAGTGTATTAGGAAACGAACACATTCCCAGGAAAGGGAAGACAATTATTACCAGAAAGTTTAGCAGGTAGGTCAGCATAAAGTTGAAGTCAAGACACTAGCTCAGGAAACCCTCTTTTATGCAATTCAGCTGCCAGAGGTAAAGATAGACTACATTAAATATCCATAAACAACACATCCACAATAAACATTTAGTTACAGATAGATAAAGCAAGCTGAAAGAAAAGGACTATTAGGACAAGAATAGCAGCTAAATAATGTCCAAAAGCAGCAAGAATCTTAGTGACTGATGCAGTTTTTTGCTCTGAGAGATTCAAGAGCCTTCTCCCGCAGCTCAATCTCAAGTCTCTTCTGCAAGGACTCTGACTCCTCGATCTCATGTCCATGTCGTTCCTCCTTCCTCAGATGTTCATCATCAGAAGCACGACTATCAGGATTCTTCTCTGTATCTGAAGGCGAAGATATGGCATTAGCTGACTTCGATTTTAGTTTTTGGGCACGTCGTTCTTCCTTTCTGCAACGCCTCTCCTCCCGCCGGCGACACTTCTCCTCTTTCTTCAATCTTCTCTCCTCTTTCCTCCTCCTTTTAACCTCCTTTCTATCCTCAACATCAGAATCAAAACTATCATCTGACGATGACTCATATCTGTCAGACCTCTTATGCTTTCTTTTTTCCTTAACTTTAGCTCTGCGCTTTTCACTTTCCTCGAAACCAGAACCCTCATTACTACTTGGATCATTCTGCTCAACTTTCCTTGAGTAAGTGAGGGGAGCTTCTGACTCAACATGTAGCTCTTTGCCCTTGGTATCGTTTGTGTGAGAAAGGTTTTCCTTATCTGCTTTGATACTCTCCCCATCATATGATTCCCTTACCCTCTTAACTGAATGAGAGTGTCTATGAGTTGATGGTGACTTCTGTTGAACCAATTCCTTTGTGTGCTCCATCCTTCCAGAAACTTTTTCACTGTGGTGCAAAAATACACAAGCATTATGTCAGCATACAGGCTGAACCTCTTTTACTAGCTCTACAAATAACACGTGCAGGAAATATTCATTTAAAGCTGCCAAAATGCAGAAAAGCAATTGTAAACAAACCTCTTAATCACTTCATTTCGCTTTCTCGACTCCAAGCGATCTGAACAGCTATGAATTTCAGAAAATTCTTTCTCATCCCACCCCTTCCCAAGATCTTTATATGGATAGGGTATTGTAGGAATTTTTCTTGAAGACCTAGGTTTATGCTCATAACCCTCCCTGAACCACAGCAATCCATCCAGCAAACAAGAATATTACTCAAAAATATCCATGGACAAGATAACTTCTTATATTCTCAGTGATGCATTATTCATTACTAACCTTGAATGGTTCATTGCTTTCTCATCTGCAATTTTCTCAGAAATGTCAGAACTAACTCTGTGCTCTCTCAATTTCCTTGGACTAGGGCTGTCAGTGTCATTTGTCTTTCTCTCCCTCCGGTTCAAAGTACTCCTTGGCCTATAGTAATGAAATAAGAACATTAAGATTCAAAGAACAAATTCATGAAGCACTAGCAAAGCTACAGTATTACTAAGGAAATCATATACCCTCTATCTTCACTAGGACTCCTTTCCCTTTTGGCTGGTGGAGATTCTGAGTCAGATATGGAGCGACGTGGAGATTCTGGAAGAGATGGTGACCGGCTTAGATGAGGCGGCAAAGGCAAATCTTTTTCTCGTGAATCCTTACGGTCATATATATCCTTCTGCGGTGACCTAGAAGAAATAGGACGTCTACGTTCCAAAGATCTGGATCCTTTATGTGCCTCAGTTTTTACTGGAGGAGCATCTCGAACAGGGGTGTATTTCTCGCGGCTCCTATAATGGTGTATTAGTATCAAGCATAGCAAGATATAGGAACTCCACGCATCAAAAATTTGTGCAATCTATCGATGAGGCAAAACAATCCAGTATTTTCAATGATCAGAGACAACACAAGACAAGCTTAAGCATAAAAGGCAGCTAACGACACTGGGCTAGCTAGCACAATAACAAGCATCAATAACAAAAATTTAGGGAAGATGAGAGTTGATATGTGTCACTACCTTATCCTTCCCCGAGGAGATCGAACTGGTGACCTTTCATTCTTCGATCTACTCTTTCTGATTGGTGAAGGAGACCTGCGGTAAATGGGTGAGGGAGAAAGTGATTCTTGAGGTGAAAGAGACCTGGCAGGTGTTAAGGATCTCTTCCTACCAGAAATGGAGGATTTTCGTTGAACTAGAAATGGAGAACTTCGCCGAGAACTCAATGGAGATCGGTGGTACCCCTGACTCACTAGAGAAGGGGACCTACGTTGTGTTGGAGATGGTGTTCTGCGTCGAAGTGGTGATCGATGTCTAATAGGTGACCTTGATCTGTATCGCACTGGTGAGCGTCTACTTGGAGACCTTGAACTACACCAGATAGGGGACCGTGATCTACACCGGATGGGAGACCTCGATCTACGTCGAAGCGGAGACCTCAATCTACGACGAAGCGGAGACCTCGATCTATGTCGAAGCGGAGACCTTGATCTACGTCGGAATGGAGAATGTCTTCGGTATCGCGCCGGAGAAGGTGACCTTCGACGTACACGGGAGGTTGATCTTCGCCAGTGCCTTGGTGGAGAAAGGGATCGTCGAGGTGAATGTTTCCTACGAGGTGAAACAGAATACCTTGGTGGAGAGCGATATACCCTTTCAGATGAAAGGGGGCGACCTCTCCTTTCTTCAGGAGATCCCGATGTACTTCGTAACCTGTGCCTTTCACTTTAAAAGATATCAATTTTACAAGCAATCATCAAGTGAAAGCAAAAGTAGAAGTAGAAAGCACATATAATCAATTACGAACAGCAGGAAGAAAATTTCAAAAAATAAAGGAGCTTAATTCACCAGAACATACCCAGAGTAACTCCTCGAATTGGAGAATGACTTGCTGATTGACCTAGATCTCCTGCACAGTACCCAAAAAATTCAACTAATGCTATTCTATGGGTAGGAAGCCAGAAGAAATACAAAAATTTATACCTGGGGGAGGGTGAATGATCTGCTGAACGTGGGGATTTAGAGACCCTGCACAACACAAATGATATGGAGGATGAAATGAAGCAGGCAGATAAATACTACCATTATGTTAGCATTCCACCCCCACACACAGAATTGCACTCTACTCGATCTCACTCCAAGTAAATAGGTTAGCATTCCACCCCCACTTTTTAGCAGCTCTTTTTCCAATATGATTCACCACTTATGTGCCTTTACACTAATCATTCAGAAGTCAAACTTGACAGCTGCATTTTGGCAGCAAGGTGCACATAGTGAACTACTAATTCCTTGAGACTTAAGTCTTATAATTTATCTAATTAATAGGAGTGCCCAAGGTTGTAATAAAGGACTTTAGGTAAATAGAATCTACAAATTACTCAGCGCACGGTCTAACTGCAGATTATCATCACCATTTGAGTTAGTAAAAAAAATTGCTTCATTCTTTGCATACATTTTATTGTCTCTTACATGCTGGGAATTGAGACTAACACTCAACAGCCAAATATACATATGTGCCAGTAGATCTTGGCAATATGAGAGAGTACTACAAGAAAGCTGTAAGACAGAAATAAGTAGATTAGTAATGTCAAGGCTTGCTTGCCCTTTTTCATGTGGGTTGGGGGGGCAGCCTACTTTCTGTCTCATCCGTGACCTGATCAAGGAATTTCCCGTTTTTACTTTTTGGTGTCCCCTTTCTTGGTTTCCTCTACTTGTTCTTCTCTTTGAGCTATTTTAATTATCACCTGGTTTGCTATCTAGTACTTCACTGGTCTAGAGTGTCGCCTAATTATTGGATATTGGAGAATTGAAGTTCATAAGCATTGACATTTAGCATATGCAATAAAATCTTTATCAACCTTGAACAATGCATTTTATGTTCACTTCTAACTTATAAAATGGAATTTAAGTGCTCTTAAAAATAGTAGCCCAACTGTAACCTATGTGACTGGACACAACAACCTCTCAACTGCCAACCAGCCTCAGCAGCACAATCATTCTTCTGTGTCTGTGTCCCTTAACCTCTCGATTATGTGTCCAAGGTTTCAGTGATCAGTGGCTATTCCAAGGCTCCACTTCAATAAATTATTGTATAATCAAGAAAAAAAATTGAAATCCTGACCTATCTCTTACTCTTGAGCCGTTTCTCTCACCAGGGTCTAAATCATCCATCAAGCCCACCTGAAGCTGATGTTTCGGACTTGGCTCCCGTGCAGCATTTTTCTCTCTCAAATTGCTGCCATAATCGTCCTACAGTAGTGTGAGGTAAAGGTTATGAACCCAAATAATTGCAGAAGCAGGATGATACCAGGAAATACAAACAAAGGTTAACAAAGAAACCCCAACTTTAGATTACAAAAAAAGCTCTTTCATGGAAACTTTTAGTTACCATCTTCTTCCTTTTCTCTTGATCCAGCTCCCTATTCTCTCTCTCCTTTTTCTTCTGAATCTCGTTTGCAATTCGATCCGTCTCAGCCTAGAACAAAAGGATTATCATCAAGAGGTACATAAAGACCACCGCCAAAGCGAAAAACACCAAGAGACACCTTCTTCTTTCTCATTTCCTCTTCTTTGGCTTCTAGGAACTGCTGAGGAACACCGCTGGCATTGTTCTGTGCACTAAGTAGTAGCGCCCAAAGCTCTTTCATAAATTTGCCAGTGTTTCTTTCCATGAATCCAGTAAGTGAAATTTGAACCTCCTTGCCATTAACTACCTGAAATCCATTAGCCGCACTAGTTTAACACTTTAACTTACTCCTTTTCGTTTAAATTGTTGATAAGTAAAATCTAGCTGTAACAATAAGCATAAACTAAATCAAACAAGTATACAATGTCTACATCTACCTTTCGTTCAAGAAGGCTATAAATGAAATTGATAAGCACTTCATCTTCAAAACCAATAAGCTCGGTAACTCGCTTAGCAATCCATGGTTTCATTACATCCATCTTCACCTTTGTCATGTCCACCTATCACATTCACATAATCAAATAAGATGTGTATTTCTATTCTCTAGGGTCCAGATAATTCAAAACAAAATGGTTTGCATTCCATGGAGTCGTCACATCCATCTTAATTTTCCACATGTCCACCTAAACACATGATTCGTACATCAATTAAACAAAAAAGAAAGAGAAACTAGCACTAGCCTAAACGAACTCATTGGGGAGTAAACCACCGAAATATATGTATATATAGAAACGAACCAGATGTTCCAATTGAGGAGGGAACTTGTGAGATTTTAAGAGCATAGCTTGCTTATTAGAGAAGCGAGTGTCCTGCTCGGCAGACGTGCCCTAATCAAAAGAAACAATATATATCAATCAACAAATTGGGAGAGAAGATTGGAGAATCAAGAGGAAAATTACCCGGAAAAACCCGCCCGACATCTTCTCTATGGAATATGGATATGGAGGAAGAGATTTAGGACCAAATGGATACCAAACTAGTGATTTTTGTATTCTTTATAAATATGTGCCCTAAGCATATATTATCGAATTTGTTTTAATTAAATATTTTTTGATAATCGGTTAAAATTACATTCACTCACACGACGGTATGATGACTAATTAAAAGAATACATGTGTTATTTGGGTTCAAAATAATAATTAATAAATAAATTATAAGAAAAAAAAAATGTTTTTCAGTAAAAAGAAAATGAAAATGTATTTATTACCCAACCCCTCATCTCCTCTAAAACCCAATTTCTTCTTTCTCTCTTTTGTTTTTTATTGTTATTAGATTTGATTATTTCTTTTGTTTTGTACATCTGATTTTTTTTCTTTAAAATTTTAAATCTGATTTTTTCTTTTTATCAATTTAATCTAGCCGCCACCGGCTACATATAGACGCTTCCTTTTCCGTCGTCGTCCATCCTCAGTTTTCTTTCTTTTAATTTTTTGTTAAATCTAGTTGTTTCGTGGTTATTTATTTTTAGCAGAAGAGAAGGAAGAGAGAGAGAAAAAAAAGTGATGGTGGTCTCTAATTTTCCCCACGAACAAGGTTATGATTGTGTCAATTGTTGAATCTAAGAAAAAATGAGGAAATGACGATGGTGGTGATCTTTCAGGTATGAAAAGGATGAAGAAAATAGTTATTACATTGGTGATCGCATCGACGACAATGGTGACAGCAACGGAGGATTGGTTTTAGAACCTCCATTGAAGGAGTTTGAGCTTGAGGAAGTGGTTGATAAAAAAAGGGAAGAAGAAGAGAAAATAAAATAAAAATTAACTAAATAAAGCTATTCACGTACCACTAGCTTGTGTATCACACTCATCAGGTAAGTCAGCGAAAAGTGTATAAATAACACAGTTCGATCCTACTTTAGGTGTCTAGATGAAATAAAAAGTATTTAGGTGTTTAAGTGAAAAATCTTAGCGACCATAAGGTCCGCCGATTAGTTTGGCCTGAAATAAAAGTAAGAAATTGTCAAAACAATAAACTCTAAAATCGCTAATAACTTGTCATATATTAATTGTATAGTGAATCAGTTTGTATCATCACTTAATATAATTGTGCATTTACACTGTATTTGCAAGCTTTTAGAATTGTCTATGCCTTTGTTTTTGTATTTGAAAGAAATAATCCCCTTGATTATTTTCATTGATTGAATAGATATATATACAAGTTACAAACCTTCTCCTACCATAATTCTAACTATACAATATGGTAAGTGTATATCCTAATTATGGTAAGTGTATAACCTAATCTAGGTAACAAATATACTACAATATACACACAATATGCTTTCCTTAATACTAAAGATTTGGCAACTGTTTTGGCTACCAAACTCGGACGTCTTTGAAATTCTGGGATTCTTTCTTTGGTCGCCGAGAGGCCCAGTTAGACTCTTCTTCTTGGACTACATTTAACACACCCACTTGATCATAGCGGGCGGTCTTGAAACGCCGAGGCTGTCCCTAAAATCTTCAAAGAGAACCGCCAGTAGACCCTTTGTAAAAATGTTCGCAATTTGATAACGAACGGACATGGCATACGCGAACTTGACCCTTTGCAACCTTTTTCACGAACAAAGTGAATGTCCATTTCGATATGCTTGGTGCGCTGGGTGTTAAACTGGGTTACCTGAAAGGTAGATGGCACTAATGTTATCGCAATATACCAAGGTTGCCTCGAATGGGACAATGAAGCTCCAAAAGCAAATTACGTAGCCAACATGATTACGAGACCACATTCGCTACCCTCGATATTCGCCTCTGCACTTGAGCGTGATAGAGTTGCTCGACGCTTTGCCGACCATGAGACCAAGTTGTTGCCGAGGAACATACAATAGCCGGTCGACCGTCTGGTGTCGGGACAACCACCTCAATCAAGATCTGCGTGTAAGAGACAAGTGTGGATGTAGAGGAAGGATACAAGTGCAACCCATAGTCTAGTGTCCCAGAATATACCGAATGATGCGTTTGATTGCATTCATGTGCTCAACTCGGGATCATGCATGAATAAACACACTGGCCGAACCGCATATGTAATATCCGGCCTGGTAAAGGTAAAGATCTTTGGAGGGCCCTCGCAAGGCTGCGATAGCGGGTCGGGTCCTCGTATGGTGCACCTGCCGCGCGCTTAGCTTTGGGTTTGCATCAATCGGGCGTGGAAGTGGACTTACAGGATGACATCCCAGCCTCTCGATGATCTCACGCATACTTCCGTTGAGGCGAAACAAACCACCTGAATGACGTTTGACGGCAATCCCCAAAAATAACTCAGCGGCCACTAAGTCCTTCATAGCAAATTAATCGAGCATGGCCATGATGGTGACGCAAAGTATCGGAGGAGGCGGTCAAAATGATATCATCCACATATAATGTAATATAGGCCAATGACGAACCACGGCGGTAGATGAACAAAGAATTGTCCGACTGCGTGTGAACCCAATAGTCGAAACAAAATCAAGAAATCGTGTATACCAGGCACGTGGAGACCGCTTAAGCCCATATAATGACTTCTTCAACAAACAGACATGATGAGGACGGTTGGGATCCCCGAAACCCAACGCCGATGCATATAGATCAAGCTTCCTTGAGATCACCATGTAGAAAGGCATTCTTGACATCCAACTGATGGATTGGCCAAGTCTTTGAAAGAGCCAAGCTAAGCACAGTGCGAATGGTAGCCGGTTTGACTACCGGACTAAACGTCTCACCACAATCAATTCCAACCTGCTGAGTCTTACCATCACCAACAAGTCGCGCCTTATGTCGAGCAAATGACCCATCTGAATTCTCCTTATGAGCAAAAATCCACATAGACCTGATAACATTAATACCATATGGGCGGGCACCAACTCCCACGTCTTATTATCAATAAGAGCATTATATTCATCACCATAGCAATTTTTCAATTAGGGTCATTTAATGCGGACACAGGGATTGCGGGCAAGGGGATTTAGAGACATCGAATGTAAATTAAAATGTCTTTTAGGTGTAAAAATACCCCGCTGACTACGAGTGACCGGTCTATGACTCGAGGAAGAAGTGATGGAATTTTGGGAATTTTACGGGCTCGGGACGGGTGGCGTGACGATGGGCTCTTGGCCCAAATCGGCCAAGCTGGAAGGCGATTAAGAACCGCCGAAATGGTGGGTTTACGGACGATTCGCCTGCACTGGGCTAGACCGCCCAATATTTGGAGCCATTCGATCATTTGGAAACGGCGGCGGCAGATCTTGTGGGACCCGGTAGGCGATGGGCCATTGGAGGATTTTGGGCACGGGAGTTGTTCGAAAAATTCCGAATAATATACGGGGATATTTGGTCATCCAAAAAATTATACGACTTAGGCTCGGGAGTATGAACTTTCATAAAAGGGAATTGGGTTTCATCAAAAATGACATGACGATTTATAATGATTTTCTTGGAGGATAAATCAAAACACTTATAACCCCGATGATTTGACGGATAACCCAAAAATACACACGGAGTAGACCGAGCCTGAAGTTTGTTAATTGTGGTGGATGGGAATAACGGATAACACAAGCACCCAAAAATCCGAAGATGAGAATAAGACGGGTTCTTATTATATAAGATTTTGAGAGGGGAAGAATATGTCAGACCTTTAGATGGAATTATGTTAAGAAGGTAAGTGGCCATTTGTAGAGCATGATGCCAAAAATACGGAGGTATGGAGGCATGGATTAGGAGAGTTCGGACAATGTTATTTATGGAACGAATTTTGCGTTCGGCTTTCCCATTTTGTGAAGATGTATGAGGACATGAAAACCGAAAATTTATCCCATGAGTAGCACAAAATTCTCGAAACTCCCTATTGTCATACTCCTTCCCATTATCACATTGAATATTTTTATTTCTCTTTCGAATTGAGTCTGACTAACGCTCTAAATTTTATGAAGACGGAAAACACTTGTGATTTATTCGCAATTGGGAACGTCCACAAAAATCTAGAATAATCATCTAAGAAGAGAACATAATATCGATGACCCATTGAACTAAGAACATGAGATGTCCATAAGTCGCTATGAATAATGTCAAATGGCATAGAAGTATGAGAATTGGAGTCTACAAATGGCAACTTAACAATTTTTCCTAATGAACAAGACTGACAAATTGGAGTACGACTCGTACCCTTACAAGAAATAAAGCTATTTTTATCTAAAACTGATAAAATAGAAGATCCCGGATGACCCAAACGAGCATGCCACATGGAAGGAGAGATGGCTGCAAAAGCTGATGGCAAGGCTGGACTCGAAGTACTGAAACCGGGCATGATAGGATATAGATCCCCCCTACTATCACACCTCATGAGATGACTCCCCGTCTTGAAATCCTTCACAGAGAAACCGAAAGGATCAAATTCAACAGAAACAGAATTGTCATTTGTGAACTTTCGGACAGACACTAAATTTTTAATCAATTTAGGAGCATGTAAAGTATTTTTCAAGAGAAGTGGTGGATTGGGAGGAGACAACGTTTCGACCATACCCTAGAATTGGAATTGAGCGCCATTACCAACAATTATTCCCTGAGGGGTGCTCAAATTGTAATAAGATGAGAGAGTACCTGAGTCGGAAGTCATGTGAGTAGTGGCCCCGGTGTCCATGTACCAATTTGGGTCCGGTTGAGTTAATCCCAACGTGTGCATCGCAGCCTCGATATCGGTCTGAGTAGGGCCTGCTGTATGATGGGCTTGCGGAGGTCGGGGCCCAAGAACTCCTGGCCGTCTTTGGACCAGGCCGTGAATCGCTACCATCTTCTTTGTTGGGCCATCGGCGATGGGCCGCCACTGCTGGGCATTGGGCCTGGATTGTTGGCGACCCACCGGCGCCGGAATTTCGCCGCCGCCGGTATGGGTGGCCGCCCACGGGCCCATCGCCATCGCTTCATCGCCATGGGCCCCACCGTTGGGCCCGGGGGGTGGGGCGGGCCATCGCTTGGATGGGACCCACCGACGTTTTGCTGACTACCGGAACCTCCACCATTACCACCGCGTTTGCCCCCGCGGTTTTTGTTATTATTCTTGCGATTATTCTTGCCGCCACCATTATTATGGTTTTGGCCCGAATTATTAACAAAAACTGACGGATTAGGAGAGGACGTCATCATGACTACTGGACTTGCTCCGGTAGCCGCCTTTTTAGCCAAACCGGCTTCTTCCAACGTAAGCATGGAGCGGGCTTGATGGAAGTCGGGAAGAGGGTTGCTTTGGCGAAGGAGAGTGCCAACACCATTATAGGCCTCCGAAAGACCGGCAACCAACTGTAGAACTAGACGATTATTTGTTACTGGTGCGCCAACGTTACGGAGTTGATCCGCCAATTCCTTTAGTTTCTTGCAATATGCGAAAGCGTTCGAAATCGTCCATTCGAGCGAGAGAGAGATTCTGCTTTCGAGTGTGACGATACGGGAATGTTGGTTGTCTTGGAATATGTCACGCAATCTATTCCATGCAGCCATAGCCGTGGTATCGGGCTCCATAATCGTTTGTAGAAGGTCCTTTGAAATAGTGGCGTATATCCACCGAAGAACGGTAGCATCAAGTGTAATCCATACCTCGGGATCCTCCGCGGGAAGAGGTCTAGCGGAGGAATTATGTGATGAAGAACTTGATAAGAGATAGCGTGAATTTTAAACAACTCCGCCCACATTGCATATTGAACATTTTCCATCTCAAGGACAATAGGGACACTGAGCTTGATATTGGAAACCGTGAGCGCGGGGGGAAAATTGTTCTTAGACATATTTGAAAGAACAAAGAAGGAGGATAATTTTAAGAGAGGTTTTTGAGAGCGGAAGACGAGATATTTGGAGAGAAAAGACCGAGGGGGTTCTGCCAAAGAGGAGGCAAAAGTTTGAGAGAAGAAAACTTTTGTTTAGACCTAGTCTCTTGATACCATGAAAGAAATAATCCCCTTGATTATTTTCATTGATTGAATAGATATATATACAAGTTACAAACCTTCTCCTACCATAATTCTAACTATACAATATGGTAAGTGTATATCCTAATTATGGTAAGTGTATAACCTAATCTAGGTAACAAATATACAACAATATACACACAATATACTTTCCTTAATACTAAAGATTTGGCAACTGTTTTGGCTACCAGGACGTCTTTGAGGCTTTGCAGGGTTCTTTTCTTTGAAATGAGAGAGGCCAGTTAGACTTCTTCTTCTTTGGACTCTGTTTAACAGTATTGAATCTTCATCGTATCTCTTTAGCTCTGGCATAGCTCAAATTTTCTCTGAAATCTCTAACACAAAAGGCATATGAGCTTATCTCTGGATTTCTTGTTGATGCCCCGTCAGTAATAATTTTCACATATCCCGATGGTGGTAGCTCTCACAATTTTTTTGTTACTCTAAATATAAGAGAAAAATATACCAACAAGATGAAAATGTCAGATCATTTTGCTTTAATATCTTTGAGTGATGGTCTCCTGAGTTTGATCAGTATCTGCAGTGTGTGAGTTACTTGATCACTTTGTTTGTTGACAATGTGCCTCCTTTATGTCTACTATAATTTCTCCTCTTTCATATTTTTCAAATTATAATAAAAAGTATGATTTCATACTAGGCATCATTTGGATGATGTCACCATGTAAGAGTGATTTCCCTTAGGTGAGTCCTTTCAAGTTTAAACCTGCAAAAAAGAAAGATAAGGTCAAGTCATATTAGCTATTGGTGACTAAATAAAGACATGTGAGATTGTTTCTTGGGCAGAATTGGTGCAGCACCATTATCTGGATGGTGATGCATAGCCTCATTTATTGATCTTAAACTTTCAAACTCTCTCCTTAAAGAAAAATATTTTAAAAGGCAATCCTCTTATCCACATGTATTTAAAGATATTATTTGATTGATCCCTATGTCTGATATAATTTCATGCTAATTTCAATTTAAACTCCTCTCATGTGTCAAACATCCATCATGGATTATCCATCTCATCATTATATATTGGATGTGAGATCACTTCACTAATGTGTTTGGCTATCTCCTTTGACAGATAACCATGAAGTGCACTTTCAACCCACTTGCCTTCAATTACTACATCAACTACATTTTGTATTGCTTCATTGCATATAAAATCTACAGGTGTTATATTATATAGTGCTCCCAAACTTGTCCAGTTATTATTCCAGAATTGGGATTTAAAAAATAACAAATTAAAGCCCCAAGGGCTATTTTTATATAATCAAATAAAATGAAGGTTCAAAGTGCACGAAAAGAAAAAGCAGAAGGTTCAAAAATGCAAAATTAAAAAGCTAAAAGCGTAAATAGGAAAGTTCAATTTCAAATCCCTAATTTTGCTCGAACATCTCCTGAGAAATGTCGGTGATTCATCTTTTTTTTTATATCCAGTTTCACGGCTTACGCCATACTATTTATGGAGATAGTAGTCTCGGTCCCTCATCACTACTATCAGTAAATCGCGGGATGTGCTGACCAGGGTTTGAGAACAGAACAACTGATATCACCTACAAGGTCTTACCCCAGAAGAGAGCAAATTGCTCCCACCAGGGTTCGAACTCACGCTGCTGGCCTCCAGCTGGATTTTAAGTTCCCCTCTTTTGTCATCCAGTTATGCTCCGGGGGTGCTTCATCCTTACTCGAAGATCTGGTGGATTTGAGCTCCGTCTTTGTTACTTCTAACTCGTCTTCTTTATATTCATTCGATATCATGTTCTTCTCTGCTTGTAGAGGTAGTAGATGTTGTGGATATCTGTTCGTCCTTTCAATTTCTGTTGTGTGAATGTTGTTGTTGATTTTTGCTGCTTCGTACTTCCTCTTCTTTAGATGTGTGTTTTCCTTTTATGTTGTGACGGTTGAATTCCTTGCTTGTTGAATCTGTTGATTCCTTGTATTTTTCAGCTTTAGCCCGGGTTGCTTTCTTGGGGGGCGAGTTCCTCCAATTCTCTGTTGTTTCTAAGAGTCACTTCATTATATGGAGCCTTTTGATTAGCATCGATATTGATTGGAAGTGCTTCATGTGGTCTAGTATTTTGAGCACTAGCTATTGCCTGATCTGCCTCTCTAGGTTTTGAATAGCTAACTCATGATTTAGCATATCAGCTGTCATCTTATTTGGATCAGTCATAATCTTCTTCAACATTTTCTCAATATTGCTCACATGAGCAATAGCTTGATTGTGATGTGTTGAGTGATAATTCTGTTGTTGTCCTTATGACATGTATTGTTCTGATTCCCTTAATTTTTACCCTAAAAGAAGTTTTTAGTGGTTTCTCTACTGAGGGTTATAAGTGTTGCCATTTTGATTTTGATAACCTTGGCCTCTGCCTGCATTGCCCGTGAAATATACCAACTCTGGATTTTTAGGGCACTGGTGTGGTTTTCTCCACACACCTCACAAAATATCTGAGCTTGTTGCACTACTTGAATCCGTGGATGAGCTTGCCCTATGGTAAATTTATTGAATGCATTTTGCATAGTTGGCATCTGTGCTGACAATGCAGAGACTACATATAACTCAAAAATATTGACTGCCTTTTTGCCATATTCTGCTACTGTCACCCTGCCAATCTGGGTTGCTTTGGGAGAACTTGTTCAATACAGCAATAGAGTTTATCATAAGTCTTTTCAAAGGATTGCCCACTTGTTGCTAAGGCCAACAATATCTTCGTGTGAGCATCTAAACTCTAAAAAAAAGTGTGTCAGAACCTCATTTGTCTGATGGTGATGTGAACAATCCTTGAGAAGTTCTTTGAACCTCTCTCACGCCTGATATAAAGTTTCTCCATCTTTTTTCCAGAAGGTTATGACTTCACTTATAAGCCTTTTTGTCTTTCCAGATGGAAAGAACCTTGCCAAAAATATCCTCGCTAAGTCTGCCCAAGTAGTGATGGGGATTTTGGGTTCCTCGTTCAACCATTTTTTCATTTTCCCAAATAGAGAAAATGGAAAGTGTAAGCCTGCATCATCGGTCGACAACCTTGTAGTTATATAAGTATCACTAATCTGAATGTGATGTTGTGGATTCTCATGTGGCAACCTAGTTAACTGTTTGTTGGTGTGAACTAGATTAACCATATTCTATTTCATATAAAAACACCCAGTGATATTGGGCTTAACAATACTTGAGGTGGCATTGTCCATGAAAGACACTGCCACATGTCGCACTGCTATCGGAGGTGCTTGGAACACGTTTGAGAAAATATTTATGTTAGTAAAAAATGAAAACCTAAAAATGTAGTCTAGGATTTTGGAAAACATTGATTTAGTTTTAAGAAAATAAAGACAACTCAAAAAATGATCAATTTTTAGAGAACCTTTCAAAAATATTATTTTTATCAAAATAGTTTTTTTTATAGTTAAAGATACTTCATATTAAAAGGCAGAATGACTCGAGAGACCCTTTTACTTGTCCGAGTTTGTCATCACGGTGTTCAAAATATTATTTTATAACAAAAATAGTTTTCTTTTTCTTTTTTTTTCTTATAATTTATTTTTAAAATATTGTTTTATACTAAATGGCGTATGTCCTCTTTTAATTAGTCATTATGTCACATCATCCGCGAGTATATTATACACACTTTGTAATATTTAGCTAATTGTCAAAAAATGTCTAATCAGAACAAATTCGATATAGTCGGAGTGCTCAATAGGTACAAGACTTAATTGAGTTGTTTAAGTGAAAGATTTTGTCGACAATAAGGGACACCCGATGAGTTTGGTCTTTGATAAAATTGTAATAATTGAGTAAGTTTTGATAGTTTTCACAATTTGTAGGTTTTTATATTTATAAAAAAAAATACGATTCCAAATTATATATTTCAACTTCAATTTACCTGATTTGAAATCAATATTTTCAAATCATAATTTGAAATTAATATTTTTGAATTATAATATGGAAAAAAATGTTTGAAGAATACTTTTTCAGAATAATAAGTTTAAGAATGAAAAGCCAATTGGCTCAATTGATATAGATGGTTTTTAAAACGGATAAATTAAAAGAAGCAACTCTGCCGGGGTGTGAAGATATTTTGTGGAAGTGGAAGACAAGGCTGCCGGAAATTGAAGGAAACATCGGCGGAGAAGTTGTGATGTGTAAATGTGGACGCTTCAAACGCCTCCATCTCTTCAACCTCCTTACTTTCCCTTGAATCCTGTTGCGGCTTCATATTCATATCGTTCAATCTCAATTGCCTTTCGCCAACACTACTCTACTATCAGCACCAGCACCAGTACCAGCACCAAACCCACAACCTTTTCCCATAATTACAACGATTCTATCCAATCTTTTTGCAAAAAAGGACAACTCAAAGAAGCCCTCCAACTCCTCTTTCACGAGCCCAATCCTACCCAACGTACCTACGAGCTCCTCATCCTCTCCTGCTCTCACAACCACTCCCTCTCTCACGCTTTAACTGTCCACCGCAAACTCATTGACGATGGCTTCGAACAAGATCCCTTCTTGGCTACCAAACTCATTAATATGTTCTCCGACTTGGACTCTATTGACCGTGTCCGCCAGGTGTTTGATAAAATTTCCAACCGAACCATCTTCCTTTGGAACGCCTTTTTTCGGGCTTTGACTTTAGCTGGCCATGGTCTAGAGGTTTTGGACTTTTATAGACGTATGAATATCCCATCAGATAGGTTCACGTATACATACGTGCTCAAGGCTTGTGTTGCTTCTGAATCACTGCTCCCAAAGGGGAAGGAAATTCACGGGCACATATTGAGACATGGCTATGAGTGTCATCTACATATTATGACGACCTTAATTGATGTGTATGCTAGGTTTGGTTGCGTAGGCAATGCAAGTCGTGTGTTCCGTGAGATGCCAGAGAAAAATTTGGTTTCTTGGAGCGCAATGATTGCCTGTTATGCAAAGAACGGAAAACCTCTTGAGGCATTGGAGGTTTTTCGTGAAATGATGAGCTATGATATGTTGCCAAATTCGGTGACAATGGTTAGTGTTCTTCAAGCTTGTGCAGCACTGGCTGCACTAGAGCAAGGGAAGCTATTACATGGATATATACTTAGAAAAGGGCTTGACTCTATTTTGCCCGTTCTCAGTGCCCTTGTGATAATGTATGCAAGGTGTGGTGCTCTAGAATTGGGACGAAGAGTGTTTGATCAGATGAGCAAGCGGGATGTTGTTGCATGGAATTCCATGATTTCAAGCTATGGAATACATGGATTTGGGGCCAAAGCCATTGAAATTTTCAGAGAAATGATTCGACATGGAGTCTCACCAAGTCCGATCTCATTTGTTAGTGTCTTGGGAGCTTGCAGTCATGCAGGGCTTGTTGCGGAGGGGAAACAATTGTTTGATTCAATGTCGAAAGAGCATAAGATTTACCCTAGTGTGGAGCACTATGCTTGCATGGTCGATCTTCTTGGAAGAGCCAATCAGTTAGAAGAAGCAGCTACAATCATACAAGATATGCGGATTGAACCAGGACCCAAAGTTTGGGGTTCTCTTCTTGGATCATGTAGGATTCATTGTAATGTTGAACTTGCAGAGAGGGCAAGCAGAAGGTTGTTCCAGCTTGAACCCACAAATGCTGGGAACTATGTACTTTTGGCTGATATTTATGCAGAAGCTAGGATGTGGGACGAGGTAAAACAAGTAAGGAAGCTTTTGGAAGCCAAAGGACTGCGCAAAGTGTCTGGTTGCAGCTGGATTGAAGTAAAGAGGAAAATCTACGCTCTCCATTCAGTTGATGAAATTAACATGCACATTGAGCAAAGTCATGCATTTTTGCTAAAACTATCAACGGAAATGAAACAGAATGGGTATGTGCCAGATACCAGAATCGTGCTGTATGATCTTGAAGATGAGGAGAAAGAACGTATTTTGTTGGGTCACAGTGAGAAATTAGCAGTTGCCTTTGGGTTGATTAATAGCAGTAAAGGAGAGACTATAAGGATTAGTAAGAACTTGAGGTTATGTGAAGACTGTCATTCCTTCACCAAGCTCATTTCAAAATATACAAACAGAGAAATTCTAGTTAGAGACATCAATCGATTTCATCATTTCAGGGATGGGGTTTGTTCATGTGGAGATTATTGGTAAACTTGTCACTTGTTCATGTTATATTTTTTCTCTGTGGTCTAAGAAAGGCACCTGCCTTTTGATTTCTTGGTGGAGATTAGAAAGACGCACATTTACAGTTTGGACACAATGTTACAACTCAAATACGATCCTGGTGATGTCTTTATGACATAAACTGGAGTGCGATGATGGAACTGATGCTCACTATGAGAAGTTTCTCTTTATCTAGTCATTCTTCCTTTCTTGTATGAACGTCACGACATAAGATATGGTGCACATAGTGCTTCATATCCTTGTTATATCTTTTTCTTCTTCCTTTTCTCAAGGTAAAGGTAATGTATCATGGCTGTATCATATTCAATCCCCTAACTCTCATAAACATCCATTGTAGAGATGCAGTAGTATTAAACAAAAGTATAAGGATCTGTTGAGCCTGTTGTTACAAAGCTTAGACAAACTTAGAGCAAGACCATCCTATACCAAATCTGCAGAAAGATACTAAACTGGTGAAGATAAGTAGAAACATCAGAACCATACTTGTGCTAAAAAATAACAGAAGGATAAATATTAAAATCTAAAGAACAATTTAGAACAAATGAATCACTTCATCTTGTTGGCTAAACAAAGACACATTATTTAGTTATGCAGTAAACGCACATGTATGCCAAATTTGGTATTTCAAATATAGCTTTGTATTGATCAACAAATACATACGTAACTTTATGTCCCATAAGCATGATCACCGATTTTAAACAAGTAACAGTATCCACTTCAAATTGTTTTAAATAGTATCTTACTAATATGAAGGGGAGTCATGGAGTAATTGGTAAAATTGTTGTCATGTGATCAGGAGTTCACGAATTCAAGCCGTGGAAACAACCTCTGGCAGAAATGCAAGGTAAGGCTGCGTATAATAGACTCTTGCGGTTCGACCCTTCCCCGGACCCCGCGCATGCGGGAGTTTAGTGCACCGGGCTGCCCTTTTTATAGTATCTTACTAATTTATATGTCCGCACTCGTGCTGTCATAAGTCGCTAAATTTGTAAAAATATATTTTTTTCTAATATTTAAATATTTAATTTCGTATATCTCAAACCACAAAAGGATTTAAAGTATCAATTCACACAAAAGGAAACTTGCATTTCGTCCTTTCAAGCATATTTCTAGCCTTCCCAATATATATATCCGAATGGAGAATGGAAAGAGGAGGGGCGAGAAAAGATTAGAAACATGCAATCCTCATTATTCATCTCCTCGCTTTCTCCCAAAAAGAAATGAGAGCGAGGGAGTTGCTTCTTTCTTAGTTTTCTTTATTTGTCTCGTTTACAACCTTGCTATTTTGTTAGTAATGTTCTGAACTTTTTCTTGATTCTTTTGATAGGAGAATAGTTCCTATAATATTAACTTAGAAGGGGTAGTGACGTTTTTCACCAATAATTTAAGGTTTTAACTTCTTTTTCACGCGTAATAATCTATTTTCTTCATAGCAAGTTATAACTGATCTCTGTTGCTCAAGACGCATTTTCAACATGACAAACAATTTTTTGCAACCTTCAGAAATTAATTAAAATACTTAAATTTTCTTGTAATCAGCTAAGCAAGTTTTCGAAGTAAACATTTGAGGCACTAAAACTTCTTTTTCATACATAATAATCTGTTTTCTTCATAGCAAGTTATAACTGCTTTCTTTTGCTAAAAACGCATTTTCAATATGACAAACAATTTTTTGCAATCTTCAGAAATTAATTAGAATACTTAAATTTTCTTGTAATCAGCTAAGCAAGTTTTCGAAGTGAACATTTGAGGCACTAAAACTTCTTCTTTTTTCATACGTAATAATCTATTTTCTTCATAGCAAGTTATAACTGCTTTCTTTTGCTAAAAACGTATTTTCAACATTCCAAACAATTTTTTTGCAACTTTCAGAAATTAATTAGAATACTTAAATTTTCTTGTAATCAGCTAAGCAAGTTTTCGAAGTGAACATTTGAGGCACTAAAACTTCTTCTTTTTCATACGTAATAATCTGTTTTCTTCATAGCACGTTATAATTGATCTCTTTTGCTAAAAACGTATTTTCAACATGACAAACAATTTTTTGCAACCTTCAGAAATTAATTAGAATACTTAAATTTTCTTGTAATCAGCTAAGCAAGTTTTCGAAGTGAACATTTGAGTCACTATGGCTATAACGATTTTTTTAAAATAAAAATGATCCCTTCTTTTAGAGAAAAATTAGTTACTGTACTAATGCCGCTTTACATTTTGACGAAAAATAATTACTGTCTTAGAACCAAATGTTTTCTATGTTTAATTTCATAAACCTCTTAATCTTTGCAAGCCTATTTAAACATTTGGTGATCTTCTGTCAATTGCAAACTAATATTTGCAGCCCTTTTTTAACTCTTAAGAAGCAAGTTTTCAATAATTTGGTCCACTCTTAAAATCTGAAAAGAGGCGTTATTTATTGTATTTGGGTTTCCCCTCTTAAAGTTACTTTTTCTAAAATCTTGAATTAATTTGTCACTATACTACCACTTTCTTGAAGCTAATTTGCATTAGTAGATACTCATATTTCAAACTCTTTAGTTATATTTTATTTCCTGTTAACCTAAGTTTGATCGGTAACCATTTTAACAGATTTTAATGGGTGCTTAACACCTTCCCGTTAGGATAATTAGAACCTTTAGAATTTATTAGGTTGACAAGACCTTAAAATCAGAGTTTGTTTTAGCATTATTTAGTTAATAATTAGGTGTCCTAATTCACTATTAAAATAATTAGGTGGCGACTCCTTAAATTAAATAAGTCATGAATGACCAATATGTTATACTCTATTTTGATCCGATTAAGAAGGGGTATAACAGTACCTGAAAGAAATAATCCATTGATTATTTTCATTGATTGAAAGACTATTTATACAAGTTACATATTTCCATAATAGGAGAATCATATTCCTATTCTATTCCTAAAACATTATTCTACTTGGATACTAACTATACATTTATGGTAATATAATTATTATGGTAAGTGTACAATACTAATTACATTACAACATTACCTAAACTAGGATACTAAATATTTATCATAAACTACATAACTTACACGGTACAAAAACCGAGAGTCATCCGAGATTCATATACACATGTATATTGTGTATATTTAACAGTACCAAACTCTTTTAAAGAACAAATTCTGCAGGAATTACAGTTTGCTACGGAAGAAATACCATTCAAATACTTAAGGGTACCTTTATCATCCAGGAAGCTCAATATCCAGCAATGCTTACCATTGGTTGAGAAGATCTTTGCCAGAATTAGTTGTCATCCAAAGTTTTATCTTACAGTGGGAGATTGCAGTTTATTAAAAGTGTACTCTTTTAAATACAAACATATGTGATAAGGTATTTCTCTTGCCCAAAAAAAGTTAAAAGTGGTTATTAGTTATTGTTATTAATCTGTATTCCAAAAAATCAGTAAACAATAAACACTGAAAATAAACAGAATCAGTGTTGAAAAAATAAGAATAATTTTCAGAATATAATCGAGCCCACTTAGTTCAAAGTGTGTCCTTAAGGAAATTATTCCCCTCACAGTACTCGAGGTTGATGGAATATCCCCTCCCAGGATAGAACGATTATCTTACCAGAATAGTAGTACTCCAAACTCGTAGCCGAACCACTCAACAAAGAGTATATCACACGTAATTTGTTCGTGCGTAAGAAGAAGATGATTTTGTAGTTCAGAAAATTAGTAAGTAAAATTACAAGAATCAAATGAATTTATAGCCATGGAAATCTTGTTTACGAAGGTTTGCAACCCTTACGAACAATCACTAAAGCGGTGGGAAATTTAAATGTGGGAAAAGAAACCAGGGTCGCGGTCGAGCGGATCCGTGGTCGCGTCGTAGTCACTAACGGGTAGGATTGGATAAGTTAATTAATTTAATTAAATAATAATTAATTAAATAATTAAAAATTAAAGAAAATTTGGTCCAAAAAGATTATCAATCAATCAGATCATTTGACCAAATCCAAATCCAAATCCAAATCCGAATCCAAATCCAAATCCGAAGCCGAAGCCGAAGCCGAGCCGAGCCGAAGCCGAAGCCGAAGCCGAGCCGAGCCGAGCGAGCGACGACGACGGCGCGAGGGGTCCTTGCCCCCTCAACCCTTTTACTGACAAGAAGGAGTAATTCTACTTATAAGTAGAAGAACTTTTCTTTCCACTACCGATGTGGGACAACTCCCACTTTTCTTTCCACTACCGATGTGGAACAACTCCCACTTTTATTTCCACAACCGATGTGGGACAAATGATTATTTTATAGAGCAAGAGGGAACTCCCTCCATTTCCCATTCAATCTATCATTTAATCCCAACAATCCCCCACATGAATGGGGAATGGCTATAAGATAAAGGAATGCGCTGACAAGTGTGATATACAAGCGAGAATTGACTGCATCTGGATAAGTAGGTTTCCCTTTGAACTTTCCGTAGTGAACTTATATCGGATATACTCGATCAATCGGTAGATTTGATATCTTTGAACCGTCGAACTTTGTTGTATACCTAGACAACATAAGTCACACAATCAACCCTCAACCGTTTATGGTTCTCACGGTTGTGTTCGCTTTGACCATGAACACCTCCTGGTTTCATGAGTGTGTAGAGAATGGGCCTTCTTGTCATTCCCCTTTAAAGCGGCTTACACTTAACACTCACATAGGTGATTTCTAAACATGTGGTCCTATATCCACATTATCTGGTCATACACGCTGATTTAGATAATCATTAAAGAACCTTAATGCTTTATTAACTCATTAACAAGCCATAAGGTTTTATCCTTATTTACGAACATTGTCTTCATCCGAAAATGGGTTGAGTTATTTGACAATGTTGAACCGTCGATCCACAACTTTGTTTGATCTCCTTGAACCTAGCTCTTGGGATCTCCGGTCGCTGGGTGGAGTTACCGCCATGATGACTTGTCCTCGGCCTTAACCCCATTCCCATTGATGATCTACTAACTCCCTCTCTAGATAAGCCTTTTGTAAGCGGATCCGCCACGTTATCTCTTGACTTTACATAGTCAATCGTGATAACGCCACTAGAGAGGAGTTGTCTAACGATATTGTGTCTTCGACGTATGTGACGAGATTTTCCGTTATACATTACGCCCCGCCTCTACCTATTCTTTGCTTGGCTGTCACAATGTATACATATAGGAGCCAAAGGTTTGGGCGAATGGAATATCTTCTAAGAAATGCCTGAGCCATTCACCTTCTTCACCGCCTTGTCTAAAGCTATAAATTCAGATTCCATTGTAGAGCGGGCGATGCATGTCTGCTTTGATGATTTCCAAGACACGATCCACCCCGATTGTGAAAACATAACCACTCGTGGATTTAACTTCAAATGACCTTGATCCAATTTGCATCACTATATCCTTTGATCACGGCGGGATATTTGTTATAATGCAAAGCATAGTCTTGGGTGTGTTTTAAATACCCCAAGACTCGTTTCATTGCCATCCAATGAGTTTGATTGGGATTACTCGTGAATCGATTCAGCTTGCTTATAGCACATGCTATATCTGGTCGTGTACAATTCATAATATACATCAAACTTCCCAAAACTCGTGCATAGTCCAATTGTGAGTCACTTTCACCTTTATTCTTTTGAAGTGCAAAACTTACATCAATTGGAGTTTTTACAACATTGAAATTTAAATACTTAAACTTGTCAAGTACTCTTTCAATATAATGAGACTGCGATAATGCTAGACCTTGTGGAGTTTTATGAATTCGATGCCTAAGATCAAATCAAAGAACTCCTAAGTCTTTCATATCAAATTTGCTAGCCAAAGATACGCTTCAGTAGCATTTATATTGGTAATATCTCTACTCATTATCAACATGTCATCAACATATAAACAAACAATGACTTCATGATTTGGAGTATTTTTAATGTAAACACATTTGTCACACTCATTAATCTTAAATCCATTTGCCAACATTGTTTGGTCAAATTTTGCATGCCATTGTTTGGGTGCTTGTTTAAGTCCATAAAGTGACTTAACAAGTTTGCACACTTTCCTTTCTTTACCAGGAACCACAAAGCCCTCAGGTTGTTCCATGTAAATTTCTTCCTCCAATTCTCCATTTAAGAAAGTCGTCTTGACATCCATTTGATGGATTTCAAGACCATATCTACCGCCAGTGCTACTAACACCCGAATAGATGTTATTCTTGTTACCATGAGTATGTGTCAAAGTAATCAAGGCCTTCTTTTTGTCTATAACCTTTGACCACAAGTCTTGCCTTATATTTGTCAATAGTGCCATCAACTTTCATTTTCCTTTTAAAAATCCATTTTGATCCTAAAGGTTTATTTCCAGGAGGAAGATCAACCAATTCCCATGTATGGTTGTTCAAAATTGATTCAATCTCACTATTGACTGCCTCTTTCCAAAATGCTGAATCAGAAGAAGACATCGCTGCTTTAAATGTTTGAGGCTCATTTTCAAGCAAGAATGTCACAAAATCTGGTCCAAAGGAAGTAGATGTCCTTTGACGTTTGCTACGCCTTGCATCCGCTTTACTTGGTGTATTTTCCTTTGGTTCTTCCCGCGGTCGTTTAGATCTTTCACTTGACGACTCACGTTCAGTTTTATACGGATAAATATTTTCAAAGAATTCAGCATTATCTGATTCAATTACCGTATTTACATGAATTTCGGGATTGTCCGATTTGTGAACCAAAAACCGACAAGCTTTGCTGTTTGTAGCATAACCAATAAAAACACAATCCACAGTTTTTGGTCCGATTTTTACCCTTTTGGGCAAAGGAACTTGGACCTTTGCTAAACACCCCCACACTTTGAAATATTTCAAGTTGGGTTTTCTTCCTTTCCATAGTTCATATGGAATAGATTGTGTTTTGCTGTGGGGCATCCTGTTGAGTATTCGGTTAGCTGTAAGGATAGCTTCCCCACAAGCTTTGCGATGCGGAACTTATTAGTAAGGCATTCATCATTTCCTTTAATGTTCGGTTTTTCCTTTCCGCAATTCCATTTGATTGTGGTGTGTAAGGGGCAGTAGTTTGATGAATAATTCCATATTCTAAACATATCTCTGCAAAAGGAGATTCGTACTCTCCTCCCCTATCACTTCTAATCATTTTTATATTTTTATTCAATTGATTTTCCACTTCATTTTTGTATTGCTTAAATGTATCAATTGCTTCATCCTTACTATTAAGCAAATACACATAACAATATCGAGTGCAATCGTCAATAAAAGTTATAAAATACTTTTTCCCACCGCGAGATGGTATTGACTTCATATCACATATATCTGTGTGAATTAAGTCTAAAGGATTTGAATTCCTATCAATAGACTTATATGAATGTTTAACAAACTTAGATTCGACACAGATTTCACATTTAGATTTATTACACTCGAATTTAGGCAATACTTCTAAATTAATCAATTTTCGCAAGGTTTTGTAGTTGACATGTCCTAAACGAACACGCCATAAATTATTTGACTCCAATAAGTAAGACGAAGCTGAGTTCTTATTAATACTGTCAACAACCATTACATTGAGTTTGAAAAGGCCCTCGGTGAGGTAGCCTTTTCCTATGAACAAATCATTCTTACTTATTACAATTTTCTCACTAACCAACACACATTTAAACCCGTTTTTGACGAGTAGTCCGGCTGAAACTAAATTCTTCCGAATTGTTGGAACGTGCATAACATTGTTGAGAGTTAGGACCTTGCCGGAAGTCATCTTCAGAAGTATCTTCCCATATCCTTCAACCTTGGCTGTTGCAGTATTTCCCATAAATAGTACCTCTTCGGGTCCAGCGGGAGCATAGGTTGCAAATGCTTCTTTTGTAGCGCAAACATGTCGAGTGGCACCAGAATCAAGCCACCACTCTTTTGGGTTTCCAACCAAATTGCACTCCGATAGCATTGCACACAGATCATCCATATCATCATTCTTTTCCACCATATTGGCTTGTCCTTTTCCCTTGTTCTTTTTCGGGAGACGACAATCTGGGGCTTTGTGGCCAGCTTTCCCACAATTAAAGCAGTTGCCCTTGAACTTTTTCTTGTTGGAATCCTTCTCCTTTCCAAAAGGCCTCTTCCTTTTCTTGTTCTTTTTCAGAGCAGCATCTTCAACGATGTTTGCCCCTTCAATTGGTGAAGTCTTACGGTACCTCTTCTCAGCGGTTTTGTTATCTTCCTCGATCTTGAGACGAATCACAAGATCTTCCAACTTCATTTCCTTTCTTTTGTGCTTAAGATAATTCTTGAAATCTTTCCATGAGGGCGGCAACTTCTCAATCATTGCAGCCACTTGGAATGCTTCATTTACTACCATACCTTCAACAATAAGGTCATGGAAGATAAGTTGAAGCTATTGAACTTGGGTTCCAACGGTTTTTCCATCCACCATTTTGTAGTCTAGGAATTTAGCAACCACAAACTTCTTCAAGCAAGCATCTTCAGTTTTGTACTTCTTTTCAAGTGCACTCCATAGTTCTTTGGAGGTCTCTACTGCACTGTAGACGTTGTACAAGTCATCTTCTAAGGCACTCAAAATATAGCCTTTGCACAAAAAATCAGCCTGTTTCCAAGCCTCAGTAACCATGAACTTTTGGTTGTCAGGCATGTCGGCGGCAGGCACGGGAGGGTCCTCATTGGTGAACTTTTGCATACCAAGGGTGGTAAGCCAAAAGAACATTCTTTGCTGCCATCCTTTAAAGTTGGCACCGGTGAACTTCGCAGGTTTCTCAGCCGGTGGCACAGGGTACGGTCGTAGGAGTAAATCACTGGTGCGAATTGCAGAGGTAGTTCCAGTCTCAATTGCCATTATTCGTTTGTCACTGTCAAATCGACAAACTGTTTTAGTTAATAAAACCGTAATAGCAATTCAATCACTGACTTAAACGATGAAGATTTTATTTCTTCAAATTGCAAGATAATTATGAAACTTTAGTATTCCAACGAAGTTTTTATATCTTCGAGTCGAATACTAATATTCATATGGAGTAGAAAGCGCACAAGTTTTAATCTCCAAATCGTAATACAACAACGATGAAGTTTTTATGTTCTTCAAATCGTTGTACAAGTATGAACTTTAATATTCCAACGAAGTTTGTATGTCTTCAAGTCGAATATGAAATTTCACACGGAGTAGAAAACCACACAGGTTTTAGTCTCCAAAACAAAATACTGATTAATCTAAAAATATAATTTCCTTAAGATTGTTATTAATCTGTATTCCAAAAATCGATAAACAATAAACACCTAAAATAAGCGAGAATCAGTGTTGAAAAAATAAGAATAATTTTGAGAATATAATCGAGCCCACTTAGTTCAAAGTGTGTCCTTAAGGAAATTATTCCCCTCACAATACTTCGAGGTTGATGGAATATCCTCCCAGGATAGAACGATTATCTTACCGTAATAGTAGTACTCCAAACTACGGTAGCGGCGAACCACTCAACAAGTAGTATATCACACGTAATTTGTTCGTGCGTAAGAAGAAGATGATTTTGTAGTTCAGAAAATTAGTAAGTAAAATTACGAAGAATCAAATGAATTTATAGCCATGGAAATCTTGTTTACGAAGGTTTGCAACCCTTACGAACAATCACTAAAAGCGGTGGGAAATTTAAATGTGGGAAAGAAACCGGTCATGGTCGAAGCGGATCCGTAGGGTCGTGGTCGGTCACTAACGGGTAGGATTGGATAAGTTAATTAATTTAATTAAATAATAATTAATTAAATAATTAAAAATTAAAGAAAATTTGGTCCAAAAAGATTATCAATCAATCAGATCATTTGACCAAATCCAAATCCAAATCCAAATCCAAATCCGAATCCGAATCCGAATCCGAATCCGAAGCCGAAGCCGAAGCCGAAGCCGAAATTAATTAAATAATTAAAAATTAAAGAAAATTTGTTCCAAAAAGATTATCAATCAATCAGATCATTTGACCAAATCCGAATCCGAATCCGGCCGGCCGGCCGGCCGAGCCGAGCCGAGCGAGCGACGACGACGGCGCGAGGGGTCAATCAGATCATTTGACCAAATCCAAATCCAAATCCAAATCCGAATCCGAATCCGAAGCCGAAATTAATTAAATAATTAAAAATTAAAGAAAATTTGGTCCAAAAAGATTATCAAGCCGAAGCCGAAGCCGAAGCCGAAGCCGAAGCCGAGCCGAGCCGAGCGAGCGACGACGACGGCGCGAGGGGTCCTTGCCCCCTCAACCCTTTTACTGACAAGAAGGAGTAATTCTACTTATAAGTAGAAGAACTTTTCTTTCCACTACCGATGTGGGACAACTCCCACTTTTCTTTCCACTACCGATGTGGAACAACTCCCACTTTTATTTCCACAACCGATGTGGGACAAATGATTATTTTATAGAGCAAGAGGGAACTCCCTCCATTTCCCATTCAATCTATCATTTAATCCCAACAGTTATTACTGTCTTCAGAGCATTCTTATGTAACATGAGTAATGTTAGTTCCAGAAAAGTATTAGTAGCTTGGGATAGTGTAACAGAGCTGCAATTTGCAAGCTACTTTGGGCACTATCCCACAAGAAAGATACATTATGAGTGTAGTGGATTCATAGTTTCTATATTTGTCTTGTTACTTCTAAGCAGGCAGGCATGTTGGCTTGTGAGGATTTTTTAAATCTAGGTCATGGTTCTCAAATGTGGAGGATCCTATATCAATCATATTGACCATTTCTCATTGTGCGTGTATGTGGGGAGGGGTGGGGTGTACAACATTAAAAAGACATCTTTGTTTTCCTTCAATATCCAAGACCTATTTAGAAGAACTTGTTGATGTCTTCAGGTGCGCTATACCAACACAACAATTCTATACTCTTGTGTAGCGTTCAAAATAGGCTTGCCACACTGGATAGACTTGCAAAATGGAGCATTCAAGTGTCTCAACATTGTACTCTATAATTTCAACACTGTGAAAACAATGCAACATCTCTTTGAAGGCAAGTACTCACACTTCATATAACGTTCAGAATAGCAGACCAAGTATACTGGGCTTCCTTAGTGCTGCAATGATTTACCATATTGGATCAGAGAGAAATGCCACTCTAGAAGCAAAACTAAAATACAAATTGTTACGAGACATAGTCCTACAGTTACACAAAATGTGTAAATAGAGTAGATTCTTACTTAGTTTACAAAAATACTCTGTCTAGACTTTTCAAATGTAAGGCACACGAAAGAGTAAGATCAGGCTCCATAGTTCAAAATAAGCTTAGTTGTATATAAACGTTGATACTTGATTAAATAAAGAATTTCAGTTTGAATTTTAATATTTTAGTGAATTTTAATTTTTTAATGGGTCGGTGAACAAGGTTATTGAAGACACGTGGGGGATAAAATATAACCTGAAAATTAATTGATAAAGATAAATATATGAAAAAAGTATTTTTCTTTGGGGATTGAGATATGATGAGGGAAACCAATAACAAAGTAATTAATATGTCTGAGCCCGGGTTCGAACCGGGCGTGATAATAAATACATTAAAAACAGGGGAGATAGGTCGATCTCCGGCTCCGCTATGGACTCTCGTCACGCATCCCTTGCTCGTCGAACGGTATTCCTCCGCAATCCAAACTTTTCATTATCTTTTGCTTAGAGATATAATTGTGTGTTGTATGTATTCAGTTGGAAGAAATTCGTCAAAAGAGAGCTGCAGAGAGATTAAGCAAAACGTCTTCTGGACCAGATCTTACCAATGCTTCAAACACCAATGGTACGTCTCTTTTATCTACTAACAAATTTCAGCCGTTTCTCTATTCTTCTCATCTTAATTTTTTATTTATTATTTTTGGCCAGAGGTTTTGGGGATCAAAAAATCTCAGAGTGCAACTCGACTATCAGAGGTCTCCATTTGCATTTCTCTTCAGTTTCTTCCCTTATTGACAAATCAAACATTAATTTCCTCTATACGATTTCTGACCGTTGAGTTAAATATCTGCAGAATGATATCACTGGTTTAGTTTCTCAATTGAAAGTTGTGCAAAAAAATAATGCAGAACTAGATGAAGAAAATAGAGCACTTGCCTCAAAGGTATTACTACTTCTTTGCTCCCAAATTACCTGCTTTATCAACTCTCATTTTTTAGCTGCAATACGTTAGATGCTGTTTTTTTTTTTAAAGTAATTTGTCAATGTACTAATGAATATCTCCTGTTCATGAAAATTTTGTTATTCAGCTTCAGACAAAAGAAGTCGAGAACAACATGTTGCAAAAGCGTCTTAATGATCTGGTAAATGCAGCTTCCAAATGATAATATTTACACATTTTTGTCAGAGGAAAAGGATGTTTTATTTTAGTTATAATTTCTAGGATGGAGACTAGTCATGTAAATGACCCACATAGAATGGGTTCTTTCTGGAAAAAAGTTATATGATCAGTTATTGGAAAGTCATCGTAATCAATAATGTCCCTTTCTTTTATAAGGTAAATGTTTTATTCATATAAACTTCCAGCATTAAGATTTAAGCTCTGTACCAAGCGAACTAATTCCAGTATTTAAGTGGAGAAGGGTAGAGAGGTGGGCTCATCATCCCCGAGTTTTTAAGACCTCACAATGCAGGAATGCCTACTATTCTCAATTCCCTTTCCACAGTGAAAGCATCTGCTGCATGACTGCAGACCTCTTTTCTGTAAATTTGTCGTGGAAAGCATCCACCATGAGCCAATATGCTGCTGCAACATGCCACTTTATATTAGGAATTTTGGCTCCTCAAATGATCTTCCAAGGCCATGAAGGAAAATCTTCTGCTGCTACCAAAATTTTATAGCAGGATTGTACGCAGAAAACACATTTCTTCCAGTCCATATCAAAGAATCCTCATTTTTAGCAGTGATACCAGACTTAATTCTTGCAGCAAGGTAGTCATCCTTCAACTTCCCAATTGAAACAACTCCTTCTAAAGCTCAAACACCACTCATTACCACATCTCTGTTGCGCCACAGGAACAGCTCGATAAGTCCCTTTAATGATTGTAACATTTAACAATCAGCAAGTATTGGGAGTGTATATAAGGACTTTGACAAAGTTTATTTTAAAAAAAGAATATCAGGACTATGATAAAGTATGACTTAGGCAGTGGACATTGTTCCTATTAGTTAAAGACATTGAAATATGAAACAAATATCTTTACCTTATCAATATGGTCTTTATCTGCTCATATTCTAGCACTATTGTGTTCTTTCATGGATGAGGCCGTGATGTTGCAAATTTACTTTAAATTTAAGATCATAGTAGTTAGTACAGCAATAGTAATTGGTTGCTCTTTCACTATAGAATATGTTACTCTGTACACTTGGATCCTTTTCCTTAGATGATAAACCATTCTGAAATTTGTCTTATCTTTAGCTGAAAGGAGGAAAAATAAGGAATTTAAGTAAGATGTTGAGACCTCTTTTCAGTAGATAGGCGGCTTCACTTTCTTTTCCTTGGAAGTGCAGGAGCAAAACACTGTACCTTCATTAAGAAAAGCACTCAAGGATGTTGCCATGGAAAAGGATGCAGCAGTTGTTGCACGAGTACATATCATTTCGACTACCATTCTATAGTTTTTTTTTACCTTATATTTGTTTTATCTTCCTTTTTCATATGAACCCTGTTATTCAAATATAGGAGGATCTTTCAGCTCTGCTTCGTACAATTAAGAAACGTTTGAAGGAAGTAGAAGAGGAGCAGTATCGGGTATGCAAATATTTTCATGCATTAGAATGAGAAGTAGAATAGTATACCTTATTACATTGTGAATCCTTTTGGGACTAGGCTGAGGAGGATGCGGCAGCTCTAAGAGCAGAACTTAACTCATTACAGCAGCAAGCAATGACCGGTCCTGTTAGTGGTTTAACTTCAATGAGTTTCCCGCCAGATCATATGCATGCTATGGAGAAGGAGCTAGCAGATCTAAAATCTCAATTAGAGGTTACATTGTTCGCTTATGTTGTCATGATTACCTCTTTAATTTTTATTTATTTGCTATACCATTTTTAAAATTACAGCAAGTGACCCTGTTGAGGCAACAAGAAAGACAGCAGTTAGTGGAGGAGAAAGCGCATATTTCTGCACTAAGTTCTCAAAAGCAGGATTTGGAAGAGAAGCTTGCTGTTATGCCCAAAAAGGTCTCAGGTATTTATCGTTCAATATTGTTAGATTGAAATGCTTAGCTCCTCTTAGGAATTAATATAAATGTAAATATAAGCACTACAGTTTGTTGTCATTTTTTGCTGAACCATGATATGTCCCGAGTAAAGGTTTGAGGAAATTTTGGATCTTTATTTATGCCTTGACTGCTTGCTTGCTTCTGTCATTTTCTAAATTAACAATGGTTTAGGAATTTATTTAAAGCTGAAAGTTCATGGAAGAGTGAAACTATGTTGTCCACATTTAGTTCATACGCATCACTTTATAGAAGTAAAGTCAACCATGTAAATGCTCGTTCTTTGTGGAGATTAAAAGGCCTCTATTAGATTTTTAATAGATAATGAAATGGCAAAAGGATCACTCAATAAATAAGGGAAAATAACAATAACCGAAAACTCAATAAATTGGAGAACCACTTCGATCATGTTTTATAGTGGTTGCCAACATTCCCTGCCAATCAAGTTACCCGAGCCACAAATGTTACCACAACTAATATAACCCTTTGCTGACTTGTTCACTTTGATTCTTCCTCAACCTCCATGCGTTGCATCACAACTCAAATGCAAGTAATGGATTGGATTACTAATAACATAGGCCTGCTGTATAAAACATACCCAGTATAATTTCACAAGTGGAGTATGGGGTGGTAGTGTGTACGCTGACCTTACCCCTTACCTTGAAAGATAGAGAGGTTGTTTTCGATAGACCCTCGGCTAAAAAAAGTGAGAGTGAAGGAGTCATGTCACTAAAGAAAGCATGACAACATTCTTAAAAAGAACAATAACTGCAACAAAATAAGACGATAATCGAGATACAAGAACAATAAATAGTAACAGAAATCGAATAACAAGAAACTACAAGAGTAATACTACAACTACTAGTATGGAAGGATAAGTGAGACAACACTCATCTACCTACTAACCTTCTACCCTTGATTCGTGTCCTCCATAACCTCCCATCTAAGCTCATGTCCTCGATTAGCTGCAGCTGCGCCATGTCCTGTCTAATTACCTTTCCCCAATACTTCTTCGACCCACCTCTTCCTTTACTGCGATTGATTGGGGAAAGAGTGCTAATCTAACTTCCAGGACATCTGTGCATCTCATCTTCGCATGACCAAACCCTCTTTGTCTCGCTTCCCGCATCTTGTCCTCCACCGATGCCACTCCCACTTTTTTTTTTGATAAGGTCAAATTCAAGGCCACTCCCACTTTGTCCTAAATATCTTCATTTCTAATATTATCCCTCCTAGTATGGCCACACATTCATCTCAGTATCCTCATTTTCGCAATTTTCATCTTCTGAATGTGAGAATTCTTGCTTGGCCAACACTCTGCTCCATACAGCATGATCGGTCTAACCACCATTCTGTAGAACTTGTCATTAGGTTTTGGTGGGACCTTATTATACAAGACTCCGGATGCGAGCTTTCATTCCATCCACGCTGCACCAATACGATGTGTGACATTCTTGTCAATCTCCCCGTTACCTTGGATAATAGACTCAAGATACTTGAAACTTCCTTTTTACCTTGGATAATAGATCCAAGATACTTCAAACTTCCTTTTTTTATGGATGGCCAGAGTATCAAGCCTCACTTCCACTCCAGCCTCATGTGTCACGTCCTTGAACTTGCACTCCAAATATTCTGTCTTGGTCCTGCTCAACCTAACCCCTTTAGACTCCATTGTTTATCTCCAAACTTCCAGCTTAAAATTAACTCCGTCGCGAGTCTTGTCAATCAGAATTATGTCATGTACAAATAACATGCACCATGATAGCTCAACTTGGATTTGCCGCGTTAATACATCCATCACCAAGGTAAATAAAAATGGGGTAGGAGTTGATTCTTGGTGCAAACGCATCACTATTGGAAAGCGCTCCGAGTCTCGTCTCATGTCCTTACTTGGGTCTTGGCTCCATCGTACTTGTCCTTAATCGCCCTGCCGTACACCACATGTATCCCTCTAGCCTCCAAGCACCTCCATAGAACCTCCATCAGAACTTTGTCGTATGTCTTTTCTAGGTCGATGAACACCCTATGTACGTCCTTCCTCCTCTCACTATACTGCTCCACCAATTTTCTTACAAGATGAATGACTTCTGTAGTCGAACACTCCGGCATGAATCCGAATTAGTTCTCGAAAATAGACATGCCCCTCCTCACCCTCTTCTCCACTACCCTCTTTCCAAATCTTCATAGTGTGGTTCAACGACTTGATACCCCTATAGTTGTTGCAGTTCTGAATGTCTTTGTTCTTCTACAACGAGATCGTTGTGTTTCACCTCCATTATTCGGGCACTTTTGTCGTCTTAAAAAACATTAAACAACCCGGTCAACCATTCTATACCTACCCTACTTGCGCTCTTCCAAAATTCCGTCGGAATCTCGTCTGGCCCTGTCGCTCTTCCCCTGCACATCCTACGAATATAACTCTTAACCTCCTCAACCTTTATACACCTATAATACCCGATATCGCGATGCCTCTCAGAGTGCTACAAATCTATAGCACAATTTTTATGTCCCCTCTTGTTTAAAAGTGTATGGAAGTATGAGTGTCATCTCCGTCTAATGAGTGCCTCCTCCTTCAGCACTTGACATCCTTGTCCTTGATGCACTTCACTTGGTCCAAGTCCCGGAACCTCCTTTCTCTCGCTTTGGGTTAGCCGGTAAAATTTTCTATATTCGCCTTTGTCCTCCAATTCTACATACAAACGTTCAAAAGCTATCATTTTTGCCGCTGTAACGGCTAACTTTGTCTCCTTTGCCATCTTATACCTTTCCCTTTTCTTTCGCTTTTCCTCCTTGTCCTTACTCCACTAACTAAACATACACCACCTTTTTTGCTTTCACTTTCCCTTGGACGTCCTCATTCCACCACGAGTAACGTAACCACTTGAGACCCAACACCTTTCTAGCTTCTTTCCTAATGTAACTAGTAGTCCTATCCCATATACTGTCCGCATCCCCACTACTTCCCCACGCCCCATCGCCAACAACTTCTCCCCCATCTCTTGAGCACTGACCATAGTCAAACTACCCATTTGATCCTTGGCCGGTTGGCCGGTCATACACAACCCTCTTCTTTCTCTTGATCTCCAAATCCATCGCCAGGAGCTTATGTTGGGTCGTAAGATTCTTACTCGGATAACCTTGAAGTCTTTACAAAGACCTCTATCATCCTTCCTAATGAGCAAGTAATCTATCGAGTCTTAGCCACCGTACTACGGAAGGTTACCAAGTGCTCATTCTTCTTTGAAAACTCGAATTAGCTACCACCAACCCAAAAGCTTTTTGTGAGATCCAAAAGTGCGACTCCTCCTTTATTCCTATCCCCGAAACCAAAACATCCACACATATCGTCATAACCTCTCGGGGTTGACTCGACATGTCCACTGAAATCTCATCTTACAAAGAGCTTCTCAGTGTGCGGTATACCTCTAACCACCTCGTCCAAATCCTCAGAAAGCGCTTCTTGTCCTCCTCTTCCAAGCCTGCTTGCGATGCGTAAGCACTAATAATGTTGAAACTGTGTCCTCCAACGACCAACTTAATCGCCATCATTCTGTCGTTGACCCTTCTAAGCTCTACAACTTGCTGTCTCAGCTTCCCATCTACTAGAATGCCTACTTCATTCCTATTCCTCGAGCCTCCTGAGCAGTACAACTATACCCATCCACATCCCGAGCCTTGGTTCCTATCCATTTGGTTTTCTAGACAGAAACTATATTAATCCTCTTCAGGCCTTACTTTCTTTTGCATATGGCGAAGAAACCTTTAATTACACACCAAAGAAAAATGAATTGAAGTCAAACAAAATTTGGGGAAATATGGCACTGTGTACAAGCTTGTTGAAAGGAATAAGAATTTGCTCAGCATAATTCTATTTGATTGCAAGATACTCAACTAGCTTTGCGACATCTTAACACTACCATTGGGCAAATTGAAAATTAAGTCAAAAATGGAAAAGGAAGATCAACTGTACCTATACAAGGTCTTCTGAAACTTCAATAGTGTGGGAACTGGTTGAAGTAGTGCAAGGAAGAAGAGGGCTTCCTTGAACCAGTCCTAAGATTGTGGAGGATGGAGGATGGAGGACGGAGGATGGAGGACGGAGGATGGAGGACGGAGGGTAGTCAAACATTGGAAAATATGATCTAAAAGGTTATTGAGAAAGGGAGCAAGTCTTAGACAGTAAAGAAGGAAGGATAGAATTTGATGATATCAAGATTAGGCACAATGTGGAGGTGCAGAATATAAAATAATTGTGGAAGATCGACCAAATCAAAGTGGAATGTCATGAACAAATGCAAAGTTGGTAGATCTGAAAATCTAAGATCGGAGATTCCAAGTAGAGGTGAAATTGAGTGATGGATGTGCAACATGGAGAGTATCGATTGGTGTAAAGGTGAAAGATAACAAGTGTATATTTTCGTGTAGTTCTCATCCAGAATGAAGACAGAAAGGATTAAATACGGGTGAGTCAACGTTAGGGATGGCAATTCGCATATCACTAGGAAGATCGGGATCTTTACAAAGGGATAACTGTTCATAGTCAGCAGTGGAAGAGGGCGTAGCTTTGATTGCTCAAGTTGCCCTCTCATGTTTTTTTTTTTTTTTTTAACTAAGTGGGCGGGGCGGGTGCGGGTACCCCCTCCCCCGCACCCGTACCCGCCAAAAACATTTATACCCGCCACCTACCCGCCACCCGTGGTGGGTATAATTTCAACATCCATACCCGCCTAGGCGGGTATATTTCTAAATCCACACCCGCTTCACCACCCAAGTGGATATCCGCCACCCGTCAATACCCGTCTGTACCTGCTTGTATAAAATTTTAAACCCTGATAAAACCTTTAGCGATCAATTCCCTTACTCAAACCCTGAAAACTTTGGATCCCAATCGGTGTGGTATAAGTGAAAAAGAGGGGGAAATCCCTCTAAAATCAATTAGCCAATAGAATTTCAAAGTTTGAAATCAAATCAAGACAAAAACCATTAAACTAGTCACAGAAAAAGATACTGCTAGTAGGAAACATTCACAAGGAAGCCCTGGGTCAAGACAAAAACCATTAAACTAGCTATCTTTACTGCTAAATGGAAAGAACATGATACAACAAGAACTGGAAAGAACATGATACAACAAGAACTGGAAAGAACAAGATACTGCTGGTTCATCTCCCAATTCTGTGAACATGCATGTCCATGTCTTTAGCTATCTTTAGCAGCAACATCAGTTGAAATAACCACATATCTTTAGCAGCAAAGCATCCGGATTTCAGCACAAAGTCCCTCTCAGTAATTTGTAATGCAGAAAAAAAAAGCATCCGGATATCAAAACCACAACTTCTCAATCATAAAACAAGAAAAGATTATGGAGAAAGTTTGATTTACAAATTTGATGTGCTCATAAATGTTGTTAACAACACTTTCAGTTATTCCCCTCATTGTAAATGTCTTCCCACTACTTGTCTGCCCATATGCAAATATAGTTGCTGCAAAAGAAGTATGAGATTAATTGAAAGGTCTCTGTTCAAACAATAAACCAAATGAGTATATTAGATCTAAACTTTGGGACTAAACTAAAATGTACAGTGGTTCTACCATTTAGAGCAGACAGAGCAACATCTCTAGCCCCTTGTTCATAAACCTTGCTAGTTGAACACGTCGGGTCAAAGACATAATCTGGCACGAAAAAAACCATGTAAGCAGACAAAAGTTTAAAGTCGAAACCAATAAGGAATAATTTAAATTTATTCAACCTACCAAATGAATAAGGACCGGTGTGCCTTTCATGATTTAGGTTCTTTGAAAGAATACAAAATCGCAAACATAAATTTACCGATATTAATCTTACCACATCAGAAGAAGCATAAAGCTGAGAGAAAAAGCAACAGGCCAATAGTAGTAGCGCATATTGCGCACAGATCTTCCTTTTATTTTCTTCCATAAGTTGTAATGCAGAAAAAAAGAAAAAGCATCCGGATATCAAAACCACAACTTCTCAATCATAAAACAAGAAAATATTCTGGAGAAAGTTTGATTTACAAATTTGATGTGCTCATAAATGCTGTTAACAACACTTTCAGTTATTCCCGTCATTGTGAATGTCTTCCCACTACTTGTCTGCCCATATGCAAATATAGTTGCTGCAAAAGAAGTATGAGATTAATTGAAAGGTCTCTGTTCAAACAATAAACCAAATGAGTGTATTAGATCTAAACTGTGGGACTAAACTAAAATGTACAGTGGTTCTACCATTTAGAGCAGACAGAGCAACATCTCTAGCCCCTTGTTCATAAACCTTGCTAGTTGAACACGTCGGATCAAAGACATAATCTGGCACGAAAAAAACCATGTAAGCAGACAAAAGTCTAAAGTCGAAACCAACAAGGAATAATTTAAATTTATTCAACCTACCAAATGAATAAGGACCGGTGTGCCTTTCATGATTTAGGTTCTTTGAAAGAATACAAAATCGCAAACATAAATTTACCGATATTAATCTTACCACATCAGAAGAAGCGTAAAGCTGAGAGAAAAAGCAACAGGCCAATAGCAGTAGCGCATATTGCGCACAAATCTTCCTTTTACTTTCTTCCATAACCCACTATGGACTATGCAAAGAAGATAATATTCGAAACTGTATCAGAGATCTGGAAATTTGGAAAACCCTAGGTGTGTTTCCACTATGGATCAATGAGAAGATAAGAACACGCTAGAAACTACAGAGGAAGAGAGTGAGAGCTTAGAAGGAATACCTGTAAGAGAGAACGAGAGACGACTGAGAAGTGAGCTGTGAAGGCGTAACAGTGAGAATGCTGAAGTGAGAGGGAGGCGTAAGGGAAGGGTTAAGAAAAAAGAGGAGTGAGCTCTGAGAAGTGAACCCTACTGCTTATTAATTATTGATACTGGGCTTATCAGCTTATGGGCTTACTAAATGCTAAAAGCCTACAAATAGTACTAGGCTTATGGGGCGGGTAGGCGGGTATAACTGTAAATCCACCACCTACCCGCCTACTCGTGGCGGGTACATTTTCAATACTCATACCCGCCCCAATTGGGGCGGGTGCGGTGCGGAATCCGCAAAATTATACCCACCTGCCATCCCTAGTCAACGTGGCAGGATTTGAAGCTACATACAGTGGTTGTCACCTGTGGCTATGTTGAATGGTGAAAACTAAGGCCAAAGCATATTGGATAAGATTGCTGGGTTATCTATACATTGATGGTTGATTTTGGTGTAACAATGAAGCATTAACTCACCCCCCCAGGGGTTAGCTCAATTGACAAAGGCTGAGGAAATTGTATCTTAGGTCACAAGTTCGAGCTTGTGCCAAGTGAACTAAGTCAATATGTAAGTGGAGGAAGGATAGAGGGGAGGCTCATCGTTACTGTGTTTCGAAGGCCACGAGATACACTATTTTTCAAACACAACCACAACAAGTTAAACAAATACACCAAGTAAGGATTTCTCACGCATGGAACAACAAAATAAACAACTGTGAAGAGAAACCCATGTTCTTCTTCTTTAACCAAACTCATTTCCAATGATTGATTTCAAAATCTTAACTTTTGAGCCATTGCTAGATAATGGTGAAAGAGAAAGAACAAAATAATTACCTGAGAAGTTGCAGAAGCAGTGACGAGAGAGAAGGACGAGACAAATGCATTCTTTGAGCAGCAGCAACAACAATAGAGAAAGAAGAGAGAAAGAAGAGAAGAGGAGTTGTGGGTTCGATGAAGAACTGATGAGAAGAGACAATTCAATTTGATTTTTGAAATAGTGGGGTTGGGTTAAACGTGTTTTTTTTTGTATTTTACAAAAAATTAACAAGTCTTAAAAATCACATTTCGGACCTCATTTAACTTGATCAGATTTTTCATTGGGTTTTGACCTTGGCTGGTTGTCACCAGTTCTAATTTCAAGACTGGAATGGTAACTTTAGTTGAAGGGGAGCCTTGGAATAACGGGTAAAGTTGCTGCCATGAGACCAGGAGGTCATGGGTTCAAGCCGTGAAAACAGCCTCGGGCAGAAATACAAGGTAAGGCTGCGCACAACAGACCCTTGTGGTCCAGCCCTTCCCCGGACCCGGCGCATAGCGGGAGCTTAGTGCACCAGGCGACCCCTTTTTTTTAATGGTACCTTTAGTTCATTTTTCTCCTGATAATCTGAGGTGGAGATTTAATTCGGTGTATTCCTATTTAGCTCTTGCTACTACATTCCAAGCAAACCAGATATTTTTAATACAATACGGCGTTGAGAAATAATATGGAAGACAAGCATTTTCCAGGGCCAATGTTTTGGTTGGAAAGCTTGAGAACAACCCGCACAAGAGAGGATCCAAGTTATGCAATTAGTTCTATCTATGTATAGCCCACACTGAATCTAATCCTTCACAAACATATGCTTGCACCGCCTCTTTGCTTGAGATATTTGGGTCATGCTCGTGAATGTAGGTATGCCTGCATCTGTAAAGTCTGCTATACAGAGTTGGAGTGGCCAGAGAGTGGCGAAGCGTATAGAATACGTAAGGAATATTGTCCTTTATGTATATTTTGGTGTCTGTAAAGAAAGATATTACAATTTTTTTGAACGGTTAGTGGCTTTACCTCGTGTAAAATTTAGGATTTTGCAGCTTTTGTACTGTTGGTGTAATCTGATTATGAGATCATGATATAAATACATTTGTGGAAATGTATCTTTTGCATACTTAAGGGATTCTGATCTTTTGTTGTTGTACATAAACATCTTCTTGATGCAATCAATGAAATACTTAAAACTCCACAAAAAGGTGAAAAAATTAAGGAAAAGTAGAACTAAACAAAACAATTTATACTGCTCATGGTGAACAAATCCAGTCTTAATAGGAAAAATGGACTTCTCAATTATAGTTTCATTTTTTAGTTATTTTCTTTTTCTTTTCTTATTTTTGGTTGAAGTAATGGCCTACAAATTGGATGAAAATTATGGGATCTGTTAAGATTTCCACATTAGATATGGGATGGGATCATGGACTCCTTATATGGACTTGAACAATCCTTCCCTTATGGGCTAGCTTTTGAGGTTGAGTTAAGCCCAATATTCATTTTTTACAGGATCAATATTTCAGAAAACATTCGTGACTTGCAAAATATGTTTACCTGGACTTCACAAGCACTAAAGTATGAAAGCTTGAATTTATTAATAATTGATGTATTTTGCTTGGGGCAAGTATCAATCAATCAACTACATCTCAATTTCAAAATAGTTGTGGTCAGTTTAATCTATTGTAATCCATTCCGTTAGTGTTAAATTAACTCATCAATGTTTGATAATATTTTTGCTGACCCTAACCAACTGCAATGTTCCTCGGTTATCCGAAGCTGGAATAGACTATGCTTTGCAAATATATAGGCAGAGTAATCAGACAGATAATAGTCGGGGGGTAAGTTTATATTCCTGAAAATATCGAATTGTTGGTATATAAATATCGGGAAATAAAGGAAATGTCAATTGGATCCTTATCCCAATAAAGAAAAGGAAAGCAATGGCTTGTTTATTATAAGTTCAAGAGATTTATCCCAAGATTTAAGGAAAAGAAAAGACTTGGGAGGAAAAGGTAAAATAGTAGATTTTTTTAGGTAAAGGTAACTTTGTATTCACACAAAAAACTCATCATTCAAAAGTGATGAGGTGGGAACTTACAACCCACAATGGGCAGGTGGTATCTTCAAAAATAAACTTTACAGTTGCCCTATAAAATCAACTAAATCTTTTACTTCCCCACCATATCTTGTTTACACCAAAAGTAAAGTAGGCTGAGACACTTCATCTTGATCTTCTGAATGCTGCTGCTTCTCCCATCAAAATTCCTTGCATTACTTTCTTTCCATAGTGTCCACCAAATGCATGCTGGGATGCTCTTTCACCAGTCTTCCTTTGCCCCTCTTCTTCCAATTCCTTTCCAGTTGTTCAACAATTCAAAAGTGGTCTTGGGCATAACCCAACTGACCCCAAGTATACACAAGAACATGTTCCACAGATTTACAACTATTTTGCAGTGCAAGAACAAATGACCATTGACCTCTGCTTCTTGATCACACATAAAACACCTTGAGCAAATCTGTACACCTCTTCTTTGTAAAGCTTCTTGAGTTAAACAAGCTCTTCTGACCACTAACCATGTAAAACAGGAAACCATATGGGGGATTTTGACCTTCCAAATTAGCTTCCAAGGCCAAACTGCTGTCAGTGAATAATTGTTGTTCATTTTCCAGTAGCAGAATTTCACAGTGAATTCTCTCCTGCTATGTAACTTCCAAATTAGCCTGTCAGGGCCATTTAAGATGCCTGGGAAAGAGTTCAGGGCCTGGAGCAAACTTGCTACTCTATCTATCTCCTAGTCATCTAAGGCCCTTCTGAAAATCAAGTTCTATCCTTGAATACTCCACATCTGAGAGACAATGGCATCTTTTTGAAGGCTTATGATGTATAAATCTGGAAAGAGAGCTCTCAGCTTGTTATCTCCTAACCATTGTTCATTCCAGAAATCTGTTTTCAATCCATTCCTCACTTTGATGTGCATATTGTTATTGAGTAGAGGCCGCAACCTTCTGATGGTTTTCCACACACTACATCCAAAAGTTCCATCAACTTCCTCATTGGTCCTATGATTCAAAAGCCCATATTTTTTAGATAAACAGTCTCCATAGAGCCATATCTTCATTGCAAAATCTCCATAGCTATTTCTGCAAGAGACTAGTATTATGTAGGTTGAGATTCTTTATGCCCAACCCTCCTTGTTGTTTGCTACGAATCACCTCATCCCATTTCACCAGATCATAACCTTTCTTCTCCTTGTTGCCATGCCAGAGAAAAATCCTTCTCAGTTGATTAAACTTCTTTTCAATGCTCTTTGGTATAGGAAATAAACTCATCATATATGTGGGGAGGCCATCCATCACTGATTTTATAAGTGTCAGTCTACCCCCAGGGATAAATATTGACTCTTCCATCTTGTCAGCTTCTTTTCACATCTCCAGTACTTCACTCCAGATTTCCAGTTCCTTATTCTTAGCACCCAATGGCATGCCAAGGTATTTTGTGGGCAGAGAAGCTACTTGACAACCTAAAATCTCAGCAAATCCACAATTTGATTCACTGGATAAAAAGAACTCTTTTGCCAGTTAACATGTAATCCAGAGATGATTTCAAAAATGGTAAGGTTTGTCCTTAGGTGTCTAATTTGTAACACCTTTGCTTCGCAAAAAACTAGAGTCATCTGCATACAAAAAATGTGTCACTTTCATAGCATTACCCCTGTTTGTCTGTGCACAGAAACCTTTCATCCACCCATTTGCATTTGCTTTCCTGATCATGTGGTTAAGCCCCTCCATGACTAATATGAAAAGGAATGGAGATAGAGGGTCCCCTTGGTTCAACCCTCTTTGAGATTGGAAGAAACCTCCAGTGTTACCATTGATAATAAGGGAGAGTTTGACATTGGATATGCAGAATTTAATCCAGTTAATCCACTTGTTTTCAAAACCCATGTCTTTAAGATTTTTCAGAAGGTAATCCCAGTTGACAGGGTCATATGCCTTCTCAATATCAAGTTTACAGAGAATTCCTGGTGTATTCTGTCTCACCCTAGAATCCACCAATTCATTGGCCAATAAAGCTGCATCTAAGATCTGTCTACCCTTCAAGAAAGCCATTTGGTGGACATCCACCAATTTACCCATAACAGTCTTCATCCTCTCAGTAATTAGCTTGGAAATGATTTTGTACACACCATCAATTAAACTTATTGGTCTGAAATCTTTTAACTCTTCTGCTCCGAGTTTCTTTAGAATTAGTGCTATAAAAGTAGCATTGAAAGACTTCTCAAAGATTTCATTTTGATGGAAGTTCTGGACGGTCTGCATCAATTTTTCTTTCAGAGTATTCCAGCAGGCCTTGAAAAAACTCATAGTGAAACCATCTGGGTCCGTGTTTTGTCTCCATCACAATGTTCAACGATGTGTAACACCTCTGTTTCTGTAAAAGGCCTTTGAAGCCAATCTTGCTGTTCCTGGGAAATTTTTGGGCAGTCTACAAATTCAAAAGTGGGCCTCCAAACTTCAGATTCTAAATAGAGTTTTTTGTAGAACTTTATCATGGCCTCCTTAATCTCTACTGGTTCTTTGATCTCTTCCCCTTTACCATCAATCTATCGATAGTGTTGAATCTTCTATGAGCTGTTGCCATTCTCTGGAATTTGAGCCATAGAACCCTGGATTTTTGCCTCCAACTGCTTTCTTCATTCTTAGCCAGCTCCTCCAGCTCAACCAGTACAAAAAAACTTTTTGAATTCCTGGTAGAAAGAGATTTCGCTAATATTGTTGCTCTTACCATTAATTCATCTTCAGTCAAGTCTCTTTGATCTTGTGCCAAATCAATCTCAGTCAGCTCATTGAGAAGACTGTTTTTCTTGTTAACTAACTCCCCAAAAGTTGCTTTGCTCCATTCTTTAAGCTTTTGTTTCAAAATGAAAGAAATAATCCATTGATTATTTTCATTGATTGAAAGAGTTTATATACAATTTACATATTTCCATAATAGGAGAATCTTATTCCTATTCTACTCCTAAAACCTTATTCTACTTGGATACTAACTATACAATTATGGCAAGTATACAATACTAATTACACTCAAATACTACCTAAACTAATATACAAAATCCGAAATATACATATGATATATTGTATATCATATGTATATTTAACACACCCCCGCAGTCATAGCGGGCGGTCTTCGAACGCTGAGACTGTCCTAAAATCTTCAAAAAGGACCGAGGGAAGACCCTTTGTAAAGATGTCGGCAATTTGATACCTGGACGGGACATGGCAGACGCAAACTTGACCACGAGCAACCTTTTCGCGAACAAAGTGAATGTCCATCTCGATATGCTTAGTACGCTGGTGCTGAACCGGATTACCAGAAAGGTAGATGACACTAATATTATCACAATAAACCAAGGTCGCTTTCTGAATGGGACAATGAAGCTCTAACAACAAATTACGTAACCAACATGATTCAGAGACCACATTAGCTACCCCTCGATACTCGGCCTCTGCACTGGAACGTGATAAAGTCGACTGACGCTTTGCAGACCATGAGACCGAGTTATTACCAAGAAACATACAATAGCCAGACGTAGACCATCTGGTGTCCGGACAACCACCCCAATCAACATCTGTATACTAGACAAGTGTCGACATGGATGAAGGATATAAATGCAAGTCATAGTCAAGCGTACCCTGAATATACCGAAGGATGCGTTTGAGCGCATTCATGTGCTCAACTCTGGGATCATGCATAAACAAACACACATGATGTACGGCATACGTAATATCAGGTCTCGTGAATGTAAGATACTGAAGGGCCCCTGCAAGACTGCGATAGCGGGTCGGATCCTTGTATGGTACGCCGGCCGCAACACTAAGCTTGGGCTTAGTATCAGCTGGAGTGGAAGTGGACTTACATGATGACATCCCAGTCCTCTCAATGATCTCAGTTGCATAAGTCGGAGCTTTAACTGAATAGCCACCGCGTAATCAGACTCATAATCATAAGAAGAATCGTACTCGGCATCGGCCTCAGCTAAAGCGGAAGAAGAAGAAGCCCGGATAAAAAGAGAGATGGATAAGCTAACGACTGATTAGGAGAGCGAGACCCACTTCTCATTCTTTGCAGCAGCTTATTTGAATACCGGTGTAAAGGCGACTCGAAATAGATTTGATCCCTTCACCTCAAGGTTCAGGTTATGAGCCAGCTAGCTTTACCTTATTTGTAACAAATTCTTTTCTTGACAGAAGAATCCCTTTGGACTAAGGCGAAGGCCTTAAAAAGGAGTCAAAACTCTAACTATTGGCACTGGTCTAGCCGGGGGAACTACTCACAGAGACTTTTGTACGAGCCCAGGAAAAGACTCATTATTAATAAACGATGGTCTCGCGTAGAAATGGTTAACCACCGACACGACGAGTGACAGCAATCCCCAAAAAATAACTCAAGGGCCCCAAGTATTTTATAGCAAACTCAGAGCTGAGCATTGTCATGATAGACTGGCGTAAGGCATCGAAAGAGGCAGTCAAAATAATATCATCCACATATAACAGAATATAGGCCAAGGACGAACCACGACGGTAGATAAACAAGAAATTATCCGACTTGCTGTAAGTGAACCCAATAGTCGAAACATAGTCGGCAAACCGCGTATACCAGGCTCGTGGAGACTGCTTAAGCCCATATAAGGACTTATTCAACAAACAGACATGATAAGGATGTTTGGGATCCCTAAATCCCAAAGGTTGATGCATATAGATTGTTTTCTTGAGATCACCATGTAGGAAATCATTCTTTACATCTAACTGATGAATAGGCCATGCCTTCGAAAGAGCCAAGCTAAGCACAATGCGAATGGTAGTCGGCTTGACCACCGGACTAAACGTCTCTCCACAATCCACACCAACCTGCTGAGTCTTACCATCACCCACAAGCCGCGTCTTATGTCGGGCAAATGAACCATCTGAATTGTCCTTATGAGCAAAAATCCACATAGACCTAATAATATTAATACCAGATGGACGGGGTACCAACTCCCACGTCTTATTATCAATAAGAGCATTATATTCATCGGTCATAGCAATTTTTCAATTCGGGTTATTTAATGCAGACACATGATTACGGGGTAAGGATGATTTAAGAACATTAGAATGTAAATTAAAATGTCTTTTTGGTTTAAAAACACCCTGTTGACTACGAGTGACCGGTCTATGACTCGAGGAAGAATTGAGCGGATTTTGAGAATTTTCTGGACTCAGGACGGACGGGCCAGCAGGCACACTGCCTGCTGGCCCATTACGGTAAACAGGTGTATGAACTGGACTAGTTTCAGAATTGGGATGGACTGGCACAGTGACTATACTGGGCACTGTAGCTCGTGACGGGGCAGTGGGCCAGCTGGAGAATTTTGGGTGCGGGAGACGTTTGAAAAATGGTGAATAATACGAACTAGGCATGGGAGTACTAACCTTAGCAAACGGGAATTGGGATTCATCAAAAATTACATGGCGACTAATGATGATTTTATCAGAAGATAAATCAAAACATTTGTAACCACGATGATTGGATGGATAACCCAAGAACACACACGGGGTAGAATGGGCCTGAAGTTTGTTAATTGTGGTCGACGGAAAGAGTGGATAACACAAGCACCTAAATACCCTAAGATGTGAATACGAAGGAATCTTATTATATAAAATTTGAAGGGGGACGAATATGTCAAACCTTTGGAAGGAATAATGTTAAGAAGATATGTAGCCATTTGTAGAGCATGATGTCAAAAAGACGGGGGTATGGAAGCATGCATTAGTAAAGTGCAGACAATATTATTAATGGTATGAATTTTGCGTTCGGCTTTCCCATTTTGTGAAGACGTATGAGGGCAAGAAAAATGAAAATTGATGCCATTATTTGCACAAAATTCCCGAAACACCCCATTGTCATATGCTTTGCCATTATCACATTGGATTTTTTTATTTCACGTTCGAATTGGGTTCTAATGAATGCTTTAAATTGTAAGAAGATGGAAAAAACTTGAGATTTTTTTGCTATTGGAAAAGTTCACAAAAATTTAGAATAATCATCCAAAAAGAGAACATAATACCGATGACCCAAAGAACTAAGAACAGGAGACGTCCATAGATCACTATGAATAATATCAAATGGCAATAAAGTATGAGAATTAGAGTCTACAAATGACAACTTAACTATTTTTCCTAAAGAACAAGATTGACAATTCAGAGTGCTACGCTCACCCTTACAAGAAATAAAATTATTTTTCTCTAAGGAAGACAAAATAGACGATCCCGGATGACCTAGACGAGCATGCCACAAGGAAGGAGCAAGAGCTGCAAACACTGACATCAAGACTTGACTCGATGGACCGGAGGATTTATTCCAAGCGTGTGCATTGCGGCTTCGATATCGGTAGAAGTGGGGCCCGCTGCATGATGGGTCTGGTGGGGCCCAGGCCTGCCTCCCTGCTAACCTGGTACCCCACTGGATCACTGGACCGAGACTGGGTTGGAGTAGCTGGGCCGAAAAGAAGGCTGAAATTGGGCCCAATTACCGTGGGTTGGAGGCGCTGGAAAGCCGAGATTGTTGGGCCACTGCCTACTGGTCCAGGCCCACGGCCAGGGGCCCAAGGCTGGGACCAGTGGGGCTGAGGCCCACTGTTGATGGGGTGGGGCCTACTGCTGACGTTACCACCGCGTTTGCCACCGCGGTTTCTTCCATTATTTTTCCTAGTATGTTTGTCGCCACCGTGAGCACGGTTTTGGCCTGAATTATCAACACACCCTGGAGAATTTGTGGAGGACGTCGTCATGACCACGGGACTTGCCCCGGTAGCCGCCTTCTTAGTCAATCCGGCTTCTTCCAAAGTAAGCATGGAGCGGGCTTGATAGAACGTTGGGGGATGGTTACTTTGACGAAGTAGGGTCCCAACGCCACTAAATGCCTTGGAGAGGTCCACAACCATCTGTAGAACCAGACGATTTTCACTAGCGGGCGCACCAACGTTGCGGAGTTGGTCCGCCAATTCCTTCAACCTTTTGCAATACGCTGAAACATTCGGGAAATTTTTCATGTTGACGTGGGAAAAGTCATGCTCAAGAGTAACAACTCTGGAATTCTGATTATCTTGTAATATGTCACGCAGCCTATCCCAAGCAGCCATTGTCGTAGCGTCTTGGCTCAATAATCGTCTGCAGCAGGTCAATAGAGATAGTGGAATAAATCCACTGAAGGACGGTGACATCAAGCGTTGTCCATTACTTAGGATCATCCTCACGTTGAGGCACCTCCGTATCCTCAAGAGCCGCGGGGATTATGTGATGGATGACTTGATGCGAGCGAGCGTGAATTTTAAATAACTCTGCCCACGTCGCGTATTGGACGTTTTCTATTTCAAGAATGAGAGGTATGTGATTTTTGATGTTAGAAACAACACGGGCAGGATAAAATGTGCTCTTTGTCGTCGACATAACGAAAGAACAATATGTGATTTTGTAGAAAATTTGGAAAGAGAGGAGGTAAAATTTAACACGAAATCCGAGGAAGGGGCATGTAAATCGATGCAGTTTTTGGCCGAGAAGGGGCACGAAAAACCGAGAGAAATTTTGGAGAAGAGCGGAAGCAATTTAATCCTAGACTTCTGATACCATGAAAGAAATAATCCCTTGATTATTTTCATTGATTGAAAGAGTCTATATACAATTTACATATTTTCATAATAGGAACATCTTATTCTTATTCTACTCCTAAAACCTTATTCTACTTGGACACTAACTATACAATTATGGTAAATATACAATACTAATTACATTCAAATACTACCTAAACTAATATACAAAATCCGAAATATACATATGATATACAATATGTATATTTGACACAACATCCTTAGCTTCACACAAAATCTGTAATCAGGGCACCCTTCTACCAAAAATTCATTCCACCAGCTATGGATCAGATCATTGAAACCTTCCACCTTGAGCCACCAATTTTCAAACTTGAAATAGGACCTCTTCTGTTCCCAGTTCCCACATTCTAGTATTATGGGACTATGATCAGATACTACTCTAGGCAGCATCTTTTGTCTGATATTTTTAAAACTTTCCTCTCATTCCATGGAGTATAAAAACCTATCCAGTCTAGCTGCACTGTGGTGATTGACTCCCCTGAACCATGTAAACCTCCCTCCACTCATTGGAGGGTCATGCAGCTCTATTTCATCTATCCAGCTGGAAAAATCAGCCATAATATTTGTGATTTTGCTGCATCCTCTTCTTTCCCCATGAATCTGACTGTATTGAAGTCTCCACATGTGACCCAAGGTCCTCCACATAGTTCTCTAACTGCTGCAACTTCTTCCCAGCATTCCAATTTCTCACTTCTGGTATGAGGGCTATATAACCCAGTGAGATAGCAGATGAAAGAATTTTGTAATGATTCAAACTTAAACGAAATGGAAAATTGACCTGTTTCCACAGGGCTACCAGACCAGACCCTGCTATCCTACATAAGTAAGATCCCTCCACTACTACCAACAGCTTCAATGAATCCACACCTCATCCACCTACTAGGCCATAACTGTTTTGCAGTGGCCTCCACATCCTTATTCACCTTTGTTTCTTGAAGACAATAGACATCTGCTTTCCACTTTTGCAATGAACTCTTAACAAGGTTTCTGTTGGATAACCTGTTAAGTCCCCTTACATTCCGTGTAATTAGTTTTACATTCATTTGAAGGTTAAAGTAAGGGCTCTCCCTCTTCATTTAAACTGTATTGCAAAATTTTCAACTTATTTTTCCCAATTCCTCTGCTTCTAGGAGTTGATATTACTTTATCTTGTCCCTCCTCCATCGCAGCACATGAGTTTTCTCCCTGAGACCCTCGAAAGTTACTCCGTAAGTGCTGCTTATATCCAATATGTGGGAATCTACCCAACTGGACGCTTTGGTTTCATTGCTTTACTGATTATCCGGAATCTGTATGGCTACTGGTACAGCATCATGATGAATCTGCATGTTAGAATTTTCTGCTTGTGGGTCTTGAGTTTCTATGCAGTATTCTTTCTCATCTACTTGACTTATCACGACCCCTTCCTCGCTACTTGCATGTTGTTTTCCTCTCTTAGATGAACTTCTGATGGGATTGGAGCTTGTGATCATCGAAGAGGCTTCCCAGTCATTGTACGCCTCTCTAAGAATGATTTTTATTCCTTTTCCTTTTAAAAGTTCCACGTGCTCATCACGTGTCTTCTGGTAACTTAAGTGACTTAACAGGAGGGTTTTTTGAAGACTGGCCCAATGACAAAGTTGGGCTTCGATCCTGTGAGACTTTCGGGTCAGAAACCCCAGGCCCAATTGACAATTAAATTTTTTTCTCTGCCTCTCCACGTGCCTCTGTAGTTTCACGTGGTTTCCCCCCTTTTTTCTCTGTCTCCACACTGTATGAACAGCCTTCCGCCTTTTTACCCTTTGGTTTAAGCTCTCCGACTGCTGGTTAAAGAAATTTGAATTGCTTTCTTCTCCGGCGACCACCTTTGCCGGAATTTCGGCTCAGATCTGCATAGTGTAACAAAAATCACCGTCTTCGATTTTCACCTCCTTGGGTATGTTTGTTCCGTCACCTCTAATTTTAATCGTCGCCCATTTGAGGTGGTTTCGCTATTCTGTTTCTTCTTCTGTCTCTACCAACCTCCACAATTATCTCCAATGGATTTGAAGACCTTCTGAGACCAGAAGTGTAGAGGTAAGCCTACAATTCTAATCCAAGTTGAACTGGGTCGATTTTTCTCACCTATTGCGCCTATCATCGGATTCCACCATTGTAGCTTGATGGGAGAGTTCTTCCACACCCAGTCCCCTACAATTACTTGCTCCGTTGTAACTCTAGAAGCAAATTCAAATAGGAAAAATACATTGCCCATCTCGTATATATTCAATCCATGTGCTTGTTTCCATAGACTGCTGGACCATCTTCTAACTTCTGACAAGGTTGGTGAGATACAGAAAAAACCCGCCAGACTCCTCTTTAAAACTTCACTCTGAGATGTTGAGATATCATTAATGCATATTCTTTCCCCCCTCTTTAAAGTACATTCTGCACTTGTCTCTTTGTCCTCCCTATTTGCCCATTTAATGCTTTTAACTGCTTCATCATAAGGAATTTTACTATCAACCTGCCTGCATTCCTCTAGCTTGCCCTCATTCTTGTGACTATTAATGAATCTACCAACCTTCTCTGCGATAAACACCCACCCTGAGTTAAACGCCAGTTCAAGAATAATTATAACCCTCTTTCTGCCCCTCACATTGATCAGACTTATGTATCGTCCACATTTGTTGTAATTTCTGGCGCAAAACACTTCTGAGAAATTATTTTTTTTCTTCCATCTTTTCACCAGGTTCCCCTCATCTTGGAAGCTTCTCGCAAGGTCTGAATGATCCATTCCATAGCCTTTTTGTTGAAGGATGTTCTCGTGATAGAGTTTCTGCTTCTTTCAGTCCAGTCATACCATTCACCCGCCGTCCCGGTGGTTTTTGTAACATCGTAAGACTTAAAGCCTATCGCAAAGTAAATGGTATCTTCCATCTTCAGCTTTGTCGAGAAAGAAAAAGAGGAGAGAGAAAAGAATTGAAGGGGGGTTGATTCCGGTGATCAGAAGGATCACAAGAGAGAGAAAGAGGGAGACCTAGATCATTTTCTTGACAAGCGTGCCTGGCTTTTTTTACTATCCAAAATCCAACTTGAGTTTACAGAGCCATGGTAAAATAGTAGTTATAAGCTCAAAATCGAGGGTGTCCACTCCACAATGTCAGGAGAGCCTATGTGGATTGATGGCGCCATTATCCAATAACTTCATTCAATCAATATTAATAGAAAGTAATGTAGATCATATCAAAGCAAGCGAAGAAGAGTGCAAGCAAATTGAAATTATTACAGTCACAACAAAATTTAGGAAGTGAAAAATAGCTAACTACAAATCATTTGCATTACATGAACTTTTTTTGTTTGTAATATCTATCGTTTAACGACCAATTGACTTTCTTGTGATATCTGTTGATCTTTTCTATATTTCTATTCTGTTTATTACAGATGAAGTCACCAGAAAGGCATCCCAGAAGACATTCTCGGGGGTAATCAATGTGTCTGCAATTGATAAAATCTTTATCAGCATGTTAAATTTGAGTTGGCTAATGTTCTGTAGAAAAAGAAAATGATCGTCCAATGAGGATAAAATTTTAAAATTGTTGCTCTTTATATCATGTCGCTAAATCCCCTTGCTGTATAATTGCCCTGTTGACTCAATTTTGCTGTGCAAAACTGTTCCTCAAGAAGTCGCACATCCAAAAGATGAAAGTTGTGGAGATGAGGATGTTGAGATGTATGTGTGGGCAAACAAGAAGGGATAGGATTAGAAATGATGATATCCGGGACAGAGTGGAGTGGCCTCGGTGGAGGATAAGATGCGGGAAGCGAGGTTGAAATGATTTGGGATATGTGCAGAGGAGAGACACAAATGCCCCAGTGCGGAGGTGTGAGAGGTTGGCTATGGACGGGTTCAGGAGGGGTAGAGGTAGGCCGAAGAAGTATTGGGGAGAGGCGATTAGACGGTATATGGCGCAGGTGCGACTTATTGATTACATGACCTTAGAGGGTTGTGGAAGACACAGATTAGGGTAGAAGGGTAGTAGGTAGTCGAGCGTAGTCTTACTTATGCTTGCTAATTGGTAGTTGTAGTGTTTTATTGTAGGCCCGCTTAGCCTATCATACTAATAGGCGCAGTATTGCTTTATAGTCCCGTATAGTTTGATTTTTGTTGTTATGTGTCATTTAGTGTACTTTGTTTATATTACTTACATGCGTTAGTTACTGCTTCTTTTTTCAGAATGCGCTATCATGGCTTTTTCGCTTTTGATACCAGCATTTTCATACTGCTTTAAATTTTTCTTTTTTGCCCGGGTATAACCGTTTCTCTTGCTTTGCTTGTGCTTATGCTTTGTCTTGAGCCGAGGGTCTCTCGGAAACAGCCGCTCTACCTACCAAGGTAGAGGTAAGGTCTGCGTACACTCTACCATCCACGTTGTGGGATTTCCCTGGGTATGTTGTTGTATGGTCTTTTTAACCACAGCTAAATTTTCTGGCTAATCCCCTTCATCTTTTTGGCCCCTTCCAAAGAAGTTCTGTCGTACTTTGAAAAAAATTGTGTTTAATGTATTATAGAGTTTTGGTAGAACGATGTTCTTTGAGTTTAAAGTCTTATTTCACAACCCTTTTAGGAAGACAAGGTGAGGCTTGAAAAGCAATTACATGATATGGCAGTGGCCATTGAAAGATTGGAAAGTAGTCGGCAGAAACTTCTAATGGAGGTAAAACCTCTATATATATTTTTCCATTTTGCAATGTGGAATTCAAAATCATTCCATTCTGTTCATATTTCAGATTGATTCACAATCCTCTGAGATAGAGAGGCTATTCGGGGAAAATTCTAATCTTTCGTCCGCTCATCAAGAAGCTCTAGGTGTGGCGGTGCAGTGGGAGAATCAGGTATTTTTTAAGTTCTTGAAGTTATATGAGGATGAGCAGACGGTATGATGCCTATTCACATTGCTTCGTAGATTCTTTGAAATATTCTTATATGTAATTTCTTCCATGTGGTCCGGCCCTTCTCCGGACCCCGCGCATAGTGGGAGCTTAGTGCACCGAGCTGCCCCTTTTTTTTTTAATTTCTTCCATGTCCTGTTTCAATAGTACTAACTCATGCTCTGTATATAATTACTGACAAGTCTGTTATACTTTTTCTTAACGTAATCTTTGATTGTAATTAATAGTTGATGGATTCGAGGAAGGTTTATGACTGTCGTTTCTTTCATGAGGTTGGAACCAAAAAGTATGGATAATTGCATAAGAAGTTACCTGGGAAGAACTAGGCAATGAATCCCGCAATTTGTTAACCCTCAAAACCAAATAGTCTTGGTGTATGTGTCTAAACATCTGTGGATTGGAATCATAGTTTGAAGCGCTAATAGTACCACTGAGAACAAAAAAGATGTCTAATCTTTCTTTAAGTCAGAAATCAGTACAATAAAAATATCATCTTCTTGAGGAAGATTTTGGGTTAGCTGGCTTCTGCTACTGCAAATTCTTAAAGTACTCAATAGTTTTCTCAGTTTGGCTACACGTGATTTTCCCCCCTACTCCTTAAGCATAACCTTTGCTCTAGCAAAACTCTTATACACAACAGTCTCATTTACTTCTGCTCTTAGATGCAATCAGTTGGTTGAATATGTTTCTTTCTTTTGGCGTATGAGATAATTTTCTTAAAAAATTATGTTGTAATTTATTACATCCTCAATGTAGCTCCAATTTTCGAATATGTCTCTTCGGGTGTCAAAGGCATTATTTTTGAAGTACTCCCACGCAGGTCAAAGATTGTCTCAAGCAAAATGAGGAGCTTCGTGCTGTGTTAGATAAGTTGAGGACAGACCAAGCTGCAAACAACAACCTAATCCAGCAAGGCATCTCGGGATCTATCAAAGGCAGCCAAAATGCAATTGAAGGCACAGAATATGCTAAAATCCTCTCCATCAAGGTTGTTCGTCAAACTTTTATCCGTTGTTCATAGAATGTTACTACGTGCTATTTGAATTTGAATCTGGTTTCACTGCATCTTGAAAATGCAATTGGAGAATTGTCACCCCGTGCCTTTTACGTTCATTTAGGTTGAATAGCATACAGGTAGATGCATTAGAACTGTAATAAAAGAGCTACTCTATTTCATTCATGCATGTATGCTGCAACTTCTGAACAGTCTGTTATGCCACAGATTTTCTTCTCAAGATACATGTTGACAGTTAGATTGAATTCCTTGTCATTGTGATATTGGTGCAGTGTAAGATAATATTATATATGTCCTAATTGGTTGTTCATTTAGGGTCAACTAGCTGAAGAACAGAGCAAAACAGAAGCCTTGTCTGCTGAAATCTTGCAGCTCAATGCACGGCTCCAGCAGGCCACGCAAGCATACAACAGTCTCACTCGCATGTATGGATCTAATCTTGCTTACTCTTAAAACTTGTTGACATATTCTGGAATCCATCTTCATAAGCATTGCTGATATCCTGTTTGTTATTAACTACCATTCAAATATTTTCCAGCTATAAACCTGTTCTATGGAACATCGAGAATAGTCTCGTGAAGTTGAAACAAGATAGCACGGTGAGAGCCCAGTGAAGGTGTATGTTTGTAAGTGGTCCTGTGAAGTTGAGGCGACAATTACATGGTGAATGGGCAATGAAGGCCAGTATATAAATAAATCATTCTATGAATCTATTTGACACTCGTTGAGCAAATATTCATTATTTTCCTTCATGTAACCGCGGGGATGTGTATTTTTTTCTGGTGATGTGTTTTCTACCAATTAGTGATGTATACATGGACCTTTTTATTTTTCAAAAGGGGGAAATGGGGAAAAAAGGAGAACTATTCATTACTTCTTCAGTGCTTCATTTTCTGACAAACTGTTTGCTTACCGTTGGGAATGAATAACTAGCAGGTTAGATTGCGTGTATTTCCTGAAGTTCTTTCCGTCCTTTGTTCTCTTTCTTGACTTTTGCTGAAGTCGCATTTTTGAAAAAAGTGGATTCCCGCCAGCTCTCATACTTGGCCAAGGAAGATACTCTTTAACAGTTTTTGTTTTGTTTTTTATCTATTATTCTGGTTGGAAAATATTATTGGATTGGTTTTACCTATATGTGGCCAGTGGGCCGGGGTCGGGTCTGGTGGGACTTGCTCCAGTCCCGTCCCGATCCCGATCCCGTCGGAATCGGGGTGGGGTTGGGGTCGGGGCGGGGTCGGGGCGGGTTTTCCTTTTTTTTATTTTTTTTTATTAACATATATATATAAAAAAACTCAATAAACAAGACAAGATAGTGTAATAAAAACATCCCAATGCTGTTTTTGTGCCTCTTATATTATTTAATAGACATGATTTTTTTGTAATACAAATACAACTGTCTAAAATCTAAATTGCAACTTGGTGGTATTGTCCAAAAGTTGAAAATTATATAATAAAATTGCAATTAAAAAAATTACATTCTCAAAAAAACTTGTTCTAATTGCTTGATGATTTCCTGTGGTTCTTCGGTTGGAATTGATATTTGTTGGTCAAATTGATCCATGTCGATTCCACTACCTTCGGTTAAGATTTTGTTGTAGTTTTCATCTTCTTCTTCGTTGATCTCCGGTTGACCGCACCTTCCTCACTCCGCTCGTATCCAATCTCTGAATAATACTGTAATTTTCAAGCTGTCTCCGGCTAATGAGTGTATGTGGTCTCCTATTTGATATCTGCCGGCAGAAAAAGCGCTTTCAGACGCAGTTGATGACGCTTGAATGTTCAAAACATCTCGGGCCATCAATGAAAGTGTCGGAAAGGTCTTCTCATTCCTCCAGATTTCAAAGAAGTCTTCATGTCCATCTTCATTGATAACTTCTTGATACTGCAGATGTAATCCTGCAAAACAAAAATATCCAACTCGCTAATTTGGTTAGTAGTAGAGGTACTGGCCAAGACATTCTATTTCTGAGGCTTTCAATACTAGCCGCAGAAACATGTCTTTTGTGAGGTTGTGTTGAAGATGAAGAAGATGGTATGGAAGCCGGTAAGTTACTAGCATTTTCTTGTTGATAAAATCTATATATTTTTTTGCATTGGTGTTCTACACTAGACAACACTTCTTCTTTAGTTTGTTCAATAGGTAGTGGGTAATTTAGATTTTTGGGACTTGGAGGTGGTAGTACTTCTATACAATCGTAAATAGTTTCAATTAGTGATTTAGTACCGTCTATTTTAATAGTAGGATTTAATACAGAACCAATAATATAAATAGTGGGAATAAGAATAAAATATTTTTTTAATAGCTAAGTAATAAAAATATTAGAGTTATATAAAACAACATAGTTGAAATAGTAGGATAATATATACCGAAAAATTCTTTTGTTGCTTGAAAAAATTTCTCTAAAAATACAATAAGTTCGGAAATTTTTACCCAATCACTATCTAAAATCATATCAGCTGGATTTTTATTATGAGAGTTAAAAAATAAAGTTATAGATATTCTATAGTCATAAGCAACAAGTAGTTGCTCGTATAAAGAATTCCACCTAGTGGATACTTCTTATGGAATTTTTTTATAAGATAGTCCACAATCGTGACAAATTTTTTTATATTCTTTTCTACGTTGTAGTTTATTACTTTTAAAAATAAAGTTTATAGCAAATTGTATTTTACTAAGAATGTCTTCAAAAAGTGATAGACCATCATTTACAATTAAGTTATATATATGGCACACGCATTTTATATGAAAATGATGTGGAAAAGATGGAGTTAAACTATTTTTTAAAATTGTAACTGCGTAATTGTTAGAAGAAGCGTTATCTAATGTAATAGTCATAATTTTATCGGTTATTCCGTAATAATGGCACACTTGATAAATATTATCTGCAATAAAAGTACCAGTGTGCCTATCATCTATATATCTATACGCTAAAATACGTTTTTGCATAGACCATTTATAATCTATCCAATGACAAGTTACAGTTAAATAATCATGGCTGTTAGTACTACGACCTATATCAGACGTGATAGATACTTTGCCATTAAAATGATATAATGAATAACGTAAATATTGTTGATATTCATGCGCGAATTTAAATACATCTCTCTTAACAATTGATCTAAAAAAATCGTTAAAAGCAGGATTATATATATCTCTAATGTAATGAATAAAACCGGGAGATGAAGGAAATGAAAAAGGCAAACCCTCCACAGCAACTAATTTTGATATTGCTTCCCTATCTCTATGTTTATTGTATTTAGGGCCTACAATTCCCCCCGTCATAGGATTAATTTGACCATTTACTTGGTCCGGGACAGTATCAGTATGTGAACCTTGTCCCGATGGAGCGGACGTTTGCGCAACCGGTTTTGAAGCCTGGTATTGGGCATACCTAGCTGGATGAGCACTTACTACGTGTCTAATTAAACCCCCCGTCCCACCGTGACCTTTTTCAGTTTTAAATTTTAAAATATTTTTACAAATTTTACATATAGCTACTTGATTCTCTACGTCCCTATCAAAAAATGTCCATGCATCTGATTTTAATGGTCGTTTTGCTGGACCTCATCTCATACTAGGGGGAATAGGAGGTATTTCAGTTGAAGGTGCACTAGTGGGTGTGTTGTCATCAACATTAGTGGGTGTATCATTTAGATCATCGTCTAAATTAAAGTCTTCTTGAGTTCCAGAAAATAGCTCATCGTCTAAATCTAATGGTATTGTAGGAAAATGTTGAGTATCAACAAAATCATCATGTGTAGGAATAAGATGACTAGAAGAAGTACACTTGCCCTGGTTGCCGCCCCTACTAGAAGAAGCACCCTTACCCTTAAACATACCTCTTAATCATTTCATTTTAATTATGATAATAAATAATTAAAGACAATAAAATTAAGTGCGCTAAATAAAATAAACAGACAATAATAATTTAATGAAGGAACGAATGTACCAAACGCCGACGTAACGTCGACGTGTAATCGAGAGGTTGAAAATTGAAACTTTGCTCGATGGAAGATCCTCAAGCTAGTTGCCAACTTCACTCCCAATTCCCAAATGAATAAATAAAATTGAATATTTAGCAAACAATGTAGGTAGAGAGATATATTGAGAGATTGTAGGAAGTTTTGTGAGAAAGATGAAGAGAAAATGAGTTATTTATAGTTGAAAAATTAGGTTAAAGTGTAAATATAATAACTTATGAGTTAAAAATAAATATTAAGGGGTAGGGGGGGTTGGGGAGGCCTAAAATGGCCGTTGCCCAACGGCCAAAATCTAAAATGGCCGTTGGTGCAACGGTTATATTTGCAAAGGAGAGCTCTCGGTCGGGCTCGGGGTCGGGCTCGGGGCGGGCGGGCCTGGGGCGGGCTCGGGTCTGACGGGACGAGACATTGTCCCGTCCCGAGTTCGAGTCCCGCTACCGTTTTTTTTTAAGCGGGGTCGGAGCGGGACCGAGGCGGGCTCGGGACGGAGTCGGGCCGTCCCGGCCCACTAGCCAGCCCTAGTTTTACCCAGGATACTTATTAGCTTATAAGTCCATAAGTTTATCTTCCTATTAAATCTGAAACATTCGCCTATAAATAAACCATTGTAATGAAAAAAAGTTTTATTTTCTAACATTTTGTTTCTGGAAATAAATGACTGCTAGGATTACATATTGAGATATACTCTCAGCATCTTCTAGAGGACATCAAACAACAATATACCCAGTGTAATTCCACAAGTGGGGTCTGGAGAGGGTAAGATATACGCAAACCTTACCTCTATCCTACCTCTACATCCGAGTTGTGGAAATCAAAGAATACTTATGCTTTGTGATAATTCTTATAAGTTGTTGCAGATCCGATTCTGCAGAGTGAAATCTGAAAGTCTCCTAAACTAGTATTTAGGATTAACTCTATTGATAGTTGCAGACTTACTTTCTAGTTGTTTTACGTGATTTATATGCTTGAGAAATATGTTTTTATGTATAGTCTTGATTTTTTTATTGCAATAAGTCATGTATGTAAATGCATAATTTTTGCATGAGAAGTTAGGGTTTATGTATATCTCGTTATGAATTTTTTGATGATATGTAGATCATACATTTTGGCTTATATGAAGTTGAATTTTTGAGATCTAGGTATTTATTATCACAAATTTTAACCACAAAAATTCAGTAATCCATGTTTCATGTAATATTTGCGCAAGTTTTGTTGTGCAATATGTTATTAACACGTTTTTTTTAGCAAAATCAATAATCAATTGTGATTATCATTGAAAATTAGGATAGGATTTTAAAGAAATTTTGTTTGGGTGTTTGTTTGAAAAATCAGTTAATTATCATAAGGATCGATTTTGAACGATTTTCTTGAAATTAGTGTTCCAAATAAGTCCTAAAGTAAGTGTTACGACTTTAATATGTGTTTTAGACAATATCAATTTGGCAGGAAAATACGTTTTCTGGCTGGAAATCGATGAACTCGCCGGCAGAAAGAGTCACTATTTTAACAAAATTTTGGCACTGTTTTATGAGTTTTCGAGCAACTGATACTTGAAAACAATCCTAAAACACGTTTGGGATAAAAAGTTTGTACTATCATTGGATCAAAATAAGCTAAACGTGAAGAAAAATTTATTTGGGTCTCAGTTTTTCGAAGCTGGATTACGTTTGACCTGCGATTTGGGGAAGAAGACAGAGAAACGAGTGGCTGCGAAGCCCACTCGCGGGTGGTGGCGCGCGCGGCATTCCTTGGGCTTCGTTTTCGGTGAATTATTTTTTGTTTTGTTGGAAATTAAAATTTCTGATTTTCCTATATTTTAAAAATAATTTTTGGATGCTGAAAAATATTTGTTCTGTAATTGGTACTATTCTGAAAATATTAATTTCATATTGATTATTCTGAGTAGTAATTTTTAAAAATAAAATATATAAAAAATTATGTTATGATGCAGACAGCATGTTTGTTTGTCCACTCTGATTTTTGGTTTATGAAAAAATAAAATCTCTTTTCTAAGTAAAATTATGTTTAAATGTTGATTTTTTTATTTGTTTTTCGATAGATACGAAATTTATATTTCAAATCAAATTAAACTATAATCTAGATTAAGATCTGACTTATCATTGATATGAATATATTCTCGTATAGATACTACGCGCTTAATTGTAATTGAGGAATAAAAGTGTTTGTTGGAATATTTTTATTTGGTAACAGGAAGGGCGCGAGGCGATGGCATCGCATCGGCAGAAGCATCGGTAGAATAGACGTGAGTATTGGCACGGGCTGGTCGAAGGCAGGAAGGGCGCAAGGCGATGGCATCGCATCGGCAAAACAGGCCCGAATGTTGGCACAGGCCTGGTCGATGGCAACAACGACGCGATACATGCGAGGCGCAGATCACACGCGAGGCACATGACTAAGGTGACGGTTACGTCCATGTGTGCGCACATGCGACAGTTTCACCATGTGCGCAGCACATACGACGGTTACTGCGCGAGACGGACGTGAAGCGCGAGTTTGTTGAGTGGAGCGAAGTGCTCCTAAGTTGTGCCTAAGTGTTTCCTTGTTTTATGGCTGGCATGTGCCATGCACGCCCCCTATGTCCCATTGTAACTGCCATTGGCAGATTTCCCCTATTTAAGTTGTATTTCGGCTAAGGCATTAGGTAATCCACAACATCCTCAATATCTGAAAAAATGTAATAGACTAGCGAGCAAGTGTTAGTCTTAGAGATCAGCAAGCAAGTGTTAGTCTTAGAGATCAGCGAGCAAGTGTTGGTCTTGACACCCAACAGTGTGCATCGATCCGTCTAGAGGCCAAAGTCTGTGTGGTCCGTCTAGAGGTCGATGTGTGGGTCAGTTTTGTAGTCTCATTGTAGACGAGAGTCCTTTGTATTATTGAGAATAATAAAAGGCGTTGTTGCTGTAAACGTGTGTGTTCCGTTCATTCCTTAAAGTCCCTAAAATATTCTAAGTGTGAGAAACGAGTTTGAGTGAAACAGGCTGAAGTTGGCTGTGTTAGTCGACTGTCGTGCAGGGTGAACTAAAAAAAATCGACCCTATATCAAGTGGTATCAGAGCAGGTTGCCTACGTTGCATATGATAGCTGGCGGAAGTTTAAACACTGAATTGAGGGGAAGGATCGAACGGTTGGAGGCGTTAGTGGGCATTACTCACAATGTCGAGGGTTTGTTTGATGTTCTCAGCCAGATTCATGGCACAAACACCGAGTTCAATTTAGGCATTGTGGGAAGTTGACAACCATGAAAGAGCGGAGTAAGTCGCTTGTTGGTTGAACAACTTCAAAACGGGAGCGGGGTATGGTCTCGGTTGCGAGAGTACAAGCTCTATGGGGTCTGATTTTGTGAAGAAATTAGATCATTTGCTGCCAATGACCCATTATGTGTTAAGATAATGAGTCAAGTTCGAAGTGGATGTGAGGAAGGATGGGATATGAAACGGATGCTTTGCTTACTATTTCAAAAAGTTGAGACGCTGGCAGAACCGCATGAGGAAGTATGCGGATAAACACTGTGGCTCTTATATCGTGGTGTGATGGACCGTGGAAGTGTTCATGATGTAGGCGATAATGCTTACAAGTGGGGACTGCGGATAGGTTGAAGACTTGCAAGAAGTGGCCACTTGGGAGAGTTCTTCATCGGGGTAGTTCAACAAATAGGTGGAGGAGTCACCTTAAAATCGCTTCGACGAGGGCGTCGAGTTCAATTGGTGCGGGTGGTTTGTTACACCCCTAGACTCGTCATGGCGGATGTGAGGCGAAAGCAATGTTAAGGGCTTGTGTTGTGCCCTTGGCATTGGCTTATGTGGGAATTCGTGCAATGTAAGGCTAAGGCAAGGTTCTTGTGTGTACAAGGAAGATTGATGGAGGGCAGTGGCACGAAGATACGCATGACATTGATAGTGCATACGTGCAAGGCAGTGAGATGACTCGAACAAACGTGAATGTTGGCACGGGTTGAACGAGGGCAAGGCAGGCCTTGACAAAGGATGGTGGCACGGGCAGACGCATGGCAACAATGGGGCATTCGTGCAGTGTGGCTAAGTTGAATGGCAGTGTCATGCGGCCAAGGCATGGCAATGGTGGGAAAATGGTGCAAGGCAGGAAAGGCGTGAAGCGATGACATCGCATCGGCAGAACAAACATGAGTATTGACACGGGCTGGTCGAAGGCTGGAAGGGCGCGAGGCGAAGGCATCGCATCGGCAGAAGCATCGGCAAAACAAACCTGAGTGTTGGCACGGGCCTGGTCGATGGCAATAAGGGCGTGATACATGCGCGAGGCGTAGGCATCACGTGGGCAAGAAAAAGAAGTAAAATGCGGCTAAGTGTTAGGGCGAAGCTGAGGCAAAGACAAATCACACGCGAGGCGCATGACTAAGGCGAAAATTACGTCCGTATGCGCGGCACATGCGACAGTTTCATCATGTGCGCAGTACACAAGACAGTTACTGCGCGAGGCAGACGTGAAGCGCAAGTTTGCTGAGTGGGGCGAAGTGCTCCTAAGTTGTGCCTAAGTGTTTCCTTGTTTTATGGCTGGCATGTGCCATGCACGCCCCTATGTCCCGTTGTAACTGCCATTGGCAGATTTCCCTTATTTAAGTTGTATTTCGGCTAAGGCATTAGGCCATCCACAATATCCTCAATATCTGAAAAAATGTAATAGACTAGCGAGCAAGTGTTAGTCTTAGAGATCAGCGAGCAAGTGTTGGTCTTGACACACAACAGTGTGCATCGATCCGTCTAGAGGCCAAAGTCTGTGTGGTCCGTCTAGAGGTCGAAGTGTGGGTCAGTTTTGTAGTCTCCTTGTAGACGAGAGTCCTTTGTATTATTGAGAATAATAAAAGGTTGGGCATTGTTGCCCGTAAACGTGTGTGTTCCATCCATTCCTTAAAGTCCCTAAAATATTTTAAGTGTGAGAAACGAGTTTGAGTGAAACAGGCTGAAGTTGGTTGTGTTAGTCGACTGCCGTGCAGGGTGAACTCGTAAAAAATCGACCATGTATCAAGCTGAGTTGAGTTGCTATGGTTAATTTATACTTGACCTCTATCCTTAGGCGTTGTTTAGGAGAGTAATAAACTTTTGACTCTAATATTATGTTTGTATTTATTAGTTCTATTTATTTGCTAAAGTTATATTTGTGTGTATGCAAAAATATTAAACATGCGCATTTTTATGTTAAGTGTGGAACTTTGTATTTCATATTTTATAAATATTTTTAACTTTTGTGTTCCACAAATATCAGGTATGTTGCTTTCAAGGACGTTGTTGCGGTCCTTATCAAAGTGACAAGCTCAACAGAAACAATTATAAACCTTTAAAACATTGAATTTTAATACAATTTTTAACACCATAAATTATGTCATAAATAACATTACTAATGGCAACACAACCCGACATATGCAAACTTTGAAGACTATGACACTTGAAAAATAAGAATCTCTTAGCTCACATTACGTCACTGGGCAGTGATAATATCACAGGAAAAATTATAGACTCACATGATTGCTAAAGATTCGTGGAATGCTCTTGAAGCTAAGTAAGATGGTACTAAAGTTACCAACTTTAGGGTCCTAAGTCGACTAATAAGCAAAAAGTTCAAGTAATTGTATGTTTCCTTCCTAAAAATTAAGAGAATATAAAAAATCATCTGACTCATAATGAGTATAATAGTATGTTTTGTGGAGTGAGATAATTTCATTAATAATAATAATTTTCTAAAGGGGTTACAAAATATGATAAAGCCGACAAGGGGATATAAAGGAAATCAGCAAAAATGACCTCCAGTAGCGGATGATGAGGCTCTGTCTGTCCAAGCCTTCTTGGCCCTTCGAATGATAGTCTGAATCAAGAGGTGAGTCGACGTCAGCAACAAATCTATCCAGAACCCTTTCTCTGTGAAAGTCAGTGGAGCATTTTCATCAATCGCTCTCTTCATCCGCGCATCGAGGTCATCTAAGTATTAGTGTGTGAACTTCGACTCCTGAGTCGAGCTAGCTATGATGGCTTGATCATGTTTTATCTTTTCCAAGTATTTGGCATCTTGGTCATCTGCTCGTCTTTGTGTCAGGCGCATTTTGATTTTGGCTTTGAAAGTTTGTTCTTGGACACAATGGTAACGTTTGGATCTGGGAGTGAGGTTGCCTTGCAAATGTGCCCTCAACCAGTCTTTGTAGTGTTCATCGTCACACCCGGGGTGAAACCTATCTTGAGCTAAAGTGTCAGACCCCACTCGACTGTTCCATTCCCCTATGATATCCACAACCTCCTGGATCTAATCTTTCTCAGAATTGATTATATACTGACCTATGTTTCCTACTTAGGGTGATAACTTGCGTTCTACCAAACTGTCTCAAAACCCTAGCAGGTGCATAAGGACGGATTCCTCGGATCCCCATTAGTGGTAAGAACGGGCATTTACACCCCGTAGTTTTGTGTGCAAGTGAGAGCGTAGTTAGTCGACTTGAGGTCTGGTGGCTCAAGATCCCTTCCGAGGGTCACTTATAACTTAGATGGATGTTAAGAAGGTGTACGGAAGGTCAGAGGTCATTTGGATTGAAAGAAAATATCCCTCAACGAAGTTCGACAAAGTTAGCACGATATGCTAAGCGTTTCGCATCGCGAAACCTATTTTGCTTCACGAATTTGGCTACAGCTTAAGGTCACCCCTTGGCCACCTCACTGCCACCATATGCGGTGGGGGATGCGGCCGCAGACTAGCATATACATCGCATAACCACCCGCATATGTGAGGCGATGGAGAGGCCTATTTAAAGACAAGTTCGAGGCAACTCACTTAACATTTCATTTTCGACCCAAATAGTTCATAGACACTCCCAAATCCAAAGGCTCTTATACAATTGAAGAGCATATCCATAAGCTTATGATGTGATTTCCTCCTTGGAAAGCCTAGATCATCTTTAAAATCCTCTTTAATTTGTTGAGTAAAGCTAGAGTTTCTTGGAGCTTCGAATGAAGCTTATTGTAAGGATATCTTGGCTATTTAAGGTAAGGTTTTTCTACTCTCGTATGTTCTATAGATCCTCTTAGACTAGCTAGTTGAATTAGTAAAGATAACTTGTGAGATTTGAGTTAAACTCTATGACGGAGGAATGTTGATTGTTGGGTTGCTTTGATTTAGTTCTTGATATGTTAATGGCTGGATATGGTGGAGTATGGTAGTTTTGATATTGGTTTAGTTGTAACTAATGAAGAGGAGTTGATAGTATCTTGGTTGCCATGAGAACAAAGCATGAGAAATGCACTCTAAGTGTTCGATAGAATGTCGTAATGAAGTAATCTTGTAACTATCGACTTGATCTTGATCCGAATTATCTCTATTACGTAGGTCGTCGATTGTAAAGCGGGTGAAACCTTGTAGGATTAACGTTGGCCAGACGACAAGGTATGTAAGGATTGTCTTTCCTTTCTTTTGACATGATCTTAGAGAAAACGTCACGAAACAAAATGTTTCTTAAGCAAATCTATTCTTGAAGGTTAGAAATATGATTATTCTTGATCTTTGAAATGTGTCATGAACCTTATATGTCCCTTTCCGTTTCTACTTTCTGTATTTTTATGATATCTCTTGATATGTGAGGATTTTGAGCTTCTTGTTGATTTACCATGATTGATATACGTAGTTACATAATGATAGTCGGAGGGTAATGACCTTATGTCACTCTGTCCCTGTTCATAAAAGTTTTCTGAAGTCATTCATGCATTTTATATATATGCATCTATTTTACGACATCGGACCGCGCTATAGTCGGTCGGGTACGACACTTATATTTGCACATCACTGTAGTTGGGTACGTTATATTAGCCCCAGAGAGCGGCTTGATCATGGCATTGCCCTATATATATATATATATATATATATATATATATATATATATACGATGTCCACAGTGGCTTTCTGAGGTCTCAGGTTGTCTATTGTCCTTACTTTATTTTTGTTACAATCTTTACTTATGTTTATTTGCCTTACATATTAAGTACATCCTTTTGTACTGATGTCCCTTTGTTAGGGTGTTGTATTTCATGCCCGCAGATGTAAATAGATGTTCAGACGCTCCCCATAATAGGTGATCGATCCAGCTGTTGATTGTCACGTTCCCTTCTTTTGGATCTGTCATAGGGTTTTAGTAGGTTATGGTTTTGATGTATATATGTATTTTGGGTATGGCGGGGCCCTGTCTCTACCTGTTGCTACTCCATGATATATCTAGAGGCTTGTATATTCGAGTCTTGTGTACAGTCATTTTGTATGGCCTTGATGGCCTTTCCGATGGTTTCTTACGCTTATGATGGTCTTGTCGGCCTTAGTATGTATATGTTCGATTGTAAAGCGAGTGAGACTTGTAGGACTAACATTGGCCAGAAGATGATGTATGTAAGGCTTGCCTTTCCTTTCTTTTGGCATGATCTTAGAGAAAATGCCACAAAACAAAATATTTCCTATAGCAAATATATTCTTGAAGGTTAGAAGTATGGTTATTATTGATCTTTGAAATGTGTCATGAACTTTATCCGTCCCTTGCCGGGAGTACTTTTTGCATTTTTATGATATCTCTTGATATGTGAGGATTCTAAGCTTCTTGTTGATTTACGATGATTGATATACGTAGTTACATAATGATAGTCAGAAGGTAACGACCTTATGTCACTCCGGCCTTGTTCATAAAAGTTTTCTGAATTCATTCATGCATTTTATATATATATTTTTTATGACATCGAGTTGTGCTATAGTCAGTCGGGTATGACACTTATATGTGCATGTCACTGTAGTTGGGTAAGTTATATTAGACCTAGAGAACAACTTGATGACACTGCCCTATAGTGTGGCTTATATATATACGTATACATTTTTAACGAAAGCATGCATTTCACGTGCGTACAATGGCTTTCCGAGGTCCCAGGTTGTCGTTTGTCCTTTAATTTTGTTATTGTCTTTACTTATATTTATTTGCCATACATATTCAGTACATTCTTTCATAGTGACGTCCCTTTGATGGATCGCTGTGTTTCATGCCCGCATGTGAAGATAGACGTCCAGACGCTCCCCCACAGTAGGTTACATGATCCAGCAGTTGATTATCACACTCCCTTCTTCCGGACCTGTCATAGGGTGTTGGTAGTTTATTGTTTTGATGTATATATGTATTTTGGGTACGACAGGACCCTGTCCCAACCTGTTGCTACTCCATGATGTGTTTAGAGGCTTATAGACTTGAGTCTTGTATAAAGTCATTTTGTATGGCCTTGCCGGCCTTTTCGATGGTTTATTACGCTTATGATGGCCCTGTCGGCCTTATTATGTATCTATTCATATGTTGTATTCTCTTTGTTTGCAGGTTGTTGCATCATATTTTTATATAGTTGTCGTTCTAAGGCCTTGTCGGCCAGATCCTGAGATATTCATGATGTGTCTTGAGGGTAGTACTTCGAGCAATTAAGGCATTGGGTGCCAGCCACCCCTCCCCCCAAAGTTGGGGTTTGACAAAGTCGGGGAACATCTACTGTATGTTATGCTCCCTAAATCTTGAATAGATAAAGGCCCAACCCTATTTGGTTTGGTTCTCGAGGTTTGGACAATGGGTTTTTAGGTCGTCCTTCCTATTTTGGTTGTTTAGGTATAAGGGACCATCAGATTTGTTCAAGTGTTTCATGATCCACCGTTGTAACAGTAGGTTGCATCCTGAAGGTTTCAGCATTGACCTAAAAATGGATACAAGTCGCCTAGGATGACGGGGACCAAGTCAAAATATTTAGTTTCTCCATTTGTGGTTATGCCATTAAAGATAGCATAGGTTACATAAATGACACGAATATCTATGGCAAGGTGTCTATCTTTGGGAAAGACCATGAGTCTTAATAGACATATGGCAAAGGCAAGGGTCGGGCAGCCTCCCAGTTGGGAAAAGTTCAAAACTCGACGGAGTACTCTATGAATCCCCTTTTGGTTCTAAAATGGTTGTAAAGATCCCTGAAGGCTACGGTTGGACCGAAGATCCAATTGGCACTGGCTAAGGATAACAGTTTCATGATTTCATCTAGAGTAGGCTTATGTGGGACCAAAAGGTTATGGTCATGTTTCTTTTTCCTTCTTATACAAGTTTTGTTACTGTCTATGCAACCCCAGATCTCATCCAAAGTTGGGTCATTTCAATCTTGCCGAACCTAAACACCATTCTATCATAATCCCAATATCCGGTAAGGACCTAAATCAGTTCCTTACAACCCTTCATCGTCATCAACAAGGGTAGGTGTCCCAAATAGTCTGTAAGTTTCTTTTATTGTGTGGTATCTAACCAAGCCCACCAAATTTTTAGCATCTCGGGTACATTGAGGTCCATGTGAAACTTTAGGTTGGTATGCATCTATAAGGCACAATCATGTTTCCAATTAGCAAGTATTTGGATGTGGTGTCTTGGGGTCATATATGTCTAAAATATCAAAATCAGTCTAGGTAAGCATGCACTAGTCTGTTGGAATTTGGCTTCGCTCTATCCTAGGCAATCTAGAGTGATCTTTCAAATGACCGGGACTCAAGCGAACAACTCGAGGTGAACCATTGTGAACTGTTGGACGACCGTGAACAAACTCCGTCTTCAACGTGTTCCAAGGAAATAATTTAGACTTTTAGTCAAGAATCGACCGCGAACCTGCGTAGTCACATTTGAAACCATGCAATGTTTTCCAGTTTGGTGGAGTTTATGATATGCATGTCATGATAGTTATATTTGAAAGAATTTAAACTCATAAGCAAGTAATCACAATAAATCATATTGTGTTGAAATTCTTATGGTTAGAACCTCGGATTATCCCCAGAGGAGTCTCCACCTAATTCATAGGAAAACCTAGTTAAAAGGTTTATTCAAACAAAAGAAGAAAATCTTTAAAACAAGAGTTTGAGGTAAGGGTTCTAGTAAATCCTCATAGAAGGCGTGAGACACCCCGATATAAAGAATCTGTAGAATACAGTTGACCTTCGAGTTTCATAGTATGATTATTGTGTTTACTTGCTTAAAAATTATTCAAATTCTTGTATATAAAAGTCATGGCATATCATTTGAAGTCGTTGGCAAAATCCTTTTATTTAAAAAGAGAGTTGAGTTGTAACACATCGTACCTTCAAACTAAGTCATGATCATGATACAAGAGTTTAGAAAACTAAGATGGGGAGTTAAAGTTGAAAAACTAGTTTCGGTTCTGTAAATCCTATTTTACACCTGAAATATATGACCCATAGAAAATGTTACGGACTGTATAAAGTGACCGTACAAATCACCGTCGAATTGACGATGTATGGTAGGATTATCCAGAACCGTATAAAATTACATAGACCATTTTTTTACCGTAAGGTTTCCCCTAGCTTTGGCAGTCACTAGTTAGTTGAACTTGGGTGACAATCATTTTGGACGGATCGTACAAAATTATGACCCGTACCCCTCATCATACATAATTATACGGTCCATACCCGGACCTTAGAAAAGGTTACAAACCATACAATACGACCGTAAAACCTCCGACGAACTGAACAATATAAATATGCAGAGTTAGTTCAAAAAATCAATTTTCTTATTTTTCTAAGCCCTAGAACGAAGTTCTCTCCTTCCATCATCCTCATAACTCAAGGTAAGCCCTTTCTATGAATTTCCACGCGATTCTAATGAATTATACTCAATTCCTAAGTGAAATTCATTGTTTCTAACCTAGGGTTTTCAAGAAAATCCAACCCAAGAGATTAAAGTTCAAATTTTGGGTTTATTCTTCAAAGTTTAGATTTTTATTACAAGTATTGGATCGATTAAGGTATGTAGAACTTCTATCCACGTGTGGGAACATCGTTGCTCTTCCCACACCACGCTTATCCATGAAACCATGAACTTTTATACTTAGGATTTTATTCCAAGTTCATAACAACCCTAAATTATACATATTATGATACATCATGATTGTGTTACTATTTCCTTATTGTGTTCTTGATATTCCGTTATGGTTATTTGGAATCCGTTCGTAATCCATGAATATTCATAATATTAATTCCATGAGTTCAAGCATGAAATACGAATTATTTACGAACTACTATTGTTTCACCTCATGAATTCTCCATGATTTTCCATGTCTTAATAAAACTATATACATGTCATATTTTATTTACAAACCATGTTTACAAGTTATATTCATGAAATTCGTGGGCTTACAAGTCAAATACGTTCATGGTAATGTTTTGGGAGTTGCACAGATTACCAAGAAGGTTTAATACCTGAAACTAAGTATGTCAATGTAGGATAAGGATCGCTCCGCTCAGTTAGGCAGATTCCTTCATGTTACCCATATCGGGTTATTGAATCCATTCATGTCATGTTCATGTCTCATACCCCGACAAGGTACGAGATGACTTAGTTGATCGGGCCGAGATCAGACGCCACGTGCTAGCGTGGTGGTTTCATGTCGATTATACTATTTCTATCCCACAAATATATAGATATACATTTATACATGTGTTTACATTCATGTCAGATCATGTTCATGTTCATTGTTCAGTTTCAGTTCCTATTATTTCATGTGCCTGCTTATTCTTTCAGTTGCTTTACATATAGTATAATTCAAATATACTTACATCCCTTTTTTGCTTAGGGCATGCACTTCACGGTGCAAGTACTGAGTTTTAGGACGACGAATCTTCTTAATAAGACTTTATCAGTAACTGCTATTGTTGAGTCCCATCTTATTCGAAGTGTCAGCTTATTTTATTTACATGTCATGCTTTACAGGAGAGGTATGTCATGGTCTTTTCCTGATAAATAGTTATTAGCAGTCAGACTCATGTCCAGTGCTTTCATAGACTAGCTTAGTATGTCACTACAATCATTCAGGATTATTATATTTTCATACTATTTTTTGCTATGATATTTGAGACCATTTTTCAGTATACAGTTTTTCATGTTGTATTATCACTATTATTTCATGCTTTCAATGCTCATGTTGATCCAACAGTCCATGTGGTTCTCTCGGTCACATGCAGTAAGGCACCGAGTGTCGTGTTTTGCTTAATCAGAATACAGTGGCTCGAGTAAATGTCGTCACAAGTATGCTAATTGTTTTCACTTTTGACGTTTATGCTCTTATAGATCTTGGATCCACTCTATCATATGTAACCCCATTTGTTGCTATGAAATTTGGAATAGAGTCTGAAAAGTTGCATGAACCATTTGAAGTATCCACTCCAATTTGTGAGTCGGTTATAAGTAGACGAGTGTATAGGGGTTGTCCAGTTAAAGTCTATCACCATGTTACAGTAGCTGACTTGGTAGAGTTACAAATGGTAGACTTCGACGTAATCATAGGAATGAATTGGTTGTCTTCATGTTATGCCACAGTAGGCTGTAAAACCAAAATTGTCAATTTCACATTTCCCGGTGAACCAGTCATAGAATGGAAGGGTGATGCAGTAGCACCCATATGAAGGTTTATCTCCTATCTTAAAGCCAGAAAGATGATATCGAAGAAGTACATTTACCATCTAGTTCGGGTTAGGGATGCAGATACCCAAACCCCAACTCTTCAGTCCATATCAGTTGTCAATGAGTTTTCAGAAGTCTTTTCAGAGGAGCTTCCTGAAGTACCCTCCCCCCCCCCGATAAGGAGATTGACTTTGGAATTGATTCAATCTCCTTGATAAGGGATTCATTAGACCAAGTGTCTTACCATGGGATGCACCCGTTTTGTTTGTTCGGAAGAATGATGGATATTTACGTATGTGCATTGACTACTGACAGTTGAACAACGTCACCGTTAAGAGCAAATATCATCTACCCAGAACCTATTCGATCAACTTCAGGGTGCCAATGTTATTCCACGATTGACCTCATATCAGGGTACTATCAGCTTAAGGTTAAGGAAGTTGACATTCTGAAAATCACCTACAGAACTCGCTATGGTCATTTCAATTTTGTGTCATGTCGTTCGGATTGACGTATGCACCAGCTGCTTTCATGGATCTTATGAGTAGGCTCTTCAAGCCTTATCTTGACCTTTCGTCATTCTTTTCATCGATGATATTTTAGTCTATTCCCATAGTGAGGCTGATCATGCAGAATATCTCAGAAAAGTGTTGCAGATGCTCCAGGATCGCAAGCTTTACGTGAAATTTTCCAAGTGTGAATTATGGTTAAAATCAATGGCGTTCTAGGCCACTTTATTTCTGGAGAAGGTGTGACGGTAGATTTTCAGAAAATTGAAGCAGTAAAGAATTGACCCAGACCCACCTTCAATCTCTGAGATAAGGAACTTCTTGGGTCTGGTAGGCTATTCCAGGCGCTTCGTAGAAAGCTTTTCCTCCATACAGCTCCATTGACTAGATTAACTCAAAAGAAAGTAAAATTTCAGTGGTTAGATGCCTACGAGCGTAGTTTCGAATAATTGAAAATGAGACTGACTTTTGCTCCAGTGTTAACGTTGCCGGAAGGAACTGATAGGTTCGTAGTGTATTGTGATGCATCAGGAATTTGTCTCGGATGTGTTTTAATGCAGCATGATAAGGTTATAGCTTATGCATCCAAACAACTTAAGCCTCATGAAAAGAACTATCTGACTCACGTTTTAGAATTGGCAGCCGTGTTTTTTGCGCTCAAGATATGGCTCACTATTTGTATTGATTTCACGTTGACATTTTCACAGTTCACAAGAGCCTTCAGTATATTTTCAAGTAGCGGGAGTTGAATCTTAGACAGAGAAAATGGCTTGAATTAATAAATTATTATGATGTGGATGTCCTCTATCATTCGGTGAAAGCGAATGTGGTAGTCGATGCTCTTAGCCGGCAATCCATGGGAATCTTAGCTCATGTTGAAGAAGAAAAGAGAACCATGATGAAGGAAATTCACCGACTAGCCAGTCTAGGAGTTCGACTTATGGACTCCGAAGATTGTGATGTTGATGTTCATAAAAAGTATGAATCCTTCTTAGTAGCTAAGGTGAAGGAGAAGCAGCTTAATGATCCCTATTTATTGCATCTAAAAGGGGAATTCACAAGAATAAGACTACGGCTTTTGAACAAGGGGGAGATGACATTACTTTGAGGTACCAAGGCAGGTTATGTGTTCCAGATGTGGACGAACTCAAAGAGTGAATCATGCCAAAAGTGCACAATTCTAGGTATTCTATCCACCCAGGTTCTACAAAGATGCATCATGATATTAAAGAGATTTATTGGTGGAACGATATGAAGAGAAATGTAACAGATTTTGTAGCCAAGTGTCCGAATTGTCAGCAGCTGAAAGCCGAGCACCAGAGGCCTGATGGGTTGGCTCAGAATATTGATATTCTAATGTGAAAGTGGGAGATGATGAACATGGACTTCATAACAGGTCTACCTCGCTCATCCCGAATGCATGATTCAATTTGGGTGATTGTGTATTGACTCACTAAATCAGTCCACTTCTTACCAGTCAAGACCACGGATTCAGTAGAGGATTATGCCAAGTTATATATTCGAGAAATTGTTAGGCTTCATGGGACCCCAGTGTCCGTTATTTCATATCGTGGCGCTCAGTTCACAGGGCACTTTTGGAAGTTATTCCAAAAAGGATTGGGTACCAAGGTAAATCTCAGCATATTTTTTTATCTTCAGACAGATGGCTAGGTAGAGCGTACTATTCAGACCTTTGAGGACATGTTGAGAGCATGTGTCCTAGATTTCAAAGGTAATTGGGATGATCACTTGCCTCTTATTGAATTTGCTTATAATAACAGTTACTATGCTAGTATTCAAATGGCACTGTTTGAAGCTTTGTATGGGCAAAGGTGTAGATTGCCAATTGGTTGGTTCGAAGTTGGTGAAGCAGAAAGTTGAGGAGGCTACATGGGAAGCCGACGAGGACATGAAGTCCAGATATCCGCACTTATTCGAGGAGCAACCAGAAAGCTTACAAGGTAATACCTTAAGTATTTATGACATGTCTCCTGTGTATCCATGTCTCATGTTCCACGTTCATGTATTCATTACTCATGTCTCATGTCACCATGTTCATGTTTTTATATAATCATGTCAATTCAGTTCCCATGTTCCATGTTATATTTTTTCACGTTCATGTACTCATGCCATGTCCAGTCTTACTCTTTACCATTACCTATCATTCAAGGATGAATAATCCCAAGAGAAAGATATTACAATACCTTGTACCTTCAAACTAAGCCATGATCATGATACAGAAGTTTAGAAAATCAAGACGGGGAGTTAAATTTGAAAAACCAATTTCAGTTCTGTAAATTCTGTTTTACGCCAGAAATATACGGCCCGTAGAAAACGTTACGGACCATAGAAAGTGACCTTACAAATCATTGTCGAATTGACGGTGTATGGTAGGATTATTCGGATCGTACAAAATTAGTTTTCTTATTTTTCCAAGCCCTAGAACGAAGTTCTCTCCTTCCATCATCCTCATAACTCAAGGTACGCCCTTTCTATGATTTTTCACGTGATTCTAATCAAATATATGCAATTTCTAAGTGAAATTCATTGTTTCTAACCTAGGGTTTTCAAGAAAACTGAACCCAAGAGATTAAAGTTCATGTTTTGGGTTTCTTCTTTTAATTTCAAATTTTTATTACAAGTATTGGATCGATTATGGTATGTAGAGCTTCTATCCTCGTGTGGGAACACCATTGATCTTCCCCATGCCACGTTTATCCATGAAATCATGAACTTCTATACTTAGGGTTTTATTCCAAGCTCATAACAATCCTAAATTATATATATTATGATACACCATGATTGTGTTACTATTTCCTTATTGCATTCTTGATATTCCATTATGGTTATTGAGAATCCGTCTGTAATCCATGAATGTTCATAATATTGATTCCATGAGTTCAAGCACGAAATATGAATTGTTTACGAACTACTATTGTATCACCTCATGAATTCTCCATGATTTTCCATGTCTTAATAAAACTATATACATGTCATATTTTATTTACAAACCATGTTTACAAGTTATAAACATGAAATTCGTGGACTTACAAGACAGATACATTCATGTTCATGTTTTAGGAGTTGCACAGATTACTGAGAAGGTTTAATACGTGAAACTACGTATGTCAACGTAGGATAAGGATCGCTCCGCCCAGTTAGGTCGATTCCTTCATGTTACCCATCGGGTTATTGGATCCATTCATGTCATGTTCATATCTCATACCCTGGCAAGATACGAGATGGCTTAGCTGATCGAGCCGAGATCAGACGCCACGTGCTAGCGTAGTGATTTAATGTCGGTTATACTATTGCTCCCTTACAGATATATAGATATATAGTTATACAGATTTTATACATGTTTTTACATTCATGTCAGATCATGTTCATGTTCATTGTTTAGTTTCAGTTTCTATTATTTCATGTGCCTACTTATTCTTTCAGTTGCTTTACATACAGTACAATTCAAATGTACTTACGTCCCTTTTTGCCTAGGGCCTGCACTTCACGGTGCAAGTACTGAGTTTCAGGATGACGGATCTACTCAATAGGACTTCATCAGTATCTGCTATTGGTGAGCCCCATCTCATTCGGGTTGTCAGCTTATTTTATTTACATGTCATGCTTTATAATAGAGATATGTTAGGGTCTTGTCCTGATAAACATTTTTTAGCAGTCAGACTTATGTCTAGAGGTTTCATAGACTACCTTAGTATGTCATAACAGTCATTCAGGATTACTACGATAGTTCAGACTATTTTTCAGTATACAGTTTTGCATGTTGTATTATCACTATTATTTTATACTTTTGATACCCATGTTGATCCAGCAACCCATATGGTTCGCTTGGTCAAATGCAATCACCGAGTGATGTGTTTCGCCCAGGTCATGATTTGGGGCATGACATGAGTTTGCTTGAAAGGTTCATATAGGGCCAAAATAGTCACTTCATTTTTCGGACCAAGATACACTCAAGATTCCCTTTGAGTAGAGAACTTAATTTGGTCCAAATATTGTGTCTTATTTATTATCCTTATATATTTTAGAATCTTTTTCAAAAACATATCCTTTGTGAACAATATGCCACAATGTTATACAAGTGTCCTTTTAAAATTTGTCTTACCATTTTTTAAAGGTCAGCCATATTCTTCTTTAGAACTCTTTCTTCAAACTTGGGATTTAAGTGAGATCCCTTTTGTTTAAAGTCAACCAAGTGGTCTTGACCCAAAACATATTTGAAAGTTTATTATAGAACCTAAGACTTGTCCAAAAATCCATTTTTATTTAATTCAAGATTTTTCAAGTTAAAAGAAAATCCTTATTTCATTTTCATCCAAAACAGTCCGTACATGTTTACTTTCTCAAAGTCTTCAAATTAAAAGAGTTGAACTTTTGAAAACATGCAAAATACTCATTTTCCAATTTTATCGTTGTGCATAAAGGATGACTGTTTTTCCATTTTCATTTCAAAGTAAAATACAATCACTTGTTATTATTTTTTCGGTCGGGTTTGAAATATGAGTTCTTCGGGTCCTATCCATTCTAAACGATATACACATTGTTTGCCTAAGTTCCAATCATAGGGTTTCAATATTTATGCACTTGTTCAAAATACATACATAAAAAAGGAATCATAAATATAAAATAGAGATATGAAAAGTCTGGTGGGTCTACCAAGCCCACCAGTCAATCATTTTCACTCATGGTTGGGCCTTCAAGCACTTTCTGGATACGCAGTCGATGAAGAACGGTGTTGGGCCTGGGAGGCCCAATAAGTTATCGATCAAGATTGGTCCAGGCCTAATTGGGCCCGCGCAGGGAGGTCATACATCAAAGGAGGGGAAAACAAAGTACACGGTTAGAGGGTATCTAGACTTAAACCATTTATCTAAACACAAAAATGAAATTCTATGCAAACATGACTAAGTACAATTGTTTGATTCAATTCAAACAATCAAACTGATAAAAGGAAACACAGCCCAATAAGGGATCTAGTAAAAAACAGTAACAACTCAGAACACCAGTGGGCCTAGCCCATGACTGACTTTAGTATGCAGGAGCAGAAAATAAAGAAGAAAGGAACAGATGGGCCTGGCCTAATAAATTCTGGTAAAGTAATGACAGTTAAGAGAAAACTGGGCTAGGCCCAAACAAACAATGAAGCAGTCTCATGCGTTTGGGATATACATCAAGGATACACGATATACACTTGTGTATACTGGGTATACACACGATATATATTGTATACTTCAATGTATATTCCTACGTATATCAGTCGAAGAGAGAGGGGGAAAACATTAAAGATGAAGAATCATTTATTCACAAGATATACATACACAACATATACAGATAGTATACTGGACATAGGAAACACATTCAATCTTCCGAAAACATGTCATGATTTCTACCAAGTAAAGATTTATCTCTCAATAGATAAAATCTTTTTTCCAGATAGCTTAGTTCTAACTAGGGCAGTCCAGTGGGCCGAGTCGACCCGATCCTGGTCCATCCCGCTACCAGGCCCTACCCGATCCCCCATAAAAAAAATTATCAATGTCGGGGTTCGAACTTGGGACGGGGCCTTGGATCGTCCTGATCCCGACCCGCCCCAACCCAATCCCATCCCGCCAATATTGACTACAGTTAGACTGGAGAGAAGGAATCCCTCGTATATGGATTCCGAGCGTAGCTATCTTTAAGAATAACAATTTTATGTAGATAATGCTGTGGAGTTATGACTGTAACGCGAAATGCGACATTGAATCAAGAAAGAAAAGTCAATAAAAGAAAAAGTCAAACCTTAGTTCGCTGCCGGTACAGTGCCTATTCCTTATGACTTCTAGGTCTCTTAAGGCAATTTATCCAAAGAGCCTACCCTATGATAGATTCAGCTAAAGCTGCGCTTGGAAGATTTCTTTCCTATTTTAAAAGTATAAGGTATTGGACTTACGACTCTTGAACTTGAAGGTGGGATTGTACCGGTCGACTGAACGATGGAGGGCAAATCCTTTGAAGGGCGCCTATTTACCTATTTTATTGGGCTTTCTCTTAGCTTCTCCCTTTTCTTTATTTTTCTTTCTCGAGGGGTAGAAGGATGTAGATAAGAGCCAAGGAGTGAGTGGCGGATGCTATTTCCACAAGGGAATATACATTGACCATTAATTCTGTAAGTTCACCTCCCCTTTGCAAAAAGTAACTGTTGCAACAACGATCAAATTTTAATTTTGGCCGTTGTGCAACGGCTATAACGGTCATTTTTAGCCCCCCACCCCCACCCAATAAACCTCTATTACCCCCTTAATATTTATTTTTAACCCCTAAATTAGTATATTTACACTTTAACCCTATTTCTTAACTATAAATACCTCATTTTCCTCTTCATTTTTCTCACAAATCTTCATATAATCTCTCAATTTATCTCTTTACAATTTTACATTGCCTACTAAATATTATTTTTTGCTCATTTATATCAAAGTTAAAAAATTGAGAGTGAAGTTAGCAACTAGCTTGAGGATCATCCATCGAGAAAAGATTCAATTTTCAACATCGATTACACGTCGACATTACGTCGGCGTTTGGTGCCTTTGTTCCTTCTTTAAATTATTATTATTACTTTATTTTAATTATCGCACTTAATTACATTATCTTTAATTATTTATTTACATAATTAAAATGAAATGATTAAGAGGTATGTTTAACGGTAAGAGTAAAGTTAAGGGTGCTTCTTTTAGTAGAGGTAAAAAGGATAGGAGTACTTCTAGTAATTTTATTCATAGTCCCGATAATTTCATTGATTTCACTCATATAGATGAAACTGCTTTTTTTAATGATATACCATTAGATGATGCGTTAGATGAACCAAACTTTAATTTAGACGATAATCTAGATGACACACTCACTAGTGCACCTCAACCTCAGGCTGAGTCTCAAACTGAAACTGGAATGCCTTCTATTCACCCTAGTATGAGTTGAGGCTCCAGACAACGAAAATTAAAATCAGCTGCATGATATTTTTTTATAGGGACCAAGAAAATCAACTAGCTAGATGTAAAATTTGTAAAAATGTTTTTAAATTTAAAATCGAAAAAGGTTAAGGTGGGATGGGAGGTTTATTAAGACATGTACAAGACGAGCACACAACTATGTGGAATGAATATTAGGCTAAAAAATCGAGTGTGTCAATGCCATCTGAGTCGGGACAAGGTTCACATAGTGTCCCCGACCAAGTAAATGGTCATATTACCCCAACAACGGGATGAATTTTTTATCCTAAATATGATAAAAACAAAGATAGAAAAAATATGGCAAAATTAGTTGCGATGGAGGGTTTGCCTTTTTCATTTCCTTCATCTCCTGATTTTATTCATTACATTCAAAAAACATATAATCTTGCTTTTAATGATTTTCCTAGATCAACTGTTAGAATGGATGTTTTTAAATTTGCAAGTGAATATCAGCAATATTTACGTTATGCATTGTATCATTTTAATGGCAAAGTAGCTATCACTTCTGACATATGTCGTAATACTAACGATAATGATTATTTAACGATAACATGTCATTAGATAGATCAAAATTAATCTATGCAAAAACGTATTTTAGCATATAGATATATTGATGACAGACACACTGAAAGTTTTATTACACAAAATATTAATAAAATTTATGATTATTATGAAATAAATGATAAAATTATGACTATTACATTAGATAATGCTACTTCTAATGATTATGCTATAAGACTTTTAAAAGTTCAATTAAATCCATATTTTCCTGATCATTTTCATATAAGATGTGCGTGTCATATTTATAACTTAGTTGTAAAGGATGTCCTAAAACTTTTTGAAAGCATTCTTGATAAAATATAATTTGCTATAAAATTATTTTTAAAGGTAATAAAATACAAAGACGCAAAGAGTATAAAAAAACTTGTCATGATTGTGAATTACCTTATAGAAAAATTCTAAAAGAAGTTTCGACTAAGTGAAATTATCTGTATGGGCAACTACTTGTTGCTTACGATTATAGACAACCTATAACTTTATTATTTAACGCCCATAATAAAAATCCATGGGATATGCTTGTAGATAATGATTGGAATTTTTTTAGAACTTAATGGATTTCTAGAGAAAAAATTTCAAGCTACTAAAGAATCTTCCGGTATTTATTATCCTACTATTCAAATATATTATTTTATATAGCTCTAATATTTTTGTTACTTAATGAATATATGCAAAAACCAACTTATAAAGGCATCTATTGAAAAAATGTTTAAAATTTTAAAAAAATACTTTTTTCCTATTCGCATTATTTATATTATTGGTGCGGTATTAAATCCGACTATTAAAGTAGACGGTTGTAAAACACTAATAGAAACGATTTATGATTGTATAGAAGTACTTCCAACAGACTCAACTGAATAACCAACTCACAAACCAACTAAAGAAGAAGTTACGTCTAGCATACACACTGAATGCAAACAAGTATATAATTGCCAATGATGAAGGACATGCGATTTTTGCTGCTAGGATTCAAGGCCTTAGAAATAAAATGTTTAGTGATTCAACTTCTTCACAAGTTAGCGAATTTGATGTTTATGTTTTGCAGGGTGTTGTACCGTACGAATTAATTGTCAATGATGAAGGACATGAAGACTTGCTGAAATACTGGAGGCAGAATGAGAATACATTTCCGACACTAGCAAAGATGGCCCGAGGGAACAGGAAGCGACGTTGAACAATTTGACCAACAAATTTCAATTTCAATTCCAATTACAACCGAAGATCCTCGAGACATTGTGAGGAAATTAGAAAAAGTATGGTTAACTATGTAATTTTTTTTAATTGCAATTTTACTATGTGATTTGCAACTTTTGAACAACACCACAAAGTTGCAATTTTGAAATTATATTACAAAAAAATTATATTTCTATTAAATAATATAAGAGGCACAAAAACAGCATTGTGATGTTTTTATTACACTATCTTGTTCAATTATTGAAGTGTTTATATATATTATTCCCGATCCCGACCCGTCCCCCCAAATCCTGGCCCCTCTTCTGGCAGGATGTGGGACGGGACCTCTTCCCGACCTGCCTGGCCCGTGTCCCGACCCTCCCTCGTCCCGCCAGGACCCGCCCCGCCTCGTTGGACAGCCCTAGTTATAACCAGTTTAGGGGAGAGGAGAGAATAGTTCATATTCAGGCTAACATCTATGTTCATGTCAATAAACAGGATGACTTTCTAACTTGTGAAGAACTAAGGGGAAGGACAACTTCCTAACTGTTATGAAGAACTAAGGGGAAGGACAGTGACACTCAGGCCATTTCAGGCTAGCATGATCAGGCAACAAATGGAATAACAGGCAAAGACATGATCATTTCACCTAGTCATGCATACAGTATCAGCAACATAAGACTATCTCAGAGGAAAGAAAAGGGTGGGTATCATGCACATCAGATAAGCAATTCTGCATTTAGTTGTTCACTCCCCTTTTATCTTATCCAAAACCATTAGGCATTAGTCAAATTATCCAGATAAAGGAGAAATATGCATATGTGATCTCTCACAGTCATATTTGCCATATTAGTAAACACAGATCTTAGCAAAGGCTAGGCATTTCTATGGAGATGCAAACAGACTACAAAAGGGTATAACAGGATTAGAATCAGGGCATTTGAGATGGTAAGGTTAATAGCAAACTCTTATGCTGGCAAGAACCCACACAATAACAGGTTTAGAAATAGGGCATTTGAGATGGTAAGGGCAATAGCAAACTCTTATACTGGCAAGAACCCACACAATTAGCATATTGGCATAATAAATGCTCTTCAAAGCTAAACAACAAAGTAGGAATGCAGCAATTGGTGAGCAAATAAAGGGAAGTAAGGGCTGAGATTATACATGAATTCTTCTCAAGATGATGCATTTTACAGGTTTTGTACTTAGCATGCTTACACCAGATAGGCAAATCAACACTTCATGTTTTCAGCTATTGCACTCAATTATCAATCATACCCACCACACATCAAGTGAACCTTTTTTTAAGACAATTTTCATTTTTTTTCAGTACATAATGCACTTGTTCTAGTTAACCCTGAATTCACCTAATTCAGACAATCTAAGCCCCTTATTTCTATCACATGCTTTATCATCTACATGGCAGGTCCTGACAAGTTCAGATTATTCTAAACCTGCCTTATGCAAACAAATAGTTAAAACAGGAGCAACTTATATCATATCTAGTTAAAAGAGATGGCTAGCCCTCTTAAGCTAACAGACAGTCACAAGTACTAATTTATGTCAATACAGGTTCAGACATAGATCACCTTATCAACATCAAGCTAGCATGGACATAACAGAATCTTTTCTATTCACACAATACACAATCAGAACACTATCACAGTAATTAAACATCAAGGACAACATACATGCTTCTTGTTAACCTAGTGCTATTGGGATTCTTGTTAACCTAGTGCTATTGGGATAAAGGCAAACTCACTCGACTACATAATTAGCAGATGTGACTAGAGTTAAAATGAGCCTAAACTGACTAGGTAAATATGAGGGACAGAGGGACTGATTTAGACAACAAAACTGTGGGTCATGCTAAACTAGCACAGGAAACCAGTCCACACTAACAAAGTCAAGTAGTAATATGACTTGGTCTACCTCTAATCAGGCTAGATAATTTTCTGGAAAAAGATGGAATACAAGTAGCAGATCAGACGCAACCCATGCCCTAAAAAAGAAAAAACTCGTTCATTCCCAGATGATTCATATCCTCTAATTTATTAATTAAGTGGTTGACAACATGCTATTTCCCAACAAAACAAGACCAGAACTAAACATGTGCAGGCATATGGGCTTCAACACAGCATTATGAGCCAATTTATAATCAAACTCCAACTAGTATTGATAACAGAGGGGTGAGCTATTGCTAATCATGAATACACACTCACATACACACTTAATCAGGCACAATTAGGTATCATAAATCCTAAGTTGACATACAGACATACAGAGGAAGCATTAATCTACTAAGTTAATATACAGTTATACAAGAACTAAGTAGTAACATCACGAGAACAGGGACCGAGTATCATAGACCTATACTAGCACACAAATGTACATGGATTAAGTATCATAAGCCTAAGTTACAATCATACAGGAATTGAACTAACATTAGGTGTACAAACTGAACATGCACCTAAACTAAACATCTACCAGAGCTAAACACACAAACATATATGGAAAAAATTAGACAACATGATCTTATACAGGAAAACCAGATAGTACAACCTAATCTACAAAACACATAATAAATAAAAGTAGGGTGAAAAATTACTTCTTTTGGGGGCAGCCTTGGATCGGGAATGGACTTGAGGGATCAAACCACACTTGGAACACTCGCAACCACAATAGAAATCGAATGTTTGAAATCATTAAAGGATCGCAGAAAAGTAAGGAGAGAGAGATGCAACCTCACCTGTGGTGGCGTACTGGCGGAGGTGAGGTGAGAGGGTAAGAGCAGCTTTGGACACACACACACACAGAGTATATCATGGCGGCTAAGGCTTTTCATACCCTCAGCCGTGATTTGGCTGTTGGGCCGGGTCCAGTCCTTTTGGACTGGGCTCCGCTGACTTTTTAAAAAAGAATAAGAGGCCCAAATCGATTATTAAAACGGGCTAATGAACAAGTGGTCACATTTTGTCTTTCAATTATGACCAAATTGTGCAAATCATTTCAATTTAGGACCCGATTGGAACTAAATTATTTTCTACTTGTAAAAATGTATATTTCACTCCGTTTGTGTTTAGAAATTTTGAATTATCAAATAAAATTATTGGAGGGTAAAAATTAGGTGTCAATAATGTGTCTACTTATTTTGCTTTGAGTCTGGGTAAGATGTGTGAGTCGCTTGACTTCCCTGTTAGTGGTTCTTCCTAGGTATGATGTGTGAGTCGCTTGACTTCCCTGTTAGTGGTTCTACTCCTGTTGGGGATTTCTTAGTGGTGGATTGGGTGTACCGATCCTGTTTCATGACGTTGATGGGGTATAATACTTGGAATAATTTGATGATTCTAGACGTGGTAGATTTCGATATTATTCTAGGCATGAATTGGTTGTCTCCTTATCATGTCATATTGGACTGTCATGCCAAGACAATTATGTTAGCCATGTCAGGGATTCCTATGTTGGAGTGGAAGGGTGCTACTAGTTACGCGCCGAATAAAGTGATATTTTACCTTAATGCTAGACGAATGGTTGAGAAGGGGTATTTGGCTTATACACCTCCCCTTGAGTGTTAGTAGTTAGGGAGTTTCCCAAGGTGTTTCCGACAGACTTGACAGGCGTTCCACCAGATTGTGATATTGATTTTTGTATTAATTTGGCGCCGTGCATCAAGCCCATTTCTATTTCACCATATCAGATGGCGGCCAACAGAGTTGAAGGAGTAGTTGCAGGATATGTTGAGTAAGGGGTTCATTAGGTTGAGTGTTTCACCTTGGGGTGCTCTGGTATTGTCTGTAAAGAAGAAGAATGGGTCTATGCGGATGTGGATTAACTGTCGACAGTTGAACAAGGTCACAATCAAGAACAAATATCTCATTCCTAACATTGATTACTTATTTAATCAGTTTGCAGGGTACAACGGTTTTCTCTAAGATCAATTTGAGATTCAGTTATCACCAACTGAAGATTAGGGTGGAAGATATCCCTAAGACAGCTTTCAGAACCTAGTATGGTCATTATAAGTTCGTGGTCATGTCTTTCGGGCTGACTAATGAGCGACATTTATGGATTTGATGAACGGTGTCTTTAGACCATACTTGGATTCCCTTATGATTGTTTACATCGATTATATATTAATCTACTCTTGAAGTAAGGAGGAGAACTAGCGACATTTGAGGATTGTGCTTAAGATTCTGAAGGAGAAGTAACTTTATGCCAAGTTTTCAAAGTGTGAGTTTTGGCTCAGTTCTATGGCATTTTTAGGCCACCAATGATGGTATCATGGTAGATCCCACGAAGCTGAGGCGGTTTGTGATTAGTTAGACATACTTCGGTTATCGAGATTCAGAGTTTTGTTGGCATCGCTAGTTATTATCAGCATTTTGTGGAAGGGTTTTCATCTATTAAATCTTTCTTGACCAGATTGACTCATAAGAATGTACCCTTTTAGTGGTCGGATGAATGTGAGGCGAGCTTCTAAAAGTGCAAGACTTTATTAACTACGGCTTTAATTTTGACTCTTCCCATGGAGGGAGAGGGCTTTACTGTGTATTCTGATGCTTCACATATTGGCCTTGGCTGTGTATTGATGCAGAAAGGAAAGGTTATAGCTTATGTTTCGACACATTGAAGGTATACGAGAAGAACTATCCTACTCATGACTTGGAGTTGGCGGCGGTAGTATTTACTTTCAGGATTTTGAGATATTATCTCGATCGTGTGCATTGTATGGTGTTTACCAACATAGGAGTCTTCAATATATTTTAAATCAGATGGATCTTAATTTGAGGCAGAGAATGTGGTTAGAGGTGCTCAAGGATTATGATATGTCGATTCTTTATCATCCGGGCAAGGCTAATTTAGTGGCAGATGCCTTGAGTCGAGAGGTGGCGAGTGTGGGTAGCCTAGCATGCTTACAGGTTGGGGAGCGACCGTTGGCTAAGGATGTGTAGTCTTTGGCAAATAGGTTGGTGAGACTAGATATTTCTGAGTTTGGCAAGGTTCTAGCTTGTGTAGAGGCACAATCTTCTATATTGGAGTAGATTAGGGCTCGACAATTTGATGATACTAAGTTATGCAAGATGTGCCAGTCTGACTAAGCTTCACTGTCGGGTCGGGTCGGCGCCGCGGTGCCTTACGTCAAATGATGTTTCCCATTTTTCGTTTAACGTATATATTCAACACATTAAATCTAAAATCTAATTTTGATTTAATTAAATAATTTTCATCTAATAGAAATTATACCATAGTTATTATCAATTTAAATATCTCGATTCCAAATCGAATATTTAATACTTTCTCAATACACCCTTAGATCGAAGAGACAATCAACATATTGTGACCCTATATGCCTTCATATATCGACACTAATGCGGATTAAGGTCCATACAGAACTTCTAGACTGCGTCGTACGACGAACTCAATATATGAAGTACGTTTACATGAATCCAGCAAACATAACCTTTATGTGAGATGATAAATTCCTTTCATTCGCGACACACTCGATCAAACTTAGAATTTGTCATGTGTCTATCTAAATTGCTTGATCACTTTATCTCATCTATATTAGTCGACAACTAGACCATATTCTAAATATGTCTCTTGCATTGGCCAATGACTTGGTCGACCTAATATCACTGAGAAGTTGAGTGCTCTCTCGAATATCCAATCAAGGAATGAATCCTATTCTTGGCTCAATTACCACATTAATTTACATCATAATGTACCCAATACAAGCTGTGTCTTATCCTATAAGGAGTTTAAGCTTAGGACAGGGTCAAAGTACATTACTTTGTAAACAAGGTGCGTATTGACCTCAAGTCAAAGGACCTTTATATCCTACACGCTGATAACACTCTAGACATATCTAACAAATAGTTTATCAGCAGAGTATACCAATACTTTCCAAAAGTATCCATGTGTCAATCACTAGTAACCATTACTAGTAGCAGGTGAGACATACTACATTCTCTAAGAATGTGATGCAGAGGCTAATGAGGCAATTCTTGATGATGAGGGAGTGTTGTGGATCAAAGGTCGCATATGTGTTCCTAAAGTGGGGGATTTGACCAAATTGCTCATAGAGAGGGCTCATAGTTCGAAGTACTTTATTCATCCAAGAGCTACAAAGATGTATCGGGATTTGAAACAATATTATTGGTGGTGTAGTATGAAGAATCATGGGATTTGTATCTCGATGTTTGAATTATTAATAAGTGATGCATGAGCACCAAAAGCCTGGTGGGCTTACTCAGATGATGCCTATACCCGAGTAGAAATGGGAACGGATTGCTATGGATTTTGTTGCAGGGTTACTACGGACTTTAGGGAAGTTTGATGCCATTTGGGTGATTGTGGATTGGTTGACAAAGTCAGCTCACTTTGTACCGGTTCAGACTACTTATAATTCATAGAAATTGGCTAGGATTTATATCCGAGAGATAGTTTGATTGCATAGGGTGCCTACTTCTATCATTGCGGATCGAGGCATGTAGTTTACATCCCACTTCTGGAGATCTGTACAGAAGGATTTGGGTACTCAAAAAGAGCCCAATACATCATTTCACCCTCAGAAGGATGGTTAGTCCAAGTGGACTATTCAGGTCCTTAAGGATATGTGATCGATTTTGGTGGTCATTGGGATCAATTTTTGCCTTTGGTTGAGTTTGCTTATAACAATAATTATCACTCCAACATTTAGATGGCATCGTTTGAGGCATTGTATGGTAGGAGGTGTCATTCTCCGGTTGATTGGTTTGATGCATTTGAGGTTAGGCTTTGGGGTACAATTTTTTTTTCGTGATTCCTTAGACAAGGTCAAGTTAATTCAGGAGAGGCTTCTCACAGCTCAGAGTCGGCAAAAGAGTTATGCGGATTGGATGGTTCGTGATCTAGAGTTCATGGTTGGTGAATGAGTTTTGTTGAAGGTTTCACCCATAGATGGTGTGATGAGATTTGGGAAGAAAGTTAAGTTGATCCTTAGATTTATTGGCCCTTTTGAGAATGTCTAGCATATCGGTGAGGTAGCCTATGAGTTGGATTTACCTCTGGGATTATCAGGTGTTAACCCTGTGATTCATATTTTCATGCTGAAGAAGTATCGTTTGGATGGTTCTTATGTGATTAAGTGGGATTCTGAATTGCTTAATCAGATTTTGACTTATGAGGAGGACCCGGTTGCTATTCTTGATAGGCAGATTCAAAAATTGAGAACCAAGGAGATAGTTTCGATAAAGATTCAGTTGAGGCGTCATTCGGTCGAGGAGGCTACTTAGGAAACTGAGGCGTACATACGGACTAGATATCCTCAGCTTTTCGGAGATGTAGGTACTTCTTTTCTCTTTCACGTTCGAGGATGAACATTTGACTAAGTGGTGGATGATGTAACGACCTATTAGGTTTTTTTGGTTATTTTGCATGTTTCCCTGTAAATGTCCCTTTCTCTACCTTTATTTTGATGTCTTGACTTGCGAGGATGGGTGGCGTGATTACCAAGGCAATTGGATGAAAATAATGGAAGAAATTCCAAGTTTTGGAAAATTAAAATTTTAAGATTGGAAAGTTTGACTAAGAGTTGACTTGTGAGAAGACGCAATCGGAATTAAATATTGATGATTCTGTTAGATCCGAAATGTGATTTTGACTTAGAGAGATAGTTTGAACGAGTCCCAAGTGATTTGTGGGTTTTGGAGAGTTCTTAAGTTAAGAGATGAGTTTTAGTTGACTAAAGTCAACATCGAGTGAAATTGAGTCATTTTAAAACTTTCATTGATTCAATTAGGTCCCAAATAATGTTTATGACTTAGTCGAGTTATTGGTTTGCGTTCTCGAGAGACTCGGGAGTATTTCAAACTCTTGGTTGAGATTCTAGTTAATTAAGAGAATTGGAGTTGAGTGTAGTAAAAAAATGGGTCAAGACAACCTCACATGAGTATTTTAAGTGCGCGAGCAAGTCCGTTGCATATTTTAGGAGTGGTTTGCGTATTTGGTTAGTGTTCGGGAGGTCTCGAATGAGTTTCGAGATTGATTTGAAGTTTGAAACTGTTAAGAGATTCTGGTGTCTCGCATTTGCAAGATTGGGCTTGCACCTGCGAGGTCGCATTTGCCAGAAATGGGCTATAAGTGTGAGGTGTGGCAGGCCTGGCTAGGCCCCATCTGCGAGAAGGACCTTACATGTGCGAGGCCGCTTCCGTGAAGAGTTGGTCGCACCTACGAGCCTCAGATATTTTTGAGGACCTCACAAATGTGAGAAAATGGTCGCATAGGTCACCCCGCAGATGCAGAAATTGGATTGCATATATGAGGATCGCTCAGACTATTTAATTCCCTATTTTGGCTTAGCTCATTTTATTATCATATTTTGAGCTTGGGGTCTCGGTTTGAAGAGGACTTTGAGAGGATTTTCAAGGTTCTTCACGTGGGTAAGTTCCTAACTCACTCTTATGGTTACTTGATCGATTATTAAAGGATTCCATGTTAGATATCATGATTTAGGTTGAGGATTTTGGAAAAAATAAACCATATTCTTAAACAAAAAGGGATTCTCTTAATTAATCATGAAATTGATGTTAGATTTGGATGATTCTTGGTATATAGACTTCGCAGAGGTTGGATAAACTAATTTTGGAATAAATTTTCAGTTTTGCCTTTTGTGGCTCGAGATCCTATTTTTGGGTGACTTTTTGGGTCAAGAAGTTTTATATAGCAATATGGGTATCGATAGAATCGTGTGTCAACGTATTATCTATATTTGAATAGATTATCACCTTTCGGAGGCGTTGCAAAAAGGCAAAGCTTTATTGTGACCTTTAGACTCATATTCTAGGTAAGTTGAGATCTTGTACCTTATTTAAAGCATTGTGATTTGTCTAATTAACTAAATAATATGGCATAATGGGGATAATAAGGGGGTCTCGATACTTGTTAGGTAATGAGCACTTGTATCTGGTACCGGTGATATGTTATGGGTACTTACGCCTTTAAATTGTGTAGTGAATGTCATGCTTTGAGCATTAGCTGATAGAATAGTACGATCTTTTGTATCTATGATTGAGGTATGAAGTCATACTTTTTGTATCATTATTATATACATGTCTTAATTGTGATTATGTGTTCCTATCATTCCTCTATACTTATTTAAAAGTGGAAAAGAAGCAAAATATCGAGTCTTTATTATGTAAATGGTAAAAGGTCGGATATTTATGGCATAAATTGATTAAAGATTAAATCTTTATTGCATATCTTGGCTTCTTATTATTTTGCATGTCATATTAATGTTTCATATGGTATCTCATGCATGATATACTTAAGGATACACATGTGGGTCCGAATAAAAATGATCCCGGACGAAGTGATGCGTTGATATGAGCACGAGTGGCTAGAGACATGTATTGCAGGCCTAGTTACGGGTGATAACCAGAAAGGGAAAGGATTCCTGGTGGTATATGGACCTCGCGAGTCTCACATGGGTCACGATTCATTTATGTTCAAACATGTGTGTACCGGTGATGGAAATGTCTTGCATTGCATTGCATTTCATTTGCATCTCATAACATTTCATCTATATCATGTGTTTAGTACCAAATTCGTAGATTAAATTCTATTACCTTATCTATGTGGAAGCCTTGTTAGACTTAAGGATTTAGATGCTATAACCTAGGTTTGGACTGATGATTTTCGTGAATTGGTGCATTATTATTATTATGGCAAACTAATGGCAGTTAGTATGGAAGTAGTAATCGGAAGTTCAACCATCGTCTCTGTTTAAGATAGGATCGATCGACGATGCTGCTGAGTACACATTGTTTTTCATACTCATGCTACACTTGATGCACCCTTTTATGTGCAGGTTTAGTTCCTAGTACCAGCAGAGAGAGCGATTTTCTTTCCCGTTGAGGAGCTCTTTTGGACGATTCGAGGTGAGCCACTAGAGAGATTCATGACACTGGATACTCCCTCTTCACCTTATGTATTTTCGGCATGTATTCCCAGACTTGTAATACCTTCTAGTTAGTTCTTGTACTCGTGACACCCGGTTTTGGAATTTTCGTACTCTTCATATTTGGCTATTATATTTGATTTTATTAAAGACTTAAAAACTTGTTTACTTTGTTATTTTCCGTATTTGATTTCTTTATCATTTTGGGGAAAATGGGTAATCGTTGGCTTACTGACTCATGCGAGTTGGTGCCATCACGACCTTTGAATTTGGAGTCGTGACAGTAACATATGAATATATTACATGTTTGCACCTAATAACATCAAAATGTAACTCGTTATACATTTTTGTACCGAAATAAATTTAGTTGTTTAACTTACCAATCAGACAAAATTTAATAAGTTATCGCTTAACGACGAAGTAATTCAAATAAACTAACTGTTTATTTATTATACAATATATTTTTCACATAAAATTTTATATTATTCCTTACATTGTAGTTTTACTATATTCATATCGGATGTACTACTTGCATGGGACTCACATACAACACATGTGCTCATAAACTAGTTAGATTAAACGTGGCAAAGCACTTCTACGGGTTAAGTGTTATACGTTGCATGAAAGGACAGACCATATAAAATGAGTAAGCTCATGTCCTTATGTAACAAATCATCAATAAATAAATAAATAAATATTACTTGTAGAGAATGAGTGTGGTGTGTACGCATACCTTATCTCTACATTGTGAAGATAAGGAGGCTATTTTTGATAGACCATCAACTCAACGTAGACATATAATAGTAAATTAAAAATTAATTCAGAATAATTAGCTTCACTTACACAAAATGATTATTGAATGATTCTTTTTCATCAAAATGATAAATTTAATAGATTGTCTTTAAAAAGTTATTACTAAACCAAGCATAGAATCTAAATACTAAAAATTTGGCGAAAAAGGAAAAAAGAGAAAAAACGAGAGGGTATAAAAGGAGTGACAAAAATGTATCTTTCCATATCATCTCTAACCTGCGGCGCCAGAATAAGCAGAGAACAATGGCGGCGAAAATACCTATAAAATGTGAGTCGGTGTGAAATCGTTGACGCCATCAATGAAAAACAGTACAAATTGACTAACAAAATCCAAGAACGCAATTGGTCAGTTGCTTTTCTATTATTAAAATTCTCATAAACTTTTCTTCTCAAGGATTCATTTTTTCAAATTTGTGTCTGGTATGACGTGAAATATTTGAAAGAAAATATTTACTATTACTTGATAGATTGTTTTTCTTTTTTCAGGTTGTAGCTCAACTATTAGTGCAGGTTGTATAAAGACTTTTTGGATACTATATGCGGGAAAATTTGTAATTTAATTTCAATATTCGGCTTATATTTGATTGGAAGACACATTATATTAACATGAAATGCACGTTCGTAAATACTAATGTATATATAATACATACATACACACACGTCACCTCCTTTAATTATATGAATCAATCTCAATAAATTGTAAAACCTCATGCATGTTCCTATTGAGGATAACGTGTATACTTAAAGGTGATGACATATTTTACGTGGGTTAACTTATCTATGCAATAAGCATTTGTGATCACTCGTATGTTTTTTTTAAATTTGAACTGAAAGTGTCTAATAAGAATACTTTATCGGGTATTCAAAGGCTCAATTAGTACAAGCTGTAGTTCGAATGTCTAAATGAAATTTATCGTGGCAAATTTGAGGGGTCGTCAATGCACTAAACATTTTCAAATTTCAAAGGTTGAGGTCATTCATTTTTTTCACGACCCAAATCGCGGGCGTCGTGGTGACACCTACACTATCCCCCGGTAGGCGAAACATTCCAAAATATTCTACAAACATAACTTTTTAATATTGAAGAATTAAAGAAGAAGTACATAACATGACAAATCTCTTGGATAATATTAAAACATCGTTTAACCCAACACGTTCTCCCAAAACCTGATTTGACTTGTACAAGGACTGCTAAGAATACAACAGATAGAGAAATAAAACAAGGAGTTGACTTCAATAAATAAGAACAGTCTAACTAAGACGAAGACCAAGGTCGCTGATAGGATGAATGACATGCCTTAACCTCCACGTGCTCCAAGTTGCAACATGTATCGACCGAATACCTACATCCACGTAAAAGATGCAACAAGCATAGCATGAGTACACAACGTACCCTTGTAGGCATCATAGGCCGATAACGACGGAATTTACATAACAGACATAAACATCAAGTTGACTCTTAAGTAGGTCCTATTCTAGGCAGTTCAAATAGTCACATAAATCACCATATTCACATAAGAGTTCATCATTGTCAAGTACAATTCAATTCATACTGTACACATGAATCTTATACTTAATATCCACCGATCAGTAACTCTGTCTAGGTCATGTTCATATTTATCTCTACTTACCTAATCTAACAAATCCAATAAGACAAGTTGACACTTAGTATACAACATCATTTAAGAATCCTTCCCAAGGAGTATTATCAATAGTCGGACTATAACAATATTAACTCATTTATTATCTTTAACTCTTAGACTTGATCACGACTCTATGCAATTAATGGCATGACACACATTAGTTCGTTTAACGTTATACTATAAGTAGAAGTCTATGCTTTACATCATTTGATTAAAGATGGGATCTACACATGAATAGAATAACAATCATTAACTACTACAACAACACCTCAACCAATTCTTTACCAGACTCTCTATCAAATAACGCTATCAGTCACCACGCAATACAAGGACATACAGTTCTCTTTGATCTACATGATAGTTCTGTCAATAAAATTCATATACCATAATACAGTTCGACATCAAGTACTCAGACTCATAAAGGTGTAACCACAAAATCCAATTCACAGAGAACAAGCCAATTATGACAACCATTCTAGTCCAATATGATCAATCCAATCATCCAAATCCATTTAATCATAAAATCACAAGGTTCAAATAACCAATCCATATCACGTTACCAAACAACAAGTAATAAATGCATAACTGAATGTATGATATGATTGCAGTGATGAACTCTTATATATGCGTTCAAATTCTATGAACTGCAACTCACGGGGGACCCGCGCCGTCCATATACCCATCCAAAAATTTTCAACAGATCCCAGCTCTTTGATTGTAGTATCATCATCAATCATTTTCATCAAACCACGACCCCTTTGGAGTCATATCAACCATTTTCATTATCTCAATATTTTCAACCATCTCATAATATATCATTGCCTTTCTTTTTCCGGTCTTATTGGACCCACAATATTTTCATACCACTCCACTTTCAATATCACAATAATAATAATAAGTGTATGAATTTAATAACAATACAAGACAAGTAATCAGGATATATGAGATGCAATCAAGTATAACATATGAATATCACATGCTTTCAGAAGCTCAATAACACATACATCAGTTTATCATATCGAAAGCACGGTGATGAATAAACACAATAATTACTATGGCGACAAGCCCACATAATGACGACAAGTTCAAATAATAGTAGTCGAAATCAACGTAAGGTTGATTTCTCAAATCACCCATCAACACAGTTCAACACAGGCACCCACCTAAGCGTTCATCACAACCGCTAAGGTGGGACTCCTAAACACGTCCAATACCCCTCAACATTATAGCTACTACGTACTTCTATCGGAGTCTAAAAGAGTTAAATTATAGCCTACCTCAACACCGAGCGGGTGCATCGAACTATCCGACTTGCGTCATTCCTTTTCGTATCATCTCTGAATGAGCAACGTCTAATAATTATCAATTATACATTAACACATTGTTCTAATTATACCAAACATGTCTTGTAAGGAATTCAGGATTAAAAGTAGGTCTAAAATCTCATCCTGGACCCCGAGGGTCAAAACGGTAATTTTATTGAGAAATCAAGTTCAATATTATCAAAATAGTGTTCTATGAGCCACATGAGTCTAGCAACACCCATATTGCAATACTTTAGTCTGAAACTCAAAAAGTGACTGAGCCCACAAGGGCAAAATCAGAAATTTAAGTTAGAAACACATTACGCATAATCTAAATAGTCATAATCCTAGATTTCGTGGAATTCTAATCTCAATTAAGTATCCAATTTCATGAATTTGTCCAAATCCATTTTGTGTCAAAACTCATAAATCAAATGTTTAAAAAATACGGATTGAAATTGAAATTATGTTAGAAATACTTTATCCAAGGTTTAAACAAGCCAAAAACCTAGAATTTACTCAAATCCAACCATAATTAATTGAAGAAAACTCAAATTTCAACTTAGGGTTTAAAACCCCTAATTTTCCCCAACCAAACACGGATCAAATCGATAGCCAACGAAAATAATCTTGAAGAAACGTCAAAACTAAAGGTTGGATACTTACCCTCTTGTTGAAACGAGAACAACGCCACGTCACCTCAATCGGTGCTCTAGAACTCAAAATATAATGAAAATACCAAATGGACGAAGTTTGATTTTTAATACACATCGATTTTCGCTTCTGCGGGTTTGCAACCACACCAGAACAACAACAGTTGTCCATACTAAAATTACCATAACTCCATCATAGGATGTCGAAATTCGACGATTCAAATTGCTACGACTTACAAATTTCTATACGCATCTATTTCAATAATCAAAACTCAATTCCAATAACAAATGAATATAATGGTACATTAAAGCGTCTAAGGCGAGCGACTTATACCAACGACTCAAACACTTAAACTTGGCCAAACGAAGTCCAAATCCAATTTCGAAAGTTTCTACAAGTCACAAATGATCATACAAAGCTGGTCGAACTCTCAAAACAACCAAACGGATCTGTAGTGACCCGATATTGACCATGGTCAAATCCAAATCATCTCAAAAATTAGTTTCTCAATCAATCACCTTAATCATATCTGAACCTCTCGAGAACCAAACCAACAACTCGACTAAGTCATAAATCACGTTACAGAGCTAATAGAATCAACGAAACTTCGAAAAAGATGCATTTGTCCCCGATGTTGACTTTGGTCGAACTTCCTCACTTCCTTAACTCAAGAACCTCCAATTCCACCGAATTCGATCCATAACTCACCCGATTGCTTCGGGGATCACACAACCTATTTCTGCGAGTCATAAATGTCAATATGAAGTCAATGGAACCAACAAAATTCAAATCCGAGTCTTATTTCTTCTCATGACAATCTTTCCACAATAAATAGGCATATTAAATGCTAAAACCGGCTTAATTATCAAAAATAAACTAAACGAACTCTAAAATTAGCTCCGTCAATTTCTATAGGTCATAAAAAATATTACAAATCTAACGAAATCTTCAGATCGTCAATTAGAGTACACTTTCCTAATATAAATAATTTATCCAAATAATTAAATGCCAAAATTTCCAAAGTGAAACCTTCTCCCAAAGTGAACGAAATGACATCCATTTGCCTTCAAATTTTGCAAGCAAGCCAATAACTATGAGATAGAACTACGGGAAGGATATTTTGGGTAAAAGAAGCTTAAGAACTCAAAACGATCATACGGGTCATTACAGTTCTCTCCTTGGTTACTTCTCAAAACGTTTCTCAAATGAATAATTTGAGCTGCATTACTTTAATTATTATTATTATTCTATAATATATATAAAAAAAATTACATTTAATCTTTTATTTAAATTGTAATCATGTAACTTATTCCTTTTTTAACCGTACATTTGCCTCTTCGCAAGAGTTGCATTTTGTAAGTAAATGTAGGCTAATTATATTAATTAATACTCCTATGTGAAAAGGAGCCCAAAGAACACCAAACAAGAGATTCTGAACTATATAAAGGCAGCATTCCGATCCATTACCCTCTTGGATTCTTTTGGGGTAGCAGATTTTTTAATTTTTCGTTCTACTTTTTTCTCTTGTAATTATCTTCATCCAATAATTGACAAGCCTCTACTTATTCAGGATGTCATATAATTATAATAGGTTTCAGGTATTGTTCTAAATTCTTTTCTTGGAGCTGCTTGAAGAGAAGAGGAAGTTGCTACGTAGTTGTTCGTTTTATTTTTCTTTTAATTACTTTTAGTCTATTCCCCATGTAATATGTCTCAAGCCACATATTCAAAACAGAAGCACTTTCTTGTTAGAAATATAAAAGATATAGTTCGTATTGACACAATTTTTTTACTGAATATTTACATGTAAATCAGTAGATATCTCTTCATATTTTCCATTTGATATGTAGCAGTACAACACTGACAATCGTGTAAGCATTATTTTGTAGAGGTAATTTCTTTCTCAAGACATGCTATGTTATTTGTGTAATATTTTATTTTCTTCTATAATTTTCAACTAAGCCTCTATTTTTTAATGCAACTTACCTTGCATATAACTTCCTTTCTTAAGCACCATTCTACATTAGGTAACTATCATGATTCAATTTACTAAGCCGTGATGAAACTAACTCCCACAAGTCAGTAAGCCAACACAACCATTAAAACCCAATATGCTAGAAAATCAATGCGAAAAAAGTAAAGCAATCAACTTTAAATCTTTAATAAATATCATAATATAGAAATACGAAAGAGTAAACCAATCTCAAAACCTAGTGTCGTCGGTACAAGAACGACTAGAATAAGTACAAGTCTGGAATACAATCCAAATACATATACTGTCTGGATATAGAAAAGATGGAATGAAAACTAGAAGAGAATTCGGTGCTACATATCATCTGGTAGCTCACCCCGAATCCTCCGAGTCAACTCCTCAATGGGCTGGATAGTCATGAGGTCGAATCAAACTAGGAACAGAACCTTCACACAAAAAGGTGCATCAAGTGTAGCGTGAGTACATGAAATAATGTGTACTCAGCAGCATCGTCGATCGACCCTGTCTTAAACGGAGACGAGGGCTGGACTTTCAGTTACTACTACCACACTAACCGCCATTAGTTCACCATAATAACACTAATTACAAGTTCACTTAAATCACTAGTCCAAGCTTAGGTTATAACATCTAGTTCCTCAAGTCTAATCAAGTATTCACATAGAAATTTAAACTCTATTGTAGTCTTTTCCCCCATGTAATATATCTCAAGCCTCGTATTCAAAACGGAAGCACTTTCTTGTTAGAAATATAAAAGATATTGTTCGTATTGACACAATTTGTTTACTGAATATTTACATGTAAAACCAGTAGATATCTCTTCATATTTTCCATTTGATATGTAGTAGTACAACAGTGACAATCGTGTAAGCATTATTTTGTAGTGGTAATTTCTTTCTCAAGACAGGCTATGTTATTAGTGTAATATTTTATTTTCTTCTATAATTTTCAACTAAGCCTCTATTTTTTAATGCAACTTACCTTGCATATAACTTCCTTTCTTAAGCACCATTCTACACTAGGTAACTATCACGACTCAATTTACTAAGTCTTAATGGAACTAACTCTCACGAGTTAAGCCAACACAACCATTAAAACCCAATATGCTAGAAAATCAATGTAAAAAAGTAAAGCATTCAACTTTAAATCTTTAATAAATCTCATAATATAGAAATACGAAAGAGTAAATCAATCCCAAAACCTAGTGTCGTCGGTACAAGAACAACTAGAATAAGTACAAGTCTGGAATACAATCCAAATACATATACTGTCTGGATATAGAAAAGATGGAATGAAAACTAGAAGAGAATTCAGTGCTACATATCATCTGGTAGCTCACCCCAAATCCTCCGAGTCAACTCCTCAATGGGCTGGATAGTCATGAGGTCGAATCAAACTAGGAATAGAACCTTCACACAAAAAGGTGCAGCAAGTGTAGCGTGAGTACATGAAATAATGTGTATTCAGCAGCATCGTCGATCGGCTCTATCTTAAACGGAGACGGGTGTTGGACTTTCAGTTACTACTACCACACTAACCACCATTAATTCACCATAATAACAATAATTACAAGTTCACTTATATCACAAGTCCAAGCTTATGTTATAACATCTAGTTCCTCAAGTCTAATCAAGTATTCACATAGCTAAATCAATAGAGTTTAATCAACAATTTAAACTCTATTGTAGTCTTTTCCCCATGTAATATATCTCAAGCCTCATATTCAAAATGGAAGCACTTTCTTGTTAGAAATATAAAAGATATTTTTCGTATTCACACAATTTGTTTACTGAATATTTACATGTAAAATCAGTAGATATCTCTTCATATTTTCCATTTGATATGTAGTAGTACAACACTGACAATCGTGTAAGCATTATTATGTAGTGGTAATTTCTTTCTCAAGACATGCTATGTTATTTGTGTAATATTTTATTTTCTCCTATAATTTTCAACTAAGCCTCTATTTTTAATGCAACTTACCTTGCATATAACTTCCTTTCTTAAGCACCATTCTACATTAGGTAACTATCATGATTCAATTTACTAAGCCGTGATGAAACTAACTCCCACAATTCAGTAAGCCAACACAACCATTAAAACCCAATATGCTAGAAAATCAATGCGAAAAAAGTAAAGCAATCAACTTTAAATCTTTAATAAATATCATAATATAGAAATACGAAAGAGTAAACCAATCTCAAAACCTAGTGTCGTCGGTACAAGAACGACTAGAATAAGTACAAGTCTGGAATACAATCCAAATACATATACTGTCTGGATATAGAAAAGATGGAATGAAAACTAGAAGAGAATTCAGTGCTACATATCATCTGGTAGCTCACCCCAAATCCTCCGAGTCAACTCCTCAATGGGCTGGATAGTCATGAGGTCGAATCAAACTTGGAACAAAACCTTCACACAAAAAGGTGCATCAAGTGTAGCGTGAGTACATGAAATAATGTGTACTCAGTAGCATCGTCGATCGACCCTGTCTTAAACGGAGACGAGGGCTGGACTTTCAGTTACTACTACCACACTAACCGCCATTAGTTCACCATAATAACAATAATTACAAGTTCACTTAAATCACGAGTCCAAGCTTAGGTTATAACATCTAGTTCCTCAAGTCTAATCAAGTATTCACATAGAAATTTAAACTCTATTGTAGTCTTTTCCCCCATGTAATATATCTCAAGCCTCGTATTCAAAACGGAAGCACTTTCTTGTTAGAAATATAAAAGATATTGTTCGTATTGACACAATTTGTTTACTGAATATTTACATGTAAAATCAGTAGATATCTCTTCATATTTTCCATTTGATATGTAGTAGTACAACAGTGACAATCGTGTAAGCATTATTTTGTAGTGGTAATTTCTTTCTCAAGACAGGCTATGTTATTTGTGTAATATTTTATTTTCTTCTATAATTTTCAACTAAGCCTCTATTTTTTAATGCAACTTACCTTGCATATAACTTCCTTTCTTAAGCACCATTCTACACTAGGTAACTATCACGACTCAATTTACTAAGTCTTAATGGAACTAACTCTCACGAGTCAGTAAGCCAACACAACCATTAAAACCCAATATGCTAGAAAATCAATGCGAAAAAAGTAAAGCATTCAACTTTAAATCTTTAATAAATCTCATAATATAGAAATACGAAAGAGTAAATCAATCCCAAAACCTAGTGTTGTCGGTACAAGAACGACTAAAATAAGTACAAGTCTGGAATACAATCCAAATACATATACTGTCTGGATATAGAAAAGATGGAATGAAAACTAGAAGAGAATTCAGTGCTACATATCATCTGGTAGCTCACCTCTAATCCTCCGAGTCAACTCCTCAACGGGCTGGATAGTCATGAGGTCGAATCAAAATAGGAATAGAACCTTCACACAAAAAGGTGCAGCAAGTGTAGCGTGAGTACATGAAATAATGTGTATTCAGCAGCATCGTCGATCGGCTCTATCTTAAACGGAGACGGGTGTTGGACTTCCAGTTACTACTACCACACTAACCACCATTAATTCACCATAATAACAATAATTACAAGTTCACTTATATCACGAGTCCAAGCTTATGTTATAACATCTAGTTCCTCAAGTCTAATCAAGTATTCACATAGCCAAATCAATAGAGTTTAATCAACAATTTAAACTCTATTGTAGTCTTTTCCCCATGTAATATATCTCAAGCCTCATATTCAAAATGGAAGCACTTTCTTGTTAGAAATATAAAAGATATTTTTCGTATTCACACAATTTGTTTACTGAATATTTACATGTAAAATCAGTAGATATCTCTTCATATTTTCCATTTGATATGTAGTAGTACAACACTGACAATCGTGTAAGCATTATTATGTAGTGGTAATTTCTTTCTCAAGACATGCTATGTTATTTGTTTAATATTTTATTTTCTCCTATAATTTTCAACTAAGCCTCTATTTTTAATGCAACTTACCTTGCATATAACTTCCTTTCTTAAGCACCATTCTACATTAGGTAACTATCATGATTCAATTTACTAAGCCGTGATGAAACTAACTCCCACAATTCAGTAAGCCAACACAACCATTAAAACCCAATATGCTAGAAAATCAATGCGAAAAAAGTAAAGCAATCAACTTTAAATCTTTAATAAATATCATAATATAGAAATACGAAAGAGTAAACCAATCTCAAAACCTAGTGTCGTCGGTACAAGAACGACTAGAATAAGTACAAGTCTGGAATACAATCCAAATACATATACTGTCTGGATATAGAAAAGATGGAATGAAAACTAGAAGAGAATTCAGTGCTACATATCATCTGGTAGCTCACCCCAAATCCTCCGAGTCAACTCCTCAATGGGCTGGATAGTCATGAGGTCGAATCAAACTTGGAACAAAACCTTCACACAAAAAGGTGCATCAAGTGTAGCGTGAGTACATGAAATAATGTGTACTCAGTAGCATCGTCGATCAACCCTGTCTTAAACGGAGACGAGGGCTGGACTTTCAGTTACTACTACCACACTAACCGCCATTAGTTCATCATAATAACAATAATTACAAGTTCACTTAAATCACGAGTCCAAGCTTAGGTTATAACATCTAGTTCCTCAAGTCTAATCAAGTATTCACTTAGCCAAATCAATAAAGTTTAATCAACAATTTAGGCATCAATCAAACAGGAAATAGATGGGATGATATGAGATGCAACTGAAATGCAATGCAATGCAATGCATTTCTTTCTCATCACCGGTACACACACATTCAAATTCTATTAATCGTGACTCATGGGGACTCGCGAGGTTCATATACCACCCGGAATCAATTTCTTTTGGGTTAGCCAATCTTAGGCTCTCAGTCATATCACTTAGCTAAATGTAGGCTCATAAAAACTGTCTCTAGCCAATACTAGGCTCACAATATCTGTCTCTAGCCAATACTGGGCTCACAATAGCTGTCTCTAGCCAATCATGCTCATATATATAACATCACTCCAAAAATATTTTTCCTCAGACTCACATATGTATCAACAAATATGCATGCATCAGATATCATATGAAACATAAATATGACATGCACAACATCAAGAAGCCAAGATAGACAGTAAAGACTCAATCTTTAATCACTAATCCCTCTGTCCCAATTTATATGACACACTTTCCTTTTTAGTCAGTCCAAAAAATGACACATTTCCTTATTTGACAACAATTTAACTTTAAACTTTACCTTTTACGCTTAATGAGATGATTTATAATCACACAAATAATTTTGGCTTCTTTTAGACCACAAGATTTAAATGTCTTCCTTTATTTCTTAAACTTCGTGTCAAGTCAAATACCTTCATATAAAATGGACGGAGGGAGTATAAGTCATAAAGGTTCAACCTTTTACCAATTTCATAACAAAGTTATAATCTTTAGCTTTTCCCCCTTTTAACGAGTATTTAGGAGTGATGAGTAACACAATAATAGATAAGATAGGCATAAACACATAAAGACTGAGAGTACGGGCTTCATACCCCAACCACAGATCTATAGTATCGTATTTTCTATCAGCAAGTGCCCAAAGCATGACATTCACTAAACAATTTAAATGGTGCAAGTAGCCATAACATGACACCGGTATCCGATACAAGTGCTTGTCACCTTACAAGTATCGGGACCCCCTTATTATCCCTGTTATGCCCTCTTACTTAGTTTATTTGATCAACCACAATGCTTTAAATAAGGTACAAGATCTCAACATACCTGATTTGAAGTCCGAAGCTCAAGTGATCACCACATGGCCATGCCCTTCTTAAATGCCTCTTAACTACCCCGAGCTGCTCAAATACGTAATCTATGTAAGTATACGAGTCCATAGACACCCATGTTTCTATGATAATAATTTGGGTCCAAAAAGTCACCCAAAAAGCCAATCCCGAACTCCAAAGGTCAAAACTGTAATTTTATTTAAAAATTGGGTTCAATATGGTCAAAAGAGTACTCTACGAGACTAAATGAGTCCATTGATACCGATATTGCTATAATAGTTCAGAACCCAAAAATGACCGCAAAAAGGTAACTCCGAGCCCCTAAGGGCAAAACTGGAATTTTATTTGAAAATTGGTTTACCCATAACTTATATATTCTATCCAGAAAATCACCCAATTTAATCCATGAATTGATCCTCAATCGAGATTTTTCATTCTCTTATCCTTGGGGCTCAAAATTCCAACTTCTACAATGAAACACGGATGAAAATGATAAACAACAGAAATAATCATAGGAAAACACCAAACCAAAGGTAAGATACTTACCCCCGTGTTGAGATGAGACCAATACTGTAAAAATTACCTCAAGCAGAGTTCTAGAACTTAAAATATGCCCAAAATACTAAATATTTCATATTTGTCCAATTTAAATAGTATCTAGGTATATTTTAATATCCTTATTTTTCACACCAGAAAACCAGCAACATCATTTTCTTGTAAAAGGATCATATCTACCACATACGATGTCAAAGCACGACGATTCTTATTGCTATAGTTTTGAAATTACGATACAGATCTAACAGTTCAATCAAAACACAAATCAAAGCTCGTTTGCCCAATATTGTATCATTTATGCTCAAAACCACGTTGAAATAAAAAAACAAACATCATACAATCCAAACGCATCGGAATATAATAAAAATTTGCGGACAAGTCCAAAATCATCATACGAATCTACTCGAGCTCTCAAAACACCCAAATGGGAGGGTTGACCCATTGTTGACTATGGTAAACTCCAAATCATATCAAAAGCTAGTTTCTCAACCAACCACCTAAATCACACTCGAACTTCTCGGGAATCGAACCAACGACTCGACTAAGTTATAAATCAGATTTCAGACCTAATGGAATCGATAAAACTTTTAAAAAGATTCATTTACCCCCGGTGTTGACTTTGGTCAACTAAATCCTTTCTTTAACTTAAGAACCTCCTAAAATCCACTTTCTTGTCTAAACCTCACCCAAATAACTCGGGACTTGTCCCACCCATTCATCTAGGTCAAAAAACACATTCCCATCCTAGCGGAACCATCGAATTCAATTCCGAACGCATTTACCCAAAAATCAACTCTTGGTCAAACTTCTCAAACTTCAAATTTTAAAATTTCAAAACTTAGATTTCCTTCCACGATTTTCATCCGATTGCCTTGAAACTTGCGCCACATATCCCCATAGGTCATTAACAATAATACGAAGCTAACAAAATTAATAAGTTTCCAATCCGAGTCTTATTTCTTCCGGTGACCATCTTTTCACCATAAATAGGCATATTAAATACTAAAACTAACTTAATTGTCAAAAACCAACCCAACGAACTATAAAATTAGTTCCATCAATTTCTTCGGGTCATAAATAATATTACTATTCCAACATAACCTTCAGATCGTCAATCAGAGCACGTTTTCCCAAAATGAACAGTCCATCTAAATAATTAAATATTGGAATTTCCAAAATGAAATATTTTCCCAACGTGAACCAAATGATATCTGTGTGACTTCACATTTTACAAAAAATGTCAAAATAACTATTATGGAGCTTCTGGAATAGACGACACGTAAAACAAAGCATCAATTCTCAAAATGACCGACATGATCGTTATAGTAACATATGAATATATGACATGTTTGCACCTAATAACATCAAAATTTAACTCATTATAAATTTTTGTTACCGAAATAAATTTAGTTGTTTAACTTACCAAGTTCAGACAATATCTAATAAGTTATCGCTCAACTACGAAGTAATTCAAATACGTTGATTGTTTATTTATTATAGAGTGTATTTTTTCACATAAAATTTTATATTATTCCTTACATTGTAGTTTTACTATATTCATATCGGATGTACTACTTGCATGGAACTCATGTGCAATGTATGTGCTCAGAAACTAGTTAGATTAAACGTGGCAAAGCACTTCTACGGGTTAAGTATGATACATTGCATGAAAGGACATACCAAGTGCTTATAAATGATAGAAATGGACACCTCGTGCAATCAGACTATCTCTCGGATGTAAATCTAAGCCAACTTCTCAGAATTATAGGTAGTCTGAACTGGAATGAAATGGGCAGACTTGGTCAACCTGTCCATAATGACCTATATAGCATCAAACTTGCCCAAGATACGGGGCAATCCTACCACGAAATCCATGGCAATCATCTCCCACTTCCACTCAGGAATGAGCATCCTCTAAAGCACACTACCAGGTCTCTGGTGCTCATATTTCACTTGCTGGAAATTCAAACACTGGGACACAAACTCCAATATATCCCTTTTCATCCTATACCACTAGTAATGCTATCTCAAGTCACGGTACATCTTCATAGCTCTTGGATGGGTGGAGTACTTCGATTTATGGGCCTCCTCCATGATTAATCTGGTCAAGTCACCCACCCTAGGAACACAAATCCGACCTTTGATCCTCAAAATACCCTCACTATCAATCACATCCTCATTTGCTTCTCCCCGTAACACCTTGTCATGGATTTTGCTCAACTGAGCATCATCCAATTGCTGAGATCTAATCTGCTCTGACAAGGAAGACCGCGCCTCCACACAAGCTAATACCATACTAGGCTCTGAAATATAAAGCATAACAAACCAATTTGTCAAAGATTGAACATTCATAGCCATAGGGCGCTCTTCCATATGCAACATAGCCAAACTACCCATGCTCACCGCCTTGTGACTCAGGGCATCCACTACCATATTCGCTTTGCTTGAGTGATATAAGATAATCATGTCATAATCCTTCAGAATCTCCAACCACCTACGTTGTCTCAAATTAAGATCATTTTGATTGAACAAGTACTGAAGACTATGATGGTCGGTGTAAACCTCATAATGTGCACCATAGAAATAATGCCTCCAAATCTTCAGGGCAAACATGATCGCTGCCAACTCTAAGTCATAAGTGGGATAATTCTTCTCATGAACCTTCAATTGCCTCGAACCATAGGCTACCACCTTCTCTTTCTGTCTCAACACACACACAAGACCCATTCCAGAGGCGTCACAATACACAATAAAACTCTTTCTCTCTCTCGACTAGGGCTGGCCAGTGGGCCGGGACAGCCCGAGCCCGTCCCGAGTCCGCCCCGGTCCCGCCCCGACCCCGCCAAAAAAAAAAATTAATTACGGGGGCGGGACTCGAACTCGGGACTGGACGATGTCTCGTCCCGCGAGACCCGAGCCCGCCCCAGGCCCGCGAGACCCGAGCCCGCGAGACCCGAGCCCGCCCCGACCCCGCCCCTTTGCAAAAATGGCCGTTGCACCAACGACCATTTTAGATTATGGCTGTTGGCCAACGGCCATTTTAGCCCCCCTTCCCCAACCCCCTACCCCTTAATATTTATTTTTAACCCATAAGTTATTATATTTACACTTTAACCCAATTTTCCAACTATAAATAACTCATTTTCTCTTCATCTTTCTCACAAATCTTCCTACAATCTCTCTAATTTCTCAATATATCTCTCTACAAGTCTACATTGTTTGCTAAATATTCAATTTTATTTATTCAGTTGGGAATTGGTAGTGAAGTTGGCAACTAGCTTGAGGATCATCCATCGAGCAAAGTTTCAATTTTCAACCTCTCGATTACACGTCGACGTTACGTCGGCGTTTGGTACATTCGTTCCTTCATTAAATTATTATTGTCTGTTTATTTAGTTTAGATCACTTAATTTTATTGTCTTTAATTATTTATTTATTTATTATCATAATTAAAATGGAAGGATTAAAAGGTATGTTTAAGGGTAAGGGTGCTTCTTCTAGTAGGGGCAACCAGGGCAATGGTACTTCTTCTAGTCATCTTATTCCTACACAGGATGATTTTGTTGATACTCAACATTTTCCTACAATACCATTAGATTTAGACCAGGAGTATTTTCTGGAACTCAAGAAGACTTTAATTTAGACGATGATCTAGATGATATACCCACTGATGTTGATGACAACACACCCACTAGTGCACCTTCAACTGAAATACCTCCTATTCCCCCTAGTATGAGACGAGGTCCAGCAAAACGACCATTAAAATCAGATGCATGGACATTTTTCAATAGGGACGTAGAGAATCAAGTAGCCATATGTAAAATTTGTAAAAATGTTTTAAAATTTAAAACTGGAAAAGGTCACGGTGGGACGGGGGGTTTAATTAGACACGTAGTAAGTGCTCATCCAGCTAGGTATGCCCAATACCAGGCTTCAAAACCGGGTGCGCAAACGCCCGCTCCATCGGGACAAGGTTCACATACTGATACTGTCCCGGACCAAGTACAAGGTCAAATTAACCCTATGACGGGGGGAATTGTAGGCCCTAAATACAATAAACATAGAGATAGGAAGCAATATCAAAATTAGTTCTTTGTGGAGGGTTTGCCTTTTCATTTCCTTCATCTCAGGTTTTATTCATTACATTAGAGATATATATAATCCTCGCTTTTAACGGTTTTCCTAGATCAACTGTTAAGAGAGATGTATTTAAATTCGCGCATGAATATCAACAATATTTACGTTTTCATTATATCATTTTAATGGCAAAGTATCCATCACGTCGATATAGGTCGTAGTACTAACGGCCATGATTATTTAAGCGTAACTTGTCATTGGATAGATTATAAATGGTCTATGCAAAAACGTATTTTAGCGTATAGATATATAGATGATAGGCACACTGGTACTTTTATTGCAGAAAATATTTATCAAGTGTGCGATTATTACGGAATTACCGATAAAATTATGTCTATTACATTAGATAACGCTTCTAATAACAATTACGCAATTACAATTTTAAAAAATAGTTTAACTCCGTCTTTTCCAGACCATTTTCATATAAAATGTGCGTGCCATATATATAACTTAATTGTAAAGGATGGTCTATCACTTTTTGAAGACATTCTTAGTAAAATACAATTTGCTATAAATTTTATTTTTAAAAGTAATAAAGTACAACGTAGAAAAGAATATAAAAAAATTTGTCATAATTGTGGACTACCTTTTAGAAAAATTCCACAAGAAGTATCCACTAGGTGGAATTCTTTATACGAGCAACTACTTGTTGCTTATGATTATAAATTACCTATAACTTTATTTTTTAACTCTCATAATAAAAAGTCAGCTGATATGATTTTAGATAGTGATTGGGAAAAAATTTCCGAACTTATTGTATTTTTAGAGAAATTTTTTCAAGCAACAAAAGAATTTTCCGGTATATATTATCCTACTATTTCAACTATGTTATTTTATATAACTCTAATATTTTTATTACTTAGTGAATATATGGAAAAGCCAGCTTATAAGGCAACTATTAAAAAAATGTTTCTCAAAATAAAAAAATATTTTATTCCTATTCCCTCTATTTATATTATTGGTTCTGTATTAAATCCTACTATTAAAATAGACGGTACTAAATCACTAATTGAAACTATTTACGATTGTATAGAAGTACTACCACCTCCAAGTCCCAAAAATCTAAATCACCCACCACCTATTGAACAAACTAAAGAAGAAGTATTGTCTAGCGTAGAACACCAATGCAAAAATATATATAGATTTTATCAACAAGAAAATGCTAGTAACTTACCGACTTCCATACCATCTTCTTCATCTTCAATACAACCTCACAAAGACATCTTTGTTTATGGCTAGTATTGAAAGCCTCAGAAATAGAATGTGCGGTCGTACCTCTACTACTAACCAAATTAGCGAGTTGGATATTTTTGTTTTGCAGGGTTACATCAGTATCAAGAAGTTATCAATGAAGATGGACATGAAGACTTGCTTTGAAATCTTTGGAGGGAATGAGAAGACCTTTCCGACACTTTCAATGATGGCTCGAGATGTTTTGAACATTCAAGCGTCGTCAAGCTGCGTCTGAAGCGCTTTTTGCACGGATATCAAATAGGAGACCACAGACACTCATTAGCCGGAGATAGCTTGGAAATTGCGGTATTATTGAGAGAGATTGGATCTGGCGGAGCGGAGAAAGGTGCGGTCAACCAGGAGATCAACGAAGAAGATGATGAAAACTACAACGAAATCTTAACCGAAGGTAGTGGAAGCGGCGTGGATCAATTTGACCAACAAATACCAATTCCAACGAAGAACCACATGAAATCATCAAGCAATTAGAAACGAGGTTTTTGAGAATGTATTTTTTTTAATTGTAATTTTATTATGTAATTTGTAACTTTTGGACAACACCACAAAGTTGCAATTTAGATTTTAGACAATTGTATTTGTATTACAAAAAAATCATATGTCTAATAAATAATATAAGAGGCACAAAAACAGACCTTGGGATGTTTTATTACACTATCTTGTTTTGTTTATTGAGTTTTTTTTATACATATGTTATTTAAAAAAATGAAAACCCTTCCGTATCAGGAGGCAGGCCAGGCCGAGCCCGCCTCGACCGAGCCCGGCGGGATCGGGATCGTAACGGGACTTGCTCGATCCCGCCAGACCCGAGCCAGAGCGCCAGGACCCAGAGCGGACGCCAGGACTGAGCCAGCCCGAGCGGCCGGCTGGCCACTCTTACTCTCGACTGACAAGGTTAAAATAAGAGTGATAGTCAATGAAGTCTTGTGATTTTGAAAGATTGCCTCACATACATCAGACCATTGAAAAGCCACTTCTTTCTTAGTCAATCTAGTCAACAAAGCTGCAATGGATAAACACCCCTCCATGAATCGCTGATAATACTCTGTAAGACCAACAAAATTTTGAAACTCGGTGACTGAATCATGTTGAATCCAGTCCCTTACCACCTCAATCTTCTTGGGATCCACCACAATACCATTCTTGGTCACCACATGCCCCAAGAAGGCCACTAATGTTACACCCCGCACTTTGTACATCGACGTCGTCATAAGCTAATTAACGTAAGCCGGGAAGGTCTTGATACCCTTATAAGGTTAAGAAAGGTTGTTATCAAGTGTTAAGAGAGTACCAAAAGGTTTTAAGGTCAAATGAATCAAAAAAGTTATGTTCGTCAAAGAAATTTGGAGAAAACAGGCAGTATTTCGGGTAGGTTCTTTGGTCAAACTTGTTAGGGGTATATCTCTTAGTATATAAGGAATTACGGAGCCCATAACCTATCTAAGTTCAAGTTCAGAGAGACTATGTTCCAATACAACTGACAGTTTGTAAATATGAGAAATATGGAAGATTTGACGGACCGTCGAAAATTGTACGACAGATTTGATAGACCGTCAAAATTTGACGGACTGTCAAATGGGGCGGTGCAGATTTGGTTTCGGGTATAAATTGATCTCTCCGACTTTAAGACCTCATTTTTACCCAAATCCAACCCTAAATGATCTCTTAAATCCTCTATAATATATTAGAACATCCTAAGACCAAATCCAAGCCATAATACGCAAGATTAATGTGGTAAACCTCGTGTTATCATAAGAATTGTCTTCTCCTTGTAGAACCGGTTTTGGAAAACCTTGGAGGCAAAGTAATGGGTTGTTCTGAAGAGATTATTGTGGGTTAAGATAAGGATTCATGGAGCATACGAGGACTCGTGGAATACATATAGCTAAGGTGAAAAGGTATCTAAGGGCTATCCTTCGTTCTTTATGGAGTGACTTCGTAAGCCCGTCCCTTTTTTTAGAAGCCGGAGGGGGCTAGTTCGTCTTTAACTTTCTCAGTGACGGAGTAAGACTGTCTAAGAGTTAAGAAGTCGTTAGCGAGTAGAGCTTTCGTGTAAAGTCCTAAGAAGAAGAGCAAGTAACAAGACATTCGTAAGTTGTCCACCTATACGTTAAGAGTTCCGAATAGAGAGAGATCCGAAAGAACGAACTAATAAACTAGTAGTAGAACAACATAAGTAAAGAAACGATGAGATCATACTAGCTAGAAGATCAGATTGTAATATCCTAGCAAGATGAGCACGTACGTATATTCGAGAAAGAGTAAGAGACTCCCTAAAACAAAGAGAAATATAATATGAAGTGCGACGGGATGAGTCACTTAGAAGAATATAGAACACGAGTCGTGCAAGTTACTCCCCAAACTTCAAGTAGAGATATGTAAATCATAAGGATAAGTGAGTAATATAACAAGATAGATCAGATGTGACAAAAGATAGTTCAAGTTCTCTAATAGCTAAAGAAAGGAGAACAAGAACTACTAAGGACGAGCCATGAATTACAGAAAGTACTAGATGAGTATGAACAAGTACAAGCTATAAATTAGAGACGTAAATACATAGTTTACAGAAGGTTTCTTGTTGTGTATGTATGCATTTGCCTTCGGGGCTATAATGTTGTCTTCGGGGCTATAATGTTGTCTTCGGGCTATTGACACTGCCTTGGGGGCTATTGACACTACCTTCGGGGCTATGATATAGATGGCCTTCGGGGTTATACAGTTATGTGTATTGTCTTCAGGGCTATACAAATTGTATTCGGGGCTATTGGCCATACAAATTGCCTACGGGGCTATACAAATGCGCGCTTACATTCGGGGCTATACAGATTGCCTTCGGGGCTATATACTTACACACCAGATCCCTTGTGAGGCGGGAGTATTGTGTTTAGGTTGTACGTTAGATAATAATGTAATACATATCAAAAGTCAGACATATCAATGATAGTACATAGGGCCGAGACATAATAGATTGTATAAATAAATAGAGGGGCCAAGCAGTCCAAGCAACAACGACCAGGTAAGTTGACCAAGGGGTTGTGGTCAGTCTACTCCCGTCCCTTCCTTTCAGTAGAGACATCCAATATATTTGCTCATGTTCTTCAGCTTCAGAGTTTATATATATTTAAATTGTTTTCTGCCTTATATACTTGATACATTACTTTGTACTGACGTCTCATTGCTGGGGCGCTGCATTTCATGCCTGCAGGCATAGGTAATCAGTTCGATGAGTTCGCCCAGCAGAGCAGACTGGGATTCAGTGAAGGATCGGTAAGACTCCATCTCTTTCGGAGTGCAGTCGAGTCTAGAGGTCAGGTAGCAGATTTTATATACAGACTACGGGTAGGTCGGGGCACTGTCCTGACCACATTTGATGTCAGTTATATATAGAGGCTTTGTAGACACAGATTCAGTATGTATAGTTGTCAGTGGTCTGATCGGCCCTTATTGTGTGTTTTATTGAGTTTACCCAATATAAGTGTTTGTATAGGCTTTCACGACCCTTAATAGCGTATAGTAAAGATAAGTTTGGTCCAGCCGGCCTATGTATACCTTAGTTATGCTCAACAGTCATGAGTTACAGAGTGGTTTTCTTGGGCCAGTTCGACACTGGGTGCCAGCCAGACCTCACCTAGGTTGGGGTGTGACAACTGAGCTAAGCCAAAACTCACACTTTGAAAATTCTACATAGAGTTGCTTCTCTTTCAGAATATAAAACACGATCATCAAATATTGCTCGTGCTCATCATCGCTTCGCGAATATATTAACATGTCATAAATAAACACAATCACAAAAGAATACGAGTAGGCTCTGAAGACCCCATTCATCAACTACATAAAGGATGCAGGTGTATTCGTCAACCCAAATGACATAACCAAAAATTGCCCATATCTAGTTCGAAAGGCTGTCTTAGGAACATCCTCGGCCTTGATCTTCAGCTGGTGATAACCGTACCTCAAGTAAATCTTGGAAAAGATTGAAGCAACCTGTAACTGATCAAATAAGTCATTAATACGCGGTATCAGATACTTGTTCTTGATAGTCACCATGTTCAGTTACCTGTAATTGATACACATATGCATAGACCCATCTTTATACTTCACGTACAACACCGGAGCACCCCAAGGTGAAACACTGGGTTGAATAAATCCCTTACTCAACAAATCTGTAATTGTTGTTTCAACTCTCTCAACTTTGCCGGTGTCATCCGATATGGAGCTATAGAAATAGGATGGGTGCCTAGCTCGAGATTAATACAAAAGTCGATATCCCAGTCTGACAAAATACTGAGATGGTCTGTAAGAAACACCTTTAGATACTCCCAAACTATTGGAACTGACTCCAAGGAAGGAGTCTCCACATTCGTATCACGAACATACCAAATAAGAAAGACATTCTTTCTCCACCATCTTCTGAGCTTTAAGGAATGAGATCTAACTGAGGGCACCCTTCCAAACTAACTTAGGAATACTAGGCATGGCTAAGGTAACAATCTTGGCATAACAATCCAAGATAGCATGATACAGAGCTAGCCAATCCATACCCAAAATAACATTAAAATCTATCACATGCAAAACTTTTAAGTCTACTTGAGTAACACACCCCATCAATGTAACTGCACAACTAAAATAAGCTCAATCTACCACTACAAAATCTCCAACATGCCTAGAATCATGAATAGTAAAGACTCACACATCAAATCCAAACTCAATGCAAAGTAGGCAGACACATAAGAATATGTAAACCTTGGATTGAATAAAGCTGTAGCAGGTCGATGGCAAACTGAAAGAGTACAGGTGATCACAACATCTGTGGCCTCTGCCTCGGGTCTGGCTAGGAAAGCATAGAAATGGTCACGATCACCGCAGTCTGAGCACCCCTATATCCGCCACCTCGGCCAGACTGAGCAATACCCCGACCTGTCTGAGGGCTACCTCTACCACCCTGAACACCACCCCTAGCACCCTGAGACCCACTCATATCCAGCTCCCCACTACTCTAGATCCTAAACCCTGGTGTTGACCATTACACCTAAGTTTGGGGCAATCTCTCTTGAAATGCCCAAAGTCACCACACTTATAACACCCTCTCAACGCTGTTGTCGGCTGAGAAAAAGAAGACCTAGCATCGACATGACCACCACCGCCAGAGGGCCGATAAGAACTCGAGGTCAACTACCCCGAACCATAAGAAGTACGAGAAGATTGGCCTGCCTCTAATGTAGGCATAGCAACAACAGCTGGCCTAGCACTCAAACGGTGGTGTCCTTCACCATAATGACCCCTATCTCCGGATGAGGTAAATCCATGAGTGCTATGATGAGGCCTCTTGACCTCTCTCTCCTCCCAATCCTCTCTACAAATAAACTTAGCCTCTCTCATGGCATCAACGATCTGTTAGAAGGTGGAACCTCTGACAACCATTTGTGCAGCAATTAACCGAATATGACATACCAATCCATTTGTGAACCTCTCCACCTTCTCGGTCTCATCAGGTAAAATCATCAAGGCATGATGAGACAATGCATGAAAATGTGTCTATACTCAGTCACAAGCATACGCCCCTGACTTAATCCCTCAAATTGAGCCCGTCTCCTCTCTCTGACACTGTGAGGCACAAACTTCTCCAAGAAGATCTGGGTAAATAAAACCCAGGTTATATGAGGGGACCCTGCTGGTCTGGACTCAAGATAAGACCTCTACACTGCTTGGCAGGTCCAACCATCTGGAAAGTAGTATAACCAACACCATGGGACTCCACTAGTCTAAGGTTGTGCAACCTCTCATAATAACTAATTAAGAACTCATAAGCATCATACTTGGGATCTCCATCATATCTGGGAGGATCCAACTTCATGAACCTCTCAAACATCTTCTACTCTTCAATAGACATTGCAGGTTGTGCAGTTAGAGGTATAGCAAGACCAGGTATACACAACAAGAATCTGAGGGATCCCAGCAGGTGCTGGACAAACCCCTAGTGTCCGAAATCTGGGCATAACAGCATGGTCGGGAGTCTATCCTCTGACCCTAGTATGAGATTCGTCAGAAGTAACCAAATGGACACCCTAAGCTATAGACTCCAAGAAGCTCATCATCCGAATCAAAATATCCTGAAGTACTGGCGTAGAAACAAAACCCGAGGGCATCTGATCCTGACTGGCCCCATCAGGTTGACCCTGTTCATCCTCCTTAATATGAACCTCATCATCCTCCGTAATAACCTTAGGCCATAGAGACTCTACTCAGTCACGAGCCCGAGCAATTGCAGGTACTCAACCTCGGGCTACAACTCGAGGTCTACCCTTACATCTACCTCTGCCTCACCCCCTGCCCCGTGCACCATATCTGACAATGGGTGTGGGTACATGTGCGGGATTATCATCTCCTACTGCGGCTGATCTAGTCCTCACCATCTGTGAGAAAGAGTGAAATAAAAAGATTTAGAATTCAATCATAATCGAAACGCACGAAATAATGAAAGAATAAAATTTTCCTAAATGTCTTATATCCTCACGAAGATAGGTACAGAACTCTTCGTACCGATTCGCAAGACTCTACTAGATATCGCTTATGTACTCATGAGACCATTAACCTAGTGCTTTGATCTCAATTTGTCACGACCCAAAATTCCATTATGTCGTGAGGGTACCTACTCTAACCCGTAGGCGAACTCTACTCATACAATATAAGAACATGAGAAAATTAAAGAAGTAGAAGAAAAGTAATTAACAAGTCTCTAAATAAAAGTACAAAGTCTGAAGAAAACCTCAATAGATCCAGTAGTCATGAGTACAAAGCTCTAATATTAATACAAGTCTTAACTGGAATATCAACACTGTCTGAAAGTAAATGACAAAAATGTAAAAATAGATAAAGAGCTCCAGTGCCGGGAATGCATCAACGGCTCACCCTGAAGTCTCCAAACAATCACCACGGACTAAGTACGATCAGCTGCTCTGTCACCTCCTGACTCTCTACCTGCACATAGAGTGCAACAAGAATAGAGTGAGTATGGAAAACACGTGTACTCAGCAGCAGCATCGATCGACTCTAGCTATAACGGTGGCGAGAACTGGTACTTTTCGATACCTCTCTACTAGTTAAACACTTAGGCATAATATAATCAATTAACCAACCTAACAGTAAATCTATGGTTCAATAGTGTACACGTTCTCTCTTACTCTCAAGTTCGCTCAAGATTCAGTCTAAACCCCATGATCAAGCGTCTAGTCCTATCAAGACTCATAACTCAACCTCACAACAATTACAAGTCTCAAGTATTAATATTTCTTCTATCAGGTCACAAGATCAAGTAGTCTATCAGAAATCAATATCGAGTACACACAACATCAAATACATATCAAAGTGAAGAAGAACGCAACACATATGATATGTATGTATGCAATGGCCATATGTATCGGTATACACACGCTGCTACAATAGCTGCTTCACATTACCCATTGGGGACTTATGAGGTCCATATATCCATCAGAAATGTCCCATCAGATACCAGCTCTGTGGCTGAATTGTTATCAACAATCATCACTCTCGTAATCATGTACCATATCCTTTAACCTGATTTTCTAAGTCGTTTCTCAATAATATATCAGTAAACCAATGACAATGATAGAATGTAAGAAGGATATGGATATACATACACCATGCAATCAGTATAATCAGTATCCATTAATGTGTCCAGACGAGATGTGGAGTGATGAATGCATGACAAGTCAAATCATAATATCATATCCGATGGCTACAAGCCCAAGTAAACAACAATCATGCCAACCTAAACAGACTATTTCACGGCACATGGTGGCCCGAAGGCTAAACATATAAACTCCTTCACATGCATATTTCTAGTTTATTAATTACCCAATTAAGTTCACCCGATATTCGTATTAGTGCTCATCACCTCACTAATACGAGACCCCCAAATTCCCATTACTCTCATTAGTTCATTACAACACATACCAATACATAACGCTACACTAGAGTCTAGAAAGTCTCAACTTGCCTGAATAGAGCCGAATAAGTCACGCGGTAGCCTTTCCCTTTCGTAGAGCCTCCTCACGAGCCCACTTTGATCAATCATATCAAGTATATAAGATTATGGTTTAGTTGATACCCGCAATTCCCAAGCTAGTTTACAAAGGAACCATGGACTCACATTACCAAAATACGAGCTTTTCTACCCAAATAGGTACCGTACGTGCTAGATAGTTATAATACTAAGTTAATTTCACAACGGGCCCTAATTGGGTCCTCAATTTCAAGATAAGGCAAAATCACCAATTCAAAACCCTAGAATTCCCCCCAATTCTTAAAAGGGTTTAAGCATGCAATTGGTCCATTAATAATCACCTACTAGTCAATTAGATCACTAATACACAATATTACTAACAATAGTCCAATATTTAACCCCCAATTCTCAATTTAGGCTATTTTATTCTCAACAAAGTCAATTTCCCTTTCTCAAACATGGATTCAAGTCTATAACAATAAAACATGCCAATATAAATAACTAAAATTGGAGATTAGGAATTATCTAGGTGAAGAACCTTGATTTTACACCTTGAATGCCACAAAGATCGAGCATAAGAACTTGGAAAATGGAAATGGGGACTAGGAATTTGTTTAGGGAATTTAACTACTGCTGCTACAGTGTTTCATCGCCATCGCGAGACCCCGCTCGCGATCGCGTAGGCTAACCCGACACCCAAAGTACACTTTGCGATCACGGAAGAGACCTCGCAACCGTGAAGCACCGTGACTCACCTCCCCTAGACGCGTGTCCACGCGATCGCGACCACCATCATCGCGAGAGCTTGGTTTCACTAAGTCTCGCGATCGCGCTCCCTCCCTCGCAATAGCGAAGAAGGAAACCAGAACAGTTGAAACCAAATTTTGTTGTTTTCTCTCCAACTTCGAATCAACCCTCGAAACTCATTCGGAAGCCAATAACACAAACCAAGCATGCATTCCTTTCAGAAAACACATTCCGAACACGCCCGCGCACTCAAAATTTCCAGAAAAGATGTCTAAGGCTCAACTAAAGTCAAATAAACTCAAAGTTCACAATTTTACAACTAAACCCCCAAATCTCATCGGGCTGCCTCGGAAAGCGAATCAAAGATTCGACTAAGTCATAAACATCGTTTCGGAGCTAATGAAACCTACGAAACTACGAACGGAGCATTTACCTAAAAAGTCAACTATAAGTCAAACTTCTCTACTCTCTTAACTTGTAATTTCTCAAATCTACCAAAATGGGTATGAAACCTACCCGATCACCTCGGGAACCGTATCACACATATCCGCAAGTCATAAATAAGCAAATAAAGGCTCGGAGAGGATAATTTGGAAATTTCTAGGCAGAATAAGTAAAATGACTTTTTGAGTCATTACACAAAACACTTCTACAAGTTAAATATTTATACATTGCATGAAAGGACGTACCAGATAAAATGAGTAAGCTCATGTCCTTATGTAACAAATCACTAATAAATAAAATAGCTATTATTTGTAGAGAGTGAATGTGGTGTGCACGCAGGACCTTACCTCTCCCTTGTGAAGGTAGGGAGATTGTTTCCGATAGACCATTGATTAAGTGTAGACATATAATAGTTAATTAAATAATCAATTCAGAATAATTTGCTTCATTCACACAAAAATGATTACTGAATGATTCTTTTTCATCAAAATGATAAATGTACTTCCAAAAATTATTACTAAACCAAGCATAGAATCTAATTACTAAAAACTTGACGGAAAAACAAAAAAGAGAAAAAATAATAGGGGTATAAAGGGAGTGACAAAAATGTGTCTTTTCTATTTTTCTGTCCTCTCTAACATCCGGCGCCAGAGTAAGCAGAGAGAAATGACAGCGGAAATACCTATAGGGTGTGAGCCCATGGTGGAATTGTTAACGTCATCAATGAAAAAATGGTATAAACTGACTAATAAAACGGAAGACCACAATTGGTCAGTTGCTTTCCTATTATTAAAATTCTCATAATCTTTTCTTCTCAAGGATTTCTTTTTCCAGATGTGTGTCCGGTAGGGCGTGAGATATTTGCAAGAAAACGTTTACTATTACTTGATAAAATTAATTTTCTTTTTCAACTGATAGCTTCACTATTGGTGCAGGCTATATGAAGATTTTTCGGATACTATATATGGTAAAATTTGTACTTTAATTTCAATATTTGGCTCATATTTTGATTGGAAGATAATATCTTCACAAATTTAACTATTATTATATTAACGTGCCACGCACATTCGTAAGTACTAATGTATACATAATACTATATATACACGGTGAAAATATAATAAAGATGTGGGACATAAAGTGAATTTTGCGGCTGTTTTTTTTACCTCTAGGGCTCATTTATGAGTTGAAAGTTGAAACTTGAAAGTTGAAAAACTCTGCATTCTCCACTATTTTGTTTTCTCTTCTAGAAGAAACAACAAAAGGGATTGCTCCATCCGGCCATTGATTTGGAAGGAATTCAGAAATGGTGCTCGCTATTCTGTCTTCAACAAGGGTTCTTCTTAGGGTTTATGAATTTGATATTCTTTCTTTCGCAGGACAAATCCAATGAAGAACTGGAGCCGCTCTTTGATTACAGACGTGTCCAGCCCTTCAATCTTTTCTGCCTTGACGGTCAGCTCCCTTTTTTATTATGTGATTCAGATGTAATTACTGTTGTATGTGCATATATAGTATAAACCTTGGTAATTTTGCCCCGCGCTTTGTTATAAAATGCTGTGGTCTCCATGCTGTTACAGCTTGTTTGGATGGCTGTTACCTATTGTATTGTGCTGTTAGTTTAAAGACAATGTTTGTTTTAATTGTTACTTAAATTTTATTGTATCATATTCTTAAATTCATCTTTGCATAACGATGAAAACTCCCTTTTTGTGTAATGACTGATTTGGCCCCCTCATTTTATCTTTGCTAATCCTATTTTATCCTTTACCCTACTTTTTTATAATAGCTCTACCCCTACCATACTTTTCTTGTTGGTTTAGCATTCAATTTGCTGATGTGTGACATTATGTAACAATGGGAGATGATACAATCTATCCAAATGTTGTATTCATCAAAACAATACAGTACGATACAATACAACATAATACAATATTGTTATGAAACATTATGTAACAACCATCCAAACAGAGTGTTAGGAGGTCGTCTTTTTTTGCCATGGATAAGTTCTCCCTTGCTGTCCTATTCATAAGAAATACTGATATAAGATAGTCTGATTCATGAAAGTCGGGTGAGAGATCATTATTAATGTATGCACGTATCTGCTTGATATTGTTCCTTCTCAACAATTTTGTCATTTTTCTTTTGAACGTCACAGATGATAGTCCAGACTCGTCTCCAGTTATCTCAAAGAAACGGAAAATGACCGATACTGCTGTAAACTTCTCTTCTTTAATGTTCTGTTAAATGTAAATTGTCGTTTTCTCAATTTATTAATTTGATCTTACTTTATATCGTTATTGCACTTGGAAATCGGTTGAAAAGAAAGAAGACAAAAAGGAAGCAGTTCAAATTGTGGACTGCGAAGAAAAAGAAGAGGATTGGCTGCCCCCTTCCCCAAATATTTCGGCTCATAGTAGTAACCTTGTTGAAGATTCAACTATAAAGGAAATTAGGTAAATTCATAGTACCTTATTTGATTTCTATATTTATTTTGTATCCATTGATTTATGATTTGCATTACATGTTTCGTAAACAAGAGCTTAATGGCTGCTTGCTGAAGTGGTTTCAGCTCAATTAAATTAATTTAATTTTGTGTCTGGTTTGATTGTGGTGATTTTCTTGCTCCTTTATTTGAATGAAATGAGTTTTGTGGTGAATTTTCACTTTTCAAAGTTGGATTCTCCCAGTATCATTTAATAAAGCTGATGTAAATATTAATACACTTTTGGTAAATCTAACTTTGATGTCTGCTTTCTTTAGGTGACAACTGATTAGATAATTCTGTTTGCTTCGGTATAGCCAATCTTTAATGAGTTAAGTTCCTAACTGAGATATTGAATTCAAATAAATAGATTATGTTAAATAACGAAAGCATAGAATTGACCATCCATTCTCGTTGTTAGATTTGTATTACTCCCTTTGTCTCAAAAAGAATGACTCACTTTCCTTTTTAGTCCGTCCCAAAAAGAATGACATATTTTCTTATTTGACAACAATTTAACTTTAAACTTTACCTCTTACGCAAAAACGAGATGATCTATAACCACACAAATATCTTTGGTTTATTTTAGACCATAAGATTCAAAGTCTTCCTTTATTTCTGCCAAATGAAAGTACATCACATAAATTGGGACAGAGGGAGTACTACTTAAGTTGCACTTGCTCTTGTTCTTCTCTTTTTCTCTTTACTATTATGAGTGGCTGTTTGTAGGTTGAAAAAGAAAGAGCTGGCATCATTTGCCCAATCAGCTAAGGATGAGCTGCGAGTTGTTGAAGAATCTGTCAAAAGAGATCTTAGTGCTTCAGTCCATTCACTTCAAGATAGTGTTGCTGAGCCTCCATCAAAATCCTCAACTGAAAGAGCTAAAGTAATCATTTCTATCCAAGACAAGGATGGAGCGAAACAATTTCGGGTTTACATGGTATTCCCTTGGGGGTGCAATTCATATTTATATATATTGAAGTTTGCATATCTGTTGTGTGGTTATGTCATCTGCACCATAATGTTTAAATGAGATGTTCTATCATCTTTCCTTCATTCTTAATATACTCATTCTGTGTCTTTCGAGCTACTTGAATGGAGTATGTACTTGTATATTCTCCTAAAAAATGGATAATATATAAACACAAAGAAGTTATCCTAAAGAATAAATGTATAGTGCTCCTGATAGAAAGTGGATGAATGTATAGTGCTTTCTACAAAAGTACTTGGTTTTTATTGCTTTTGAGGTATTAATAAGTTCGTTTATATTGGAGAAACTAAATCACTTTTTTTAATTAGTGCATAAGTAGCTTACAATTATCAGCCATTCTGGAGGCACAGGGTATCTTTTGATGGTTTAGCCAGCATCTCACCTACAGAGAAAGCTTGGCTGGAAAGAACTTTTGAAAAGGAGGAGGTACTAGCAGCTTTGAACTCATGTGCACCAGACAAAAGCCCTGGTCCTGATGGATTTACTATGGCTTCTACCAAAGAGCATGGGGGATAATCAAACATGACTTAATGGGGGCTATATCTCACTTTCATCAACATTGCCACATGGTTAAGTCCTGTAATGCCTCTTTTATTGCTCTTATCCCCCCAAAAAAAGGTGCAATAGAGCTCAGAGACTTCAGGCCCATAAGCCTCATTGGTAGTGTTTACAAGATCATTGCTAAAATCTTAGCTGAGAGGCTGAAGACAGTCATGGGGAAGTTGGTATCAGGGGAACAAAGTGCCCTTTAAAAAAAATAGGCAGATTGCTGATGCAGTTTTAGTAGCAAATGAACTTCTTGATGGAAGACTAAAAAGTGGAGTTCCCGGTATCCTCTGCAAACTGGATGTTGAGAAAGCTTTTGACTAACTCAACTGGTCTTATTTATTTTCAATGCTGAGGAGTATGGGATTTGGAGATAGGTGGATCAAATTTAGCATCACAACTGTCAAATACTCAGTTCTAGTGCACCAGTTGGCTTGTTCTCCCCTCAAAAAGGGATTAGACAGGGGGATCCTCTTTCTCCATTCCTATTTATTCTTGCCATGGAAGGTCTCAACAAGATGCTAGATAAGTCAAAGCAGATGCAATGGATTGAACGGTTCAGGGTGGGCAACAATGAAGATAATACTATCTCTGTGTCTCATTTGCTATATGCAGATGACACACTTACATTCTGTGGGGCAGAGAAATCTCAGGTTCAGTATCTAAACCTGACATTACTCCTTTTTGAAGCAATTTCTGGGCTACATATTAATATGAGGAAGAGTAAGATCTACCCTGTTAATGAAGTCCCTGAACTGGATGAACTGGCTGGCATTATGGGCTGCAGCATTGGCGCATTTCCAACAAAATACCTAGGCCTCCCACTAGGAGCAAAGTTCAAAGAAGTTTGGAGTGATGTCATTGAAAAAATGGAGAAAAGGTTGGCAACTTGGAAGATGCAATATCTCTCAATGGGAGGCAGGGGTTGACTCTTATTAAAAGTGCATTTGTAGTATTCCTACTTACATGATGTCATTGTTTCCATTGCCATCCAAGGTATATGATCAACTTGACAAAATAAGAAGAACCTTCTTATGGAAGGGGAATTATGAGGGTCATAAATTTCATCTTGTGAAATGGGAAAAGGTGATTATGCCAAAGCTGCAGGGAGGACTGGGAATTAGAGATTTAAGCAAGCACAACAAGTGCTTGCTTATGAAATGGTGGTGGAGGTATGCTCAAGATCAAACAAGTATTTGGAAAGACGTAGTGAATGCTAAATATGGGAGGCAAGACAGATGGAGTACCAAACAGAATAATGAACCTTATAGAGTTGGACCATAAGGTTTGCTTTGCTTGTGCTTATGCTTTGTCTTGAGCCAAGGGTCTCTCGGAAACAGCCGCTCTACCTACCAAGGTAGAGGTAAGGTCTGCGTACACTCTACCCTCCCCAGACCCCACGTTGTGGGATTTCACTGGGTATGTTGTTGTTGTATGCATATATGCATCTCAAATGCTCAATGATGCTTATAATATACTACTTCTTGAAGCTGACTTCTCCCTACTTTAATCCTTTCCCCCCACTTATATTACAAAGAAGCTGAGCCTCAGTGAGAGGGAAGTTTATGTTCTCTCTGCCAAGTGTTGTTTGTGAATTGGTGATGTTAGATCATTTGATTTTCCTGGGAAGCCAAGATCGTAGGAGGCTTTAATTCTATAACTGTATAGAAAGTTCTTTGAAGTATTTCTCTTTTTTTTTTGATAAGTTTGAAGTATTTCTCTTTTCATCTGTAAAATATGGATAAAACTCTACGTTACTTTGATCTTCATTTGTGTTAAAGCATTGTCAAACAAATATGACTGCGGTGTAAGTGCTTTTTAACAACATTGCAGAATACACTAAAAGACCTACATACACGCGTAAATGTACATACATCTACTGGTACTAATTTTTGAGTTCATGTAACATATGCAGAAATAAATGAGTTGAGATTAGCATAGGATAAGGTAATTACTCTTATAAGGGAGATATGTTTCTTTGATCATACAGGGAAAGAAATAATTAGGATGGTTTCATCATCTCTTATGGCACTTCAAAGACTTGAGAGCTTGATAGCTGGTGGTACAACATATTTTTAATTATGTAATACAACATTTCAAAAGGTCCATTAGAAAATCACTAAATTATAAATTGTCCTATTTAAAAAGCAGATATCACTTTAGGATCTAGTCAGGAAAGCCCTTACTAAACCACCAGGAAGTAGTCTGCTTTGATATAACCTGGACTTTGCCTAGCTACCACGGAAAGCATAGTCAGAAGAGCTGATTCTGTTGTAGATTGACTTATATGATGAAACAATTGCAGGATTTAGTTTCCGACCTTTCTCCATTACAATCAAATTGGTTTCCTTGGTAGATGAACTTAATAATTACCAGAATTTTGTATTTTATAATAACAACAGCTTCATAGCCAGGAATGAAATGTTATTTTGACTCACATTCCTATTCTATATTCACGTAGGATAATAAATTTGAGAGGAATGAGATGTTATTATGACACATTCCTATTCTATATTCACGTAGGATGATAAATTTGAGAGGCTGTTCAAATTGTATGCTAATAAAGTCAAGCTTGAGCTGCAAAATTTGGTTTTCTGCTTTGACGGGGATAAAATTAATCCAAATGCAACTCCCAGTAGTCTCGGGATGGAGGATGATGACATCATTGAAGTGCTTGTAAAACCAAGTTGTTGAGGTAAATCTGTTATCTTTTAAACTATTGGAATGTTCTTTTGCTTCTCCTTCCTCTTCCCCCACCCGGGAACTTTTTCCTTGGTTTGGATATATCTCCGTTTTCTTTATGTTTTAGAAGCTATCTATAAAGGAATCGACAGCTGCATTTTCCCATGAATGAATAATGTTTTAGAATTTGACCTCTTTATTCTATGACATCTGAGTTGTATTTTTTTCATTTTACTAGCTTCGGCTATGGATTCCTTTAGAATGATCAAAATTAAGTAAAACGGACATCCTCCAGATACACCTCTTTCTTATTTCTTGTTTCTCTCTTCCATCATAGATGATTCTCGTATTCCTGCAGAAAATTCTGAACATCCCTTGGAAGGTGGTGAAGGATAGCCAGGATTGATCAGATTTCTTGATCCCTTTTTCTTGATACTCAGATCATTTACCGTCTCCTCTCTCTTGATGTAAATTATAAGAATCAATGCAGTTTTTGATAATGATATTTATTTCAGAGGAAGTCGTGAACATATAATTAAATTCAGATCATAATCTTTGGTTTATGTGACGTTCTTGTGTTCTCTATTCCCGTATGACATTTAACTCATGCGCATATTGCTCATATCATCCATTATAAATGTATGTCATTCTTCTTGGAAAGTATCTCATTCTTGGATTAAACTTTACTCAGGATTAAAGGGTTCTAGAGATGGTTAAAAAAGAACGAGGAAGAAGGATGGAAGGGAGATGCATGCTCTTTATAAGCAAGGCTATACTTTCCCTATTTGATGAAAAAACATAATCTGTAGTGTTACTTGGTCAATTTTTGTCAATAAAAGGTAGAACTTTACCATACTGAATACAGATGACAGATAAAGGAAAAAAGGAGGCTGAGCATCCCTCTAAAATAAGTATGCATTCCATCTGAGCCAACCCCGGGGATGCTTTCTTTGGCTCAACTGGATTAATCCCGCCCTAGAGCTTGCCAAGTATTCGGAGTTTATAGCTTTACTGTGGTCAATTGAGAATGGGTTATCAAGCTCAACATGGTTCGACTAATATCAGGGTGGGGAGGGCTTTTTTATTTTGTTCGTCTTGACATAAGAGGGTAGAGATAGGCAGCAAGAGTGACTGTTGTATAGGAAGTAGCTGGGGCTGGAGATATATTTCAAATACAGTTTTGATCCTTTATACCCTTGAAACAATCTATGTACTCACAAGTAGAGAGACATGACTAAATTTAGAATACGTGTATGAAACACCTTGGAGGCTCAAGAAGCTTGTTAGCCATGTTTGAAGATAAAGTTACTCGACCTCTGCTCTAAATGGATACTATTGACTAGGGCCCGAAGATAGCTCAATAGTTCACGTTAACCATAGTCTGCGCAAGGTAGGCTTCAAGCTTGTGAGTCAGGAATTTTGAGGCTTAAGCTTAGACAAATTTACACGTCTTGTGTCGCGAATGCATAATATTGAATATGGTCTGAAGGTTGCCAAGCTCAAATAGCTCTCAAGCAAGCGCTAGTGTGCAAGGGTAGTCTCACGATTCCTGTGTTGTTTTACTTAACGACAGTTGATCATTTTACGTTTTACATTATAGATTGAAGGTAAGTTGACCAGATAGTGCTTAATATAGTGTGTGCTAGTACGAGGCAAAACCTAATGTTAGGCGTTCTACTTTTACTGGCTTGGGCATGAAACCCAAGGATAGAATTTCCTAGAAATAAAATATCTTTATGCATTTGTCAGCTCATTTGCTTATCGAGAGCTACAAAAGATATTCAGCCCCCGGGCTAAAAATGCAACACGTGATGGCGGGTTTGACTCACGTCATGTTCCAACTTCACTATAGGTTTTAGCATGGTATTTAAGTGAGGGGTAGAGGGGTGGACCCATTATTTGTCCGAGTTTTGAATTGCGCGCCAATCTTTTTATAAGGTAAATAATTTCATTAACAATTTTGGGAAAAACCAAGTATACAAACCGTATACCAAAAGAGAACCTACATCAAAGTATGCTTTTTTAAAAAAGGAGACCTAATCTTCTTTCCAAAGTGGGGTCATGGGAACACTGAACACCAAAAGAAAACTAGAACAAAAGACTAGTTTACAACTTTACAATATCTTGTTCAATCCCCTTCAAACGCTCTCCTATTTCTCTCTATCCAAATAACCCACATAACTGCTAGAGGGACAACATTCCATGTCCTAGGACTTCTCTTTCCCTTCCTGTAAGCCCAACTATGCACTGCCTCTTTCACTGTGCTTGGCATCACCCACTGCACCCCAAACCAATTAAGAACTACTCTCCGCGATCGGTTAGCCACTTGACAAAGCAATAAGAGATGATCCACATCTTCACCCGAACTCTTGCACATGAAGCACTAACTAACACATATGATCTTTTTCTTTCTCAGATTTTTCGTTGTCAATATCAAAACCCCTTGCTGCCAACCACGCAAGAATCACAGGTCCCTCGCAGCCTTGGGTACCCATATAGCACAACAACAACAAAATACCCAGTGAAGTCCCACAATGTGGGGTCTGGGGAGGGTAGAGTGTACGTAGATCTTACCTCTACCTTGGTAAGTAGAGAGACAGTTTCCGAAAGACCCTCGGTTCAAGACAGTGAGGAAAAATACATTCATCTCTCCTTAATAACCTTTCGTTTAATAAGATTTAACAGTGAATAAGTCAACTCTACTCTCTTGCCATCTCCATACATCCAATCCATCGATTAGAATATCCTGCCATATAGTAACTCAACCAAACTAAGAAATTCTTCCAACTCCTAGTCCCGTGGATTCCTCCTGAACCTCAGATCCTAATGAACCTTCCCCTCATGAGGCCTACAAATTTGTTGGATTGTATCTCTCTTTGGCAAGACGGTCTATATATGTTAGAGAAGACTTCCCTCAGCCCATTCTCCCCACACCACTTATGTGCCCAAAAACTAACTCTACTACCATCCCTAACCCTGAAAAAAAATTCTACTAAAGTCTTCCCACTCCTTCATAATACTCCTCCATAAGCAACACTCAAATGGCGTCGTGATGTTTCTAGTCCTCTGTACCTTCCATAATATCATACTTTTCCGCTACCACACCCCTCCATGGCTCATTCTCCTCCACCTCAAACCTCTACAACCACTTCCCTAACAAGGCTTTATTGAAGATCCAGAGATCTTTCTCCTCCAATTTCTTTGGAGATGTGACAACTCTCCAATTCACTAAGTGAAACTTTCTAATTCCTTCAGCTGTATCCCATAGAAAATTTCGCTTAAATTTTCCCGACCTGTCTGTCACTTTACCAGGAGCCTTCAAAAGCGACATGAAATATGTGGGGATGCTAGACAAGGTACTTTTTATCAATACTTCCTTCCCTCCTTTCGATACGTATATCTTATTACGCTCCAATAACCCTCTCAGATTTCTCGGTTATAAAAAAAATAAACATGACAAAAGATATTCAAAGTTCACTTAGTTCGACGCTTGGTAAGCAGAAAGTGACAAACACAACGAAAAAATAATAAGAACCTCTGTGCTGCTGAATAGTTTTTTCCCCTAAAGAAATGAAATGAAGAAAAAAGAGGCTTTCCTAAGAAGATACTTTTACAATAACTCCCAAGTCTGGACATTGTTTTTTCTTATCTATTTAGTAGATCTATGTTGCGAAAGGTGCGCCAAGTGCTCAAACCGTAGCCTCAATCTGCTAGGTTTTGCAGTAGGTTACCCATTGAATTTTATGATTCCAATTTCCATGCTTTCTCAGGGCAATGTCAATATGCCCTTCATCTATACAGCTCTAAAGCTCTTTCTTTTGCACTTTAAGCTGCTATACAACTCTCTCTTTATTTGTTCTGTGGCCGGAAAGGACATTTTCTTATTATACCACCTCTTCTCTTTATATTTCGTCAGCCTTCTTATTTTGCTGATCTATTTCAGGTTGAGTTCATCGTGTGGCTGAAGGTGACTTCTCAATTGCTGAAGTTAACATTGCAGGCTTTTTGCATCCTGTTGCTATGCGATTGGTCCATTTGGTCAGACTTTTGTCCTGCAACTGTACAGTACTCTTTTTTCTTATTATTTAGGTGAGGAGTGGGGGAGAATTCAACATAGTAGGAGTGTGTCGGAGAAGTTCTTTTTGAATGTTGCAAGATAGATTTTGGAGTTTGGTGTTCATCTGGTGCTTTTGTCCTCTAATTGCATCTTGTTTTATGTTTGAGGGGAGAAATCAGAAACGAGGTCTTCCCTCTGCGATGCATCAGTGATTGTGTATGTCAAAGGCTTAACAGGCTTTCATCATGTATATAATAGCAAAAAGTATAGTCGTTGTTTAACGTCTAAGGTCTGAATTTAAATTGTTTAACCTTTACTCCACATACACGTATGGATGCACATGCACGACCCCTACCGGGACCTTTTTCCTTTATTCGCTACAAGACTGGTCCAAAATTCTAGTTCGTTGCACTCACCTCCCTTGTTGTCTTGCTTGCTTTAGTCACTTTAACCTACCTTCCTAGCTTTAGTTGCCTTAAGGCTTGTCTTTTTTCCGTACATGTGCGTCTGAGAACAATCATTTCGTCTTTTTCCAGCGTGACCAAGTCCATATGTATGGTCTTTAGGGTTATCTATTTCCCCTTTCTGTTGCGACAAACCATCCATGGCTACTAGGTTGTGCAATCATTTGAGACAGAACTTAGGAGTTGACGGGATCAGAAGTTTATGCGTTGGTTTATTATGTGAGACGAGATCTGCGGATGCATGCAAATTAAAAAAAAAGGTTAAATACATACATGGATCCCTAAACTTGTCCATTTAGACACTTGAACTATGGTACCTATTGGACATCTAAATCCCTTAAAAACTGTATCAATTTGTGAGACAGCCGCAAAGGAAAATGTGTGCATTTTACACAGCAGTCGCGGCAAAAGAAACAAATGAGACCGTGTCGCGTGCATTTTGATCCCAAACAATAAGGGTAAAAATATATAAAAATTGAAGGGGGAAAAGTAAAAAGCTCGCATCCCCCTCCCTTATCTCTCTCCCGACTTTTTCGCTGTAGCTTTTCCAGCATATCGGACGCATGACCCAACTTAAGCTACCCACCTTGTAGCTGCCCCCACCCAACTTTGATCTTCTCTTCTCTGTTAACCAATTTGTTCGGAACGAATAGGTTGTACGGTAGAAAAATCTAGAGAGAGAGAAAGAGGGAGAATATCACTCTTTCCTTTCTCTCTCTATATAGATATGTATAGCTATACTTTTACACCTATATATATATATATATATATATATAAACATTCACCTTCAAATATAGCTATACTTTTACACCTATAAATAAATACACGTATATGCATGCACTTCCGTAGTGAAAGTGGTTGTGGCGTTTGTGTTCGGATAGCAGATCCAGAAATTTGAACGAAGGAATTGTGCATTTCTTTTTAAGAAACTTTAAAAAGAATTCAATTTCGTTATTGCTTACATTTCTGTTCAGTTCTTTAGAGAAAATTGTGAAATATTCACCTTTTCAGTGGACAGGAGAATTTTCTAAATGTGTTGTTGGAGTTGTGATGCAAATATCAGTAAGAAGAGTTTTTGACTTCAGTATCATAGAGGATGGATGAAAAGAAGAAATGAAAAAAGAGAAAAAAGAATGTATTAACCATTTCTCAAATGTTGCACGCACTCAGGAGTTTAGGTATCCAATAGGTACTAACCTGAATCTAATTGTTTAAAATAAAAAATTCAGATAAGTTTAGGTCATGTATGTATTTTCCCAAAGAAAAAAGTTGTATGTTGATTATTTTCCTTAAAAACTTTCAGCTACAGTGAAGTCTGGATGGGACACCAAGCATGTTAAAATGAAAGAAAAGTGTTGATTGAGAAGAACAAAGCAGCGCCAAAGATCAACACATTGGATATGATGCTAGACAGTAAATATGACGAGGAAGGAAAAGGTTGAATGATGAGAATATCATCAAAGTGCTGCTTTCGTATATATTTAGGAGTGGATTGATAAGAGGTATAAGTTATCCCATATAGATGGAATTAGGTGGAGCAAGATCATATAACTTGTCCCACCCTTTATATAGGATAACTATCCCACCTTTTATCCAATGTAAATAGGGTTGGATGGTATATCAAAGGAATTATTCTATGGGATAATTCAATCTCTTGTGACTAATAATTCTATTCCATCCTATCCCGTTAGTGGTTATGAATATGTTGCTAAGGTTGTCATACAGACAATTATGTGACTAGAAAAAACATCTTGTAACTTGTGCTAAGGTAACTTCAGAAAAAAATGTTTGTTGTTGTGGTTTTGACAAAGCCTAACTTTAAATATTTTGGACTTAAGTTGTAGTCTTGGGAAGACCCAACTTCAGAGATTTTTCGTATGAAGTTGGGACATTTATTTGGTTAAATTCTAGGAATTATCGCATAAAGTTCATGTATGTGTTCTTCGAATTTCAACAATCAAACAGATGATTCAATACCCAAATCTACCTCACATAAGCTTAAATTATAAACATAACTTCCATATATCATAAAAGAACAAAGCTCAATCATTAATTTACCAAAATAACAATAAATCTATCGAACTCATTTTACGATACTAGTGGATTGTCATGTGTTCAAGGTTTTCCACCATTATGAATTTCTTATTTTATGTAAAGCGAAACAAAACCTATTCAAACACGAAATTAATGGATAGAAATATTTAGTAATAATCTCAAATCCTAAATAAGAGAAGAGGAAAAGACAAAAGTAACTTTTTGTCTGAAGTTACCTAATATTGGGTACCAATTAAATAGATTTTTAGAAAGTGTGTAGTTTCAAAAAGATTGATATTTTTGCTTTTCCAGAGTTAAACAAGTTGTACTTTGGTCGTAATTTTTTTAAATATTTTTTAAATATTTTAAATTATTAATTATGGTGACTTATTGTACTTTTTACATAATTTTCAAATATGTAAATTTTATTATAAAAAATTTAAAGATTCTATGTTCTAACACACGATTAAAATTAGAAATTTTGACTATCAAAAAGCGAAAAGTGCCAATTTTTTTGGGACGGAGGGAGTACACATTTTCTAAAAACTTTAAGCGGTTGTTTGGCAGAATGTATGTATTAGTATTAGTTATGCAAATATTATTTTTTATCCACCGTTTGATTTGATGTACTAAAACATTGAGTAATTTCTAAAATAATTTGTTTACAAAAATACTCTCTACATTCTCCATATAACTAGTGAATAATAAATAACAAATTGTATTGTGTTAGAAATAATCAAATAATATTCTCCATATAACTAGTGAATAATCAAATACTCCTCTTATCCGAATTCGTATAGCACTTTTACATTTGAATTAGTATACAATTTTATACGAATCTAAAATCATAAAGAACTAAAACATGGGTTTACCTATTCAAATTTTAGCACAACTTGGATCTGTTAGACGTAGAGGTGAGCGGGTTCGGGTACCCTAACTTTTTTGAACTACTCGGACCCTACCCAGTAAAAGATCGGTTCCTAAATTTACTACCCGGAACCTACCCGTAGCAATCATTACTCGGAACCTACCCGAATCCTGCGATTCCTGGTAGGTTCCCGAGTACCCGATAACAATCAGATGAAATGAACACTTTTACACTGTGTCGTTCCTAAAATTGATGGACCCGACTTATAGTTCAAAACAATAAGCACAACTGAACATGTTTTCTCATATCAATTATAATGATCCATCTTTGTTTTCTCATATCAATTATAAGCTTAACATAAGTATTTCAGACCTTCCGCTAGATTCTAAAATATACAGCAAGTACTATCTGCTAATTAATTGATGAATCTAAAATAAACAACAAGTACACCTTTGTTTCCTCATATCAATTCTAAAATATGAAATTGCAAAATCCATATTATTGAATAAATGAATGAAGTTGCAGGCGCTTCAGATTTTCTTCGCAATAAATTTTGGGAATTCTCTTTCGGGATTAACAGAGAAGTGAAGTGCATAAAATTTCTCTTTCGGAATTAGCAAAATATACACATCGATATTGATACCCTAAAACAACATAAACCCTAAACTTTGTGCAACCATGCATTAGAATCCATATGCAACTGATATTGATTTATCACAATCATTAGAATCCACATGCAACTGATATTGACTGAAAAATTGCATTAAATAATAGAAAATAATATATGGAGAAAACCGAAATCCTATACACAAATCTCAAATAAACAGGTAAAATCGAAATTAATTACACAAACTTCAGATAACCAGATAAAAAGCTTTGATTTTCATAGAGCCGAGTTTGATTCAAAATCTTAAATAAAAATAAAATAAAAATCTTCAAATTGAGTCGAGCTTACCGTCATTTCGAGCTTCAATCTTTGATCTTTGATCTTCGATCTTCAATCTTCGATTTCAATCTTTGTTCTTCTATTTTCGCTGAACTGTGTGTGTGAGAGAGAGTTTAGGGCTTTCTAGAGAATGTTAGAATGAGCGCCGCCTTCTAGAGTATATTTAGGGCTTTCTTTTATTAACTAAAAATAATGAAATTTAAGAAGTAAAAATATTTAATATTTCATAAGTTCTGGGTATCGATTCCGGGTCCGGGTACCCTGTCTCTAATTGCCGGAATCGAAACCAGACCCGACATTGATCGGTTCCTAATTTTAGGACCCGGACCCTACCCGTTATTATAATATATCTACCCGGAACCTACCCGTTAGTGTCGGTTCTGATCGGGTATCTGGATATCCTGTACCCGTGCTCACCCCTAATTAGACGCAAACAATGTAATTTTATAAAGCAAAAAATTCAATGATCCATATGTTACGTAATAATTAATTTAACAAAAATGTCTTCTAAGGGACAACAACAACATATTCAGTGAAATCTCATAATGTGGGTCTGTGAAGGGTAGAGTGATAACATACCTTACGTCTATCTTGGTAGGTAGATCGGCTGTTTTCAAGAGACCCTCGACTCAAGACAAAGCACAAGCCCAAGTAAAGTAAGACACACAAAGTGCGTAAGTCATGACAATACATTCTGAAAAAGAAAGAAGCAATAACTAATAGAAGTAAATAAGACAAATAAAATACACATGACAACATAAATCAAACGACCCTCTCCAATTATGTCTTTAGTCATATTTATGAATTAAATAACTTTGCATTGCTAATAATATAATTTAATATGCATAAATTAATAACACATAAAATAAAAAATATATCAAATAAGATATTAATAATACACAAAACTAATGCATACAATTTTTTTTTAATACACACTACCAAACTCATTGTTAGCAGAAAGTGACTTGTTTCCCAAGTTGTCTGTACTCAGCAGATTCCACCCACGCGTCTATGACTATTACAAGTACAAAATAAACAGCAACAACTCCTAACAAATTGAAATATCCAAGCTGGATAAAATCATCTGCGTTTCCCCTTTATACAATTTTCATGGAAATCAGATCCCTTTTATTTATATAAACCCTAACAAATTTGGTTATCATTTATTTGTATGTACTTGCTCCAATAAATCTATCAAAATATGATCTTTTCCCGTATAAGCCGCTCTTTATCACGTTCCTCCCGTTCAAGAGTAACTTCTCCCTCTCTCTCTCTTTCTTTCTGCATATTCTAAACTCGTTTTTTATATATATATATATAATTTGGGGTGCACTTTGCAGAATGTGATCAATGGTGTTGGTAATAGGAGGTCAAGCGATTATTTTGTAGGTCCTAGTGTAAATACAAGTAATAATGAGCTTGGGAATTTGAGGGGATATTTATCTACAATAAGGGCGAATCAGGGGCTCGTTTCCATGGCCTTCAGAAACCCCAGATTCCACAGATTTTTCTCCAGTGAAGCACCCAAGAAAAAGAGTGAGAATTATCAATTTTGTGTTTGGACAGTGATGATTCCCTTTGCCTTGAGTTATCTTCTTACTTGTTTGTTTTTCTTCAGGCTATGAGAACTTTCATCCCAAACAAAGGAAGGAAGCCCCACAGCAAAATGAGCAGAAATCTCAATCTAAAGGTTTGTTTATTAATACTCCTGCTTTGGCTTTGTTGGTTTCCTGCCCTTCAAGAAGTTTACTGTCCCCCCCCCCCCCCCCCCCCCCCAAATAAAAAAACAATGAGTTCTCTATACCAAAGAACTAGTCTTTAGAGCAGCCTAAATATAAAGGCGATTTCTTAGCCAAGTCATGCTCATGTGGTACGGTATGTGTCGAAGGGACAAACTGCAACAAGCATTTCTGTGGATGTATCTAGCATTGAATTGAGAAAATTTTGAAGTATTTTGTCTTATTTTTTGTGATATTGAGCTTTTTAGGGCTTGGTTATGATGGTTGCAGAAATGTCCTTGTTTTCCCCCTTTCATATCATTTTTTTTGTAGGGAACTATTTCATGTGTATATGATAGATGAACCATCATGTTTGGTTATCTGCGTTTTCTATTACTAAATTGAGTCGTTATGAAACATTGCACTACCCCCAATGAAAACTTCCAAATAATTTCCCATCTTCTTGTCCTCCTCTTGTTGCTTCTTGGCATCCATTTTTCCCTCAGTGAGCAGGTATTGATTGTGTATTCGAAAGATAGTACCATGCCTGATGATAGTAGTGATCAATCAGGACAGGATTGATAATGACAAAAGCTAAATATGTTCATCACTAATATGGCGGTTGTTGCATTCCCGCTGTTGTAAGTGATGGCATTCATCATGCAGTTACTGGGCCCTCAAGTCAATGATAGCTTCATATATACATCGAGTCATCCAAGAGAAGAAGTGGCTTTTGATGAGCACAATATACCGCCTGGGTCATAAAGATCATAAAGACATATAGTTTAAGCATTCTCTCTAGAGATAAATTAGTATTGCAATCATCTGTCCACAAATAGTGGGGCGTGATATTTCAAAGATGGTGCTTAGATCTGTCAGTAATATGGCTGAGTTGAGGAAGCTAGTGTTAACAATAAAAAGGAAGTTAACAGGTATAATAGGTGCGGATGCTGGTGACACTGTGTGGTTAGGCTAGGGCAAGGTATTGGAGAGAGCTTTTGAGACAAGTTTAATAAGTCCATCACGTATGTCGGCTTGTTAACCAAAAGAGCTGGACTTTTATTTATGATGGTTGTAGAGGCAAAATGAATTAGGGGAGACAATTACCATAGGTTAAATTGTTAAGTCTGGAATTCACATTTTTCTATAGGAATAGGGATATTATAACGGGAATAACTTTTTAGAAATAAAATGGTCCATGTACTCTGTATTGATTAATTTATGTTCCACCAAGTATGTAGCGGTGAATGTGGCCACTGAATTCACATGCTGGCACTATATTAACCCACAATACTGACCCTCATCCTAGCTAACCATGACTTCTATTTTCCTACTGGCACTTCCTGTATCTCTTTTCCAATCCTCTCCTTGCTCCCTCAACTGTGTTACATGAACTTTTCATTTGGCTTGTCTAGTTATACCGAACAGGGTTAATATATATGGTCGCAGATATGTCATAATGGTTCTATGAGAAAACACTTAAAAGAGTTGATGTAAAGTTCAAACTAAATCTCATCCATCATCTGCTTCCCTGCCCACCCACTTTGTGTCCTTTCTTCAATGGTCTTCTCCACAATGCAGTGTAGTGATGTTGATGGTGAGCTAGGGTGTGGGGAGGACTTCCTACCCACCATCCCATAATGTAAAATACCATATTTGTTAAGAACAAATCACTTTACCTAAAACAATGTTGATTCAATAGATCCGTATGGTAAAATACTCGTCCTGAGGCAGGACTGAATTATACATTGTTATTTATTTATTTCAGATAAGTCAAGAAGTTCCATTATGCTGCACCAACATGGTGTTTAGAATACATACAAGGAAAGATGAGCGGCTTATATAGTTAGCTAACAAATTACCCCTGTTAAATAAACAAGTAAGAATCTTCTCAGGCTAGAAGTATCTTTTCAAGTTGCTTATATTCCTTTAACTGTTATGGAACAATCTTCTTTTATTTTACACTGGTCAAAAGATGCACATCACTATAGTTCTCATGATATCCCTCCATTCATTCATGCTGTATAGGTGATGATACTGTTTTTTTGGGGTTGGAAGGGTTATATTATTTTTAAATAATTGAGGGGCGTAGCTCTAGGATGGAAATCTTGGAGGAAAACCATTTGTGGCCCCAAATAGTGGTATAAGCTGGCTTTTAGTGGCTTAGTGAGAAATGAGGACGTGAATCTTTCCCCCCCTAATTGTCCTGTTCATTCTTTGTCCTATTGGTGGGTGGAATCGTAGGGCTAGTATGTATCTATGGCAGCCCGGTGCACAAAGCATCCTGTGTTAGCGGGGTCCGAGGAAGGGCTGCACCCCAAGGGGCTAGTTTGGATCTCTGTGGCAATATCTTGTTTGCTGATATTTATGGGGATGTAGAGTGTGCTAAACTTGACCTTCTGAAAGCCTTACAGTGATTACTGATAATACTAGGGTACGAGGTTAGTTGATTTCACGATATGATATGTCTAGCTTTCTTTTGATTCACTTGCAAAGTATTTGTTCTCTTCTCTTCTTTGGTTAGTAATTTTTATGCTGAAACGAGTACAATTATATTTCAGAGGAGTCAAGCACAGGTGATCAGAGCAATTTTCAGGAAACTTTTATGAAGCATTTGCAGAATTTGCTCACTCCCATACTTATGCTTGGGTTGGTTCTCTCAACATTTTCCTTTGGTTCCCGTGAAGAGGAAGAGGTAAGCAGATGCTTGTAGTATATTTATGCCTGCACAAAATTGTATCATGGTGCTTGATTCTTTCAGGACCCTTCTTAAAGCCTGTTTGACCAAGCTTATGAGAAGCCAAAAGTGCTTATTTTAGAGAGTCGAGGTGTTTGGACAAATTTTAGGGAAAAAATAAGTGCTTTTGAGTAGTAGCAGAAGCTATTTTTAGAAGGTGAAAAAAGTAGCTGCCCGTCGAAGCACTTTTGGGACCTTGGACAAGCACAAATGGTTGCTCTAAGACAAAAGTTCTTTCCAAATTGATTAAGCAAACACAAACTGCTACTCTCCAAAAATACTTTTTCAAAAAACACTTCTGACTAATAGCACTTTTCAGAGTAAGCAGATTCTGGAACCTTGTTCAAACAGGCTACATTGTCTCCTTAATGGTACTAGTGCTAGTGATAGATGAAGCATGCTTTGGCTTCTTTTTCCGGATTATTTTTTAACAACTTTTTATCTGGACAAGTCCGAACCTGTTTGTGTGTATCAGTTGTCTATGAAAATACCCTTTTCTACTTTTGTTTTGCTTCTTATGACATCTTGTAGTGGGCATGACTTTTTACAATTTCCTTTCCTACTAGATAGGCTTGGTGATCTTATCTGTACCTGCTTTCTTACCAGTGCTATTAGCACTATTCTCGTAGTTTCATGTCCGTCGTTCTCTATTACAACCTGTGTTTCTTGTACTTCGTTTATCGCATTATTTTGCAGTTGTTACTGTTCCCTTTTCTGAATGTTATATACTGCTTTCATTTCGCTTTGGTACTGCTTTCATTTCGCATTGGTACTGCTTTCATGTTCGTATTTCTCTTTTTTTTTTCCTTTTTCAAACTGCTTTACTCGAGCCGAGGGTATTTTAGAAACAACCTCTCTATGTCTACGAGGTAGGAGTAAGGTCTGTGTACACTCTACCCTCCCCATACGTCACATGTGGGGATTACTTTGGGTATATTGTATGTTGTAGTTTCTCTTTGTAGCTTATTCCCAGGTTATTCTTGGTTTTAGGTCATAATATTTTTGTGATAACATATGGATTAGCTTTTTCTTGATGAAGTAATAGATTTCATTGATGGCATCAAGAAGATGCAAAGTAAAAGAGCAAACATATGCTGAATTACAAAAGATATAGGCTAGCACAATAACATATTAGCTATAGTTCCAGGGAGCTAACAAAATCCAAAAAGGACTCTGGGGAATTTACAGGGGAGTTTTGCACCAACTATAGAGAAGCAAAAACCACTTAACTTAAAGTACTGAAATTGAAGCATCCATCAAAACATCTGATGTTCTTTTTTTTCATACCACCTAAGAAATGCAAGCTGGAATCATATTCCAGATATTCTTGATGGTTTATCAACTATCCTTGAGCACCAAACTTCCGCTGCTTCTTTAGTACTATAAGGCATAACCCAGCTGAGCCCAAAGATAGCGTAGAACATACCCCAAATATGAAAAACAACTGGACAGTGTACAAAAAGGTGGCTGACTGTTTCTGCACTTTCCCTGGACATGTCACACTTGTTTGGAATCTGAAAGCTTCTTTTGATGAGGTTGTCCCGTGGTAGGCATGCTTCACGGAGTGCTAACCAAGTGAAACATATGACTTTAGTTCTCCATATTAATTTCCAAGGCCAATTGTTGATTAGATCATTCTGTTCATAGAAATGAGAGTAGCCTCCCTTCACTGAATATGTTCCTTCACTAGCATTGCCCCATCTTAATATATCTGCTATACATTCCCCATTTTTAGCAAGCATTTCCAGTAGATCTTCATACTCCTAATCATTTACATTCCTCCTGAAAAGAAGGTTCCAGCTTTTTCCTTCTCAGTGCCGTGAAATGAGAGTCAGGGTCCCTTCTTAGCATGTAGAGGTTATGAAATTCAGACATTAGGATTGAGTTTCAAGCCATTTGTCCTTCCAAAATTTGACCAGACTACATTGCCCACTTTGAGTTAATATGTTTTGAGAGAATTCACTCCAAAGGTTGTAAATATATTTCCAGGGGCCTACACGATGAAGGGCTCTTGACACTTTAGTACACTGGTGATTTTGGTTGCGCCCACAACCACCTTCCACAAGTCTAGATTGTCCTGAGTCCTGACTATACCTCCATAACCATTTTAACAACAAGCTTTTATTATGCACAACAAGGCTCCTGATACCGAAACCTCCAAGAGGTTTAGGTTTGGTCACTTTTTCCCATTTGACTAAATGAAATTTAGGAGTGATACTGTTGCCTTCCCATAGAAAATCCCTCAACTTGTGAATCTGCTCAGAGAGACATGTCTTCGGTAGGAATACTATCCATCACACGTTTATGAGGGTCAATTTGCCTCCTGTAGAAAAATATTGCCTTTGCAAGGTAGTAAGCCTATTTCAAACTTTTCAATGACCCCATTCCGTGCTTCACTTGATTTGTATTTTGAGCCTAGAGGTAGATCTAAGTATGTAGTAGGAAAAGATCCATTATAGCATCATAAAATTCCAACTAGCTCCGTTAAGTTTGGTACTGCATTAACTGAATATACTATACACTTCAACATGTTGATGTGGAGACCAGATAGTGCTTTGAAGATTAGGAGGGTAACTTGGGGAGAAATGGGTCAAGTGGATCAAGTTCTATATATCTACTGTGAAATTCTCTGTCCTAGTTAATGGAGCCCCTGAAGGTTTTTTGATGCTCAAAGAGGAATTAGGCAAGGGGACCCCCTATCTCCTTTTCTATTCATTCTAGCTATGGAGGGTTTAAACAATATGATTAAAACAACAAAAGCAAATAGATGGATCACATGTTTCGAGATTTCCACAAGCAATGAAAGGAGTTTGGAGGTGACTCATCTACATTTAATATGTAGATGACACTCTAATTTTTTGTGATGCAGAGGAGGAACAACTAAAATATTTTAGAGTCATTCTGGTACTCTTTGAAGGCATCTCAGGGCTTCATATCAACTGGGGGAAAAGCCATATATATCCCATCAATTCAGTCTCTAATATAGAGCTTCTAGGTTCTCTACCCACTGTATATCTTGGGATGCCATTGGGTGCTAAATCAAAGTCAAAAAACATTTGGGATGCAGTTCTGGGAAAGTGTGAGAAGAAGTTTAGATGGAAAGCACATTATTTGTCTTTGGGAGGCAGACTCACTTTGATCAATGCAGTTCTTGATGCTCTTCCAACATATATGTTATCCTTATTTCCTATCCCTTCAAGAGTAGTCCAAAGACGGGACAAGCTCAGAAGGTCTTTCCTCTGGCAAGGAAACAAGGGAAAAAAGGTTATCATTTGGTAAAGTGGAAAGTTATTCGTAGTAAAAAATAAGGTGGTTTTGGTATCAAAAATTTGAAGAATCAAAGTAAGGTTTTAAAATTGAAGTGGCTATGGAGATATGCTCAAGATTCACATTCTTTATGGGGAAAAGTGATCAAATTGAAGTATGGGGAGCTGAACTTTTGGGCTTCTAAGGAGGTCAACATCCCATATGGTGTAACTGTGTGGAGGTCAATCAGAGCATGGTGGCCTTTTTTAAAGAGCCACAATGTTATAAAAGTATATAATGGCAACAAAACAATTTTTCTGGATGGATAGGTGGTTGGGAAACAGAAGTTTGGAGAAGATTTCCTGATATGTTTGCTCTGACACGAACATCATAACAAAACAGGGGCTGAAATGTGGTCACCTCAAGGTTGGGACTTGATCTTTAGAAGAATGTTGAATGACTGGGAAATACCTAGACTAGTTGAGCTTTATAAACATTTAGAGTCTTTCCAAGGGCTGAGGGATGTGGTGGACTGGGCATAACAAGGGGCAATACAAAGTGAGTTTAGGCTATAAGATCATGAACATGACTGTGCCACAAAACTCCAACTGGCCATGGAGACAAGTTTAAGATGGCATGCTTTACATGGTTTCTAGCCAAAGAAGTTGTTTTGACACATGAAAACTCGAGAAAGAGAAGGATTATCTTAGTTTCAAATTGTTGCTTATGTGGGGAAGCAGCTGAGACAGTAGGACATCTATTTTTACATTGCAGAATTACTGATCAGCTATGGAAGATTTTTATCAATCTCAGAGGCATATCTTGGACAATGCCTAGCAAGATTGTTGACACTCTTTCTAGTTGGGAGGAGGCTTGGATTGGGGCAAGGAATAGAAGCTATTGGAGGATCATTCCAGCTTGCATATGGTGGACTTTCTGGAAAGAAAGGAACTCCAGATGTTTTGAGGATAGAAGTAGCACTCTACAGAAGATCAAGCAAGACTGTGTGTTGCTATTTTGTTTTTGGTGTACAAAGAATCCCTCTGTAGATGCAGAATTTTTTGTAAAGGGGTGTACTGGTCTATAATACAAAGTTGTTACCTCTTAAAAAAAAGATTAGGAAGGTAACGTTTAAGAGTTGGACTTGGGATGGCTCTGCATTACAAAAGAACAAAATGTTATCTGCGTATTGGAAATGGAGGTTGAGTTCCCAGGTTCTCTGCACATCAAACCCCTTCAACCACTATATCTGCTTTGTCTTTTCAATCATTTTATTGAAACCCTCCATAGCGAGTATGAATAGAAAGGATGAGAGGGTATCACCTTGTCTGATTCCTTTTTGAGGAGAATTAAAACCCACTGGAGATCTATTAACCAACACTGATGATTTTAGTGTGTAGATGCTGTAGTTGATCCACCTTAACCATCTATCACCAAATTCCATTTTCCTTAGCATTGGTAGGAGAAAAGACCAACTCAATTGGTCAAAAGCTTTCTCAATGTCCGACTTGCAGGTTATGCCAGGTCCCCACTCTTGAATCTCCGGTCTAGAACCTTATTGGCTATAAGAGAAGGCATCAGTGGTTTGCCTGTTAAGTATGACTGCATTTTGATGGCAGGATACCAGGTTGTTAATCATTTTTTGAAGCCTTCTTGCTAGAAGCTTTGTAACTATTTTATAAACATTACCCATGAGAATGATAGGCCTGTAATCTCTGAGCTCAGTAGCATCCTTTTTTTTTGGAACCAATGTTATAAATGAAGCATTACAAGACCTGACTAGGTGACAACGGACAACTTACATCTACCCTGATAATGCCCCAAGCTTTGGGGAAGAAAGTCAATAGTGTAGCCATCTAGACCTGGGGCTTTGTCAGGAGCACATGATTTTTATTGTGGATAACACCTCTTCCTCTCCAAAAGGGCTTATATCCTCTCATCTTCTGATATATTGACCCGATTTTCTAAAATATCAGTTTGTCTCCAACTTTGTTGTTCAGTGTAAAGTTTCTGGCAGAATTCTAAGATCTCCTCTTTGATAAGTTCTTGTCTTCTACAATTTCCTCCCCAACTTTTAGCTTATCAATGGTATTATTCCTTCCATGTGAATTGCCAATTCTCTGGAAATACTTGGTGTTCCTGTCTCCGTCTTTGAGCCACACACACCTAGATTTTTGTCTCCATGAGATCTCAGCTTTGGATGTATCAACAGCTTTAGCTTGAACATTTGTGCCCTTTCTGCTTGGGACAGACTTGTTCTCAGTGGCCTGCTCAAGAGTGAGCATATCCTCTAAAGCCTTAGTATTTCTCACTTCAATTTTACCAAATTCTTCCTTGTTCCGTGTTGTGATGTCCTTCTTAAGGCTTTTTAGCTTCTGTATTAGTATAAAATCAGGACTCCCATTGAATTGATAACCCTGCCACCAAGACTTGACTCTTCCAAAAATTCCTCTGATTGCAGCCACATGTCCTCAAATTTGAAATAAGAGGGGCTGGCTTCCCAATCCCCACTCTCCAAAAGGATCGGCCTGTGGTCAGACATGACCCTAGGTAGAGCGATCTGCTTGACTGCATTGAAGCATTCGTTCACTCTGGTGAAATGAGGAATCTATCCAGTCTTGAAGCCTGAATGTCTGCCTCTCCTCTGAACCAAGTGTAAGAGGTCCCCTGCAGTGGCAAGTCTATTAGGTCCAAATCCTGGATGGTCTCTGAGAACATTTTCGTAGCTCTAGACCTTCTTGTGCGATTCGGTCTTTCACTCTCAAATCTGCAAGTTTTGAAATCACCACCTAAGACCCAATGTTCACTCCATAATCCTCTGATAGGTGCTAGTTCATGCCACATTTCTTCTCTTTCTGGATTGGCGTGAGGACCATATACTCATGTGAAACACCATCGGAATTCTTCCTGCATATTTTCCAACATACAAGAAAGAGAGTTTGACCCCCTTCTGAGAGCCAGTACAACTCCATTGCCTTTTATCCCAAACTATTATTATTCCACCTCCAGTACCAGTAGCTTCTAGTACTGCCCATGTTACCCATCGATTGCCCCGGATCCGTTGGTTAAGATTTGCATTTCATTTGTCCAATTTAGTCTCTTGTAGGATAGAATATCAACTCTCCATTTGCGGATTAATGATTTAATATTACCCCTTTTATTGCAATTTTTCAGCCCCTTATATTCCGTGATGGGATTTTTAGCTTCATTTGGAAATGGATTTGTGGAACCTGCCCTTATCTCGTTTAATCTTCCCATCATACTTGATACCACATGTCAGTTGGTCCAATTCAGCCTGTTGCTTGTCTTTTGTTTTCTTTTTCTTCTTGCATGCTGACTTCTGCCTGCTGATTTTGAATTTGCCTTCTTTGTTCTATTCTGAGTATCGTGTCTAACATTTCATGCTCGAACCCTGCCACTTTGATCCCAAAAGCTTTGCAAGCTTTACTCATAACCAACCACTTCGATGTCTCTATCACAGTTGGGTTGTGAATATATGGAGTAGTTTTCTTCTGAAATGGAATCATCTTATCAAACTTAAAATCATAATTCTAAAAAAGATTACTCCTCTGTAATTTGCTATTTCTATTTTATCAGACTTAAAATCCTAACTCTGAAAAATGATTCTTTCTCTGTAATTTGTAATTTGTGAATTGGCCGTTTGTTTTCATTGTAAGTTCTCTTGTTTTTTTTTTTTTGTTTCTTTTTCACAATAGACCCTTGTGGTCCTCCCTTCCCCGGACCCCGCGCATAGCGGGAGAACTGGGCTGCCCTTTTCTTTTTCCTTCTTTCTAGTTGGAGTTTTGAAGATGTATATTTTTTTTAAAAAATGGTTCTTTCTAGTTGGAGTTTCATGATGACATCGGCTATTTTCCTATTTTTGGGTTGAATTTTCCGGAATTCATTAGGCTATATCTCTATGAAATTTTTGGGTGGTTATTTGGTGCCTTAAGTATATATTATATAAAAAGAACTATTTAGTTCTTGATCCGTCTTATTTTATGTGAAGGTGTTACTATTTGAGGAGTTTGAATTGTTTTTTGTTGATTACCATTTTCTCAAACTATTTTAAAATACGTTGAATAATTAATTATGTTGACTTATAGTGCTTTTCATGTATTTTTTGGAATATGTGAAGCTTCATTAAAAAAATTTGAAAAATCTATGTTCGTATTCACATCGGAAATTAAGTGTTTTGACCCTCATACTCTGAATCCTTCACAAAATTAGGATAGAGGGAGTACTATTTCTAAAGAGGCTATCAAGAATACATTTCAAAAATGGAAGCTTGTCGAAGAGAGTTGCAATAATGCATTTGAACTGTTTTTTTTTAATATGATATTGTTACAATGAACTGTTTTGTTCTCTTTAAATATGGACGCCACTTATGAAAAATCCTGCGTACGCCATTGTGGGGGTCAAGACGTATAGTTTTAGAACTATAATGAATTGGTTATAAATCAAAAGCTCCTAAATTATTATATCCCTTTATTCTCTCACATGGTTGTCTGAGGTTAAGTAGTTGGTTCCAGCTTAACAAAGAGAGTTTCTTTGTTTTTCATGACTGTATTTTGTAGGAAGAAAATATGAAATAACTTCGTGGAAAATATTTCACCTTGGAGAATCATTTTCTGGAACATCTGCCAGTGTTTGATTTGGGTATAAAAGTGGGTGACATATGGAAACATAAGAGGTGTTAGGGTGTGACGATACTTTCCTGGTGATATAAATTTGATTATTAAAGGTTGACAATAATGTCTCAAGTTTTGATTGAAACAAACAGGGAGTAAAACTTGGGATACTAGTAAAGGAAAATAACTTCCTCCCGTAAGTGACGAAAGTCATTTTTCTTATGGTGGAAAAGATTTAAGTTTTCGCAATTAAAGGTTAGCAAATTGTATAATGATAAATCACGCAGAGTGACTTTCGGGAAAAAAATTGCGGGTGACCAAACACACCCCCATGTTGAGTTTATTATATTGAGATTATTGAAGCTGTCACAAGTCAATTAGCTCTCTTTGATCCTTTTGTGACCACTTTGATTTCGCCACTCAAAGTCATAAATGGTTACTGCGATTTTGTCTATATCATGATTTTTAATTTATCTAGATGTTCCATCTGTGGAGTGGAAAATACTGCAATGGTTTTGTTGTTTGATCCTATTACTTTTTTTTTCAAGTCTGTTTGATCCTAGTTTCTTTTGCTGTAAACTAGCCTTTATATTTTTTTAATTGAATTTTCACTCTGTGGATCCTCATATCTTGTATGTTAGCATTTACAGATTAGTTTCCAAGAGTTCAAGAATAAGCTGCTTGAACCAGGCCTAGTGGATCATATAGTCATTTCTAATAGATCAGTTGCAAAAGTGTATGTCAGAATCTCACCACGTAATCCAAGTACAGGTGATTCATTTGAAGAACAAGAAAGTGAAAGGCCTATTAGGGATGAGCATGCTGGGAAAAACACAAGCAAGTATAAGTACTTTTTTAATATTGGAAGTGTTGATTCTTTTGAGGAGAAGTTGGAGGAAGCCCAAGAAGCACTAGGAATTGATTCCCATGATTTTGTTCCTGTTACATATGTTTCTGAAATGGTATGGTTTCATGAACTGATGAGATTTGCACCAACATTGTTGCTACTGGGATCACTCATGTATATGGGTCGGAGAATGCAAGGTGGCCTTGGTGTTGGAGGTGGAGGTGGAACAGGTGCCCGTGGAATATTCAATATAGGCAAAGCACCTGTTACAAAAGTGGATAAGAACGCAAAGAACAAGGCTAGCTCACTTTTCTACTCCACTTATGCTATTCTAGTAGATATTTCAAGTTACATGGAACAAACATTATTCTTTTTACTTACATCATCTTTTATTTTCTTCTTTTCCCGAAAATATCCAGGTTTATTTCAAAGATGTTGCGGGCTGTGATGAAGCAAAACAGGAAATTATGGAGTTTCTGCACTTTCTCAAGAATCCCAAAAAATATGAAGATCTGGGAGCCAAAATTCCAAAAGGTGCTCTCTTGGTAGGCCCTCCCGGAACGGGAAAAACACTCTTGGCAAAAGCTACTGCTGGTGAGTCTGGTGTGCCTTTTCTATCGATATCTGGATCCGATTTTATGGAAATGTTTGTTGGTGTTGGCCCTTCAAGAGTTAGAAACTTGTTTCAAGAGGCAAGGCAGTGTGCACCTAGCATCATATTTATCGATGAGATTGATGCCATTGGCCGGGCAAGGGGACGTGGGGGCTTCTCAGGTGGTAATGATGAGCGTGAAAGCACACTTAATCAGTTGCTGGTAGAGATGGATGGTTTTGGAACAACTTCTGGAGTGGTTGTTCTGGCTGGTACAAATAGACCTGATATTTTGGACAAAGCCTTACTAAGGCCTGGACGGTTCGACCGACAAATTAGCATAGATAGTCCTGATATCAGAGGCCGTGAACAGATATTCCAGATCTACTTGAAAAAAATCAAGCTGGATCAGGAACCATCATTTTACTCTCAAAGACTTGCAGCCCTTACTCCAGGATTTGCTGGAGCAGATATTGCTAATGTTTGCAATGAAGCTGCATTAATTGCTGCGAGACATGAGGAGAGACTAGTGAAGATGCAACATTTTGATGCAGCTATAGATAGAATCATTGGTGGACTCGAGAAGAAAAACAAGGTAACTCATTTTTTTTTTGAAACTGACAAGGTAACTCATTTTTCACTGAACTTCTTACATTCGACCTATGTCATGTCTACCTCAACATGCGTTTCTGCCCTGGCCCGTTCTTTCACTCTTTGACAATATTAAACGTTCCTCTTTTTGTAGGACAATCCTATACAAGCCTTATACAATAGTGTTACATCTGATTGAGGTTATTTTTCATTTAAAGAGTCTTTTTGCCGTTATTTGATCTGAGTCATCCTCTTTCTTTTATTGGATTGGAAAATTAGCCCCTGCAATTATGTTGAATAGCTTATGGAAGGTGGCAATTTCTGTGTTCAGTAGACTTTATACCAGTTCTTCAGATTTTTAAGTATTGATGTGCCAATAGAGGTCCTTATTGCATCAATCTAGTGAATATTAGTTGCATTATGCCAATATTCTTAAACTGCAGTTGAACTTATCAAAAGCTGAAAAGATTCTTATATGCAGTTGATACTTGGTCATGTGAGGGACTGCGACTGGGTAGGCTTTCTGATTGCGGAATATGCCAGCTTTGCAATATTTTGAAATCATGAATTTGTTGTTGATGCCCCATTCTTCTGATAGTCTAATGCCTATAGCAGGAAATATCCTTTTTTTTTTTGAGAAAGTTGTATTCTTAACTGCAACTAAGTTTAGTAGGCAAGTAAGAGACTGCTTGGGGAAACACTTCAGAGTCTGGCATATCTGAAACCATGATTTTATCTTTTTATTTGTTTTGGGAGCGGGGGTTGATTGATAAGAAAGCATGACACATGTTTGATACGGCGAGGCCGGGTGACCTTCACGGCCAAATAAAGAAGAAGAATATACAGCCAAAGATAGAACAAGGACACAGAAGATTCAGCAAGAAGGATCAATGAACAATCACACTAACACTAAGGAAGAAGAAGAAGAATGGCTAGAACTCAATAAGAACAAAAGTAACACAAGAAAATTAAGGACAGAAGAAGAACTCAAGAAACACGGCAAGAAGATAAGGAATCAAGAACTTACAGGAAACGTCAAGAGAAGGGATCTTGACCCTAAATTGATCAACTAAAGACAATAGCATATCAAAACAATCAATTACCAATATTGAACCAGAGATGTCAACAAAGGCATCCAAGTTACCTATAGGAATTTTCTGACTTAATGGATGTTTGCTTACTTGTTTGATGCCGAAGGAACTCAACCTATTGTGTCAGTCTGAGCAACAAGTTTTTGGGTGGTCGACCAATGAAAGATTAACATACTTCACGAGTGTGTCCAGGCTTATCACAATAACTGCAATTAGTTCGGACCCCTCCTCGTCGATTCTCCACATTCTGATGTCTGAGTTTTCATTGTCTGAGATGCGAGAACAAAGAAGTCAACGGTCGGTGATGAGACTATTATGTGACTGGGTGGCGCAGCAAGGCGAAATAGTTGAGAGAATAGTTCATCAACTGTAGGGATAGTCGGACTAGCCAAATCTGGTCACATACTGAATCAAGGTCATTAAGAAGTCCAGTAAATATAAGAACTAGAAACATCTTCTATCGTTGCTCTTGTTGTTTTTCAACAATAGCACTAACTAGCATCCACTTCTCAAGTAGACATCCAATTCATGTTTCTTTAAGTTTGTCATCCAAGATATCACTCATAAAACAAGATATGTCATTAGTGTATAAAGTAGGAGCCTTCCGGAAAGATCCAAATAAAATGACTACAATTTTATTTTGGAACTAATAAGCATGTCTGGAATGGAATAAACAGGGCATCAACTTGGAATTACTAGATCGCCACAGGAGACTACATAATTGAGCATCGACCTTCTCCCATTGCGATTGGGCCTTTTTATTTACCTCACTAGTCTTTTTGGTTAAGTGATCTTGAACACCCTTGTTGTACTGCAACTCAACCGAGAAAGTCCAAGATAAATAGCTTGAACTTCCCATTAAGGGGTCCGACGTAATCATAACACTTGAATTTCCAACTCCCATATTTTTGGAACAAAAAGCATCAAATCCGAGAGACATAGTTGGACTGGATAGAGTTCTAAGAAAATAATCTCAAACTATAACTGAGAAGGCTGCCGAAAGTGACGGATACTTTCTTTAAATAATGATGAAGGCTGGAAAAGCTTCAACCGAGATCCAGAGTACTCCCTAAATATGGTTGTCGGAAAATACTGATTTGGCCGGAAAAACAAATCTGGGTGGCTGGATTAGGGTTCTGGTGTCTTTAGAAAAAAATGGAAGGATAGGCTCGCAAGGACGGGACAACCCCAACAAAAAAAAGAACGACTTGGGAAACTGGTCAGAACAGGTCTCATGTGCCAGCGTGTCGCCTGCATTAGAGGTTGGTGGCGCATGACGGGGTTTCTGCTGGAGCTGTTTTCTGGGGTTTGGTCTCCTGAGCTTTCCGAATCTGATGGTACTGTTGGTTTTCGCAAAACACTCACCGAAAATGTTGTGACGCAAAAACAGCCTGAATTGTCGCTGGAAATCGACGATGGCGACTGTTTTATGTTTCTCACTGCATCTCTGATACGATGTGAGAAAATATTATTAAGATGTGTCTCAACTATTTTATTACACAGAGCCCTATTTATACCTATACTTTATGCGGTACATAATGCATATATACCAATGGGGATACCGAGTATACTACTTTCTAACAATGATCAAAAAGATGCCTGGCTGATTGTTTAATAATCAACTAGTGCTTTCAGTTCTTGGTAGTTGGTTAATCACATTCTATCAATGAATGCACTGCAAAATGTTTTGGTGGTTAATTTGTGCTGATGTAAAATTCTTAGAAGGTTCAGGTCAGCGATTCTGGTTGTTTATGTGTTATCAGACTCTCCTTGTTGACTTGCTTACATTGAACTTGCTTCCATATATCTGCTTGTTGACTTGTCTGCACCATGAAACAAACCTCTTGGTACTTGTGTACATATATGCTTAGAGATACATTTAGTGTGCATTGAGCTCGATTAATATGCTAAAACTGATCCTCGACAGGTAATTAGCCAACGTGAACGACGGACAGTAGCTTACCATGAATCAGGTCATGCTGTTACTGGGTGGTTCTTAGAACATGCAGAACCGTTGTTGAAGGTGACAATTGTTCCCCGTGGTACTGCAGCCCTTGGCTTTGCTCAGTACGTTCCTAATGAGAATCTTCTCATGACAAAGGAGCAGCTTTTCGATATGACATGTATGACACTAGGTGGTCGGGCAGCAGAACAGGTAGCTTCACTACTATGCACCACTAGCTATTGGTGAAGATGGCTGGGTAGTGTTTATTTCACAGATGGTTGGAATATTATATATTGTTGATCCCCAAATCCTGCACATTACCTTGAAAAGAGCCATACCGAAGGCATTCCTTTTTCCAACTGGAAAAAAAACTCAAAAAAAATTGAAGAATCAAACAAGTGATGCTCAAATATATGTTTTCGTGCTTCATTACCAGTTTCAAAAAAACAAATGTTTTTGTACTTTCCTCAAATAGGCTTCTTGTTTAAGTTATCTTTTCCTTTTCATCTTCAGGTTTTGTTGGGTAGGATTTCAACAGGAGCTCAGAATGACTTGGAGAAGGTTACAAAAATGACATATGCCCAGGTTGCAGTTTACGGTTTCAGTGAGAAAGTTGGCCTTCTTTCATTTCCTCAGAGGGACGATGGATTTGAAATGTCCAAGCCCTACAGCAACAAGACGGCTGCAATTATTGATGGTGAAGTAAGGGAATGGGTAGGCAAAGCATATGAAAAGACGGTCCAAGTAATAGAGGAACACAGGGAACAAGTGGCTCAGATTGCTGAACTATTGCTTGAGAAGGAAGTTCTTCACCAAGATGACTTGGTCAAAGTGCTTGGTGAAAGGCCTTTCCAAGCAAGTGAAATGACTAATTATGATAGGTTCAAGCAAGGGTTCCAAGAGGAAGCTGAGAGGAGTGAGCACATTGTGGAAAATAAAACCGCAGATGACGATGGTTCATCTCCCCTTGAACCAGATGTTGTTCCTGCATAACGTTAAAATGAGAGAGCTCTTTTTTCAACTGAATCTGTATAATGAACATACCATACTCATAAGAGCTGACCCTCGGGTCCCGTGACATCCCTGCAGACACTCTGGCAGACTGGTCAATCAATTATTCTGCTGTCTGAGAAGATGCTGCTGCTACTAAAATAATTCAAGAGAGTATTGAAGCTATCAAGAGCTGGAAACGAAATATTTCAGGCCTCCATTTCAGTAAGGCCTTTTACACGAAAAAAGTGTCACATGTATATTGATTGCTGATGCACTTGATTTCGTGTAGATCTACTAAAGGTGGAGCTATGTTGTATTTGCCTTTTCTTTAACTTTCGTATTTTTTAGTGAAAAAAATTCAGGTTGTTTTGAGAATCTAAAGGCAAATCTTGAAAGGCCTCCCCACCCCCACCCTACACACGGGGATCCTCTCTATAATTTCATTCCCGTTTATCTGTAGTTGGATAATATTGTAATCAAGAATCTACCGTAGCAGCACTAGTTCTTTCCTAAAACAAACGTCAAACGTGTAAAAAAACGCACATGTTGCCTCACATACGACAATGCATAATTAAAGGCTGGTTGATATTACAATACATCAGTTAATTAAGATTCGATAAAGACAGAATTTGGCTTTTCTGAAAAAAGTAAATTCCTCATACCTAGAATGAAGGCCATTTTAATTCAAATTCAAACTTAAGGGAATATTTTGAATATTTCTCTCATATTTGAAAGGCTTTTTAGCAATTGTATTTTATAAAATAAATATCTGAACATGAGTGATTTTATTAGAAAAAAAAACATAAATGGCTTTATTAAGTAATAACTCCTCTTTTACTTCAAGTTCTTAAAGCTTAGACATATGGAAAAACGACATGCTGTGGATGTCATAAAATTTAATGGCCCATCTTTGTATCATTTGATCTGAAATACACTTTCGGTCAAAATACTACTCACTTAGAGAAGATGAAAGATGGAGGAAAACAACGGTCACTGCATGAGAAGATATTTTTTCCGGTCAAGTTTATCGGTTCTTCAGTGATCATTTATTTATACATTATGTAATTACTGTATAATTAGTGTGCATACGTTATACATAGAGTATACGTTGATTATATATTTCTGATAACACAAATTATAGAGAAAATGGACGTCGAGAATTACAGTGGGTACTAATAAAAATATATATATAATGTGTATATAGATTGTATAAAAAGTGTATCTACAATCTATAAAATATATACCCCCTCCGTCTCAATTATGTAATGTACTTTCATTTGGCACGCACTTTCAGAAATAAAGGAAGACTTTTGAATATTATGGTCTAAATAAGCCAAAGATATTTGTGTGGTTATAGATCATCTCATTTTGCATAAAAGGTAAAGTTCAAAGTTAAACTGTTGACAAATAAGAAAATATGTCATTCTTTTTGTGACGGACTAAAAAAGAAAGTGAGTCATCTTTTTGGGACTGAAGGAGTATACACTATTTATAAACATTCAACGCTCATACAATACGTATGCACTATATATATATGAAGACTATATATTGCATAATGCATATACAACTTATAACATGAATATACAAACTTTTTGTGTCACAAAAATGGTTTGATGGTGAAAGAGAAAATCTATGAATTCGTTGAAGAACATGGAGCTCAGCACCTTGTTTATACAATGCTCTTTGATTTTTTTTCTACGATATATCCGTTGATTTTATGTGGCCATCCGATTACCAATATTTCCTGTGGGGTGGCTACTTATGTACACAAAAACTGTACAACCCTGATTGCCTAGATCCATCGAGGACTTGTCACTATAAGAAAGTATAGAATTGGCAACAAAACTTTAGCAACAATAAATATATTGTTGCTAAAAAGCGTAAATGGTAACAAAAAATTTATGTATTGTTGCTAAAAAACATAAACGACAACAAATTTAATATGTTATTGCAAAAACTTTTTGCATCGGAGGTTATTGTAACGGCATGAAACAACTTTTGTTGTTGAGAGAAGTACTTTTGGCAACAACATCCAACATATGACAACAAAAAATGTTGTTGGCAAATGACTTTCTTCCTATAGTGTGTGAAAACATGGTGCCTTCAGAAGTATCCTCCGAATTCAAGTGTAGCCATTTTTGCAAACTTCTTTTGATTTCTAGTGTTTAAAATCGCTATACAAATGGTCAATACTTGTAGAAATTCAGTGTTGGACTGAATTCAACTGAAAATATTCCATCCTTGAATGACGCAAGCAGAAGATAGGCTTACTATCTTGAACTTCTCCCTGCCTAAAGAGAAGAAAAATATAAGGAAGCTGAACTGGAAATATGAAAAAGATAGAACAAACTAGAGTAAGTTATCTGCAGTTATCTGGATAATCACCTTGGCTAAAATTTCATATCTTTCAGCTGGTGGTGTCGCTTCAGTTGAAATGCAACTGAATGAAATAAGGAGTCATGGGCTTTTCAACCAACTATGTTCATGTTCACGTTTTGGGAGTAGCACATATTCTCGAGAAGGTTTAATACCTGAAACTACGTAGGTCAATGTAGGTTAAGGATCGCTCCGCCCAATTAGGACGATTCTTTCATGTTACCTTTTGATGGGATTTTTTATTGATGGATTCATTCATGTCATGTTCATGTTTAATACCATTGCAAGGTATGAGATGGCTCAGCTGGTCGGTCAAAGGCCAGAAGCCACATGCCCATGTGGTGGATTATATGTCGGTTTTACAAATGCTCTCCCACATGCAAGCAGATTTGTTTATGTTATTACATTCATATCGGTTATACTCACGTTCAACTTCAGCTCACAGTTTCAGTTTCAGTTCAGTTTTACTTCATGTACTCATGTTTATTGATTCGAGTTGCCCATTCCCCGAGCGGTACATATTCACTTATTTCATTCAGTTTATTTACATACGAGTACTATTTCGTCCTGGGCTTACATTTCACTATGCATGTACAGATTTGCAGGACGACCAGACCACACGTTAGGATCCACATGTATCAGCTATTGGTGAGCCCCACTTCATTCGGGGTGTTATCTTATTTTCATATTCACATCATGTTAGGCAGTCAGGTATGCCGAAGGCCTTATCCCGTAGCAATTTAGCATTCAGACTCAAGGTAGAAGTTTCATAGCTGGTCTAGTATGTCATGTTAGATATTCAGTCATGTATAGCCATGTCGGCTACGTTTACCATGCTTTAGACTATTTTCGCATTCATATCTACAGACAATATTTTCAATATTATTAATTACATGCATTATTATTTTTAAATTTTTGAATCATGTGTTAAATCATCTTCCGCAATAGTACGTGTTTCATGTTGAGTCAGTAAGCTATGTAGTTCGCTCGATCACATGCAGTCAAGCACAGAGTGTCGAGTTACATTCAGGCCCTGATTCGGGGCGTGACATCCTCCCTCCTACAATTATAAATAGGGGTCCTAAATATTCAGAGACCAGAATGCTAACAACAAGCCAGTATAGTGCAAATTTCTCTACAAGTCACAAGATCATGTTTTTCTCTACAAGTTCTAAAGATCAAGACGAAGATTCGAGATCAAGCTTCAAGCCCTTGAATTCAAGTACAAGTCAAGATCAAGACTACCAGATTCAAGATCAAGCTTCATGACCTTGAATTTAAATACAAGTTCAAGATCAAGATCAAGATCAAGACCACTAGATTCAAGATCAAACTTCAAGCTGTTGAATCCAAGTACAAGTTCAAGATCAAACTTAAAAGCCCTTGAATTTATTATAGAAAAGAAGAATAAGAGGGAAATGGAGATTGTAACACACATAATATATGAACTGAAATACTACAATTGTTGTAATAATTATTATTTTTTTGACGCGAATTTTATTGTCTAGAGAGGTATTAGAGTAGATTCCCCCCCCCCCCCCCCCACAATATTATGTTTTTCCTTTCCGATTTTCAAAGTAGAACCCATATTTTGCTCTTCCTGGGTAAATGCATGCAAGTCAAAGCCGCTCAACGACCTCAATCAGAGCAACAATACGAGGGCTTTCATTGTGGAGTCGAAATCCCAACATTTTCAGTTAAAAACGAAAACCCAACAACTAACAATGGAGGAAAGCAGAGATGGTCACTTCTTACACAGTAATACCAGATTACTCACAAAAACGGCACTTTGAGTGGTGTATTGCAGTTGAGTTCTTCAAAGACGAGACTTGAAGGAGACAAAAGCATATTTCAAATTTGTGTTGATCGAATCGGGCAATCAGTTTTTTCCATTTAACCTAAATATAGGGACCAAACGTTCTTTCCTATTCTGATATATAATTTACAATATTGCTTGGTTTAGTAAATATGTAAAAGATGTGGTAATTAAGAAATTATAGGGCATAATTTTCTCATAAAAAATAGATATTTGTAAAAGAAATGGCTTATGTGACAAAAGTGTTTTTCTCTTTTCCCATAAAAAATATATTTCAAGTAAATGTCTTGTAACAAAACATTCTTTTGTCATATCAAACACATTTTATTTCTTTCATGGTGATACCTAATTTTGTACTGTAACCACAAACATTGCAGTACACCATTAAGTGCTAATCCTACTCAACCACTTATTAAACTAACACCCAATAAATCAACTTGACGGCTAAGTAAATCGTAATAATTCTTTCCTGACCCAAAAAAGGAGTACGTACTTCCAATTCCAAAGCTTCAATTATTTATAAATATTCCCAGAAAACCCACTTGTTTGTCATCCATCGACTTTTATATTTCAGCTGGTGTATATTCTTGAGATATATGGAAATGAAGCAGTTGACAATATTTTGGGAAAGTTTACATATGTATGTATTGGATTTGATTGCAGTGTCCGCGCTCTCTTTTATGGTGGAATGGCTGTCGCACTGGAGATTTACAAACAACGTTGTTGCGGGGGGGGGGGGGATATTTTTGGCTTACTTGGTCATGCTTTCTGTCATGGTGGCACTATAGGTTTTTTAGTATTTGGGAGTCGAGTGTTTGATAAATCTTCGTGCTCTCAATTGTTGATAGGGAAATGCCTGCTCCATCCTTCTTTTAACACGGTTATCTAAGTTATACACTAGAACTAGACTCAGCTCTGGATGCGGAACTACTATGCACTGGTGTGCAATGTTGGCTGGAGGGCATATATATTAAAGGTGATGAGAGTATGTGTTTGCCCTCTTTAATGTGTTTCAATTGCCCTCCTAGTTACCTCTATATACTACTCCTCATTCTATTTGTATACACTTCTTTCTTCCTACACTACCAAATTGTAATAATTGGATTTAACTGCTTGCATAATGGAAATAGGCAAAACTCATCTCACTTCCCTAAATATTTACGTATTTCAAACAGATGTGTTTGGTACAAAAAAACGCCATTCATGTAAAAACCATCTTTTGGTGTTTGGTTACCAGAATTTTATAGGGAAAATGACTTTCCTCACATATACAAGTATCTTAACTTTTAACTTACATTACTTGTTCCAATAACATTTATTAGACATTACCAATCTTTGGTATTCAAAGTTTTCATCAAACTTCCAATATGCTAATATTATTTTGAATATTCAATTTATGTTTTTTCAGGAAAATATTTCCACTCACTAATCAAATACCGGAAAACGCATTTCATGAAAATGACTTCTGTCCTACCAAACCCAATGTAGTTGCAATTTCTCCCACATTGCACAAAACAAAGAGAAAATCCCCCTCTCCACGAGTTTAGACTAAGGAGAAGAAAGAAAAGGACCTGCCGTGGATATAAAACTTGCACTTCATACATTATACGCACAGTATTTCCAGCTTCCCTACGCAAAACATATTAAACTCCCTCCATCTAAAGTATTTGAAGGTTAGCTTCACTGGAAAAAACTGCTGTTCTTATAACAGCTTGAAGTACAATGAAACAATTTATCATTGCACAATCCCCCCCCCCCCCCCAAGCCCCTTTTCATCTGATGGAAATACAAGGTTAATCACTAACCAGCGATATTGTTGAAAGCTAACATTATGTGGAGCTGAACGATGCAATCGCGTCCATTTCCTCCTGCAATAGGAGAGCATCAATAAAAGCATCCAAATCTTCTCCCTGCAGAACATCATCTATGGAATGAGTTGTGATGCCAACAAGGTGATCAGTAACCCGTCCTTGAGGAAAGTTATAGGTGCGGATCCGCTCAAATCTGTCCCCACTGCCAATCTACTCCACATGTAAAATAATTTACTATTAGTATTCCAAAAGGGAAACAGAAGAAACACTTAAAAAAAAAGAGCTCCATCTCGAAGTAAATTCTACCTGATCCATTCGAAATTCCATCTACTTGACTCATTGCTGAGTCGCTCTATTTCATATAGTGCACACAATATTTTTAGTGCTTTGGCCCTGTTCTGAACAAATACCAAAAAAAGCAAATGATCGGGGAAAAGATTCTTAGAAAGAAAAAAAAGACATCAAAGCAAGCGGAGGCTAACAACCAATCAAGCCAGAATGGCCCGTAACCGAAAAAATCAGCATGATGCCAAGGAACACATACACCTAAATGAACTATATGATGGGTAGGCTTAACATATAAAACTAAGAACATTATTAGATACTAAAAGAGGTACACATCCTCAAAATTCCCGCTTGTCCTTCAAATTGCTAAGTATGTCCCTCAGGGAGACTAAGAGAATTGAGGAATCAAGTTACAGCTTTATGTATCTCCGCAAAATCAACTCAAGTAACTAGCAAACTGTTGAAAGAATCAAATCAATGAAGGAAGAGCGATAGATATAGGCATATTCAAAATATCACGTAGATCTTTTAAATTTTTAAACATTCCCAACCTCGTTTCATGTAAGACAACTAAATGCACCTCGAGGTGGTGCCGAGGAACTGAGGGACCTTCTCAAGCACAATTGAGAGGGTCTAGACGTCGTAGAGAATTGAGAATTTGAAGTTTTTTTAATTCTTTGAATTGGAATATCGTCAAATCCACAACAATGCATCACAACTACGGAATACAACTATTCTATATTTTCTTTCATCGAATGTGATCTACTATTATTTCTTTTTCCAATTCATTTTTTACACGTTACTCAAATCTAGATTGATGGCTAGCACACAAATATTGGACCTAGGTTTGTTGATGGATTTGGTCTGTCATTTCACCAATTCGTACTAAATAACGAGTAATGAATCCCCTTCTTAGTAGCTAACTATTTGCAACTTGACAATTACAATTTCCAAGACTTGGCTCAGGACTGCACTACTCGTCGTATTTGCGGCTCACCTAGATGCCTTGCTGGTGTATGTGTTCGGCCAAACCAACCTTTGCTTTCCCTGTGCTTGTTTTGCAAGTGACTGATAGCCTACCTACCTGAGACTGTCCCTTGGGCCATAGGTCCTGACACAAGGTTAGAATTCTAGCCCTTTGATGATTCCATCATCTATGAGTGAGTTGCGAAAACTTTGGGATAGGTATCCTACATTTGAACCGAATTCTTTATTTGATGCTCAGGTTTTAATAGATCACAGGTATTCGCCAGCAGCAAGACAATGTAGTTTCCCACACAAAGCATACCAGACATGGATAAATTCCACAAAAGTTAGCAGGTAGATAGTGAAATAATTTTAACACTAGGAATGTTTGATAATGAGCAACACCCTCACGAGAAATTAGGTTTATAATTAGCTGTTTATTCAACTGCACTGTCAAAGGTCAGTGAAGAAGTAATAAAAATAGAGAACATAGTACAAGAAGAAAGTAATTTAAAACAACTAAACTAATGTGATTTGCACATTACATATCAACAAGATGAATTGGGCAGTAGAAAGCAAATTAGAATTCTATAATTTACCAAAGATTGTCATGACATTTAGCCAAAAAGATGCAACATAACACACAAAAGATTGCTGCTCATAATTATGCTCAGACTTTGAATAAACCACGTGGCCAAGGGGCAAACTGCCAAAAGTTTGCTCGCCTTACCATATGCTGGGAGCGCCGAAGTCCCTAGATGCAGTATCTTGGAGCCTTGCGCACACTGCTCCCGTGATGAATTTTGTAAATTGCATTTATGCTTATAAATCTATCACATGCATAGACCTAACAACACTCACCTGATCTGCCTGCGGGAGAATTGCAACAGAGACAGCACTGGTGTGAACACGTCCAACTTTCTCTGTCACGGGCACTCACTGCAAAGGAAGTAAATCTATTATTTGGCTATAATACAAACTGCAGTCAAGCACTAGACTTACAGTGATACTACCTGAACTCTGTGAATTCCACTCTCAAATTTTAGTTTCCCATACACACCAGCTCCAGAGACAGAATCAATAGCTTCCTGGCCATAAATTTTGCAGAGTCAAAATCATACAATTGGGGACAACAAAGTACAAAAATATGGTACACTATCATTTACTTGGAGGCATTGATACCATTATTTGAAGCTTACAAGCTCCTTTTGATCCAATAATGTCAGTCGCAATTTCAATCCAACAATGATGAGAATATTTCAGGTAATATTTAAGGTGATGAATGAAGCATGGTAGACAAACCTTGTATCCTTTAAGATCAGACTCAGCTACTTCTAGAACCTCATATTTCCAACCTTTTCTTCACAGAATATTGTTCATACCTGATGTTGAAATAATATCAGCATCAGGAATGATAAGTTATTAGTTGAACCAAGGGAAATCCAGGAACTCAACTCATGTTCTAGTAACCCACATTTTGAATATGTCCACCACAAATAAAGAAGCCTCTTCCCCTCCAGTTCCTGACAAATTTTTTAATTGATTATTATATTGGAATTACCAAAAGAGTACACATTTCATACCACTGAAAGTAGAGGTCAAGTGAAGTTAGGATACGTCCAGCTTCAATGAAGCTCATTACCTGCCCTCACTTTGAGAATGCAGTCCCTCTCGTCAGCATCATCTTTGGGTAGTAATGACTTCAGAAGGAGAAGCTGAAATTTCATCTCTCCTTCTGTGGCTTCACTCAGTTCTTCAGAAGCCATCGGCTGCATGTCTTTGTCATCTTGGCATTCAGATATTACTGTTTTCAGTTCCTCAATCTCCTGGAAGGGGAAAAGACAAAGTAGCAAGATCTATTAGAGCAAGACTGAGAATAAGATAGGATACAAATGATCCTTGGGACAATATAGAAAAAAAAAGTAATTAATAGTAATTAATATAAATGTCAAGAGAAAGGCAAGGAAAGAAAAAATATCTCGCGGGAAAACAGAAAGCCAAGGTGTTTGCATACGACAATTTGCACCAAATCTAATAAAGCCTTAAAATAAAATTCAGAATGCACTAAGCTCCCGCTATGCCCGGGGTCAAGGGGAAGGGCCGGACCACAAGGGTCTATTGTACGCAGCCTTACCTCACATTTCTGCAAGAGGTTGTTTCCACGGCTTGAATCCATGACCTCCTGGTCACAAGGCAGCAACTTTACCAGTTACTCCAGTACATGTGCTACTATGAAAACTGATAAAAGTAAAAAAGAGATAAAATTCATAGGACCACTAATCAGACAAAAGTTTTTAATCCTCATATTTAAACATCTTTGTTTGAGCTTACCTTGCTCCCAACAGAAACCAATTTAAGCACACATCAAGAATCAGATGAGACAATAAAGTTTTCTACTTTAACTGTAGAAATGATATGTGGATAATAGTTGTAACAACCCAACCACTCTTTTTGAGTTAATTTGTTCCAAATTATGTGTCAGCACTTATATTAGTCGTATAACCATTTATGACACTTCTCGAGTTGGCTTGGGTTGTGTCTTGATGCAGAATGACAGAGAGGTTGCATATGCTTGCTTCTAGGCAATTGAAGGACCACAAGAAGGATCTAATGGACTCATGATATTGGAACTTGTGATAGTGGTTCTTGCGCTTATGAGATAGTGTTACCACCTTTATGGTGAAAAGTGTGATAATCTACGCATACCACAAAAATTTACGGTACAGTTTAAGCCAAAAAGACTTGAATCTGAGACAGTAGCGGTGGTTTGTGTTGCTTAAGTACCGTGATCTCACTATCTCGTGTCATTTCAAGAAGGCAAACGTTATAGTAGATCCTTGTACTAGAAGCCTATGGGTGGTATGGCCAATATAGCAGTTTGTGTGTGACTTGTAATTGTGAATTTGCAGACTTTTGCTAACCGGGTTTCTTTTAGAAAAGAGTAAGTAAGGCTAACTGTGGGTTAGGCTTGTGCCACAGGGTCTAGTAAGACACTTGCATGGATTGTTACACAGTCTTCCTGGTGTTATCAAAGGTGAAAAGCGCAAACTCTAAGGTCGATTGGGCCTTTAAGCGCAAAACTCAAATAAACTGCGCAGTTTACTAAAAAAAGGTGCAAATGAAGAAAAAATATAGATATGTATGAGTCGTCCAAGACTAATAATTATAAGCATGCATAACAAATATATGGACAAAGAAATTGAAAATAAAATTACAACAAAGTGAAATATCAATGATTTAGTATCGTCTCTTTAGGATTTGCTCATTGGCAAGGAAAAATATGCCTTAGAGCCTTGATGACGATACTAAAGCGCCCGTTAAGGGAGGCGAAGTGCTCAACATGTTTTGTATCTAGCTTTAGGGCTTAAGCGCGCTTTTAGCTCGCCTTTGACTAACACTGGGTCTGTCTTAGTTGAGCAGAATAAGGCAAGATAGTACGATAATCCCTTTTGTTTGGGGTTTACAGAGTGTATTCAGAATGGTAGGAGTTCTGCTTTTGTGATTAATGATGATGGTGTACTATGACTCAATGGTCGGATATGAGTCCTAGCCATTGATAAGTTTAAGAGACTGGTTTAGAAGAAGCTCATAGTTAGCGGTATTGGATACATCTGAGTATTACGAGATGTTTCGGGACTTGCTTGACTTGGTACTTGTGAGAAGCATGAAGAATGATGTTACTGAGCATGCATCTCGTTGCTTGATCCGTCAACATGTCAATTACAAGCTTCAAAGACCTAGAGGGTTAGCTCAAAATTTGGGTTGTTCCCGAGTGGAAGTGAGAACATATCTATGAATGTTAAGAGTAGGCTTACCATGTACATAGAATGAGGCTTGACTCAGTTTGGGTGATGGTTGAAACACTTACGAGCCTACGCACATCTTAGCATTCTAGATTACCGCATAGCGGACCAGAACTCACAGATATAGTTTTTGGAAGATAGCGCGGTTGCACAGGTACCCGTTTCTATCATATCTATAAGAGGAACACGATTTAATGCTCACTTTTGACAATACTGTAAAAGGCTTTCGGTACTCAGGTTAAATTTCACACATATTTTCACCTGTAGACTGATGGGCAGTTCGGACAAACTATTTGAATACATGAAGAGTTGTTGAGAGCATGTGTCATTGACTTTGAGGTCCTTCGGAATACCACTTGCCTTTAGCAGAGCTTGTGCGCAATAATAGTTGCCAGTCCAGTATTTAGATGGCGCCGTTTGACGTTCTATATGGGCTTCTCTAGTTGGATGAGTTGAGTTGAGTTGGACTAGACAGAGTTGTTGGGTCCTATTTTAGTATGTCATGCCTTAGATAAGGTTAAGTTGACACAAGCATGACTTAAGACAGTTCAGAGCAGGCAAAAGTTCCACGTGGAAGAGAAAATGTGACTTTGAGTTAACGGAAAGATACCAGGTACTCCTGAAGGTTTTTCCATGAAGGTCTTGATGTGTTGTAGAAAGGACAAGTTGAGCCCGAGATATATTGGCCTGTATTAGATCTTGGAGAAAATTGATACAGTGGTTTACAGAGTTGCCTTGTCACCATGCTTATCGGGTGTTCATCCAATAACATATGTATCCATGCTCCAGAAGTATGTTTGGGACCCGTCTCACATCATCCAGCCCGACAGTGCAAACAGATGAAAACTTAGCTTCTGAGAAAGTCCTTTGGGTATTTTGGATAGAAAAGTCTGAAAGTTGAGGTTGAATTTCTTCAGTTAAAGTGTCATGGCAAAACAATCCAACCGAGGAAGCTACTTGGCAGTCCGATACAGACGTGTGAGAAGTTTACCCGCAGTTGTTTAAAACTCCAAGTCTGATCCTAGACCCGTTCGAGAATGAACGTTTGTTCAAGTGGGGAAAAATATAACAACTCAACCTCTTTTTTTGAGTTAACGTGTTGTCAAATTATATTTTGAGCACTTTGTATAAGCTGGTATAACCATTTATGTCTAATTGGGATGGTTTAGGTTGAAACCCGACGGGCACGGCTGAGTATTGGAACACTTTGAACCAAAACTGCAGCAGTTGATTTTTCACTGATATATGGTGCACTGAGATCGCAGTTACCAGTCCGCAATAGAAGAGAAGAAGGAATTTCAGTGTTCCACGATAGCGAAGACTTGGCCTGGTCCTTTACCTGTGAGCATGGTATAGGACCGCAATACCGAGGATTAAGCCCAATCCCTTCTCCGCAATCGCATTGAAGGACTGCGATAGCGAAGGGTTGCCCAGCCCACTTCTCAATGATAGAGGTAAGACCTCCACGATCACGGAGAACCTTGAGTATAGAAACATAGTACTTCAGAAAGAAGCAACCTTTTTCAAGTTTTTGAGGTTCTTAGTCACGGGTTTGCACTCTTTTTGAAGGGGGGTCGTCACGAATCATCAAGTTAAGGATTAGAAGAACCCCTATGGACCATTTACATGATTTAATCCAAGTTTTTATATTCAAATTCATGGCATTAGACATAGAATTGTTAACCCCAAAACCCCAAATGATAAAACAAGGATTTGAGTGACCGAACGAACTCGGATTTGGAATATGAACATATATTTGGACTTGTTAGATCATGGGTGATTCGATAAGGTATTAGGTGTCGGATTTAGACCTTGTTGACCAAGAGTAGACTTTTTTTATTCATTTTGACTTTAACCAAAGTCCAAACTTTTAGAAATGAGTCATGAGTATAATTAACCCTGAGAATGGACGTTCGAGTCCACTTGAGCTGGGTAAATTAGTGTTAGAGCAGTAGAGAGAGCTTCGACTTGAGGTATGTTGAGAATTTGACCTCTAAAAGTGGTTTTCCCAAGTTAAGGTTGTTTAATAGAGACGAGCGTATTTATAGGAACCGGGTTACTATTTGGGTTATGATTATAGCTAGCATTAATATTATGTGTATTATCTAATACATGCCTATTTTGTATGATTATTTGCTTTCTTATATGCTTTGCCAGAGTATGAAATGATTATTACGATAAGATACTTGCTAGTTAAGTTACCAGTGCATATTTTCATTTATATGCTAGAGTACATAAGAGTTAAATGTTTTGATGGCTTAAATGTCCACCCCAGAGCAGAGTTAAAATTTTTGATGGTTTAACTGCCCATCCTGGAGTAGAGTAAAAGAATTTAAAAGAGATATGTTGGGGTCTATGACTAGCAAAATGTGTGTGGATCGTTCACCCCTCATCACTGGTCTGTATTTTCCCTCCAATCTCAGTGTACACGCTATATGCGCAAAAGACACAGCATAAGCATCTGATTTGATTGCATTCATCTATGTTTACATCTTTATTGCATTTTCTCGCCAATACTATCAAAGGTGAAAAGTTTTAAAAAGTGTTCTAGGTCTATTGGGGTTTTAAGTGCAAAACGCAATTAAAGTGTGGGCTTCAGTAAACAAAGGCGCAGTGAAGAAGAAAATAATAGTATATATGTAAAGCAAGAAGAAAGTAACAAATTCAACTATAATTTTCTTTTATAATCGTGGTGTCCGGGCCAGCTTACACGCACCTCGACTAATTACACGGGATACCTCCCACCTCCCACCAACAACAGGTACCAGGTAACTTTGTCCACCAAGGCTAGAACAGATCAGATGAGAAGAAATCACCTAGTGTTTTTTTGTCTCTGCTGGGAATTGAACCTAAGACCTCATGGTGCTCAATCACTTCATTGACCACTTGGCCACACTCTTGGGTGCAATTCAATTATAATGTTTTCCTTAATGATTAGTATATCTCTTATGCTGATTATATTTAGTTTTAGCGTCGCTTTAGATAGAACTCATGGCATTCAGGAACACGTCTTAGTAACTTGCCTCTACTGAACCGCAGGTTAAGCGACGCGAAGCGCCCTCCCTAAGCTCTTCTGAGCTTAAGGGCTTAAGAGCACCTTAAATGATCCTTTTGACAACCCATTTCCTTGCATATGCTTAATGTTTCAGAATGTTATAACTTACTGATTGCATTTATGTGCCTCTATGTTCATGCATATTCTCGTATATGCTAAATGACAGATTCATTATGTATATAATATTCAAACGATTTTATGCTTTATGATATAGAATACTGATCATTGCACTATTCTCTGTACGTATCAAGCCTCGTCTCACCTTTTAGGGGATGATCGATGATGCATACTGAGTACGTTTGTATAACTGTACTCACCCCCTCCCTTTTTTCTTTTATTATATTTATGCAGATTCGGGGTCAGTACAGTGAGCAACGTGGCTAGTAATGTTTCTGAGGTTTCATTCAGCGGTGAGCTGTTCATTCTTCAGCCGTGGGCGGGTTTAAGTTCTATTGTTGTTTGTTTTATAATGCCAAACAACGTTTTAGATAGTACTCTTAGATGCTCCGTTGACTCATGTATTGGACTATGGCTTAGTACTTTGGTCATGTAAAGATTAATGTTTTCTTTAATGTTCTAGATTTGCTATGGTTAATTGGTCGCTGGGTAGGTTAGTCGCCGGGTGCCGGTTAGTGATCCTTAGAATTTGGGTCCTCAATCGTCACAGAGGATGTAAAATAGGAAGGGAGAATCTCTTTGGTCTCCCTTCCAGCCACACCAAGCATTGTGTTAGGAAGGGAGGGGATGAGAGGTATAGAACTATAGACACTTGCCAACATTAAAATATCATATGAAATGCACACCAGAACTATAAAAAGTGTCAGCTCATATAGCATGCAGATCTAAAGCCAAGTTACCAGAGCAATCAATTTTACTCATTAAGAAAGAATGCATCAAAGATGTCAACCTGCACCAGATCAAGTTGAGTTACCTTCTGTTTTGCCCTTAACTCGCTTATGAGATCTACTGAATCTCTGAGCTTCCTGAGCTCTTTGTTGGCCGTTGAATATTCAGAAGGAGTGAATTATGGCTGTAGTTAACCAATACATAAGGTAAAGATTAAGGAGAACAGAAGATTCAGATAATTGTAGTGGGCACTTAAAACAAAATAGATTAAATAGAATAGAAGAATTTATTTCCCTACATCACTAGTAGACGACAACAATATAGCAAGCACACGGTAGAGTTAATCCGAATTGTTACATTTAAAGTTAGTTTCTGTAGACTGTAAAATCTAGGTTTCTTTCTTAGAAAGAGACATTTCAATAGCAAAATGATGGTACTCCTCCAATGATGTTCGCATGTTATAATAGGAATAAAATTTCATATATAGTATCCTACTAGTAAAATGATTGTAATGTAGAATAGGAATAAGATTTCATATATAGTATCCTACTAGGAAAATGATTGTAATGGAATGTCTATAAATAGAGCTCAGTGTAATCATGTAGATACAACAATTCAATAATATATTTTCTTTCATAATTTCTCACGTGGTATCAGAGCTTCTACGATCTTAGTAGAGAATTAAAGAGCTTCCGCTGCCGACGGGCAGCACTAGAAAATGTGTGTTGCCCGTTCAGCCAAAGATAATGATAGAGAGAAGATTGTAGAGAACTTTAAGATATTTATGAATAAAATATTCTCCTTCAGATAATAGAATATTATCACTGGAACAAAAAAATAATCGGCGTGAACAGTACTGCGTAAACAATGCCACATGAACAGTGTTTTTCCGGCGTGAACAGTTACCAAATTTCGATCGTCAAAATTAGGGTTCCGATGATTCAAGGCTATTTCCGGCCATTCTTTTAAGAATTATTTTTACTGTCAGCATCGCGCAGAGATTCCGAGTTGACCCATACCACTTTCTTCGAGGTTCGACAACTTTTCCTGCATAATTTCTCGTCCCGTAGGGTCGTGCCATCATTCCGATCCTACCCACAAAATACCATCACAGTCCCATGACTCAATTTCGACGACTGTTTTGCGTCCTTCTCTTCCAGAATATTGGTAAGAAAGTATCCGCTGTGCAATATTCCAGCGAAGATTCGAAAAAACAAATCACCACCGCACATAATTTTTGCGGTGGCTACTAGCGTCACATCTCTATTCATTGGTGTTGCGCAAATCCAACACCACCACAACATAGATCAGGTTCAAGCTAGTGAGAAACTAATTGTTATGCAAGATTTCAACAATTTCCGGGAAAACAAATCAGTCACCGTGCAATACTCCGGTGACAACATAGCTATCCGCGTTAAAATTACTTTCGAACAGTGTTGCGCAAATTCTAACACCACCACGTGGTAATCAGTCCCTTCCGACCAAAACTCAGTCAACGGCTCCAGGAAATACCCACTCACGCGCCACCATGTGCTGCTCGAAGTGCCAGCTCCGGTTAGCATGTCAGATCCACGCACCGCGCATGCACCTTTTTCCGTCCAGATCTCGGTGATTTTCTTCTTGGGTTGTGTTCGCCAGATTTCATCCATCTTTCAAGACAAATTTCGTCACGTCTCTCGGTTTTGATATGTTTAACTCCAAAAATACGGGAATTGAAAGTTCAAGTCCTACGATTACTTCAAAATCCTTAAGGAGGAGATCAGAAAATCGCACATCATAGTTCATGAAAAAGCGACAAGGAGGAGGTCTCCTTGGAAGATCTGGACCTAGGTGTAGTTATTGTAATAAGCTTGGACACATTCGTGAAGTATGATATTCTCTCCATTGTAACCTTGAGGAGGAAGTTTATATGGAGCAACCACCTGATTTGTTGCTCAAGGAGAGTCTAACCTGGTGTGTCAATTGCGTCGGTCACTTTATGGTCTGAAACAATCTCCCAGAGCCTGATTTGGGAAATTCAGCACAGTAATTCAGGAGTTTGGCATGACTCGTACTAAAGATCTCGGCAGACTGAAGTATTTTTGAGGTTGATCAATCCAGATCAGGTATACTCTCCGGTGATATTACAAAATTTATGAAGTCAAGTGATCAACCTGCAGATATTTTCACCAAGTCCCTCACTGATCCTCGTATTAATACATCTATAACAAGCTCGGTACATATGACTTGTATGCACCAGCTTGAGGGGGAATGTTAGAATATGAATAGGATTTCATATATAGTATCCTACTAAAAAAAGGATTGTAATGGAGTGTCTATAAATAGAACTCAGTGTAATCATGTAGATATAACAATTCAATAATATATTTTCTCCCATAATTTCTCACAGATCAATATTCATCAGCACGAGTCACAAGAAACATTCAGGCATTTGATTGTCATGGAAACAAGAGCAGTACATAGGGTGAGCTCACTTGCTTCAACCTTTGTGGACAGAGTTAACGGACACTCATGCCTATAGGTTGTAGCAAGCTGCCGATGGACTAGGCGAGACAAGTAGCCCGTACACACCATCATTAAAAATAAAAATAAAAAAACAAACCTAGAAAACAAGAGCACAACATCTAGGAATAGTCAATCACCTGATCTAAAAAGCGCTGAAGTTGAGCACTCCTGTTCTCAATTGCTGATAACCTTTGTTCCATTATTTTAATGAGGTCAATAGACAATTGAGGCTGCAGCTCTGCCATTTATAAGAATCAAGTAACACAGTGAACCGACTGTTCTCAAATAGAGATGCCATGTTTTCATTTCAGTAGTGCATAGCATCATAAATAACACAACAAGCAAGTTGTTGAATAATAAAGCATATAAGCTAAGTAGGAAAAAATTTACAGACCTGTAGAATATAAACGAACAAGACTGGAAAAAGGGATTCTTCTGGTGATTGTAGATAGTGCAGCAGTTGAGAAATATTTCTTTAGATTGGACAGCGATTTCATTGACCCAATGATCCGCCAAAACCCGTGATTCCTCATCCTTTGTAACTCCTTATTTCAAAATGTTTCCTACTGTTGTTGAATTTCTTCGGGGGGGGGGGGGGGGGACACAGCAGGACAATATCACTTTACCCCTCTTAATTTCTAAATAGCGGTTCGCCATGCCATATAAAATCAGATTTCATTTCAAAAAAGGGCATGAATTGGAATTTCAAATCATAATTTTTAAATTTTTAAATATAAAATAAATTTTATTAATATAATAGGTTTATATATATATATATATATATATATATATATACACACAATAATAAACCTAACATATAATTACGGAAATCAAAAATATATTTTTCTAATACAAAAAATCACTACTATAATTACAAATATACAATATCACTAATAATATCAAAGGAATATACGGTGTATATTCTATCACACCCCGCAGTCATACAAGACGGTTGTCGTACGCTGAGACTATCCCTAAAATCTTCAAACAGAACTGAAGACCCTTATTAAAGATGTCAGCAATTTGATAACGTGAGGTGACATGCAAGACACGTACTTGTCCACGAGCTACCTTTTCGCGAACAAAGTGAATATCCATCTCGATATGTGTTAGTGCGTTGATGTTGGACATTATTGCTCGAGAGAGATATCACACTAACAATATCGCAGTAGGCTAAGGTAGCTTTCTGAATAGGAAAATGAAGTTCTAAGAGGAGGTTATGCAACCAACATGACTCAAACACCACATTGGCTATCCCTCGATTCTCGGCCTCCGATCGCAACAAAGTAGCCTGCTGTTTAGCCGACCAAGAGACCAAGTTATCACCAAGAAATATACAATAACCAGATGTCGAACGCCTGGTGTCTGGATATCCACCCCAATCAACATCTGTATAAGAAATGAGAGTAGATACTGATGTTGTATATAAGTGTAAACCGTAATCAAGAGTGCCCTGAATGTAACACACAATGCGTTTGATAGTGTGCATGTGTTCTTCCCTCGGATCATGTATGAATAAACACATATGTTGCACTGCATAAGTAATATCGGGCCTCGTAAACGTGAGATATTGAAGAGCCCCTGCAAGACTACGATAGTGGGAGAGATCCTCATATGGTGTGCTAGAAATAACACTCAACTTCGGTTTAGTGTCAACCGGAGTAGGAGATGACTTACAGGATGACATGCCAGCCCGTTCAACAATTTATGCCGCATACTTCCTCTGGGATAGAAATAGACCACATGCATGATGAGTTACAGCTATACCCAAAAAAATAACTCAAACGCCCCAAGTCTTTCATAGCAATTTCGAAGTTGAGAAGAGATATGATAGACTTGCGCAGTTTATCAGAGGAAGCAGTCAATATAATATCATCCACATATAACAAAATGTATGCCAGAGAATCACCATGACGGTAGATGAACATAGAATGATCAGACCTGCTGTGAGAAAACCCAAGAGTAGACGTATAATCTGAAAACCTCTTGTACCAGGCCCGAGGAGCATGTTTGAGCCCATATAAGGACTTTTTCAACAAGCACACATAGTTAGGATGATCGGGGTCCCTGAAACCCAAGGGCTGATGCATGTATACAGTTTCCTTGAGTTCGTCGTGTAAGAACACATTTTCACGTCCAACTGATGAATGGGCCATGATTTTGAGAGAGCTAGACTGAGAATGGTGCGAATAGTTGCCGGTTTGACCACCGGACTAAACGTCTCTCCACAATCCACGCCAACCTGTTGAGTTTTGCCATCACCTACAAGACGGGCTTTATGCCTCTCAAAACAACCATTTATCCTTATAAGTAAAAATTCATATAAAACGAATGACATTGACACTAGGAGGACTGGGCACCAACTCCCGCGTTTTATTTTCAATAAGAGCATTATATTCATCATCCATATCCATTTTCCAATTCGGGTCACGAAGGGCAGATACATGGTTACGTGGTAGTGGGGATTTAGTGATTTTAGAATTAAGATTAACATGTCATTTTGGCCTAAAAATACCCTGTTGGCTACGAGTAATAGGCCCTTGTCCCGGAATAGAAGTGGACGGGATATGAGTTGGGAGGATCTGGGCCAGGTGTTGGCTGGACGGGATCGGGCCAGCAGGCAGTGGGCCTACTGGCAGAATTTGAGGGAGGATATTTGGACCAGCAGACGGTAGGCCTGTTGGCAGAATTTGAGGGCGGGAGGCGTCTGGGCCAGTAGGCAGTGGGCATGTCGGTGTCTGTTGTTCTGGATGCCGAGGTGTGGGCTGGGTCCAATGGTGGACCACATACGGTGAGAGCCCATCATCCAAAAAGTTATAGGAATTTGACACAGAATTATGCAACTTAACAAACGAAAATTGGGTTTCATAAAAAATGACATGCCGACTAATTATGATTTTATTAGAGGATAAATCATAATATTTATAACCATGATGATTAGACGGATAACCCATAAACACACAAGCGGTAGAGCGGGTTTGAAGTTTGTTTATTGTAGTGGAGGGGAAAAGAAGATAACATAAACATCCAAACACCCTAAGATGAGAATACGAAAGATCTTTGTGATAAAGAATTTTGAGTGGAGATTGGTATGCTAATACTTTGCTAGGGAGTATGTTAAGAAGGTAAGTAGCCATTTGTAATGCATGATGCTAAAATGAAGGTGGTAATGAAGCATGAGCTAGTAATGTCCGAACAATATTATTAATGGTATAGATTTTTCTCTCGGTTTTCCCATTTTATGATGGCGTATCTAGACAAGAAAACCGAAAAGATATACTATTACCCTTACAAAATTCTCTAAATGGCCTATTATCAAATTCCTTTCCATCATCACATTGAAGGTTCTTAATTTCCCATTCAAATTGAGTACGGATGAATGCTCTAAATGATAAGAATGTGGAATAAACTTGAGACTTTTTAGATAACGGAAATGTCCACAAAAAATTAAAATAATCATCCAAAAATAATACATAATAACGGTGGCTCAAAGAGGTCAAAACGAGATATGTCCTCAAATCACTATGAATAATATCAAATTGCAACAAAGTACTAGAATTTGATGCAACAAACGACAATTTAACATATTTCCCAAGCAGACAAGACGGAAAAACATTAGTACTACGAGCACTAGTACACTCAATAAAGTTATTGTTTTTAAGGGAGGAAAGAACAGACGCTCCCGGATGACACAAACGCGCATGCCATAAGGAAGGTGCTAGAGCGGCAAACGTTGACGATGTGGCATGTTTAGTGGTGGTGATGGGATAGAGATCGCCCCGACTATCACATCTCATTATAGGTATCCCCGTCCAAAAATCCTTCACAGAAAATCCAAAAGGGTCAAAGTCAATAGAAACCGAGTTATCTGTTGTAAATTTCCGAATAAACATCAATTTTTTTAATTAAGTGAGGAGCATGAATGACATATTTCAAGGCTAAAGGTGGGTTCGGAGAGATATATTTGTGTGACAATAACCACAAATTGGAATTGAATTACCATTACCAACAATTATGCCACGATTTTGCTCAAATGGAAATAAGACGGGAGATTACCAGGCGCGGATGTCATATAAGAAGTAGCACCGGTGTTCATATACCAATTTACATCCGGAGGATTTAACTCAAGTATATGTATTACTGCCTCGATATTCGTGTGGGTCGGGGCTGCTACTAGGCCTGCAGCAGCGAAGGTCTGATGTGGCCGAGGCCCAAAAAGGCCAGGCTGCTGCCAGGCTTGGTTCAGCTGAAACTGTTACTGCTGGTAACCACTGGGCCTGGCCCAATATTGAGGTGGAATGGGGCAAGGAGAAATGGGCCACTGCTTACTGGCCCAGCCCTACGGCCACTATCCACTAGCCCAAGGCTGCTGCCAGTGGTGCTACGGCCCAGGCCCCTGTTGGCCGCTACCTCATCCCCCACTGCCGCCACCACTGCTGCTGCGGCTGCCACCGTTGCCACTGTCGCGGTTCTTGCCACTATTTTTCCAATTTTGGCCCTTTTTGCCACCACCATTATTGCGGTTTTGGCTCGAATTTTTAGAGAATGAGTTAGGATCATCGGTGACGTGACCACCATCATGGCGAAATGTATTCCGGTTGCGGCCTTTTTAGACAACCCCGCTTCTTCGAGAGTGGGCTGGAAGTGTTTGATAGAATGATGGGAGATGATTGCTTTGGCGAAGGAGAGTGCCAACGCCATTTTACACCTCGGAGAGGCCCACAACCATCTGAAGAATAAGACGATCATTCATGACCGGGATGCCAATGTTTTTGAGTTGATCCGACAACTCCTTGAGCCTTTGACAATAGGAAGAGGCATTCAGAAAATCCTCCATATTAATATGAGAGAATTCCTTCTCCAGGGTTAAAGCACGAGAATTTTCGTTGTCTTGAAATATATCATGCAACCTATTCCAAGCTTCCATTGTCGTGGCGTCAGATTCAATAACTGTCTGTAAGAGGTCCGTAGAGATGGGGGAATAAATCCATTGGAGGACCGTAGCATCAAGAGTTTTCCATAACTCTATTTCATCATTGGTGGAAGGCACCTTCTCCTTGCCTTTTTCCGGTTTGACGATGTGATGGAGGACTCTATGAGACCTTGCGTGAATTTTAAAAAGTTCTGCCCACGTTGCATACTTGACGTTCTCCATTTCAAGAACAATAGGGATGTTGTTCTTGATGTTGGATACTGCAAGGGCAGGATGAAATGTATTCTTTGTGTTAGACATGATTAAGGAACAAGCAGAGAATTAGGATTTTGGAAAAAAATTGAAGGAGGGGGGAGGGGACGTCCAAAGTGGGGTCGGCTGAAGGAGAGTAAGGTGGCAGAAGTTTTTGTGGAGAAGGAAAAGTTTGCCCTAGACTGTTGATACCATGAAAGAGAATAATCCCTTGATTGTTTTCATTAATGTAATAGGTTTATATACATGGTATACAATAGTAAACATAACATATAATTACGGAAATCAAATATACATTTTTCTAATACAAAAGATCACTACCATAATTACAGATGTACAATATCACTAATAATATCAAAGGAATATACGGTGTATATTCTATTATAAGACTTAACATATAGGTTTATATTTGTAAAATAAGGTTCATAAGTTGGTAGATAACCACGTATATCAAATATAAAAGAAGATATGCAAGTTGGTAGCATATTTATAACAAAATTTACACTTACCAACCATCTATCAACTAAATTTTCTTCTATAATTCATGTTCAATGTTTCTTTTTATTGAACTAAAGTTCGATCAATAAAATTTGTATTTTTTAGAAAAGTCTTCTAGTAGCATATTAACTTTGTTATGAACTATGATTTGCTCATTTGGTAAGACTGTATAAGAATTGAAAAGTTTTTACGATTTTCACAACTTGTGGAGTTTTATGTTTATTAGGAAAAATACAACTTAAGAAATCTAAATTGCATGTCCAAACTTCAAATCTTTCTGATTTCAAATCATTAAGTAGTATATCATGATTTCAAATCATGTCCTGACCTAAGTAGGTGTAAACTTTTTTTAACTGAAGTCACGTAACTATATCTTCGAATATAAAAATCACAAAACTTCACCTACTAATACAAAAGTCATAATTATTGAAAAACCTTTCATTAGGATAGTGGTAAACTTTTACTCTACATTTTAACCTTTATATATATATATATGAGATTTCATAAAATGTGTACCGTTATAATTATAAATGTTACAGATAAAAGATTGTTATAAAAAGGTAAAATATAACGTATAATCAATTAGTAAAATATTGTTATAGAGGATGACAGTCATGCCTAAAATTGGACAAGCGAGACAGACACGCAATGCCTTAAAGTTATTATCAAGTTAACCAACCTATCATAACATTCTTAACATAATCCTCTTATGGTTACAATTCAAAAACATTTGAAGAAACGTTTTCAATCATTAGAAGTGACACCATCGGCCTAAAGGTTCAAAATACCATAAATATCATAATTTTTAAAATTGTCACGAATACATGTCAGGTGAACTTCAACATAAATGTCAATATATAATTTAGCACACTACGTTGAAAAAGAAAGGGAGAAGCCTATCAAGTGGTAACGTCGTCGAAAGTATCAACACTCACAAAATTAATGCAGCGGCTCTACTAAGAAGCGTGAGTACAATATAAATTGCACTCAGTACGCGTCATTGACTCCCCAACACATAGAATAGGACAATAACAGGTGATTGGTGCAATCTAAATCATGAATAAGCATTTCATAAATCATAAGGCATCTAAAGACTTGAAACATATTTGAAAAAATGAACATGTGACCTTAGCCCATTTTCATAAAATAACATAAAGCACAATTTTAATCAGGAGTACATGTAGACACTGAAATAATAACCTACCATGTGTACAACAATGGTGTTCAATTTGGGGTAACGACTAGAGAGGCTAAGTTGCCTCGCTATCGTGCCATATGGATCAGCCTGCTAAATTTTGGGGGTACCCCTCGACAACTAGAGTACCTATCACCTCATTTAAGCCATACCAATAGTCACTATATCGGCAAATGCAGTTTCTAGCATTGGACCCCTTTTTCCTACACCCTCTTAATTACCTAAGAATATGTCATTTTCATTTGACATATTTGCTCCTTAAACGTAAACATTTAAATGGCCTTTAAAGCACATCATTTCATTCTTCTTATTAAACATGATACAAATGTTTCAAATATTTCATTTGGTTCATATAGAAACTCATATCATTCATGAAATCATCTTCAACATGAACATTTGAAATAATACTTGACGGACTTATAAATACACTTGAACCATGTCATCTTAAAATTTGATGCAATACGGACTTTGAACAAATAAATAACATATGCTCGCTTGTCCTCATTATATTACAATTTTAAACATTTATATCACGTCCCAAATTTTGGTGGGACATACTCATACCCGGTACTTTAACTTTGACCTAGTGAACCAACATTTACATGATTTAATAAACAAGATCCGTGCATAAATTAGAAAGTCAGAAAGCTTTCATAAAAAGTTTCTCCAATTAGCTTGTAAAACCATAATATTATTCACACCTATAAGAGATTTCAATAAAAATGACAAAAGGATATAACATGATGTATTGTGTCTATGGAGCCTATTAAAGCGGCAAATGAGATTATATAAGCCTATGAGTTTAGAGCTAGATCATTTGAGTTTTGAGATTTAATCAACTCTGGATGCTGTAGAGAGATCGGCTATGATTCTGGTGGAAAAACCTTTTCGAAAGTGACCATTGAGTCTAAACATCAGTTTTTTGCTTTTCTTTTTTCTCGTTGTTCAATAAGAATGTATATACTAATTTTTGAAATTTCCCTAGCAATTAATTAGATGTCCTTTTATTTCCCTCAAAATCATGTTCACTTTAAATAAGATAAAAGTTAATCAAATTATATTATTTTATATAAACATTATATCCATTTTCTTATAGAAACAATAAAGTTGCGAGAAAAATATTGAACACTTAAATAAGCATAGAGCATTTTCCTGTTTCCAAAGGTCCAACACAACACCTGATGTCACTTAAATTTGCCGAATACTGGCTCACGCTATGAACAATCATATGGCAGTAGGTTTTGAAAGAAGTATTAACCCGTCCCACACTAGGGGAATCAGTGTTTGCTATTAAGCTCCACATGTGCAATAACAAATGTGCAGCTGTCCAAGTTGGTACATGTTCAAAGCGGGGGAACCAAAAAGATGTTGCTAAATACATCGCTGCTCTTCTTTGCAAGGACTATCATTTTAGAATTTAGACACAACCAGTTCCACATTCTGCATTGCTTTGCTTTTGTCTTCTACCTCTGCATCCTTCTCTAAAAACTCCACAAATTCTTCTCCGATTTCCTGTCAACAATTAAATTGTAAACTCTTAATTCTTTCTTTATCATGTGCAAAGTAAAAGTACCACAATTTCTTCCAAGTCTAATAGTTAAATGATTTTCACATCCAAGGAAACCTGCTCAACCCTCTGTACACCTCACACGGAAAATAAACGTTAATAGGAGGCAAATGATCAAAAGGAGAAAAGAAGAAATAGTAATTTACATTTCTACATTTCTCAATTGTGCTTTTCTTTCTAATAAGTTGAATTTATCAAATTCTTACCGCCAATTCTTCCCACGAACTCTTTGGTTTTCCCGCGGAATCAACATTTGCCTCCCAATTTCTATACTCTTCTTGGAGATCCTTACAGAAGTCCGCTGCAGGAAGAAGTTAGACTTGAGACCCGCATGACTTTTTGCAAGACAAGTTACAACAACATATCAAGTGAAATCCCACAACGTGGGTCTGGAGAGGATAGAGTGTACGCATACCTTACCTCTAACCTGGTAGGTAGAGCGGCTGTTTTCGAGAGACTCTCGGTTCAAGACAAAGCACAAGCACAAGAAAAGTAAGACAAAATAAGCAACTAAGCTATGATAGCGAATTCTGAAAAAGAATCAATAACTAATGCAGATAAATAAGATAAACAAAATACACATAGCAGCATAAATCAAACGACAGGGGACTATAAAACAATATTGTGTCGACTAGTATGATAGGCTAAGCGGGCCTTCAATAATAACACTGTTGGAAATTTACTAAATGTGAAAATAGGTATATCCCATTAATTTATTACTCGAACAATTGGGCCCGCATGTCGGAAACGTCGTTTTCACACACGTGCACACGTAGTGCCAAGTATCGCAAATTTCATTAGTGAAAGAGATATTGGTACGTATGTAATATGTTTGAGACATAGAATTATGGACGGTTATTGGCCAAATGACAAAGTATTTCACGTTGGTAAAAGAATGAAGAAGTGTACAAAGTGTAAAATGAAACGAGTTGGAAATCGCCACGGAGCCGTGAAGGGCCGCGACGCAAATTGGCTGGCCAGTCACTTGAGTCGCGGCGCATCGGAGGCAGAATGCTGCGACGGGAAGTTGGAAAAATCTGACGTTTGGGCTGGTTTTGGAGCATTGATTCTCCATTACTTGGCACATGAATTCAGCCATTATTTGGATGAATGTAACCCCTCAATCAAGTGCAATTACATGGATATTGAAGGCCATTAGTTGGCTAGTTGAGGGGTCTTCTACTTACACTATAAATTGAGGCATTTGACTCAATTGAAGAATACTACTCAACACTTAGAAAATACTCCAGATTTTCTGAATTCATATTCTTCATCTCTAGCAAAGTTACTATACTCAAAGTTCTTCAAGAGTAACACTTGAGTTTCCTTTGGTCACTTGTTAAAGTTGCTGCTGTATCTTGGGAGACTATTGCTCAACACCGTAAAAGGAGATATACGGGACAATCTTGTCTTAAAGACAGAGTGTCATCACTCGACTTAGCAAATCACACAAGCAGTTTGTTAAGGTTTTGATTTCCAGTTTTATTGTAATAGTTTGTTTATCCTTTCTACTATTGTAATAGTTACTTACTTCCCGTTCCCTACAACAATTGTATCCCAACAATTTTAAGACAAGATTTTGTTGTAAGTAAGTTAGAAGGATGACTGGCATAAATCAAATTGCTTCTGATTGTGCTGCTGCTGCTCAAGGCAATCCCTCTGCCTTCCCCACTGCTCAAGGCACTCCTAATGCCTTTCCGGTTGCTCAAGGCTCATCCAACGCCTTTACTGCCGCTCAAGGGAATGTTGTCGTTCCTCCACCCGCTGGATTTCACCATGAACGCCCTGAAAAGTTCATGGGGTCAAACTTCAAGAGATGACAACAAAAGATGCTATTCTATCTGACTGTTATGGGAATGACACGTTTCCTAACAGAAGATCCTCCATAAGCTGGAGATGAAATAGACCATTCGCCTTCTGAAATGGGTGAAGGGGACCTAGGTATCCATGTCATTAATAGCATGAAGATGGTTCTTGATGTATGGAGTCATAGTGATTTTATGTGTAAGAATTACATATTGAACTGCTTGTCAGACCCTCTCTACATGGTGTATTGCACCGTTGGCACTGCCAAAGAGTTATGGGAGAAGCTGCAAAAGAAGTACAACGCACAAGATGCAGGTACTAAGAAATTCATCGTTGGAAAATTTCTAAAATTTCAAATGGTGTATAGTAAGACAGTGATGTCCCAAGTCCAGGAATTCCACTATATCACCTGGATTTGGAAGGTATGAAACCGAACGAGCAGTTTTTGGTTGCATCACTGATTGAAAAGTTACCTCATTCGTGGAATGAGTTTATGAGCTACTTAAAGCTCAAGACAAAGGAGATGACCTTTGAAGAACTTATTATCAAACTGCAAATTCAGGAAGATAATAAGAAGGCCTTGCCTAGGGGTAGCAGACCCGCTGAGGCAAAGGCAAATCTGGCTGAGTCCAAAGGGAACCTAAGCAAGAAGCGCAAGTTCTAGAAAGATGACAAGATCCAAGCAGCGGAGAAGTTCAAAGGAAACTGTCACCACTGTGGGAGACTTGGTCATATGATCAAGGACTGCCGCAAGCTCAAGACTGAGCAACAAGAGAAGGCCAAGGCTCAGGTTAACATCGTCAAAGACCAGTTTCTGGATGACATGATTGAGGAGTTCTCAGCGGTGGTGCTAGAAGCAAACCCTGTTGAGAATCCCATGCAGTGGTGGATGGACACAGGTGCTACAAGACACATCTGTTCCAATAGAGATGCCTTCTACACTTATATACCAGTTACAAACAAGAAGCTGTTCATGGGCAATAACGCTTCCTCTGAGGTGCTGGGGGTAGGAAAGGTAGTCCTGAAGATGACTTCTGGAAAGGAGCTCACTCTGAAGGAAGTGATGCTTATTTCTGAGATTAGAAGAAATTTAATTTCAGGTCCTTTATTGGTATGCTGATTTTAGGCTAGTATTTGAGTCCAATAAATTTGTAGTCACTAAGAATGGAACATTTGTGGGAAGAGGATTCGTCTGTGAAGGCCTCTTCAAAGTGAACACCATGTCTGTATTACGCACAAGCAATAATATTGAAGCCTCTTCTTCCTACTTGCTTGAGTCCTCTAATTTATGACATCATAGATTAGGACATGTCAACTACAAGTCCAAAATGTTGGTAAAGTTGGAGTTATTGCCGTCTATCGACGTAAACCCTCAACATAAGTGTGAGGTGTACGTAGAGGCAAAACTCACAAAGCTTCCTTTTCGATCCGTCGAAAGGAATACCGCTCCTCTAGAATTTATTCACACAGATATATGTGATTTGAAGTTTGCATAAACTAGAGGGGGAACAAGTACTTTGTGACATTCATTGATGATAGCACCAAGTATTGTTACATTTACTTGTTGAAAAGTAAGGATGAAGCCTTTGAAGTGTTCCGACGTTATAAAGCAGAAGTTGAGAACCAACTAAGCATGCAGATTAAATCCATTCGTAGCGATAGAGGGGGAGAATATGTAGCACCATTTGAGGAATATTGTGCCCAATCAGGCATTGTTCATCAAACGACGGCTCCATACACACCTCAATCGAACAATGTGGTCTTTCCCAAATGATGAATATCTTGCTCATCAATTCCGGTCTTTCCCAAAACATGTGGGGAGAAGTTGTCCTTACCGCTAATACGATTCTTAACAGAGTCCCGCATAAGGGTAAGGACAAAACTTTATATGAATCATGGAAAGGAAAGAAACCCACCTATAAATATTTAAAGGTGTGAGGTTGTTTGGCAAAGGTTGAAGTACCCAAGCCAAAGCAGGTCAAGATTGGGCCTAATACTGTAGATTGCATATTCATCGGATATGCAAATAACAATAGTTCTTATCGCTTCTTAGTGCATAAGTCAGATATTTCAGATATCCACGGGGGTACAATCATGAAATCAAGGAATGCTCAATTCTTTGAAGATACCTTTCCTAGAAAGGAAAAAGACATAACCTCTCGCAAACGAAGTTATGAACAAAGCTCTCAGGAACCGGGAGTCATTGACGGTCTGGATCTAGATGGTTCAGATCTAGTGGATCTCGAAGTGGCTGAATATTCAGAATCTAGTATTCCAGATTCTCAGAACTTGGAGGCTCCAGAGATGGAAGTAAGGCGAAGTAAAAGGGCCAGGAAGGATAAATCATTCGGTCCTAACTTTGTAGATTATATGGTTGATGATGAACCAAGGACAATTGCTGAAGCATTGTCAACTCCAGAGGCACCGCTCTGAAAAGAAGCTATTGAGAGTGAAATAGGCTCCATTCTGCATAACCATACTTGGGAGTTGGTTGATCTTCCACCGGGAAATAAACTGTTGGGTTGTAAGTGGATACTCAAATGGAAGTATAAAGCAGATGGGTCTATAGATAAGTACAAGGCCGGGTTGGTAGTCAAGGGCTATCGACAAAAGAAAGGCCTTGACTACTTTGACACGTACTCCCATGTGTCTAGGATGACGTCCATACGAGTATTCATTGCGATCGCAGCGTTGCGTGACCTTAAGATACATCAAATAGATGTCAAGACAGCCTTCCTAAATAGTGATTTGGAAGAAGAAATTTATATGGACCAACCCGAGGGGTATATGGTTCAAGGGCAAGAGAAGAAAGTCTGTTGGCTTGTCAAATCTCTATACGGGCTGAAATAAGCCCCGAAGCAATGACACAAAAAATTTGATCGTACTCTACTATCGAAGGGTTTCGCCATTAATGAGTGTGACAAATGTGTCTACATGAAAGGTAACTCTGACTCGTTTGTTATGATATGCCTGTATGTAGACGACATGTTGATCACATGGAGCAGTCCTAGCATAATTCTAGAGACTAAGAACATGTTGAAACAATGTTTCGACATGAAGGATATGGGTATCGCAGATGTCATCTTAGGGATAAAAATCTCTAAGACGTCTGACAGACTGGTCTTATCTCAGTCTCACTACATCGAGGATGTTTTGAGAAAGTTTGAGATGTTTGACAGTTCGCCTATAAAGTCACCAATGGATAGAAATCAAAAGCTTGATAAAAATCGCGGTGCACCCATATGCCATGAGCAATATGTACAGGTGATTGGTAGTTTGATGTACATAACAAACTGCACCCAACCTGATATTGCTTATACATTCAACAAGTTGGCTAGGTTTACCCGTAATTCGAGTAATGATCACTGGAAGGCGTTGAATTGGGTACTTCAATACCTGAAATACACGATAACTTACGGGTTACATTATTCGAGATATCCAGCTGTGCTAGAGGGGTACAATGATGCAAACTGGATATCTGACATAGAGAACACCAAGTACACCAGTGGGTATGTATTTACAATTGGTGGTGGGGCTATGTCTTGAAAATCCTCTAAGTAAACTTGCATCGCCCGATCCATGATGGAATCGGAGTTTATCGCTTTAGACAAAACAAGAGAAGAAGCTGAGTGGCTTCACGACTTCTTAGAGGATGTTCCGTGTTGGAACTAGAGCTGGCCAGTGGGCCGGGCTCGGGACTGGCGGGCCGGGTTTGGCAGGGTCGGTTCGGGACGGGTGAAAGGGGCGGGATCGGGGCTGGGAGGTCAGGCGGGATCGGGTTTGGTGGGATTTGCCGAAGTCCCATCCCGATCCCCTCGGAATCGGGTTGGGGCGGGATCGGGTCGGGGGCGGGATTGGGATCCGGGCGGTTTTTCCTTTTTTAAAAAAAACATATGTATAAAAAACTCAATAATTAAATAAGACAAGATAGTGTAATAAAACTTCTCAAGGTTGTTTTTGTGCCTCTTATATTATTTAATAGACATGATTTTTTTGTAATACAAATACAATTGTCAAAATTGCAACTTTGTGGTGTTGTTCAAAAGTTGCAAATTACATAGTAAAATTACAATTAAAAAAATTACATTCTGAAAAAAACTTGTTCTAGTTTCTTGATAATTTCCCGTGGTTCTTCGGTTGGAATTGGTATTTGTTGGTCAAATTGATCCACGTCGCTTCCACCACCTTCGGATAAGATTTCATTGTAGTTTTCGTCTTCTTCTTCGTTGATCTCCAGTTGACCGCACCTTCTCCGCCCCGCTCGTATCCAATCTCTGAATAATACTACAATCTCCAAGCTATCTCCGGCTAATGAGTGTCTGTAGTCTCCTATTTGATATCTGCAGACAGAAAAAGCGCTTTCAGACGCAATTGATGACGCTTGAATGTTCAAAACATCTCTGGCCATAATTGAAAGTGTCAGAAAGATCTTCTCATTCCCCCTTCAGTATTTCAGCAAGTCTTCACGTCATTCTTCATTGAGAACTTCTTGTTATGGTACAGAACCTTGCAAAATAAAAATATCAAACTCGCTAATTTGGTTAGTAGCGGTACGACCGCACATTCTATTTTTGAGGCTTTCAATACTAGCCGCAAAAACAACATGTCTTTTGTGAGGTTGTGTTGAAGATGAAGAAGATGGTATGGAAGCTGGTAGGTTACTAGCACTTTCTTGTTGGTAAAACATATATACTTTTTTGCATTGGTCTTCTACGCTAGACAACACTTCTTCTTTAGTTTGTTCAATATGTGGTGGGTGATTTGAATTTTTGGGACTTGGAGGTGGTAGTACTTCTATACAATCATAAATAGTTTCAATAAGTGATTTAGTACCGTCTATTTTAATAGTCGGATTTAATACAACACCAATAATATAAATAGTGGGAATATGAATAAAATATTTTTTTATTTTGATAAACATTTTTTTAATAGCTGCCATATAAGCTGATTTTTCCATATATTCACTAAGTAATAAAAATATTATAGCTATATAAAATAACATAGTTGAAATATTAGGATAATATATACCGAAAAATTCTTTTGTTGCTTGAAAAAATTTCTCTAAAAATACAATAAGTTCGGAAATTTTTACCCAATCGCTATCTACAACCATATCAGCTGGATTTTGATTATGAGAGTTAAAAAATAAAGTTATAGGGTTTCTATAGTCATAAACAACAAGTAGTTGTTCGTATAAAGAATTCCACCTAGTGGGTACTTCTTCTGGAATTTTTCTATAAGGTAGTTGGCAATCATGACAAGTTTTTTTATATTCTTTTCTTCGTTGTATTCTATTATTTTTAGAAATAAAGTTTATAGCAAATTATATTTTACTAAGAATGTCTTCAAAAAGTGATAGACCATCCTTTACAATTAAGTTATATATATGACACACACATTTTATATGAAAATGATCTGGAAAAGATGGAGTTAAACTATTTTTTAAAATTGTAATAGCGTAATTGTTAGAAGAAGCGTTATCTAATGTAATAGTCATAATTTTATCAGTTATTCCGTAATAATCGCACACTTGATAAATATTTTCTGCAATAAAAGTACAAGTGTGCCTATCATCTATATATCTATACGCTAAGATACGTTTTTGCATAGACCATTTATAATCTATCTAATGACAAGTTACCGTTAAATAATCATGGCCGTTAGTACTACGACCTATATCAGAAGTGATAGCCACTTTGCCATTAAAATGATATAATAAATAACGTAAATACTGTTGATATTCATGTGCAAATTTAAATACATCTCTCTTAACAGTTGATTTAGGAAAACCGTTAAAAGCAGGATTATACAAATCTATAATGTAATGAATAAAATCGGGAGATGAAGGAAATGAAAAAGGCAAACCCTCCACAACAACTAATTTTGCTATTGCTTCCCTATTTCTATGTTTATTGTATTTAGGGCCTACAATTCCCCCCGTCATAGGGTTAATTTGACCCTGTACTTGGTCCTGAACAATATCAGTATGTGAACCTTGTCCCGGTGGAGCGGGCGTTTGCGCACCCGGTTTTGAAGCCTCGTATTGGACATACCTAGTTGGATGAGCCCTTACTACGTGTATTATTAAACCCCCCATCCCACCGTGACCTTTTTCAGTTTTAAATTGTAAAACATCTTTACAAATTTTACATCTAGCTACTTGATTCTCTACGTCCCTATCAAAAAATATCCATGCATCTGATTTTAATGGTCGTTTTGCTGGACCTCGTCTCATACTAGGGGGAATATGAGGCATTTCAGTTGAAGATACACTAGTGGGTGTGTTGTCATACACATTAGTGGGTGTATCATCTAGATTATCGTCTAAATTAAAGTCTTCTTGAGTTCCAAAAAATAGCACCTCGTCTAAATCTAATGGTATTGTAGGAAAATTTTCAGTATCAACAAAATCATCATGTGTAGGAATAGGATGACTAGAAGAAGTACCCTTGCCCTTGTTGCCCCTACTAGAAGAAGCATGACCCCTACCCATAAGCATACGTTTAAATCATTCCATTATAAATTTATAATTATACAAATAAATAATTAAAGTAAATGAAATTAAGTGCGCTAAATAAAATAAACAGACAATAATAATTTAATGAAGGAACGAATGTACCAAACGTCGACGTAACGTCGACGTGTAATCGAGAGGTTGAAAATTGAAACTTTGCTCGATGGAAGATCCTCAAGCTAGTTGCCAACTTCACTCCCAATTCCCAAATGAATAAATAAAATTGAATATTTAATAGACAATGTAGACTTGTAAAGAGATAGATTGAGATTGTAAGAAGATTTGTGAGAAAGAAAAATGAGGTATTTATAGTTGAAAAATTAGGTTAAAGTGTAAATATAATAACTTATGGGTTAAAAATAAATATTAAGGGGGTATGGGGGTTGGGGGAGGGGGGCAGGCCAAAAATAGCCGTTGCACAACGGCCAAAATGTAAAATTGTCGTTGGTGCAATAATTATTTTTGCAAAAGGGGGTGTTTCGGGCGGGATCGGGTCGGGACTGGGGCGGGCCGGGATGAGACATTGTCCCGGTTCGAGTCCCGATACCACAAAAAAAAATTTAACTACTCGGGTTCGGGGCGGGACCGGGCCGGGATCGGGCCAACCTGGCCCACTGGCCAGCCTTAGCTGGAACAAACCCGTACCTTCTGTAATTATCCACTGCGACAACCAGTCGGCTCTAGAAAGGGCACATAATGCTATGTACAACGACAAGTCTCGTCATATTCGACGGAGGCATACGACTGTTAGGCAGCTGATCACCACGGGTATAATATCCATTGATTACATAAAGTCAAAGGATAACATAGCAAACCCGCTGACAAATGGCTTACCCAAAGATCAGATGTTATGTCTGTCTAGGGGAATGGGCTTAAAACCCAAAGTATAAGGACCAATACGGTCATAACCCAACCTTACTGACTGGAGATCCCAGGAATTAGGTTCAATGGGAAAACTAAACTGTAAAGGTTCAGTTGATCGCTTTGGTGGAAGCATGATTACTTCAGATAGTGATTTCTGTAAAGAAACATCAAATCCAAAGCCTTGCCCGCGATAGACTATAAGAGCTATCTGTAGTGTGAGTGAAGGTTAAGTTTCCAAAACCTTTAATGATCCTCACCGATTGAGGTTAGGTTTGGGGAAATTTTTAATGGTTCCTAACACTTGTAAAGTGGGGTATAGCAGGATACCTTGTAGGAGACCACCTATTTAAGTGCGAGGACAGGCCGCCTCGAATTGAACGCACTTAAGAATCCAAGAAGTGTTCACGGCCACAACGGACAAAACATTACGAAGAACTGAGTAGAGGAAGTTGTTGTGTTCGTACCGTTGACTTGAATTACACTAAACACTAACAGTTCAAGATATCACGTTCACCGCGCAGTAAGTAAGTCCGATGGTATTCAACTATGGAAGGTTCAAAGCGTGTGCTACCTATCCATATGCAACATCGGTCCACTGAAAGATTGCTAGAAAAGGCACCATGTGTGTGCGCCAAAATCTCTTCCAAGAGGGGATTATTGAAAATTTACTAAATGTGGAAATAAGTATATCCCATTAATTTATGACTCGAACAATTGAGCCCGCACGTCGGAAACATCGTTTCCACACACGTGCACACGTAGTGCCAAGTATCGCAAATTTCATTAGTGAAAGAGATATTGGTATGTATGTAATATGTTTGAGACATAGAATTATGGACGGTTATTGGCCAAATGACAAAGTATTCCACGTTGGTAAAAGAAGGAAGAAATGTACAAAGTGTAAAATGAAATGAGTCGAAAATCGCCGCCGAGCCGTGAAAGGCCGCGGCGCCTCCCAGGCAGCGCCGGAGAGCAAATTGGCTGGCCAGTCACTGGAGCCGCGATGCTAATTCACAGCGCTGCGGCGCTTCGGAGGCAGAATGCTGCGACGGGAAGTTGGAAAAATCTGACGTTTGGGCTGGTTTTGGAGCATTGATTCTCCATTACTTGGCACATGAATTCAACCATTATTTGGATGAATGTAACCCCTCAATCAAGTGCAATTACATGGCTATTGAAGGGCATTAGTTGGCTAGTTGAGGGGTCTTCTACTTACACTATAAATTAAGGCCTTTGGCTCAATTGAAGAACACTACTCAACACTTAGAAAATACTCCAGATTTTCTGAATTCATATTCTTCCTCTCTAGCAAAGTTACTATACTCAAAGTTCTTCAAGAGTAACACTTGAGTTTTCTTTGCTCATTTGTTAAAGTTGTTGTTGTATCTTGGGAGACTATTGCTCAACATCGTAAAAGGAGATATTAGGGGTGAGCACGGGTATAAGGTACCCAGATACCCGACTGGAACCGACACTAACGGGTAGGTTCCGGGTAGATATATTATAATAACGGGTAGGGTCTGGGTAGTAAAATTAGGAACCGATCAATGTCAGGTCCGATTCCGGTTCCGACAAATAGAGACAGGGTACCCGGACCCGGAACCGATACCCGGAACCTATAAAATATTAAATATTTTTACTTTTTTTAGAAACATTTGGACCACTTTTAACTTTCTCCAAAATTGTTTGTTGCACGCCTGCACATTGATTTTCCCCACCCCAAGACGTAAATATTTTAGTTTTTTCACCCCTTTATTCTAGAATGTTCTTTGTGCCCTAAGAGAAAACACCCAAAACTCTCTCAATAACAATGTCGTTTTAGCTACACCACCGAGCTTCATCGTCGTCGTTGTTGAAGCTTTCTCTCAGGTACTTTCATCGTTGTCGTCATTAAAGCTTCACCTTTGCCTCTTTCTCTCCCTTGGTTGTGTTCACGTCATTCCTAAAATGCATATGGGTTCATATCTAACTCTTCAATTTCTTTTTAATATCATATGATTTTGTTCTATTTCAGGCGATACTCATCTTCAATTTGTATTACTTTTTTATTTGAAATGTAAATCTATTTTTAAAATTTGTGTATATTTTTGTAGTTGTGAAGATGAAATTTAGGGATTTACTAGTATAATAAAGCTTTTCTTTTGTATCGAAGAGCTTATGAACACGAAAATAAGTTTAATTCAGATATTTTCAAATTTATTTTGAAATCAACACATTCAATTAATTGAGTGTCAAATTTGGCTTGCAATTTTAGGTTTTGGTTACAGAATTAGCTTTTCTGCAATGAATAAGTTTTCTAAAACTTCTTATAAGGGTACTAAAAACTCCGATTGCAGGCTAAAAAACTACTTGATGACATTATTTTAGAACTATTTTTTATTCTCATAGGCTTAAAAATTGTTGCTTAATTTGTGTTTTTTATTTACAGGGTACCCGGGAACCTACCCGGACCCTGCGGGTAATGATTGCTACGGGTAGGTTCCGGGTAGTAAATTTAGGAACCGATCTTTTACCGGGTAGGGTCCGGATAGTTCAAAAATGTTAGGGTACCCGGACCCGCTCACCCCTAGGAGATATACGGGGCAATCTTGTCTTAAAGACAGAGTGCTATCACTCGACTCAGCAAATCACACAAGCAGTTTGTTAAGGTTTTGATTTCCAGTTTTATTGTAATAGTTTGTTTATCCTTTCTACTATTGTAATAGTTATTTACTTTCCGTTTTCTACAACAATAGTATCCCAACAAACACTATAACTACCAATTTGTAAGCGTAGGTAGGACTACGCTAGACTACCTACTACCCTTCTATCCTAATACTTGTCCTCCATAACCTCTTATATAAGGTCATGTCCTCAGTGAGTTGCACCTGCGTCATATCCCGTCTAATCATCTCTCCCCAATACTTCTTCGACCTACATCTGCCCCTCATGTACCCGTCCATAGCCAACATCTCATACCTCTACACTGGGTCATTTGTGTCTCTCATCTGCACGTACCCAAACCATCTCAACCTCGCTTCCTGCATCTTATCCTCCACCGAGGCCACTCCCACTCTGTCCTGGATATCATCATTTCTAATTATATCCCTCCTTGCATGCCCACACATCCATCTTAGCATCCTCATCTCCGCAACTTTCATCTTTTGGGTGTGCGAAGTCTTGACCGGTCAACACTCCGCCCAATACAACATAGTCGGTCTAACCACCACCCTATAGAACTTGACTTTAAGTTTTGGTGACACTTTTTTATCGCACAAGACTCCAGATGCGAGCCTCTATTTCATCCACCCTGCCCCAATACGATGTGTAACATCGTCATCAATCTCTCTATTCCCTTGGATAATAGACCCGAGGTACTTGAAGCTTCCTTTTTTGGAATGACCTGAGTATCAAGCCTCACATCCACGCCTGTCTCAAGGTTGTTCCCGTTACTGAACTTGCACTCCAGGTATTCTGTCTTGGTCCTAATCAGCCTGAACCCTTATATATGAAAAATGTCCTAGCACAATTGACGATAATGGATACTGTATCTTTAACTGGCATGGGCAAATCTACCTATTGTTATTTGAACATCCCTGAAAAAGCTACCTGCAGGATGAAGGGGTTAAACATAAGAATATAATGCAAAACATAAAATTGCCTTACTGAACAGATTAACGTATATTTCTGTTTTATTTTCTTTTTTGTTTTTGTTTTTATTTTTGAGCTTTCTTTTTGTTTAATGAAAACGTGCAGTTTGTTATCATGGATATCGTAGGTGAAACCTCTGGAACACTGAAATTAATGACCTTATGCTTGGATGTTGTATGGTGGAAGTATTGCTATATTCAAGATATTGATGTCATGTAACTATTTTGAGGTATCACAAACAATATCGTAGGTGAAACCTCTGGAACACTGAAATTAATGACCTTATGCTTGGATGCTGTATGGTGGAAGTATTGCTATATTCAAGATATTGATGTCACGTAACTATTTTGAGGTATCACAAACAATATCGTAGGTGAAACCTCTGGAACACTGAAATTAATGACCTTATGCTTGGATGCTGTATGGTGGAAGTATTGCTATATTCAAGATATTGATGTCACGTAACTATTTTGAGGTATCACAAACAATATCGTAGGTGAAACCTCTGGAACACTGAAACTAATGACCGTATGCTTGGATCTTTGTATGGTGGATGTATTGCTATATTCAAGATATTGATGTCACGTAACTATTTTGAGGTATCACAAACAATATCGTAGGTGAAACCTCTGGAACACTTGAAATTAATGACCTTATGCTTGGATCTTTGTATGGTGGAAGTATTGCTATATTCAAGATATTGATGTCACGTAACTATTTTGAGGTATCACAAACAATATCGTAGGTGAAACCTCTGGAACACTGAAATTAATGACCTTATGCTTCGATGCTGTATGGTGGAAGTATTGCTATATTCAAGATATTGATGTCACGTAACTATTTTGAGGTATCACAAACAATATCGTGGGTGAAACCTCTGGAACACTGAAATTAATGACCTTATGCTTGGATGCTGTATGGTGGAAGTATTGCTATATTCAAGATATTGATGTCACGTAACTATTTTGAGGTATCACAAACAATATCGTAGGTGAAACCTCTGGAGCACTGAAATTAATGACCTTATGCTTGGATGCTGTATGGTGGAAGTATTGCTATATTCAAGATATTGATGTCACGTAACTATTTTGAGGTATCACAAACAATATCGTAGGTGAAACCTCTGGAACACTGAAATTAATGACCTTATGCTTGGATGCTGTATGGTGGAAGTATTGCTATATTCAAGATATTGATGCCATGTAACTATTTTGAGGTATCACAAACAATATCGTAGGTGAAACCTCTGGAACACTGAAATTAATGACCTTATGCCCGATCTTTGTATGGTGGAAGTATTGCTATATTCAAGATATTGATGCCATGTAACTATTTTGAGGTATCACAAACAATATCGTAGAGTGAAACCTCCGGAACTTGAAATTAATGACCTTATGCTTGGATGTTGTATGGTGGAAGTATTGCTATATTCAAGATATTGATGTCATGTAACTATTTTGAGGTATCACAAACAATATCGTAGGTGAAACCTCTGGAACACTGAAATTAATGACCTTATGCTTGGATGTTGTATCTTTGGAAGTATTGCTATATTCAAGATATTGATGTCACGTAACTATTTTGAGGTATCACAAACAATATCGTAGGTGAAACCTCTGGAACACTGAAATTAATGACCTTATGCTTGGATGTTGTATGGTGGAAGTATTGCTATATTCAAGATATTGATGTCACGTAACTATTTTGAGGTATCACAAACAATATCGTAGGTGAAACCTCTGGAACACTGAAATTAATGACCTTATGCTTGGATCTTTGTATGGTGGATGTATTGCTATATTCAAGATATTGATGTCACGTAACTATTTTGAGGTATCACAAACAATATCGTAGGTGAAACCTCCGGAACACCGAAATTAATGACCTTATGCTTGGATCTTTGTATGGTGGAAGTATTGCTATATTCAAGATAGTGATGTCACGTAACTATTTTGAGGTATCACAAACAATATCGTAGGTGAAACCTGCGGAACACTTGAAATTAATGACCTTATGCTTGGATGCTATATGGTGGAAGTATTGCTATATTCAAGATATTGATGTCACGTAACTATTTTGAGGTATCACAAACAATATCGTAGGTGAAACCTCCGGAACATCAAATTAATGACCTTATGCTTGGATGCTGTATGGTGGAAGTATTGCTATATTCAAGATATTGATGTCACGTAACTATTTTGAGGTATCACAAACAATATCGTAGGTGAAACCTCTGGAACACTGAAATTAATTACCTTATGCTTGGATGCTGTATGGTGGAAGTATTGCTATATTCAAGATATTGATGCCATGTAACTATTTTGAGGTATCACAAACAATATCGTAGGTGAAACCTCTGGAACACTGAAATTAATGACCTTATGCTTGGATGCTGTATGGTGGAAGTATTGCTATATTCAAGATATTGATGCCATGTAACTATTTTGAGGTATCACAAACAATATCGTAGGTGAAACCTCTGGAACACTGAAATTAATGACCTTATGCTTGGATGTTGTATGGTGGAAGTATTGCTATATTCAAGATATTGATGTCACGTAACTATTTTGAGGTATCACAAACAATATCGTAGGTGAAACCTCTGGAACACTGAAATTAATGACCTTATGCTTGGATGCTGTATGGTGGAAGTATTGCTATATTCAAGATATTGATGTCACGTAACTATTTTGAGGTATCACAAACAATATCGTAGGTGAAACCTCTGGAACACTGAAATTAATGACCTTATGCTTGGATGCTGTATGGTGGAAGTATTGCTATATTCAAGATATTGATGTCACGTAACTATTTTGAGGTATCACAAACAATATCGTAGGTGAAACCTCTGGAACACTGAAATTAATGACCTTATGCTTGGATGCTGTATGGTGGAAGTATTGCTATATTCAAGATATTGATGTCACGTAACTATTTTGAGGTATCACAAACAATATTGTAGGTGAAACCTCTGGAACACTGAAATTAATGACCTTATGCTTGGATGCTGTATGGTGGAAGTATTGCTATATTCAAGATATTGATGTCACGTAACTATTTTGAGGTATCACAAACAATATCGTAGGTGAAACCTCTGGAACACTGAAATTAATGACCTTATGCTTGGATCTTTGTATGGTGGAAGTATTGCTATATTCAAGATATTGATGCCACGTAACTATTTTGAGGTATCACAAACAATATTGTAGGTGAAACCTCTGGAACACTGAAATTAATGACCTTATGCTTGGATGCTGTATGGTGGAAGTATTGCTATATTCAAGATATTGATGTCACGTTACTATTTTGAGGTATCACAAACAATATCGTAGGTGAAACCTCTGGAACACTGAAATTAATGACCTTATGCTTGGATGCTGTATGGTGGAAGTATTGCTATATTCAAGATATTGATGCCACGTAACTATTTTGAGGTATCACAAACAATATTGTAGGTGAAACCTCTGGAACACTGAAATTAATGACCTTATGCTTGGATGTTGTATGGTGGAAGATATTGATGTCATGTAACTATTTTGAGGTATCACAAACAACTTTCAATTTCGGGTTCAAACATCCAACTCTATTAAACAAGTCATCAGGGTCTGTGGTGAGATTTGTCATCCACGATTGAATTTAGTTCGATGGAGCTCCCCCTGCTGTTTGTCTATAAAAGCCTGGGGAACGGGGGACCTGAAGAGCTAAATGTCATGGTAAAGGTAGGTTAGACCTCAATCCTCATAAAGTAAGATATTAGTTCTACTTTGTGAGCTGGTGCCTGTAAGGTCAGCAAATGTATCCTTCAGAAGTCCGACCTAAATGCTTTCTTTCGTAAACTTTACAATTCAATCAAGAAACTGGAGGCATTTCAGATTACACACTCTAGTTGATTAATTAATTGATGACAGATGTTTTAACCATTTTCATGTTATAATTATTGTAACAGTTATCTAATTCTTTTTGAGGATAGAAATGATAGAGGTTTTGAACCATCTTCTGACTTTGAGATGGCAAGGTAAAACTGGTTTTGCTTTTACTACGAGGATATGCCAAGGACTATTTGTAGAAAACTATATCTTTATTTTTCTAGACATAAACAAGCACGCATACTAACAAAACCTAAGTGCAAGTTAGCAGCAAATATCACAATTGGCGAAGATGTTTTACCAAAGCTATAGAAGTCTTCTTCATCTGCAGTACTTCTATCTTGTTCTGCTCCACTATAATATGAATAACTTGATGTGTCACTTCTTGAACCATATCTCTTCCTGGTTTTGGAGTTCAATTGTGTGTTGTATGCATGTTTAATCCTCATAAACTTTTCTTGAGCATTGTGCTGTACAGAAAAACATCAAACGAATCTGGATACTTAAATAAAAACAGGTTGTGTTCACGTGGAAGGAAGAGAGTTTTAGTTCCTGTTCCCCAGTTCAACTTCAAGCACTCTGTTTTTCTTTTTTTCCTGCCGTCTACAAGGACTATGCAAACAAAGTAAAAAGGAAAAGGTAATTTAACATATGATGCCTTGATTTCCAAAAGTAAAATAAATCGTGTTGCACTATATATGGAATTTCTGTTGCTAGATTTACCATATCCTGTTATTTCTAGTGCTAATCCTGGCCCTTGATGGAGAAGTAAAATACAAAGCAAGCATGGGATGTTTGCAACTGATGAACCACTATAGCTGTAAGCAACAATGCCAAATGTCGTCTCTCTTACGACAATATTATTCCAAGGTTGAAGAGTCTTAGCTTTCTTCATTCTATGAATTGTCACAAGGCTAAGAGCTGAGATTCAGCACGAAACTCAGCCCTTCCCAACAGGGATAGAAGTTAACTTGTAGACAAAATAAAGCAGCGAATAAGTAACTACACTTCTTCAACCTTAACTGCCAAAAACTGGAAAAAGGAGTAAAATGACAAGCACAAAGACAACTACTAGTATAGAAGTTGAAAAGAACCCACATTCAAGACCTCGATCCCTAATCATACCATCATTATTTCGTCTTTCTTGTTTCAAGCTGTAAACAGGTGTTGAGTCACATACCAACACATCTAAACAGCTTCAGAGATTTTAGCCATCACCACTTCTAAATATATATATATATTAGAGCAGAGGGAAGGGAATTTGATCCCATAGAAGTATTGGTTTATGCAATGCAAATTACAGATTCTATCAATCAGAGAATATTTCAGTGACAGACAATCAACAAGCTGCGAGACAACACGATTACGTACCAATCTATGTACAAACTTCTCCCTTTTTTTCATACTCTTTGCGAATATACAAGCAGCACTTGCAAAGCAGTGTAGAGAGTTACCAAAGTTGGACTTTCAAGCTCAATCCATGAATTATTGCTGATTTTTACTAATCTAGATATGTATTTCTTTTTCATAATCTATGCCTCAAGTACTGCACATTGGAGCTATCTTTGCTGTTTTTCCCCCCCTCATTTATGCTCTACAGATAGAGAATACTGACAGCAGTTTAGTCTGGTAAAATTAAGTTTCTTTGAAAACAATCTGAAATGACAAAGCTGTGGCACAACTTCATACATCAGGAAAGGGTGGACTTTAACATCAGAATGGAGTGTTTCAATGTAGATTAATTTTCAAACAGCTGCAGAGGCAGACCACGGGAGGCATCAACAGAAGAATGAGTTACAAACTATACACAACAGAAACAGAGATAAACTTGTGTTTTGTTTTCATAAAACCCTTTCCTCTAGTTTCCTCAAACTTGTGTTGTATTTTCAACTTTTAATATTTCTAGATTGCAGAATTCAATCATTTTATAAACTGTGTGTAGTCCTTTTTAACTTAAGCACTTGGCATAGGCATATTAATCTTGATTGAAAAAAGCTCCTATCAAGTCAAAGATGTTATTCCTAATTCAAAGGGCTTACCTCTTTTGTTAACATCAGGATGATACTTGAGAGCAAGTGAAGATACCCCTAAAACTTCATAAGGACCAATGCATGTTTGTATTTTTTCCCTCTAGGTCGGTGAGAAGGCCATTCGTCTGTGGGGTCTTGATCAGATGCAAATGGAAATTGTTTTCTTCTTGTCTTATCTTTAACTGGACAACTTACCAAAACAACCATCCTACTCTATGCTCCCATTTTATTTCTATCGCATTCAGTGTTAGTTATCCATGTATGTATAAGTTGGAGGTAAATTTGAAGCTCCAAATGAGTAGCTCAACCTTTTGTTCCTTGCCTTTCACTGTCAATGGCAACCTAAATCCGGTCCGTCCATATTCTTCAAATAAAGTGGCTGCATAGGAACCCCTCAAATTAGTTGCTACACGCAAACTGCTTGATGAAATTCCTAAAAGAACAAGGGCTTCGGTTGCAGATTTGTATGTTACTGAAATGGGTATGGAAAGCAGTGGGAATTTAGGAAATTCTAATGCAACTGATGAGCTATTAGGAGAGTCTATGATGGATGAGCAATATATAATTGATCAGTTGAGGTACTGTAGCAGTGAAGGAATTATTGAGCTTGGCGAATTACACCATGCTTTAACAATTAAGACCAATATTTGGTTCAACAAGTTTGTAGCTACAGCACTTCTTAATATGTATGCCAATTGTGGTAAAATAAAAAGTGCTGAGATGATATTTGATAGGATGTCTTGCACTGATGTTGCTTCGTGTAATAGTATGATTAGCGGGTATGTAAGCAATGAAGTGTTATCGGAAGCCTTTGCTTTATTTGTCAAGATGGGCAATCTAGATATCGTGCCAAACCACTACACCTACTCGATATTGTTATATGCTTGTGGGTCTTGCATAGCTGTTCAAGTAGGAAAACAGTTGCATGCTCAAATTGTAAAACTGAAATTTATATCACTTACAGTGGTGGGCAATTCAGCTTTGACAATGTACATCAAGTTCAGTATGATTGAGGAGGCCGAGAAGACTTGGTAATAGGAACCTTATATCTTGGACTGCATTTATATCTGGACTTTACCATCAAAACACCTTCTATAAGGCATTGACACAATTCTGTTTGATGAGAAAGAACAATACTGAACCTTATGAATACACCTACTCTGTGGCCCTTTCATGCGCAGCTTCTGCAGAATATCATGATTATGGTTGCGCACTTCATGCTCAGGCAATTAAACATGGAATGACATCAACAGTATTTGTAGGGACTGCCATCATAGAGATGTACTCAAAACGTGCAGAACTGGGCGATGCTAAAAAACAGCTCGAGGAGATGGGATGTATAGCATCTTGTGCATCATGGAATGCAGTGATAACAGGCTTTGTTCACAATGGTGAGGTTGCTTACGGATTGGAGGTCTTCCATAAGATGCTAAATAATGATATAGGTCGTGATGAATATACATGTTCAGTTACTCTGAAGGCCTGCTCGTCACTGCCATCCTTGGCAATCTGCAGGCAGGTGCATTCTCGGGTAGTTAAGGGGATGTTTGGGATAAACCTTCATGTGACTAGCTCATTAATAGAAACATATGCGCAATGCGGCAGTTTAGAGGATGCTGAGAAGGTTTTCTGTCTAACATCTACACCAGATGATGTGACATTTAATGAAATGATTAAAGCTTATTCACAGTATGGTAATCCAATGAAGGCTATATTCTTGTTTGAAAAGATGGTGGAGAAAGGGATATTACCGACGAGTTTTACTTTTTGTGCTGTTGTTTCTGCTTGTAGCCATTGTGGTTTAGTTGAACAAGGGAAAGAGTTTTTTGAGTCTATGACAGAGATTACGGAATTCCACCTGAAGAGAATCACTATAACTGCATGGTTGACCTACTGAGTAGATTGGGGCAGTTAGAGAATGCTCTCAAATTCATAAACAAGATGCCGATTGAACCCAGTGCTCCAGTCTGGAGACCTTTTCTTGCAGGTTGCAAATTTTACGGTATCCTTGAAATGGCAGAGATGGCAGCCAGTAAAATATTAGAGCATGACCCAGGTGATGCATCAGTTTATGTCACCCTCTCGAACATGTATGTTGAAGCAGGCAAGGTAGGTGATGCACTCGAACAAAGAGAGCTGATGAAGTCTAAGTCGGTCCAGAAGGAACCCGGTTGTAGCTGGTTGGAGGTGAATGCAAAGATTCATAGATTCTTTTCTGGTGATGTAAGACATATAGATATGCCAAAAGTATATTGCAGATTGGAAAACCTGATGCAAAAGTTTTAGAATGATTCCAACAATTTAGCCAAAACATCAGTACTTTATCCAGAACTAGGTAAGGTTACAAAAGACAAGTGCTTATTTCACAGTGAACGGTTAGCAGTTTGCTTTGGCCTATTAAATTTACCTAAGGGAACCACCACTATACGTGTATTCAAGAACATTAGAATCTGCTTGGACTGCCATACGACGATAAAGCATATCTCAAAGATATCATAATAAGAGATAATTACAGACTTCATCATTTAAGTAGGGCTGCTGTTCGTGTGGGGATTTCTGGTGACGTTTCATTAAATTAGATCCTTTTTTCACTGAACTAATGTAACTTGGTGATTGGACTAACAAGTTCTGTTAATTTAAGAAAAAGACAAGCTCTCTGGGAAACTTTGGTCAAAGTTGTCCACATATACCTTCAAACTCTCTCACGTGCCTAAACTAACTATCAGGTGATCATAGTACAAGAGCTCCCGATTACTTCTTTTCCTCTTTGTACATCGACATTGACATGCTATTGTATTGTATTTTAGTATAGTTTATTGTTTTGATGAATAAATAGAATCACTTTCCGTCATTACATAATGATACATTAACCCACAATATTATAAAGAATGGAAAAGGGTTAAAATGCCATCAGAAATGGTTTTCAAATGCTCCTCTTCCACCAATTGGATCATTGCCCTTAACGGTATTTTCAGGCTTAAAAAAGCTCATCTAAGTAACAATTTATTCTATTAAGGTAATATACATACAAGTGATCATACAAATTAAAGATGAGTTTCAAAGGTGCAGCGAAAAACCGAAAGTATAAGAGGGTCGGGTTGAATTGTAAGCCTGCTAAAATTCAGTTGACTATTCTTTGGACTTAGTCGACTAATAGAGAGACTGCACAAAACTGTTTGTCCTTCCATTTATACAATTACGAACCACAACAAATAGTAAAGTGCAAAACAAATAGTAAAGTGCAAAATATAATATATGAGTGATAAAATAAATGTTTGAGACACGAGAATATATCTTATTTAGAGTAATTTCTAGAATTAAGAAACTATTACCGACATTTAACAACGTGCAATAGTAAATTCTAGGTCCCAACTCCTAAGCTCTACCCTCTTATACCAATCTTACCATATTCTCCACAGAAAACATAGAGCTTCCATAAGAAATGATATTCATTGATCCATTGGGAGATTATTTATTCCGAATGAAACATATATATATAGCTCAAAGAAGCAGGAAAGCTTCAAGATGCAACAACATTTCTTTCAAAGATATAACCAAGACAAACGAAGAAGCTGAAATCCAAGAGAGTAGTACTTAGAATAGGAAGAGAATTAGGAAATTCATTACATTATTCCCATATTTGAGTTTAAGTATTTAAAAAAGCAATGTTTTAAGCTTTAAGCAAGTAGGCATCAACCTCTCTGGATACGCTAACTAGATAATCGAGATGAGAGTATGGAGTTGGGACATCTTCATTGGCCTTCTCATATTCCAGACTCCACTTCACCAAGTTCCTAGCACCTTCATTAGTCACTTCAATAGTAGCCTTTAAGTTCTTTAAGTATTTGGTGACTTCACCTCCAATAAGTTCAAATGTCATTGAATTGTTTCTCTCGTCAATAGCGTCAATCTTGTCCTTTGCGATCACTGGAGCGCCTGAAAGCATGGCTTAAAGTCGTTAAATCCATTACGGCAATAATCATTTTATGTATGGTAAAATCTATATCATATATTGTGTCTACACCTAACTATAATTAAATAACTGTGTTTCATAGAAGTAACCTACGCTTATACTTGCAAGGATTAGATTCAACCTAATCCAGCAATTTATAACCGATCATATTTCTCTTTGTTGAAAATATGCATGAATCACGCTTCCCCCTTTTCTATTTCCTTTGTATTCAAACTTACCCAAATTGTATGTCCATAGCCTGATAGAGCCGACACTCTTTCCATCTCCCTCGAGCACCTTAATGCTGTGTAATTTGTGTGGGCTTATTTTGGGAAGGAGGAAGGTTTTGTTCTTGTAGACATCAAAGAGCTTTTCTGGAGAAGATTTGATCTCAGTTTGCAGCTCAAGCCTGTGAATTTGAGCCATTCCTTTTAATAATAAATGAAGTGAACAATTGGCAATTTTGATGCTTGGCATGAAAGAAATGGATGTGTTTTATAATGTGAAAGAGCATACAGAAAACTGAAATTATTCCCTTATAGCTCCTCCATTGCATCAAAAAGATTCAGCTATGGATGCTAGTAGCATATATGGTAAGGTTTTAGCTTTAAGAAAGGTCCATAATTTCACCCTCTTTCTGTATCTCTTTTAGTTCTAGTTCTAGCATAAAAGAGAGAGAGAGAGAGAGGGGCTTTTCAGTTCAGGAAAAGATATATTCTGTGGACAAGAAATGGAAATGGAAATGGTAATGGGGGACAAGAATCTTGAGGGAAAAAAGTTGACTTCCATAATTGATCAATTTTATCTAGTTTGCAATGGAAAAAGCAAACGGTATCTGCTTTTTTTCCTTGGTTAACTATTATTCTTTGAGCACTAGGGATTCGATAAAGTCTAATTAGATCATTTTTGTTTCGAACCTTCTGTCATCATATGAGAGAAAAAACTTTTCAAAAAGCGACTTCCGCTCATGCAGTTGAAAATAAATTAAATGTGTACAAATATTTATTACAATGAAATCACTTTTCTACTCTTTCCTAGATCAGGAGATTATATGTAAAGAAAATGTTTCATACTAATGAACTAGAGAATCTGTCCACGCTTCACACGGTCGCAAAAAAACTCCTTGAATTATGATATACTTTTTTTAATACTCAACATAAAAAACAATGTTTAAATACTCAACATTAAAAATAACAAAGTTATTATTTCAAAAACTAAAAAAATTTAGAATATTTCAACATAAATTAAATGAAAATAATATACCTCGTCATAATGGCAAGAAACTGGGATAAAAATAATGTGCAATATTGTCATTGATTAAACCAGCTAAATATTCATAAGCGGAAACGCTAAATCACGAATGATCGGCTGGTAACAGGCTCAATAAGGAAGCTATATTTCAACAATTAAAATTCTAAAAACATGTAAATATTGAATTAAAACAAAGAACAAGAAAAAGAAAGAAAGATAAAGAGTGTTAGTGAAACCCTTACTCGTTTGAATAGTCTTTCAGGACGAAAGACGTGACCTTTCTTTTTCATACTCAAATTTCTTCCCCTCCTAATGACGAAATTGCTTCCCATCAATGTTAATATAGCCTATAGGACTGTTCCATGTTCAATCTCTTATCATTCCTCCTCTTCATTTCATCCGTATATTTCATACACACTACAAGAAAAAAGAAGATAATTATTCCACTAAGATATAACCCAAATAAAAAGTAAAACTGTTAAAAGATACTAAATCAGATATAATCAAATTGATGTAAAGTAAATTTGAAAGGATACAAACCAAAAGTTCAACTCAGAATTCTAACGCCCTCTTCCCCAAAACTTAGAACTCAAGGCCGAAGGTGGAGAAATAAGCGCTCATTAAAGATTGGTTTGGATATTGGATCTAAATATTTGCACATTGTGTTAACAATGTAAAGTAGAAATTCCAGGTGCTTTTGGTATTGGGTATTTTCCCACTACCAATATAGCAGCAACATATCATCTGCTTGAAAATTGAAGTGTTATTAAAGCTTTTGCAACGTTCAAGTTCACAACGCACACGTTACATGAATGACTTGATTTCGTAATAATTAAAAGTCAATAATTAGACAGTAATGAAGATGGTAAATAAAACAATTGTAAACTTATTAATAGAATGATTTTATTTTTCAGCAAATATTAGAGAGAAAAATGTCAAAAAATTGACAACACAGATAAATACCAATGATGGTCTAGGAGAGGTGACACATCACCTACTTCATTCTTAGCTTTACTATATATATAGAGATTCATGCCCATATCAGTGGTTCAGATTATAGTGATTTAATATGTGCCGCTAATGGCATACAATGTTGAATCTTCCGCTATCGTGTACAATCAATTAACTTTTTTGGTTTCCCATCCGATGTCCGGTACCCGCATTAGAGCCCGACTAGTCCGGATTTGTGTCGCGTAAGGCCCATTCATGGGAAGCCCTACCAAGAATTTTTTCATACCCAGGGCTCGAACCCGAGACCTCTGGTTAAGGGAGGAGAAGCCCCATCCACTGCACCACATCCTTTGGTGGTGTGTACAATCAATTCTCACTGCACAGCTCTTTGGTGATACCAATTTCTTCACACGATCTTCACAAATGCAACAACTCTTCCAATTTTGTGAATTGTGATACATCTTAAGCATATAAACGAGTGAAGCAGAGAGTCCAAAACAATTCTTCAGGCAAGAATATAAACTTATTTAACATTTCATTTAATGGTCCATCAATTATAAATTGGTCTAGGCCTTGTGGCCGCAGTTGGACAACAAATGCAAATCCCAATATTCCACTACTCTCTGAAAAGAGTTCAATGGGAAAGTAAGTGTTGTGGGACAAGGAAAAAGAATTGGAATCAATACCAAAGAATAGATATGACAATTGATATTACATCTCTTAAGTGATAAGGACAAATAAGGTAAATCACATCAATGCCTTCAAATTTGGAAAATTAATTTGTTATATAAGATGAATTATGGGCCACCATTTCTATGTAAGTTTCTTTGAAGTCATTGCTTTTTTTTTGGGGGGGGGGGGGGGGGGTTGTTCTAGAGGAGGTGGTATAAAGAAGAGAATGGAAAGACCTAATAGAATAATAATTGTGCTTTTAAAATACAAGACATTAGTAAGTTATCACTTAATTCTAGTGTTCAAGTTGTTACTAGTCAAGGTGTCAAGGAGATTCAAATACTTTTATATTGGACAATGGTTCTGCTTTTGGGTCTCTTTATGTGGTCGTAATTTGTACTTGCTCATGTTACCCTGTAGGAAGTAACAAGAGATATACACAAATTATCTTTTAGATCAATAAAATTAGAGAAATGGGGATCATATTGAAGCAATATTATTGCATTATCTATTTTACATAAGCCATATAAGCAATTCTAGTATGAGCCAGGGTAGCTTAACCTCTTACGTTTTTCAACAACAAGCCAAGGACTAATGAAAATACAATAGTCTGAAAAACTACAAAACTATCGAAAATAGAACAAATAATTCGTGAAAATAAGGATGAATAAAAATCTCATAGAAATTTGGACCAAAAACAAAAATGTCATAGAAACAATGAAATTGGGACCCCCGATAACTATCTCAACTAGGAAAACCACGATAGTATACTGAAGAATAGTTAAAGACCCATCATTTAGCAGTTGGACCTATTTAAAAATTGAGATGGACTTGCTCATTTGAGTTCAAAGTGCAGATTATAATCCTACAACTAGTCCTCAAATATCAGTGTGATTCACACCTAATTGATGGCGCAGAAAAAATCTAAGGAAAAAAAAGATCGTATTTTTCCTTTAACTACTCTGAGAACAGTGAATGTGATAGCAAGTTGAGGATGATTAGTTTCGGGTGGAGGAAGGGGATACTCTTAACAAAGTAGGATGCTTCAAATATAGAGATCAAATATACTTCAGTGACGAAAGATGAACTTTTAAAAAGTAGGGCGGTAAAATATGTACTTCAAACAACTCAAAACAATTACTCTCCCGGTCTCAAAATAGTTAGTGTTTTTCATTTAAACGTTCCTTAAGAAAGCATTAATAAGGGTAGCATTTTGACTGTTTTACCCTCTTACAATATTTTACCATGTTACCTCTCCTAAATAAATATTTATTATATATCTATGCCAACTCCATCAATGATGTACTCCCTCTTAGGTGTTGTAATTAATACAAAGGTTAAAATGGAAGCTACTTAATTTTGTCTTGATTTTTTAAAATGACAAGTTTATTGAGATGGATATTTTTAGTAAAGACGACAAGCATTTTGAGACGGAGGGAATACATACTCCAAAAGTTTCACTCTCCTAAACGAGTTTCATATGAATCATGTGTTCTCCTAGCTTTGAGATCTTTCAGTTTGGACCTCGGTGGTCTATTAAGATATGCTATGCATATAGGCCACGTCTAGCCGGTTATAGAAGATAGTCCCAAGAAATTAAGAAGAGGACTAGTATACAGACTCCGAAAGTCTTAAATTTAAGAATCATAGGAGCAGTAAGCATGGGATGTTGAGTCTTTCATTGACCTATATGCTCCTATTGAGTCGAGTCGTTCATAGAGATCATTCCTCCCATGTTGTTGGGCTTGGTATAGATGTTATGCTTCAGTCATGTTGAATCTTTATGTGTTATTATGCTCCCATTGTGTCGAGCCTTTATTTGTAATCATATAGGATCCATAGTCTTTCATTTGAGACGTTCAGTTCTTATGAGTTAAGCGAATCAATTGTCCAAAAGCATGTCTATCATATTTAATCAAGGTATGTAATGTCTATGTCGTTTTCGTCTCCTTTCGGCATGATCACCAATCATATGTTCCCTTCTTTATGAGGTTCCAGAGAACGAGATGTCGTGAATCTTCTTATTGTATACTTGATGTTCACATGTTCCCATCATTTGGTATTGCTCTTGTCGTGTCGGGCTTTCATACGATCTTATATAGTTCCTCATCTTTAAGTCGAGATGCTTAGGTTCCTTCACTTGGAACGCCCTTGTCATAAATGTTAAATGAATCATTTCCACTGGTTTAACGACTATATCGAATCATGTATAAGGCCTTCATAAGCTAATGAATAAGAATCTCAAGAATGTTAATCATATACTTATATGTTAAATGAAATGGAAAAGAATGGTTCCAATAGGGCGAACTACTTAAGTTGCCAAGAGGCGATATCTACGATGACTATCTGAAACTATGCATGCCATTCTATAAACAGACGATAGGGTAAAGTTCCATGGCAACTATGATAAGACGATAGGGGAAAGTCTCCGTCGCAATCATGATAAGACGATTGGGTATAGTCCCATCGCAATCATGAAAAGACGATAGGGTGAAGTCCCATAGCGACTGGCTAAGACGCCGGGTTAACTTGCCACGGCACCAGAATGTATATGAAATATTCCCCTGAGATGGGATCGGATGATGATGATGTATGTTATATGCCCTATGTGGCTCATTATTCTCAAGAACTAAAAGAACTTATCTAATGTGTAACGATCCAAGTGTAACAAGTAAAATGTTTCCAAGTGATTCAGTAAGCACTCCAAAAGACGAAATGTGACATAAGAATAGTAAGATTTGACGTGTGATTCTATAGGTTGTTTCCTAGACTCCTAATGTATTCTTCATTTGATGATGTTTCATTTGTCTCTTATATGAGTTTTAGTATTTTCATACTTTAGTCTGTCTGTCTTCTAAACGAATACAATTCTTTTTGTCCTCACATCCCTTTTGCTGGGGGCGTTGTATTCACATTGCAGGTTCATATGCACGGGTTGGTAGACTTCCTCGTTAGGCATTTGCGGGTGTTTAACTGTTGAATGATGAGCTCCATTTTTATCTGGAGATGAGTCGAGTCTAGTACTCTTATGATGTATATGGATGGTTGGGTAGGTCAAGACCTTGTCCCTAGGGATGGCAACGGATCGGATCTGGACCGGATCCTACTAGATCCAGATCCAGATCCATTTTTCATACCTGAATCCAGATCCGGATCCAGATCCGTCGGGTCCATAAAAATCATATCCAAATCCGGATCCACCGGGTCCACGGATCGGATCTGGATCCACATGTAAAAATTTTTGTCTTGCTAAGAATGTAACCTTGCTAAGATTTTTTTTTCGAACTGACAAACGATTTTTACTTGGCTAACAGTTTACTGTGTTTCAATTTTGAAATGTTCATATGAGATATTTTGTTCGTTGTCTCGTTTTGATATATTTTGCTTGTTGTCTCGTTTTGATTGTGAGTTATTAATTGAAAATGTTGGACAATGACAATAGTTGTGGAAAATGCTGACTAGTATTTCCACAATACAGAGCTTGCATGTGCTTGGAATCTTCACAAATGAAGTGAATATAATTTTAACTACTTGTCTATGGAGATGTTAGTCATTCACTAATATAACATTGATTTTATTATCGAAGTTACCTCTTTATTTTTTGGTTTTTGAGTTAACGCAGGGATAAATTAAACTTGTTTTGAGAATTAAACTTGCAAGGATGTGCTTAGCAATTTTAAGAAAATACTTATAAAATTACATTCTAGGTTGTGAATATATTTAATAAAAAATGGATCCACGGGTCGGATCTGGACCGGATATAGATCTCAAATACAAGATCCAGATCCAGATCTAGATCCGATCCGTCAGAAATGGATCCGGGTCCGATCCGGATCCGTTGGGTCCAAATTTTGAAGATCCATATCCTATAAAACGGATCTGGATCCACCGGATCCGGACCGGGTCCAGGATCCACTGCCATCTCTACTTGTCCCGACACTTCTATAGTTCTTAGACTATCATAGAGGCTTCATAGACCTGTGTTGATGTTCTCATGTATGTACATATGTTATAGCTCCTATTCAGTTGAGTTTTATATCAGTCTTATATATGTTTAGGCCCATATGTTTCCTTTATGTTAAACAATTCTCTTATGGGAGCATGTTTGCTACCCTACGATCATACATGTTCCACGCCTATGTTATGTTATATGATTCATGTTTAGTTGATTCGCTCAGTCAGGTTAAGACAACAGATGTTGGTCCGCCCCACCAAGGTTTTGGGGTGTGACAAATAGTGTCATAAAAAGCCTAAGTTTTTACAATTGTCATCTAATAACCAAAAATGAGTTTTTTAAAAAAAATGTTTGGCATTTTCTATCCAATTCTTTCACCGAAAAATAGATTTATACCTGATTTTCTCTCTCATCTTTAATGATTTTTATCCGTTAAATAAGCTTCATTACACATTAATATCTCCATCTATTTTGAGTAGTGTATCAGAAATCTCTATAGATACTTATTCTCCCCCCCCCCCCCCCCTAATCGATATATTCTCCAAATTCGGTAAATTTGGTATTTTTTGAAGGTTTTGTCGAGTTTCAGTCTCTTCTTAATTTGTCATATTGTGAAGTATCATGTATAATTCTGATATATACTATGAAATACTATGTATACATTCTGATATACATATATTTTGTGAATTAGTAAATATACATTGAGATACACATCGTGAGTTAACATACATATATATTCAATTATACATGTTATGTGTAATAGATATACATACTGGGAAGGACTAGACAAGCTTTTGGATATACATATTGTGAAGAATCAGTGTCAAAAGAATCATCTTTAGTTATGTATACAAATGATAAGAATGTATACGGTGTACCACATACATAGAGTAAGTCAATTCTAGATACACTCATACACATACATATATAGAAATATACAGGACATTATATTCCTTTTATACCCAAGAATTTATTAGTTTAATTAGACGAAATACATCAATGATACATTGTTTTTTAAATAGTAACATCAATGGTACAATGTATATCACGGTATGTACACAATGTATTAATATCGCACATAAGAAGGTGAACTAACTTTGGATTCTGCCCCTATTATTATGTTACTATTAATTTTTAAGTATGTCTAATAATAGCGTGATTTTAGGATAAAGAATATTATGCTCAACATGATTTTAGGGGTTGGAAACAAGATTGACTACATACTGCTATTATTTTTAGTCCTGCTTTTGCGATGCTAATTTTATGTAGGACTTGTATCTACATGTCAATTCCCCGTTTCCGTTCAAGTTGTTTCCAACTCACCCATATTCGATCTAGAGGTGGCAAATGGGCGGTTTGGGCTGAATTTGGGTGGGTCAAAATGGGTTGAATTAGTATATGGGCGGGTTAATGACCCGTCCAAGTTTTACTTGGGCTAAAATGGGCGGGTCAATGTGGGCTAAACAACGGGTCATAACCCAACCCGCCCAACTTGACCCAACTTTTCCTTAAATATCAATGAGTATTCTCAAACAAATTTTCATACGTATTAAATGTTATGTATTTATAATGTGTGCATATGCTGTAGGCATTCTTATACCAATGGGTTGCCATCATGAAATTCTACCTATTTTCTATCCGAAAATAAATTTAACTAAACTAATATTACAATAACTATAGTTTTTTTAATGCCATGTCCAAAAGTTTTGAAGGTATAATATTAGAAAAATGAAAGAAAAGGAAATTTTTACTACTACTATCTACTTCATAGCTGCCCAAAAGAGTATAAGATTTAATTCACCCTTTAAAGAATAAAACAAATTATAAGCAAAATCATATGTAAAAAAAAAACAAAAGGAAAAGGAAAAAATGTAAATCGAGAAAAAAGAAGAAGAAGAAAAGATTGACCAAAACTGGAAAAAAGAAAAGCCAGAGACACAATGTAGGGATATAAAAGAGTAAGAGCCTGACAACTGTACTCTGTAAAAAGAAGTGGTGCAATCTAAAATAAAATGTTATTGAAATTCTGGGCTTGTTCAGTAGAAGGTAAGGTGCGTTGTAGTATATTCACGGGTCATGTTTGGGCTAGGGGAATACAGCAGGTCAGCTTGGGCTAGGGGAATACAGCGGGTCAACTTGGGCATTGCCCATCTTAACCCATCAGTGAATACAGCTTTTGCCCAACCCGTTAAAGTTTGGGCGGGTTATGATTTTTTGGGTTGGTTTTGCCACCTCGTTTTGATCCGATCCACCTGTTTGCCACCAATAATTTTGGGGAATGCCCCGAGAACATATGTTTTTAGTATTTTTAGAGGCTCATTACTGGTCTTAATTTTGTAATATTATCTATCATGTTAGCTAGTTCAGGGTTGCCTCGATAGGCAGTTAGTGTCAAGTGCCAATCACATCCCACCCAATTTTGGGCCATTACATATACCATAGCCTAGCTTGGCAAAATAATTTCTTCACTAACAAACACACAAGATAACTACAGAAAATTATTATACCATAGCCAAATTTGTATTGATTCCATCTGCTGTCCTAGATGGCAGAAAAACACGGTACCTACTTGATATCGAAATCACTTGAAGAGCAAGAAATCGCTTTTGCCTTTGTACGAGGTGCCATATTGCAGAGGGCAAAAGTTATAACTAAAAAGTTAACTAAACAGCTACATAGTAGCTTCTCCTCTTCTCAGTAGATCCTGGAAGAAAAGAAAAACATGAGAAAAAAATTAATTGAGAATATATTTCCACCTTTTTGCACTAAACCCTACAACAACGGGATAGTGGAAGAAATATTGGCAAATGATTTTATTAATTACCAGTCACAAGAAAAACAAATTGAGGAACCTACCAATTTAATAGCAGCAACACGCTGTCGTTGCCTTTCTTTCTTCTCACGCTGGCACTCTGTACACCAGCTACATAAATCTTTCTGGTGATTCCTCAGCTCTCTAAAAACGGAACTGTAAAAGAGGAAAAAGCGACACATTCAATAATGGTGTGACAGAGAACAACCAAAAGGGAGCCTTCTGAGTACCAGTAATCTTATCCAATTTAGTACCTGCAACAGAGTTCACAAAAGTCCTCAAGCCTTTTTTATTTCTACTATTCTTTTAATTGAACAGACTTTATAAAGAAAATAATAGACTATTTATTCCCAGAAGCACAATACTAGGAGGATTCAAAATTTTTGTCATGATTCGTGAACTAATAGACTCTAAATTTTTTTCGTAATTGAAAATTCGAGGTTGAAATGTATATGTGATATTGCTATAAAGCGCATTTTATTTAATGATAAGGTTATTAATCAACAAAGAAAAATGAAAATTCTTAAAAGATGAGATCAATTCAGAAGCACTTATTTATTAGTTTTAAATATAGCGGACAGAATTCCATTGGTCTAATTTGGGACCTTAGGATAGATTTTGACTCTATTTGACAAACATATCAAGATAAAAAATAGGAAAGGGCCCTTAGATTTATTTGTGACCTCTGAGGAGCTGTACTGTTATATCGGAAGTTACTCCACGTATTGCTTGATGTAAAACCGGTTTTCAAGACCGGGGCTATCAACCACTCAGCCATCTCTCCGAAAGACTATTTTTGTTTTATTCCTCTGAATAGAACATGGCATTAGGGGTGGATACCCCCACTATCAGTAGAAAGATCTCAGGGGCGAATCCGCCGGTCGATCCATCCATCCGTATATAGATATATGATCTAGCATGCCCATTTGTGAAATAAAAAATAAAATTCCATTTCCTCCCACCCCTCATAAAGTGCAAAAGGGGGAGTAGTAATAAGTCATGGGATCTTTTATCCTGGTCGGAGGAGAAATTACCAAACGTCTAGCATTCCCTCATGCTTGGCGCCAATGAGGTTTTTATTTGAGATAATTATATCGACTCTAACCAAGAGAACATATCCTACTAATATTCACACCAGTAGACGGGAGAACATATAACAAATACTCAGGTGTGCTAGGTATGAAATGTAACTGCACTGACTTTTTGCTGTCCTATTCACCGAGTGAGCCCCGGATCATCCTTCAAGAAATAGTTCTTCCAATCCTTTCAAAGCAACCTTCCCCATCCGATTTATCGAGAGCCATTGGACCCACTGTTGACAGGAGCAATTCCTATAACCATTCTACACTATAATGAAAGACCTAAGCACCATGATAAGTTTTGCTCCTAAAGAGCCGTATACATAAAACTTTGGTTACCGGACACGATAAAGAAAGAATAAGAAACGTCTGAATCCAGGTGATATTTAATATCAGACTCAATTTGGTTTTCTAGTAACCTCGTACAACAGGACAAAAGATTCCAAGAATTAACATGTTTAGTTCTTACATGACACTATCTCATGACAACGTTGGACATATTTAGTTCTTACAGATTCCAAACAGAACAAAACATTTCAACAGAACAAAACATTTCAACAGGACAAAGGTATATTATCTCATATTTAGTTGGAAAAGAAAAATTAACATGAACTAATGGAAGGTGACCGTATTTGGTGATAGTCATGAGAAGGAAGTACAGAAAATAATGCTTATATTGTAGGAGCAAATGCCACATAAATTTGAAGCCACCTACGAGCAACAGAAAGTGCCTATGCTACTATGGAGCACAAATTTATTGTAAAAAATTATTATCATTTTACTTCATTAAAAAAAAAAATGCACTTATTGAATTTTTGTATGCAAACGCATAAGTAAGGGTAATTCAGTAAACACCACATATGTTCAGCTGTATATGATTCAAAATACCAAGAAAAAGAGAAAAGGATCAAGTGTATGAATCATCAGGCATTCATTAATTCCACAATTTCTGTAACGTATACATGTTTGTTCCACCAACCATTGTCAATGGTAATGAAATAAGACTAGAGATCTAGATGACAGAGCCCTTGAATTGAAGGTCCTGGAAAATATGTTAACGTGTGCACATGTTACAAACTTAGTAATAAATTTTCGTTTTCCCACTCGGCATGATCCTAATTTAAGTTTCTTGGAAAACATATGTCTCAGGATCAGTACACACTATTTCCTGTATCTGTATAATTTACACAAGCTAATTCTCAGTACTCAGCAGTATTGCTCTTAGAAATTAAGGGGAAGACGCCTGAATTTCTGCATCAGAGTGGACTACGTAAATCTGGGAAAGATGGTTAGTCAGAAGAAACCATGTTACCGTACTCAATGTTACAGAACACGGTGGCACTAGAGCACTTCAAAATATAAGGAATGCAGAACTTAAGCATATTCCGTTTGAAGCTAGATGCCCAGCAAGAAAAAACAAGAACAGCACTGAGTACCTTCTGCACCATAGCAATAAGTTGATCCTATGCCCAGATGTTGTTGCTCTAGCACCATGCCGGTGGCGACCATGATGAAGAACAGCACGCCCCGCTGCATGAGAATAATCAAAGATCTCCTGCGAATGTATAATTATTATAAACACTATAGTGAATCTATCCATGGCGTTTATTTGCTCAAGTTATACTGAGAACTTACTCATTCTTTACTTCTAAAACACATCTTAGACAATGGAGCAAGTCTTTCTTTTCAAATAAAAATTTAAATAGACCTTATACGTCAAGCAGGAGCTGATATGCCGCATAATCAATCAAACACAGCTTAAGTTTCCCACTGCCTACAATTATTAAAAGAAAGAGAAACAGAGGCATATTTGTAGCTCAGAATAGAGGTCCTAGACCATAATCAAAATCTTTTGTCATCGATATCATCTTTGAAACTAAGAATTATGATGAAATAACATCCCAGTCCACCCAAAATGTAAGAAATTTCGCACTGTATAATGTTTGAAATGATAAAATAAATTAAGTTTCACATTGCATAATGCCATTTCTAAGAAAATAAGCTCACACACTTAGCTATAGTGTCAACAGTATGTAAGAATATTACTTCCTATCAGAACAAACGTGTTTCTAGGGAATAAATTAACATATTTCAGAATAGTTACCTCTGATTGTGTTTTAGCATTTACATGTTTTTCGCACCGCACACCACGGAAGAATAATTCTCCACCAGAAAATTGCTTACCCAAGCACACATTCAATGTGACTTCGGCGTCATCGACATGGAAACCTGAAAACGTACGGTATTGAGATCGTAAAGAAAAACACATTCCGTCATCCAAAATTCAAAAGGGTTCCAAGATACCCGAAGTCTCATCACTGAGTTCATGTAGTTTGTAATTACTGATCAGTCACTCACCTAAGTCAACATCTCTATCCATCCCATATTCGACAACAAAACCATGATGACTGTCAAGTGTGGATCCACCAACTTCAGAAAAGAAAACTGCACAATAATTTCAAAACAAGAAACAGGAGCCATGTTATATTTCCCATCAGCATCTCTTCCTCTTTCTCGGTTTCTTTCCCCATCAGATCCTAATATAATGAGTACAAGTTGGTACCTCTTGAAATAGGAAGTATGAAATCTTCCATCAACTTGTCAAGCATGGTTTCCAGTCCAAAATCATCAAGAACGACACCAAATCTATTCATCGTATTGGGACGCATGATTCTGAATTTTGTCTCACGAACCCACTTTTCAAAGTTCTCTACCTACACAATCAGAACCTGATAAGAAAACGGAAAAGCTAACTACAATGAATTAAACTTAGAAAGTCAAATAACAACAAAAAAGTAAGATGCTACCTCAGCCAGCAACATCTCACAAAATCGTGGTTGAAGCATTTCAAATGTCAAAACTCCTGTAAAAGGTTCAGACACTATGCTTCGAAAACTTTTCTCTGTGTTCTCGTTGACTGCCTTAAGAAATGATGGCACAAAGAAACTTGCAGCATGCATGGTATATAGCTCCCTGTGTAGAGGCTGGAAGATAAGGGAAATTAATTTAAATGGAAGATCAAGAATTTTTTTTTTGCTGATTTTGCTACAAAATGAGCTGGCCAGTACAAGCAGTTTACCCATTACATTCCTAAGCAGATTAATGGTCCCACTCTTCACCAAGAAAATACAAACGCAGTCATGTATACTTCTTAAACCTTTCAATTTAATAGGTCAGGACTTTTTTAACCTTAATAAGTATTGACAAACCATTTACAAACACTGATCAAATGTTAAATATTACTAGTTGTGATTTCCAAAGCCCATTGGAGAATACCTGATAGTTTGATATAATCTTTTGTCGGTATTCTCTGTGCTTCTGGACCTGCAAAGCAAAGTGGTCGGAAACCATTAACCATTAGGGCAAAAGAAATTATTCTGGATGATAGAAAAAGAGGAGTACAAATTTTGTTAGGCATAGCACAAACATAAGATTGCACTAGAAGATGGAAAGGTAATTGCTCGTAACTATTTGAGCATAGAAAAGGATTTAATCTAGTCTAGAGGACGGGCAGGTTTTCAGAACTGTTCAGTCATATTACAAACAAATAATAGGCATGTCTGATTTCCAATTAATTAAAATGATTTATCTACATTTTTAGGTGTTGTATACTCTTTTTGTATACAGGTTCCATCCCCTGCAAATGATCTTCTCTATTAAATCATTTACCAATCAAAAACTAACCGTAACACACTACACTTGACATTCTGAAAATAAAAGGAACACCGCATTAAATGAACAATAATACCTGGTTACTGCATTTTTATAAGTTCAATAGCATCTGAAACCTAACTGGCACTTGGAATTTTGGCAAATGCTTTATTTATACTCTTTATGATAAATTTCTACTCGTCTTTCAGAACCAGCATAACTCTTTACATAATTCTCGATGAACAACTCCAAAAACACAGAATTCTTAGGATTAAAAAAAGGGGCAGCCCGGTTCACTAAGCCCACGCTATGCGCGGGTCTGTGAAAGAGCCGGAACACAAGGTGTATTGTACGCAGCCTTAACATGCATTTCTGCAGGAGACTGTTTCCGTGCTTGAAACTGTGACCTCCTGGTCACATTACTCCAAGGCTAAGAAAAAAGATTCCCATTAACAAGGAAAGAATAGAAAATTTAATTGTTGTAAACTCTTTTAACTTCCATTTTATGATGAAGATGTAATGGTGTACTTACACGAGCGCGCTCGGCAGTGGGGGAGTAGCGGAGAAGAATTTGGCGCATGTAGTGAGCCTTGTGGTCACGGGATAAATTGAGGAGGGTGGGTGGAAGATGACGCTCCAGAGAACTGAACAACAGGGGGCTGAATTCCGATTGCATGTCCTCATAGTTATCTGGCTTGTGATCCATACTTGGGATAAGTTGCAGCCTCTGTGACGACGTGATCGATGGCACAACGATGTGGTTTTCGGCAGGCATTCGTTTATCCTTCTTCCCATCCATACCTGCTACCTTATTGACAGACATTGCTAACCAATAATGTGGAGATTAGGGCATCATTTTCACATAACATTAGGGTTTTTCCAGATTGGATTTCTGTGATCATTCATTTTTATTTTTCTTATTTTCACAAAATGCAATTTTTAAAAAACAATTAAGACAACGAGTCCTTAAAAGGTATTAAAATGGTTCAAAAATGCTTAGTTCCACGTACTTGATTAAATTTACCCCTTCTATTTATTTGATCAAAAATGTCCTTAACATATTATTAAAAATAGATTAAAATGCCTCATTTTTATCTATTGGATCAAATTTGTCCCTAATGTTATTTTCACACTTAAAATTACCCCTTCATTAACGACATAATTATAACATTTAATTAAATTTATATTAAACATATGACCTTTATTTATCAGTCCACATAAAATAAGAAGCGACTCATTAATGACTCAACCCAACATAATACCATTTTAAATTCACCGCTTATGCAATCACTAGGAGACTAATGTTGGGCAACCAACTAATCGGTCAATATGACCCCTTGCTCTAAACAGCCTTACTCCCATATAGAGTTGAATTTTAAATTCAACGCTTATGCAATCACTAAGAGACTAATGTTGGGCAACCAACTAATCGGTCAATATGACCCTTTGCTCTAAACAACCTTACTTCCATATAGAGTTGAACTTAATAACCCTGTCATATGCGACTTCTTGCTTTCCTTCTTGGCCATGTCCTCTTAATAGTAGGCCTCTCGCCGTATGATGATATTCATAACCTAAGCATAGAAAGATCTTTCCACCTCAATGGCCTATGTTGCACTATGAGGTGCTACCAAACCATCAGTAAACCTCATGAATCTCTCCTCCTCAGTAGGAATCCAAGTAAGTGGAGGCAAATCTGCCTACCTGCTGCTAGTGAAAGTGTTCCACCAAAACTCTACCAATCATGAAAGCTAAAAAAAACCATGAAATTAATCTCGTATGTATGGAGCAAACCTGAGTAGTCAAAATTTTCTCACGTCTATCAATGACCCTTGATGGACCTACAAAAGTCGGGAAAGCATCACAATCTGGCAGCTCAAAACTGAAGAAGACCTTAAGCTCTTCTGTGAAACTTACTTTACCCATAGCGTAAACTGCACCCACTTGGTGCTCTACTGGCTGAGTTTCCCTATTACTGGTTGTGGTGCTATCACATATGGTGGTGGTGTCTGAAAGCCTGATGCAACCTATTGTATTGGAATATGAGTAGTTGGAGTCTTTCCACATACCGCTTCCCGAGTCTGAGAAGTAGTTGGAGGTACTAGCCCATCCAAACGTGAAATAATAGCCTCTAACAAAGATACCATCCTCAGTAATAGCTTTGGTGGTACTGCCACTATGACTCCCCCAATTGTGGCTTCAATTGGTATGTCCTGAATATCCCCCTCTGCCAATAACTCAAACGGTGCCTTTCTAGTGGCTAGGGGTCTGCCTCACGCCTGACCGGTGGCTATGATGGAGGCCATCCTTGTGAACTAGATCTACCCCTGTTGTACCACGTCCTGCTAGCGCATTCCTTCGCTCCGCATATATGGACGAACATTTCCTAACCACTGTTCAGGAAACAAGAGAAATATTATTTCCTTAATTGACAATACAAAATGATAAGAAAGAGAAAAATGGAAACTTTCCCAAAATGCATATGTAGACTCTCAAAGATAAGTACAGACGTCTCCTTACTATGAGACTCTACTAGACATCGCTCCATGACTCCAATTTGATGACCTAGGCCCTGATACCGAGATTTTTATGACTTAAAACTAGCACATAGGTCAGGATAGGGAACCTGATGAGCAACTACCCTTTAAGTGAATCCTCTCACTATTTATAACAGAAGTATAAAATACTACTAAAGCTTTCTTATCATAAAAAGGTGCAGAAACGTAATACAAAACATAGACAATCAACACAAATTCCAAAATGAATATCAAGTCATGAGGCTCTAAAATTTGAATTCAACCGAGTTGATATACAACTCAAGAAATAAAGAAATAAGTTATAATAAAATAATAGGATTGAAGCCGCCTCTGCGGTCTAGTGGTGGCTCATCTATAGAATAAGGATTGAGAAAAAGGTGGTGTCACTTCCCTGTAGCCGAATCACTCTCGTGCTGACCTGCTCACACTCAGTAACTATGAGTCTAAAGACCCAGCAAAATAATAGACCCGATGTCCCAGCCTACCCCTAGGACAAGTCCTTAGAAATCACTCGTAGTGCATAAATGTATGACATAAGCAATACACGTATAAAAATAGTATACGAGTAAAACAATTGAATCTGAAAATTGAAAACTGATAACTGCTCACGGGACATGGAATAACTATTCCCATATCTTACCCCGTCTTTCATAGTATTAATCACATGGTTGCCCACTTATAGCGGTTCATGGACTACACGTCTTGTCCGGGTAGCTGTATACTAGCAACTACAACAAACTATATGATATCAACATGATAAATAGCTTAAGCAAATATCAAATAAAGGTACAATATAACTTTTGAGAGGTGAATAAATCACAACACAAGTTAAATAACTAACCAATATCAAATCAAAGTACAGTAAACTCCTGAAATACAAAAGAAAGACAAAGCATGCTAAACAACTAAGCAATATCACATCATAACATTGAATTTACAACATGTATCAAATCATGTGAAAACACACCCTAGGACATTCACGATCAACTCTAGACACTTTAAAACTATCTGATGTTGGTCACACGATTTCCCACTCAGATAAACTAGACGGTTTAACTGCATAGAAGCAATATTTAAATAATATTTTTGAGAAAAAGAAACAAATTAGGAGTCAAAGTCTAATTTCCCTTATATCCAGTATACAAGTCTCTCTTGAACGATCAAAATCTACCAAACCATCTCTAATGCCTTCAATCTCTTAAAAATTACGAATAGCATGTCCAAATCAGTCTAGAAAATTGATCCCATAATTTTAAAACATTCCAGAGTCAAAGTCAACAATAGATGGACCAAAAAGTCAACCCTCGATTCAATGGATCAAAATCCAATACAAATTACATTAGTATAGGAATCTAATTATATAATCAAAATTCTATTTTGATATCAAATGCTAACTCAAGTCCTCATTTTTCCTCTTCTGAATCTAGATCTAAAATCTCCAATTTTAGCCTTTAAATCAAGAGATTTAGCGGTAAAATTGCATAGAAATTAAGTATAATGTTAAGATCAATGAGAAATCATTGCTTCAAATATAGACTCAAATATCCACCCTTTTAAAACCCTAGCTCAAGCTCAAATTCCAAAAAATTCTGAACATGGTTGTAGGATCTGATATATATTGCTACAATGTCTCTTATGCAATCGCAATAATGTAGCATGATTGTGGTCCTAGTAGAATTAACCTATTGCGATCGTAGCCTATCCTGTCAATCGTGTTGAAGGCTTGACCACAGTCAACTCGAGATTTCTTCTTTGCAAACGTGATGCCTTTGCCCGATCTATTTCGCGATCGTGGTGCGACATGTGCGATCTCGTTGAAGGCTGCACAACAAAAATGTGCAACTTCTCCGGCTGGTGTAAGGGTGATTAAATGCACCTGAGCCCCTTGGATCCATCCTAAAGTATGCCAATAAATCCAAAAACATAAAATACAAATATACGAAGCCTAAAATCATGAAATGACATGTAAGCACACAAAAATAAGGATTAGGTTGTTATAATTTTTGTCCACATTGAAGCCCAAAAAAATTTCTAAAGCCTTGTAGTACCCATAATGGGTTATTTACAATAACACTACATAAATACGGATTAGATGTGAATGGGTTAAATGAGTATTAATATGACACTTTAGACATATGAAGTCCTATCGAGGTGAGTTTGTATGAAAATAGTTGATTTAAGACTAAGATGAATAGTGAAGTGCGTAAGATTCGATAGAATCAACTAAATTTATGGTAGGTCTGACTTCTATCCTATTTACATGTCAATCCTTTGAGAATTCCATAAACCTTAAAGAATGAAACTTGTAGACCTTTGAAATACCTTGCCAACTATATAAGTTGGAGCTTAAACAGAACTGTGAGTAAAACATTATGACTGATTTACTAAAAGGATGCAAAGTAGTCCGCTGGACCGATATGCCTCGCAGATGGCATATGCGATGCATTTCTGGACGCATGTTGACCCAAAATTTTCATCATGCATTTTGTTTGTATATGTGATGGGAAATGCTCTAGCATATAGAGATATGCGACGCAAACCCTAGTGCGGAACAACCCCACCTATAAAAAACCCCAAAACATGATTTTTTTTCTTAAGTCTTTCATCCCACTTCCTTTTGGATGACTTTTTGAGAGGCAATAACCCTAGGGCTTCTCCAAAACACATAAGGTAAGTTCTTAATCAATTATAATCAATACTACATCAACCTAACATCAAAATCAATACTCTTTAACACCAGTTCATATTCCTAAACCCTAGATTCTTGAGCGCGTATGGGATTTCATCAAAAGGTAAGACTTCTGATTTTGTGAAATTATTGAATTTTGGACAAGTATAGAGTAATCTAAAAGGTTAGAATCCACCAATCATTCCCATAAGATTCAAGAACAAGATTTAAGTCTTAGAAAAAGCTCTAGTTTTTGAAATTTCAAGAAAACTTAAAAAATCGAATGAAGTTTTAATATTTCCCATCTAAAATAATTGTAGTGTGATTGTTGAACTTAGAAGAATATGTTTGAGCGGGAATTGAGGTATGTCTATATGTCAAAACTCCTCTTTGATTGTTTGTACACGTGAAACCTAGTTTGGTGGTTGTTTTTCATTGAACTTATTTTCAGTTTGAAGATAATTTTTAGACAAGGTCATGCATGTGTAGGATCAAGCCCGCATCGAACATTTTACGTAACATACTACTTTAATTGAACTTGGTTTACCCCATTTTGAGATGATTGAACTTATTTTCTAAAGATTGAAGCTTTAAATGTGTTCTACCTTTGAATGAGTTTTCTTGAACTTTAAACTGAATAAGTGATTTGAATAAAGTTTCTAAATTGATTATGACTTGAAGTACCTCTATTGTAAGAAGATTCTTGAAAAGTGAATTCGGCTAACATGCCATGACTTGTACTTGTTTGTGTTTGTGTCTGTATTGGCAAGTTGTGCTAGTCCAGAGGACGATTAGCTGTTATGAAGCCTAACGTATCACTTATGAGTATTGTTGTGACATTCTAGAGGACGATTGACCGTCGAGGTGTGTATCCTAGTGTATCTATTGTTGTGCTAGTCCAGAGGATGATTAGCCTCCGTACAATAAATCTCCGGTGTATCAAATGGTTGTTCGCCCATGAGTTGACATGCGTTAATTCTTTAGTTGCCCATAAGTTGACTTGTTGATAATTTCGGGTTCGTAAGTGAAAGACTTAATATGTTAAACGCTTAATGAGTTTAACTTGATGTATTATTCGTTACTGGTTGCTTTTGTTAAATATTACTAAGCTCGATATCATACTCTAACTTTGGATTTTGAATGGTTTTCATCAATGCTGTTTTATTAATTCTACTATCTTATTTTGGCTTTGTTAACTATTGCCCCTTAGACACTCACTGAGTACCCAGTACTCATGCATACCATTGTTGTTTTTTATGATGTCAGATAATGTAGAAGAGCAGGTTCGTGATACGCATACCGGATAGGAGAACTTGCTACTTTCTGGATCACTTGGTGAGCCCACATGTTTGTTCGTGGGACACCGTCCTATCTTTATTTATCTATTTATTTTAGTTTCGAGCTGCATCCCAAAGTTAGATACTCATTTGTTTATCTTAGAAACTCCATAGTTGTCAGATTTGAGTAGATGTTTAAAGTCTCGTATGACTTGCTGAGGCTTTTCTACGTTTTATGATTAAATATCTATATTATACTTCCGATGATTTTATTAAGTTGAGGATGTTCATGTTTTAATCTTTATACGACTTGTTATAATTATATAATGAATTAGAATGACTATTTAAATATTTTATAAGGTGCTTCCGGTGTTATTCATAGCATAGAATGTTTGTTACGTCCAGGGTTGGGTTTGGGGTGTGACAAGTACATCTTTCATTAAGAAAATCCAAGTACATCTTGAATAATCATTAATGAAACTAATAAAATAACGAAATCCTAAGGTTGAACTGACTTTACTAGGACCCTAAATATCAGAATGGACTAAGAAAAAAATAAACTCTCCACGACTCTCAACACTATGTGAAAAGGTAGTGCGAGTGTGTTTCCCAAGTTGACACGACTCACAATTTAATTTGGACAGACTAGACAAACTAGGCACCTTCTTTTATAGCTTGAACAGACTCAGATGTCCTAATCATTTGTGGATCAAGTCTGGAGGATCTGCAACCAAACCTGCTATGGAGGAATTAGGAGTAGGGTAAGGTAGTAAAGGCCTTGTGATTCATATCCTACACCAATTGTCTGTCCCCTACTACGGTCCTACATAATAAAAGAATCACCAAGAAATACTATGGCACAATTTAAGGCACGAGTCAAATGACTGACTGATGCAAGATTAAAAGGACAACCGGGGAGATAAAGAACAAAATTTAGAGTGACAGAGGATATGGGATTAACTTGTCCAACTCCTTTTGCTTTTGTTTGGATCTCATTGGCTAAAGTAATAGCGGGAAGAGACGGTGAATAATCAATATTCGACAAAAGTGATTTATCACCTGAAATATGATCAGAAGCGTCAAAGTCTACAACCCATGATCCAAGGGTATTAGACTGTGCGCCTGAGGCTACTTGTGGAGATGTCTTCTTAGGTGCTCGATAATGAAAGTACTCATTATATTATTCTTCGGATAAATAAACCCGTTGATTACCTGTAGTGACAGTCTGAGGAACATGAGCATTCTTGGGTGGTCGACCATGCAGAGAATAACATACTCACGAGTGTGTCCAAACCTATTACAATAACTACACTTAGGTCGAGATATGCATACTTCACGAGTGTGTCCAAGCCTATTACAATAGTTACACTTAGATCGAGATCTTCCAAAGTGGCCTTTTTGTTTATTCTTTGTAGACTGGATGTTCGAATTTCTGATCTCCTTGTTAAGTTAGGCTTTGAAGTTTCAATTTTCGTGTTTTTGGAGCTAAAAATATCAAATTCGAAAGACATCTTGTGAAATTTGAAATTTGTAGCCTAAAATATGAAAAAATAAATTGGCCAGAATCTGGAAAGTTTCACAACCGGATCTAGAAAAAAATGTCATGTTGCCGGAAAAAGTAAATTTGATCACCGGAGAGTGCTCGGAATCAGGAAAAAATTATGTGGGTAGGGTAGGAATGATGGGACGATCCTACTGGAAAATAAATTATGCCGAAAAAGTTGTCGGAACTTGAAGAAAGTGGAATGGGTCTGCTCGGAATCTCTGCGCAACACTGACAGTAAAAAACAATTCTCAAAAGAATAGTCGAAAATAGTTTGAAATAGTCAGAACCCTAATTCCCGTGATCGGAATCTGGTAAAAAACTGTTCACGCCGGAAAAACACTATCACGTGGCACTATTCACACCGAGTTTTTTTCCGGTGATAATATTCTATTATGGCTCTGATACTGTGTGATAAATTATGGGAGAAAAAATATTATTGAATTGTCTATCTACAATATTACATAGATTCCTATTTATATGCACTATATCCCAATTTTTTTCTATGTAGGATACTATATACAAATTCTATTTCTATTCATATTCTAACATCATTAAAGGTAAAATGGGTAATTAAAGTTAATTGTTACTAAAATATAGAAAGATGTTATTCTTTTTGTTACTGACTAAAAAGGAAAGAATGTCACATAAATCGGGACGAAGGGAGTAATATATTCAGAATAGATCGGGGAAAAATGAAAAATAGTGTAAACACCAACTAATGGATTGTAGGGCCTGCAAGAAAAGTACTGCACTGTATGACTTTCATATTGACATTGTATTGATGTGGGCATAATGTTCATTTCATATGTTTGTGTTTGATGTTTCCCATCTATGGAGAAGTCATTAGATGTCAGCATCGATTGCTGGGTAGTGTCTTTATTTTCTTTTTTCTTGATTTATTGGTGGTTGCAGAAATTATAACTGTGAATTTCTAATATTGGCAGGTTAGCTCTCAAGGCCTTTAATGATCAGAAAATACGATTTTTCCCACACCTTGATACCAATTCAGGTGAGGAGGGTGCCACAAAGAAACTTTGTGGTCCTCCATCAAGTGATCAAGAAGAAACTTGTGAACTGAAAACAGTGTCTGAAGTTTTGACACATCTGAAAAAAGAGGTTTTAAAGCGGGCTACCTCATTGCCCTCTTCGACCAGTGATAATTCTATTGAATTGTTGAAAGATAATACTGTCCAAAGTACAACAAAGTTGAGACAAGGATCATCTGATGATGTTGTTCCAGACAAGGGTGCTATAATTGAGTTGTTGATTCCTTCTATTTTTAGAGCCATACTATCAGTTTCCCCTGCTAGTTCCTTGGATCCTGATGCTGTATCGTTCTTCTCGCCAGACGAGGTGATTATATTTCGATCTTACACTAATTTCAGGCTCTTATTCATGCTTGACTCATATTGTTCTACAATTCATGAGGGTTATATAAGTTATTAATTTCTGAACTCGTCGTACTTATTGATCCAATTTAATGTACTTTTTATTTTTGACCAACTATATGCTACTTCTAATATTTCAATGTCTAGGGTGGTAGCTATGTACATGCAAGGGGATTTTCAGTTCATCATGTATTTAGGTATATCACGGTGAATTTTCATTTTATTTTTACTAATTTGTTATGTCTCGTGAAAGAGAAAGTCGACTTGGGATGACTAGGGGTGAGCACGGGTACAGCGTACCCAGATATCCGATCGGAACCGACACTAACGGGTAGGTTCCGGGTAGATATATTATAATAACGGGTAGGGTCCGGGTAGTAAAATTAGGAACCGATCAATGTCGGGTCCGGTTCCGGTTCCGGCAAATAAAGACAGGGTACCCGGACCCGGAACCGATACCCGGAACCTATAAAATATTAAATATTTTTACTTTTTTTAGAAACATTTGGACCACTTTTAACTTTCTCCAAAATTGTTTGTTGCACGCCTACACATTGATTTTCCCCACCCCAAGACGTAAATATTTTAGCTTTTTCACCCCTTTATTCTAGAATGCTCTTTGTGCCCTAAGAGAAAACACTCAAAACTCTCTCAATAACAATGGCGTTTTAGCTACACCACTGAGCTTCATCGTCGTCGTTGTTGAAGCTTTCTCTCAGGTACTTTTATCGTTGTCGTCATTGAAGCTTCACCTTTGCCTCTTTCTCTCCCTTGGTTGTGTTCACGTCATTCCTAAAATGCATATGGGTTCATATCTAACTCTTCAATTTCTTTTTAATATCATATGCTTCTGTTCTATTTCAGGCGATACTCATCTTCAATTTGTATTACTTTTTTATTTGAAATGTAAATCTATTTTTAAAATTTATGTATATTTTTATAATTGTGAAGATGAAATTTAGGGATTTACTAGTATAATAAAGCTTTTCTTTTGTATCGAAGAACTTATGAACACGAAAATAAGTTTAATTCAGATATTTTCAAATTTATTTTGAAATCAACACGTTCAATTAATTGAGTGTCAAATTTGGCTTGCAATTTTAGGTTTTGGTTACAGAATTAACTTTTCTAAAATGAATAAGTTTTCTAAAACTTCTTATAAGGGTACTAAAAACTCCGATTGCATGCTAAAAAACTACTTGATGAAATTATTTTAGAACTCTTTTTTATTCTGATACGCTTAAAAATTGTTGCTTAATTTGTGTTTTTTATTTACAGGGTACCCGGGCGGGTCCGGGTAGGTTTCCGGTAATGATTGCTACGGGTAGGTTCCGGATAGTAAATTTAGAAATCGATCTTTTACCGGGTAGGATTCGAGTAGTTAAAAAATATTAGGGTCCCCTAGGGATGACTACAATCTATATCATTATCATTAGTCTATTGCAGGAGCATGCTGCTATGCTTTACAGTATTTTACAGGTGTCAGTACTGAGACAGCCCTGCTTTCTTTGCTGGTATTGTCGTATTTCCTTTAGGTTTTGTTTGCATTTTTCTACTGCACTGTCAGAAAATCAAAGACTGGCTGAATAATTAGAACATTTTGTGCTTCTTCTAGCTCTGGGTCTGCAGCTACCAGACTTTGTTCTCAAAAGTTTGCAGGTGAAGTTCTCTCCTTCAACATTATATTCAAATTTTTCTATAATCCTAGAATAGTAGAAAGCGGAATTCAAAACTTCCTCTACTACTATTGGGATAATTTATATCTAACATTGTAACATCAATTCATTAAACTATATTAAAGATGCTACAGAACTTTTCAACATAATCCTCAACTTTTTGAAACATTACATGCTTCGAAGACGTTCCTTGAGTTTTCTATGTTGAATCATTGGCCAAATACATATATAATCGCTTGACTAACCTTATAAACTAGTCAAATTAGCTTATAAGAACTTTTTGGCTCTTCTATGCATTTGGTAAGCACCAAAAGTGCTTATAAACCAAAAATCTTAATTTGTTCATCCTTAACTTATAGAATTACATCTTATACGCACGTTTGGTTTGACTAAATATTTTTACGATTTTATCCTTAATAGTTTTTTTTGAAACTGCAAAAAAATATTAGAGACTAAAATTGTAAAACGTTTGGTCAAACCAAAATATATTTCGCAATCTCCAGAATACATTCCCTAAAACATACTTTTAATTGTCTGTCTATTATATTTTCACTATTTGTCCCTTTTTATGTAAAATAATTTTAAATTTATATTATTTTTACATAGGTTTAGGGATATTTCAATCATTTTAATATTGCTTATCATCGCCTTTTTATCAAACACACTAACATCATATCGTCATTTCAATCATTGTTTTCAAACAAGAACTGCTTATTTATAAATCAGCTTCAGCACCTAAGGTGTTTTTCAGCACTTGACGTTTATCCGCTACTTTTAATTAGCTAATCCAAACGGCTCATAGCCACTCAAACTTGGCTCGATTTATCATTTAGACATGTGGACATGTTGGAAATTTACTAAATGTGGAATTGAGTTTATCCATCTTTAATGACTTAAACATGTGGGGTGCATGTCGGAAACATCGTTTCTTCGCACATGCCTAATCTACTAAGTGAGTAGATAATGTTAGTGACAAGTATCGTCAAATTTTGTTAAGAGATGAAAGAGATATTGGTACACAAAGTAAGGTGTTTGAGACATGAAAAGATGGAGGGTCTTGGGCAAAAAATGACATATCTCCCTCATTGGTAAAAAAAGGAGAGTTTATGCAATGTATAAACTCTAAGTTTGAGTAAGGGTTTGGGACCCCAAGGGGTAACCCATGTGTTTAGAAGGGAGAAGACTTAGGTGAGCTTGGCTTCGGGGCTAAGCCCCACACGCACGCCGCCGGCCGCCCCTCACGGGTCAGGGCTCTTGGGCTCTTCCGAAATTTTCTTTTTGGTTCATGAAATGTTAACTATTTACATTTGGTCCCTGAAGTTTAATGGTTCTTGAAGACACCAACAATCATGACTGTTCAAGAGAACATATACCAACAGACATGACTGTTTGTCTTCCTTTTCGACTCTTATAAATTGAATGTTTCTTTTCAATTCTTAAGAACATATGAGAGAAAAAGAGCACGAAACAGGGAATATAGAACACACAACAAATTACTCAAAATTTTCCTTTCTGTTCTGTTCGACACATAGAAGCAGAAAATGAGAAGTCTCTTCTAATTTGTTCCAGAAACAAAAAGCAGAAGTCCTTCTTTAGCAAGCTGTTCTTATTTATTTTCTTCGCTAGAATCAACTGTATTTGGTTTGTAATGTTGATTAGTTTTTGTTTTATCTTGGGAGACTATTATCCAATACCGTAAAAACATTTATACGGGGCAATTTTATCTTAAAGACAGAGACCCATCTCTCGACTCAACGTTCTCTTTGTTTAACCTTTCGAATACCCTTTACCCCGATTTTTACCTACAATTTTAAGAAAAAGCTTACAACACCAACTTCAATAGTGACCTCCTTAACATTATAAGTGCTCGAAATGTGTCTCGTGAATACATGTAATTTACATAGAAGATCGTGTGATTCTTACTTGAGTTTTAGTGCGTCGGAACAATTAATAAAATGGCTTCGCATGGAACTACGAAGTTCGGCTGAAATATATGAAGTTTTGATTTTCCATTACCGTTCTCTCTCTTTTTTTCTTCTTCTTCTTCTCTCTTCAGATATGGTAATAAATTGACAAATAATATACTTTTCATTCCCTATTCTCCCTCCTTTCCCAATATCACATATATCATGAAAATATACAATCATCCTAAAATTATACCTTATCCGGATCAAGAAGCCCCTTATGAATATGAACTTATTAATGCTCTAACACAACAATTAGTCACTTTGATAAGAGACCCTTTGTCATGACCCAAACAGGAGGGCTGCGATGGGCACTCGGACCATCCGCCGGGTACCACAAATCGTACAATCAACACCTAATCATAATTAAATACGGACTAAGCCAAAAAAGGACTATGTAAAATCAGATAACCAACTTATATATATACATACCCATACCAAAGCCGACAAGGCCACACAAGACTACTACACACAGGACACCTGTCTACAAGCCTCAAAAAAGTATACAACATAAACAGGTCGGAACAGGGCCCTGCCATACCCATATACACAGGCAAAAATACACCGTACCAAAATAAGACCGACACTCCGAAATAAGGGGATTACTCTAAAATCCGCTGAGTCAGCAACCAACTAACGTGGGTTGTCGTCCTGTCTACGTAAACCTGCGGGCATGAAAAGCAGTATACCCCGACAAAAGGGACGTCAGTACGACTGGTGTACTGAGTATGTCAGGCATGAACAATAGTATAATAGGGATATAACAACAACTGAAACAGAAATAGTTGACCAACAGTAAATGCCTCTGAGGGCCCTAATACATATGCCTAATTGTTATGCACGATGCAAATGCGGTATACATATAAATATTGGCCACACAAGGGCATCTTCCTTCCCATAACCGCCTCTGTGGGCATCAAGTTATATCGTATTGGCCACACAAGGGCATCAATATTGGCCTATTCGGGCTCTTTCGTGATAGTCTGTACCAGCTGCAAGTGGTGTGCGTATATAACGTCTTTCCCTTTCCCCATATCCCCTACATATCATATCATATCATATTTACCATATAGTAGTGTGCATAACACAAGTGGGTCTAGGGTAATATATGAACATAATGCAAATGAAAATGCATGAATGACAATAAAACATCCTGAGTGACATAATATCCTTGTATCTTCGGCTAACATTGTGAATATCAACATCTTTTCCGTATGCCTCAATGAGGACTTAGGCACATATTTAGACATGCTTTTAACATAGGAATCAACAACATGAATATTCTTAACTACTAGGAGTAGAGTATTTATGGAACAATATCATAATTATATTTCGTTACATAGAACATGCCAAAAGAAAAAAAAAATTTGCCTTAACATACCTCGATTAATAACTTTACCAGCCTTGCCTTTTATTTTCTCGAGCAAGGTTGCTGCTTTTTTTATACCATAAATTGAGACTCATAAGTAGTAAAGGGTACTGTACCCATATACCTATACTCAATGGACGATTTTCTTGTTACATGAAAAGGTTGTCTACTTCATACATTTCTTTCCAGAAGTGAAATGGTTTGCTTCAGTTAAAAGGGTTGGAGAAATTTTTGGCAAAGTGAATCACAATTTGTCCTTCCTATAACATATTAATACTAAACCCCCCCCCCCCCCCCATTTGCTGGCCACTACACGGGCTGCCACCAACTAATCCCTTAGAGTTAGTCATTAGGTAGATTAATTTTGAAGACTACACGTAATGTCCCCCACTAACTCTTGTCCCTTCATAATTATTAATTGATCCCACAATTAATCAATTATACACACAATTAATTTAGTGATTCCAATCCACTTAAATCTTAATAACTTATAAGACCCGTATATACTTAATGACATAATGTTGTAATATGATACTAGTCCATAACCTCTTTGGAGATATACAACTATTATTATTAATCCCCGTCGTCACACTTCTTACGTCCAAAATTATTTTGGGATCGCATTCCTTTATATGCTAAGCTCTTTATTAGCATACGTAAATATAACATAAATTCCTCGAGGCCCGGCTCTACTTGCCTACGTTTAGGTGCTCAAACCATCGCTCAAAATTACGGGATGTTACCTCCTTCCCCCCTTAAAAACATTCGTCCTCGAATGTTGGGGTGACATATCTAATCCCCATCACGTAGCCCGAAAATACAATTAATTCTTCAAAGAGCCATATAATATAGCATACCTCATTATATCAGACCTCTCATGGCTATCAAGCGTTAATTATAATACCAGGAATTGGAATTTACCTTATGTTTCCCCTGGAACCTCAGCGTTGGTTTGGAATAGATATGGATACTTGTGCATCATTTCCTCTTCCCCCTCCCACGTCATCTCTTCCAAGTTCTTATTTCGCCATAGAACTTTCACAGATGCTACTTCCTTAGTCCTCAACTTGCGGACTTGTCGATCTAGGATAGCAACATGAACCTCTTCATATGATAGATCCTTTGTAACTTGCACATCATCAATCGGTACAATCCGAGAAGGATCTCTAACACATGCTCTCAACATGGAAACATGGAAGACCGGATAGACAAACTCCAACTCCGAAGGCAAGTCCAATTCATAAGCTACTTGACCAATTCATCGAATTATGCGATATGGCCCAATATACCTTGGATTGAGCTTTCCTTTCTTCCCGAATCTCATTACCCCCTTCATAGGTGAAATCTTCAAAAATACCCAATCGTCTACCCGAAACTCTAAGTCTCGCCGTCGCACATCGGAATACGACTTCTGACGACTCTGAGCCGTTAACAATCGTTCTTGGACCAGCTTTACCTTCTCTATGGCCTGGTGTACTAAGTCAGGCCCAAAATATTCTGACTCGCCTACCTCGAACCATTCGGTAGGAGATCTACACTTCCATCCATACAAAGCCTCGTATGGAGCCATTTTAATGCTGACGTGATAACTGTTATTGTACACGAACTCAATAAGGGGTAAATGATCATCCCAACTTCCCTTAAAATCCAATACACAAGCTCGTAGCATATCATCGAGCGTCTGAATCATACGTTCGGCTTGCCCATCTGTCCGAGGGTGGAAAACTGTGCTAAGATTAACTTGATTGCCTAAACCTTTCTGAAATGACTTTAAGAAGTTATCTATAAACTGTGCACCTCGGTCAGATATAATAGATATATGAACACCATGAAGGCGAACACTTTCCTTGATATACAACTTCACGTAATCCTCGGCTGTGTAGGTAGTTTTGACTGGTAAGAAATGAGCTGATTTGGTCAGTCTGTCTTTACCCAAATAGAATCAAACTTCTTATAGGAACAAGGTAAACTCGTAACAAAATCCATATTAATCATTTTCATTTCCACATTAGAATCTCAATGTTCTAAGTCAAGCCACCGGCCTTTTGGTGCTCTATTTTTACTTGCTGACAATTAGGACACTGAGCTACAAATTCCGCCGCGCTCCTCTTCATGTCGTTCCACCAATTAATGCTTTTGAGATCATAATACATCTTAGTAGATCCATGGTGAATGAAATTTTGTGATCGATGGACATCCGTCATAATCTTGTCTCGTAATCTCGCCGCCTTGGGATACACAAAACCTGGAGGTCCCTCTCCTATTATACTCGAAGGTTGCGATTCTCTTTTGCTAAATACCTTTCCCAATCTTATCTAACAATGAGATCTTCATTATGATGTTTTTTTTCTTCCCATATGAGGGATGACCCTGATGTATTCTGAGTTATAGGGCTATCATTATCTTAATCCTCCAACTGGACTCTAACTTAACTAACTAATGCATTCCTTCAGGTTAACTCCTCTCCTTAGTCCTTACATTAGTTAAGCCACTTGTGGGTGAATGATTCTATCATCAACATGACTTTGTTTACTTCTTATATTTGTAGTATCTCAACCATGAACACTTTACGAATAATGTCACCGAGCCTCGAATATGCGTATCATCACAATTAACTCTTATTCATGGTCTGCAAGGAATCTGTACTTTCTCATTACTCATAATTATAGACAACTCTCTTTCTTACTACTTGTTCACTCATTTTCTTACTTGTCATACTCCTCTTGGTATATATTCTTGTATACATACGTAATCTTAGACATTACTCCTGACTCCAATCCTTGGAGTTACCAACCCAGAAGGGATGAGCTGCTAATTTATTCCCTCATTCCGTACATGGAAGATTCTGAAGAATTTTACATCACATGACGTTGGCCTACTATATCCAAACCTGGTCGGTATACTTAGATTTGAATTCCTCCACTGGCCTCATGGCTAATTATTTCCGTCAATGGCGCTTTGGAAAAGATTTCCTCGATCTTGTTAAGCTGTAAACCCATTACTTTATCTATCTCATAGAACCTTTGATCAGTTCAATAATGCTCATAGATATCTGTATTTGCTTGACATTTTATCTTTATTATAATGTCATTATCTCTTTGACATGTATCTTTAATGTCTACCTTGTACCTATAGGCGTCATTGGCCCCTTCCACCTGTTTAGGCGCTAATCTCGAGCTTTACTCACTGTTACTTCTGTTTACATACTTCCTGGAAGGTACGACTGTATATGTTGTGGAACCGATGCTTCGTATGTTTAGATCCAATTCACGGTGTTACATGATCCCATGACTTGTCAAGCTTTCTCGTCTTATCATTATTATATCTCCCACCTATCGAATGCTCATTCATCTTACCTTTATATTTCCATTTTAAATTGCCTTGGGAAAAATCTCTTATCTCCAAGTACCTCTCATACTCCCTTCCTGCACACCAGAGAATCGCCACCTTTGGCCTAAGAGTTCCTTCTGTCCCTCCTCCACCATACGCCGTTCTAGAATAATCATACATTTGTGAGACAAGCATAACTTTAATCTCATTCACCTTTATCCTTTTTATTGTAATCCTTCATTCTATTCGTCACTACTCGGAAAACATTTATGCCTTGATACTTAATCATACCTTTTCATTCATACTTATTAATAATTTTCATATTTTCTACCACCATAATTTTATTGTACCATAATTCTCGTCCTCATTTGCCCCTATTATTATACGCAAGTTACATTCATGAAGCTATTTTGTGTGCTCACCCACTCCTTTGGATATCCTAACCTTTATTTAATATAATAATCCATTTGTTACTTGAGCAAGTTGTGATACTCATTCTTCACCCCTCTTGTCTTTGCATGACTTGGTGACTTTCAAATCCCAAATGTCCCCGAGCTGCTGATGAACTTGAAATGAAATTGTTGCTACTCTGCTGAAATTTGGAAGAAAAGCAGTGGCTGCTATGCTTGTTGTTTAAATCACTGTTATGCTCGAGAGACTTTCCTATGCTGCCGTTTTTACTTCCACTTGTTGTGGCTGTCCTTTGTTATTGTCTGTTGCTGCAAATCTCAAGTGAACAGATCATTTTTCAAGTGCTGAACTTTGATAAGCTGTTGCACATCCTGAGAATATGCTACCTGTCAAGGCTATCTAACTGTTGATGTTTTGAACCCACTATTGCTGCATCTTCTTGCTACGCTTTGGTAGTTTAATGATGCACATGCTGCTGCATTTTGTTCTCTGTTGCTATGGCTCAATTGTTGCACCTTCTAGCATTTTTGTGGTTATGCTTGATATACTGCTGCTCTCTGAATTTCTTTCCTTCCGATGCTTCTGTCAAAGTTGCTACTTGACTATAAGGCGGTCGGGGCGGTCTCACTCGACCTTTACAACTTTGGCCCAGAGATATCGACATCTTTGAACCCTTTAAATATCGTCGATCCCTGACTAATAAATTCCTTCGATTATAAGCACCCTGACTCCCTAAGGGGTCTATCTCTATCAAATGCTTCAGGATGAGGTCGTTCCTAAGAGGCAACCAATTGATTTAATACCTGCACCGGTCTCCTTACATCCTAATTAGACGAAGCCGGTGGTAGGAATGATGGTACATGAGCCTTCCTCAACTCCTTTCGTGCTATAGGATTCGTCGATCCCTGGGAAAGCAACTTACTCATATCCCCTGACGGATCTGTCTTAATGGAGAGCATACCACTCGTATTTACACTTAATCCAACTTCAATCTCCCTGCTAATCATCATCCTTCTGGAAGAATGTATTGCTGTAATCGTAAATACGATAAGGTCTACAGAGAAAATCCTTACAATCTTCTGCATTCCGATGCTTAGTACTTTCTTTACCTTACTAAACATTTTGCTTTCCAGACTTGCATTATCTCTTTCATCTTCCGTATATGAGTGAGATAACTTCTCATAATCTCAATTTTGACAATAATACTGCCCCTTTTTTCGTATCAATCGTCTTGGTAGAAATTGCTCATTTGCTAGCTACGAGTATAAACTAACCTAAGTCTTTTTGGTAACCTTCATTACTGAAACAGTAACAGACACGAGTTAAACTCGAATTCTTAAAACTCAGCTCTACTGCACAATCTATGATATGAAAGAATGAAAACCATCCATAAATGTCAGGAAACCTCCTGCTTATAAGTATGGTGCACAACATACCCATAAATAAGACTCTACTAGAGACGACTTGTAGACTCCCTAGGATAAACATGCTCTAATACCAAGTTTGTCACAACCCAAACCGGAGGGTCGCGATGGGCACCCGAATCCCACCCGCTGGGTACCACCAATCGTACAGTCAACACCTAATCATAATTAAATACGGACTAAGCCGAAAAAGGACTATGTAAAATCAGATAACCAACTTATATATATACATACTCACACCAAGGCCGACAAGTTCACACAAGACTACTATACACAGGACATCTGTCTACAAGCCTCTAAAGAGTACTCAACATCAACAGGTCAGGACAGGGCCCCGCTATAACCATATACACATGCAAAAATACACCGTACCAAAATAAGACCAACACTCCGAAACAAGGGGAGTGCTCCAAAATCCGCTAAGTCAGCAACCTACTAACGTGGGTCGTCGTCCTGTCTACGTAAACCTACAGACATGAAATGCAACGTCCCCCGACAAAAGGGACATCAGTACGACTGATGTACTGAGTGTGTCAGGCATGAACAATAGTATAACAGGGATATAACAATAACTGAAATAGAAACAACTGACTAGCAGTAAATGCCTCTGAAGGCCCTAATACATATGCCTAAATGTTATGCACAATGCAAATGCGGTATACATATAAATATTGGCCACACAATGGCATTTTCCTTCCCATAACCGCCTCTGTGGGCATCAAGTTATATCGTATTGGCCACACACGGGCATCAATATTGGCATCTTCGGGCTCTTTCGTGATAGTCTGTACCAGTTGCAGGTGGTGTGCGTATATAATGCCTTTCTCCATATCCCCTACATATCATATCATATTTATCATATAGTAGTGTGCATAACACAAGTGGGTCCAGGGTAATATATGAATATAATGCAAATGAAAATGGACGAATGATAATAAAATATCCTGAGTGACATAATATCCTTGTATCTTCGGCTAACTTTGTGAATATCAAAATCTTTTCCGTATGCCTCAATGAGGACTTAGACACATATTTAGACATGATTTTAACATAGAAATCAATAACATGAATATTCTTAACTACTAGGTGTATAGTAATTATGGAACAATATCACGGCTATGTTTCGTTACATGGAACATGCCAAAAGAAAGAAAGAAATTTGTCTTAACATACCTCGATTAATAACGGAACCATCCTTGCCTTTTTATTTTCTCGAGCAAGGTTGCTGCTTTTTTTTATACCATAAATTGAGACTCATAAGTAGTAAAGGGTACTGTACCCATATACGTATGCTCAATGGACGATTTTCTTGTTACATGAAAAGGTTGTCTACTTCATACATTTCTTTCCGGAAGTGAAATGGTTTGCTTCAGTTAAAAGGGTTGGAGAAATTTTTGGCAAAGTGAATCACGATTTGTCCTTCCTATAACATATTAATACTAACCCCCCAATTTGCTGGCCACTACACAGGCTGCCACCAACTAATCCCCTAGACTTAGTCATAAGTCATTAGGTTGATTAATTTTGAAGACTACACGTAATGTCCCCCACTAACTCTCGTCCCTTCACAATTATTAATTGATCCACAATTAATTAATTATACACATAATTAATTTCGTGATCCCAATCCACTTAAATCTTAATAACTTATAAGACCCGTATATACTTAATGTCATAATGTTGTAATATGACACTGGACCATAATCTCTTTGGGAATATACAACTATTATTATTAATCCCTGTCGTTACACTTCTTACGTCCTAAATTATTTCGGGATCGCATTCCTTTATATGCTACGCTTTTTATTAGCATACGTAAATATAACATAAATTCTCAGAGACCCGGATCTACTTGCCTACGTTTAGGTGCTCAAATCATCGCCCAAAATTACGGGATGTTACACCCTTGTCGTCCTCACCATCCGTGGCTGCTAGAATTTCAGTTGCTTCAAGCTGCCGAACCTTATTTTTTCCAGCACCAGCCGTTTTTTGGCCAAACTCCACCTCAACTGCTCCACCAGTTGCGTTCTTCTCTCTGTAAACTTGCCGCCTTTGGGCAACTCTGATCAGGTCTCGAAGAAACACAAGGTCTCGCAAAAAAAAAAAGGAAAAAACAGCCAAGGTTGAGGGTTTGCAGCTTTATGCTGGAGGGTAAAAAGTTGAATACCCAAATTGAGGCTGCCGCAAAGGAGATAGAAGTAAAGACCGAGGAGAGTACAGAAAAAAATGGCGAGAAAAGATTGGAGAGTTTTACTTAGCTTGTGGCTATTGCGACATCTAGCTTGGGATTACATCATAATGGCTGTTATTGAGAAGTGGGAGGGGGAGGGGCTCTGAATCGGAAATCATGGGAGGGTATTTTTCTCTAATTTATAATTATTGTATTTTTTTCAATTATAGGTGACGGAATTTTTCTTCGCCATTTCGTGTCATTGTTTCATTTGACATGTTAGCAGCGAGTGAATTTCACATGGGTAGTCTCGCAGACAAAGGTGTTCAACAGACATGTCTGGCAACCATTAAAGTTGGAGTGTCTTAAGTGAAAAATTATGCCAAATTTAAGGGGCTATCTAGGTATTTGGCGTAAATCTTTCATATGCTATGCAAAATCATGAAAATGTTCCCTTTTTGCAATATAGTCCTATTGGCTCCAGGTTTATGGGCACTCCTTATGGTTATTTATCACTACGTATTAAACATCTATCTTTCCAAAATTATTTTCAGTAAGTGTAGCCGACTACCATCAATGGACAAAGAGTCTGCTATGCTACTGTCTCCTGTTAATCGCCCTTTTTGGAATTTTTGTGCTGGAAAATTCTTGTTGTCTGCCTCAAAAGAGGACCAAAGTGTGGATTCTACTCGGGGTTTTCATATCGGCTGCTTTCTTGAGGAACCGTACATAATCAGCTTTCTGACACCTGATCTTAAACATTGTACAAAGAAAATCCAAATCTATAGGATTTTAACAATTTGGACATCTTCTCAACCAGATAATGGCAGCTTCTGTACTTTGTTTTCTTACATTTATGTTCCTTCCCATTGGTGGATAACTGTGGCTTTTATTCTCTTTCCTTCTAATCATGTGTGATCTTGAAAATTGTACTGAGAAATGCAAAATCTATAGCCTTTTTACAATTTAGACCTTTATTCAACAAGAATTTCTTAGTGCACCAGTTTCTGTACTTGGTTTTCTTGCACCTGTGTTTCTTTCCCTAATTGGGTAAGTGTAGCTTTTATTTCCGTCTAGTTTATTGTTTTTCATTGCGTTTAGCTTGCATTCACTGAAGAGAATTGCTACCACAATACATCTTCACGAGTTTAATGTCCCTTTTGACTTATATAAGATATACTAGTTTCTGACACGCACGATTCCGTGTATCATGTATCAAATGAGTACAAAGTTTTAAAATATAAAATAATATTAATATTATTAAATAATGTGTTTTGAGTTATAAACTAAAGGAGTTGTAAGTTTATGAAAATGATAATTATTGGTCTTGTCTAACTAACTTAATAAAGGAAGAAACAACACTCTATAAAAGTCCTCAGACGTGTTATTGAAATTTTGATATATGGGTTTTTGTATCTGTTAGCACAAATGTATTGACTTGTATTTAGGGGTGAGCACGGGTATAGGGTACCCAGATACTCGACCAGAACCGACACTAACGAATAGGTTTCGGGTAGATATATTATAATAACGGGTAGGGTCCGGGTAGTAAAATTAGGAACCGATCAATGTCGGGTCCGGTTCCGGTTCCGGCAAATAGAGACAGGGTACCCGGACCCGGAACCGATACCCGGAACCTATAAAATATTAAATATTTTTATTTTTTTTAGAAATATTTGGACCACTTTTAACTTTCTCCAAAATTATTTGTTGCACGCCTGCACATTGATTTTCCCCACCCCAAGACGTAAATATTTTAGCTTTTTCACCCCTTTATTCTAGAATGCTCTTTGTGCCCTAAGAGAAAACACCCAAAACTCTCTCAATAACAATGACGTTTTAGCTACACCACCGAGCTTCATCGTCGTCGTTGTTGAAGCTTTCTCTCAGGTACTTTCATCGTTGTCGTCATTGAAGCTTCACCTTTGCCTCTTTCTCTCCTTTGATTGTGTTCACGTCATTCCTAAAATGCATATGGGTTCATATCTAACTCTTCAATTTCTTTTTAATATCATATGGTTCTGTTCTATTTCAGGCGATACTCATCTTCAATTTGTATTACTTTTTTATTTGAAATGTAAATCTATTTTTAAAATTTGTGTATATTTTTGTAGTTGTGAAGATGAAATTTAGGGATTTACTAGTATAATAAATCTTTTCTTTTGTATCGAAGAGCTTATGAACATGAAAATAAGTTTAATTCAAATATTTTCAAATTAATTTTGAAATCAACACGTTCAATTAATTGAGTGTCAAATTTGGCTTGCAATTTTAGGTTTTGGTAACAGAATTAGCTTTTCTACAATGAATAAGTTTTCTAAAACTTCTTATAAGGGTACTAAAAACTCCAATTGCATGCTAAAAACCAACTTGATGAAATTATTTTAGAACTCTTTTTTATTCTCATAGGCTTAAAAATTGTTGCTTAATTTGTGTTTTTTATTTATAGGGTACCCGGGAACCTACCCGGACCCTGCGGATCCGGGTAGGTTCCGGGTATTGATTACTACGGGTAGGTTCCGGGTAGTAAATTTAGGAATCGATCTTTTACCGGGTAGGGTCCGGGTAGTTAAAAAATGTTAGGGTACCCGGACCCGCTCACCCCTACTTGTATTAACATTGCTGTAAGATAGACTAATTTTTCTTGGAGATTTTTTTCATTATTCACAATATATATAGATATACAGAGGTTGATTCCTAATACAGTAAGAATCCTAACTTATCTTAAATATACATCTATCATAATTATAAAATATACTGTGAATATTCGGAGAATATTCGCTAATACTCCCCCTCAAACGGAGCGGGAGGAGGCCGAACGCTAAGGCTGGATCGGAAGTCGGTGAATAGCTGTCTCGGTAGTCCTTTTGTGAAAATATCTGCATACTGATAAGAGGAAGGCACGTGTAATATTTTGACCTGACCACGGGTAACCTTCTCTCGCACAAAGTAAATATCCATCTCAATATGCTTGGTTTGCTGATGTTGGACCGAATTATGAGACATATAGATGACAAATATGTTGTCACAATAGACTATAGACGCCTTTCGTAGTGGACACTTGGAGCTCCAAAAGAAGATTTCGGAGCCAGCAGATTTCAGCAACGATATTAGCAACTCCGCTATATTCTGCTTCAATACTCGACTGGGATAGCGTGGCCTGCCACTTGGCGGACCATGAGATAAGATTATCCCTAAGAAAGACACAATAGCCTGAGGTGGAGCGACGTGTGTCGGAGCATCCTGCCCAATCTACATCCGTGTAGGATAGTAACTTGGTTGGGGCAGATGGGTAGAGATGTAATCCAAAGTCCAGTGTGCCCTTATCGTATCTGATAATACGTTTGAGGGGGAAAAATGAGACTCTCGGGGGTCGTGCATAAACAGACACACCTGCTGAACGACATATGCAATATCAGGCCTAGTAAATGTGAGATACTGAAAGGCACCTGCAAGACTCCGATATAGAGTGGGATTAGAAACAGGCGCACGTCATTGGCAATGAGCTTGGATTTTGAGTCAACTGGAGTTGGCATAATTTTACAATTTGCCATCTTAGCCCTGTATACTATCTCTTCTGCATATTTACGCTGACATAAAAACATAGTGGCTGCAGATCTGACTACTGATATACCCAAAAAATAACTCAGCTTGCCCAAGTCAGTCATAGCAAATTCAGTTTTGAGTAGAGCAATGATTTCATTCTTCAAACCGTTAGATGAGGCATTAAGAACAATGTCATCCACATATAATAGCAAATAAACAGTGCTGCTACCTCGATGAAAAGTGAAGAGAGAGCTATCACACATGCTACATATAAAACCGATCTGTATAAGATACCTGACAAAGCGATCATACCAAGCGCGGGGTGCCTGTTTCAAGCCATACAATGACTTCCTGAGACGACATACAAACTGCGGAACTACTGGATGAACAAAGCTAGGGGGCTGATGCATGTACACAGTTTCTTTCAAATCCCCATGAAGAAATGCATTCTTGACATCAAGCGGATGAATCAGCCAATGCATGCCCATAGCAATACTGAGAACAATACGAATAGTGGCCGGTTTAACAACCAGACTGAATGTCTCACCACAATCAATACCCTCCTGCTGATTAGTGACATTGACAACTAGTCTTGCCTTATATAACTCCAAGTCACTACTGTCTCTGAATTTGTGACGAAATAGCCACATACACCGGATAACATTCACACCGTCTGGTCTAGTCACCAAATCCCAAGTGTTCTGCTTGGTTAAAGCGTTAAACTCCTCGCACATGGCTGCATTCCAATTAGAGTCCATTTTTGCTAGTTTTGGATTTTTTAGAATGGGTGATAAGGTTTGTGTGGAAAGGTTGAAGTGAACCTTGGGTTTGAAGATTCCGTGTTGTGCACGAGTCTCCATGCAATGGGTAGGCAGTAGTGGGAGGTCTGGACTGGGAGTTTGGGACTGTTGAGGTGCTGGTTCTGGAGGCAGCAGTGGCTGCAGGTCGATATAGGGCTGCAGACTGGCTGTTTCTGGATGGGTGGTGGTTGGTCTCGGGTCGATGACTGGTCGAGCAGTGATGGGGTCGATCGAGAGAGGGGGGTGTGTGGTTGGCGACAACACCGGACATTGTGGCCGATGTAACTACTGGAGCAGTCTGCATCGAAATTGAAAATTGCCGGAGACACATCGATTGGAGTAGAGGAGACATATGAGACTCATCTAGAAATGTGTAATCCGTGTTTTGGAATTTTCGAAGGTTTGAAAATGGATAGTTCGCCTCATTGAATGTGACGTGACGTGAGATGATGACCTTACGCGTGGTTATATCATAGCACAAGTAACCCCGATGAGTGGGTGAGAAACCGACAAATACACATGGTGTGATGTGTGGGGCTAGTTTGTGAGATGCAGTGGAGGCCAGGTTGGGGTAGCATAGGCAACCGAAGACACGTATTTGGTCATAAGAGGGAAACCTACTGTATAAGATTTTGGTTGGGGTCTTGTTTTGGAGAGTGCTGGTTGGCAAAATGTTAATGAGGTATTCTACCATTTTGATAGCGTAGACCCAGAATGACGGTGGAAGACTAGCATGAAAGAGAAAGGTACATACCATGTTATTGATGGTACATATGATTCTTTCAGTTTTTCCGTTTTGGGAGGAAGTGTAGGGATAAGAAAAATAGAAAAACAGAAAACCATGCCTTGTTTAGAGCAAAAATTATGAAATACCGAATTATTAAATTCACGTCCATTATCACATTGAATTTTTTTTATAGATTTTTCAAACTGAATTTTAATGAATTTTTGAAATTCAAGGAACTTGGCAAACACTTCAGATTTGAACTTTAATGGGTAGATCCATACAAAGTGTGAAAAATCATCTAATAATACTAGATAGAATTTGTGACCCAAGGAACTGACAACCGGGGATGTCCACAAATCAGCATGAACAATATCAAATGAAGAAAAAGTAACAATGTTGGATGACATAAATGGAATACGAGTATGTTTGCCAAGTGGGCAAGAAAAACAGTGTTGGGCAAGTTTCTCATTATTACATTGAATACGCTTATTAGTCATAAGAATATTAAAAACAGGATCTCTTGGGTGTCCGAGTCTGTTATGCCAAGTTGACGGAGAGACAACAGCAAGGGAGACATGTGACTGAGTTCTGACTGCGGAAGATTGAATGAAGGGGTCTAGGTCTCCCACACTATTGCAATGCGTAAGAATTTTCCCCGTATTGAGATCCTTTACAGAAAAACCAAAAGGGTCAAATTCGACAGACACATAATTATTGCGAGTGAATTTCCTAACAGAGATTAAATTTTTAATGGTGTTGGGTGTGTACAGGACGTGGTTTAGGGAGAAAGGCGGGTGGGGATGTTTGGTATGTGTGTTACCATAACCTTCAAATGGAATGTGATGACCATTGTCGACAGTAATAAATTGAGGACACTTTAACCGAAGTAGTTGAGATAAGTTACCTGACGACCGGGTGAGGTGAGATGTGGCTCCATTGTCCATGTACCAATTTTCGTCGGGCTGTTGAAGGTTCACAGTGCTGAAGGCCTGGCCCAAATCAGTGGGGGCCAGGTTGCTGCCTTGCGGGTACTGTTGGACCGAGGCCATGTGGGCCTGCTGCTGCTGCGGGTGGGCTTGCCGCTGCTACGGTGGGCTCGCTGTTGGTGGGCAGAGCCAGATGAGCCACTAGACCAAGCAGTTTCTGGGCCGCTGCAGTTGGGTAAGGGCAGGCAGGCGAGGCCCAGTTTTCGTTATTGGGCCAGGCTGACGGTCCAACCCACTAGAAGTAAGGGGCTTGGTTTGGGCCTGTTTGTTGATTTTTGTGGCCCTTTCCGCGACCCTTGTCTTTGTTATTATTGCCGCGACCTCTGCAACCACGGCCTCCATCGCGGGACTGCTGCTGCTGGTGGTCTTGCGGTGGTGACGGGGTGGTGTTGGTCGCCGGTGGTGCCATCCCGTCAACGGCTAACGCCTTTTGATTATGCTCCTCTTGTTTAGCACGTCGGGTTTCTTCCAACAATAGTTGTGATCGTGCCTTGGTGAAACTTGGTAGTGGGTCGGCCTGTTGAATCATTGTTGCAAGCGTATCGTATTCACATTTTGGTAAGCCAACAACTAATTGAAGTACCATCTTGGTTTCAGAAACAGATGTCCCGACGTTGGACAGTTGGTCGGCTATGGTTTTCAGTTGTTTGCAATATTCGGACATGTTATTAAAATACCCGAGACGCGTATTGTTGAATTGCTCCTCCAAATACACGGTCCGAGTATTTTTATTGTCCTGAAAGATTTCTTCCAACCGAACCCAAAGGTCACGTGCCGTAGCACATATTTTCATGATAGTACACAACAAGTCTTTTAAGATGGTGCAGTATATCCATTGTTTGACGATGGCGTCAAGGTGACGCCATGTTGATTCGGCGATATCGGTGGGATGAAGAACATAGTCATCAATATGGCCGAGCACGTTGTACGCACATGCATGAATATAGAACAGTTCTGTCCACATGGAATATTGACAGTCTTCTTGGTCAAGAATTATAGGGATATACTAGAATTCTTGATGTTGGTAACGGTGAAAGCCGGGTGAAAAGAAGACGTTGATCGTTGAGAGGGGTTGTCAAAAGTTCCAGTGGAGGAACCAGAATTTGTAGGGGAAGACATGGTGGCAGCCGGTCTTGCCGTCGATCGAAGGGAAAAATCGAGAGAGATGGGGTCGGCGGTTGTTTTCGAGAGACAGAAGAGTAGAGATTAAGGTTAGGCTCTTGATACCATGTAAGATAGAATAATTTTCCTTGGAGATTCCTTTCATTATTCACAATATATATAAGTGTACAGAGGTTTATTCCTAATACAGTAAGAATCCTAACTTACCTTAAATATACATATATCATAATTATAAAATATTCTGTGAATATTCGCTAATAATTACTCGCATTAATATTTTAGTCCAATTTGAGGAAACAATTTGGAAAGGCAAGCTTGAATGTCACACGCTTGCATAATTCTTATAAGATAAGAGAAATATCGTTAACATGAGAAACACTACAGTTATACCAACTTTGGAGAACAATATCTTTAACTGGTACTTGTTGGTTATAAAGGATGCAGGAAACAGAAATTACAAGTAACTGCTAATGTAAGAATTGAAATTACAATTCAACTAGAAACTGTTTTCTGTTTTTGGTGTATGCTGAGTCGAGTGTGGCACTCTGTCTTTAAGACAATATTGCCCCGTATGTATCCTTTATACATCCTGTACAACTGTCTCCCAATATAAAACAACAAATGAACACTTGAGCAAAGGAAACTCAAATGCTTCCATAAAGAATTTTGAGTAATGAAATGATGCTTGGAAGTTGTAGGAAGAACTGTTTCTGCTTGTGTATTTTCGTGTAGTGTAAAGTATGCTCAACAATGGTGCAAGGGGTGGTTTATATAGGTGAGGGAGAGGCTGTTTAACTGCCTCCATAAGTGCCATTACTGGCCAAGTAATGACCATTATTGGCCAAGTAATGACCATTATGGAGGTAGTAATACCACCAAAATAAATGGTGAAAAGAGGAACGGATTTGGCCATTATAGGAGTAATTCAGCCAAAATAAATGGCTGAATTGAGTGTTGTGGCGTTTCTGATCTTCTCTGCCCATTCTGACTTTCTGGAAACTTCATGGACCAAACTGTACATCTTGAAACTTCATGGACTAAACTGTACATCTTGAAACTTCAGGGACTAAACTGTACATCTTGAAACTTCAGGGACCAAACTATACATATGAAAGAATTCTGGTCCAAACTGTACATCTGGCAAAGTTCTCTGGCCCAAAAAGATAATATCAGAAGACCCACAGCGACAGTCTGGAACAGGACGGGCGGGCGGTGGCGCGCGTGTGGGCTTTCCTCGAACCGAAGCACATCTAGGTCCTCCCTCCTTTAAACACATGAGATACCCCTTGGGGTCCCAAACCCCAAACCAATTTTGAGTCTTATATACACAACAATTCTTTTTTCCTCTACCGATGAGGGAGAATTGAACCCAACCACACTTTTTCATGCTTGAAACACCTCACTTCGTGAACCAATATCTCTTTCATTTCTCAATGAAATTTGACGATTCTTGGCCCTACGGTTATCTACGTACTCAGTAGATCATGCACGTGTGAAGAACCGGATTCTCCAACATGCGTAACACTAGTGTTTAAGCCATTAAAGTTGGTCGGTCGCAACTCCCGCCAAAGACTAATTTCCAACAGTAATTTGTTGCAGAAATGTCAATTAACAAAGTGACGCTTAACATGATGATGCTTGCCAAACTTACTTCCATTCTCACCAATATTTCTGCGTGTCTTTAATTTTCTTTCCAAACACAAGATTCTTTGGAAATTAATCTTTGGTTAACAATGTGAATGAGTAGTAATTATATAGCTTAGTACATTGACTAACATTTCCAATGTTACAAAAAAGATGGCGTCGAGTTGAATTTAGTATGGGTTTGAACTCTTTACTCTAAACAATAGTAGTATCACCACATGTACAACAGTTAGAGCAGTTGATGAGATATACATCTTCATGATTGTAAAAGTTGGCTACTGAAGATGCGATAATTTGAAAACATTACTCTCAAAATATGTGTAGACTTTAGGTGCATATAGTGTATAATTCACTAGCTAACGTAAGCATTAAAATCCAAAACAAAAATTTTAGATGACTTTGAAAGAATAATTTAATTGTCAAAAGGGATCATTAAACTTTAAATGGATATTCTGATCTTTCAACCTTTACTTTAAACTTTTCCACTTTATAATAACCAACTAGTTTCGATTTTCGATGCTATCAATGTTATACTAAAAAGAAAGTTCTTATTATCATGTAATCATTGAGCATCTAAAATTAATATAATTGAATATTTTTTAAATTCCTTCAAAGACGATTAATAAATAAATTTAGTTAGATATTGTTTTTGTTCAAAATTTTATAAATGAATTATGTATGAGATCTCATGCTATATAATATTCTTTTCTGTTCTCTAGCTATATTTTATGTATGAAATCATATAAAGAAATGAAATTTTATCATTCAAAAAGTAGTCAGATTGATTGTTTGCTGTGGGTTCGACTTTTAATATGTTCAGCTAATTTTACTCAGATTTTCGTTCTTAGCTTCCCGTGCGGTTCAATCTTTCTGCATGAATTACTATAGAAAAGCAAATGTTGGTATATATACTTTTTTTTGGTAAATCGGAGGAAATTTTATAAGGAAATGCAGGAAATTGAAGGTAGTTTTTTTTACAGAACGGAGACAGATCTAAACGATGCTATCTGTAAGGAGTCTTTGTTTAAGTGTCGTACAACAAACGGAGGCGGATTATATTCCAAAAAGTAGTTTCTTCCATAGCTAGCTCATGTGAGGCAGTGAGCTCCCATAGCCGGCTAATTGACGTGCCACTGTGCTAGCTTCACGGTGTATGTAGTATATATATAAGACAGTGGAATAGTTGTTAGAGAATTAAAGCTTCTGGCTCTTAAGTTGTCTTCTTGGGATACTGTTGCTCTCAAACGCACACGTAAGTATACGTGATCGACAAATAATATAGAATTTTGAAGTCTAGATAACGTACCCACATAGACTTGTACTTTTCTACTGTTTAACTAATTCAAACTCGTTCGTACTATTTAAGAGAGTAAAAATCAAGGTGTTTTGTAAAACTAACTATGACTGAAAGAAATAAGTAAGATTGAATAATTTTGTGACTGAGACAATTGAGACTAATGTAAAGAATGGATCTTGGGCCTAATTCAACCCCAAAAGCTAGCTTGTAGGGTGATGATTGTCCAAGACATATAAGGAGTGCATGTTCTCATTCCATTTTCGATGTGGGACTCTTAACACTCCCCCGCACGCCCAGACCTCGTTAACTGGAGCATGACCAATATAATTTGGGGGCCCAACATCGGTGAATAAAAAAATTAGAATGAGCATGGCTCTGATACCATGTAAAGAATGGATCTTGGGCCTAACTCAACCCCAAAAGCTAGCTTGTAGGGTGAGGATTGTCCAAGTCCATATGAGTCCATGTTCTCATTCCATTTCCGATGTGGGACTCTTAACAACTAAGACTGTAAGATTTATCAGATGATGATGGAATCCAGAGTCATGACTTTCGACAATCCAGTTAGTCTTCCGACAGTTCTACCTATTTCGATTTCCTGGGTTACTAGTTGACGGGTTAATTTTAACTTTATGAGTATCTTCCGAGTTGCTCACAAGCCTGTAGATGCTACTATAACGCCTATATCCCTATGATCGTCATCGGTAACAAGAACACGTTTATATCTCCGTATTCAACTAAGCAAGGCTAAAATGTATATTCTTATCCTCAGTAGCGAAACGTATAAATACGAACAAGCCAAATTTATTCTTATTACGCATGCAAATTCCCTATCCGTAGTTCAATTCACACGCCACAAATAGTGTTCAACTATTTCGTCAAATAATCAAACAATTAAGCTCAAGAATAAATAAGCAACCCAATAATGGAAATCTAATACGCAAAAACTATTATTAAACCAACATTCATGTCTTTGCCATAATCCCAAAAATTAAGGAAATTATCTATTCATAATTCGAGAAGAAGAACTAGAATTCATGAAATAATCTAGGGTTTATGCATAGAAAATAATAAAACTAAAGAAAAAACAATAAGGGCGGCTTACAAGTCTAAAAAATAGCACAACACATGTTTACAATGATTAAAGATGTCTATTTATAGTGTAGGAAAAAAATTAGAATAAGTTGGCCAAATCCCAAACGAATTGGGAAAACTGGGCCGTCTTGTGCCTTGCTAGCGCGCCGCGTGACCAAAGCCAAAAGTGGCTTGTGCTTTGCTTGGGCGATGCCTGCCCAAAGCCCAAATATCAGGTTTCATAAATTCTTGACCAGAGAGCAGTTCCTTGCTCGATGGATGCGCGATGCACGCCCAAAGCCTGAGATCTTCCAGTCTTTCAGTTTTCTTCTTTAAGTGTTGAACTCATTTCTCGTCAAGTTGCCCAAGTTCCATATGCCTCGAAAATCATCCAAACTTGCTCGGTTTTCATTCATTTGTTATCGTCGTACCTAAACACACAAAAGTACGAACATAAACCCGAATACAATGATTTTACCATAGATAAAGCGATTAAAGTACTAAGAACTAGAGGCAAAGTGATACGAAATAATGATATTTATGCCAAATATCACCACCCCCTTAGACTTTGCTCGCCCTTGAGCAAACACTTATGACCAACCTATCAAGTTTTAACCATACCACTCAAACAAGTTACTCAGGCTTCGGCTAATATGGCAATTTCAAAATATTTCAACAATCATGTAATGAGTCAAAAACTTATGAAAGTCATGGCAAAGTTTAAAATTCTAATTTTCATTACCAACAACCAACCATCTCAAAAATACATTACTATTAGGAACATATGACTCAACGGCACCACTTAAAACAATGCAATCATGCTACTTTATCAAGAATCCAATATTTCACCACTTTATTGCCAACTATGTGCCCTCACCGAAAGAGAGTTGTCCATATTTCACAAGAATCAAATAGAATATATATCAATGGGCAGAAATTCAACAAATACGTTCACTCTCACAAAGAGCATCACATGCCAAATACGACGAACCATAAGCTTGCCTGTAGTATAACCGCTTCACTAATACAAGTATGTTGAACCTAGGATCAAGTAGGACTTAAGGGGTTGTATGTAGGCTAAGGAACGGGTAGGACATATTTAGATAATAGTGACTAAACTCCCTAAGAAATTTAATACACACAACACTTAAGCATTTTTCACACTTCTTTACCAATCCCTAACAACATCAACCAACACACAAATTTTCCAAATCACACCCCTTTGTCTTTTTTATTTAAGCACCACCTTGTTGACAACACACGTTAGAAGGAAATTTTTTCTCGATGAATAACTTCAAAATATTTTTAATTTTTTTTCCAGAGTTTCATATTTTAACCTTTCTCTTTTTTTTTTCTCAATTCCCAACTAATCAAGTGTACTTTTTCTTTTCATTCGGTGTCCCAATAGACTTCACTAGATCTCAACCAATAACCAATCCCTTTTTTTCTTCACATCCCAACTCCCATCACATAATTAATTAAAGTGCTCATAGAGTACATGGGGTCAAAAATCAAGCTAATTAGGATGAAAGGGTATGGCTCATCGACTGCTATCAAAGAAAAGACTAAAGGCTCAACGGAGTTAACTAGGATAATATATAATATTGGTAGGATAAGACAATTTAGGCTATTTAGGCTAACAAAGAAACACCTCTATCACTTCCTAAGTTAACAACTTCATTTCGCTTCACAAATACACAAGGCAAGTTCTAGACATCAATGCAAGGCATGAATTAAACAACATATATCCTCACACACACATGGCACATAATCAACGCAAGAGGGATCCATATCGTCCCTCGAATCAAGCAACATAAATATCAACAATGCCAAGTGGATCATAAATGAGTCAAACAAAATACAACTTAAGTGTTTCGAGAAAGGTTATGTATTTTCACGTCATGCTTTCACAAAATAAATCAAGAATCACTCATATGCCAATATTTTACCTAACCCGAGTACCTAGCATTTGAATGGCCTTAACCTATGGACTAAAAAGAAAAATCTAATTTCACCCGGATCAAAGACCCCCCCCCCCGGAAAAGAACCGATACCATAAGAAAATCCAAGGGGGCGGATGATGTATGCCACTAATGAGGGACTTAAAAGAAAATAAAAAAACCAAAATGTTTTGAAATTTTTCATTTTTTCTAATTTTTTTCCGACACTAAGACTCAAACCTACCTAAAGAAAAATTCTACGACATATTTTATCATCATTCTCAACCTCAAAATGTTGTTACAAAAATCGAGACGTATTTCCCACCCCACACTTAAAACAAGCAGTGCCCTTAATGCATCTACAATCAAAATAAATAAAGCAAGATAAGAAATACCCCTTGAGGCCCTCTAGGGCTTAGCTAGTAGCATAATTCTCAACATCAAGGGTCGGGACGACCCCACACTTATGCTCAAAGATGCTCCTCAGCTTCAACTTTGGGTACTCAGACTTCCCGTAATCTGCAAAATAAAAAAAAATAAAACAAAACGTAACACTATAAAAATAAAAATAAAATAAAATATAATAAATTACAAACTGTCTTGCCTCCCATCCACCGCCTGATTTAATGTCGCGGCACGACACAATCACTTTCACTACTTTTCGTTCCACTTTGAGGATATGAATTGCGCCCCCAATTTTGCATCAAATTTTCTGTCACGTTCCTGGGGGCGGTGGTGTGAAAATAAAGGAACCAAGCAATAAATATTTCATCTTGCACTTCTTGCCCCTAAAGTGAGGTATGTTGTTTTGTCTGTTTGGTGTGGCAAATTTTAGAATGTAAGGGTCTTGTTCTTTATCTATACATCTCTTCAAAGGATCGATCTCCATGTATCCATCCAAACATAATGTAGAAAAATGTTTAGAATGAGGACCATGTCACGACCCAAATCGAAGGGTCATGATGGGCACCCGGACCTTACTAGCCAAGTACCACTAATCATATATTTAACATCTAACCATAATTAATTATGGGCCACGAGGGCCATCACAAAGTACCTTGCAGACTCATAGAAATGGTAAACTGGAAAGGAGCTATGTAAAATCTTACAAACAGAAGAACCCAACCTATGTATATCTATATACTAAGGCCGACAAGGCCATACACGACTACTATATACAAGACATCTGTCTATAAGCCTCTAAAGAGTATGTGACATCATAAGGTCGGGACAGGTCCCTACCATACCCATATGCATATGCAAAAACACCGTACCAATATTAGACTCCAACTCCAGGACAAGTGGAGTGCTTTGATATCAGCTGAACCAGCAACCTACTAGTGCGAATCGTCACCCTATCTACCTGAGCCTGCGGGCATGAAACGCAACGTCCCCTGACAAAAGGGACGTCATCACGAATAATGTACCGAATATGTAAAGCATGAATAATATTATAAATCTATAAACTGTAAGGAAAGGCATAAAAGAAATATAAAGCGACAAGCTGTAAATGAAAACATGAGTAACCTGAATGCCATATGAGTTGGATAATGAAAATCAAATACAACTTGTCCGGATAGGCCTTCACTTTTATAAACTATCCTCGTCTTATAGTGAGAGGTGTATAACATATCACTACCCCTAGGTATTCTTTAAGGTGTATGTGCGGATATGAAGTACTATTAAAATATCGACTTATGCATGTGTTGCTGAATGCGCAACCCGATCTATTATATGTATATGTTGCGGAACGTGCAACCCGATCTATTATATGTATATGTTGTGGAACGTGCAACCCGATCCAATATATTTATATGTATATATGTTGCGGAACGTGTAACCTAATCCAATATATTTATATGTATATATGTTGCGAAAGGTGAAACCCGATCCAATATATTTATATGTATATATGTTGCGAAACATGTAATCCGATCCAATATATTTATATGTATATATGTTGCGGAACGTGCAACCCGATCCAATATATTATATGTATATATGTTGCAGAAAGTGCAACCCGATCCAATATATTTATATGTATATATGTTGTGGAATGTGCAACCCGATCCAATATATTTATATGTTGCGGAACGTGCAACCCGATCCAATATATTTATATGTATATATATTGCGGAACGTGCAACCCAATCCAATATATTTATATAACTAACATATAAACAAACCTTTCGTTATGAGTCAATAAGACAAGATATACATGAATCAATAAGCTTCTTCAATAGAATGAAGGGCATCTACATTTCTGGCTTTAGAGAGTAGAGTTACTTTGGACGGACATTCACTTACGTTTGTTTCATTACGGGTCATGTCAAAAGAAGGAAGAGTAGTCTTAACATACCTTTAGTGTCGATTCTACCGATGGTGATGAACTTAACCTCTTCACACGTTAATATCAATAAGTGGAGGTAAGACCTTAATTTCACCCTTGAAATCTTAAAATCCTTGCTGGGAAATTTATGAATTTTCTCCAAAAAAAAAAACAAATGGAGTTGGCCGAGTGCTCCAAATGGTGTAAATAGCTACTTCATTTTGGTACTTTGCCAAGGGAATATGGTAAAAGAGATATAGGTATATATGTGTATTAGTCTGCAACTATTTCATATACAAACCCATCCATTGACACATGGCCCTCCCTACCTAGCTCACTTAATTAGTGTACTAATCTAATGACTATTTACATGTACACACCAATATACACGTATCTCAAGTCAATTTAAGTTGTCCTTATCCAAAATATAAGTTTAATCATCTATTTTAGTGGTTTCCGCTTAGTATAATGATTATAATTAACCTTCCATTAACTTAATGCTTCCATATTAATATTAGTTAATTAGAAATTACGCATAGTAATAAACATGCTTTGAAAATAGGAATGAATAACATGAACATCTAACTACTAAGAATAGAATCATTTGTGGGACAATATTACGTTTACGTTTCGTAAATAGAACATGTCAAAAGAAGGAAGGATTTGCCTTAACATACCTTGGTCTAATATTCCGTGTGACTACAATGAGTCAATCCTTCTGTTATACGCTTAACCTTAAATACTCATACGAGCCCGTAAAAGATTGTAGATGACGAACTGTGTCTTGGTTGCCCTCTTTCCAACTCTTCGTACTGTTACTTCGTTAAAAAGTAATGTTCAATCTTATTGGCATTGATAAGAATTACATTTTATTTTTCAAAATTGGAACCAATCTTGCCTGCGTGAAATTTCTTTCCAATAAGCATGAGATCTTCCATAAAAATGCTAAGATGTTAACATTTATATGACTTCTATATAGCCAAGATGTTTCAGCATGATCTTCATTAGACACAATTCATGAAAATGAGATAATGGTGCTTAAAGTGTATTTTTACTCTTTCTACGTGTATGATTTTATGGCAACTTATGCCTTGTCATCAAAATATTTCCTTTATAAGATTATGTGCATGAATACCTCATGTCCTTTCCTGCCACGTCAAAGACCCATATGGGCTGGTCCATCTGGTGTTTTCCACCAATATTAATTCATTTATTGTCATACACTACAATTCCCCATTTAACCAATTATACACATAATTAATTATTGATCATAATTTACTTAAATAGTAATTATTTTAGCACCCTTCATATATCCATTATCATAGTCATGTGATATAACATCAATCCGTAGCCTCTTTTGGTAAACATAAAATATTATTTCTAGTCATCGTTGTCACACTTTTTAAGTCATAAATTATTTCGGGACCGCATCCTTTTATATACTAAGCTCTTGATGTGAATACCTAAGTATAGCAAAATTTCCCCGGGACTCAGGTCTACTTACATATGTTTAGCAATTCAAACCATGGCCCGAAAGTACGGGGTGTTACATTCTTTCCCCCTTAGAAACATTCATCCTCGAATGTTGGAGCAATTCAAACCATGGCCCGAAAGCCTGTTCCACCCCTGAATCAGTCGTTTGTCAAAGCATATGCCGCTCAGGAGTCAAAGGAGGATGATGCGGACGACCTCGCGGAAGGACTCAAAAGCCTTTTCTTTGCAGAAGAAGAAATAGAATGCAATGTAATTCTGGATGATTTTGATGAAGGCCCAACTATTTGGGATGCAGAACACGGAGATATTTTGAAAAATTGGACCTGTGCCCCGGCCCTGTTTCTCCGGGAAGCTTGGTAGAAATTACCTTAGTATTTTATGAAACAATGCGATTCTAATTGAGGCTGGAATCACATCTATGCATTTTAATACGTTTTGCCTCCATCTTTTGAAAGCTTAAATGACAAATCCACATTGCTTTTGCTATTTTAAAATTTATTTTGTTTACTAATTTTCTTTTCTCTTTCAGCATGCAAACTAATAAATCTGTCGATAATGTGAATGTGACATGTAATGAAACAAACAAACAGAATCCAAACAATGAACATGACTTCGAAGAGTATGAGGAAGACTCGCAGCCAGAAGAATTGACAGAGGAATTGGAAAATTTTGAGAATAAACCAAAGCCAAATTTAGATGAAACTGAGGCAGTAAATTTGGGGGATGCAGAAAATGTGAAAGAAACAAGAATTAGCGTCTATCTGAACGCCCCACAAAGGAAAGAACTGACGGATCTTTTGAGGCAATATATCGACGTATTTGCTTGGTCTTATGACGAGATGCCAGGATTGAGCACGGATATTGTTTCGCATAGATTGCCTATCGATCCATCCTACCCTCCGGTGAAATAAAAACCAAGGAAAATCAAGCCTGATTTGAGTTTAAGGGTCAAGGAAGAGGTGTCCAAGCAATTCGACGCAAAGGTCATTCGAATCACAAGATACCCAACTTGGTTGGCCAACATTGTACCTGTACCAAAGAAAGATGGAAAGATACGAGTGTGCGTGGATTATTGGGATCTCAACAAGGCCAGCCCGAAGGATGACTTCCCTCTTCCAAATATTCACATACTCATTGACAACTGTGCGAAGCATGAATTGCAATCATTTGTTGATTGCTTCGCTGGTTACCACCAAATCTTGATGGATGAAGAAGACGCAGAAAAGACAGCATTCACTACACCTTGGGGAGTATACTGTTACCGGGTAATGCCGTTCGGACTCAAGAATGCAGGTGCCACCTACATGAGGGCCATGACTACCATTTTCCATGATATGATCCACAAAGAAATTGAGGTCTACGTGGATGGCGTTATTATCAAGTCGCGAAGGACTTCAGATTACTTGACAGATTTAGAGAAGTTTTTTGACCGACTGAGGTGGTATAACCTAAAATTAAATCCCGCAAAGTGCGCATTTAGTGTCCCTGCTGGGAAGCTGTTAGGTTTCATCGTAAGTAGAAGGGGTATTGAATTGGACCCCTCGAAGGTAAAAGATATTCAAGACTTGCCTCCTCCAAAGAGTCGAAAGGACGTAATGAGTTTCCTTGGTCGCCTCAACTACATCAGCAGGTTCATAGCACAATCAACAGTGATATGCGAGCCAATATTCAAGCTACTGAAGAAAGACGCTGCTACCAAATGGACATCGGATTGCCAGCAAGCTTTTGATAGAATCAAAGAATACTTGTCTAACCCACCTGTTTTGGTGCCTCCAGAACCCGAAAGGCCATTGCTGTTATATCTGTCTGTGTTAGAAAATGCATTTGGATGCGTGCTGGGACAACATGACGAAATAGGAAAGAAGGAGCAAGCTATATACTACTTAAGCAAGAAGTTCACACCTTACGAAGCTCGGTATACTTTGCTGGAACGCACTTGTTGTGCCTTAACGTGGATTGCAAAAAAGTTTAGACATTATCCGTCTGCATATACCACTTATCTCATCTCAAGGATGGACCCGCTCAAATACATCTTTCAGAAGCCCATGCCCACTGGGAAGCTTGCAAAGTGGCAAATCTTGCTAAGTGAGTTTGATATCATATATGTCACCCAAAAGGCTATCAAAGGAGAAGCACTAGCCGACCATCTCGCTGAAAACCCCGTGGATGAAGAATACATGCCTCTCCGGACTTATTTTCCGGACGAGGAGGTATTGTTTGTTGGAGAAGACATCTCAGAAGAGTACCCGGGTTGGAGAATGTTCTTCGACGGAGCTGCAAACTTCAAAGGAGTTGGTATTGGAGCAGTTTTGATTTCAGAATCAGGTCAACACTGCCCAATTTCGGCAAAACTCTGATTTCCATGCACCAACAATATGGCGGAATATGAAGCTTGTATACTCGGACTTAGAATGACCGTTGATATGAACATTCAAGAATTATTGGTTATAGGTGATTCAGACTTATTGATTCATCAGGTGCAAGGAGAATGGGCGACCAAGAACGGGAAGATACTTCCTTACCTGCATTGCGTGAAAGAATTATGCAAAAAATTCAGCAAGATAGAATTCAAGCATATCCCACGAACTCAAAACGAGTTCGCTGATGCTTTGGCAACACTGTCCTCCATGATTCAACATCCGGATAAGAACTACATTGATCCCATCAAGGTGAGCTTATCGGATCAGCCGGCCTATTGTTTCAATATAGATGGAGAGTTGGATGGAAAGCCTTGGTACCACGACATTAAGAGATATCTCAAGATATGTGAATATCCAGAAGGCATAACCAGTATACAAAAGAGGACACTTAGGAGGTTAGCAAACCATTTCTTCCTAAACGGAGAAATCCTTTATTGGAGGACTCTAGATCTCGGTTTGTTAAGATGTGTTGATGCCCGAGAGGCAAGCAGTTTAGTTGAAGAGATACACGGAGGCACGTACAGGCCTCACATGAATGGCTTCACTTTGGCAAAGAAGATTCTAAGAGTAGGATACTTTTGGATGACCATGGAAACAGATTGCATCCACTTTGTGCAAAGATGCCATCGATATCAGATTCATGGCGATCTAATAAAGATGCCTCCTAACGAACTTAATGTGACGAGCTCTCCTTGGCCATTCGCAGCTTGGGGCATGAATGTCATTGGCCATATTGAACCTGCCGCATCAAATGGACACAGGTTTATTCTAGTGGCAATTGACTATTTCACAAAGTGGGTTGAAGCATCGTCCCACAAGTCAGTAACAAAGAAAGCGGTAGTTGATTTTGTCCGCAATAACATCATTTGTCGATTTGGAATCCCTGAGTCGATTATAACAGACAATGGAGCTAATCTCAACAGTAATATGATGAATGAGATATGCGAAAAGTTTAAGATCACTCACCGCAATTCCACTCCATACCGACCTCAGATGAACGGAGCAGTCGAAGCAACCAACAAAAATATCAAAAGAATACTACGAAAGATGATTGATAATTACAAGCACTGGCATGAGCATTTGTCCTTTGCACTTTTGGGATATCACACTACAATCAGGACTTCTACTGGGGCAACGCCGTATCTATTGGTCTATGGAGCAGAAGCTGTGTTACCAGCAGAAGTGGAAATACCATCTTTGAGAGTTATCCAAGAAGCCGAGCTGAGCAAAGCGAAATGGATACAGAATCGGTACGAACAATTGATCTTTGATTGATGGCGATTGAACGCGATGCATCACGGACAACTTTATCAAAACAGAATGGCCAAAGCTTTCAACAGGAAAGTAAAACCAAGGACTTTCGAACCGGGACAATTGGTGCTAAAACGCATATTCCCGCACCAAAATGAAGCTAAAGGAAAATTCGCACCTAACTGGCAAGGGCCTTATATGGTTCACCGGGTGTTAACTGGAGGAGCACTAATTCTAGCTGAAATGGACGGTGAAGTATGACCAAAAGCTATCAACGCAGATGCAGTGAAAAGATACTACATTTAGGATTTTTCTATGTAATGCATTTCTTATGTTGTAAAAGTTGCGCTCCCTGGCGGGATACGCGAAGAACCCATGTCGGGTTCCGTTCCCTAGATTGCAAATTTCCCCAAAAAACACATTTCTTTGTAACATGAACTACGTTATGATCTGATTCCCTCGGCGGGATACGTAGGCGGCCACATCGGCTTCAGTCCCATTTTAGAAAATCCTTACAATCCCCTTTTGCTTGTAATGAACTACGTTATGACCTGATTCCCTCATGGGGATACATAGGCGGCCTAAATTGGCTTCGGTCCCACCATTAGGAAATCTTTTTACTTTATCTCACACATGACACAATGCACCCATCTGATCACCCTGATAGGGCAGGCAAACAATCTACACAAGACTCGGTTGTCCGTTCAAAAGATCATCATTCTCACATATGGGAAATTGGGGCATTTTTTAAGGGATCACTGCCAGAGGACGCCGATAAACATGGAAAAACATCGGCAAACTAAGTCTTCAGCCAGAAGAATTTTGGATAAGACGTTTGCTTTGTTTCACCGCATGTCACTATTCGACAGACATTTACATATATGCATACTTTCTTATAAGCAAATTATTTTCAACAAACATTTTCGTTAGAGTTCAACAGAATTTTACCGATATGCATACTTGTTATAAACAAATTGTTTTCGACAAATGTTTTCATTAATGGCTATCCAATACGGGGTGCTAGAAAGGGGCTACAGGTCCAGGTTAGTAGGACATGCAAATACCAAGGCCAAAGCTACAAAGTCAACGCGAATCAACTCCCCCCTCCCAAAACTCATAAATTTACTTGAGTATAGGTTCTTCAGGTCGAAAACAGCAGGGAAGCTGCAACATTTATGTGCAAATTCGCAAGGGGCCTCCGCATCGCAACTCACTACAAGGATCACTTTCCTGTTTGGAGATTGTACAAAAGACGTCATGCTAAACTACATATTCCCAAGCGTGTTATGTCCATGCGAAGAACGGTATTTTGACTTACAGGGTCGCATTCTCATCTACTCAACTTTTGCATCGCTTATGTCCACGCATTAACTTTTCATGGCATAACAGTTTCGACCTTAGGGTCACACTCTGCATTACGTCAATACGACGACATAAATCAGGCGCCCACCTCGTAATGCGGGTATTTTATTTTTAAATCAGGCGCCCACCTCCTAATGCGGGTATTTCATTTTAAATCAGGCGCCCACCTCCTAATGCGGGTATGTTTTAAATCAGGCGCCCACCTTCTAATGCGGGTATTTCATTTTAAATCAGGCACCCACCTTCTAATGCGGGTATTTTATTTAAATCAGGCGCCCACCTCCTAAAGCAGATATGTTATGTAAATCAGGCGCCCACCTTCTAATGCGGGTATTTCATTTTAAATCAGGCACCCACCTTCTAATGCGGGTATGTTTTAAATCAGACGCCTACCTCCTAATGCGGGTATTTCATTTCAAATCAGGCGCCCACCTCCTAATGCGGGTATGTTTTAAATCATGCGCCCACCCTCTAATGTGGGTATTTCATTTTAAATCAGGCGCCCACCTTCTAATGCGGGTATTTCATTTTGAATCAGGCACCCACCTTCTAATGCGCGTATGTTTTAAATCAGGCGCCCACCTCCTAATGCGGGTATTTCATTTCAAATCAGGCGCCCACCTCCTAATGCGGGTATGTTTTAAATCAGGCGCCCACCCTCTAATGTGGGTATTTCATTTTAAATCAGGCACCCACCTTCTAATGCGGGTATTTTATTTAGGCGCCCACCTCCTAATGCGGGTATGTTATGTAAATCAGGCGCCCACCTTCTAATGCGGGTATTTCATTTTAAATCAGGCGCCCACCTTCTAATGCGGGTATTTCATTTCGAATCAGGCGCCCACCTCCTAATGCGGGTATTTCGTTTTAAATCAGGCGCCCACCTCCTAATGCGGGTATGTTTTAAATCAGGCGCCCACCTTCTAATGCGGATATTTCATTTAAATCAGGCGCTCACCTTCTAATGCGGGTATTTCGTTTTAAATCAGGCACCCACCTCATAATGCGGGTATGTTATTTAAATCAGGCGCCCACCTCCTAATGCAGGTATGTTTTAAATCAGGCGCCCATCTCCTAATGCGGGTATGTTTAAATCAGGCGCCCACCTTCTAATGCGGGTATGTTTTAAATCAGGCGCCCACCTTCTAATGCGGGTATGTTTTAAATCAGGCGCCCACCTTCTAATGCGGGTATTTCATCTTAAATCAGGCGCCCACCTCCTAATGCCGGTATTTTATTTTAAATTAGGCGCCCACCTTCTAATGCGGGTACTTTATTTTAAACCGGCGCCCACCAACGACGTCGTCTGCACAACATTTAAGCAATGACATCATTTCAACTTACAAAGTCATATTCTCACATACATATCTTATGCAACAGTTATGCACTAACCTTTATCTTAGCTCTAGTCTACAGGAACTTGAATCAGCGGGAGCTTTTAGCACAACGTGGAACTATATCTTACGGCGAACCAAGGCAATTTGGTCAACGACCTACTTCGAACGTCGATCCGCTCTTTCCCAATAGTTCTATTACATCTGCGACCAGTGTCATCATAACTCGACACTGGGGAAATATTTCTTGAATCTACACCAACTTTTTCAATAACTTCTTTCCCCCTGGGATCCTATTTCTACCATGCATGCCTAATCTTCCTTCAAGTCCCGTTGATCAGGACAAAATTGGCTACTCAGCCAACTTCTTTGGCCGAAAACTCTTTCATCGTCTCCGGCCAAAAAGGGGCATCTGTTGACACCCAATTTTGTCCCGTCTTTTCCAATTTATTTGCAATTTTTAAATATTTTTAACACAAAAAAAACAATTTTAATCTATATACATACATGCGTGTATATATATTATTATTCTCTTATTGTTATTATTATTCACATTTTTACTATCATTTGCATTTTTTATCATAATCATAAATTTTATCCGAAAATTCTATGTTATTTTATTCTCAATTGCATCGCATTTCCATTTTTTATTAAGCATTAAACATTTCACAAATATTATATTTTTTATTATTATCACATCGTTATATTCTTATTTTTTATAATTTACATTTTTTCTTTAATGCATTTTTAATATTAAACCCCTTTTATATTCTAAACCCATAACTCTTTTTTTTATTCCCCAACCCAAAACAATTTCTACATAACCCAAAACAATACAACTTCCCCTTTTATTTTCAGCCCAACCGGCCAGCCCAAAACCGAAGCCCAACAACCATCTTTAATCTCCCCTCACCCAAAATAAATCAAAACCCACAAAACAAAACAAACCCCCAATTTTCGGCCCACACGAAAACAAGCCCAAAGCCAAACTCCCCAATTAAATACCCATTTCCCCTAAGCCAATTCCCATTCCCTTATAACCCCAACCCAATAATTCGCCGGCCCAGCCATACCAGCCCACCACATCGTCCAACCCGACCCATCCCAATTCTTTATACCCATTCCCCTTTTATTCCCTTAAACCAAACACCTCCCCTACCAAACGAAAACCCTAAACCCTTCTCTACATCGTCCAACCCGCACGCCACCCCTACACCACACCCTGCCTCTCCCGTCACCTCACCACCAAACCCTGACACCACCACACCCCTCCCATCACTTCACCATACCCTATTCCCCCAAAATCCGCTTTCAAAATTCAGATTTTTTTTGCCTTTAATTCAAATTTCAAACTCGTTCTTGGGGGGGAAATCCACCTATAAATATCCCCCTTGTTCTTAATTTTTTGGGGGGTCCAAAAATCTATCTTTGAAAGGGGATTTCTTATAGAATTTTCGGGTCATTTTTAGGTCTGAAATTTAAGAAATCCGAAATCTCTTTAAAGGTTTGGCATTATATTTTGTTTGTGTTGTTATTCACTAAAAAAAATATCTGAAATCTTATAGGAACATTTCTTTGTTCTTGCATGTGTTCTTCAATTTAAGGATTCCGAAAAATAGGTCGAAATTATTGGTTTTTTTGTGTGTGGAAGAATCTGGAATTTTTTGCTATTTTCCCACTGTTTTTCGGGTTCACTGCCGGGTCGGGTCGGGTCACTGCCGAGTCGGGTCGGGTCACTCCGGGTCGGGTCAAACATCCGAAAATCAGAAAAACAGAGTCCTATTTCCAGAAAAATCAGAATTCAAAAAAAATCTACAACAAAAAATAGAATTCTAACATTTTCGGGCGGATTCGACGATTCAAAAAAACACCTCGGTTCGCTACCCGAAAAAGGTTAGATTTGTTCCAATTCTTCTATATTTCTTTAAGCTTATTTGATTGTATGTTTTTGTTTGATTTGGTATGATATTTTGCTAAGTAATGTAGCCTTGATTAATTAATATGGTAATGCGACGTTTTGCTTATAATTGTATATATGACGTTGGGATATTTCTGATTTGGAGTAGATATGTGATAGATGATATTGCCTCGATGTTTTGGTTAGCTAATTATTATCATTAGCTTTAGTAAGGTATCTTGGGTTCATTATTGAATGCAATATGGATAATGTAAGATTAATACGTGTTCGGAAGGGCTATGGCTTGATTAAATACTCTTAGGACACTTAGCGGATTGTTGATATTCAAATTTTTGTACGTTGTGTAAGTTGTTAGTTTGGTGGCTGCCTAATTAATAAAAAAAAATGAGCATACTTTAATTGATAAAAATGATGATATATATATATGTTATATTCTAGATTAATATGTGCAATTTTAAAGGGAGTATATTATCCATGTTTAATATAATAGTATGTGCGTTTGGTTTAAATTTATGAATGTCGTGTTTCTTTAAGATTAAGATGAGTTCAATGGAATTTATCATGTATGTTTACATAATTTATACATTGTTCTTCCTTGCCTCTTTTATTCTTGTTTAAATTTAGAGCCGGTTGTGTTAGTGTATATTCTTTCTCCGGCTACTTTAATGTGCCAAAAATCTGAAAAAATAATGTCTTAAGGATATGTAAAATATATGGCCATGAGTATTCATTCCTATGTATATTTAATGTTGTGTATTTCGTGTATATATATATTAGGAATATTCATGTGTTTGTATTTTCGTTCCGTCTACTAATCCTTTTCTTTTCTTTTATTTACATGAAATGCATCGGGAGTAACGAAGAGTTTCGTTATGAGACTCATCATGACTTCGTCCAAAATGAAGAACTACATCTATGTTCATTGCATTCCCCGCTCTCGGGACTTCAAAACAAATAGGGTGCCGATGATATTGTCATCCGTCCTAGCCGCTACTTCTATTTATTGTCTAATTTTGTCTTTCATTATTATTTGGGTTGTAATAATTACTTAATTATGTACCGTCATTAGAAGGCTTAGAATAGTTAGGCCGCGAATAGATGAATGAATAGGATAATCTAACTACCGTTAGTTTATTTCTTAGGCTCGTTTGAATTGGAAACCAACCGCTAGCTTTATTTGTTTAGAGCCGTATTGTGTGTTCCAAACTTAGCCTCTAGTTACTTTGTTCTATTTTTTTGGTTCATTATGCATGCTTTAATATCTTTCAAAAAAAAAAAAAATTGGCAATCTATTATTCGCTTTCTTTAATCCCTAAAAAATAAGGTTTGCATTTTTATCCAATTTGCAACATTGAAAGATTTTCATGAAATTTACTTTTATTATTAAATCGTCAAATACTTAATTTTGTAAACGAATGAATCTTATATCTATCTGTTATGAATAATGTCTTATAAAATGCATATCTTTCTCAACTCTATATATATATATTATAAATAATGCTTTACAAATTGTATGTTTTCCTACACACTTTATAAGTTATGTCATGCAAATACACCTTTTTTTTTACAAACTAACTCTTAACATAACCATACAATTTGGTAAAAATACATCCTTTTAAATCAAATTATTTGCCATATCCTTTCCTTAAACTTCATACCTTTTAAACATGCATCTTTTAGTATAATAATTAACCTGAGTTTGACCGGATAACCGCAAGTTAGCGGATCTTAAAGGATGCCTAACCCCTTCCCTTTAGGATAATAAAGAACCCTTACCTAGAATCTCACTAGTTTCGCAGACCTTAAAATTGGAGTTATTTTGCAGCATTTAGTTTAATATTTAGGTGTCCTAATTCACCGTAAAAAATATAATTAGGTGGCGACTCCTCAACCCTTTTACCCAGGAATCACCAATACGTCTGTGCTCCGCTTTGACCCGACCAGGTCAAAATAGGGCGCGACACATGACATCATAAGGTCAGGACAGGGCCTTGCCATACCCATATGCATATGCAAAAATGTAGTAACAATATTAGACTGCAACTCCGGGACAAGTGGAGTGGTCTGATATCAGCTGAACCATTAACCTACTAGTGCGAATCGTCACCCAGTCTACATGATCCTGCGGGCATGAAACATAACGTCCCCTGAAAAAAAGGACGTCAGTACAAATAATGTACCGAGTATGTAAAGCATGAATAACAATATGAATCTATAAACTATAAGGAAAGGCATAAACGCAATATGAAGCGACAAGCTGTAAATGAAAACATGAGCAACCTGAATGCCATATGAGCTGAATAATGAAACTCAAATACAACCTGTCCGGATAGGCCTTCACTTTTATAAACTATCCTCGTCTTATAGTGAGAGGTGTATAACATATCACTACCCCTAGGTATTCTTTAAGGTGTATGTGCGGATATGCAATGTCATGTAAATACCTACTTATGCATGTGTTGCGGAACGCGCAATCCGATCCATTATATGTATATGTTGTGGAACGTGCAACCCAATCTAATATATTTATATGTATATATGTTGCGGAACATGCAATAGGATCTAATATATTTATATGTATATATGTTGCGGAATGTGCAACCCAATCCAATATATATATATGTATATATATTGCGGAATGTGCAACCCGATCCAATATATTTATATAACTAACATATAAGCAGACCTTTCATTATGAGTCAATAAGACAAGATATACATGAATCAATAAGCTTCTTCAATAGAATGAAGGGCATCTACATTTCTAGCTTTCAGGAGTATAGTTACTTTGGACAGACATTCACTTACGTTCGTTTCATTATGGGTCATGCCAAAAGAAGGAAAAGTAGCCTTAACATACCTTTAGTGTCGATTCTACCGATGGTGATGAACTTAACCTCTTCACACGTTAATCTCAATAAGTGGAAGTAAGACCTTAATTTCACCCTTGAAATCTTAAAATCCTTGTTGGGAAATTTATGAATTTCTCCAAAAAAAAAACAAATAGAGTTGGCCGAGTGCTCCAAATGGTGTAAATAGCTACTTCCTTTTTGTACTTTGCCAAGGGAATATAGTAAAAGATATATAGGTATATATGTGTATTAGTCATCAACTATTTTATATACAGACCCATCCATTGACACATGGCCCTCCCTACCTAGCTCACTTAATTAGTATACTAATCTAATGACTATTTAGATGTACACACCAATATACACGTATCTCAAGTCAATTTAAGTTGTCCTTATCCAAAATATAATTTTAATCATCTATTTTAGTGGTTTCCGCTTAGTATAATGATTATAATTAACCTTCCATTAACTTAATGCTTCCATATTAATATTAGTTAATTAGAAACTACGCATAGTAATAAACATGCTTTGAAAATAAGAATGAATAACATGAACATCTAACTACTAAGAATAGAATCATTTGTGGGACAATATTACGTTTACGTTTCGTAAATAGAACATGCCAAAAGAAGGAAGGATTTGCCTTAACATACCTTGGTCTAATATTCCGTGTGACTACAATGAGTCAATCCTTCTGTTATACGCTTAACCTTAAATACTCATATGAGCCCGTAAAAGATTGTAGATGACGAACTGTGTCTTGGTTGCCCTCTTTCGAACTCTTCGTACTGTTACTTCGTTAAAAAGTAATGTTCAATCTTATTGGCATTGATAAGAATTACATTTTATTTTTCAAAATTGGAACCAATCTTGCCTGCGTGAAATTTCTTTCCAATAAGCATGAGATCTTCCATAAAAATACTAAGATAACATTTATATGACTTCTATATAGCCAAGATGTTTCAGCATGATCTTCATTAGACACAATTCATGAAAATGAGATAATGGTGCTTAAAGTGTATTTTTACTCTTTCTACGTGTATGATTTTATGGCAACTTATGCTTTGTCATCAAAATATTCCCTTTATAAGATTATGTGCATGAATACCTCATGTCCTTTCCTGCCACGTCAAAGACCCATATGGGTTGGTCCAACTGGTGTTTTCCACCAATATTAATTCATTTCTTGTCATACACTACAACTCTCCATTTAACCAATTATACACATAATTAATTCTTAATTCTAATTTACTTAAATAGTAATTATTTTAGCACCCTTCATATATCCATTATCATAGTCATGTGATATAACATCAATCCGTAGCCTCTTTTGGTAAACATAAAATATTATTTCTAGTCATCGTTGTCACACTTTTTAAGTCATAAATTATTTCGGGACCGCATCCTTTTATATACTAAGCTCTTGATGTGAATACCTAAGTATAGCAAAATTTCCCCGGGACTCAGGTCTACTTACATATGTCTAGCAATTCAAACCATGGCCCGAAAGTACGGGGTATTACAGACTAACACGCCACAACTCGAAAACTACATTATTTTTTATATCCTCAATAATATATACTCCCTCAACCTCAGCATCATCAACAAGAACATGGTCTAATGATTAATATTCTCATTTTTGCTCCTCAATTTGGCCTAGAAGATCTTTTTCAGCTTCACACAACTCATCACTAAATTGTTCGGCGTTACATGCATCAACCTTTGCAAACAAATCTGCATCCAAGTTGTGCACAACCAAGCCAAAACTGTCAATTTCTTGTGCAAGATCAACTCCCTCCTTAGACCAATCATTCACCAACGTTGTTAGAAAACAACGTCGTTCCACATATTTTCTTAATCTCAAATATTCGTCACAATACCAACTCTTACTCCCATATTCAAATTCATACTTCCAAGATGTCAGGTAATGAAATGACCAAAAATACGAGCCATAAGAGTTTTCCGTCAACCAAGCGTCTTCATCAATAACCTTACCGCCGTATATTTCATCTTCAGATGTCATGATGAGAGAACTAGAAACACAACTAAGATAAAATATCAAATAATCACAAAAATAAAAATATTTACAAAAAAAATTGTAAAGATAAAAATAAAAGTCTAATCTAGAAAAAAACTAATTTCTAAGTCTCCGGCAACTGCGCCAAAAACTTATCGCTTCCAAACGCACACACAAGTATACAGGATCATACAAGTAATATAGGATTTGAAGTTCAGATATCGTACCAACAGGGACTTATGATTAACTATTTACTAAATTAAACTAATTCTAATTATCTAAACAAGAAATAGAATCCAAAATTATATTTATAACTATCTAAAAATAAAAGAACAAATAATGAACTTCAACTAAGAAATGGATTTTTATCGGAGAAAAGATAGATCTAGGGATATGACCACTAACAATACAGTTGAGTCTTTCGATAGTTCTACCTATTTTGATTTCCTGGGTTACTAGTTGATGGATTAATTTTAACTTTATGAGTATCTTTCGAGTTGCTCACGAGTCTGTAGATGCTACTATAACACCTATATTCCTATGGTCGCCAGAGGTAACAAGAACGCATTTATATCTCCGTATTCAACTAAGCAAGGCTAAAGGGTATATTCCTATCCTCATTAGCCAAACGAATTCATACGAACAAGCTCTATTTATTCTTATTACGCATGCAAATTCTCTATCCCTAGTTCAATTTACACGCCACAAATAGTGTCTAATTATTGGCCAGATAATCAAACAATTATGATCAAGAATAAATAAATAACCCAAAGATGGAAAAACTAATAGATATAAATGATAATCAAACGTCAACTTTCATGATAGCATCAAAACCCTAGAACTATAGAGTTTAGCTCCACATAGACATGGAGGAAAAATAATAAATCTCCGAATAAGAATATAAAAATGAGTATTACAGAGAAGAGAAGGTAAAGCCCTTAACTCCAGCCTCCACGGCGGCTCCAAGCTCTCTCTACGTCCAAAGTTCTGAACTTTAAGGTCAAAGTTACTCACAAGCATGTAGATTCTACTATAACGCCTATATTCCTATGGTCGCTATAGGAATCAAGAACACATTTATATCTTCGTATTCAACTAAGTAAGGCTAAATGGTATATTCCTATCCTCAGCAGCGAAACGTATAAATACGAACAAGCTCTATTTATTCTTATTACACATGAAAATTTCCTATCCCTAGTTCAATTCACACGCCACAGATAGTGTTCAACTATTTCGTCAAATTATCAAATAATTAAGCTCAAGAATAAATAAGCAACCCAATAATGGAAATCTAATACGCAAAAACTATCATCAAACTAACATTCATGTCTTTTCTATAACCCCAAAAATTAAGGAGATTAGCTACTCATGATTCGAGAAGAAGAACTAGAATTCATGAAATAATCTAGGGTTTGTGGATAGAAAATAAGAAAACTAAAGGAAAAATAATAAGGGCGGATTACAAGTCTCAAAAATAGCCTAGCACACGTTTACAATGATTAAAGATGTTTATTTATAGTGGAGGAAAAAAACTAGGATAAGTTTGCCAAATCCGAAACGGATTGGGAAAATTGGGCCGTCTTGTGTCTTGCTAGCGCGTCGCGTGACCAAATCCCAATGTGCCTTGCTAGCACGTCGCATGACCAAATCCCAAAGTGGCTTGTGCTTTGCTTGTGCGATGCTTGCCCAAAACCCAAATATCAGGTTTCAGAAATTCTTGACCAGAGAGCAGTTCCTTGTGCGATGACTGCGTGATGCACGCCCAAAGCCTGAGATCTTCCGGTCTTTCATTTTTCTTCTTAAGTCGTTTCTCATCAAGTTGTTCAAGTGCAATATGCCTCAAAAATCATCCAAACTTGTCCGGTTTCCATTCATTTGTTATCGTCGTACTTAAATACACAAAAGTACGAACATAAGCCCGAATACAATGATTTCACCATAAATAAAGCAATTAAAGTACTAAAAAATAGAGGGAAAGTGACACAAAATAATGATATTATCAGATACAAAGGTCTCAAAGGTACGATCCTGACATATGAGATCTTCTTATTCTATTAGAGTGAAAAGAAATATGTGCATTCTTTTCGATCAGTACATTGCGGTTGCTTCTAACGGAATTATATAACAATGAAAAAATATTACTCCTATGAAATTACGTGCATCGGGTGTCACACCCCTTTTTTCCACTTAAAAGGTTTTAAAAAGTTTTTTCAATTAAATTGACTATTTTAGAAAGAGATTAATAATGTTACAGAGTCGAAACTTGATTCTAGCACAATTGCTTAATTGACTTTTATATATTCTGCTTAATTAGTTTTTGGACTAAATGTGTTTACATACATTGGTTTATATGATTCGCTAAATGTTGTTTTATTTGTTGACCTAAATGTGTGGCCGCAACCTTGGTCTCAACGTACCGATCTAGGAGTGTAACCGCTACCTTAACCTGCATGTACTGCAACTAAAGATTTGCCTATTCGTCTTGAATTAAATTAGTAATCATTTTTAATGGTTTAGGTCAAGATGCGTAACCTCAATCTTTCCATTTCTAACTTACGTGTTCCGATCTAAGACACATAACACACATGTATTTGCCTATTTTTTGTGTTCAGCCCTATCATGACCCTAATGGTCCAGTTAAATAAAAATAAAATAACATGAACCGGTGAATTTATATCATCATTCATGAACAAGCAAATAAAATGGAATGATAAAGATATTGAGAATAGAAGGATCTGACTTTGGCCCGCAAATCATTTGACTGAATGAAAACTTGAACCGATAATGAATGAGCTACTTGAACCTCGTCGAAACTCCAACCTTCGGGATAAAATTGTGTATGTGTTTTATGGGTTCAAGTGAAGTGCAATGTTTTCTATCAGTGTATGTATCTGTTAATATATTGTCCAAGAGTATTTCAATTGTTAGATTGTATGTAGGATAGATAGTCAAAGATTGTAGGTAAAGGGCATGATCTCAGGGATACACTCTTAGCCTTAGTGTCCAGATTTGTGTATATACTATAGGTGTAATTTATCATTTTGAGTATAAAAGTGAAATTCATTTTCATCATTTAAATGGTGTTAGAGTAGAAGGACCCATTTCAATTCTGATATCCAGATATTGGATTATTATATTGGCATGGGGAGGCGTATGTGGGAATAGTCCTTCAAGGAATGAGTGACCTCTTTAGTATGGATTCGGAGACCCTCACCTCTTGATCTAACTTTTAAGGTTGAGTTAAAATCAAAGTTTATTTTTTTAACAGGGTATCTTGCCTATTTTGGTGATTGTTCTTGATACCATCCATGGTGGCATACTTCTATTAAAGGTTGACGGACTTCAATGAGAAATTAAGAAAATATTTATCGTGGAAGAAAAGATAAAAAAATGAGCCCAAAAATTATAGCAAGAAGTGAGCTAAGTGCTACACAAATTTTATGATCCAAGTCGCATTGGAGGAAGATTAGGGCACATGAAGCTCAAAAGGAGGGGCCCACATGGAGCCCAAGAAAAGAGTTGAAATTTGAATCCAACGTGGACAAAGATTCAATTCAAGCCCAAAGGGGCTGCAATTCATGCCCTAAAGATGGATGAAATGAACGTGATAATCATGCTCAAAAAGGGCTACAATTCACGCCAGGAATGGCTGAAATTCAAGCTGTTTAGGCGTGTGATTTTTTTGTACAAATTTGGAACTTTGTTTCCTTATTTTGTTAGGTACTTTTGAGAAGAAGTTTTTACATTATTTTTACATGCTTTCCTAGTTTAAAGTTTTCTAGTTAGGTTTTACTAGTATTTATTATTTTCATATATAGAGTTGGATTTAATTCTTTTATTGCTTGAATAATATTATTATTGTTATTTGAGAGTTTTTCTTCTTTGGGGAACCTTGAAGTAACTAGTAAAGTTACTATCACGTGACCAGAAGGTCATGAGTTCAAGTCGTGGAAACAACCTTTTGTAGAAATGCAACGTAAGACTGCGTACAATAGACCCTTGTGGTCCGGCCTTTTCCCGGATCCCGCGCATAGCAGGAGTTTAATGCACCGGACTGCCCTTTTTTTAGTTTATCTTATTTACACCTTTGTGTGTTTCCTACTTGGTATTTATCTTACAACCTTATAAGAATACTTCTTCTTAGTGGTAAGATAAATTCTTTAACTTGGTATCTTTGGTTCTTATTAGTAAATTAGTATTCATACCTGCGGGATGCGCGATCGGTATGAAAAGAACTAATCGTAATAAATTATATATATAAAAGTATCAAATATAGTCTTCAAACTCAACTAATCACTTGCCTGTAGATCTTTAATTGATATTTCTAATAGTTTCATATCAAAATTATATCTAAAGATTTTCTATTTATGTTTGAGAAAATTGATGCACCACCGTAAATATTTATTACTAATTTAAACTTCTGAGATAATTTTGCTGATTCAATGCAGTTTTTATATTTTTCGATAAGCTTAACTGATGTAATAATTATATTTTATAATTTTTACTATGGCGGCTGAAATTCTTTCATTGTTCTAATGTTTATTTTTGACTTTGTCTATTGAGTTCACTTGCATAATTGTACGAACGAATATTTTCATCATAACTCAAAATACTCTCTTATATCAAATTCAAATAAATCTCATCTTCTATATCCCCCCCTCTTTTTGTTTCTTATCAATACTTATTGCCTATGCATTACTTGGCGTTGTTACACTTGTCACACCCAACATGAGACATGGCTGGCACCCGGTACCTTGCTAGATCCGAGCGTATCAAGCTGAACCTGCAGTCTGAGCCTAAAAAGGTAAATTAGGCAATTGAGGTCATACTATAAAAATAACATCAAATTAGGTTGGCAAGGTTATATACTGGGATATCTATTAAAAAAGAACAATTTGACGGGGACGGGACTATCCCCACACATCTATATACATGACTGAGTAGCCGAAGAGGTCTACCCTAATCCCTGCAAGCAAGAAAATCTCCAGATAGACAATATATACAAAGGTCGACTAGGCCACCATACTAACGCAACTGACTGTACAGGACACGTCTACAAGCCTCTAACGAGTCATAACTATATCATGACCGGGATAGGGCCCCGACCTACCCATGAACTGTAAATACACAAAAACTAGACATGACCTGGAGCTTACCACAAAAACTGATACTTGGCGGGTCCTACTGGTGCGATCCTTCCTGCAACCTGTCTGAACTTGGGCGTATGAACACAACGTCCCCAGGCAAAGGGACGTCAGTACGAGATAATATACAGAGTATGTAAGGCGAATAAAACTGAATTGTACTGAAATGTAAATCAATTTGAATATGAAGTGAAAAGCTACTAAAGGATAACATGCTATATTTACCTGCCTCTGTCGTCTACTAACTACACAGACTAATATCTATTACTTAGCCCCGTATAAGGCACCTAGACATAGACGAATAACCCCTAATGCAATCTATGTCTGTATAGCCCCGCAGGCAAGCACACGTCCGTGTAGCCCCGAAGGCAATCTGTATGCCCAATATCCCCGAAGTCAACTATCATAGCCCGAAGGCAAACATCATAGCCCCGAAGGTAATTATCGTAGCCCCGAAGGAAACTATCGTTCTATGTAGTCTATAGTCATGATTTCTATCGTTCTACTACTTAGCTAAACATGGCTAACTGCAACTCATTCTCAACAAGGAAAAGTTACTAAGATAGGGTCATGGCAACCTGAATGCGATTTCTATAACTAGCACATCTTTGTGCGATGGAATCGAACTATATCGTTAAAGAATTCATGCGGAAAACAAATGAAAGAATAGCCTTCACATACCTTAGCTTATCTTGTCTCAAAAAGGTGATGTAACCGGTCCACAACACACTTCAATCTATACCAAAACAAATACACAAACATTACTCTCACAACTAGTAGCAACATCGTCGTTATGCTCGATTTAAAGTTAAACTTAGTTCTCTTCTTCCCTTTCTCAACTCTCACCTCCATCAACAATCAAACACATGGAAAACCATGATAACAAGTATATCAACATCATAATGATACTATTTCTAGCAATTTTAAGCCACAAGAAACTATGGATACACTTCCAACAACTCAACAAGACAACAACACTTTTCTAGATCATCTTCTTGCTTCATCCTTGCAGTTCTTCACTTTTCCAACTCAACCAACACAAATACTATCTTGAACATAGCAAAAAGAGGTTAAACATACCTTGAGGAATCTGAAAAACTTCAACCACAACTTTCTTTGGGATTGAGACAACACCCAACAACGAGGAAGATCCTCTTCAAGCTTGCATCAACTTGTAGTAGTTGAATCTTACTCAAACCACCTTGAGATGACTCTTGGGGCCTTAAGATAGGTTAGGGAGCCTCTTATGGAGTAAAGGGGCTGGTCTTGGGCGAAACTAAGTGAAAAATGAGGCTTCCACTGATTAAATAAGTGTTGTACCGCTCCACCGCCTCCGAAATACGGGACCATATGTGACCACATCCCTTTCCAAAAAATCCTCAACCTTTTGCTTTACTTTTGCAGTCCCATTCATGGGGCAGACCTCATCCGCGATGTGAAATGCTTAGCGTATCGCTTTAACTTCATCGAACTTCGTCGAGGAGTGTTGTCTTCAATCCCAATGGCCTCTAACCCTCCTGACACCTTCTTAATACATTTCTAAGCAATAGATATCCTTTGGAAACATCTCTAGTTATTTTAGTCTAGCTTAGCCTTCTTCGTACCCGAGGAACGCAAAGGAATAGAGTGATCTCGATTGCTTCTCCAACCTTAAAAAGATACTCCTTCCTTCTAACTTTACTTAACCATCTCGTCACGAATCCCACATACAAACTTGTGGGGACTAACAACACTGTCATGTGATTTTTTAATAACTTGTCACTTGATTTGATATCATTGCTTATCACTTCCCTTTTAATACAATATAAATAAGTGTAGATTGTTCTAACTATTTTAATTAATTACTTTACACTTTTATAATATCATTCAAGATTTATAAATAATATTTTTGTTTCATTGGTTATTTCTTTTTTAAATTAATTCAAAGTATAATTCCCCATCTATTCTCCTCTTTATATGTTCGTTTCCCTATTATACTATTTTAATTAGTTTATCTCATTTAGTGTTCTACCTATAATCCAAATAATATCATATTTCAATTTAAATTGTAATTTTGAATTATTGTAAACATAAAACATATCATTTGATTATTTATTTTTGAAATATTTTGATGTTTTTATGAATTATTAATTTGTGTTATGTTCATTAAGCAATTAAATAATCTTTCTCTTTAGCTATTCCAAGATAAAATTATGAGTTTAAATCTTTAATTACTAAAATTAGGTCCATGAATAAAAAATAACCAAATGACTTAATCTTGGCGGCTTGCCACTTGATTTAATATCATTTCTCATAACTTTCCTTTTTAATATAATATATGTAGCTATATAATGTTTTTTTTCTCGATATAAATTTCTCTTTTATTTTAAAAACTTTATTCTATTGCTAGAAATTCTTTCATTGCTTAAACATATCAATTAGTAATTTTTAGTTATTTGTTATTCACCTTATTTTATCCCTGAAATGATGCAAAGTAGAAATATGCTAACATTATAAATTTATAATTATGTTATTTTCATTTTCCGATATTTTGTAGTTTTTGATCTTATGTATTGAGACTTCAATTACATGATCTTATTACACTGCTCATTAGTTTCTTCGAAATACTTCCATGTAACTCTTTTTAAGCATTTGGCTAACCTGTTTGATCAAGTTTCTAAAATCAACTTATTTCAAAAAAGTATTTTTTTCAAAAGATTTAAAAAAAAAAGTATTTTTGGTGAGAATCATTGTGTTTGACCAATTGATTTAAAAAATACTTTTCAACAGCAATTAGTGTTGCATCAAACTTTTTAAAATTGTTTCTAAGTGTATTTTTTCTCAAAAGTTCTTTTTCAAAAAAGTTCTTTTGGGGGAAAACATTTTTTTTTGCTTCTGAAAAAATAAATTTTGCTACTCTAGAAGCACTTATTTTATCCCAAAAGCTTGGCCAAGTATCTTACTTTTTAAAAATAAGTACTTTTTGAAAAAAGTAAAATAATTACTTTCAGCCCCCAAAAACTCAGTTAAACAGGCTCGCAAAAAGAAATCTGGCCTCCATTTTCTTTTCATCATCTAACAACCCTGAAGAGGGTAGAAATCTAGATGGCATATTAACATATTCATATGTAGGTTTAACAAATAATAGACATGTAGTACGGAAGCAGTTATTATTAACTCAAAATTCATTTTTTAAAATAATAGTCAACAACCTTCTATCAACATTTAACATCATAATTGCAGAGATGTATACTTATCAAGATTATAATTAGAAACATATAGTCTGAAAATATACCTCTTAGCAGAATATTAAGATCACCGGAGATACTCGACCACCCTAGCTCTGCCTCCTTTTTTTCCTCTTTGGTGATGGGATAAATGGCCTAGGTGCTGGGAGTTGCTCGACAGACTCTTTCTTAAATTTTCTTTTAAGAGATGGTGTTTTATGGACTAATATGGTTCTTAAGTATAAGCTTTCAAAGTATCTATCTTCTGGTATTATGATATTAATCGTTATATTGGTTATAGACTAGAAGGGTTTTTAGCTAGACATGAGAGACTATTTCAAAGATTTGAAGCTGTTGTATTTCGAAAGTTTTTTCTCGAAGTTACAATGAGGCTCTTTATATAGATAACCTCGGTTGCCTTTCACTATTGATATGCTGTAAAAGTCTAAAAGTTGATACATTATTGTTACAAAAGTCGTAAAGTAAATAGTGCTTTGTCTCTTGTCCTTTCATGCTTTTATTAAAGTTGTTTGTCGTTGCTGTCATTTTTTCAACGTTTGTTGGCTTGTCATCTTTTGTCTTTGATTCCTCGTGGGGCCGGCGGCTTTTGCGTTCTTCCAGAGGCATCTTTTGCAGGTGTCTTCTTTGCACAGAGGCATCTTTTGTCTGTCTTCTTTTCATAAAAAGATGATTTTTTTTCTCTTCGACGATACTCCTATAGAATAGGAACGACATCGTTTTAATTTTTTGATACTCCTATAGAATAGGAACGGTATCTTTTTAGTAGTATGATAATACATGGGCTTTACTGTAGTTTGGACTACATTGGGCCATATTAATTTGTTACATTGTGGCTTTTTGTAGTTTAAACTACATTGGGCCGTTTCATTCAAAAAGGATTAGGTGATCCTTCTTTTTTCATAGTAACCTGCGTAGTATCCTCCTTTATGCTTATAACAGGCCTTTTCCTCTGGCCTATTAAGAGTTTGTACTGATCTACTATCTCATTGGAGTGTTTGTGCTCCATTTTGGTGATTCTGTCATGCATGTTGGTAAGGTGTACGGTGTCTTGTGATAGTACATTATTGTTGTAGTATAGTGTGATAAGTTCTTCGGTTTCTCCTCCTTTGGAGTTTCCAATGATGCTGGCTTTGCCTGCTCTCAGCATATCTTCAATCTTTGATTTCAAGGTTGATAGTCCTATGGCTCTTTTGACACTGAGCCATTCTTGAAACTTTTCTATAGTACATGGTATTTTCATTTTTAGGTCTTTGTCATCTCCGCTTATGTTGTTATTCCTTCATGTTTTAAATAGTTGGCATATAATGCTAGGTTTTTATGTTAAGTCTGTTGAGGCGTCAAACAATTGTATGTCGTAGATACCTCTTCCAAATGATTTCATCATTAACCTAGCAGATTCTACTAAAATATTGGGTAATTTAGCAATATTGTAAAAAGTTTCATCTACTAGTATTTTATCTATAAATCCGTAAGTAAAGAGTTTAAGAACTATATCAGGGTTTGATTTTTCATTGCATAAAAACCTTGGATATTTGATTAATTTTGCACTTCTTAAAATGTGTGGGTTTGATTTGTAATCATAAAATTTATTAATTTGCTCGTAAGCTGTAATATATTCAGGTGAGAATTTCACTTTGTCGGACATTGTTACTGTCGTTGTCATCTGAGAAGACGATGCTGTTATAGGTGGTGGTATAGTGGTTGGCATGGTTGCAAGTTTGGATGTGAAAGTCTTTGGTTTTTCTGTAGGGGTTTGGGAAGATTTCAAGGTTTGTAGGGTTTTGAAGTCTTTAAAGGCTTTTGTCAGCTATTCTAGCAAGTGTGTATTTTCTTCCATTTTGATTGTAATAATTTTTTGGTTTTGTTTGATGATTCCTGTAACATTGGTAATATATTCTTCGAATTTGTCACTGCTGGTTGACATTGTTGTACCTACTAAGAAAATCAGCTAGAATATTCTTAGTCTCAGATATATTTTTGACAATAAAATCATAACAATAAAAAAATGATTGCCACTTTCTTCTTTTGTTTAATTCTGGCAAAGGGTCTATTTTATTTGTAATGAAAGCCCTTACTTGGGTGTTATCTGTTCTAACTACGAATTTAACTGGTAATAGGTGATAATGGAATCTCTTTATTTCAAATTTTACTGCTAATAGTTCCTTTTCGTTAATATGGTAATTTTTCTCATTAGGCTTCCATGTTCCACCTCCATATCCACAAATTAGTGATTTTTCTTTATCTATACCCTATTTATCATATGCTATGAGGACTGCTCCCCATCCTATATCAATGACATCAATAAATAGTTCTAGTTGATCCAATTCTGTTGGTATTCTACGTTTTGGCAAGTCTTTCACTTTTTCCTTGATTTTATTTATGGCCTTAGTATGTTCTTCCTTCCATTCAAAAGTTATATTTTTTCTAGTTAGTTCCTGTAATGATTTTCTCAAAAGTGGTAAATCCTTTATATGGTCTGAAGCATAGTTTACTACTCCTAGAAATTGTTGTACTTCCTTTTTGCTCTCTAATTTATCTTTAAATTTTTTTATTTTTGTTACAATGTGTTCCTGTAATTGTAATCCTTCATTATCTATTATGTATCCCAAATATTCTATACTATTCTTAAAGATTTCAGATTTCTTTTCAGATAATAATAATCCATGCTGTTTCACAGTTTTTATAAACTCTTCTAGATGTTTTATATGATTTCCCAAATCATCACTATATATTAGTATGTCGTCAACATATACTATACAATATTCAGAACACTTGGTCCATTCTTCTTTGAAATATTTGTGGTGCATTCTTTAATCCAAAGGGTAGTACATTCCATTCGTAGTGTCCTTGAGGGGCACTAAATGCTGTTAAAGCTTTTGATTCATTTTTAGTTTTATTTGCCAAAATCCACTTTTACAATCAAATTTTACTGAACCATTTTTTAATTTTTATTCCCTAATCTATTAATAAGGTTTCTTTTGTATGGTAAAAAATATCCATCAAATACAGTTTTCTTGTTTAGCTCTCTATAGTCAATCACCATTCTAGCCTTTCTTCTTTTTTGTTCACTATGTTTTCTAACTAAAAAGGATGGGCTACTATGTGAACTTTTACTTTCTTGTATTAATTTTAATTCTAATAACTCTTTTAGTTGGGTTTCAAATTCCTTTTGATCTGTTGGGCTATATCTAATAGGCTTAGATCTAACTATATCACTAAGATTTATTAGTTTGATTTCAGCATATATTTTTTCTTTTTTCCATAATTGCATCGGATTTTCTCCAAAATTTAGTTTTAATATATTGATGTATTTTTCTCTTAATAACTGTAGGTTACTATTCCTATTTGATCTTATATTACATATTCTTAGTGTATGTATTGGAAATACCCTCTTTAATATTATCCATTTATTACAAGGTATTTGTAAGCTGCAAGTATTATTATTTATCACTTGCGTTTTAAAATAGTCTAGGAAATTGTTTCCCAACAATACTTGTTGTTTCATATCATTCAGTTGGTATATAACTGGTGGTCTAAATATTGTCTTCCCTAATACTATTCTCATGTTTTCTGCTACTATATCTAATTCTTTTATTTGTTCGTTAAAGCCCTATACTCTTGTTCTATGTGTTTTAGACCTTTTCCATCTGTGTGATTCTAATACTTCTTTCTTTGCTAGACATAAGTCTGCTCCACTGTCAATAAAGATTTTTTGTTTTATCATTTTATTAGGTTTGTATTCTATATGAGCTTCTATGTAGATTGCTACCATCTAATTATTATTTTCTAAATCCATTTCTCTTAATCTTTGTTGAAGCTCTTTATCTTGTTCCATTTCTTTTACTTCTTCTAATAATTTCTTCCGTCTTATCTCACTTAACGTTTCTCCTATTCTGCTAAGGCTTTTTGTAATCTTTTTGTACCTATCACTATAGTATCTATTTCCTGTTTCACTAGTAGTAGTAATAAGCTTATTGCGAACATACCTTTCATATTGCATCCAGTAATCCCTTTCTTCTAGTAATTTTCTTTCTTCTTGCGACTTCATTTAGTTAGAACTGTTTTCACTTTCTGAGTCTTGGTTAACAAAATTAATGTTTTCTGATTCAGTTTCTTCATCAGTTTGACTGACATAAAATCTTCATATTCGTACCAATTCTTATTTTCTTCTTTTATTTGTTGTGAACTCATTATAAACTGTGTTGTATCTATGTATTTTACACTTTTTTTCCTTTAGTTTCGGGCATTTATTAGCATAATGTCCTTTTTCATTGCAATTCCAACATTTACATTCTTTAAGTTTTTCTTCTTCAATAGGTTTTACATATTTTCTTTTCCTAAATTTTCTCTTATGCTTAAATTTTTTCCTGGTTTCAGGGGTATTTCTATACCTTTTGAATCTCTTTTTCCTATAAGGTTTGTAATAAGGTTGTTGGTTTTGTTCGCTGTAATTATTATATTTTTTATATCTTTTGTGTTGATATTTCTTTTTATGGCTTTTCTTATATTTCTTTTCTCTTTTATTATCATCACATCCGAATACTAATCTTCTTTCCGTAAATCCACATACATCTCTTAATTCTATTTTCTTATCTTTTTTAATCTTTTGTTGCATTCTATATTCTTCACATTTTCGCATTAGGTATGCTCTTAGTACTCTTATTCTTTCTCCTAATGTATTTTCTTTTGGTTTTAGTTGAGTGTATTCCTTCGATATTTCTGTGTTATAAGGTATAGGTAGGTGGTCATAATAAAGTTATTGATATATTAAACATTCTTCTGGCAAGAATCTTGCTTCATAAAAGAACTTACTAAAACTTATTGTATATTATGGTAATTTATTAATTTTACAATATTTCATGTTATTTAGATTCATTATTATCTCAGTTTTTCTTTCTGCAAGTACATTTTCTCGTGCTACCAACCATTTTTCTCCTAAAAATTCTCTTTTTAGTATGATATCAAATATTATTAGCATAGATTTCCAATCTCCTGCATGGCTAAATACTTCTCCTCTTAATTGGTACGCTATTGATTCTATCCAATAAGCTACCTTTCATATTAATGTTTTAGATATCAAGTCATACATATATTCTAGGTTTTCTGTTTGTGTGGAGTTCATTAATTCTATATACATTCAAAGATTCCAATCATTTATTCTTCTTCCTATTTCTTGTTCATCATAAACATTATCTAAGTCTAAGAAATATCCATTGTAATTTACGCCTTGCGCCATTGATCCTACAAATTCTTTAAATTCAGCTTGTTGTCCTACTGATATATGATTTGGTAATCTAGTTTGTCTTCTATTTATTATTTCTAGGTTGGGATCTACTAATTCTTCTTCTGGGTAATCGTTTGCATCTTCATTTATTCTATCATCAGTTTCTATTTCCGTTTCTATAAGATTATTAAATTCATCTTCTATATCACTTTCGGGTTCATCTTCTATGATTGCATTTACACTTTTCATTTTTTGTAAGGCTACTATTATCTGGCTATTTTCCTTTACTATCCCTGAGTCTTCTTCCTCTTCTATGAATTCTGCTACTTTTACCTCTTGTCTTACTAATTCAATGTTGTTGTCTTCGTTAGTATCGCTCTCAGTCTTTTCACTACTAGTTGTAGTTTCTTCACTTGTTCTATCATTTCTTACTTTCTTTTTTCCCTTTAACCTTTTTATCTCTTCTCTTAGGATTTTTATTTCATCTTTTAATTCTCCTAATTCTTGTTTTACATATGTTAATTCTTGTTTTACATTTTTCAATTCCTCTTTTGTTTGTTTTAGTTCTACTTTGGTTTCTCTTAATACTTTCTTTGTATCCTTAAATTTATGTTTGTATTTTTTATATTTGTTGTACCATTCCTCATTATTGTGTGTTTTTAATTTGGTATTTTCTGTTTTTAATTCACATAATTTCCATTCTTGTTTATCTAATTTTAGATTTAAATACTCGTTGGTTGTTTTCTCTACATCTTTTAAGTACATATTTTCACCTTTTGAATTATTGTCTGATGTGGTTTTTTCTTTCCTTTTCATTGGTTCATACTTGTATCGTTCTCTTTCCAGTATATGTTTTTCATGGTTTCTTAAAAACGTAAGTACGCTAGGTTTTTGGTTTTCCATTTAAAATTGTCTTTTCTTACTTAATATTGCTAAGCTATTTAATATTTTTTCTACTTTCTTTGGCAATCTTGATTTTATTTTGCTAATATCTACCATTATTGGCTCTTTACTTCTTCTCCAAGCATCTATTGATACTCTAGTGCTAATTATAGTGTCTTGTTTGCTCGTACAAGGTTCATCTTCTTCTACTTGTTTACCTTTGTCTTTACTTTTCTCTTCTACTAATATGTTTAGTTTTTTCAATATTATTTTAAATGTTGGTACCTCATATACGTTCCATAATTTTGTTAATTCTTCTCTTATTATTTCTTGCATTTTTGTTTGGTTTTCTTTTATTTCATCCATTAATATTAATGTATTCTTCATTTTTTCTTTTACTACTATTTCTTCCCATAATGCACTAATTTTTTCGTTAGAACTAGCCAGGATTATTAATTCTTTTCTCCATCAGTTTCTCATATCTATCCATATTTTATCAAACTTTTCACATTGTTGTTCTAACTTTCTTATCTTTTCTTCTAGCTTTATTTCTTTTGCCTTATATTTTAAGTATTTGAGCTGTGAGAATATTTCTTTTGATAAAATTCTTCTTATTGATTTTAATTTCTGTTTTTTCTCTATTATTTCTTTCTGTATGTTCATACCTTATTTACGAATCTTGTTTTCCCTTGGTCATTTATTTCAATTCCATTATTATTTATCTTATAATTTATCATGGTTAAAAAGTCACTTCCTAGAAGTAGTTCATTAAAACTATCATATTCTATTACTCCTATATTTTTCTTATACTCTAAATCTTGGATCTTGAATTTTAAATTAATACTTTTGGTAATTATTGTTTCTCTTTCGTTTTCAGGATAATTATAAGTTTGTGGGTCTATTAGATCACAATCATTTTCATCAATTTTACTTATATGTATAAAACTTTTAATAGCTCCAGTATTTACTTCAGCTATGCAGTCTATTATTATCATACCTTTAAATATTATTACTTTAATTTTTAATCTGTTTGTGTTTATATTTATTAAATTTAATATTCTAGGTCGTATGACATTAGTTTGTCATGACATTGTTGGTTCTCTCGTAATACTTAATCTAGATCCTTCTATTTTTGGTATTAGTCTTTTGGATGGTGTAAGAGTTCTTGTATTAAAATCCATATATATTTCTTCTGGTATAGTTATTTTAGAATTTTCTTTATGTTCTATTTGTTCTAATATTTGCTGGTACATCCTTGGTACTAATATATTCATTTCATGTTGTTTCTTTACATGGTGGTTTCCGGTTAGGGCATATATTATTTTTGTTTCAATACTTATGACTTTACTTCCTGGTGGCATTGTTATTCCATCTACTGTATAATATAGTGTTAAGACTAAGTCTTTGTGTTCATCTTTTAATGATATGCTAAAGTCTGGTTGTACCATAAATTTTAATTTATGATATATTAAATTTTCTTTTACTACTGATATTAAAGCATCTTGTAGATTTTCTAATATCCTATCATCTAATATGTATATTTGTATAGGTGTATCTATGTTTTATAGTAAATTCTACTCCTCTAAAGTATATGTTCCTATATTTTTTAGCTTCCCTAGTAGATAGTTTTGATAACTCTCTTTTTATTACTTCATCTGTTATCAAGTTTATTTTCTTTCTTCCATTTACACTCATTGTATCTATTATATTTTCATGCTTATGTGCTATGTACCTTATTTCTTTATTTCTTTCAAACCATTTTGTTTTAAATATTTTCTTTATAGATAATTCCTTTTTTTCATCTTGTATCTTCTGATATGTTTCAGGCTTAAAGCTTAATGTTTGTGTTGATCCTCCTTCATATGTTATATGATAATATGTTTCTTTAGAGTCTTCTACTATTTCTTTTCCTTTATCCATATTTTAATAAGTTGATGTACTTATATTGTTCTTCTATTATGTCATTTAGATCTTTTAATTCATTATCCTTTCTGATTATTTCTCTTAATTTATTTTTTAGAAGTTCATTTTAAATTCTTTATAAGATTTGTCATCTATTTACTGAAACCACAGAAGGGTAGTTTTGGAGTATTGTAAAAATTTTGTCATTTAAATTAGTGCTGTTACAAAATAATCAAAATAAGTGTTATAACAACGAATTGGGGGAGGGTTAACACTTTATGTTATAAATCAATTCAAAGAATATATACCTTTGAAAGCACTTTTTCTTTTTAAAACAGCGATGTATTACAACGTTGAATTAAACACAGGAACTTTTTGCTCTTCTATATTAGATCATGTTGCGTCTATCAAAACAAATAATATCAGATTTACAAAAAATATGCTAATATAAAAATAATAATAAAGTAAATTATATACATGCAATATCACAATAATCATAAAAGTTACTCAGTTAGCATCCTAAAAAGAGAGATAAAATAAATAATATGAGACGACAACGATGACAACAACTAATAGAGTATTTCTCAATATTCGTTCATTAATTGTATTAATTGTATATCTCATATTTTAGGTAAAATTATAATCATTTTGTAATTAGGTTAATTAGTTACCTAGTTTGTATCAAAGTAAATATTCTTATAGCCTTATATATATTGTAAATTATTCATCAATAAAGATCAAGGAACATATTCCTTTATGGTATCAATAGCCTAAAAATACAAACCCTACCCTAGCCGCCGATACACCTTCCCCGCCGCCACCTTTTTTCCACGTCGGCACCTAGCCCACGTCGGAACCCTAGCTGCCGACCTCTCTCGGCCGCCCACCCCCTTTTTTTCCCAAGACGGAACCCTAGTTTTTCGGCCATTCTCCCTCCATCTTCCTCCTAAATTTCCTCTTCCATGGTTGACAAAACCAAATTCCATCTTGCACTTGCCGTAAACAACATTAAAAACTTTATCCCCGTGACTCTTGAGATGGAAAAGGGTTAATACTCCTCGTGGGAGGAGCTTTTTAAGATCCATTGTCATCTTTATGAAGTTATCAAGCACATCATCCCTCCGACACCGAAGTCCATAGACATACCATCGACTTCGACTTCTGATGATGCACTCTGGTCTCGTTTGGATGCAGCCGTCCTCCAGTGGATATACAACACGATATCTAATGATCTGTTGCACACCATCATTGAGAGCGATGTCACTGCCCGCCAAATATGGGAATGTTTGGATAGTATTTTCCATGACAACAAAACTCAACGAGCGTTATACCTTAAAAATTAGTTCAAGGACGTTCATCAGGACGATTTCCCAAACATGTCTTCTTATTGTCAAGAACTCAAGATGCTTGCCGACCAACTCTCCAACGTCGACGCACCAGTCACTAATTAATGATTGGTCATGCAACTTATTGAGCGTTTGAATGAATCCTATGACAGCATTGCCACCATATTTCAACAATGCACGCCGTTACCTCCATTTTATGAGGCCTGTTCAAAGATCATCCTTGAGGAAACCTAGAAAATCAAGTGCAACACCACTCGGGCCAGCATTGCCGATGTCGCCCTCACCACCACCATCGGGCGCTCCGCTGACGGCAGGGCTTCCTATACCGATAACCATAACCATCGGTCAGAAGACCCGCAACAGTCCACTTCCTCCCGTAACAACCACCGGAGCAGGCAGTTCGAAAAGGGCTACATCAGAAGAAATTCCGATAACAATGGCGGCGGGATGGGGCAGTCCCAACTGGCCAAAAATAGCCAGCAACGACCGTGACAGTAGCAACAGCCTCCGCCGTAGGCTGCCTACCGTCATGGGCCTCCCCTTCTTACCTATAGCCGATATCCTCGTGGACACCACCTCAGAACCGACAGACCCAACCTGGCATACTTGGCCCACATCTACAACTGGCCTACACAGCACATGCCTTCCCGCCATTGACTTATGCATCAACTTATGCATAGACTCCAGATGAAAATTGGTATATGGACACATGTCCCACATTTCACATAACGGCATCACAAGGTACTCTCTCGTCTTATTCCAATTTGAGTAATTTAAATCGGAATATTATTGTTGGTAGTGGATAAGGCATTCACATCCGTGGTTATGGTCATCCCTCCCTATCCCCACAACATCCACCACTAATCATAAAAAATGTCTTACATGCCCCTAAACTCATTAAGAATCTAATCTCGGTACGACGTTTCACAACTGATAATTGGGTTTCCCTTGACTTTAATCCTTTTGGTTTTACTGTAAAGGAGTTTACGGCAAGAAGATGAATAATGAGATGTGACAACACCGGAGATCTCTACCCTATTTCAAACGCCGTCAACAATCCAGCCTTAGTTCCATAAACTTTTGCTACTCTTTCATCTTCCCTATGACATTCTAGATTAGGACATCCGGGAGACGCTATTTTACGCTCCCTTAGGAAAAATAATTTTATTAATTGCAACCATATTTCTAGGACTCCTATATGTGAATCTTGCATTTTTTGGGAAAATGTCAAATTACCATTTTTTGCATCCACAAATTATACTTTAATGCCTTTCGATATCATACATAGTAATTTGTGGACATTCCCTATTTTGAGTACGGCTGGCCATCGATATTATGTGTTAGTTTTGAACGATTATTCCAACTTTCTATGGACTTTTCCAATTGAAAATAAATTCCAGGTCTACCCTAATTTTTATTCATTTAGTGATTTTGTAAAAACACAATTTGAAAAGAGCATTAAATGTTTTCAATGTGACAATGGCAGGAAATTTAATAATAACTAATTCAAATAGTTTTCTCCAAAAACTGTCTTACCTTTCAATTTTCCTTCCCTCACACATCCTCCCAAAATGGTAAAGCCGAACGGAATATCCAAACCATAAATAACCTCATTCGTGCCCTACTTGCTCACGCCTCAATTCCCCTTCAATTCCGGCATTACGCACTCTCCCTGGCCACCTATCTCCTAAACATAATTCCAAACAAGTCTCTAGCTCAACGGTCGCCCACCTAAGTTCTGTTTCATAGGAACCCCTCCTACCAACTCTTGCGTATTTTTGGATGTCTTTGTTACCCCACTCATAAACTCCAACCCCGGTCTTTCTCGTGTGTGTTTCTTGGTTACCCTGCCAATTATCGTGGTTACTCATGCTATGACTTGTCAAGCCGTAAAATTACTATTTTACGTCATGTCCTATTTGATGAGTCTCAATTCCCTTTTGCCTCTATACACTTGCCACCTCGACATTCCTACGACTTCCTAGATGATGGCCTAAACCCTCTTCTAATTCACCATTTACTTAGTCCACCATCCCAGATCCCGACACCCTCCACTACTTTGGCCAGTCCAGGACTAGCTGCCCACCCGGTTCTGCCGACGGTAGCCCGGAACAACCTGCCTCAGGGTGATTCCGCAGCCACCTCTCAGGAAACTGAGGTTCAGACAGCCAGTACCATCACCCCTGCCCTTCCCCCTCTTCCCTGCAGTCCCGCAAACTTCCCTCCCATCCGGCGTCCTGAGACACACTCTTGAACCATGGAAACCCGTGCCATGCACAAAATTCATAAACCTAAATGGTTGTTTAACCTTCCCATTTCAGTTGTCCCTTCCCCTGTCCCTCGTAACCCGAAAGATGCTTTGTGCGACTCTAATTGGAAAGCCGCAATGATTAACGAATATAATGCTCTTATTGATAATAAGATATGGGACCTAGTACCCCATCCACATGATGCTAACATTATTCATTCTATGTAGATCTCTAGACATAAAAATAAATCTGATGGTTCTTTTGAGAGGTACAAGACTCGTCTTGTAGGTGATGGCAGGTCTCAACAGGTGGGACTGTATTGTGATGAAACGTTCATGTAACATCCCGTAATTTCGGGCGATGGTTTGAGCATCTAGACGTATGCAAGTAGACCCGAGCCTCGGGCAATTTATATTTACGTATGCTAATAAAGAGCTTAGTATATAGAAGGATAAAACCTCGAAATAATTTTAGACGTAACAAGTGTGACGACGGGGATCGGAAATAAATTTGGTGTGCACATAAAGAGGCGATATACTAGTATTATATCGCATGATTATGACATTGAGTATACGAAAGTCTTATAAGTTATTAAAATTTAAGTGAATTGAACTCAAGAAATTAATTATGTGTGTGATTAATTAATTATGGGATAAGTTTAATTCAGGTGGGGAACAAGGTTAAATGGGAACTTGTACGTGTAATGTTAAATCAGCCACCTAAGTGACTAAGCAATATTAGAATATTAGGTGGAAACCTAAACATTAATATTAAGTTAAGTGGGGGTCAAGCATTTATTTTTGTCTGTACCAAACATGCTATTAAATGTCGTACAAAGTGCAGTAGCAACCCCTTAACATCTCATTTTAGTAAACATTTCATTGCTTTGGAGAAGTAAAACCAAAAGAGAACGTGACCAACTAATTCACTAGGTGATAGGCAATTTGTTCTTGAATCTTTGGTTTAGAGTAGAACGTTTAGCAGATAATCTTGAACAAAACATTTTGCAAATATTGTTCAAGCAACGTTCCAGTAGGTAGTTAGTAAAAAAGGGGCTGGTTTCGTTATTATTTAAGGTTAGCTGGTAAAGAAGGTTGATTTTATCACCATCGTAAAGGGTCAATTCAAAGGTATGTTAAGACAAATTTTTTTTTTCTTTTGGCATGTTCCATATAACGAAATATAATCGTGATATTGTTCCATAAATTATTCTACTCTTAGAAGTTAAAATATTCATGTATTGATTCCTATGTTAAAAGAATGTCTAAATATGTTCCTAAATCCTTATTGAGGTATGTGGGAAAGACGTTGATATTCCCTATGTTAGCCGAAGATACAAGGATATTATGTCATCCGATAAGTTCAAAAATGTTTTATTGTCATTATATTCATGTATTACCCTGGACCCACATGTGTTATATACACTACTATATGGTATGAATTATATATATGTAGGGGATGGGGAAAAGGAAAATGCTTTATATATGCGTCACCACCTGCAGCTGGTACAGATATCACAAAAAGAAAGATGTCCATGTGAGGCCAATATTGATGCCCTTGTATGGCCAATGTGATAATGGAATGATGCCCACAAAGGTTGTTATGGAAAGAAAGATGCCCTTGTGTGGCCAATATTTATATGTATACCGCATTTTCATTGTGCATAACATTTTAGGCATATGTATTAGGGCCCTCAGAGGCATTTACTGCTAGTCAGCCATTTCTGTCGGTTGTTGGTGTTGTCGGCTGTTTCTATAAGCTATCCTTGTCGACTGTTTCTGTTTCAGATTATTATGCATCTCTGTGATGATATTTATTATGCCTGATATACTCGGTATATCAGTCGTACTGACATCCCTTTTGTCGGGGGACACTGCGTTTTATGTCCGCAGGTTCACGTAGGCAAGGCGACGATCCACGTTAGTAGGTTGTTGACTCAGCGGATTTTGGAGCACTCTCCTTGTTTCGGAGAGTCGATATAATTTTGATATGCTGTATTTTTGCATATATATACGGGTATGGCGGGGCCCTGTCCCGACCTTTTGATATCACATACTCTTTAGAGGCTTGTAGACAGGTGTCCTGTGTGTAGTAGTCTTGTATGATCTTGTCGGCCTTGGTATATATATAAGTTGGGTTTTCTGGTTAAGATTATACATAGTCCATTTTCAGGCTTACTATTTTAATATGTTAGTAAAGTATTGGGGGAGACCCTTATGGCCGTGATTAATTTATTATGATTAGATGTGGACTGTATGGGTAGTGGTACCCGACAGGTAAGGTCCGGGTGCCCGTCGCGCCCTCCGGTTTGGGTCGTGACAGTTCAGCCCCAATCGTAAAGCCCGCAACCATCCGGATCGTCCTCAGCATTGCCATATCCAAGTCTTGGCCCATTCATCAGCTTGATGTCAAGAATGTCTTCTTACATAAGGATCTTCATGAAACGGTATATATGCATCAACCTATGGGTTTCAGGGATCCTATTCATCCGGATTATGTGTGTCTGTTGCAAAAATCGCTCTATGGAATGAAACAGGATCCTCGAGCATGGTACCAGAGTTCGTCGATTATATCTCCTCTATCGGTTTTTCACACAACAGATCCGATCATTCCTTATTCATCTATAACACGGGTACAAGCATGGATTACCTATTGTTATATATTGATGACATCATCCTCACTACATCATCTGATGCTCTCCGCCGGTCCATTATGTCTCTCATTTCCTCTGAGTTTGCTATGAAAGATCTGGGGCCCTTGAATTATTTCTTGGGCATCTCTGTCACTCGACATTCTGGCGGCCTATTTCTATGTCAGAAGAAGTACGTCGAAGAGATCCTTGACCGTGCAGGCATGACATCTTGAAAACCATCCCACACGCCTTTAGACACCAATTCCAAGCTCAGCATTGATTTCGACCTTTCATATTTAGACCCGACTCACTATCGTAGCATGGATGGGGCCCTGCAGTACCTCACATTCACGAGACCATACATATCCTATGCCGTGCAACAAATCTGCTTGCACATGCACAGTCCGACGGAAGCACACATGCATGCCCTCAAACGTATTTTACGATACGTCCAAGGTACACTTCACTTCGGATTACATCTATACATGTCTTCTCTCACTAGACTCACTACTTATTCTGATGCTGACTGGGGTGGATGTCCTGACACCCGATGCTCCACGTCTGGTTATTGCGTTTTCCTCGGAGATAACCTATTATCTTGGTCTTCCAAAATGCAACCTACACTATCCCGATCCAGTGCAAAAGTAAAGTACAGAGGTGTCGCCAATGTCGTCTCTGAGTCCTGTTGGATCTGTAACCTTCTACTTGAGCTTTACTGCCCGATTCAAAAGGAAACACTGGTCTAGTGCAATAATATTAGTGCGATATATCTTTCCGGCAATCCCGTCCAACATCAACGCACTAAACACATTGAGATGGACATTCATTTCGTTCGCGAAAAAGTGGCTCGTGGTCAAGTTCGTGTCCTTCATGTTCCTTCCAGTTATGACATTGCCGACATCTTCACCAAAGGACTTCCGCGCATACTATTTGATTATTTTCGAGTCAATTCTCAATGTTCGTGAACCTCCCGCTTCGACTGCGTGGTGTAATGGAATATTTCCCAAGATTCTTTCATTAATTGTATATCGCTTATTTTAGGTAATTAGGTTAATTAGTTACCTAATTTATATCAAAGTAAATATTCTTATAACCTTATATATATTGTAAATAATTCATCAATAAACATCAAGTAACATATTCCTTTAACAACAACAAATTCAGTTGTCAAATTATACCTGTGTATATTTGCCACGGGTAATAGAAAGCTTTCAACAAAAAGATAAGTTTGTGCCTGTGCAATGCTTCTAAGATAGTGAATGTAATCGGATAAAAAGCTCTTCTTTAGATATAAAATTTTCAACGATAAAAACTTGATAAGCACGAATAAAGCTAATAATCAATAACAAAAAGAGAAGAAAAAGCCTAAATGATTTATGAATTTATTTTTTGGTAACAAAATAAAGAATGAAAGAAAGAAAACAAAATAAAAATATGTACTCAGTAAAGTGAAGGGATATATATTTAAGAGCTTAGAATTTCATTCCAACTTAAATTAAATTCTATTTAAATTCAAAATCACATGACATATCAGTCTGTTAGAAAATAATTTATTTCTTTAAGAAAAAGCACAATAATATTTGAAAAGATAGAATTTGGAGATATCTTTTATCTCATAATCTTTATATATTTGAGTTTGAAATTTGAAAGTAAATATATATAACCCATTCAACAATATATATCGTAATCTATATATTTGAGTTTGAAATTTAAACGTAAACATACACGAAATAGAAGAAGACCAAATTTGATACGTTATTTTACTTATTAACTTTTTCCCATACATATCTTTCTATTTTTATTTTCTTTTCTTTCTTTCATTCTTTATTTTGTTACCAAAAAATAAATTCTTTATGATATATCCAAATTGATTTTTAACCATGTTTTTTTGAAACTATTTTTCTTTCAAATCAATAAAAAAACTGTTTATATTTCAATTGAAAAATAATATTTGGTTGATAAATAACATTTTATTTTAAAAACGGAAAAGGGCCTAAAATTCCTTTAAACTATCAGATTTGGTACAAAAATACCCTTGATTTACCTATTCACTCTAAAGTGTCACTGCCATCAACCTATTGGCCCTAAATTGCCTTTATTTATAACAACCCTATATTTAAGAAATTGTTATGAAATACATATCCTTTGTATGGATGTCCATACACTTTCACTAACATTTTGTATGTTACATATACACCTATTAATTTGGGCACTTAATATTTGTAACCTCCATTGGGTGGTTACATGTACCTATTGATTTGGGCACTTAATATTTTGTAACCTTCATTGTGTGGTTTCATCCTATAAATTGGGATGTTATTCACCTTTGAAGGAAGTGGAACATACACTTGAAATAAGAAGAAAGTCCCCTCCTCCTCTCTACTTCTTTGTCTACATCTTTTGTCTTATATTGCTATTGCTATCATTTTATAACACGTTAACAACACGAGACTCTGCCATCTTGAGCAGATATTTTGGAAAGACTAAAGGAATTTTCAGATAAGTATCATATTATCTAGTATTTTAATTGTGTTTATTTATGTACAAAAGAACATGTATGTTTACTGACTATCCATGATAACTGTCTATCTGACCGTGGTTATCCATGTATAGATATTACACCTCTCTTTTTCCATTTCTTGAAATCTTGTTGCTGGAATTTTCATGTCTATTTCCTAATTTATTGAAAATTAATTTTATGGTTATTTGGTCCTTCATTTCTTTTTGAGTTGAAATGAGAAGTGATCACATTTCATTAGTTTCGTTATAATAAAATTTATTTGTGTGTATAATCATCAGAAGTTGTAATATTTTTATAGGTATATTATGATTACAATTAAAGATGTGTTAGAGAAAAATTCTCTACATCATGTGTATGCCTTTATTTTCTCATGAAGTAGCAATATCTTAAAAGAGGTTCTAAGCCATCACGATTTGATATGCTTAAGGCACGTTCGGATGATTGTGTTCCGTTCCTGAAGAATGAGAACTTGATAAATATTACAAATACAAATTCATTCCTTGAAGTGAATGTGATAGTATATAAGAAAGCTTATAAATACGTACGTGTGTTTGATTGTGAAGTTATCACGACTCTCCTCCAGAAGAGGTAGAATAGTTGAGAAAAATATTCTAAATATTTTATGCTTTACTCTTGAAGTAGTAAACTCAGAAATCTGCTCCCGAAGTAGCAAATTTTGAACTCTACTCCCGAAGTAGTAGAACTTGGAACTTTACTTCAAAGTAATAGAACTTTGAACTCTACTCCCGAAGTAGTAGAATATTGAACTCTACTCTCGAAGTAGAGAAATTTTAAGTTTACTTCTGAAATAGTAAGACCTTGAATTCTACTCCTTGAGTAGTAAGATTCTGGAATTTACTCTTGAAGTAGTAACTCTGAAGTTTACTCACGAAGTAGTAAATATAAAATTTACTCCCGAAGTGGTAAAACTTTGAACTTTACTCTTTTATAACTTTGTAGCTTTGTAGGTTATAACAATGATTTGGTTGGTTATCAAAATCCGGCATGCTTACTTTTACGTTTTTCATTCAGAGGCAATCGTGTGTACTAAGTCAAAAGATTATGCTACTGCTATAACTTGATGCATATGAAATAGTCACAGGATCTATGCTCAAAAGAATAACTAGTCACATAGCAATTATTTTTCATGAATCATTTAAGATGTTCTAGCAGATATTGTTATGTCTACGATATAATTATGTTGGGTAATTATTACCTCAATCTGATAAGCACCATATCTGTTCAAAGTGAAGTTATAATATTTTAAGATGCATGTCGTACTGCTAAGTGATAAAGTACCGACTAATTATCATCTATGATGTGATAACATATTTGTGGAAATAATGTACTTCTTAGTAGATTAAAATTACTGAACAATTGATAATGATTATGGCAATTGATTACAACTACAACAACCCTTTTGACAATAATTATTAGTTTGAGTCTTTTTTATTTTTCAGATATAAGGAGATATTTATGGATAGCCATTGAAATATATTACTAAATTATTATATTGATCATATAAGTAAATTGTTGTATCCTAATAGGACTTATCATGATGTGTCAAAATTTCTTTAAGATGGATACAAGGAGTTGTTATATTTTAATAGGACTTGTCCAAACTTATCAGTTTTAAATATATGACGCAGTTTGTTATATATTTAGTCTTCACTTTGTATTTTCTGACAATCTACTTATTTTATTTTGTGCATGTCACTTCATTTGAATATATGGATAAGATATGAATAACTTTCAAAGCTAGTTTGGATTAGAATTGAATTATGCATTTATTATTTCTAAATATTCATTCGTTTACCGTTTCATTTCATGACATCAGAAGTGTCTAATTAAATTTTCTTCATGACACCAACAGTGGATAAGAAATATTTGATAGTACAGAACAAATTAAGGGCTCTAGAAGAGCTAACTATTTATCAGGAAGATCATGTCATTAGTAGTGTCAAAGCAATATGTGATTATGGAGAATAGATTAAATGCTTCTGAAGAGCTTATATATTATTATGCCATTCGTTCTAGATTGTAATATACAAAGTTGTTATGATCGAAGCACAAGTTATAGTAAACCCGAAGTTTACTAAAGTAAATGACTATCATATTGAAGCTATAAATAAGTGGATGACTAAATATCTACAAAATCATAGTGGTAAGAAATATGTATTTGAAATGTTACCCTCTTTATTCTCCAAATTGTATTGCACAAATATAAGCATGATGAAATCTAATGTCACGATAAATTAGAAGTTTATTGTACAAAATAGAATTCATGTTATAGTAAACCAGAAGTTTACTAAAATAAATAGCACATGATATGGTAAACCTGAAGTTTACTAGTACAAATAATTTTATCAATTGACGTGACAATTTTGATTGTCCTGATTTAAATATGATGTGCTAAGTTTGTATTCGAAATATATTGAAGAACTAGAAGATTCTTCAAGAATTAATTTGTTTGTTCTCATGATAAGTTGATTATACTGACTAATGTTAAAAGGTGAATAAGGGCCCGTTCACCTGTTATGTGATGTCTTAAATAGATGCATCGATAAGACAGTCACATGTGCGTTTATTGTCAACCCGCAGTTTGACATATACAAAATTGCTTGCTAAAAATAATTGAGTTGAGAGCACAATTTTCAGACTATGTAATCAAGATAATTCATCTTGTTAATGTTGGTTTATATTCAAGCTTGTTTAGCATTGAATGCCTCCGATAAATAGCTAAACCATTGCGAATGAGAACAAAGCTTCATGTGTTGATCTGAAATATGATATATTACATACAAGGACGTTTGTATGTTTCAGATTAATAAATTATGCTAAATTATCCCCTCATAATTGGTTCAAGGTCAGGAACCAAATATTTTCATCTAATAGTTTTATTGTGCGGTATATGATTAATGAATCTACCATGATGCACACATATGAATTTCCCAAACAAGGTGAAAATGTATGTTAGTTTTTCTAACATAAGGGTAGAGAGAATAAACATCTAAGAAATATATTGTGAATTATCACCAGTATGATCCTCATTCAAACGATAATTCAAGTCAAATGCTAGAAGCATTTACTGACCCAACTATTTCATATTTCAGCTGCAAGATGCTCCTAAATGTCCCTGAAGGACAGAGTTTCCAACATGCGTGAAGCATGGTAGAAAAATCGGGTTCAAATGCAATAATCCTTGAAAAAGGAGAGGAGCAAATTATCAAAATGATTATAATGAGGCAATGTGCTCTTGAAGAGCCTACGACATAACACTTCATAAAACCTCATACGAGGTTCATGTACCTGAAAAAATAATGAAGTGATAAGATCTTAGTAAGTTGTGTCTAATTGCAAACCGATACAAAATAATATCTCGTCGACGATATATTTGATACAATATAGTGTGCAATATTGTATAATATTATGAGGATCTGAATTCTACGTCTGTTAAAGCATATTGATATAGGAATAATTACCAAGTAGATACATCTTTTTAAATTTACTGGACTTGCAGTCCTGACATGAGAAGATGTCATGTAAACTAAACACTAAATGAAAATTGTCTCAGCCTATATGACTTACGTGACAAAATTTATATGAAATTTTTTGAAGGATTCAAAATTCCTGAAGCATATACAAGTTATTGAAAAACTTGTTTGTAATCCTTAAACGAATTAAATGAACTAAGGTTGATGTACTGAAATCACCTTAATAAATATTTATTGATGAAGGGTACAAAGATGACTCTGTTTACCCTTATCCCTTTATGATATTCAAAGCTTTCATAATGTTGTGCAAGTTGCTAACTTGAATATTATCGGAACTTTTGAAGAGTTTTCGAAAAGCAGAAGACTACCTGCTAAAAGAAGTTGAAATGAGAAAATTAGATTTGTCCTGAAGTACCATATATTTGTTCAATTGATGCATTTATTTATCTTGCTATAACTATGAGCATGATATAATTTCTTCCATACACGGAGATACTGAAATAAGATCAATTTCATATTATCGATTTGATGAGAGAATTTTTGCAAAATTAAGGGGAGAGAATAATAAAATAAAAGGGAAATTTTGTGAAAAAAATCATCATCGTCTCATCTTGATCTACGTGCTTCTATTAGTGAGTTAGAGGTCCAAAAGATTATTCACTTGCATAAAATAGCAAATTAAATGCCAGACACATTTACATATTTGAAAAGGATTACCGAATCACATATCCCTGCAGAGAATGTCCTAATTCGGATCGATGTCCCTGTAGGATCATTTACTAGTGTCATAGCGAGTGAGTCCAAAAGCACGTCTGAAGTGTGATAGACCATTGGATTCTAAGGATCAGAATCCTAGAAAAATAAAAATAAATGGTCAAGATGACACTAAGAAAGAATCTCATAAAAATGCAAGATTTGATCAATCCTGATATTATTGAAGAAATCAATGAGCCTCAAACTCAAGAAAATGAAGAAATATCAATAAATCCAATTGATGTTATGACTATTTGAATCGCTTGGAAGTAAATGTGGTTTGAAATACCCACAACCTTATATGAAGATAATGCATCATACATTACTTAAGTGAAAGGAGGATTCAGAAAAGGAGATAGGACAAAAACACATTTCACCAAAGTTGTTCTTCACATACGAGCTCCAAAAGAATGGTGATATCAACGTGCAACAGATTCATTCAAGTGATAATATGACTGATTTATTTACTAAGTCTCTACCAACTGCAACTTTCGAGAAGATGGTGCACAAGATTGAAATACGAAGACTCAAACATTTGGACTGAAGTTCTCATCAGGGGGAGTTAATACATGTTAAACTCTTTTTTCCATATAAGGTTTTGTCCCACTAGGTTTTCCTTGTAAGGTTTTTAATGAGGCAACCAAAATATGTATTATTAGGAAAGTGTACTCTTTTTCCTTCATTAGAATTTTTTCCCACTGGATTTTTTTCTAGTAAGGTTTTAACGAGGCACATTATCCATGGACATCCAAAGGGGAGTGTTATGAAATACATATCCTTTGTATGGATGTCCATACACATTCACTAACCTTTTGTATATTACATGTACCTATTAATTTGGGCACTTAATATTTATAACCTCCATTGGGTGATTACATGTACCTATTGATTTGTACACTTAATAGTTGTAACCTCTATTGGGTGGTTACATGTACCTATTGATTTGAACAATTAATATTTGCAATCTCCATTGGGTGGTTTCATCCTATAAATTGAGATGTTATTCACATTTGAAGGAGGTGGAACATACACTTGAAATAAGAAGAAAGTCCCCTCCTCCTCTCTACTTCTTTGTCTACATCTCTTGTCTTATATTGCTATTACTATAATTTCATAACAGAAATTCATTTATTACGTGACATGATCTTATTGGTTAGTTTTATAATTAACCTAAACTAATTAAATCCCACCCCTAATAACCCGTAGTCGCCCCTACTAAAATCCCCAATCAAACTAAGGTAAAAAATCTCAACCTTGTCCCTTTTCTCCTAACGTTGCTCCGACGATCAACCCCGTATCCGGCCACATGACCGCCTCATACTTCAAAGTTCAAATGCTTTCATACCTAAAAAAATCTTTAACATTCGTGGTTCATAAAGATTTGTTCAAATGTTTATAAGCAGAACATTCCAAATTGATTTTGGCATTGGTGGGTAAACTATGGCCCATCTATTGATATTTTGCCTCAACCATTCAAAAGTTTATACACTAAATGGATTGATGTTCCCCTGAAATTATAAATTGTGAAAATCATAATACAATCATCAAAGGGATCGCTTTGTTGAGTTTTCTATTCCATGGATTATGAGATGGTCTGTAGAAGTGGGTTATACCCCCTAACAAATTCCTTGTATTCAAAGGACCTTTTATACAAGGTTTTGGAAGAAGTTAATACAGAGGAACAAATATGGTGTTATAATGGACAAGAACTTATAGATCAGATAACATCCACCATTTCAAGTTATATTGAATTAAAATAGAATCAACCACATGCTGAAGAAGTTAATAGTCCATTCTAACATATTGTTAGGAAACTTCAGATTAAAAAGGGAGTAGTTTTCAGGGCTAATATTATAGCCTCATATATGGCAAAAGTGAAAAAAAATAATGAAAAATTTAGATGAAGAATTTCCTTCAGACACCTCTATGACATCCGTTCATACTGATGAAGAAGAAGATCATATCCAAGATTTTCAAGACCCTTATGATACAAACTTCGATATTGAGGGATATCTCAAAACATTTCAAGACAAATTAGACGAATCCTCCACTACGGAAAAAGATAAGGGAAAAGAAAAAGAATAATAAGAAAATGCAGCCGGTGGACCCATCATAAAAGAAGACCGGACAGATGAAATCTGCTTTTATAAAGCAAAAATTATTAAAGTTTAAATTACTGTATTTTGGCCTTTTATAAATTTTCTTTGTCGGCCACAAGTGTAGGGCTCTTTCTTTTTAGCTTTTTCTCTTTTCACTTTTTATCTTATCGGCCACGATTTGGCCTCTTGGTTTGTTTGTATTCCAAATGATTCGCTATATAAAGATCCTTAGTTTTAGTTAAGAGGTAGGAGTTCGCCAATCCCTCTCTCTTTTGTAAAAAAACTCTCTAAATAAGAAGTTGAAGTTTGCTATCTATTTCTCTTACTGAGCACAACCTAAAGGCTCTGGTAATTTTATTTTATTTTTTTTAATTATAATTATATATTTATTACTGAATTAGACGATGATCGGCTAAATCTCTTGTGTTGAGCTATGTTACACTAGCCTACTTGAAATCATGGTACTAATGATTTAATAAAGCTAAATGTACTAAAGTTGGGAAGATGATAGCCCAGACGGAATGTCTAAAGCTCAGGCTGATGGTCCTATTTTAGGCCGCTGAACCGAGATGACATTAGGGCGTTTTTAGATCTATTTTGAATTAAAACAATATCTATGTCAGGACCTATCGACCCGTAAAACCCTCTCGGTGATCCCTTCCGCTCAATTGAACTTCATTCTCGTTTCCTTCATAAGAAGATTTCAATTTACAGTTTCTTCAACTTCCTTCAATAAGAACTCGACTTTCCTTTGATTACTATCCAGTTGACGAAATCCTAAATAAATTACGGGTTCGAAAATCAAACTGACCCACTTAACGTCAGAGATCAGTCCTTAATTTGGATTTCAATTTTGTTAAATTGCCGAATCCTTCATTGGAGGTTTTTTTAGTAGGGACGGGTACCAGCAACTTCAAACAGAAATCCAACTGACTCGACTCCCTTCTCCTTCGAATTTGAGCACCCAACCTTGAACCCGCTGAATGAATAAGTGTGAAATTGATCACTGTTTAGATGGAGGAATTGACTGATGGATTTGGGTCATTCATGGCTGGTGGTTAAACAATTATTTAGTGACAGGCTGTTTAGATGAGGGCTGTTATAGTGGTGCTTTTAGTGGAGATTTCAATGGAGGAAAGGGACGGGTCGGGTCCTATGGAAGAGACGGTGGAGATAAACGGTGGCTCACTGGCAGAGAAGGATGGCGGTACAATCACCATTTTAAGTTGGGGTTTGGGCGAGGGGGGGGGTTAGTTGAATCGAGTTTGAGTTTGGGTTTGAATTAGTTTCGGTTAATTATAAAACTAATCAATAAAAACGTGCCACATAATAAATAAAATATTTAATTATATATTTAAAAGAAACTCATTAAAAATAAGAATAATTTAGGGTCAATAGGTTGATGGCGGGAACATTTTAAATACACGACATTTAGACCCTTTTCCGTTTTAAAAATATACTTTTGAATTTTTAAAGTCCCTAAAATACAATTGTGATAAGGATAAGTTAAATGTTTGGCCCTTTCAACATATTCCAAAGTTCATATTTTGATTTTCAGATAAAGTGTAAATTAATAACAAAATAAATATCAGATAAAGTTCAAACTTTATTAATTAACAAAATATATGCCATTTCTTTTTCTTCCACATGCATTATGGGATTCTACATATTCAAAACAAAAAGAGAAACAAAAGTTAAATACGACCTAAATTATTTTACTAATTTGAAATACTCATCAGAGTACAATTTGACGAAAAGAAAATGTTGGTGAATAACTAAATGTAAAAGAGAAGTGTGTAAGAGATTTAGAAGGAAAAAATAAGACCTTTTGTTGTAGTATATATATGTACATGTAACAGAATTTCACACTTCATATCTATAAAGAAAAGATCTACCTCTATGAAAGTTCAATTCCTTCAACTGTTACTGTTTATCACTGAAGTTTTCAAATAATTCAACGATCATATTGTCGAGGCTCATAAAATATTTGGCTTTGATTTTTTCTATTTCCATGCTCGAATTTTTCTTCTGGTTGCATCATGTATCATACTAATAAAAAAAGATCGACCTTTACGAAAGCTCCATTCCAACCGGTACTGTCCACTATTGAAGTTCTTCAAATAATTCAACGATCATATTTCCGAGGCTTATGAAATATTTGGCTTTGATTTCTTCTATTTTCATGCTCGAATTTTTCGTTCGAGTTGCATCATATGTTGCACTTGCAAATCTATCTTCTTCACCATTTGATAGATTTTATTAACCAAAACCCGCAAATATCATTGATTAAGATTATTTTATTATCGTATTCATAATTTTGTTCAACACAAACATGAGGTCAAATTCAAAAGCGTGATAATCATGAATAGAATCAATTATAATCAATGACAAAAATAGGGAGTAGAAACAACTCTTAAAAATAAGGCACGATGGCAGAAGTAGTAACATTGAGAACCGAGAAGAAAACCTAATTATGTGTAACTGGAATATATATATATATATATAGAGAGAGAAAATTTCATTCCAATTCAAATTTGAAAATCATACAAATAGATAAGCTAATATGATATATCTATATTTAATTTTAAAAACAAAATGTTTTACTGAGTACATACTTTAAAAGATATTTTAGGATTCTAGGCATCCTTATCCTTATTCAGTACACCACGTTTAAAATTTATAATTTTTTTTATACATATCATGTTGGAGAGCATATTTTAATTAATTCAAATTTCAGATATTGTTTATTAGTTTGTTCAGTTTAATTACACATATATTTTTTATATTGTGCAGATTATGTTGAAAATACATTTGGATAATTTCAAATTCAAAATAATTTTGTCACATCTTTTAAATTAAATTCCAATTAATTGCTTTTCTCAATTGAAATTCAAACCCAATTTTTATATTTTCTTGATTCTGCCAACTTTTAGTGATTTTTTAATATTCAATTTAAATTTTTAGATAAAAAGAGTGTGATAAATATAAATATTAATAACCCATTTAATAATACAACAATTCTGTCTTGATAAACAACTTTGTTCCGATAATAAGCTTTGTTGTTGAATTGAATATTATCAGTTTATTTAAATTTATTTTTAATTTTTCATTCAAATTTAGAAAAACTTTGCTCTAATTCTTATTGACTTTGTCTTAGAATTGCCAAGTGTCTTCTTATTGGCTTACCACTTGGCTTAATCATATTGCTTGCACCTCTCCTATTTTATATATATAGAATATAGATATAGATTCCGCCAATTTTTAGTGATTTTTTTAAATATCCAATTTAAATTTTTAGATAAAAAGAGTGTGAAAATATAATATCAATAACCCATTTAATAATACATCGGTTCAGTCTTGATAAACAACTTTGTTGAGATAATTTAGCATATATTAATCTTAGATAGGATCGATGTATTTAAGCCTATCTAAGCTTTGTTGTTGAATTGAATATTATCGATTTATTTAAATTTATTTTTATTCTTTCATTCACATTTAGAAAAAAACTTTGTCCTAATTCTTATTAACTTTGTCTTAGAATTACCAAGTTTATTTTATTGACTTGCCACTTGGCTTAATCATATTACTTGCACCTCTCCTATTATATATATATAGATATAGATTTGTTCAGTTTAATTACACATATATTTTTTTTATTGTGCAGATTATGTTGAAAATACATTTGGATCATTTCAAATTCAAAATAATTTTGTCACATCTTTTAAATTAAATTCAAATTAATTGCTTTTCTCAATTCAAATTCAAACCCAACTTTTTTTTATTTTCTTGATTCTGTCAACTTTTAGTGATTATTTTAATATTCAATTTAAATTTTTAGATAAAAAGAGTGTGCTAAATATAAATATTAATAACCCATTTAGTAATACAACAATTCAGTCTTGATAAATGACTCTTTACAGATAATTTCTAGCATATATTTAATCTTAGATAAGATAGATGTATTTAAGCTTATTTAAGATTTGTTATTGAATTGAATATTATCGATTTATTTAAATTAATTTTTAATCTTTCATTCAAATTTCGAAAAAAAAAACTGTCCTAATTTTTATTAACTTTGTATTAGAATTGACAGGTGTCTTCTTATTAGCTTGCCACTTGGCTTAACCATATTGCCTGCACCTCTCCTATTATATATATATTAATAAATTAAAGAAGATAACTAATCTTATACTAATTATTATCTCTAATTTTCATCGAAATAGAGGTCTAGATCACCTTTTGATCTAAGTTCTTGAATTGACTCTATTAGTATCAAAATTAGTTTAATCTGCTAATTTTTTAAAAGAGCAATTAGGGTTCTTAACTTTGAAATTTGGAGATTTATTTTCATATTTCGCATATCTTAAAATTTCTGTGTTCTATCTTCGTATTTTCACTTCCACATATTCTTGTTTATTTTCAAGTAACTCAATTCTTATCAAGTGTATCAGAGCGGTTCTATCAATATTTCGTTCTTCATAATTTGGAAGTTCCGTAGCAAAAAAAATCATTTTTCTTTCAGCTGCTTAAAAGGTAAAATTACATAGCAACAAAAAAGCAAAAAAATAAATAAATAGTTGCTTGCAAATTAAGAAACTCCAGAGTTATTGTGTTTCAACATCAAGAAGGAAAATAAAGATAAGGGAAAATTTGAAATTTTTTTCCACAAATTTACTTTTTCCTTGTCTCATCAAACTCAATCAGGGGCTTGGTAACCTTTTTTATTTATACATCTTACTTCTAAAGAGTTATTACTAGTACGATTTAGAAATAAATTCTAAAAGAACAAGCGGAAGGTAATAATTTGAGTGAAAAAAGGCAAGAAAGAGTGTTGCTCCATGAGCACATGCAAGCATACATTGATCTCTAAGTAATGCAGGATTTGAGTCCAGATATCATTCTCACAGATTTATGTGATTGATTGTCTAATTTGAATTCATTAATAACTGTTCAAAGGATTCAAATATCGTAGAATTTATTATAACTAAAGTTTCCACTAAAAGAAAGCAAAAACAATTGATTTAAAATTGATGAGAGTTGGATTTTATCAGATGAGAGAAGATCAGGACTATGACCACTAATAATCCAATTGAGTCTTCCAATCGTTACACCCATTGATTTCCTTGAGATATTAATTGCAAATTAATATTAATTATGAACATCATGCCGATAACTCTAAGTCTATTCAACTACTCCAACGCCTATACTTCTATGGTCGTTAGAAAATAGCCGAATGCATTTAAATCTCTAAATTCAACTAAGCGATGCTAAATAATATAAATCTATCCATATTAGCAAAAGGATTCTCTATCTAGGTTCACGAACACGCTCTATTTATTCTTATTACGCCGTCAATTCTCTCTTTCAAGTACAATCACGAACCACATATAGTGTTTAATTATTTCGTCAAATGATCAAATAATTAAGATCAAGAATAAATAAGTAACCCATTGCGAAAATTAATAGATATAAACGACCGTCAAATGTCAACTTTTATATTAGCGTCACAACTCTAGAACTATGAAGTTTAGTTACTTATGATTCGAGCAAAAACACAAGAATTCATAAACAATACAAGGTTTAATGATGAAATAAAAGGTTTAAACAGAGCAATATACATGTGATATACACTGAATATACAGCAGTGTATATCACATATATATCAGAGGACTCAAGTCAAGCAAAGGGGTCATTGGGCCTGGTACAGCAAGAAGGGATCAAGCTGAAGCCCAGTCCATCACATTACAAAGGGCAGAAAATCAGTAGCAAAATCTTGTATATTAAGGAAAGTATATTGTATGTATATTGTAGTATATTTATTATCATAATTAGTGTTATACACTTACCATAATTGTATAGTTAGAATTATGGTAGAATAAGGTTTTAGGAATAGATTAGGAATAGGATTCTCCTATTTTTTATACTTGTATATATATCTATTCAATCAATGAAAATAATCAAGGGGATTATTTCTTTCATGGTATCAAGAGACTAGGTCTACACAAAAGTTTTCTCTCAACTTTTGCCATTGTGGCCGAGAACCCCCCCCCCTCGGGTTTTCTCTCCAAAAGTTTGTCTTCCGCTCTCAAAAACCTATCTTAAATTTAACCTCCTTCCTTGTTCTTTCAAATATGTCTAAGAACAATTTTCACCCTGCCCTCACGGTTTCCAATATCAAGCTCAGTGTCCCTATTGTCCTTGAGATGGAAAACGTTCAATATGCAACGTGGGCGGAGTTGTTTAAAATTCACGCTATATCTTATCAAGTTCTTCCTCACATCATTCCTCCCGCTAGACCCCTTCCTGCGGAGGATCCTGAGTTATGGATTACACTTGATGCTACCGTTCTTCGGTGGATATACGCCACTATTTCTGTGGACCTTCAACAGACGATTATGGAGCCCGATACCACGGCTATGGCTGCATGGAATAGATTGCGTGACATATTCCAAGACAACCAACATTCCCGTGTCGTCACACTCGAGCAGGAATTCTCTCTCGTTCGAATGGACGTATTTCCGAACGTTTCTGCATATTGCAAGAAACTAAAGGAATTGGCGGATCAACTCCGTAATGTTGGCGCACCAGTATCAAATAATCGTCTAGTTCTACAATTGGTTGTCAGTCTTTCGGAGGCCTATAATGGGGTTGGAACTCTCCTTCGCCAAAGCAACCCTCTTCCCGACTTTCATCAAGCCCGCTCCATGCTGACGTTGGAAGAAGCCGGTTTGGCTAAAAAGGCTGCTACCGGAGCAAGCCTAGTTGTCATGGTGGCATCCTCTCCTAGTTCTTCAGGTTTTGTTAATAATTCGGGCCAAAACCATAATAATGGTGGCGGCAAGAATAATCGCAAAAATAACAAAAACCGCGGGGGCAAACGAGGCGGTTCTGGTGGCGGTTCCGGTGATCAACAAGTAGGCGGTGGGTCCCATCCAGTCTGATGGGCCACCACCACCGTGGCCCAGCGGTGGGGCCATTGGCGGTGGAACCCGCACCCTCCAAAGAATAGCTTCCGGCCGCTGGTCGGCCAACACCCATCAACGCCCGGCGGTGGCGGCCCATCGGCGATGGCCCAACACCAAAGACCTCCAAAGACCTACGACCCAAAGAAAGATCACAGAATGGAGTTCTTAGGCCCCGACCTCCGCAAGCCCATCATGCAGCAGGCCCCACTCAGAACGATATCGAGGCCGCGATGCACACGTTGGGATTGTCCCAACAGGACCCAAATTGGTACATGAACACCGGGGCCACTACTCACATGACTTCCGAATCAGGTACTCTCTCATCTTATTCCAATTTGAGCACCCCTCGGGGGATAATTGTTGGTAATGACAGTTCTATTCCAATTCTAGGGTATGGTCAGAAAACATTGTCTCATCCTAACCCACCACTCCTCTTGAAAAATACTTTACATGCTCCTAAATTGATTAAAAATTTAGTGTCTGTCCGAAAATTCACAAATGACAATTCTGTTTCTGTTGAATTTGATCCTTTCGGTTTCTCTGTGAAGGATTTCAAGACGGGGAGTCATCTCATGAGGTGTGATAGTAGGGGGATCTGTATCCTATCATGCCCGGTTTCAGTCCATCGAGTCCAGCCTTGCCATCAACTTTTGTAGCCATCTCTCCTTCCATGTGGCATGCTCGTCTGGGTCATCCGGGATCTTCTATTTTATCAGCTTTAGATAGAAATAGTTTTATTTCTTGTAAGGGTACAAATCGTACTCCAATTTGTCAGTCTTGTTCATTAGGAAAAATTGTTAAGTTGTCATTTGTAGACTCCAATTCTCATACTTCTATGCCATTTGACATTATTCATAGCGACTTATGGACATCCCCTGTTCTTAGTTCAATGGGTCATCGATATTATGTTCTCTTTTTAGATGATTATTCTAGATTTTTGTGGACGTTTCCAATTGCGAATAAATCACAAGTGTTTTCCGTCTTCATAAAATTTAGAGCGTTCATTCGTACTCAATTCGAAACAGAAATAAAAAATATTCAATGTGATAATAGGAAAGAGTATGACAATAGGGAGTTTCGAGAGTTTTGTGCTACTCATGAGATAAATTTTCATTTTTCATGTCCTCATACATCTTCACAAAATGGGAAAGCTGAACGCAAAAATCGTTCCATAAATAACATTGTCCGAACTCTCCTAATACATGCCTCCATACCTCCATATTTTTGGCATCATGCTCTACAAATGGCCAATTACCTTCTGAACATAATTCCGTCTAAAGGTCTGACATACTCTTCCCCCCTCAAAATCCTATATAATAAGAACCCTTCTTATTCTCACCTTCGGATTTTTGGGTGCTTGTGTTATCAATTATTCCCATCCACCACAATTAACAAACTTCAGGCTCGGTCTACCCCGTGTGTGTTTTTGGGTTATCCGTCAAATCATCGTGGTTATAAGTGTTTTGATTTATCCTCCAAGAAAATCATAATCAATCGCCATGTCATTTTTGATGAAACTCAATTCCCATTTACGAAAGTTCATACTCCCGAACCTAAGTCATATAATTTTTTGGATGACCAAATATCCCCGTATATTATTCAGAATTTTTCGGACATCTCCCGTACCCAAAATCCTGCAATGGCCCATCGCCTACTGGACCAACAAGATCGCCACACTCACGAGAATCCGGCCACCGGAGCAGTTCCAAAGAATCGGGCTGCCAGCCCACCTGAACTGCTCCAGAATCTGAGTCTAATTTTTACCGTTTTGGGCCAGCAGGCCCACTACCTGCTGGCCAGTCCGTCCCGAGCCCAGAAAATTCCAAAAATTCCATCAATTCTTCCTCGAGTCATAGACCGGTCACTCGTAGTCAGCGAGGTATTTTTACACCTAAAAGACATTTTAATTTACATTCTGATGTCTCTAAATCACCCTTGCCCCGCAATCCTGTGTCCGCATTAAATGACCCTAATTGGAAAATTGCTATGACTGATGAATATAATGCTCTTATTGATAATAAGACGTGGGAGTTGGTGCCCCGTCCATAAGGTATTAATATTATCAGGTCTATGTGAATTTTTGCTCATAAGGAGAATTCAGATGGGTCCTTTGCTCGACATAAGGCGCGACTTGTTGGTGATGGTAAGACTCAGCAAGTTGGTATTGATTGTGGTGAGACGTTTAGTCCGGTGGTCAAATCGGCTACCATTCATACTGTGCTTAGCCTGGCTCTTTCAAAAACTTGGCAAATCCATCAGTTGGATGTCAAGAATGCTTTTCTACATGGTGATCTCAAAGAAACAGTCTATATGCATCAACCGTTGGGTTTCAGGGATCCCAACCGCCCTCATCATGTCTGTTTGTTGAAGAAATCACTATATGGGCTTAAGCAGTCTCCACGGGCCTGGTATACACGATTTGCTGATTTTGTTTCGACTATTGGGTTCACTCACAGCAGGTCAGATAATTCTTTGTTCATCTACCGCAGTGGTTCTTCATTGGCCTATACTCTGTTGTATGTGGATGATATTATCTTGGCTGCCTCCTCCAATGCTTTGCGCCAGTCTATCATGGCCATGCTCAGTTCTGAATTCGCTATGAAGGACTTAGGGCCGTTGAGTTATTTTTTGGAGATTGTCGTCAAGCGTCATTCAGGTGGCTTGTTTCTGTCTCAACGGAAGTATGCTGCTGAGATCATCGAGAGGGCTGGGATGTCAACCTGTAAGTCCACTTCCATACCGGTTGATGCAAACCCAAAGCTGAGTGCCGCAGCAGGTGCACCATACGAGGACCCGACCCAGTATCGCAGTCTTGCAGGGGCCCTCCAGTATCTTACATTTACCAGACCAGATATTACATATGCGGTTCAGCAGGTGTGTTTATTCATGCATGACCCCATAATTGAGCACATGAATGCGATCAAACGCATCATTCGGTATATTCAGGGGACACTGGATTATGGTTTGCACTTGTATCCCTCATTTACATCCACACTTGTCTCCTACACGGATGCTGATTGGGGTGGTTGTCCCGACACCAGACGGTCGACTTCTGGCTACTGTATGTTCCTTGGCAACAACTTGGTCTCCTGGTCGGCAAAGCGTCAGGCAACTCTATCACGCTCAAGTGCCGAGGCAGAATATCGAGGGGTAGCGAATGTGGTCTCCGAATCATGTTGGCTACGTAATTTGCTTTTGGAGCTTCATTGTCCCATTCAGAAGGCAACCTTGGTATATTGTGATAACATTAGTGCCATCTACCTTTCCGGTAACCCCGTTCAACACCAACGCACCAAGCATATCGAAATGGACATTCACTTTGTCCGTGAAAAGGTTGCAAAGGGTCAAGTTCGCGTATGCCATGTCCCGTCTCGTTATCAAATTGCAGACATCTTTACAAAGGGTCTACCAGTTCTCTTTGAAGATTTTAGGGGCGATCTCGGCGTTCAAAACCGCCGCTATGATTTGTGGGGTGTGTTAAGCAGAGCAATATACATGTGATATACACTGAATATACAGCGGTGTATATCACATATATATCGAGGATCGAAGGGCGTGGTCATTGGGCCTGGTACACGGCGATGGGATCAAGGCTGAAGCCCAGTCCATCACGTGCCCAGTCCATCACGTTACAAAGGGCAGAAAATCAGTAGCAAAATCTTGTATATTAAGGAAAGTATATTGTATGTATATTGTAGTATATTTATTACCATAATTAGTGTTATACACTTACCATAATTGTATAGTTAGAATTATGGTAGAATAAGGTTTTAGGAATAGATTAGGAATAGGATTCTCCTATTTTTATACTTGTATATATATCTATTCAATCAATGAAAATAATCAAGGGGATTATTTCTTTCAAAAAGATATTAATGCTATGACGAATGTCTCTAACCCTTGATCTTTGCTCCAAAAGTACGAATTTCTCTTAAAGAATGAGTTTGTAAAATAATTTATATCGTGTACAAACTAACTCGAACCAAACTATCCTAAAAAATCCGAAACAAAAAATTCAACTCAAAATTGGCGTGGCATGGCTCGGGCCACGAGGCGTTGTGCGTCGCACCTAGCTAAGTTTCCAGGGATGTTTTGTTTTCGTCCAGGTTTGCTCATCCAAAGCAGGCACGTAGCGCCAACCCAATTCCCTGCTCACTATTGCTTTTATTCACATCTTTGCATGCACACTTGGTCCTTGAACTCCGAACTCGATTCTGATTGAAATTTTGCGACTTTTACTTAGACTTTGAAGTTTCCCGATCACAAATAGCTCATTTCTTCTATACTTTACTCCTAAACATTCAAAGCATATTATTAAGCACAAAGCGATAAAAGTAATACTCAAATGATAGCAAAATAACTAAAATGTGAGACAATTAACGGCTAAATGCATGCATTTTACGCCGAACATCACCACCCCACACTTAAACTCTTGCTAGTCTTTGATCAATAAACTCTCAACCACTCATCTCTACAAAATCACGGAGCTATGTCAATTCAAACATATCTACTCAGACTACAACTAATATGGCTACTAAAATCATATAACAATGACACCTTGAGCAAATTCTCACTTTGGTCATGCCAACACATCAAGTATCAATTTAAAAACTCACAAATAACCTCTTCAAAACAACCTAGTCTAAAATACTGGCCCAAGGATACCAAATTCAAGTAAAAAGTAGGGGTGAGCACGGGTACAGGGTACCCAGATACCCGACCGGAACCAACACTAACGGGTAGGTTCCGAGTAGATATATTATAATAACGGGTAGGTTTCGGATAGTAAAATTAAGAATCGATCAATGTCGGGTCCGGTTCCGGTTCCGGCAAATAGAGACAGGGTACCCGGACCCGGAACCGATACCCGAAACCTATGAAATATTAAATATTTTTACTTTTTTAGTTAATAAAAAAAGGGCATACTAAAGTACACTATTTAAGGGGAAAAAACCAAATGCAAAACAATCACTTTCACCATCAAGAAATAAATTAAATAATACAAAAGTGACAATCATACGCAGAGAAAAAGCCAAAAGCGGTAGAAAACTGAAAAACTGAATTTTTTAAACTATGTACTCCTTTAAGTTATTGAAAAAGAAAGTTGAAAAGAAAACCAAAGCAAATCTTTGAAACATTATTGTGATATTTGCTCTGAAAGGATTCTTTATGGGTTTTGTGGCAATGGCTTTCAGAGGATAAGCAGACGAGTTTATTCCTAAACCAAAACTGTTATATGAAGGCATTATTTTGCACAAAGAAACACCGATTTCGGGTACCCAGGAACCTACCCGGAACCGCAGGGTCCGGGTAGGTTCCGGGTAATGATTGCTACGGGTAGGTTCCGGGTAGTAAATTTAAGAATCGATCTTTTACTGGGTAGGATCCGGGTAGTTCAAAAAAGTTAGGGTACCCGGACCCGCTCACCCCTAGTAAAAAGGACATGTCACCTAACAGAGAAATCCAATACTTCACCTATCTTTTGTTAACCATGAGTCCTCACTAAAAAAAAGAGTTGCCATACTTCTCACACTAATCATCTCAATGGACACATATCAAGAGAATTACGCTCCCTCTCACAAAGAACTTCACATGCGACATACGATGAATCATAAGTTTGGCACTAGTGTAAATATTGTACTAATATAAGTACGTCAAGTCTAAGATCAAGTATGACTTAAAGTATTGTAATATAGGCTAAGGGATGTGTATGGATTATTTGAATAAAATAGTGATTATTTTTCCTAATCACTTCAATGCATCACACTTTTCAATTAAGCGCACTCTTCAACTTGCCAATTATCCATCTCCTTTCTCAATCACGACTTCCCTTTTTTACCCTATTTCTTTAAGCACGACATCATACGTCACTAGCAAGGAATCATTTATGATTATTCTCCCTTTTCTTGTCTTTCTTCCTTTTTAAAAAAAAATATTTCTTTCTTTCCTTTCCGCTCCCTACTTGTAACATATATTTTTCTCTTCTTTCAGCATATGCACCCTTAATCGTTTTCTTAAGTTTTCATCCTCAACTCTCCCCTTTTTCAACTTCCCAAACTTCTTTCAAGTGCACATTTTTTCAATTAAAGTGCCTTAGGAGTTATAGGATCAAATTTTAGGTCAATTAGAACAAAGAGAATAATCTTAAGATGCAGCTACTAAAGAAATAGGCTAAAGGATCAATGAGAGTAATTAAGGATATCAACACAAGGGTAGGTAAGGCCAAATATATAGCTAATCAAAGAAAAACATCTATCACCTCCTAGACTCAACATACTTTTTGTTTTGTTTTGCATACACACCGAATAAGTTCTAGACATCAATATAAATTAAGAAATATCACAAAATGTTCTCACACACACATGGCACATGATCAACTCAAGATGGATTCATATCAACCCTCAAATCAAGCGAACATTAGCATGAATTCAAATTAAACTAATTGAGTCACAAAAGAGTCAAGTACCCGAGCCTAAGTGTCTCAAGGGACGTTATTCACTTTTCTAGGCATGCCTTTTGAATTAAAATTCGAGAATTGCCCATTTTTTCAATATTACATAAAATCTAAGCATCTAGCATTCAGATGGCTTTAAGGTCTAGAACCTATTACCTAATGTTCCCTCAAGACAGTCGTCAACCATCCATCATCAGGAAAAACCCCTACTCCTAAAAATAAAAAATTACCCCGTTCAAAGGCCTCCCGAAAAAGAATCGAAGTCATAAGAAAATCAAGGGATGAATAATTTATGCCGCTATCGAGGGACAAAGAATCTATAAAAGAAAAAACAAAGTAAATCTTTTTGAACTTTTCTTGGTTTTTTGTTTTTTTATAAGGCTATGTTAAATATACATACGATATATATAATATACACGTGTATATCGTATGTATATGCAATCACTGTTTAGTGTATATGGGCCGTGTATATAATCTCGGTTTAGGTAAGGTTTTAGTCTCCTAGTTTAGGTAATGTTGTGGTGTAATTAGTATTGTACACTTACCATAATATTTGTATTACCATAATTGTATAGTTAGTATCCAAGTAGAATAAGGTTTTAGGAGTAGAATAGGAATATGATTTTCCTATTATGGAAATATGTAAATTGTATATATACTCTTTTAATTAATGAAAATAATCAATGGATTATTTCTTTCATGGTATCAAGAGTCTAGGTTAATATTTTCTCCCAATTTTTTCCATCCAAACCGCCGATTCCGAGCTCCCTTCCTCGGTTTCTGTGCCCAAAAATTATTTTTTTCTTCCCCAATTTTTATCCCTAGTCCCTACTTCATGTCTTGTGTTGCTATTATGGCTAGAAACATGTTTCACCCTGCCCTTACTGTTTCTAATATAAAAAATCACATCTCTATCATTCTTGAAATAGAAAACGTCCAATACGCGACGTGGGCCGAACTATTCAAAGTACATGCACGCTCACATCAAGTTCTCCATCATGTTATCCCCGCGGATCCTATGGATACGGAGGTGCCCAAACCAGAGGATGATCCTAAGTTATGGACGACCATTGATGCTACTGTTCTTCAGTGGATTTACTCCACTATTTCTACCGACCTCTTGCAAACGATTATCGAACCCGACGCTACGGCGATGGAGGCATGGAATAGAGTATGTGATACCTTCCAAGATAATCAAAATTCTCATGCTGTTACCCTTGAGCAAAAATTTTCCCACGCCCATATGGAAAATTTCCCACTCGTTTCAGCATACTGCAAAAGGTTAAAGGAATTGGCGGACCAACTCCTCAATGTTGGCACGCCTATTTCGAATAATCGTTTGGTCCTACAAATGGTTGCAGGCCTTTCAGAGGCATATAGTGGTGTTGGCACGCTTCTTCGTCAGAGCAGCCCTGTTCCACAATTTTATTAGGCTCGTTCTATGCTTACCCTCGAAGAAGCCGCCTTGTCCAAAAGGGCGGCTACTGGTGCTAGTCCCGTAGTCATGATTACGTCCTCTACAAATTCTCCGTGTGGTGTTGATAATTTCGGCGAAAACCGTACTCATGGTGGTGGCAAAAATAGTTGGAAAATTAATGCCAAAAATCGCGGGGGCAAACGCGGTTGTTCCAGAGATGGTCACGGTGGCAGTAGGTCTCGGGATAATGGCAGTGGGCCACAACCCAACTGGTCCCAGTCCCTACGGCCCAGCAGTTTCGACGTCTGGTCACTGGACTGCCCAACAATATTTTTCCAGGCCCAATCCAGTTTGGCCCAGTAGTTCTGGGCCGGGACAGTAACCTAGTGTACTTGGGCCCCAGCCCCCTCATGCAGTGGTCCCCACTCCTACCGACATTGAAGTCGCTATGCATACGCTTGAAATAAATCCTTCGGACCCAAATTGGTACATGGACACCGGCGCCACTACTCACATGACATCCGACAGGTACTCTCTCGTCTTATTCTAATTCAATTCTAATTTGTGGTATAATTATTGGTAATGGTAATTCAATTCCAATTCGTGGTTATGGTCATAAAACGTTGTCTCCCCCCATCCACCTCTTATTTTGAAAAATTCCCTTCACGCTCCAAAATTGATTAAAAATTTAGTGTATGTCCGAAAATTCACCACTGATAATTTCTTGTCCATAGAATTTGATCCATTTGGTTTTTCTGTAAAGGATTTCAAGACGGGGAGTCCTCTCATGAGGTGTGATAGTAGGGAAGATATTTATTCTATCACACCACGTTCCGGTTTCTCTAGTCACGCATTGCCATCCACTTTTGCAGCTCTGGCTCCTTCCTTGTGGCATGCTCGTCTAGGTCATCCTGGATCGTCTATTTTATCTTCCTTAGATAAAAATAATTTTATTTCTTGTAAGGGTGCGCGTAGTACTCCGAACAGTCAATCTTGTTCTTTAGGAAAAATAGTTAAGTTGCCATTTGTAGACTCTCATTCTCATACATTAATGCCATTTGATATTATTCATAGTAATTTATGGACGTCTCATGTTCTTAGTTTTTTGGATCATCGATATTATATTCTCTTTTTGGATGATTATTCTAAGTTTTGTTGGACTTTTCTGATAATGAAAAAATCTCAAGTTTTTTCCAAATTCTTAAAATTTAGAGCATTCATTAGAACTCAATTTGAACGGAACATAAAAAATATTCAATGTGATAATGACAAAGAATATGACAATGGGGTGTTTCGGGAATTTTGTGCTAATAATGGGATCAATTTTCATTTTTCGTGTCCTCATACATCTTCACAAAATGGGAAAGTCGAACGAAAAATTCGTACCATTAATAACATTATCCGAACTTTATTGATTCATGCTTCCGTACCCCCTCATTTTTGGCATCATTCTCTACAAATGGCTACATATCTTCTTAACATTCTTCATTCCACAGGTTTGACATATTCATCCCCTCTTCAAATTTTATATAATAAGACTCATTCGTATTCGCATCTTAGGATCTTTGGGTGCTTATGTTATCCGTTGTTTCCGTCCACCACAATTAACAAACTTCAGACCCGTTCTACATCTTGTGTGTTACTGGAATATCCATCTAATCATCGTGGTTACAAATGTTTTGATTTATCATCTAATAAAATCATCATTAGTCACCATGTCATTTTTGATAAATCCTAATTTCCGTTTGCTAATGTTAGTAATCCCGTGCCTAGTTCATATACATTTTTGGATGATGGTATATCCCCGTATATTATTCAATATTTTTCGGAGGTATCCCGCACTTAAATCCGCCAACAGCCCATCGCCTACCGGGCCTCACCGCCCGCCACTCGCTACAAGATTCGCAAATGGGTCTTGTCCGATTCTTGGGCGATGTGATAGCTGGGCGATTACCCAGCCCATTACCGCCACTGCTCCAATCCCTGATTCCCAATCCCGTTACCGTGTTGGGCCAGCAGGCCCACTGCTTGCTGGCCAGTCTGTCCCAAGTCCAGAAAATTCCCAAAATCCGCCCCATTCTCCCCCGAGTCATAGACCGGTCACTCATAGTCAACGGGGTGTTTTTAAACCAAAAATGCATTTTAGTTTAAATTTTAATGTTCTTAAATCACCTTTACCCAGTAATCCTGTGTCTGCGTTAAATGACCCGAATTGGAAAATTGCTATGACCGATGGATATAATGCTCTTATTGATAATAAGACGTGGGAGTTGGTGCCTCGTCAATATGGTATTAATATTATTAGGTCTATGTGGATTTTTGCTCATAAGGACAATTCAGACGGTTCATTTGCAAGGCATAAGGCTCGACTTGTAGGTGATGGTAAGACTCAGCAGGTTGGTGTGGATTGTGGTGAGACGTTTAGTACGGTGGTCAAGCCGACTACCATTCGCACTGTGCTCAGCTTGGCTCTTTCGAAAGCATGACCCATCTATCAATTAGATGCGAAGAATGATTTCTTACATGGCGATCTCAAGGAAGCAGTGTATATGCATCAGCCCTTGGGGTTTAGGGACCCCAAATATCTTCATCATGTCTGTTTGTTGAAGAAGTCCCTATATGGGCTTAAGCAGTCTCCATGGGCCTGGTATAATAGGTTTGCCGATTGTGTTTCGACTATTGGGTTCACTCACAGCAGGTCGGATAATTCCTTGTTCATATATCGTCGTGGTTCGTCCTTGACTTATATACTATTATATGTGGATTATATTATCTTGATTTCCTCTTTCGATGCCTTGCGCCAGTCTATCATGAAAATGCCCAGTTCCGAGTTATCTATGAAAGGCTTGGGGCCCTTGAGTTATTTTTTGGGGATTTCTGTCACTCGTCATGCAGGTGGATTATTCTTATCACATAGGAAGTATGCAACTGAGATCATTGAGAGGGCTTGGATATCATCCTGTAAGTCAACTTCCACTCCAGTTGATACAAAACCCAAATTAGGTACTGCGGCCGGTGCACCATACGAGGATTCGACCCGCTATCACAATCTTACAAAGGCCCTTCAGTATCTTACATTCACGAGACCATATATTACGTATGCCATACAACATGTGTGTTTGTTTTTAAATGATCCCAGGGTTGAGCACATGAATGCGCTCAAACGCATCATTCGGTATATTCAGGGTACACTTGACTATGGCTTGCATTTGTATCCTTCATCGACGTCCACACTTGTCTCGTATACATATGCTGATTGGGGCAGTTGTCCGTACACAGGACGATTTACGTCTGGATATTGTATGTTTCTTGGAAATAACTTGGTCTCCTGGTCTGCGAAACGTCAGTCGACTTTATCCCGCTCCAGTGCGAAGGCCGAGTATCGAAGGGTAGCTAATGTGGTCTCGGAATCATGTTGGGTACGTAATTTGCTGTTAGAGCTTCATTGTCCTATTCAGAAAGCGACATTGGTTTATTGTGATAATATTAGTGCCATCTACCTTTCTGGTAATCCAGTTCAGCACCAGCGCACTAAATATATCGAGATGAACATTCACTTTATTCGCGAAAAGGTTGCTCGTGGTCAGGTACGCGTCTGCCATGTCCCATCTAGGTATCAAATTACCGACATCTTTACAAAGAGTATTCCCTCGGTCCTTTTTGAAGATTTTAGGGACAATCTCAGCGTACGAAGACTGCCCGCTATGACTGCGGGGGTGTGTTAAATATACATACGATATACACAATATACACGTGTATATCGTATGTATATGTAGTCACGGTTTAGTGTATATGAGCCGTGTATATAGTCTCGGTTTAGGTAAGGTTTTAGTCTCCTAGTTTAGGTAATGTTGTGGTGTAATTAGTATTGTACACTTACCATAATATTTGTATTACCATAATTGTATAGTTAGTATCCAAATAGAATAAGGTTTTAGGAGTAGAATAGGAATAAGATTTTTCTATTGGAAATATGTAAATTGTATATATACTCTTTCAATTAATGAAAATAATCAAGAGATTATTTCTTTCAGGGTAAAACTAAAATCTTTTGGCATAATCATCCTCGATCGACCTCAAAACATACACATATAAATATCCACCCTACACTGAAATAATGCAGTGCCTCAATGAGTAATAAAAACAAAACAATGGGGGTAAAGGGACTCCCTCATGGCTTTACGCCACTTTCGAGGCACGAACAACAGTGCCTTGAAACTGTCTATTCTCATCCACATAATTGATATCCTCGTCCGGTGGTAATTCAGGAGCCTCCTTAAGACCTTAGGGCTCATTTGGCATGCTATATTAGAAAAATAATCAGGTTATAAAACTCTGTTTTGATTTTATACATTGTTTGATTGCATTTTTCAAATCCAGGATAGTTAATACATGGATTATTTTATACCCTAATTTCAAATCCAGGATAGTTAATACAGGGATTATTGAAATGATATGCTATTAATTTCAAGGGGATTAAGACTACCCCACTTATTTACTTTTTCAGTTTTTACCTTAACCGATTTTTTTCATTTTTGACCTCGCTCAAATGTTTTCTTTACTTTCTTTTGCTTCACATCCTGCAATAACAAAAAAATTCACCACATACTACCCCATTAGCACAATTAAAATGCAAAAAATAAATTAACATTGGATTGCCTCCCAACAAGGGCCTTAGTTAAGGTCGTGGCATGATATCTTTTTGAATTTTCTTCTTTCTTTTTGATTTCTATGTTTGTTTTCTTTACTTTTATTGTCAAAACTCGGGTTCCTTCTATGAATTACCTAATTTAACATTGTGGTACGACACAGGTTGTCTCAAGTGTCCTTGAGATAAATAGTGGTATTCTCACGATCAATGACCTCTCTAAAATAATGCTTCACTCACTGCCCGTTCACCAAGAAGGTCTTTTTCAATTCCAATAGTTTCTACTCAACCGCTCCATGTGCAATCACGCGAATAATTTCAAATGGCCCGATCACTTACTCTTCAACTTTCCACCAAACAGCTTAAGCCTTAAATATATAGCAACATCAGCTTCCCCGACTTAAGAAAATTAGGTTGAGTGTGCTTGTCGTGCCATATCTTGTTCCAATCTGTCACGACCCAAACCGGAGGGTCATGACGGACACCCGTACCTTACTTGCCGAGTACCACTAATCATGTAATTAACATCTAACCATAATTAATAATGACCACGAGGACCGTTTCCAAATATCCTACTGACACATGAGAACAATAAACTGGAAAGGTACTGTGTAAACTCTTGCAAACGAAAGAACCCAACCTATGCATGTATACATACTAAGGCCGACAAGGCCATACATGACTAATGTACACAGGATAACTGTCTACAAGCCTCTAAAGAGTACGTAACATCATAAGGTTAAGACAGGTCGGCGCCATACCCCTATGCATATCCAAAATATCATACCACGACCAAACTGCTACTTTGGAACAAATAGAGTGCTCCAATATCAGCCAAACCAACAACCTACTAGTGGGAACCGTCACCCTCTTTACCTGAGCCTGCGGGCATGAAACGCAGCGTCCCCCGACAAAAGGGACGTCAGTACGACTAATGTACCGAGTATGTCAGGCATGAAGAATAACATAATAGATACATGAAAGTAACATGAGACAAGAAACAACCAACCAGTGGAGAATGCCTCTGAGGGCCATAATATGCCTAAGTACCATGTTTGTGCAGAATGCCTCTGAGGGCCATAATATGAATAAGTATCATGTCTGTGTAGAATGCCTCTGAGGGCCATACTATGCCTAAATGCCATGCACAATGCGGTCATACATATATATCTGCGTATATAACACCATCAAGCCTATGTGGGCATCCCATCATATCATATCAGCCTCTGTGGGAATAATCATTATCGTGTATATCTGTACCAGCTGCAGGTGGTGTGCATATATAACGCCTTCCATTTCCCCATATCACATACATATATATATAATGCATACATATAGTAGAGCATATAACTCCTTTGAGGTCAAGGTATGTCCATGAATATAATGCATGAATGATATGATAATAAGACACTAAAAGTTTGTCGGAGTGATGTAATATCACTTTACCTCCGATTAACATTATGAATACTAACATCTTTTCCATATACCTCAATAAGAATTTAGGAACATATTTAGAAATGCTTAAAAATATAAATGAATAACATGAACATCCTTAACTACAAAGAGTAGAATCATTTATGGGACAATATTACGTTTACATTTCGTACTTATAACATGCCAAAAGAAGAAATGATTTGCCTTAACATACCTTGTTGCTAGCGACTCCATGCACTACCTGTAGTACTTCAACCTTCATCAAGGTATTTGAACTATGGTTAATGCCACAGAAGGACTTCAAACATATTCCTAAGCTAGTAGCTCTCTTGCGGAAAATCGAGCAGCATTTCCCCTATATTTCCTCACTTCCCCAAATTCAAAACAGTAGCAAACAACGATATTAACAATATAAATAACCAATCCCATCCATCCATCCCCTCAACAATATAAGAAATTTTTTGACAATGCAAACAACATCAATACAATTCACAATAAGCTTTCTGATTTCTTCAACAACCACTTTGAGCAGCAAGCTAATTTTTTTACGAATAATAAACATAATTTGAATCCAACTCTTATCCCATAAATCGGTTCACAACTTTCCAACCACATACTTATGTGTACCATATGATTCCTAGTTTAAAACATCTACAACATGCCTTTCAAAACAGTCCACAAGTTTACCCTTTAAACTCTACTTTCTATTCGTAGTTTCTATATGCTTTCCACTCTATTTTACTTAATTAATACATGGATAGTCTTATAACACTAATCACAATATAACCAGATGATATTCCATATTTTCCAGCCATTAGAACCCATATTTATAATCTCAAAACAGTCCAACAAAACAATAGTCATAACTTATGCTATTTCAATGCTATCTTGTAGTGTTTTGCTTCAACAACCTCACCAACATGGAATTAAGATTATGCACAACCAAAGGGATGTTACACTTATGTTAATCAGTACATATGACTCAAACCCCACATCTGGTTCAACTTACCATAACCCTAAATCATACCACAATATCATAGACTTGTTGTTCTTGTGGTTTCCAACACTTCAATGAAATATTGGATTGATTTCTCTTCAATTTGGCTTTAAAACCATGGAGACATGTAGATAAGGATGTTGGAGAGTTGTGGACGAATTTTGGTGAATAAATTGGTTGAAATGAAGTCTACATCTTAATTTAAAGGGCCAAAGGTCGGCCACCGCCTCGAGTGGGACCCGGGCGGCTGCTTTGCAGTGTGTTGTTAAAACGCGCATAACGTTTTATACAGAGCTCCGTTTGCCTAACGGTTTATTTCATTGGAAAGAAGACTCACCAAACTAGAATGTAGATATATTATGCATCCCATAACAACTTATATACTAGGAGATATACCCATGACAATATGGGCCAAAAATCAGGTCTGAAATTCCGTTTGTCTTTCCCCGTGTTTCGACGAACTTAGTTTCTTTGATTCGTTCGACCCCAAAATCTTACGGAGCTTTCATAACACTTGTTTAAGCTTATTTTCATCCTAATATTGGATCTTAGCCTCACTGGACTTTATGTTACTTTATTTATGATGCATACGAGTGCGAAAATATGAGGTGTAACATCATTCCCTCCTTAAGAACATTCATCCTTGAATGTTGGAGAAAATTCTAACTCTCTGGATTTCTAAAAATTTTGGCAGAGTTTTCTCCGTAAACAAGACTGTCCAAAACATGTCAAGCAGTGAGAATACATATACAATGCCACATAGGGCCCCAAAATAACATAACATAATGGTATTGGCCCCACACGACCAACCATCTATCCAAAAGCTAAAAAGGTTAGCCATAAATCACCTCATTTGTCCACTATCAAAGGCTGGGCTGCATCTATTACATTTGCCTCAATAACATCGCCTCAACAGGATATATAAAATGTGCTTGATAGATAGGATAGAAATAGGAAAATCATATCACTCGAGTGCCGTTGTAAACTTTTAGCTGCAATAAACAAGGATTCCTAGACTTTATGTCTTTCTTAACTTTTCAAATCATCTCTTTTACCCCATTGCTTCCTGCACAACACCCCAACCATAGGTTGTTTCTATAGTCCGCAACTTCTGGGCTTGATGATATAGGATAACAACTAAAATATTTTCATAAGACAAATTCTATGTACCCGAAATACCCTTGACTTGGGACATACAAAATGAATCTCCTATACACTTCCGTAACATCGATAAAGGAAAACTTGATTAGACTTCCTTTAACTCTCAAACCTGTTGAATCAATCAATGGAAGATCTATACTTCTGACCATATAAGATCTCATATGAATCCATCTAGATGTTAAGATGATATTGCTATGATATATAACTCTTTTGTGGGGTAAGTGATCTTACCACTCTCATTTGAAACCTAACATACCTATTTGTAACATGTCACCGAGTATCTATATTGTGCATTTGGATGGTCACTTATCCAGGATAAAATTATAATTTTCTGTGCTTCCATCCTTCTTAAAGAAATTTCTAGAAGTTCATTGTAAGTAAGATCTTATATCGGAGATAATAAACATTAGAATATCCTGAAGTCGTACGTTATTCTTTTATCTATATCACTTGTATGATCCTCGGCTGTGCGAATAGCTCATTCTGGCGAGAAATTGGTCAATCTTATAAATTTATCGACAATCAATCCTCTGGGTAGCATTTTTGATAAGAGCGGGGTAAACTTATACTAAACTTTGAACTTCCTTTTTATTCTTTTGTCGAGAACTCCACTCTCTAAATTGTCCCTCTGGGCCTTGATAATCTATCTTTACCTGTTTACCATTGGGTTATTATGACAACTCTACAATACTCCTTTTCACGTTATTACATCAATCTGTGCCTTTAATACCATGGTACATCTTCGTCGAACTAAGTGAAATAAGATAGCGGTAATAATGTGTCTCTTCTCAGCACTACTCCGAAAACAAATTAAATCTGGGGCATACAATTGATCTGGGTATCGGAAAACTCCGTCTTCCTTAATTTTAATATTGACTTCCTTTGCCATGGGACATTTTTTTATAGTATCGATTTTGTGTTCTCATATTGTTACTTTGTTATACTTGCCACAGGAGCAACACTGCTACCTTATGCATTACAACCTCGTTATCATTAGAGCCTTGAGATTGCACCCTTAAATTATCTAACTGCTGAAGCTCTTTTAGTTAACCTTCTATTTCCTTGACCTCTAGATAAGATAAACTGCCCATACATCCTTTCTTATATTGCTCTGAAGGCTATCACTTTATTTTGTTAAACTCTCTTTTTAAACTGTAACAAGACAAAATTCGCTTATATTGGTTATCCTTCCACTTTGACCACCAATGGTGTTATTTCTAAGATTTGGTTAATAACTCTGGCTTCCGGGCTATCTTTATTTCAAGGGGGACCTTATTCTACTATATTGTCTGAGCTTGACTTTCTTTACCATTTCTATTCCCAAGAAGCATTACTCTCTTTTAAGAAGACTCATAGGCCTCTGTATCATTGCAACTTGTCTTGTGGTGTCTTTACCGTTAGTAGGAAGACGCATCTCAATTTTTTTCGCATCCGGATATCACATTATATCTCTAACACATGCTTACTTGTTTATGGCCATGTGTTATGGGTCCAAAACTTCCCTCAGCTTTCGCAACTGTTGTTAAGTGTAATCGACCTCATTCCCTTATTTATTTCGAGTATGTGCATCACAAGACATTAATTCGAAATATCATTTTGGGTTTACATACCTTTGTCTTTACTTACAGACTGCTCCTTTTTTTTTTCTTCTACGCCTCATATATTTACTGGCTTTTACCACTTTTTTTTGTCGTTCCTTTCTTGGCATTGATACTTGTATCTCATTTTACAGTCATGTCACATTCATCAAATTTGGATGACACTATATGATTTGTCCTGAAACTTCTTTGTCATAACCTTCTCGTCTTTGTATTAAACCATCATATGAGTTTTGTATTGATCCTTCATCGTACTACCTTACCTAGGTGAGGAGGACCACTATCTATGCTCTGAGATTTCCGTCATGAAAAGTCTTATTGTTGCCTCAACTCCTTTAATACTTCTGCGATCTTTTGATAACTTACAATTTGCTCCTACACCATTCTCTCTTACAAGGGACTTCTAAACCATTTACCCAGGTAGGACGTCATAAGTTTGTAACTGACATTCTTAGTCTCAATAGACTCTTTATCTTCTAGTTAAGATATTTAAATTTGGGGATTCTTACTGTCTAATTGCTCACCTTGCAACTTCTCAATAACCTTCATTATAACAATATCTTGAGGTTCCAGCTGTCATTCCGTTTTGCTTCCCAGACTTTCATTATCTCTTCTGTATATGAGTGAGACTATTCCTCACACACAGAAACTTCAACATAATACTGCACTTCTGGCGTATCAATAGTTTGGTAGAAGTCACTCATTTACTGGCTACAAATGTGAACTAACTTAAGTCTTTTTAGTAACTAGCATTACTGAAATGGTATAAGGCACGAGTTTAACTCGAATTTTAAGACTCAGCTCTACTACATGATCTATAAGATGAAAGAATAGAAATCATCCCTAAATGCATTGCAGCCTCCTATTTATATGTGTGGCGCGCAACACCCCCATAAACAAGACTCTACTAGACACGGCTTGCAGACTCCCTAAGACAGACCTGCTCTGATACCAAGTTTATCACGATCCAAACCGGAGGGTCATGACGGGCACCTGGACCTTACTTGCCGAATACCACTAATCATGTAATTAGCATCTAACCATAATTAATCATCGCCACGGGGACCGTCACCAAATATCCTGTAGACAAATAGGAACAATAAACTGGAAAGGTACTATGTAAACTCTTGCAAAAAAGGAAGAACCCAACCTATGCATGTATACATACTAATGCCGACAAGGCCATACATGACTACTTATCATGACCCATATCGGAGGGCCACAACGGGCACCCGGATCCTACCTGTCTGGCACCGCTGATCACATAATTAACATATTTCCATAAGCAATCATAGCCACGGGGATCATTATTAGTTATTTTGCCGACACTTACATCAAGGCCGACAGGGCCACACTCGACTACTATCAACAGGACAACTATCTGCAACCCTCTAAAGAGTACATTACATCACAAGGATGGGACAGGACCCCTCCATACCCATATGCAGATGCAAAATATCATACCGAGACTAGACTGCAACTCTGGAACAAATAGAGTACTCCAGCATCAGCTGAACCAACAACCTACTAGCGCGAACTGTCACCCTCTTTAACTAAACATGCGGGCATGAAATGCAACATCCCCGGTCCTATCGCGATAGGTAGGCCCAAGCTTTTTCCCTTCCCCCTCCCTCCATAAGACCCTCTTTCTCTTTCCCTCTTGGGAAAGAAGATAAGAAACAAAAGGGACGTCAGTACGACTGTTGTACTAAGTATGTCAAGCATAAGAAATAACATAACAGAGATACATATCAACTTGAAACAGAAACAGCCGACAACATCAACAACCGACAGAAATGGCTGACTAGTAGTAAATGCCTCTGAGGGCCCTAATACATATGTCTAAATGTTATGCATAATGCAAATGCGGTATACATATAAATATTAGTCACCCAAGGGCATCTTCCTTTCTATAACCGCCTTTGTGGGTATCAGGTTATATCGGCCACACAAGGGCATCATATCATATTGGCCACACAAGGGCATCAATATTGGCTTCATATGGGCATTTTTTTTGTGATATATGTACCAGCTGCAGGTGGTGACACGTATATAACGCCTTTCCCTTTTCCCCATCCCTTACATATGTATATTAATACCATATAGTAGTGTATATAATACATGTGCGTCCAGGGTAATATATGAATATAATGCATGATGCAAATGCATGAATAACAATGAAACATTCTGATCTTTATTGGATGACATAATATCCTTGCCCCTTCGTCTAACATTGGAAATATTAACATGTACCTTCGTCTAAAATTGGAAATATCAACATCTTTCCCAGACACCTCAATAAGGATTTAGGAACATATTTAGGCATGCTTTCAGCATAGGAATTAAAAACATGCACATTCTTAACTACTAAGAGTAGAATAATTTATGAAATAATATTACGGTTATGTTTCGTTACATAGAACATGCCAAAAGAAGAAAATAATTTTCCTTAATATACCTTTCGTTGATCTACTCATTGACACATTGTATTCAGTCCTCAAGGCACCTCACTTTTAATCACCTAGAATAGCTCTAACCCGAGCTTGCCTTACTTCAAATAAATCTCCTAATTTAACAACAAAAAGGAGAAACTACGATCCACGGGTTCCCGACCTTGAATATACGCCGTTGATTAAAAAATAACTTATCAAATGAAATACTAATGGGTTGCTAATCTTTCTCTTTGTAACAAAAGTACTGGGAAATTCATCGGATAAATGGAACGTTAGAGAAAGAGAATAACCACCCTTAGAGAGCCACAACCATTCTCGAGTTCCATAAAAAGTATCATTCCTTGGACACAAACAGCTATTTGGGAGGCTCAGATTAATATTTTCGCAGACATAAGCTAAACCTCACTATGGATGTAAGCTTTAAGAAGCCTTTGTGAGACACAGAAACCTAAGTAGTTCCAATATCTCCGAAGACTAAAAAAAGATGCCACGTTAAGATATATCTAAGCTCAATTATCTAGTGAGTAAAGAATGAATTCCCTTTACAGATGGCCTTATGTTTCTCATCTTTAAAACCTTTTACAAGTTACTTTCTATGTGTCCCTTGCCCAAATCATTTTGTCTCCCTTTATGTTGACTTAGCTAATATTTTATACTCCACTAATTAATTCTCCATGTCTCCCATTAATTCAACGTACACCCAATTACGCACACAATTAATTTCTTGATCCCAATTCACTTAAATCTTGATGACTTATAAAACCTCCATATAATCAATGTCCTAATTGTGCGATATGGCAGTAGTCCATAACTTCTTCGGGGACATTCAACTATTATTATTAATCCCCGTCGTCACACTTATTAAATCCTAAATTATTTCAGGACTGCATCCTTTTATTTACTAAGCTTCTTTATTTATATATGTGAATATGATATAAATTTCTCCAAAGCTTTGGGTCTATTTGCATACGCTTAGCGATTTCACATACGCCTAGCGATTTCACATACGCCTTGTGATTCAAACCATGTCCCAAAAGTACGGGATGTTACATCCTTCCCCCCTTATAAACATTCATCCTCGAATGTTGGGGTGACATATCTAATTCTCGTCACATAGTCAGAAAATACATCCACCACTTCACGTGCTATATAATATGACATTTATCCTTATGTCGGACCTCACATGATCATCAAACATTAATGATAATAGTCTGAAATAAACTAACCTTGTGCTTTTCTCGGAGCCTCGGCGTTGGCCTGAAATGGGTAAGGGTATTTGTGTCTCATCTCCTCTTCCGCCTCCCGTTTCATTTCTTCTATATTCTTAGTTCGCCATAAAACTTTCACGGAGGCTACTTCTCTAGTCCTCAATTTGTGGACTTTATCGATCTAAGATAGCAATATGAACCTCCTTTTATAATAGATCCTCTGTAAATTTCACATCGTTAATAAGCGCAATTCGGGGATGATCTCCAACACACGCCTTTAACATTAAAATATGGAAAACCAAATGGACAACCTCCAACTTCAAAGACAAGTCTAACTCGTAAGCTACTTGACCAATTCATCGAATTATGCGATATAACCCAATTATTCACTTGGAACTCTAAGTCCTGTTGTCGCACATCTGAATACAACTTCTGACAACTCTGAGTGGTTAATAACCGTGCTTGGATAAGTTTCACCTTCTCTATATCTTGGTGCACTAGGTCAGGCCTAAATAACCCTGATTCGCCTACCTCGAATCATCCGATAGGAAATTTACATCTTTGTCCATATAACACCTAGTATTGAGCCATTTTAATGCTAGCATGATAACTGTCATCGCACGCAAACTCCATAAGGGGTAAATGATTATCCCAACTTCCTTTGAAGTCCAATACACAAGATCGTAACATGTCCTCGAGTATTGGAATCGTACGCTCGGTCTGCCCGTATGCCTGAAGGTGGAAAGCTGTGCTGAGATTAACTTGAGTGTCCAAATCCTTCTTTAAATGATCTCCAAGAATTAACTGTGAACTGTGAACTGCGCACTTCAGTCCGTTATAATATAAATAGATGTACTATGAAGGCGTACACCTTTGCGTAGTCCTCAGCTGTGTAGGTAGTTTTGACCTTCAGGAATCGAGCTGATTTGGTCAAACTATCAACAATCACCCAAATAGAATCAAACTTATGATAAGAGCGAGGTAAACTCGTAATGAAACCCGTATTAATCATTTTCCATTTCCACATCAGGATCTTAAGGTTCTAAGTCAAGCCACCTGGCTTTTGGCGCTCTATTTTTAACTTGCTGACAATTAGGACACTAAGCTAAAAATTCCGCAATTTTCCTCTTCATACCGTTCCACCAATGCATACCTTTGAAATTATAGTACATCTTAGTAGATCTTTGGTGAATGGGATATCGTGATTAATGGACCTCTGTCATAATCTCATCTCGTAATCCTGATATATTGGAAATACATGAATAGACCTTCCATCTAGGGGTCCCTCTCCCATCATACTCGAATGTTGCGGTTTTCTTCTTATTAAATATCCTTCCTGATATTCTCTAACAAAGAGATCTTCATCATGTCGTTCCTTTTTCTCCAGTATGAGGGATGTCCCTGCTGTATTATGAGACATAGGGCTATTACTATTTGAATCCTCCAATCGGATGTTTCCCTTAGGTCAACTTCCCTCCTTAATCCTCACATTATTCCACCCGCTTGTGGTTGAATGCTTCTATTGTTAACTTGACTTTGTTTACTAACTAGTGTGCTGAAACGCTTATATTGTAGTATCTCAGTCGTGTACCTTTTTGTGAACAACGTCATTCAGATCTGCAGTGTGCGTATCATCGCAGTTAACCTTCATTCATAGTCTGAAACTTTCTCACTACTCATGATTATAAACAACTTCCTTTGACACTTGCTCACCTATTTTCTTACTCGTCGTACTCGTCTTAGTTCTAATATATCCTGATATACATACGTAGTCTTAAACATTGCTCATGATTCCAATCCTTGGCATTACCAGCCCTTAAAGGATGAAATGTTAACTTATCCTCTTATTCAGTACGTGGAGGATTTCTGAAGAATTTGCATTACTTGACGTTGGCCTACTATATCCAAACCCGATCATCATACTTAGATTCGAATTCCTTTACTTACCTCATTGCTAAGACTTTCTGTCAATGATGCTTTAGAATAAGACTCCCTCGATCTTGTTAAGCTGTTGATCCATGACTCTATCTTATTCGTAGAATCTTTGGTCAGTTCATAAATGCTCATAGACCTCTGTATCTGTCTGACATTTTATCTCCATTATAATATTGTTATCTCTTTGACATATATCGTTAATGTCTACCTTATATCCATGGGCGTCATTGGCCTCTTTCCACCTGTTAGGCGCTAATTTTGAGATTTACTCACTGTTACTTCCGTTTACATACTGTCTGAGAGGTATGACTGCATATATTGTTGAACTGATGCTTCGTATGTTTAGACCCATTTCGCAGTGTTGCATGATCCAATGACTTGTCATGCTTTCTTGTCTTAGCATTATTAGATCTCCCGTCGATCAAGTGCTCATTCGTCTTACCTTTACATTTCCATTTCAAGTTGCCTTGGGGGAAATCTCTTATCTCAAAATATTCCTCATACTATCTTTCTGAGCATCAGAGGTTCATCACCTTTGGCCATAGAATTCTTTAATGTTCCTCTTCTACTATTGATCTTTACGCTGTTCTGGGGTAATCATACCTTTGTGAAACCTACAAAATTATAATCTCATTTACCTTTATCCTCCTTGCTGTAATTCTTCCTTTTATTCGTCATTAACCCAAAAAAAATATTTCTGCCTTTAACCGAGGGACAACCTTTTTGGAAGTGGCATTGCCTCAAATTCATTTTCATCGGCCCAAGTGTAGTAGTATCACATTTGAATCAGTAACTTTTCCCCAGACAATAGCAAATTGGTTAAGAGTAGTAGCACTGTTGTCTCAAAGATGAAGCCACAAACAACATCCAAACAATAGTAGCATCGAAAAGCAATCACAAATGGCATCCAATAACATCCACTAGTAGCGTCAAACAACAGTCACAAGTGCAGTATCTTTGTCCTTAAAAAGCAAAGGCAGCAGCTCAATCAAATATCTTAGCAACAACTACTTGCCTCAAAATGTTGCAGTGATTTGGCTCAAATTGCAGTGACAATTCAACTAAGAAATGCAGCAACAATCTACCTCTAATGACTGTTTTGCCTTGGAATATGGTAACAATCTTACCAAAATGTGTCCCAAAATGCAGCAGCTTAGGGAAGCCTTAGGAGAAATTGTTAGTATATCCTAAAGATAACACAGTACTACTGTAGCAGTGTTGCCTTACCAAATGCATAATAACAATATGACTTAAACTTGCCCAAAGTGCAGCCATTGTTCCTTTTCAAAACAACATCACAATGCAAATATAGGAGCAAACTTCCATCATGTGTAGTCTCTGTTCATTCTTTTTAGAACCTAAGCAAACTGCTAATGGAGCATCACAATCCTACAATTATAAGTGCAACAACAATTTTTTTTGTAGCAGCAGTGCCTCAAGAGAACAAGCCTCTATTTCTGACAAAGTGTAGCAAAATCCTCATTGCAGTATAACAGCATAGTGGCCTCAAAAAAACCACATGTACTTACCCAATACAGAACAACAGTTGGCCTCAAAACTGATTAAAATTCAATCAACAACTCAGCTCAAGTTTGCCCAGAGTTCAACAACTACTAGGCTTAACATGTTACAATACACCAATCAAATAAAGCAACCTTTATTTCTCTCCAACTTGAAATGCCTCAAACCAGCAGAATTATAGCTAAAATAGAAACCCAACAAGCAGTCACAGGTTTAGCAAAACAACAACAACACTCCCTCAGAAAGGCAATCAAAATGGGCAAAAAATACCAAATAAACCATCACCAGGCTATAGCTAAGTGCATCAACATTTTGGTCCAAAATTGCAGCAGTTGTTTCATCCAATGCACAAAAGTTAAGTGCAACAATTAGCAATTATCCCCTACTTATTCCTTCCAAGAAACAACCATCTATGCCTATGCATTTCCTAACATGCATGAATGCTTGCTTGAGTGCACCAAAATAGATGTAAAAAAAACCTCAAAATAGGTTGTCCAAATTGATTAGCATCACTAGGCTTCACAATACAAGTACTCCCAAAGAAAATATTTTGCAATCCTGACTTGCATTATCTCTTCCGTATAGAGGTGGGACAACTTCTCATAATCTCGAAACATTTTACGTAATACGACGCTTCTGGCGTATCAATCGTCTGGTAGAAGTCGCTCATTTACTGTCCACGAACATGAACTAACCGAAGAATTTTTGATAACCGGCATTAATGAAATAATATAAGGAACGAGTTAAACTCGAATTCTTAAGACTCGGCTCTACTGCACGATCTATGATATAAAAGAATGGAAACCATCCCTAAATCCCTTGCAGCCTCCTGTTTAAAACTGTGGCGCGCTACACACCCATAAATAAGATTCTACTAGACACGACTTGTAAACCCTCTAGGAAAGACCTGGATTTGATACCAAGTTTGTCACGACCCAAACCAGAGGGCCGCGACGGGCACCCGGACCCTACCTGTCGTGCTTCGCTAATCACATAATTAACATATATCCGTAAGAAATCATGGCCATGAGGACCGTTATTAGTTATCTCGCCGACACATACATTAAGGCCGACAGGGCCACACTCGACTACTATCCACAGGACAATTGTCTACAAGCCTCTAAAGAGTACATGACATCACAAGGACGGGACAAGACCCCACCATACCCTTATGAAGATGCAAAATATATTATTGAGACTAGACTGCAATTCTGGAACATATAGAGTGCTCCAACATCAGCTGAACCAACAACCTACTAGCGCGAACCGTTACCCTCTTTAATTGAACCTGTGGGCATGAAATGAAGCGTCCCCTGACAAAAGGGACATCAGTACGACTGATGTACTGAGTATGTCAGGCATAAAAAATAACATAATAGAGATACATATCAACCTGAAACAGAAATAGCCGACAACATCAACAACCGACAGAAATGGCCGACTAGTAGTAAATGCCTCTAAGGGCCCTAATACATATGTCTAAATGTTATACACAATGCAAATATGGTATATGTATAAATATTGGCCACGCAAGGGCATCTTCCTTTCTATAACCGCCTCTGTGGGCATCAGGTTATACCGGCCACACAAGGGCGTCATATCATATTGGCCACACAAGGGCATCAATATTGGCCTAATATGGGCATCTTTCTTTTTCGTGATATATGTACTAGTTGCAGGTGGTGACGCGTATATAACACTTTCCCCTTTTCCCCATCCCCTACACATATATATTAATTCCATATAGTAGTGTTTATAACACATATGAGTTCAGGGTAATATATGAATATAATGCATGATGAAAATGCATGAATAACAATGAAATATTCTGATCTTTATTGGTTTACATAATATCCTTGCCCCTTCGGCTAACATTGGAAATATTAACATGTACCTTCGGCTAAAATTGGGAACATCGTCATCTTTTTCAGACACATCAATAAGGATTTAGGAACATATTTAGGCATGCTTTCAACATAAGAATTAATAACATGCACATTCTTAACTACTCAGAGTAGAATAATTTATGGAATAATATTACGGTTACGTTTCGTTACACAGAACATGCCAAAAGAAGAAAATAATTTGCCTTAACATACCTTTCATCGATCTACTTATTGACACATTGTATTCAGTCCTCAAGGCACCTCACTCTTAATCACCCAGAATAGCTCTAACCCGAGCTTGCCTTACTTCAATTAAATCTCCTAATTTAATAACAAAAAGGAGAAACTACGATCCACGGGTTCCCGACCTTGAGTTTACGTCGTTGATTAAAACATAACTCAACAAATGAAATACTAATGGGTTGCTAATCTTTCTCTTTGTAACAAAAGTACTGGGAAATTCATCGGCTAAATGGAACGTTAGAGAAAGAGAATAACCACCCTTAGAGAGCCACAACCATTCTCGAGTTCCATAAAAAGTATCATTCCTTGGACACAAACAGATATTTGGGAGGTTCAGATTAATATTTTCGCAGACATAAGCTAAACCCCACTATGGCTGTAAGCTTTAAGGACCCTTTGTGAGACACAGAAACCTAAGTAGTTCCAATATCTCCGAAGACTAAAAAAAGATGCCACGCTAAGATATAGCTAAGCTCAACTATCTAGTGAGTAAAGAATGAATTCCCTTTACAGATGGCCTTATTTTGCTCCTCTTTAACACCTTTTACTAATTACTTGCCATGTGTCCCTTGCCCATATCATTTTGTCTCCCTTTATGCCGACTTAGCTAATAATTTATACTCCACTAATTAATTCTTCATGTCTCCCATTAATTCAACGTAAACCCAATTACGCACACAATTAATTTCTTGATCCCAATTTACTTAAATCTTGATGACTTATAAAACCTCTATATACTCAATGTCCTAATTGTGCGATATAGCACTAGTCCATAACTTTTTTGGGAACATTCAATTATTATTATTAATCCCCGTCATCACACTTATTAAATCCTAAATTACTTTGGGACCGCATCCTTTTATTTACTAAGCTTCTTTATTTACATACGTGAATATGACATAAATTTCTCCAAAGCTTTGGGTCTATTTGCATACGCCTAGCGATTTCACATACGCCTTGCGATTCAAACCATGGCCCAAAAGTACGGGATGTTACACTACTGTACACAAGATAACAGTCTACAAGCCTCTAAAGAGTATGTAACATCATAAGGTCGGGACAGGGCCCCGCCATACCCCTATGCATATCCAAAATATCATACCACGACCAGACTGCCACTCTTGAAAAAATAGAGTACTCCAATATCAGCTGAACCAGCAACCTACTAGTGTGAACCGTGACCCTCTTTACCTGAGCTTGCGGGCATGAAACACAGCGTTCCCCGATAAAAGGGACGTCAGTACGACTGATGTACCGAGTATGTAAGGCATGAAGAATAACATAATAGATACATGAAAATAACTAGAGACAAGAAATAACCATCCAGTGGAGAATGCCTCTGAGGGCCATAATATGCCTAAGTACCATGTCTGTGCAGAATGCCTCTGAGGGCCATAATATGGATAAGTATCACGTGTGTGTAGAATGCCTATGAGGGCCATAATATGCCTAAATGACATGCACAATGCAGTCATACATATATATATGCATATATAATTCCATCAAGCCTATGTGGGCATCCCATTATATCATATAAGCCTCTGTGGGCATAATCATTATCGTGTATATCTGTACCAGCTATGGCTGGCCAGTGGGCCGGGTCGGCCCGATCCCAGCCCAAACCCGACCTTTTTTTAAAAAAAATTTTAGTATCGAGACTCGAATCGGGACGGGACATGGTCTCATCCCGACCCGTCCCGGCCCACCCCAGGCCCGCCAGTCCTAACCCAATCCCGATCCCACCTCGATCCCACCTGAAAACCCCCTTTTGAAAAAATAGTTGTTGCACCAACGACCATTTTACATTTTGGCCATTGTGCAATGACAATTTTTGGCCTCCCCCTCCCCCAACCCCCTACCCCCTTAATATTTATTTTTAACCCATAAGTTATTATATTTATACTTTAACCCAATTTTCCAACTATAAATACCTCATTTTCTCTTCATCTTTCTCACAAATCATCCTACAATCTCTCAATCTATCTCTCTTCAAGTCTACATTTTCTACTAAATATTCAATTTTATTTATTCATTTGGGAATTGGGAGTGAAGTTGGCAACTAGCTTGAGGATATTCCATCGAGCAAAGTTTCAATTTTCAACCTCTCGATTACACGTCGACGTTACGTCGACGTTTGGTACATTCGTTCATTCATTAAATTAATATTGTCTGTTTATTTTATTTAGCACACTTAATTTCATTTACTTTAATTATTTATTAGTATAATTATAAATTTATAATGGAAGGATTTAAACGTATGCTTACGGGTAGGGGTCATGCTTCTTCTAGTAGGGGCAACAAGGGGAATGGTACTTCTTCTAGTTATCCTATTTCTAGACAGAATCCTATTCCTACACAAGATGATTTTGTTGATACTGAACATTTTCCTACAATACAATTAGATTTAGACGAGGAGCTATTTTCTGAAACTCAAGAAGATTTTAATTTAGACGATGATCTAGATGATACACCCACTAATGTAGATGACAACACACCCACTAGTGCACCTTCAATTGAAATGCCTCCTATTGCCCCTAGTATTAGACGAGGTCTAGCAGAATGAACATTAAAATCAGATGCATGAATATTTTTTGATAGGGACGTAGAAAATCAAGTAGCTAGATGTAAAATTTGTAAAGATGTTTTAAAATTTAAAACTGGAAAAGGTCACTGTGGGACAGGGGGTTTAATGAAACACGTAGCAAGGGCTCATCCAGCTAGGTATGCCCAGCTAGGTATGCCCAATACAAGGCTTCAAAACCAGGTGCACAAAGTCCGCTCCATCGGGACAAGGTTCACATATTGATATTGTCCCGGACCAAGTACATGGTCAAATTAACCCTATGACGGGGGGAATTGTAGGCCCTAAATACAATAAACATAAAGATAGAGAAGCAATAGCAAAATTAGTTGCTGTGGAGGATTTACCTTTTTCATTTCATTCATCTCCCGGTTTTATTCATTACATTAGAGATATGTATAATCCTGCTTTTAACGATTTTCCTAGATCAATTGTTAAGAGAGATGTATTTAAATTCGCACATGAATATCAACAGTATTTACGTTATTCATTATATCATTTTAATGGAAAAGTGGCTATCACTTCTGATATAGGCCGTAGTGCTAACATCCATGATTATTTAACGGTAACTTGTCATTGGATAGATTATAAATGGTCTATGCAAAAACGTATTTTATCGTATACATGTATAGATGATAGGCACACTGGTACTTTTATTGCAGAAAATATTTATCAAGTGTGCCATTATTACGGAATAACTGATAAAATTATGACTATTACATTAGATAACGCTTCTTCTAACAAATACGCTATTACAATTTTAAAAAATAGTTTAACTCCATCTTTTTCAGATCATTTTCATATAAATTGTGCGTGTCATATAAATAACTTAATTGTAAAGGATGGTCTATCACTTTTTGAAGACATTCTTAGTAAAATATAATTTGCTATAAACTTTATTTTTAAAAATAATAGAATACAACGAAGAAAAGAATATAAAAAAACTTGTCACGATTGTCAACTACCTTATAGAAAAATTGCAGAAGAAGTACCCACTAGATGGAATTCTTTATACGAGCAACTACTTGTTGCTTATAACTATAGAAAACCTATAACTTTATTTTTTAACTCTCATAATCAAAATCCAGCTGATATGGTTGTAGATAGCGATTGGGGAAAAATTTCCGAACTTATTGTATATTTAGAGAAATTTTTTCAAGAAGAGAAGAATTTTCCAGTATATATTATCCTACTATTTCAACTATGTTGTTTTATATAACTCTAATATTTTTAATGCTTAATGAATATATGGATAAACCAGATTATAAGGCAGCTATTAAAAATATATTTATCAAAATAAAAAATATTTTATTCCTATTTCCACTATTTATATTATTGGTATTGTATTAAATCCGACTATTAAAATAGACGGTACTAAATCACTTATTGAAACTATTTACGATTGTATAGCAGTACTACCACCTCCAAGTCCCAAAAATCCAAATCACCCACCACCTATTGAACAAACTAAAGAAGAAGTGTTGTCTAGCATAGAAGACGAATGCAAAAAAATATATAGGTTTTACCAACAAGAAAGTGCTAGCAACCTACCGGCTTCCATATCATCTTCTTCTTCTTCAACACAACCTCACAAAAGACATGTTGTTTCTACAGCTAGTATTGAAAGCCTCAGAAATAGAATATGCGGCCGTACCGCTACTAACCAAATTAGCGAGTTTGATATTTTTATTTTGCAGGGTTCTGTACCGTACCAAACAGTTCTCAATGAAGAAGAACGTGAAGACTTGCTGAAATACTGGAGGGGGAATGAGAAGACATTTACGACACTTTCAATGATGGCTCGAGATGTTTTGAACATTCAAGCGTCATCAACGACGTCTGAAAGCGCTTTTTCTGCCGGCAGATATCAAATAGGAGAGTACATACACTCATTAGTCGGAGACAGCTTGGAGATTGTAGTATTATTCAGAGATTGGATACGAGCGGAGCAGAGAAGGTGCAGTCTACCGGAGATCAACGAAGAAGAAGACGAAAACTACAACGAAATCTTATCCGAAGGTGGTGGATGCGACGTGGAGAAATTTCACCAACAAATACCAATTCCAACCGAAGAACCACAAGAAATTTTCAAGAAACTAGAACATGTTTTTTTGAAAATGTAATTTTTTAATTGCAATTTTACTATGTAATTTGCAACTTTTCAACAACACCACAAGATTGCAATTTTGACAATTGTATTTCTATTACAAAAAAATCATATGTGTATTAAATAATATAAGAGGCACAAAAACAGCCTTGGGATGTTTTTATTACACTATCTTATTTAATTATTGAGTTTTTTATATATATGTTATTTTTTAAATTTAGTGCAAAAAAAAAATCCCGATCCCGACCCGACCCGATTCCGACGAGATCGGAAATGGGACGGGACGGCGGCGAATCCCGCCTCGCCCGATCCCGTCGGTCCTGACCCGACCCGATCCCGCCCCTCCCCCCGTCCCGCCATGACCCGATCCCGCCAAATCCGGCCCGCCGGTCCCGATCCCGGCCCACTGGCCACGCCTAGTACCAGCTACTGGTGGTGTGCATATATAACGCCTTCCCTTTCCCCATATCCCATAATGCATACATATAGTAGAGTATATAACTCATTTGAGGTCAAGGTATGTCCATGAATATAATGCATGAATAATATGACAATAAGACACTAAAAGTTTGTCGGAGTGATGTAATATCGCTTCACCTCCGATTACCATTATGAATACTAACATCTTTTCCATATACCTCAATAAGGATTTAGGAACATATTTAGATATTCTTGATAATAGAAATGAATAGCATGAACATCCTTAACTACTAAGAGTATCATCATTTATGGGACAATATTACGTTTATGTTTCGTACTTAGAACATACCAAAAGAAGAAATAATTTGACTTAACGTACCTTGTTGCTAACGACTCCACGTACTTCCTGTAGTACTTCAACCTACATCAAGGTATTTAAACTATGGTTAATGCCACAGAAGGACTTCAAACGTATTCCTAAGCTAGTAGCTCTCTTGCGAAAAATCGAGCATCATTTCCCCTACATTTTCTCACTTCCCCAAATTCAAAACAACACAAAACAACGATATTAACAATATTAATAACCAATCCCATCCATCCACCCCCTCAACAATATAAGAAAAATTCCGACAATGCAAATAACATCAATACAATTCACAATAAGCTTTCCGATTTCTTCAACAACCACTTTGAGCAGCAAGCTAATTTTTTTACGAATAATAAACATAATTTGAATCCAACTCTTATCCCATAAATCGGTTCACAACCTTCCAACCACAATACTTATGTGTACCATATGATTCCTAGTTTAAAACATCTACAACATGCCTTCCAAAATAGTTCACAAGTTTACCCTTTAAACTCTACTTTCTATTCGTAGTTTCTATATGCTTTCCACTCTATTTTACTTAATTAATACATGGATAGTCTTAACAACACTAATCACAATATAACCATATGATATTCCATATTTTCCATCCATTAGAACCCATATTTATAATCTCAAAACAGTCCAACAAAACAATAGTCATAACTTATGCTATTTCAATGCTATCTTGTAGTGTTTTGCTTCAACAACCTCACCAACATGGAATTAAGATTATGCACAACCAAAGGGATGTTACACTTATGTTAATAAGTACATATGACTCAAACCCCACAGCTGGTTCAGCTTACCATAACCCTAAATCACACCACAATATCATAGACTTGTTGTTCTTGTGGTTTCCAACACTTTAGTGAAAGATTGGATTGATTTCTCTTCAATTTGGCTTTAAAACCATGGATACATGTAGATAAGGATGTTGGAGAGTTGTGGATGAAGTTTGGTGAATAAATTGGTTGAAATGAAGTCTACATCTTAATTTAAAGGGCCAAAGGTCGGCCACCGCCTCGAGTGGGACCCGGCGGCTGCTTTGCAGTGTGTTGTTAAAATGCGCATAACGTTTTATACAGAGCTCCGTTTGCCTAACGGTTTATTTCATTGGAAATTAGACTCACGAAAATTGAATGTAGATATATTATGCACCCTATAACAACTTATATACCAGGATATATACCCTTGACAATTTGGGCCAAAAATCAGGTCTGAAATTCCGTTTGTCTTTCCTTGAGTTTCGACGAACTTAGTTTCTTTGATTCGTTTGACCCCGAAATCTTACAAAGCTTTTATAAAACTTGTTTTATCTTATTTTCATCCTAATATTGTATCTTAGCCTTACTAGACTTTATGTTACTTTATTTACGATGCATACGAGTGCAAAAATATAGGGTGTAACACTCTTCTTGTATAGTTTCACATTGTCATACGAATTGAAGAGGAACTCATCAAGCTCATTGAGTTGCAACATCATTTTTTTACCGGCTGCATCCATGTCCAAATTTAGCTTTTTGATCGTCCCAATATGCACTATGATCAAGCTCAAAAGATAGATGACATGACTTACAAAAAACCAATTTGTATGGAGAGGCTCCAGCTTTGAGCCGACTAACTCTTTGAAGTCCACTGATGCCTTTTGAACGCCTTCTTCCTCCAACCCTGATGAAAATAGTTCCAGTGAGCTCGCCAAGGAAAGCAGATTGATTCTAAAGTTTCAACGACCAATCCTTCTTGTTAATGGCCACTGTATGCTCCAGAATTCTCTTAATTTCGTGGTTCAACACCTCAACTTGACCACTAGTTTGAGGGTTATATGCGATAGACACCTTGTGATATACGCCATACTTTGCCAATAAATTATTGAAGGGCTTGTACAAAAGTGCGTACCTTCATCCCTGATAATTTCCCTCGGGGTTCCACAATGTGTGAAAATATTATTTTTCAAGAATTTGGCCACTACATTAGCATCATCGGTAGGGACTGGAATTGTTTCCACTCACTTTAACACACATCAACCGCCATAAGATTATACTTGTTTCCCTTTGATGGTATGAATGGACCCATGAAATCTATACCCCAACAATCAAACATCTCAATCTCAATGATGTTGTTCAAAGGAATCTCGTGACGCCTTGAAATGTTACCCATTCTTTGACACGTATCACACGCCTTTAAAAAAGCATATGCATCCTCGAGCAAAGTAGGCTAATATAAACCCGATTGGAGCACTTTAGCCACTATTCTATCATCACTATGATGGACACCATATGGAAAAGAATGACAACTCTCAAGAATTTCCTTCACATCCTCTTTTGGAACATATCTAATTGCCAATCGATCTGGGCCTATTTTGTAAAGGTAGAGCTCATCCCCAATGTAGAATCTACTGTAACGGAGAAGTATCCTTTTGCTCCCATAATTAGCACTATGAGGGTACACCTTGCTTACAAGAAAATTCACCATATTTGCATACCATGGTCGTTAATTTGACTCAAGCGCAAAAAGTTACTCATCTAGAAAGGTTTCTTTGATCTCCATACCCTCATCAACATGCTTTAAATCCTCGAGTCTAGATAGATGGTCTGACACTTTCTTTTCTATTCCCTTGTATCGAACTTCTATATCAAACTTGCACCAAATAATACCCAACTAATGAGTCGATTAGGGTTGTCCAACGGGGCGGGCCAAGTCTCGGCGGGACGAGAGGGGGGGTTGGGATGCGGTTTCCGGTGGGCCAGGATAGGTGGGATGGGAAGAGGTCCCATCCCATCCCATATCCAGCCGGTAGAGGGGTCAGGATTTGGGGGGACGGGTCGGGATGTATCGGGACGGGATTTAGATTTAGGGTTTTTTTTGCCACTTAATTTAAAAAATAATATATATAAATACTTCAATAATTGAACAAGATAGTGTAATAAAAACATCCCAAGACTGTTTTTATGCCTCTTATATTATTTAATAGAAATATGATTTTTTTGTAATACAAGTTCAAAAGTTGCAAATCACATAGTAAAATTGCAATTAAAAAATTTACATAGTTAACCATATTTTTTCTAATTTCCTCACAATATCTTGAGGATCTTCGGTTGGAATTGGAATATGTTGGTTAACTTGTTCAACGTCGCTTCTTGTTCCCTCGGACATGATTTCGTTGTAGTTGTTGTCTTCTTCTTCGTTGATCTTCGGTTGACCGCACCTTCTACGCTTCGCTCGAATCCAATCTATGAATAGAACTGCAATCTCCAATGCGTCTCCAGCCAATGAATATCTGTGCTCTCCTATTTGAAATCTTCCAGTAGAAAAAATGCTTTCAAAAGCTGTTGATGACGCTTGAATGTTCAACACATCTCGGGCCATCTTTGCTAGTGTCGAAAATGTATTCTCATTCTGCCTCCAGTATTTCAACAAGTCTTCATGTCTTTCATCATTGACAATTAATTTATATGGTACAACATCCTACAAAACATAAACATCAAATTCGCTAACTTGTGAAGAAGTTGAACCACTAAATATTTTATTTCTAAGGCCTTGAATACTAGCAGCAAAAATCACGTGTTTTTTATATGGTTGCAGCGAAGTAGTATAAGATGGTACAGTAGCCGGTTGATTATTTGCACTTTTATTGGTAATATATATATACTTGTTTGCATTCAGTGTTTATGCTAGATGTAACTTGTTCTTTAGTTGGTTTGTGAGTTGGTTCTTCAGTTGGGTTTGTTGTGAGTTGGTGCTAGACGTAACCCATATCGTCGGGTTAATTTGACCATGTACTTGGTCAGGGACACTATGTGAACCTTGTCCCGACTCAGCTGGCACACCCTATTTTTTAGCCTGGTATTGATTTCACATAGCTGTGTGCTCGCCTTGTACATGACTCAATAAACCTCCTGTCCCACCTTGACCTTTTCTAGTTTTGAATTTATACATGTTTACAAATTTTAAATCTAGCTAGTTGATTCTCTTGGTCCCTATAAAAAATGTCATGCAACTGATTTTAATTTTCATTGTGTGGGGCCTCGACACATACTAGGGGGAATATGAGGCATTCTAGTTTCAGTTTGAGACTGAGGCTCAATCTGAGCCTGAGGTTGAAGTGCACTAGTGGGTGTGTCATCTAGATTATTGTCTAAATTAAAGTTTGGTTTATCTACCTCATCATCTAATGGTATATCATTAAAAAAAGTAGTTTCATCTATATGAGTGAAATCAATTAAATCATCGAGACTAGGAATATGATTACTAGAAGAAGTACCCCTGCCCTTGTTACCCCTACTAGAAGAAGCACCCTTACCCTTAAACATACCTCTTAATCCTTCCATTCTAATTATGCAAATAAGTAATTAAAGATAATGAAATTAAGTGCGATAATTAAATTAAGGTAACAATAATAATTTAAAGAAGGAATGAAGGTATCAAATGCCGACGTAAAGTCGACGTGTAATCGAGGTTGAAAATTGAAACTTTGCTCGATGGATGATCCTCAAGCTAGTTGCCAACTTTACTCCCAATTTTTTAACTTAGATATAAATGAGCAAAAAAAATAGAAAATTTAGTAGGCAATGTAGAATTATAAAGAGATAAATTGAGAGATTGTAGGAAGATTTGTGAGAAAATGAGGTATTTATAGTTGACAAATAGGGTTAAAGTGTAAATACATTAACTTAGGGGTTAAAAATAAATATTAAGGGGGTAGGGGGCCAAAAATGACCGTTATAGCAGTTGCACAATGACCAAAATTGAAATTTGACCATTGTTGCAACAGTTATTTTTGCAAAAGGGGAGGGGGGCTGGCGGGGTGGGATGGGACTGGACGGGCAGGACGGGGTCGGGATGGGGCGGGTTGGGATCGGGATGATCCCAGGCCCCGTCCCGAGTTCAAACCCCGACACCGACAATTTTTTTTATAGGGGATCGGGACGGGGCGGGCCGGGTAGCGGGAAGTGCCGAGTCGGGATCGGGCCTACCCGGCCCACTGGACAACCCTAGTCCCGATTAGATTCCTTCTTTGCGAACAAGTACCGAACAACCGCATGATCAATGTACACAATCACCTTAGTACAAACCAAATAAGCTTTGAATTTGTCAAAGCAGTAAACCACATCAAATTTCTCCTTCTCCGTGATAGTGTAGTTCATCTAAGGGACATCAAGTGATTTGCTAGCGTAATAGATAGGGTGAAATACCTTGTCCCTTTTTCGTCCAAGAACAACCCCAACAACAAAATCATTAGCATAAATTATTTTTCAATTTTTACCTAAAAAGTACAATATTGAAAAAAATCTCTCTCTAGCCTAAAACCCTAATGACGATTGGAAATAGCAACTACGATATCCTCTCTGGCCAACCCAACCAGAGGAAAACCTCCTCCGGAGATTGTCCCACTTGCAAACCTACAGACTCAACCCCATACGCAGACTCTCACATAGACCACCACAAATGATGCCGCAATCTTACCTACTATCCCCCCACATAAACCTATGCAAATTTATTGAAACTAATCACAAATACCATGCCACTGATTGTAGTTCCTCCTAAACCAGTGACTTATATACATGGAGAACCTCATATTACATGGAACATCAAGGGTCAAGAAGTTGATAATATAAGAAAACTTACAATATGCAATCCTTAGTGTCGCGCCCCAAACCTAGGGAGGCGTGGCCGACACTCGGTGCCTTACTTGACTTCGAGCATACTATCTATACCTCGTGAGCTCTAAGAACTCAAAAATCAATATGGGCCGGCAAGGCCAATTTTTAAACTAATCATAATATCTTAGGCCGACAAGGCCCCCATAATCTTCTACAACAGAACAACTCTAGGAAATATAAACAAGGGTCGAAGAGGCCACACAACATACGACATATATCAAAGTGTTTCTACAAAGCCTCTAAGAGTGAGTGACATCATATGGTTAGGACATGACCCCAACCTACCCATGAAGTTGACAAACATAATCTGATAACCTGGCAACTAGACTTGACTACACTCCGAATGAAATGGAGTCTTACCGATCCTTTACTAAATATAAACCCTGTCTACTGGGAGAGCTCATCAAATTGGCTACCTAAGCCTTTATTCATGAAACGCAACGCCCCAACAAGGAGACATCAGTACAAAAAATTATACCAAGTATGTAAGGCAGATAATAACTGAATAACTGAAATTGAAATATAACTGATATACATGATATATTGAATATAAACTCAGGAGTCAATGATAATCTAAAAACATATCTACATGTCTCATATCATGAATGCAACACTAAAAAATAAATTATCTAGCCTCATGTGGGGTACGGTGTGTAAGTGCATAGCCCCAAAGGCAACATGAATGGCTCGAAGGTAGTGCATAGCCCTGAAGAAACATGTAAATAGCTCTGAAGGTAAGGTGTATCTCTATATATCTCTCACTAACCATAAGGCCGGGATATGGAAACTCTGTCAATAATAGTGGTATCAGATATATAATCTCTACCATTTCTATTAAGGTAGAATAAGTAAGAACTGAACGTAGATTCCCGACAGGGGATAGCTCACACAACCTCAGTTACAACATACAAAGGTTAGCTAGCAGTTAATAAGCTAACGAATCGCGGCCTTTCATTATGATATTATTGGACTCTTATTATCTTCTTTTCTTCAATAGGGAATAGTAGGGAAGTATAGAAGGACAAAGGCTATTTGGCTTTGGATCCTTCCGAATGTTAGTTCATATCTGAAACCTTAGTGCTTTCCCTCCGCGCCCAAAGTCTGGATTGATACCTTTCTTGAGGAAGCCTGGCTCTGGGGATCACTTCTCATCTTTCTAGATTAAGATTTCATTATCCCTTTCTATGATAGGCTAGGTATTAGGAACAATCAATGTAATTCTCAACTAATACTCTAAGATTTATCATTCTACACTCTCTACGATACTTTTGGTTCGATATGTTATTCATAGGGACGTCATGACTCCCCGTCTAACACTCATAAGCTTATCCATTTATGTGTTATGCGTTACTTCTTAAAATCTTTAATTACTCACATAAAGAGGTGGCCTAGAATCCTACCTTTCAATATCTTAAGGAGTAGACGTTCTTATGAGAAGCTCTATCCGTTCTTAGGATCAATAACTTACCTATATACTACCATACTCTTTCCTTTTATACTTTATAAGACCTGTTATTTTACTCTTGTATGACATTTGGTCGACTCTATAAATAAGTACTTCCGACTCTTTTCTTTTTAGGAGGAAACAAGATATTCGACAAACTCGTAATACAAATCAACCAGTCATTACATGACAAGAGAAGGCTCTACAATATTAAAGTATTCCCGACAAGGAATAAATAATAGCAAGAATATAATGCTTCTCTACGTACTTCTTTTGGAAACCAACAATCGCTCGAAGACATGCCAAAAAGAAAGAATAGTCATTACATAACTTGGATGCTAGCTCGAGGGAGGTCGTAGAGGATGAACCGAACCTGGTTCATCTTCATAAAATATGTCGATACCTTACTTCACCATGAAGTGATCTTGATTTGCTTGGAATTCCAGGATGGGAAATGATTTCTAGAGAGGACTTTGGGGCTGCTTCATTCTAGGCTTTTGAGAAATGTATCCATAAGTTCTTCCCCGATAGTTTGCCGTAGAATACTCATAACGTTTTTCTCCGATGTCATAACGATGATTAGTCTATGTGTTGAAAATTAGACTCATAGAGATTCGATTTGATAGGTAGATCAACCTCTAACTCCAAGTACACAAGGAGAAAAACCTTGAGGTAACTAACCCATAGACGTTGAGCATAAGAGCTTAATTGTAGTAGCTCATTCATCTACTCAAAATAAAATCAGATTTCCCCCTTAGTATATATATATGTTCTATACATCATGATGGACTTTGGATTAGTACTCACAACTTAAGAATTAGATATGCTACTTTAGTAATATCACCTTTATGAGAAGCCTAATTTACTTGGATAATAGATTGACATGTGTAGCTCTTATATTCATGCCTAACTTCCAAGTTAGTGACTCATAATAAATGTGTGTGCATCACATATTGCTCCTACACGTATATATATTTATGAATGGGAAGCCACTAATTCTAGTGGGTCCATCTACATTGTAGAACTTTCATGACTTAATATTCTATACACCTATAAGTATATTAAATGTAGCTAATTTTAACTAACCTTTATATCCTAGCTTGTCTTGTACTAAAGAAAATAATATATAATATACACTAAATCTTCACTATCAATATAATAACTATCCAAGATCATACTTATCAAATTCTTTATTGAAAAATTTCACTTCAACGAGAATATATATCATATCAATGTAATATATAACGATTTCAAAATTTGTCAAACTACGGGGTGTAACACCCTAATCTTCATACTTTATCGAAATGCGCTTTCATTGTTCTGTTAGACTTTATACGCTCCCGACACTATCAAATAAGGTCTTGAACACTCGTAAGCATAAGAAAGACCTAGTTCTCCAAGTTTACCTCAACTAACTCATGACCCATTTTAACATTCGAAAGACGGGATGTAACATCATTCCCCCTTAGAAACATTCGTCCTCGAATGTTGGACTTATCCACATACTATACTACTCCGTGACTCATCGGTGAACATCTGAAGCTATTTTCATTATTCACCTTTGGGACGATACTATATCTCAATAACAGTATTCCGTAATATATCAACATGATTCATCTTATGGAAGATATTTTAATCCCATGTAATACTTGTAATCCTTTCTTGGAAAACCGTTACTTCAATCATATATTATACGCTTAAACATTATTCTCTTATCGCTTATCATTTTACTCACTTATTCTACTATCAGGGAAGCATTCTATCTCTTTTAAGTTCTTCTAATCTTAAATTCTTCTTATTTCATTCAGGCTATACTGACCTCACTACAGCTTATGAAAACCACCGACACACTTGCGTTAATGGGCTTAATGCCAGGGTCTTACATATCCTCATCACTTTCTTACTCACTTTCTCTTACCCTTATTTCTATCCATCTAAAACCTTGTCGCACTACCATACTTTGGCTTACAACCTACACTTATCTTTCATACTATTTGTAACCTTTCACTTAACATGCTAGCTTCATAGACTTTCTTATACTGTTCTAGAATCTTAAGCGAGACATCATACCGCTTCTAACTTCTTCTTACTCTCATAACTAGACCTTCTGATATCTGAAAACAATAAGCTGGAAGATGTGCTACTAACGGTATCACTATCATTTATGAATACCGAATGAATGCACTTAAGGCCCTCTATTTGAAGTCTGGACTATTTACAATCTTTTGTACTTAGGTATATCATACCTCATTTACCTCTGCCTTTCTTACATCTGAATCTCACACTTTATCTTCTAACACTTCCATAACCTTCCCCTCGCATAGGTGGGATTGACATTAATCCCTTAAGGCTCTAATATAATACTTCTACCTCTTTTGCATACATAGTCTGGTAGAAACTTCACACTAACTCATCACAAGCACGAATCGAAATTAAGTTCTTATAAGTCAGCTCTAATGTATGATCTAGAATATCAAAGAAGGGTAACGGTTCCTAAATGCCCTATAGCCTCCTGATTATAAGTATGATTCATAACACACCTATAAGCAAGACTCTACTAGATATGACTTAGTAGACTCCCTAGGACATGACCTGCTCTGGTACCAATTTTGTCACACTCTAAACTTGGGAAGGCATGACTGGAACCCATTTCCTTACTTGACCCCGAGCATACCATCTATAACTCATGGGCTTTAGAAACCTAACAAACAATCTGGGTCGATAAGACCAATTTGTAAACTAGTCATAATATCTTAGGCCGACAAGGCCACCATGATCTTCTACAATAGAACAACTCTAGGAAACATAAACAAGGGCCTACAAGGCCGCACAATATACGACACATATCAACGTGTGTCTACAAAGCCTCTAAAAGTGATTGATATCATATGGTCGGTACAGGGCCCCGTCCTACCTATTAAGTCTACAAACATGATCTAATAACCTGACAACTAGACTCAGATGCACTCCGGATGAAATGGAGTCTTATCGATCCTTCGCTGAATATTAACCCTATTTACTCGGAGGTCTCATCAAATTGGCTATCTAAAATTATTGGTATGAAATGCAATGGCCCAACAATGAGACGTCAATATAAAGAATTGCACCAAGTACGTAAGGCAGATAATAACTGAAACTGAAATTGAACTGATATACTGAATATAAACTTAGGAGTCAATCATAATCTGGAAACATATCTACCTATCTCAGTCTCATATCATGAATGCAATACTGAAAAATAAACTATCCAGCCTCATGTGGAGTCAGTGTGTAAGTGCATAGCCCCAAAGGCCATATAAAGGGCGTGAAGGCAGTGTATAGCCTCAAAGGTAAATGTAAATAGCCCTAAAGGCAAACTATCTCTATATAACTTTGTATATCTCTCACCAGCCATAAGGCTGGGATATAGTAACTCTTTCAATAATAGCAGTACCGTATATATAATCTCAATCCTTTCTATTAACGTAGAATAAGTAAGAAATGAATGTAGATTTCCGATAGGGGATAACTCACACAACCTCAGTCACAACATACAAAGGTTATCTAACAGTTAATAAGCTAAAAAAATCGTGGCCTTTCATTATGAGATCATTGACCTCTTACTATCTTCTTTTCTTCACTTCTAGTCTTTCTAGATTAAGATTTCATTAGCCCTTTTGATTATATGCTAGCTATTAGGGACAATCATTGTAAGTCTCAACTAATACTCGTAAGCTTAATCATTCTACACACTCTATGATATTTTTGGTTCGATACATTATTCATAGGGACGTAATGAATCCCCATCTAGCACTCATAGGCTTATCCATTTATGTGCTATGCATTACTTCTTAAAAACTTTCATTACTCACATAAAGAGGTGACCTATAATCCTACCTTTCAATATCTTAAAGAGTAGACATTCTTACGGGAAGCTCTATCCGTTCTTAGGATCAATGACTTACCTATATACTACAATACTCTTTGCTATTATACTTTATAAGACTTGTTATTACGACATTTGGTCGATTCTATGAATAAGTACTTCGGAATCTTTTTATTTTAGGAGGAAACAAGATATGCGACAAACTCATAATACAAATCAACCAGTCATTACATGACAAGAGGAGGCTCTACAATATTAAAGTACCCCCGAAAAGGAACAAATAATAGCCAGAATATAATGCTTATTTTACGTACTTCTTTTGGATACCAACAATCGCCCAAAGACATGCCAAAAAGAAAGGATAGTTATTACATACCTTATATGCTCGTATGAGCTCGAGGGAGGTCGAAGAGGATGAACCAAACCTGGGTCATATTCATAAAACCATCTCGATGCCTTACTTCACCATGAAGTGATCTCGACTTGCTTGGAATTCTTGGATGGAAAATGATTTTTAGAGAGGATTTTGGGGCTACTTCGTTCTAGGCTTTTGAGAAATGTATCCACAATTTTTTCCCGGAGTTCATCGTAGAATACTCATAACTTTTATTCTTTTGTCATATCGATGAATAATCTATGCGTTGGAAACTAGACTCATAGAGCTTCGATTTGATAGGTAGATCAACCCCTAACTCCAAGTATACCAGGAGAAAAACCCTGAGGGAACTAACCCATAGATGTTGAGCATAAGAGCTTAATTGTAGTAGCCCATTCATCTACTCAAAATAAAATCAGATTTCCCCCTTAGTATATCTATATGTTCTATACATCATGATGGACTTTGGATTAGTATTCACACTTAAGAATTAGATATGCTACTTTATAATCATCACCTTTATGAAAAGCCTACTTTACTTGGATAATAGGTTGACATGTGTAGCTCTTATGTTCATGCCTAACTTCCAAGTTAGTGACTTATAATAAATGTGTATGCATCACATATCGCTTCTACACGTGTATATATTTATGAATGGGCTACCACTAATTCTAGTGGGTCCGTCTATATAGTGGAACTTTCATGATTTAATACTCTATAACACTATAAGTATATATTAAATGTAACTAATTTTAACTAACCTTTATATCCCAGCGTGTCTTGTACTAAAGAAAATAATATATAATATACACTAAATCTCCACTATCAATATAATATAAGGCATATCCGAGAAGTAGTTGTAATAATAATAATTATCCAAGATCATACTTATCAAACTTTTTATTAAAAGGTTTCACTTCAAGGAGAATATATACCATATCAATGCAATAAATAACGATTTCAAAAGTTGTCAAACTATTGGGTGTAACATCCTAAGCTTTGTACTTTATCGAAATGTACTTTCGTTGTTCTGTTAGACTTTATACGCTCCCGACATTATCAAATAAGGTCTCGAACACTCATAAGCATAAGGAAGACCTAGTTCTCCAAGTTTACGTCAACTAACTCATGACACATTTTACCATACGAACACTTGGAAAGTTTTCTTATGATAATATTAACATAAAGGAGTTAATAAAGGCTATAAATCAATGTGAGATTAAAGATCCTTGTACAATTAGATTAATAGAAGAAAGGCACATCTTAATTCTCACGTTACTAGAAAATTTTGTTAAGATGATGTCTACCTCTGCGTACTATCTGAAAATACATGATCGATACTGTTAGATAAGACCATTAATTTGGGACCTTTGGTTTAATCTAAAAGAGGAGACCTCCATGACTGTAGCATGGATTAGTTTTCCTGATATTCCCCCTAATTTTTTTGCAAGAGAATATGTCTTCTCCTTGGCATCAACGGTATGGAAACCCTTAACAGTAGACCTGAAAACAACAAACAGGACGAGACCTAGCTGAGCAAAAGTAAAAGTAGTAGTTGACTTAGTAGCTGAGCACCCTCAAAGGATCCACATAGCTAATGAGGATGATATTACTGGTAAAATGAAATTAAAATGGCTAAAAATCAAGTATGATTACCTTCCAAAGTATTTCAAGCATTGCAAACTTCAAGGTCATGAAAAGGCAGATTGTAGGGCTCTACAACCAGAGTTAGATAGACAATTTAGAGAGGAGATGAACAAGGAGAATACTGAAGGAAAGACGGTAGCAAATCAGAAAAAAGTTTTCAACAATGGTAACTTTGCTGAATACAATCAAGGGAAACAAGAACGGATGACTAGATATATAAAGGATAAAAGGGGCAGGATAGTAACCAATAATAATGGTGGAAACAAAGTTGCAACACAAAATACTTTTGCGATTCTAGGAAACAATGGTAATGACGATGATAAGGAGGAGGACAACAATTGAGAATCATCACAAAAACCTGCAAATACAAAGGAGAAATGAAATATTGAGAAGGTGATAGAGCAGCAACAACCCAACATAAAATATTGGATTGCAAATATTTTTCCAGTTAATGCAGAAAAGGGGAATTCAATAGACAAACAAAAAGAGAAGATTTCAAAACATAACAGTCTAGTAAAAGAGGTGGAGGACAGTTCTAATAGCAATTCAATATACGAAGTCTACAGTCACAACAGTTAGAAAAAGTAGTAGCAAAAAATCACCTTGTCAAACAAACTAAACACAACAAGGAGAATAAGGAAACACAAAAACAAGAGAATGAGCAGCAAGATGAAGAGCAAGTATATGCAACGCAAGTATAAATATCTGCAGCACAACTACAACAAGTGGTGTTAGTGAGAAACAACATTGGGAAAACAAGTAGTCATAATAGGAGAATAGGCCTAATACTACAGATATGCAAGATAGCAACAATTCATCAAACAGAAACAAGAATAACATGCAATTGGATCTCCAACAGCAGGATACTGGATAATGATTATGACTGAAAAGGGCTTAGAAGGAAAAGTACTACAAGTATCAGAAAAAGGGGATATATCACCTAACAAATTGAGAAAGAATTGGGAAAAGGCAAAAAGAAGACCCAAATGGAGAATAGTGTTCTATCTATAAGTGGAGTACAAACAAGGAGGACTCATAACATATCTACTATTTCATCATGAATGCTATCATATGGAACATTAGATCAGTTAATACACAAGAAGTTTTTCAAAGGCTGGTAAAAATGCATTTGAAATATCTACTTGGATTTATAGGACTAATGGAACCTTTTCAAGATGCTGACAAGATTGAAACATATAGAAGGAGTCTGGGACATCACACTGCCCTAGTCAATGTATCAGGAGAGAGTTAGAGTTTTATTGATGAAATATTTAAAGTAACAGTGATGGTGAATTATGCACAACACCTCACTATTATACTGTAGAATCAAAATTTTCAGAGGTCTTAATAATTTCTTTAATCTATGCTAAATGCTCTCATAGTGAAAGAATAGATCTTTGGAAATCATTAGAGGATATTGCTACTAGTATGAATGTACCATGGATGGTAGGAGGAGATTTCAATATCATAACATCAGGGGAAGAGAACTATGGAGGCCTACCTATTGGAATAAATAAAGTACAAGATTTCTTATAGTGTATACAAAATTGTAAGTTGAATGATCTGGGATTTTAAAGGAAGTAAGTATACTTGGTGGAATGGGAAGAGTGGTGATGACTGCATTTTCAAAAGGTTGGATAGATTCTTGGATAATTCAGAGTTACAAAATAGATATCCAGGCATTGAAGTTACTCACCTGGTCAGAACTGGGTCTAATCATGCTCCTTTATTGATATCATATACTTCTAATTCTGCAATAATTAGAAAATCTTTTATGTTCTTAAACTTCTGGACTAAGAATGGAACCTTCTTAGACTTCATGGAAAATCCATTCATTTTATTTCATCATAAGTTGAAGAAGGTGAATGCTACTTTGACTTAGTGGAGTAGAACAACTTCTTGAAATATCTTTTAGGAGGTAGAAACTCTAGAAGATACAGTCAAAGTACATGTGATCCAGTTTGAAATACAACCTAGTAATAGAATGTTTAGTGGTTCCATTGCTAATCAAGTTAGCGAGTTTGATATTTTTGTTTTGCAAGGTGTTGTACAGTACCAAGCAGTTCTCAATGAATAAGGACGTGAAGACTTGCTTAAATACTGGAGGAAAAATGAGAAGACATTTCCGACACTAGCAAATATGACCCGAGATGTGTTGAACATTCAAGCGTCATCAACATCGTCTGAAAGCGCTTTTTCTGCCGGAAGATTTCAAATAGGAGAGCACAAACACACATAAGCGGTAGACAACTTGGAGATTGCAGTTTGATTCAGAGATTGGATACGAGCGGAGCATAGAAGGTGTGGTCAACCGTAGATCAACGAAGAAGAAGGCGAAAACTACAACGAAATCTTGTCCGACGGAACTGAAAGTGACGTCGACCAATTTGACGAACAAATTCCAATTCCAACCGAAGAACCACAAACATTGTGAAGAAATTCGAAAAGGTGTTTATAAATATGTAATTTTTTAATTGCAATTTTACTATGTGATTTGCAACTTTCAACACCACAAAGTTTCAATTTTGAAATTGTATTACAAAAAAATCATATTCCTATTAAATAATATAAGAGGCACAAACCAGCCTTGGGATATTTTTATTACATTATCTTGTTCAATTATTGAAGTGTTTATATATATTATTTTTTAAAATTAAGTGCAAAAAAAAAATATAAACGGAAATCTCGATCTTGACCCCACTTCGCCCCGCCAAGACTGATCCCCTTTTTTGATGGGATGAGGGACAGGATGGGACATTGGCTAGTCCCGCCAGTCCCGGCCCACTGGAGGACCAGTTCCGACCTCCCCCAGTCCCATCATGTCGGGCCCCTCCGCCCCGAACCTGCCCCATTGGACACCCTACTAGTCCCTGCCTGCCACACTACCCAGCCCCTGTGACCCCACTGCCCAGTCCAGTTCGTCACCACCCAGCCCCCTGCCCTACCCGTGACCATCCCACACATCGTATGGAAACCCATGCACAACACGAGATTTTCAAACCAAAAGTTCACTTTAACCTATCCACTCAAATCATCTCACCCATTCCTAAAAATCCAAAATTAGCCAAACTTGACCCAAATTGGAATGCGGCCATGCGTGAGGAATTTAATGCGTTAACCAATTAGCACACTTGAGACCTTGTTCCGAAACTAGAAGGGGTGAATATGATTTGTTGTATGTGGCTCTATCGTCACAAATTCTGAGATAGTGGAGAGCTTGAACGCCATAAGGCAAGACTTGTGGCTAATGATACTGGTCAGTAGGGGTGAGCACGGGTACAGGGTACCCAGATACCCGACCGGAACCGACACTAACGGGTAGGTTCCGGGTAGATATATTATAATAACGGGTAGGATCCGGGTAGTAAAATTAGGAACCGATCAATGTCGGGTCCGGTTTCGGTTCCGGCAAATAGAGACAGGGTACCCGGACCCGGAACCGATACCCGGAACCTATAAAATATTAAATATTTTTATTTTTTTAGAAACATTTGGACCACTTTTAACTTTCTCCAAAATTATTTGTTGCACGCCTGCACATTGATTTTCCCCACCCCAAAACTCTCTCAATAACAATGGCGTTTTAGCTACACCACCGAGCTTCATCGTCGTCGTTGTTGAAGCTTTCTCTCAGGTACTTTCATCGTTGTCGTCATTGAAGCTTCACCTTTGCCTCTTTCTCTCCTTTGGTTGTGTTCACGTCATTCCTAAAATGCATATGGGTTCATATCTAACTCTTCAATTTCTTTTTAATATCATATGCTTCTGTTCTATTTCAGGCGATACTCATCTTCAATTTGTATTACTTTTTTATTTGAAATGTAAATCTATTTTTAAAATTTGTGTATATTTTTGTAGTTGTGAAGATGAAATTTAGGGATTTACTAGTATAATAAAGCTTTTCTTTTGTATCGAAGAGCTTATGAACACGAAAATAAGTTTAATTCAGATATTTTCAAATTTATTTTGAAATCAACACGTTCAATTAATTGAGTGTCAAATTTGACTTGCAATTTTAGATTTTGGTAACAGAATTAGCTTTTCTACAATTTTACTACTGTTTTGCTGCCCTATTTCCGTCATCTACATCCACACTTGTTTCCTACACGGATGCTGATTGGGGTGGTTGTCCCGACACCAGACGGTCGACTTCTGGCTACTGTATGTTCCTTGGCAACAACTTAGTCTCCTGGTCGGCAAAGCGTCAGGCAACGCTATCACGCTCAAGTGCCGAGGCAGAATATCGAGGGGTAGCAAATGTGGTCTCCGAATCATGTTGGCTACGTAATTTGCTTTTGAAACTTCATTATCCCATTCAGAAGGCAACCTTGGTATATTGCGATAACATTAGTGCCATCTACCTTTCAGGCAACCTTGATTCAACACCAACGGACCAAGCATATCGAAATGGACATTCACTTTGTCCGTGAAAAGGTTGCAAAGGGTCAAGTTCGCGTATGCCATGTCCCGCCTCGTTATCAAGTTGCGAACATCTTTACAAAGGGTCTACCAGTTCTCTTTGAAGATTTCAGGGACGATCTCGGCGTCACGAAGACCACCCGCTATGACTCAAGGGGTGTGTTAAACAGTAGGTAATATACCTGATATACACTGAATATACAAAGATATATCACGGTATACAAAACAATAAAACGATGGCAGCCAGAGGAAGCGATGGCGGCCCAACAGAAGACGGCCCAAATGGCCTGGACGAATTTGGCCCAGTCACGGAAATAGGGCAGCAAAACAGTAGTACAATTCTTGTATATTAAGGAAAGTATATTGTAGTATATTTGTAGTATATTAGGACATACTCTTACCATATTAGTGTTATACACTTACCATAATTGTATAGTTAAAATTATGGTAGAATAAGGTTTTAGAAATAGATTAGGAATAGGATTCTCCTATTTTGTAACTTGTATATATATCTATTCAATCAATGAAAATAATCAAGGGGATTATTTCTTTCATTTTCTAAATACATAAACTAACTAAATTCATGTATCAACACTCCCTTTTGGAGATTTCAGTAGCATGAGCAGTTCTTTTTCATCATTTTCTCAATTATCATATTTATTGTAAAAGTATCTTTAGATTCTACAATAGCTAATATTTTAGAAGCGTCCATCTCTTAAAGAGTTACTTCATCAAAGCTAGAGTTGTCAGATGTGTCAACATGCTTTCCCTTGTTTATAATCATAAACATTTTCATCTTTTCTCAAGTTTCATAGAAAGAAACCTTCCCCGACATTTCATCATCAATCCTTTGAAAGATGAAAGCATGGATTTTCATATCCATATTTCTCAAGGAAGCAATATCATTTGCTACCTCTCTATTTGAGATTCTTCATCGTGCAACTGCTTTATCAAGGTTGATACCTTTGTGAAGCTTCTTCCCTTAAAAATATTCTTCAAAAGTTTTTCAGCTTTTAAAATCATGGTAGTTCCACCTACAAAAATAATTTCTTCGAGCTGGTGCTTCTCTAGTAGAACATTCTCATAGCTATAGTAGCTACTCTCATTCATATTATTTCTAATATAAGATTCATTCTTTCGTATCTTTGAAAATTTTGATTCTCCACAGGTCCCTCAAGACAAGTGGCTCTAATACCAAACATTGCAAAATCGGGGGAGGAGGAACACTCTCAATCACTCAAATTCTCTCTTGAAGACAAGTAAGACAACGATTCTTATTTGTTCCACTCAACTTGACTTACATAATCAATCACTCTTTGAAGAAAAGTAGGGAAAATATTCTTCACCAACTTGACTTACATTTTGGGTTATCATATATAGGTACTTATATAAATACCCTTGCATGTACCTAGTCTAGTGCATGTATCATCATTTAATTCTATTCATTCCTCATTTTTCCAAGTACATGTATTCAACCATACATATATCCGTATATATAATTTTTTTAAATACATGAACTAACTAAATCCATGTATCAAGCAAATCAAAAACTATTTTCTTTTTCTAAGGCAAGGTTCACATTTCAACAGAAGGTGCCTGATTCCAGGATTCATAGTATTTGACTGCTAACATGGTAAGATGATCAAATAATGCAAACTGCTCACTACTGGATCTTAACTCTCATATCGAGTCTCACTCACAGACACCGCTGGTGTTAGGATGCCTACTTGCACCTAGAGTACAAAAGTGTAATATGGATACCACACATACTCAACAAGTATCATAGACCACCCCCAATAGATTAGTGGCAAGCGTTATGTCACACTCCAACTTCGGAGGGTGTGGCTGACACTCAGCGCCTAGATGGCCCGAGCGTACCACTCGTATATCATCGCATAACATATGGCTGCCTGGGCCGACAATGCCTCAGAATGACAATCACAATAGACACTGAATAAGATGAATCGTAAGAAGAGATATCAAAACCAACATATATAAATATTTCACAAGGCTGAACATGCCACAACTAACAACAGAAGGGTGACAGTGACAAGACTATAAGACTATACCAATAGACTAACCAGAGGTCGGCAAAGCCATAAAAATGACTGTACACATCATCCACTAGTCTACAAGTCTCTAAGAGTAGTATAACATAACATCAGGTCGGGACAGGCTCCGCCATACCCAAAATGCATACCAACATATAAACATACCCCAAAACTCTACCAACAACTCTAGAAGAAAGGGAGTGCACCAACTCAAGCTGAATAGTGATCCTACTGAGTAGGCTAGTCAAATTGTCTACCAGAACCTGCGGGTATGAAACACAACCCCTCAGCAAGGGAACATTAGTACGAATAATGTACTGAATATGTAATGCAAGAAAATATAAATAGATACAGTACTAGAAAAGAGAATAAGGAAGAAACAACATATAACTCTGAATTCCACTGGGGACCATAGTATACATAAATATAGTATAATCGCATATATAACGCCGTAGGGCTCTATGGGAAATATCATTTGTATGTATATATATATATATATATATATATATAAGCTGCGTATATAACGCCATAGGCCCCTGTGGGTAATATAAATCATATCATACTCGGCCCTAATGGGACTCGGTGTTATTATACCTAACTGCAGTGATTTACACATATAAGTGATGTGCCTGGCCCACTATAGCGCGGCTAGGTAGAATATAGATACAAATATACATATAATACATGAAAGACCATTGACATCAACATGAGCAGGATAGAGTGACTTAAGGTCGTTAAACCATGCCTATCGTTATGAGACCATGTACAACGATCGTTATAATTCAATCATAAACTCAGAGTTTATCACAATTCAAAGAATATCATAATGTATGAAGAGTAATCCCGATAAGGAATAGGCAAGTTCATGTAATGTTTTAAAATAAGAAGGAATAAGCTTTCATGATCAAGGATAGGATTTCACTTATAGGACATGTCATTACATAATTTGCTTTCTAAGATCATGCCAAAAGAAGGAAATGTAAGCCTTACATACCTTGTCACCTTAGCTATATGAATCCCGCGATGTCATGACCTAAAATCGAGGGTTATGATGGCACCAACCATCGCGAGTCAGTAAGTCAACCATTACCGAACAACCCAAAATATGTTGAATAACTAAGTGCAAAAAATAATTAAGAAGCAGTTTAAAGTCTTTAAATTAGATCCATAGATATAAAGATAATGACATACGGATCTTCCCCAAACCGGGTGTCACCGTACAAGAACTACTAAGAGTTATACAAGTCTTGGGATCGAAATGTCCCAAAATACATAAAAACTATCCGAAAGGAAAGATAGAATGTAAAGATAAAGGAAGATAATTCGGGGCTAAGGGTCGTCTGGTAGCTCACCTTGTCAATGCTCTAACACAACTCCTCAATGGGCTGGGTAGTCACGGGTCCTACTGGTACTGGGAATTGAACCTGCATACCAAAAGGTACAACAAGTGTAGCGTGAGTACATATACACAGGTACTCAATAGCATTATCGACCGACCCGATCCTAAAGGGAGACGAGGACTGGTCTATAGAGTGCTACTACTACATCGACTGCCATAACAATCCAATAATATGATCACATAGAATATAAGTTCATTAACAAAATTTAAACCTAGATTGTAGCATCTACACCCCTTAATCAAGTTAAGTATACACACAAGTGAGTTATAGGCATAAAATCAACAATTTATCATCAATAAGAGTAAAGTGAAACAATATAGATACAATGAAAGATATGTAAAGTGTTTCCTCTCCTCTACCGGTACACACATATTCGAACATCAACGAAGCGTGACCCATGAGGGACTCACAAGGTCCATATACCACTCAAGCTCACACATAGTAACTGAGTTCAGTTCACACAGTAGGATCCACAGTGCGTGTTCTATTCACACAACGTCTATACTCGTCCATACTCACACAGGTTCATACACTAAGAGGAATAAATAGGATATGCACAACAATAAGAAGCAAGTAAAGAAAAACAAGTCACAACTCAGTTATTTCCATAAGGACTCGATCTTTAGCTTCTTTTCCAATTAGATGAGTATAAAAGGGAATGATGGGGGACACACAGTCACATAACACATAGAAAGATACTGTATAATGCATAAAGTACAGGTTTCATACCCCAATCACAGATCCAAAGGATCGTACTATACTATCAGCTAGTGCCCAAAGCATGACATTCTTCTAAGTAATTTAAAAGTACAAATACTTGATACATGACACCGGTACCCGATAGGAGTGCTCGTCACCTCACAAATATCGGGACCCCCTTATTATCCCTTTACTTCTGTCTTTAATTAATTAATTTATTTAATCAACCAAGACATCTAAGATAAGGTTCATAGTCTCAACATGCCTGAAAGTAGGAGTCCGAAGTTACGAAGTCACTTTGCCTTTTTGAATAGCCTCCTCATGGTCTCAATTTGCTCAAACACAAATTAAGCATCAAAATATGAGACAAATGATGCCCACATTACTTTATGCAGGATTTGGGTGTAGACAGTCAATCCAAAATCCCATTCTAAAACGCCAAGGTCAAGTTCATAATTGTACTAGGAAATCAGGGTTAATATGGTCAATTTAGTAATCTAGAATCTAGAAGTCCACACGGTACCATAATGGCATACTTTAAAGAAAAACCCAAAATGACATACAAAAAGTGATTTCCGAGCTTAAAGGGCAAAATAAGAATTTCTTTCTCAAATTAGTTTACCCATAGTCCAGGGAACCTAGATATGCAATACCAACAATTTCCTGCCTTACAATAATGCTTAATTCAAGAATTTCTAGCTCTTCAAGCCTAGGGTTTATTCTCTTAAGTCCCCAATCCTAAACATGGATTCTAGCATGAAAAACTCTAATAATTAAAGACTTAATTATAAAAAGAGAGTTGGAATTTTACCCTCTTGAAGAACTTGAAAAATCCCATCAACAATGTCCTTAGTCTGAAGTCTAGGGCTCAAAATATGGGAATGGGAGGTCAAACCACAATTTTTGGGGATTTAATATTCTGCCCAACGATTTGCTATTCGCGATCACGGGACCACGTCACGTGATCGCAGGGACACGAAAGCTTAACTCTTTGCGATCGCGGTGGCCAACTGATCAGAGGGGCGCGATAGCGATGCCTTCTCTGCAATCGTGAGAAAGACACCAATAGACAACTGAAACTAGAAAATCTGGTTTCCACAAAATGATCCCGAAGTCTCAAAACTCATCCGAAACCTCCCGGGTGTAAATCAAATATGCATCCTAACATAAAAACATGCTATGTATTCACCCGTGCACCTGAAATTATCATACGAGGTAATTTTTAACAAAATTTAGTTCAAAACCCCTAAGGACTTCATAAGCTTTAAGATCTCAACTCAATGCCCAAAATGCTCCCGAGTGCCTCGGGAACTAAACCAAGGACTCGCCTAGACCATATTCAATATTCCAAACTTGATGGAATCGTTGAAACTCCAAAAACGACACAAACGTCCACAATAACCACTTTAGCCCCCTAAAGCTTATTTCTTAACTTAACACTTTTCAATTTCTACAAACTAACCTGAAACCTGCTCTAAACACCCCGGACCCGATCCAACGGTCCACCTAAGTCACAAATCCTATTTTGGGGCTAACAGAACCGTCAGAAATCAATTTCGGATGCATCTACTCAAAGTCAACTCCTTAGTCAAACCTTCCAAACTTAGAACTTCTAGAGCTCAAAACTTAGATTTTTCTTCCGTTATTCTTTTCCTATTACCTAGGTCCGCACCATCTATCTCCATATATCAACTACACCACAACAAAGCTAGGAGAAAGGGCATTTGCAGGAAAATAAGAAGAAACAACAAAACAACCTAACGGGTCATTACACGCGAGTTCTTGAATGCTCCACGAATGATTATCTATAATATATAGATGATTCGTATCAAAACAAATTTATACCTCATAAGAACATTCACTTAAACATTTCGTCAAACACCTTACATACATAGAATTCTTATCATCTTCTATACCCAACCATAGGGCTAGTTCACACAAAAAACTCCATCAACCCCTCTCCTTCATCCCCATAGCATAATCATCAACTCCACAACTTCATACTACACTATCAATCCACACAAAAAATCCCAACAACATACAACAACACTCCAATCAATCCTATGACTCTTACAAGTGTTACCTTGCATTATTTCATTCAATTAACTTATCCAAGACTTAGACATGCTCAAACCCATGAAGGGGGTGAAGAAAAAAACCTTAAAATAGCTAGGAGATGACCTGGAACAACCACCTTCAAGCTTGAGACAACCCACAACTTAGCCACAACACCATGGAAGTGATTATTTCATCACTTGCAGTACTTTTCGTGCAGGATGTAGGTGATTTGTCCTTGGATTTACTTGAGAACCATGAGGAACTAATTTGAGAGTATAGAGGTGCTTAGGTTAAGGCTTGGTCAAAAAATGAAGAAAAAGGGTACGCTAATCACTTAAATAGCCCCAAAAGGTCAGCTACCGCCTCAAGTCTGCGGCATGATCTACGATACACTGATACTGTCTGTGTTTCGCAGACCATGTTGCAAGTCTTGCACTCAGCTTGCAAGAGTTCTGTCTCAATCTGCGACTTTATCTACAATTCGCAAACATGGTCTGCGATTCGCAGATCATGTTCTATGTCTCGCAGAGTCCTCTGGACGCTGCTAATTGCCGAACTTTGTCCAAACTTACTTCGGTTGATCCAATTAATCTAAAACCTTCCCGATACTTACTCAACACTTCTGTAAACCTTTATTAGTATCTTGGAAGATCTTACCATCCCCGAGCCTAAGTCGGCTAACATTACGACCATGACTACATAGGAAAATGTGGGGTGTAAAACGTTAATTAAAAATATTCAATTTCTATCAATTTGTACACTAAATCAAGAGAGAGATATACGTTTATAGAGTAGATAACATCATTTAAGCCGTTAACACTGATAAAGCAAAAGGATAGGCATGCTCAGCTTAAATGATCAATTAAGGAGCAAGTATAAATCAACCAATACCGTTTTGCATTATGCCCTCCACAGTGGGATGCTGGCCAAAAGTGCCCGCACAATATTGTACGGGTCCACACTTTATCATTCAGCCCTCCCTATTTTTCCCGTCAGCCACACCTAAAACGTACATCAATTTTGGTAGGAGTATCCAAATGACGAACGATTTGCCGCGTTAGAGGTATGTTTGAAGGCTTTAAATATATATACACCTCACATTATAATTCTTTATATCTTGGGTTTGTGTTTGACATTAGGCCTTATGTTGTCTCATTTGCAACTTAGTTCTTTGTGTAGTTTCTAACATGTCTTGGCTAAGGTTTTCCTTAGACGCTAAATCACTTCCTTAACACTTCTATCTCCTAGTACTGTGTTCAAATCATTTATACGTCCTCGTGTGGGTCTAAGACACCTCGAATTTGCCTTTATTATCCTCTTTAATCTTGAATAAACTATGAAAATATATGGGCTTTACATGCATACTGAGGTTGTTTCCAAAGTGTCGGCATGCAAACATAGCTTTGACTGAGATATATATTGTCAAACAGTAAGTTGAAATCCAAAAATGGGAAGTGATAACTCCCATCCACAACTCGAATGACAAGAGTTCTCAAATTAGGTAGATGGAAGAGTGTTTAGTCTCTACCACTAGTGATGCTTGATAGGGGAAAACGACGCTATAGACATGTAGTAAAATTGTAATTCCAAACAAAAAGGGAGAATTTTTGGGGTAAGACATTACAACTTATTAAGACGCCTCTTGGCGAGAATAAGGAGGAGAAAAATAGAAACATAACAAAGATGGAGGAAAGATAGACAAAAAACATGCTATAATATATATCTGAGAAAGACTTCTGAGATTTCTTGGTATATTGGCCCCTAAGTCGGAGGACTACAATGTAGGATACTAAGTTGGGATATTAGTAACACTATTCGGTGCTCAACATTGTAGATAGTTGTTTGTTTTTCATTCTAGGGTAGAATTCTCATGAACAACGGTGAACTTCTTAATGAGATAGGGTGTAACGTAGTTTTTCTCTGAACTTTATTGATCCAAGCAAGGTAATTTTTGTTACTTGCTAAGATTAAGCTCTCTTGAATCCTTTTATACTTGGTTGATTGACGTTTCTCTGTTAGGTTGAAGGTCTTTTGTAATAATAATAACGCGGGGAGAGAACAACGAATTGTGTACCTTCTTACACATTGAAAAAATCATTTAACTCACCATCAAAAGAATTTCCCCAAATCAAACTTCGATTATCTAGGAAATGAAGTTAGTATCCATGAACTAAATGTCTTTCTTCTTGTGTGTCTTATTTTTGGGAGAAATCAGAGAAAACTATTTCTCTGTTTAAGAAGAAGTAAAGCTGTAGAGATATACCTCCTCTCTATTTAATGAAGAAGAAACTCATGTTCAGTTTTCTCTTCTATTTTAGAGGGGTAGTTTTTGTAACCATATGGTAACTTCTCTCTGGAGAGCTACATTTAAACTTCTCTTCCATCGGGTCGGGTCAGCTCATTTGGTGCGACCTGTGACCCAATCTAACATCTCCCACAATGCACATGATTGACTAGACCCAAAACTAGTATCATGTCAACAACACACAGTTCATACATACAAGTAGTTCGTGCAACCTGCGAGCATCAAAAGCTATACCTATTAAGGTTATACAAGAGCTCCACGTAGGAATTAAATCACATGCGGAAAGAACTCACTACTAACATGAGGATCTTATTACTTGTAATACCCCAGACATCATTCACTACTCTAATATCTAGTTATCCAATCTCTCATCCTCCTACGAGGAAAACTCGAGTTCATTTTTAACTTCATATCCATAATTATATTTGATACCCTCATGATAAGCGTGATGGTCGACCTGTGCATAAAACTACAACAACAGACCCAGTGTAATTCCACGAGTGGTATCTGGGAAGTGTAGAGTATACACAAAACTTACCTCTACCTTGGGAGGTAAAAAGACTATTTTCGATAGACACACGGCTTAATAAAAAGATATCAAAGCAGTTCATAAAAGGAAATAACAAGTGAACAAACCATGGCAAGATATTATAGAAAGGAAGACAAAGAATACTAGAAAAAGAACAAGAAACATCATATAGTAACAAAAATCAAAGGACAAGGAAGTACAGGAGAAATACTACGACTACTAGTATGGAAGGATAAGAGAGATAACACTCTACTACCTACTAACCTTCTACCCAAATTTGGATCTGCCACAACCTCCTATCCAAGGTTATGTCATCTGTAATCTGCAATTGTGTCATATCATGTTTAATCACCTCTGCTCAATACTTCTTCGACCTATCTCTACCTCTACTAAAGTTATCCATAACCGACCTCTCACATCTTCGCACTGGGGTATCCTCACATATCCTCTTCACATGTCCAAACCATCTCAGTATATTTTTTTTTGCATCTTGTCCTCCATCGAGGCCACTCTGACCTTATCTCAGATATCTTCATTTCTAATTCTATCTCTCATAGTATGCCTACACATCCTATGCATCATCCATATTTCAACAACTTTCATTTTCTGAATGTGAGCATTCTTGACTAACCAAAACTCCGCCCTATATAATAAAGTTGGTCTAACTACCAACTGTGGATACAAGTTAAATTACTAATCTTAATTGTCTTCCCTTTATATTCAAATTTATCTATTCCAGATCAACTACTTTCCTAGACATGTACTACATTACTGAATCACTCATGGCCATTAGTGACATACTAACGTAGTAACACCGATTAAAACTTTCAGAAACAGTCAAAGGTCAAAGAGTATTTCAATGCAAGTTAATGTTAACTTTTTGGGGTCTCACACAATGAAGAATCCGGGATCTATTCTTTTATTAACCTAATAGTCATTTAACACACGAGGTACGGAATATGTGCTAAGGTGTTCTCATCTTATATTGGTGTTTGTGACTTATTCCTTTACTCATTAAACACTATACATATCTTTTTCTAGACACCTCCAGATGTCTTACCCAAGTTTTTCATTAATTAATCCTCAAATCCAACCTTTGAAAAACTCACATCTAGCATACAAAACAAGTCATAAGGATGTTGTAATCCATTAGTCTGAGCTCTAGTCAAGACCGGCAATTTTATCAAAAGTTATAGATGAGCTTGAACTAATCAAGGTTTTAATAGGTCTCATCTCTGCACGTTCCTCAATGTTAAATGCGATCACTCGTGTGAGAGAGCCGATCTTATGACTTGTTCGACACACTTATATCCTTCACTAGAATATCATCCATGTATATAGAATATCAATATAATTTCAATAATAGTTCATTGACGAGTATACTCTTATAACGAAAATATTTTACAAGATAAATATTAGTATATCATTTGCAAACCTAGAGCCACATCATGTTTCTCAAACATGTCATAGTTATTGATTTTGTAAGAGGATCAACTATCATCTTTGCGTAGGTATGTGTTGTAATATCCACTTGCCATGATGTCTGTATTGTGATGTCCACTTGCCATGATGACTCACGAAGTTATACATTGATCTTACTGGTACTTAGGATCCTTTATATATGTAATATCCGCCTGACTATAACAATATAAAATCATGAACCCTTGAGAATTCTTTGCAATATGAAAATGCTCAAAATAATCTTAACCAAATAACTTCTTATACTACAGATGCACAAGTCACAGATTCAGCTTCCATATATGAAAGGGCCGTGTAAGTTTGTTTCTTACTTTTTCATGAAATTTCACCACCATTACGTAAGAAAACATAGGCAGAGGTCTATTTTCTATCATTACGATCACCAACCCAATCAACATCTATATAACCTCTCAAGAGTAAGTCCACTATAACATAGTAAATAATCTGCAGTTCCTTTTAGGTATTAGAAAATCCTCTTCATAACTTTTCAATGATCTCTTTTAGGATTGGATGATACCCACTAACTATACCTTTGACATAATAAATGTCTAAACGAGTACACATCAAGCTTCCGAAAAAACTTGAATATGAAACTCGAGACATGTCTTTATTTGCTTTTTCAGTCTTTGAAATAGATCAAGGCTCAAAGGTTCACCTATTGCTATGGAGTATCCATGGGTTTACAACTATTCATTTGGAAGTATTTCAATTTTTTTAATTGTTTCTTGAGACAGGCTCAAAAAATCTTTTTGAAATAATTAGATCTTAACACCAAATATATTGTCTGATTCACCCATGTCTTTCATGTCAAATGACTTAGAAAGTCATGACTTAGTTTTCACATACTTCAAATTATTTCCGACTAATAAAATATCATCCACATAAAGAAAAAGAATTACAAACATTCCATTAGACTTCTTCACATAGATGCAATGATCTTCATTGATCATGGTAATATTATATGAAATCACCTCCTAGTAAAATCTTAAATACCATTGTTGTAAAAGACTGCTCAGGCCATAAATAGATATTTTCAATTTACAAATTTTTTCTTGGCCTTTAACGATGAAACTTGCAGGTTGATCCATGTAGATTTCCTCATTTCGTTCTCCTTTGAGAGAAGTTGTCTTCACGTCCATTTTGTGTAATTCTGTTACCAGACGTGCAACAATAGCCAAAAGAAAGTGAATTGAGGTAAAATTTACAACTGGTGAATTTTTTTTACTTATAATTTATTCTAGCTTTTTGAGTAAAGGCTTTTACTATCCATACTTGTATCTTTGTATTGACTTAACCGCTTTAAATTTGACTTTGAAAACCATTGTTCCCAATAGTTCTACACCCTAGTGAAGGTTAACTAGATTCTAGACTTGGTTGGTTGACATTGTCTCTAATTCTTCTTTTATTACTTTTGTTATGTGCTACTTGTTACACTTGATTATTGATTGTGTTTGTAATCCTAACTAACCTTGTACACTTGTGATAAATATGTCGATAAACATACTTGAAGTTGTTGGTTATTAAGTCTGATTTGTTGATGAACTTACTTGAACATGACGACTATTAAGTCCGGGTTATTGAGATATTCATTCTGTCATGTGTTAAAATATGCATATGCATTTTATTGGATTTACATGATATAAGAGATCGTGATTTCAAGGTAAGTGACAGATTCTAGGCCTATAAGGCTGGTTGCATGGCATTTTGACCTCTTATGATCGGGTGCATGATAAATTGACCTCTTAAAGTCGGGAGCATGATATTAGTCTTGGGAGGCCTGGACCCGATGTGAACTGAAGGATCTAGTATTCTAGGTGGTATATGGACTTAGTGGTCCCACATGGGTCATACCTTTCATATAGTCCCAAAAGCTCTGTGTGTATATGGAGCATACTGCATTCTGTTGTATTTTCTTTCCTATTTCTTAATTGATTACTTGGTTGAATTTTATCTAATTCTCTGACTGTCTCATTATGTGTTACCTGAGTACTTGTCTTATGTGGTACTTTAAATTATGTACTTGGTCAATGGTTCAGTTCTTAGATAATGTAAATGATAAAGTACAAAAGGACTTTTCTATTTACTTCCTCACTACTTATTTCATTATCGGTCTATGATATATACTGACTACAAGTGCCTCCCATACTTATACTACACTTGTTGCACCCTTTGTGGTGCATATTTGACTCCGATTACTAGTGACTATCGTGGAGCAGAGTGAGTCTGAGTTGATTCCTTTCAGGAGATTATGGTGAGCTGCCTGACTGTCCTGCAACACCCTTCTTCCTCTACCCTTTATCTTTCTATCATTCAGACCGTGTATAGCATATTCATACTTGTACTTTTTTATTATTAGAGGTTCTTGTTCTATGACACCAATCTTGGATGAATTTCAGTTTATTTTCCGTATTTCTTATATTATGACTTGGTATTATGGATATTTAACTTTTTCTATTTACTTTCTACTTATTTCCTTTATCATATTACAAATGGGTGGGTTGGCTTACATATCCGTTGGGAATATGTGTCATCATGACTTAATAAATTTAAGGTCATGACAGGTTCAAAAGGAAAGAAATGTATCTTTATAAGATACTAAGAACAGTCCAAAAAGTATATGTTCATTGGTGAATTAGAGTATGGAAGTATTACTAAAATTGAATCACGAGATGTCAGATTTTAGAAAATGATTCTTCAAGGAAAGGCGAAATAAAAGAAGGAGAGCCTATTTATGAAATATTGGATTCAGATGATCAAACAATGTCTTCAGACATGTTTGATTATCAAATAGATCAAGGATCAGTTTCTATTACAAGTGAGAGTTTTGAATCCCAAAATTCTTTGGAGGAATCTAAATTTCAATTATGTAAGAGTACTTGAAAAACATATTTAAGCAATCTTAGGAGTTTGAAGGTTATGTTTACTGTGTATCACCCACATAATAGGATGAGCATAATTTTGTGATTGAGGTTGTAGCGAGCCCTGAGAAAGATGAACATACCACATGCTTTGGTATTCTTGGGTCACGACCCATATCTACATAGTACGTTACTACCCATAATATGACATTGGTACTCGTATCAATGTCTATCACATCACAAATTTGAGACCCCCTATTACGCCCTTACCTCTTTATTAATAATTTTTAATCTTTATAAAATGAAAACATCCCTCAAATGAAGTCAGAAGTCTTAAATACCTTCAATGTCGAGCAAACATGCCACGAACCTCAAGAAATTATGTTCCATTTTCTCAAAGCCTCGGATCATTGCCAATCCATTAAATATGTTATCTACATGAGTATATAATTCAGTAGCCACTTATATTACTATACCTAGACCCATGTTTGTCATGCCCCAAAATCAGGGAAGGCAAGACCGGCACCCGCTGCCTTGCTTGACTGAGTGTATCAATCTGTAATACATTACATATGAACATATATAGAGACATCTAGGCTGACAAGGCTGAATCATGTCATAACCTTTAATTTTGTAGGCTGACAAGGCCGTGATCAAGTTGATCTGAGGTACACAAGTGTATCAAACTACAAAAAAAAAAAACCAAAAGATATATATACATATACGGGCCGACAAGGCCACAATGGATTTCTATAACTGAAAAATATAAAAAGGAATATAACCAAGGGCCGAAAAGGCCACCATATAATATGGAACAACAACATCAAGGTCGAAAATGTCATATTACATACTATACATACACATGACATATTTGTAAGCCTCTACAGAAGATCAATTGTACTATAGCTGGGACAGGGCCCCGTCCTACTCATTATGGCTATATATACATCAACAAACTCTGAAACTATAGACTTGTCAACTCGGATGATATTGAGCTTACCAATAAAACTAAACTTGGTAACTTCTATTGAAGAGGCATGTCTTTCTATCTCTCAGGACCTGCATGTAATGATTTGTCTGGTTGTTGTTAGCTAAATACCCTTACATGACTAAATTAACCTTTCCGCAGACTCTATGTGGGGTTTGTGATGTGCGGGGATGAGTGGAACAGATCCCAAGGTTCATTTTTGTGATTTTCGGATGAAAAACCCAAAATAGAAATCTTATAGTTGATTAGTTTGACTCAAAGTTAACTTTTGAGTATATGGGTTCTTTTCAGGTTCCATTACTTCTGGTATTTCTAGAGGGTCATTTATGACTTAGTCAAGTAATTAGTTTGCTTTCCGAGGCAATCAAATTTACTTTGTGGCCTTATTTATGAAATTGTGATAATTCATTATTTTGGCTGATTCTTTAGAAAAGTATGTCTTAGCTTGGTTATATGAGAAATTTGAGTGCACGAGTGAGTTTGTAGCACTGTTTAACTTGGGGTAGTATGTTTGGTTTGTGTTCGGAGGGCCCAGGAGTGTTTCGGGTGTTTGGTGGAGGATTGAGTAGTTTTCCAAGTTGCTGGTTCTGGTATGCCGCATCAGCGATTAATAGGCCGCTTCTGCGTGCCTGCCTCTATGGAGGTTGGCTCACAGATGTGGACCTTATGATATTGTGAGTTTTTGCCTCTGCAGAGACTTTCTCACAGAGGCGATGACGCCTCTACGAAGTTCCTTCTGCCACAACACCTATGCGGGAAGTTTAGTGTTTTCGCCTCAGCGGACTTTCTCTATTACGATGAGGCAGCCACTACGTGATCAATTCTGCTGGTGCGGGATCGATGTTTAGTCAGTTTCTAAAATTCCCTAAAATGATTCACTTTCCCAAAATATCTTATCTCGGAATTAGAGCTGGTTAAGAGGGAGATTCTTGAAGTTTGTGCTAGAGTTCTTCATTAGAGGTAAATCCTTCACTCTTTTTTATTATGTTTCATATTTTAAGTCCCAAATATTGGTATAGATTATAATTTAGGGAAAATGAGTTCTAAGTTTCATGATAGAATAAGAGGGGATGAAATCTTGATTTAAGGGTGTAATATGAATTAGATTATCTTGATATTGTGAATTAGTATTGCTTAATGTTAGATGATCATGTTGGAAGGTTTAATTTGATCAAAGAAACCCTTTCCAATTTAGGGGAAATTCTAGTGCTTAGAATTGGAAATTTGGAATAAATCTTGCAATTGAGGGTTCAATTGGGGTTAGTTTTCCAATTAACTTAAGTATATGACTACTTAGTTTCTAATTATGATATTTGAGTAATAAAGTCGGATTTTGGCATTGTGGACCTAGGGTTAGTTTTATATGTCTCTTGGTTTGATTAAGGACTAAGTCCTTATATGTGTTTTAGCTAAATTATTAACGTAAAGTATATATTTGATGGACTACATTTACTACGAGGCACTCCGAAAGGGGCAAGACGTGCGTAGAGGGTTAACCGTTTGTGGCTCCTGCTCGACTTTGATCTAGGCTACAATTTCTCCTTTGTAGATTTCGATAGAAGTACGTATTAGTTATAAATATTGAGGGGTATTAGGCGTATTTGGGGGTTCCACCATTGCGGTTGTGATAAATGATTGGGTGGGTACTAGTGTTGAACTGTGATGATGCGGAATTTGGAGAATCAACCTTTAGTTGATTCCGACTGCTGTTGTATGGGCTTGTTGCCATTATGTAAACTTGTCGCCATACTTGATATTATGTGTTTATTCATCACATAGATTTCGATACGATATCCTGAATTACATGAATTATGTGTTAATAACTTTCTGAAAGCATGTGATATTCATCACTATACTTGATTGTATCTCATACATTCTGATTACTTCACTTGAATTGTCATTTGCATTCATACACTCATGGTTCTAATGATATCGAAAAGAGAGTGGTATGGAAATGCCGTGGGTCCAATGATACCAAAAAGGTTAGTTGTTCTATGAGATGTTTGGAAATATTGAGATGATGATGATACGCGGAGGATCGGGTTGCACACCTGTAATGGATGATATTACAGTCAAGAGCTAGGATCCATTGAGAAATTCTGGATGAGTATATAGATTTCGCGGGTCCCCCATGGGTGTGCAGTTCATAAAATTTAAACACCTGTATACTGGAGATGAAAGGTAACTAGCATGTGCATTTCATTCACATTATACACATATTATTTCATTGATTACCTATTAATTGGTAAATTGTTGGAATGGTTAATGAGACTTGGATGATTTCTTAATATAAATAAATGTTAATTGATTACATGATACTTGGATTATTGGTTATTGAACTCTTCTATAAAGGTGATGACTTACATGATTCATGAACCCTTATATGAACAAAGTATCTTAATTGATTCAGTGAAAAACTATGTGAATAAGGTGACTTATATGATTTATGAAACTGTTTAGTATAGGATTACTTGCAGGTTAACTTTGTAATTATCTCTAGTACGTATCTTCCGTTATTGTCGGCCTATGATGCCTACGGGGGTATGTTGTGTACTCATGCTACACTTGCTGCATTCGTTTTAGATGTAGATACAACGTCTTCCACCAATTCAGGACTTCGTGGTTGAGTTTGAGCCGAAAAACTTCTAGTATTCAGGGTGAGGATGCTTCCTTCCAACATTTCCCTAGATGCTCCTATCTTTACTACTTTGTTTTACTTATTCGAGAGACATTTCTAGACTTTCAGACTATGTTACTCTTTTGTTGGTTTCCTGTATTCAGATGTAGTGCTTTTGTATTATCGATCAGATTTTGGGGTTGTATAACTTATTCTCAGACTTACTTCCATTTTATGTTATGAGTAGATAGTTTATTTAAGTATCTTACTATTTCTACATTTCTTATTTATTTGTGTTGGATAATCGAGGAGTGGTTCGCCTACCGCTGGGAACAATGTAGGTGCCACCAAGATTCCTTAAAAGAGGTCGTGACAAAGTTGGTATCATAACTTTAGGTTAACAGTCTTAAATACAAGAGAAATGTCTAGTAAAGTCTTGCGGAGACGTACGTACTTATCTTCGAGGGGCTATAGGACATTTAGGAAACTTCAATTTCTTCATTCCTTTCATGCTAAGGTTAATCAAATTAGTACTTGACCTTTGTTTCCTATACTCTTACAAATAGTGAGGACTCATGCCCACACATCGAGTGAGAAAGCACTGGTACTTGCAGTGCGCGGTCGTGGTAGTTGGCCAAGGTAGAGCCCGAGGAGCTGCACCAGCAAGGGTAGAGCACATGGAGCTGGTTAGGCTCATGGTAGATCTACATCCCCCGATCTACTCTGGTTCTTGAGGACACTTTAGTCAGGTTGTTGAGTCTGCTTGATGGTTTTGCCCACGCGGGCGTTCATCCGACTACTCCAGGTAGGTCATACACCCGAGTTGGAGATGGACAGACTCTCGAGTTCATACTCTAGGGGTTTAACTAGTTGTTATGTCGACACCCCAAATTGATGAGATTCTGTCACCCTAGCTTGGTCCCTAGCCGATTGCAGGGACTGCGATCCACGATGACCGAAAGATATGGGGGCCCTTTTCTAATATGAAGCATCCTGTATTCTATGGACAACTCAAGGAGGATGAGTACGAGTTTATTATGAGATACCATGAGAGGCTGCATACCTTGGGTATCATCGAGTCGCACAGGGTCTATTTCATTGCTCTTCAGCTTATGGGTGATGCGAAACAATGGTGGAAGGTTTATGGTGATTATTGACTAGTAGGGTCGTTTCCACTGTCTTGGGTCAAGTTTTATTGAATCTTCTTAGAGAAGTATGTTCTTCTTAGCTTGTGTTTGAGCAAGCGTGATAAGTTCCAGAGGATTGAGCAGGGGGGTTTGATAGTTGCTGATTATCAGACTCGTTTCCATGCCTTATTGCGCTATGCAGTGCTGTTGCTACGTACAGAGGCAAAGAAAGTTAGATGCTTTATGAGAGGGTTGAGTATTCCCCTTTAGTTAGCTACGTAACAGTTGGTAGCTGATGGGGCTTCTTTCGAGTCAGTGGCTGAGCATGTTAGGACGGTTGAGTCTATTAGGAGCAAGCTGCCCAGACATGAGTCCAACAAAAGAATGCGACGATATGGGCATTATAATGGGTCTACTTCTTGTGGGTATATACAACATGGTAGATTCTGGTATTCATAGTCTAGTCGACCGATTCAGGCAGCCTTTTAGATTACAAATGGTGCTTCTTTGGGGTAGAATGATCATAGTGGGGGCCAGTCTTCTAGAGGTACCCAGTCTTGGTACTCTGACCATGGTGGTCACTCAAGTTCTTCTATCACTACTCAATAGTCCTCAGCTGCCAGGACTTTTTACAGTTGTAGTGAGGTTGGACACTTTAGGAGAGAGTATCCCAGACTTAGATCAGGTGGATCCCAGACACCCAGGAACACAACACAGCCATCTAGAAGTGGCGGTCAGTGTAGCAGAGGAGGTTCCTAGTCAGGTCGTGGTAGCCATCAGACTAGTTGTTATGGGTGTCAGGCGAGTTGATATGGGGCTTGTTCAGGCCGAGTTGGCTATCAGGATACTTATTCTGACAGATGACACACTCATTGTTATGATTTCAATGGTAGGCCAAAGGTTGAGGCATCATATGCGGTTATCAGAGGTATCATCTCAGTCTTTCATCAGTCTGCTTCAGTGTTATTTGATTCATGGTCTACGTTCTCCTATGTGTCTGCCTACATTTTTGATGATTTGGATATATGGTGTGATATGAATGATATCCCTATTCATGTGTCAACACCAGTTGGTTATTCTGTGGTATTAGATCAAATCTATCGGCTTTGTGTGGTTACTTTTATGGGTTATGATACATGGGTAGACTTGGTCATATTAGACATGTTTGATTTTGATATTATATTGAGTATGGATTGGTTATCACCGTACCACACAATTTTGTACTGTCATTCCAAGACAGTCACTCTAGCGATGCCTGGTCTTCCGATGTTAGAGTGGAGATGCGCTCCCAACCCTGCTCCTAAGAAGATCTTTCTTTCATCTAGGATAGAAAGTTGGTAGATAAGGCTATTTGGCGTACCTAGCCATATTTGGGATACAAGTGTGGAGACTCTTTTCCTTGAGTCAGTTCCAGTGGTTAGTGAGTTTATTGAGGTCTTTTTGTTGGATTTATCGGGTATGCCGCCGGATAGAGATGTTGATTTCTGCATTGATCTAGAGCTGGGTACTTGACCTATTTCTATTCCTCCATATCGTATAGCTCCAGCGGAGCTGAGAGAGTTAGAGGAGAAACTTCAAGATTATTGAGTAAGAGTTTTATTTGACCTAGTGTGTCTCCTTGGGGTGATTCTGTATTGTTCGTGAAGAAGAAGGATGATACCATGCATATGTGTATTGATTATAGACAGTTCAATAAGGTAACCATCAGAAACAAGTATCAGATTCCTCGTATTGATGATCTGTTCAACCAGCTTCAGGGTGCTTATGTGTTTTTGAATATTGATTTGAGGTCCATGTATCACTAGTTGAAGATTCGAGCCGAGGATGTTCCCAACATGGCTTTTCGGGCTTGTTATGGTCCTTAGGAGTTCTTGGTGATATCATTTGGGCTTACCCATGCCCCCGAAACATTCATGGATTTGATGAATAGAATATTCAAGCCTCATTTAGATTTGTTTGTGATTGTCTTCATTGATGACATTTTGATCTCTTCAAAGAGCCAGGAGTACCACAAGAAGCATTTGAGAGTGGTTCTTGGGTTATTGAAAGAAGAAGTTGTATGCTAAATTTTTTAAATGTGAGTTCTGTCTAAGTTCTGTGGTATTCTTGGGACACGTGGTGTCCAATGAGGGTATTATGGTTGATCCAAAGAAGATAGAGGCAGTTAGGGACTGACCTAGACATACTTTAGTGATCGATATTCGTAGTTTCGTGGGTCTCGCTAGTTAGTATCATCGGTGCGTCAAGATATTCAATTCTATTGCTTCTCATTTAATGCGTTTGACTTAGAAGGAGGTGCCTTTCCAGTGGTTCGATGAGTGTAAGGAGAGATATCAAAATCTTAAGTCACATTGGACCACAACCCCAATTTATTGCCCTTCTAGTGGAGGAGAAGGAATTTACCATATGTTGTGATGCTTTGTGGATTGGGTTGAGCTGTGTGTTGATGTAGATGTTTAAGGTGATTGCTTATGCATCGATAGAGTTGAAGGTGCACGAGAAGAATTACCCTGTTCATGACTTAGAGTTGACAGCCATTGTGTTTTCTTTGAAGATTTGGAGACATTACCTTTATGGATGTAACACCTCGTACATTCAAACTCAGTCTTTTTCATGATTTAGGAGTTTATAAATCCAAGACGGGAAGTGTGAAGTTGAAATCCGTTGCAGTTCAGTGATTCATGTTTCACGCAGGATTCTACTAACTGTAGAGAGTTATATGGGCCGTAAAAATTGTACCTACAACGACTATTGAAAACGAATGAAATAAGGTGGCTTATACGCTCTGTATAAAATTATACGGACCATACTTTTGTACCGTGTGACCCCCAAGTTTTGAGGCTCACTGGAAGTTGACTACTGGATTATAATACTTTTATACGGACCATACAAGTTATACGACTTGTACCTCTCACCGTAAATAATTATACCTACCGTACAATCTGTCTGTAAAAGTGGTATGATAGTTAGACGTATATAATCTGCGTTTTTCAGTCTTTTTATGTCACTCTTTATTCACCCAAGACCTAGCACAAAGTTCCTCTCTTCCCAACATTCTCCTATATCAAGGTAAGCCTATTTCATCCAATTTTAAGTGATTCTAACATCATCTAAGCGAGATCATTGATTCCTAACCTATGGTTTTCAAGAAAACCCATATCAAGGAATTGAGTTCAGGCTTTTGGAAATTCTTCATCAAATTCAGATTTTTATTACATGATTATGAGAGAATAAGGTATGTAGAGCTTCTATCCACGTGTGGGACCATCGTCGTTCTTCCCCACATCGCTTTTAATCTATGAAACATCAATTTTTTCAGACCTAGAGTTTTGTTCTAATTCATGATGACCAATATATACATGTACAACTATATATGCCATGCTTATACCATGTTTTCATTAATTGTATTCAATAACCCGCAATGGATACCATGATTATACCATAATCCATGAACATATGTTTTGAATTCCATGGGTTCTTAAATACAAGTCATGAATGGTTTTTACTCAATTTCATGAAATTAAACATCTTTTCATGTTTCATGCAAGTTATATTATGTATCTATATTCATGCTAAATGATGTTTACAAATCATATTTACAAGTCATGTTTATGAAATTCATGGGATTTTAAGCCAACTGTATTCATGTTCATGTTTGGGAGTTGTACATATTACAAAGAAGGCCCCGACAACCTGAAACTATGTATGCCAACGTAGGATAAGGATCACTCTGCCCAGTTAGGATGATTCTGTCATGTTATCCATTGCGGGTTATTGAATCTATTTCATGTCATGTTTATGTCTCGTACCCCGGCAAGGTATGAGATAGCTTAGTTGACCGGGCAGAGATCGGACGCCATATTCTAGCGTGGTTGATACATGTTGGTTATACTAAAACTCTTCCATTTAAAATAATTTATCATGTTTCATTATTTCCATTTCATATATTATACATGCTCATGCTCAGGTTATAGTTTCAGTTTCTTGTTCCTATTATTCATGTCCCTGCTTATTCTTTCAGTTGCTTTACATAAAGTAAAATTCAAATGTACTTACGTCCTTTTTACCCGGGGTTTGCACTTCATGGTGCATGTATTGAGTTTCAGGATGACAGATTAGTTCGCTAGGATTCTATCAGTATTAGCTATTGGTGAGCCCCCATTTCATTCGGGGTGCCAGTTTAGTTATTTTCATGTCATGCTTTATAGTAAAGGTATGTCAGGGTCTTGTTCTGGTAAAACAGTTTTGCAGTCATACTCATGTTTTAGAGGTTTCATAGACTAGTTTAGCATGTAATGTCAGATATTCAGTATTCACACTTATCATGTTTTTGAGATTACTTTGCAATCATAATTTCAAACTATATTTTCAATATTATATTTTATTTATTTTAAATTATTATTATTTTTAATGCCCATGTTGATTCAACAAGCCATGTGGTTCGCTAGGTCATATATAGTCAGGCATTGAGTGCCGTATTTCGCCTAGACCATGGTTCGGGGTGTGATAAAACTTGGTATCAGATCCTAGGTTCAAGTGTCTAAGGGAGTCTATGAAACCATGTCCAGTGGAGTTTCCTTTATATGTGTGCGTGCGCCATACATATAAATGGTTAACTACCAAGACATTTAGGATTGTCTCACTTCTTTCGTACTCTAGATTGTGCAATTAGAGCTATGCTTTCAGGAACTTTTCTAACTCGTGCCATGAAGCTTAGAGTAGTAAGTAGCATTCTCTTCATATTGAATTCCAGATGTATCAAATGCGTAAGCAACGATAAGGAAATTCTAGGTCTAAGTGAGGATGACTATCCATTGGGGTATAATTGGGAAGTGCATATTTGTAATAGATAAGAGTTGAGATAATATCAAAAGTGGAACAAAATGCATAGTTACTACAGACTAGAGAATAACCCTTATTAGAAAGTACAAAAGCAGTTATCATGATTTATGGTTGTCAGTTAACCTCAGTTACCAGTTATACAATGTTTCAGTTAGCAGGATTATGGTTATTCAGTTAACCAGTGTTGGTTATGTAGTTATTACATTTCTAGTTTTCAGTGTATCGAGATTCTTATGACTTGTGAGTATATAGTGATGCCTATGGGTGCTAAAAGGAAGTGTAATTAACGATGACTATAGCAAAATTTTCACATGTTTTAAGTTTGAGTTATGACCCAAGGCTCGTCAAATGGCGCATGAGGTAACTTATAAGGTGATAGTACTATCTGAAGGACAGGTTTGTGCATGATAATACACATATGTTCTATACCTTACAAAATAAGTTTATTTTTTTAGCCATGGAGCCACAAGTATGAGGATGATAACTTAGATTTAAGACCCTATGAGGTAACATGTTATGAATTTAACCACAACAGGCATAAATTTATCAATATGATTTTGAACTGAAAATAGCCTAAGGGAAAATCACATGGGATTATAGAATGTCTTGATTTTTCAAACATGTATGTTTTGTTGTATGACCCATGCACATGACTAATAAGAGATTATATACGACATGAGAACCATGAGCAGACGATATTGAATTTCTGGGAATGGTTTTAAATTATTTTAGTTTATTCAGATCAGAATCAAAGAGTATGACGTTAGTAAGTTACTATAAGAAACATATGTTATTATGAGATGAGAAGATTTGACAGTTCCCCCTTACATTATGTGAGTAAGTGTTTACCCCGGATGTGTATCATATAATATGATTTTAAAGTGTATAAAAAGTTCAAGGTTAGGTATTTCAATTTTTCATTTAAGATTGATGAAATTTCCCCCAAGTGTGATCCATGTCAATTATACAGAAAAAATAGTATACGACCGCAGAACAGGGTCAGATGATGAGGAAAATTAGAATTAATCTACGCTGCACTTTAGTATCCAAGACAGAACCAGAGAAGATGATGCTAGCAGGTGGTTAGTAGAGAATAGTAAGTATTTTTTGAGTAGATATAGTGAATAGTAGATGTACTGTAACACCTCGTACCTTCAAACTAAGCCTTATTCATGATCCACAAGTGTAGGAAACCAAAATGGGGAGTTACGTTAGAAAATCAGATTTAGTTCAGCAGTTCAGAAATTTGACGCTACATTAGATGGTAAAATGTTTTACGGCCCGTCAAAGCGAACCGCCTATTTCACTATTAAAATTTACGGCTTGTTGGCCAATTATACGGACTGTCAAATTAATGATGGTCCGTCAATCTTCACCGTCTCCAAGCTCCAAATTTCAACTCTCTGGAAATTTTCAAAAAATAACAGTATGATCCGAATATACGGACCGTAAAACTATCGACGAACCTTTAATCTAGACCGTTAAAATATTGACAGCCCAGACTCTGACCGTTCATCAATCGACGGACCGTCAAACTACCTCGACAGCAAATAGTATAAATACTAGACTGATTAAAAAGTCAGTTTTCACAATTTCCAAGCTCTAAAATGAAGGTTCTCTCTTCCCAACCATCTCCTACATCTAGGTTAGTCTATTCCATATATTTCTATATGATTCTAACATAGTATAATCAATTCCTAAGTGAATTCCACTACTCTTAACCTAGGGTTTTCAAGATAAACCCAATTTAAGGTTTCAAAGTGCAATCTTTGGAGTTCTTCTTCAAAGTCAAGATTTTTAATACAAGTTTAGAAGAAAGTTAGATATGTAGAGCTTCTATCTACATGGGGATGTCATCGTTCTTCCCCACACCACACAGAATCCATGAAACAAGAATTCTTTAAACCTAGGGTTATTCGCAAGTTCATATTAACCTTATATATGTTCGATTATACATATTCATGTCATGTTGACATTCATTATATTCATGATGTGTCATTGTGATTGTCATGAACCTGTCAGTAATCTATGAACACATGCTTTGATTTCCATGAGTTCTTAATTATCAAGTCATTGATTATTATTACTTAACCTAAGAAATTATACATGTTTTATCACAAGATATATTATGAAATTATTTTCATGTTAAGATATCTCAAATCATGTTTACAAGTTATTTCATGTAATTCATGGGCTTACAAGCTACTATCGAGAAGCCTCAGATAGATGGAAACTATGTATGCCACCATAGGATAAGGGTCGTTGTACCAGAGGACTATATATTCAGATTGCAGATTGGATCCTTTCTTGCTATGTTCATGACTCAAACCCTGGCAAGGTATGGGAAAGCTCTCCTGGTCAAGCCAGGTACCAGACTCCATGTACCCACCTGGTGTTTCATGTTGTCAGTTATGCTACTGCTCTCCCTATAGATATATAATTATATATACAGACATGCAATTTTTCAAACTTTACTCTTGTTATTATGCTCATGTTCATGTTTTCAGTTTTAGTTTCATTTTTATCTTATATCATATGCTTGCTTATTTTCTTCAGTTGCTTTACATACAATACAATTCAAATGCACTAACATCCCTTTGCATGGGGCCTGCACTTTATGGTGCAGGTGCTGAGTTTTAGGAAGACAGATCTGCTCAATAGAATTTCTTCAATACCAACTGTTTGGTGAGCCCCACTACATTCGGTTTGTTATTCTAGTATTTTATGATTATATTTTATTAGCTGAGGTATGCCAGAGCCTTTTCCTGGTAGACAATTTTACAGACTCATATTGTTAGAGGTTTCATAGACTAGTCCAATATCATGTCATGTAAGTCATGTTAGTAGTGATTTTCAAACTTATTACATTTTTTAGAATATTTCTGCGATATACTTTCAGACTATAAATTCAGTATTTTGATTTACATGTTTTCATGAGCATATTTAGTATATGTTTTGATGCCCATATTGACAAGCAAGCCATATGGTTCGCTCTTTCATATGCAGCTAGGCACCGAGTAGAATGTTCCACCCAAGCCATGGTTCGGGGCGTGACATGTATAATTTGATTTTCTTAGTTAGGTTAACACTGACGAGTGAGTAGCAGTTTGAATACACTGAATGCGTGTTAGAATCCAAAGATTTTATGATAAATATGAAGTACAGTAACAATGGTAGAAGAAAATTTGCTAAGCAGTAAGAGGGGAAATTACAGAAGAATAGTCTTTTAGAGTTATCAGAAAGGGGTTTTCCTAAGACTAACAGTGTGAGCGAAGTTAAGTCGTTAATACAAAATATGTCAATAGTTCAGTCCATATAAGTAATTTAGTTCCACATTCATGTAAGTAATTCAGTTTTCACTAGTAAGAAAGATCGCTCAGAAGTGAGTCGAAAGATGAGCTTTTAGTGACATAAAGTGCAGAGAATTGCAGAAGTTGAGGAAAGTTGGTTGGATCCTAATGAGAGAGAAGGATCCAGAAATATAATATTTTAACCTTTGGTACAAGAGAGAAAAAAAGGCATCCCGGTGCACTAAGCTCCCGCTATGCGTGGGGTCCAGGAAAGGGCTGGACCATAAGGGTCTTTTGTATGCAGCCTTACCTTGCATTTCTACAAGAGGCTGGTTCCATGGCTTGAACCCATGATCTCCTGGTCACATGACAACAACTTTGTCAGTTACTCCAAGGCTCCCCTTCTAGTCCAAGAGAGAGATGTGTAAATTATCAATGAGTGTAGTTGAATATTTAAAAACATGAAGGATCAGAATGAGATATGAAGTACCTCAGTTCAGTATTGAGGGCATAATGAGATAGCCTCCATAGGGTTGTGCCTCATATGTACAAGAAACACGAAGTGAGTAGAATCATCATCGATTGACTTGTGTTAAGATCAGTTATTATCAATTAAGCGATGTGTCAGAAAGATATCAAGTATAGGTAGTTTATCTCATGTTCAGGCATATAAGAGAATCATAATAAAAGAAGTTCATTATTTAGCAAACCTAGGAGTTCAACTTTTAGACCCCAAAGATGGTAGAGTTGTTATACAGAACAAAGCCAAATCCTTCTTAGTAGTTAAGCAAAAGAGGAAAACAGTTTCATGATCCCTATCTATTGCAGCTAAAGGAAGGGGTTTACATACATAAGTCCATGGCTTCCAAATAAGGAGGAGATGATGGTACTTTAAGGTACGAAGGATAATTTTGTGTTCAGGATGTAGATAGACGCAAAGAGAGGATTATGACAGAGTAATACAATTTCAGATATTCTACCTACCCAAGCTCTACGAAAATGTATCATAACCTTCAGAAGGTTTATTGGTGGAATGACATGAAGAAAAATTAAGCCAATTTCATGGCTAAGTTTCCAAATTGGTAGCAAGGCAAAGCCGAATCAATAGAAGATTATGCCAAGTTATATGTTCAGGAATGTTATAGATTCCATGGGGCTCCAATATGCATTAGATCAGTTCGAGGTTACTAGTTCAAAGCAAAAAAAATTTGAAGTCTTTTTTGAAGGGATTGGATACCATCACAGTACTGGTTTTTCATCCTCAAATAGATGTCAGATAGATCGCACTATCCAGATACTCGAAGATATGTTGAGCTCATGTGTCCTAGACTTTAAAGGTAATTGAGATGATTATTTGCGTCTTATTGAGTTGTTTCTAAATATAGATATCATGTTAGTATCCAGATTACACCGTTTGAAACCTTGTATGGGCGAAGCTGTAGATCACATTTTGGTTGGTATGAAGTTGGAAAAACAGAATTGCTAGGGCCAGACATGGTCCATTAGGCTGTTGAAAAAGTTAAATTAATTCAAGAGCGACTGAAAATGGTTAAGAGTTGCAAGAGTCCTATGCGAATGTGTGATGCATAGATTCAGAGTTTCATGTTAACAATTGCGTGTTTCTAGAATGTTTTGCCTATGAAAGGCCTCATGTGAGTTGATAAGAAAGAGAAGTTAGTCTAAAATATATTAGACCATGCAGGACCCTATGAAATATTGTGAAGTTCACAAGTTGAGGACTAAGGAAGTTGCTCCAGTGAAAATGTTGTAAATGAGGCTACATGGGAAGCCAAAGAGGACATGAAGCCAAATATCCACACTTATTAATGGACAAGTAGAAAATGTCTAGGGTAACTACCTCAAGTATTTAGACCTCATGGCAGTTCAGTGTTCAGGTCCTATCTCCAGCCAATATTCAGATCTCATTTTGTGATATTCATTTTTACTCGTATTCATATCTCCTGTCAGTTTAGCACTTATGTATCTATGTCAGCCAGTCTTTATGTATTCATATCCCATGTCATGCTCCTCACGTCTATGTAATCATGTCGTGTTCATGCTCATGTTAAAATACTCATATCATTCGTGCCTACGAATTCTTTACCAAATCTCATGTATAGTATTCATGTATTAATTTAGTTCAATATTCATGTGTTCATGTCATACCGGTCGGCATGATAGTTGGTATTCATGTATTCAAGCCATTTTAATATTCATGTTAGTCACGTCCATGCTTCTGTTACCCTGTTATGTCATGGCACACATATTATGATGCCCTGTGAGGCTTTTGTTGTGCTCTGGTTAGCTGACTGATGTTTGAAAAATGCTGGGATAGTCCTATCTACAAAGTAAACTCTGTAGAAATTTCTGTATAATTATAGAAATTAGTCCCACTTCTAGCAACGACCATCATTCGAGAAAACATGTCTCATGATTCACATTCATGTATTCACTAGTCATGTCTCATGCCCCCATGTTCATGTTTTCATGTAATCATGTCATTTCAGTCCCCATGTGCTATGTCATATTTTCTCATATTCATGTACCCATGCCAGGTTTAGCTTTATTATTAACCATGACCCATCATTCAAGGAAGAATGATCCTAAGGAGGAGATATTGTAACACCTCGTACCTTCAAACTAAGTCTTGTTCATGATTCAAGAGTTTAGAAAATCGAGATGGGGAGTGTGAAGTTAAAATCCATCACAGTTCAGTGATTCATGTTTTACGCCAGGATTCTACTGACTATAGAGTGTTATACGGGACGTAGAAAATGCACTGTACAATGACTGTCGAAAACCAATGAAATACGATAGCTTATACGGTCTGTATAAAATTATAGGGATGGTCTTTTTGTACCGTAGGATGACCTCCAAATTTTTTAGGCTCACTGGAAAGTGACTACTGGATTATGATACTTTTATATGGACTATACAAGTTATATGACCTATGTCTCTCACCATAAATAATTATATGGACCGTACAATCTGACCGTAAAAGTGGTCCGACAGTTGGACCTATATAATCCGCATTTTCAGTAATTTTATTTCACTCTTTATTCTCCCAAGCCCTAACATGAAGTTCCTCTCCTCCCAAAATTCTCCTACATCAAGGTAATCCTCTTTCATGCAATTCCAAGTGATTCTAACATCATCCTCATGAATTCTAAGCGAGATCATTGATTCTCAACCTAGGGTTTTCAAGAAAACCCATTCTCAAGGAATTGAGTTCAGGCTTTTGGGAATTCATTTTCAAAGTTCATATTTTTCTTACAATATTAGGAGTGAATAAGGTATGTAGAGCTTCTATCCACATGTGGGAACATAATTGTTCTTCCCCACATTTATTTTAATCCATGAAATACAAATTTCTTCAGACCTAGGGTTTTGTTCTAATTCATGATGACCATATATACATGTACAACTATATACCATGCTTATATCGTGTTTTCATTAATTGTATTCATGATATGTCATTATGATTATCATGAACCTGTCTGTAATCTATAGACACATGTTTTGAATCATTATTACTGCATATTTTGATGCCCACATTGATTCAACAAGCCATGTGGTTCGCTCAGTCATATGCAGTCAGGAATCGAGTGTCGTATTTCTCCCAGGCCATGGTTCGAGGCATGAAAATGGAGTTCATTGTGAGGTATAAACTGATCAGCGCAGTCTTTAGCATTTGTTCAATTAGAGGGATTTGAATTCTAGACAACACCGATGGATGGAGTTGCTCAAGGATTATGATATGAATATTTTATACCATCCAGGCAAGACCAATGTGGTGGCGGATGCTTTAAGCCGTAAGGCAGTGAGTATGGGGAGCTTGATGTATTTGATAGTTAGTGAGTGCCTATTGGCATTGGAGGTTTAGTACTTAGCTATCTGTTTCGTGAGGCTTGATATTTTGAATACGGTTAGGATTTTGGCTTGTGTTGAGGTGATGTCGTCTCTTTTGGAGCAGATCAAGACCCACCAGTATGATGATGTGAAGTTGTGCAAAATTAGGGATAATGTGATGAGTGGTGAAGCCAATGAGGCTATGATTGATGGTGAGGGTCTTGAGGATTAAGGGGAGAGTGTGTGTTCCTAGTGTTGGAGATTTAACAAGGTTGATTTTGGAGGAGGCTCACAGATCTAGGTATTCGATTCATCCAAGTGCTATAAAGATGTACTGTGAATTGAAGCAATATTATTGGTGGGGTAGGATGAAGAGAGACATTGTTGAGTTTCTGTCCCGGTGTTTAAATTGTCAGTAGGTCAAGTATGAGAACTAGTGATTAATTGGTTTATCTCAGAGGATGTCTATTTCTTAGTGGAAGTGAGATAGGATTTCCATGGAATTTGTTATTGGGTTGCCTAAGACTTTGGGCAAGTTTGATGCTATTTGGGTCATTGTTGATAGGTTGACCACGTCCGCGCATTTCATTCCGGTTCAGATAATTTACATATCTAAATATTGGCTAAGATTTATATTTGTGAGGTTGTTCGTCTGCATGGGGTACCTATTTCTATCATTTAAGACTAGGGTACTCAATTTACTTTACATTTTTGGTTGACTTTGCAAAATGAGTTGGGTACTCGCTTGGATCTCAGTACAACATTTCACCCTTAGACGGATGGTCAGTCCGAGCAGACCTTTCACGGTTTGGAGGATAGGTAATGAGTTTACGTGATTGATTTTGGTGGTCATTGTGACCAGTTCTTACCTTTGGCAGAGTTCGTGTACAACAACAATTATCACTGCAGCATTGATATGGAGCTATTTCAGACTTTTTATGGTAGGAGGTATCGCTTTCTAATTGGGTGGTTTGATGCATTTGAAGTGAGGCTTTTGGGTATCGATATGTTGAGGGATTCCTTGGAGAAGGTGAATGTGATTCAAGACAAGATCCTAGCAGCTCAGAGTTGACATAAGGAGTACGCGAACCGGAATGTTTGAGATATGGAGTTTATGGTTAGTGACAGGGTTCTATTGAAGGTCTCACCTATGAAAGGTGTGATGAGATGCGACAAAAGAGAAAAGTTGAGTCTGAGGTATATCGGACCTTTTGAGATTCTTCAAAGGGTTAGTGAGGTGGCATATGAGTTGGATGTGTCACCAGGTCTTTTGGGTGTCCATCCAGTTTTCGATGTTTCTATGTTAAAGAAGTACCATGCTGATGGTTCTTACCTTATCCAGTGGGACTTTGTATTTCTTAATCAGAATTTGAAGTTCGAGGAAGAGCCTGTGGCTATTTTAAACAGGCAGGTGAGGAAGTTGAGGTCCAAAGAGATTGCTTCTATGAAGGTGCAGTGGAAACATTGTCCTATTTAGGAGGCAACATGGGAAACCGAGTCTGATATGAGGAGCCCGTACCCTCCCTTGTTTACTACTTCCGATATGTTCCCCTTTTCGTTTCTCTCCATTCCATGATGAATATTTGTGTAATTAGTATCTGATATAATGACCCATCCGGTCATTTTTAGCTAAACATCCCTATTTGACTAAATTACCTTTTCCGTATACTCTATGTGGATTTGTTATGCGCGAGAATGGGTGGCATGAATCTCAAGGTTCATTTATGTATTTTTCAGATAAAAACCCAAAACAGTAATCTTAGTGTTGATTAATTTTCTCAAAGTTGACTTCCGTGTATATGGGTTCATTTCCGAGTTCCATCGCTTCTCTGGAGGGTCATTTATGACTTATTTGAGTCATTAGTTTGCTTCATGAGGCAATCAGATGTACTTTATGGCCTTATTTGTGAAATTGTGATTTTGGTTGTTTTGGACGATTATTTAAAAAGTATGTCTTAGCTCGGTTATATGATAAATACGAAGGTGCGAGCAAGTTTGTTGCAATATTTACCTTGGGGTAGCATGTTTGGTTTATGTCCCAGGGGTCTCGGGAGTGTTTGGTGAGGGATTGAGGAGTTTTCAGAGTTGCTAGTTCCGGTGTGCCGCACCAGCGGTTGGTTGGCTGCTTCTACACGCCCACCTCTGCGAAGGTTGCTCGTAGATGCGGGCCCTATGATATTGTGAGTTTCCGCCCCTGCATAGATTTTCTCGTAGAGCGATGGCGCCTTCGCGGAGTTCCATCCGACATAGCGCCTATGCGGGAAGCTTAGTAATTCTGCCTCAACGGAGTTTCTCCACTGCAGCGAGCCGCCACTGCGTGATCGATTCCTCAGGTATGGGATCGATGTTCAATCAGTTTCTTAAATGTCTTAAAATGATTCACATTCCTAAAATATCATATCTCAGAATTAGATTTAGTTAGGAGGAAAATTCTTGTAGTTTGTGCTTGAGTTCTTCATTTGAGGTAAATCCTTCACCCTTTTTTATTATGTTTCATATTTCAAGTCCCTAATCTTGCTATAGATTATAATTTGGTGAAAATGAATTCTAAGTTTCATGATAGAATAAGAGGGGATCATATCTTAATTTAAGGGTGTAATATGAATTAGGTTATCTTGAGATTGTGAATTAGTGTTGTTGTCGTGACCCCTTTCAGGGACAGCGGTGATACCTACATAAGGCCACTGGTAGGTGAACCACTCCCAATCATTCACATGATATATAACATGAATAAAAGTAAAAAGATAACAAAATAAGATATAATATATCTCATGATATAAATGCGGAAAATGTAAGTCTGAACATCAACAATATCCCCCAAAATCTAGTTTGTGAATACAAGAGCACTAGAAAGATGATACAAGTATGAAATAGGCACGTAGGCCAAATCCAATACATAATCTAAAAGTGTTTGTCATGTCTCTCAAGTGCAAGTAAAAGACTGAAGTAGAGATAGAACACCCAAGGGTATGCTAATGATATCATCCTCACCCTGAATGGTAGAGAAACAATCGCTCGTACTCATCCATGTGTTCCCGCACTAGTAGAAGGCACTGAATCTACACTCGAATAGAATGCATCAAGTGTAGTATGAGTACACAATGTTCCCTCATAGGCATCATAGGTCGACAACAATGGAAGATACGTAAAAAGAGATTAATTCCAAGTTGACACCAAATAATCCTATTCTAACAGCTCAATAACCCAACAACTATCACTTGTTCACATAATCAACATAAGGGAAAGTTCATATAAGAGTTAATTATCACATAAGTAACCCATTTCCAGAATAGTTCAGTAACATGATTCCAAGTATCAATGAGTAATTCAATAGCCCTTCTCATATAGGAATTCAATCAAGTGATCAATAACTAGTCCAATATTTAATTAAATAACATATAATCCACAAAATGATACATATATGGTATGAATTCAATGCATATGTCAACTACATTGATTCTCTAGTATACAGACGCTCAAGTTTTTATTATCGGATATACACCCATGAGGGATCCACAAAGTCTATATACTCCTCCAGAATTTCCCATCGGATCCCAGCTCTTGGCTGAATAATAACAGTCCAAGTACAAATCAGGATATCATATCTGAGGCAATTATGATGAATAAACAAACAATAACAAATATGTAGACAAGCCTAATTAATCAACAGTCGGAACCCGCATAAGGCTGATTCTCCAAATCACCCAGCATCACAGTTCAACACTGGTACCCACTCAAACGTTCACCACAATCGGCTGAGTAGGACCTCCAAACACACGCCAAATACCCCTCGATATGTATAACTAATTACGTACTTTTATCGGAGTCTAGTGTAAGAAAACTATAGCCTACCTCTAGGACGAACAATTGTGCCGAACAACCAAGCATCGGTGATAACCTTGCCCTCTGCTGCGCCTCTTGAAAATTGAAGTCTAGCCATGCATATACTATTCGTTAATAGAAAGCTTACCCACATACAAGGTCATATTCCTTAACAAAGCAAGACTTCCAAACCAACCCCAGGCCCACATTGCCAGGACTCAAACTTTAATATTCAAAAAGCCTCAATACATACTAGGGATTCATATCCTTAAATTAATTGGAAACCTATACACATTTGGTCCTTCAATTGAACATTATACAAAAAGCCCCAATTTGATAACCCTAGAATTTCCCCCAAATCAAATGGTTTTCTATACTCAAATTAAGCTCTACAACATGATAATCTAGTATAATCCTTCACTAATTAACAATAATTAAAGTAAACTAGTCCATAAACACCTTTAAATCTATGATTTAACTCTCTTATTCACAAATAAACTTATACTTAACCTTTCCCCAAATTACATACACAATATATCATCATTAGATCACTTTAAATCATGAAACTAAAGCATAAAAGGGTAGAAATATTTACCTAAAGGTTGAATTCACTCTTAGACCTATGAACTTACCCTCTTGCGACCCTAGGTTCGAGAGTTTCTAATTTGGGAAATGAGGCTGACTTGGGAAATTAGCCACGCTAGTGCAGACCCGTCGCCGTGTGAAATGACCTTACTGTGGTGGTGTCACTTGACACCTCGTCCAGGCGTCATGGCGACCCCGATCCCTCAAAGACGCACCGGTCCTTGTGGAAGATACATCCACCAAGACAGAAACTTGACAACTTCTCAACCCCCGCTTCTGTGAGACAACCTCCCATTGAGGCGGACACACATAAGCGAACAGAGGTACCGCCGAAGTGAACATTAGACACCAGATTTTGGAAACAAGGCCAAATCCTCCACCAAACACCCGAAACACTCTTGAGACCCGCCAGACACAAACCATACATGCTCATCCTCGTACCCTTGGATTTCTCATCCGACCGAGCTAAGGGATACTTTTCTAAAGAATCGTCGGGGAAAACTAAATATTCAAATTTCACAAATTGCATTACAAAATACATCCGATTATCTTAGAAAGTGAACCAATGACTTGACTAAGTCATAAATGACCCTTCGAAGCTACCGGAAGTGACAGAACACTAAAACAAATCCTACTACTCAGAAGTCAACCTTGAGTCAAATTATCTAACTTAAATGTTCTAGTTTTGGGGTTTACATCCGAAATTCATAAAAATGGACCTCAGGATCCATGCCACCAATCCCCGCACATCACAAACCCCACATATAGACTACAAGAAGGGTCAAATAAGTAATTAAGGTTCTTTAGCTAAAAACAACCGGATGAGTCATTACATCATATACTAATTAAATTAATGTTCATCCTCAAACGGAGAGAAATGAACAAAAGAAATGTACCAGAAGTAGTAAACAAGCCAGGATATATGCTCCATATGTCAGACTCCGTCTCCCCAGTTACCTCCTCAATAGGACGATGCCTCCACTGAACTTTCATAGAAGCTATTTCCTTAGACCTTAATTTTCTCACTTGCTTGTCCAAAATAGCCACAGGCTCCTCTTCGAACTCCAAATTTTATCAAGTAATATGAAGTCCCACCAAATGATATAAGAACCATCATTATGATACTTCTTTAGCATGGACATATAGAAAACTAGATGAACGCCTGAAAGACCTATTGGCAGAGCCAACTCATATGTCACCTTTCCAACCCTCTGAAGAATCTCAAAAGGTCTGATATACCTCAGACTTAACTCCCCTCTCTTTCCAAACCTCATCACACCCTTCATGGGTGATACCTTCAAAAGAACCCTATCACCCACCATAAACTCCAAATATTGGATCTTCCGATCCGCATACTCCTTATGCCTGCTTTGAGCTGCCACAAGCTTATCTTGGATAACTTTCACCTTCTCTAATGAATCCCTCAACAAATCTATACCCCAAGGACGAATCTCGAATGCATAAAACCACCCAATTGGAGATCGACATCTCCTATCATATAAAGTCTCGAACGGTGCCATATCAATATTGTAGTGATAGATGTTTTTGTATGCAATCTTTGCCAAAGGTAATAACGGGTCCCAATAACCATCAAAATAAATCACGTAGGCTCGTAACATATCTTCCAATACCTGAATAGTCTGCTTGAACTAACCGTCAGTCTGAGGGTGAAAGGCTATTGAGATCTAAGCTAGTACCCAACTCTTTCTGCAAAGTCTGCCAAAAATGCGAAGTAAATTGAGTCCCCAGATCTGAGATGATAGAAATAGGAACCCATGAAGACAAACAATCTCATGAATGTAGATCTTAGCCAACTTCTCTGCATTATAAGTCATCTGAACTGGAATGAAATGCGCAGACTTGGTCGAAATTGCCCAAAGACTTGACAATTCCATAACAAAATCCATGTCAATCCTCTCCCACTTCCACTCAGAATTGGGCATCCCCTGAGATACACCACTAGGTCGCTGGTTCTCATACTTGACCTGCTAACAATTCTGACACCGAGACACGAACTCCACAATGTCTCTCTTCATCCTCCCCCACTAATAATGTTATTTCAAATCATGGTACATCTTAGTAGCACCTGGATAAATTGAATACCTAGAGTTGTGGGCCTCATCCATTATCAATTTGGTCAAGTCACCCACACGGCACACACACTCTACCCTTAATCCTCAATACCCCCTCACTATCAATCACAACCTCATTGGCTTCTCTGCATTACCTTATTTTTTATTTTGCACAACTTCACATCATCATACTGATGGGTCCGAATCTTATCCAAAATAAATGACCTCGCCTTCACACAAGCCAGAATCTTGCCCGAATTTGAAATATCAAGCCTCACGAAATGATTGGCTAGAGTCCGGACCTCCATTGCCAACAGATGCTCAGAAGCGATCAAATGAGTTAAACTCCCCATGCTGACTGCCTTTCTGCTTAAGGCATCTGCCACCACATTATCCTTGCTCGGATGGTATAAAATGGTAATATCATAGTCTTTCAACAACTCCATTTACCAACACTACCTAGAATGCAAACCCCTCTATTAAACACTTGCTAAATACTACGATGGTCAGTATACACTCACAATAAATACCATACAAGTAATGCCTCTAAATCTTCAGAGTAAACACAACGGAAACCAAATCCAAATCATAGTTCAACACCGGTACCCACTCAAACGTTCATCACAACTGCTTGAGTGGTACTTCCAAACACTCCCAATACCTCTCAATATTTATAACTAATTACGTACTTCTATCAGAGTCTAATGAAAGAAAACCATAGCCTACCTCTAGGCCGAACATGAGTGCGGAATAAACACCCTCGAAAGTCTAGCCAAGCATATACTATTCGTTAATATAAAGTTTACCCATATACAAGGTCATAATCCTTAACAAAGCAAGACTTCCAAAACCAACCCCGGGTCTATGTCGCCAAGACTCAAACTTTAGTATTCAAAAAGCCTCAATACATACTAGGGATTCATATCCTTAAATTAATTGGAAACCTATACACATTTGGACCCTTAATTGAACATTATACAAAAACTCCCAATTTAGAAACCCTAGAATTTCCCCTAAAAGTCATATGTTTTTCTATACTCAAATTAAGCTCTACAACATGATCTTGTATAATCCATCACTAATTCACAATGATTAAAGTAAACTAGTCCATAAACACCCTTTAAAATAATAAATTAATTCTCTTATTCACAAATGAACTTATCATTCACGTTTTTTCAAATTACACACACAATATATCATCCTTAAAGCACTTTAAATAGTAAAACTAAATCATAAAAGGGTAGAAATATTTACCTCAAGTTTTAATTCACTCTTATACCTCTGAACTTCCTCTATTGCGGCTCTACGTTGGAGAGTTTCTAATTTGGGAAATGAGGCTACCTAGGGAATTAAAAAAAACATGATCCATCAATTCCACCCCATAAAAATCGGCCCCACTGGTGCGAACCCACTACTATGTGAAATGACCTCGCTAAGGCAGTGTCACTTGACACCTTTCCCCAGCGCCATGGCAATCTCAATCCCGTAGAGGCGCACCCGCCACTGTGGAAGTTCCATCCGCCAAGGTAGAAACTTGACAACTTTCTAATTACCTCTTCGGTGAGACAACCCTCCACTAAGGAGAACCTAGAGTAGTGAACACAGGTGCTGCCGAGGTGGACACCAGACACCAGACACCAGATTTTGGAAAAAGGCCAAATCCTTCACCAAACACCTGAAACACTCCTGAGACTCCCAGACACAAACCAGACATGCTCATCTAAGGTAAACAGTTCTACAAACTTATTCGTACCCTCGAATTTCTCATCCAACTGAGCTAATAAATACTTTTTTATAGAATCGTCTGAGAAAACCAAATATCAAAAATTCACAAATTGCATCACAAAATACATCTGATTATCTCAGAAAGTGAACTAATGACTCGATAAGTCATAAATGACCCTCCGGATCTATTGGAAGTGACGGAACCCAAAAACGAACCCATTTACTCAGAAGTTAACCTTGAGTCAAACTATCCAACTTAAAGGTTCTAGTTTTGGGTTTTTCATCCAAAATTCATGAAAATGGACCTCGAGATCCATGACACCCATCCATGTGCATCACAAACCCCACATATAAACTACGAGAATGGTTAAATAAATAATTAAGGGTCTTTAGCTAATAATGACCGGACTTATCATTATTGTTGCTTAATGTTAGATGATCATGGAAACTAAGGGTTCAATTGGGGTTATTTTTCCAATTAACTTATGGATATGACTACTTAGTATGTAATAATATTATTTGAGTAATAAAGTTCAGATTTTGGCACTATGGGTCTGAGGTTAGTTTTAGGTATCTCCTTGTTTGATTAAGGACTAGGTCTTTATACTTGTGTTAGCTTAATTAGTAACATAGAGTCTATGTATGTTAGACTAAGATTACTATGAGGCGCTACAATAGGCAAGGCATGCATAGAGGGTTGACCATTTATGGCTCCTGCTCAGCTTTGAGGTAGGCTACATTTCTCTTTTGTAGACTTTGATAGAAGTACGTATTATCTATATATGTTGAGGGGTATTGGGCATGTTTGGGGGTCCCACCTTAGTAGTTGTGATAAACACTTGGGTAGGTACCGGTGTTGAACTGTGATGATGGGAGATTTGGGGAACTAGTCTTAAGCTGATTCCAACTGTTGTTGTTTGGGCTTGTCACCATTATATGGGCTTATTGCTATACTTGATATTATGTGTTTATTCATCATATAGCTTTCGATTTGATATCCTGAATTACATGATTTATGTGTTAATGACTTTCTGAAAGCATATGATATTCATCTCTATGCTTGATTTCATCTCATACATTCTGATTACTTGTGATGTATATCAAGAGGGGTGTAAGTAGGTAAGTGGGTAAGTAGGTCGAGCTTGGTTGTAATCGGGTCAATCCAAAATTGGTCAAAGTGGGGTTCTCAGGTGGGTGTTTCTACCAAGGAGTGTGGTGTTTGGTGGTTGTTTCGGGTAGTTATATAGGAAATTGGGTCAAGGCATTTTATAGAGCTATTGTGGGTATGTTAAGGGTGATGTTGGTAATCGGGACCTGGTGGTTAGATGGTGGTAGGGCGACAGGACAGAACTGAAACAACGAGGTTCTAGTAATGTGGGTTGTGTGGATAGTTTGGTGTTGTCGGGATGGGACATGTATGTATGTATGGTTTCGGTTAAGGACCTTTTGTGGGGGTGTTTGGGAAGTATTGTGGAATGTGGTGGTGGAAAGAATATGGTGGTTTGGATAAGGAATGGACATGAGTTTCTAGGTGCAAACCCGAGTACAAACCAAGTATAGGATGGTCGATATAGCAAGGATAATGACACGAAGGTTTTAATGCTCGAGTCGACACCAAGATGAATTTGGCCAATTGGACAAGGTCTTGACCGAGGTTGCTAAGTACAAGCTCGTATTTTGACCTCTTCATATTCTTGGTGTCTTCCATATAGACAAATACATGAATGAATCATCTCCTTGGAAGCCTCATCTTCTAGATGATTCTTGTCCTTGCCACCTTGTCCTTCTTACACTATTCTCGGCCTAATCATCTTGTGGGAAAAAACTCTAGGCCTTGTCACCTTATTACCTGGCTTATTAATTGTGTCCTAATGAGAGATAAAACCTAAGCTAGGAAATAAAGATAAAAGAAACAAAATGGCCTCGGCAAATACCTACATACAAAGCCAAAAAAAATATGCTTATCGGATCTTCATGTGACAACTCCAACTCCACTCCATTTTCCATGCCACATTAGGCATGTTACAATAGGTCGATCAATAATCTTTGGAACTCCGAGCATATTACATTGACGATCAAATTGGAACTTAGAGCTCATGGTCTTTTTTACATCATACTCCCCTTCTTCAAAAGAATTTGTCCTCAAATTCTCGTTGTCTAAGTCCATGGATAAGTTTCCCATATGAAACGTTGAACTTCCATATCCATACGAGAGTTTTTCCTCGTAGAAAGGATCCACATACAAGCTAAAGGGTTTATGCTCTAAGTAGTACCTGAATTGGACCAAAGACCCTACGATATCAAATTCCTTGTCGTAAGTAGCATAATCGAGTCGTGGATCATCCGATTCTCCACTAGAAAAAGCTACGAGTCCCTTGTCTCGAATCGAGAGGGTGCCAACAACAATTCCGTCACCACATTCAACTCTTAGTAGCTTTCCCAAGTTTGGAATAGGGGAATCCAGGGTACCAACATCTCGAATGAAATGACAAGGGGAGGAACTAAAATAACGTCAACTTCTTGTATTTGTAGGCTTGGACCAACTCTGGGTATCTTTCACCGTGTATGGATTCTTGTGTGTTCCTTCGGATGAGGTTATTTATCCCATGGATGGTTGGAGTATTTCGTGGATACAACTCACGGAAGTGCTTAGAGCGTTCTTCAGATACATAGTAATCATACAAGCCTTATTCCCTAGCTCGTCACATAAGTCTGCCATATTTGTTGTATCGTCGGTCTTGTGGCAAGCAATGAAGTGAAGCTTTTGTCCATGGTTCACATCTTTCCATGGTTGTTCCGGAATACGCAGAGGAGTATCCGACCTTGGGTGGGAGAAGCTTTTGTCCCTTTGACAAGTGGAACATTCACTTACCAATCCATGTACATCTTCGAACTTGGGATATCATTCATGGAATTCCTTTAGCACTTCAAAACCCACCAAATTTTATTTTAGCATGGTCAACCGTATGTACATTCGAAAAAGTGCATCCGCCATGATGTTGGGCTTGCCATCCTTTTGCCTTGTGAAAAATATGAAAGTTTGAAACTATGTCATCCACCTAGCATGCGTTGGATTCAATTTTTTTGACCCATGTAAATACTTCCAAGATTCATGATCTGAACATAAGACATACGGTTTTGGTCTCATGAAAAATCATGGAGCATTCCACAATTCGAATGGCATCATGTGCCATTCGTCCAAATCATACTTGGCTTTGAAAATCATCTTCCATTCAACCCCCTATAAGATCCTCACTAGATGATCGTCACTCCTCGAATCCATCTTGTAGAACATCTTGGCCCCACTCAATCCATCATAAAGATCTTTCTATCTCGATATAGGGATTTGGTGCTCCATGGTGATTTTACTGGCTTCTCGGATATTAATACAGGTGTGCCGAGTCTCATTTTCCTTTGGTACCAAAAAGGCGGGTACCACACAAAGACCAAGGTCCTCCCGGATAACGTCTTGTTCTCGCAACTTCTTGGCATTTTTCGTATTGTGTCTATAAGCTTGATGATGAGGTAATGCACTACTTGGAAATAAACCTATAGAATGTTTAATACCTTCCATCATTGGTGAGCCAGTTGTACGTTCGTCCGCACATACATTTCCCAAGGGCTCCTTTAAGTCGGCATCTATAATACTCGCATTCTTTGACTCTTTTTCTACCTCGGACTCCTTAAGCAAGGGAATCTCGGGCCTTTCCTTGACTTCGGGTCCCTCATTAACAAAGGAATTCCCACAATCTTCATTGGTCATTACCCGAGGGTTAGGACATTCATTTGCAAAGTGTCCCAATCCTTGACATTGGAAACACCATTTTCTCTTTTTATCTACCCCCTTTGTAATCTCTACTTTCTTCTCCGTATCTCTCTCTTCAACTCCTTGGTTATACAATGGATTAGTAAAAAAGGTACTGCCCTCTTCTACCTTTTGATCCCTCTCTTCACTTTCTTGGCGATACAAGGGGTTAGTAAAAAGGTACCACCCTTTGCCTTAATATTAATTGTCATTACATAGGACCTTGGGGTATCTTTCTTTTATGGTTTCTTAAACTTGAGTGTTGAGTGATGTACGTCTTCAAATGTGTTGGATGTTGCAACTCCAACTTTTTCTAGACGACGTTTGGTGGACTTGAAGTATAGTTCTTGTTCACACTCTCTTGGCAAGAACTCCTTCAAATGTTTCTTTAGTTTGTCTCAAGATTTAATCTTGGGTTTCCCATTCCTCTTCCGACTCATTTTGAGGTTTTCATACTACAAAGAAGCGAATCCCTTTAACTTCAATGTAGCAACTTTAAAGCACTTGTGGTCATCATATTGTTTGCACTTGAAAAGCCTCTCAATGTCTCTTAGCCATTCAATAAACTCTTCGGGGTCCTTATTGCCTTTAAAGGTTGGAAGAAAAAATTCTCTTCTCAAGATTTGCCGTTGTTCCGCAATAAGTTCACTTACGACCCTCCGAAGTTCTTCGTTTATGTGAGCCATAGCATCAAGGCGCGGAACGGGATTGCCTTGCTTTGATATCAATCTGATGTATATATGGAGGAGTGTAAGTGGGTAAGTGGGTCGGGGCTTGGTTGTAATCGAATCGACCAGAAATTGGGACACAAAGTGGGGTTCTCGGGTGGGGTGTTTCTGTCGGGGAGTGTGGTGTTTGGTGGTTGTTTCGGGTAGTTATATAGGGAATTGGGTCAAGGCATTTTATGGAGCTATTGCGGGTGTGTTGAGGGTGATGTTGGTGATCAGGACCTTATGGTTGGATGGTGGTAAGGTGACAGGACAAAACTGAAACAGTGAGGTTTCGGTAATGTGGGTTGTGCGGATAGTTTGGGGTTGTCAGGATGGGATGGGTATGTATGTGTGGTTTAGGTTAAGGAACTTTCATGGGGGTGTTTGTGAAGTATTATGGGATGTGGTGGTGGAAAGAATATGGTAGTTTGGATAAGGAATGGACACGAGTTGCTAGGTGCAAACCCGAGTACAGACCAAGTATAGGACTATCGATATAGCAAGGATAATGACACGAGGGTTTTAATGCTTAAGTCGACACCAAGACGAGGTTGGCCAATTGGACAAGGTCTTGACCAAGGTTCCTAAGTACAAGCTCATGAACAAGCCAAGTGAGGGTGGCTGGTAACCTTATGATAGACCCTAGGCTTGGGTTTGGTTGGATCACACAAGTTCCAACGTCCACTTACACCAATGGGGTTCCTTAAGCATGGGTTTGATTAGATCACACAAGTTCTAACCTAGACTTACACCGAAGGGACCTTATCTTAGGTTTAACTAGGTCACACAAGTCCTAGCTTCAACTTACACTAAGGGGTTGGTTCACACAAGAACCGAAGGCCCACACATGGACCAACTAAGGTAGACAACACACAAGTTGAATACTTTAGCAATTGAGTAAAACTCAAGTTTTTCTATTCATCAAATCTTCCTTTTTACAACATTTAAGGGTCCTATTTATAGTAGTACATGGACCTTTCTAGAAGATAAATTAAAAGACACAAACTACCTTGAACCTTTTGGCCAAGTGGGGACAAATGGGGAAGAGTTCAGGTTTTCTTGATGACCAATAGTGTTCTCGACCTATGGGAATAAATGGGAAAGGTCTTGGATTTACTTGGGGACAAAGGATGACCCAATCTTTTCACACCCCCTTGTTGATCCCATGAATAAGAATGCATGAACTTGGCTCCTCATAAATCTCATCTTCTTGGAATATGTTTGGAAGCTTCCATTCCTTGCATATGTCTTTGGCCGAATGGAGATGGGAGACTATTTCGACCACATCTTCATATTCTTGGTGTCTTCCATGTAGCCAAATACATGAATGAATCATCTCCTTGGAATCTCATCTTGTAGATGATTCTTGTCCTTGCCACCTTGTCCTTCTTACACTCTTCTCGGCCTAATTATCTTGTGGGAAGAAAATCTCGGCCTTGTCACCTTATTACATGGACTAGTCATCCTTCCTTATTACATGGATTATTAATTGTGTCCTAATGAGAGCTAAAATCTAATCTAGGAAATAAAGATAAAAGAAACAAAATGGCCTCAGCCAAGACCTACATACAAAGCCGAAAATAAACATGCTTCTTAGATCTTTACGTGACAACTCCAACTACACTCCATTTTCCATGCCACATTTGGCATGTTACCATAGGATCTCCGAGCATATTACCTTGAGGATCAAATTGAAACTTAGATCTAGCGGTATTTTTTACATCAACTTGCCTTGAATTGTCATTTGCATTCATACACTCATGGTTATGATGATATCGAAATACAAGTGGCATAGAAATGATGTGGGTCCAATGATACCAAGAAGGTAAGTTATTCTATTTAATAGTTGGAAACACTGAGATGATGATGATATGCGGAGGATCAAGTTTCATGCCTGTATCAGATGATATTACAGCCAAGAGTTGGGATCTATTGAGAAATTCTGGATGAGTATATGGACTTTGCGAGTCCCCCGTGGTTATGCAGTTCATAGAATTTGAACTCGTGTATACTGGAGATGAAAGGTACCTTGCATGTTCATTGCGTACATCATACATATATTATTTCATTGGTTACCTGTTGATTGGTAAATTATTGGAATGGTTAATGAGACTCGGATGATTTTTTGATAGAAAGAAATCTTAATTGATTACCTGATATCTGGATTATTAGTTATTGAACTCTTCTGTAAAGGTGGTGAATTACATGATTCATGAACCCTTATACAAACAAAATGTCTTAATTGATTCAGTGAATCATTATATGAATAAGGTGACTTATATAATTTATGAAAATGTTTAGTATAGGATTACTTGCAGGTTAACTTGATATTTCTTTTTAGTACGTATCTTCCGTCATTGTTGGCTTATAATGGGTACATTGTGTACTAATTCTATACTTGTTGCATTATTTTTGTATGCAGATACAACACCTTTCACCAGTTCAGAACTTTGTGTATGAGTCTGATCCGGTGGACTTACGGTATTCAGGGTGAGGATGCTTCCTTCCAGCATTACCCTGGATGCTCCTATTTTTACTACTGTCTTTTACTTATTCGACAAGCATTTCTAGACTTTCAGACTATGTTACTCTTCTGTTGGTTTCTTGTATTCGGATGTAGTGCTCTTGTATTATTGACCAGATTTTGGGGTTATATAACTTATTCTCAAACTTATTTCCATTTTATGTTATGAGTAGACAATTTATTTAAGCATCTTTCTATTTCTACATTTATTTATTTGTGTTGGATAATTGGGGAGTGGTTCACCTACTGGTGGAAATAGCGTAGGTTCCACCACGATTCCTTAAAATGGGTCATGACACTGTAACATGAAATGCAGCACATCCAACAAAAGGGACGTCACTACGAAATAGTATACCGAATATGTAAGGCAACTGAATAACTGTAAACTGAAACAGAACTGATAAACATGAGAGTTTAACATAACTGAGAGTTAAGGAATAATCTGATGATATACCTACCTGCTCATGACTCGTATCACATAGTAATAATAATAACGTACTAGGACATACAGAGGCTCTGTGTGTAAACATAACGTACAAGACCATAAGTAGGCTGTATGTATATATCTCATAATGTACCAAGCCGTAATAAGGCTTTGTGTGTATCACATACCGTACCAGGCCACAATAGGGCTCTATGTGTATATCTCATATCGTACCAGGCCGTAATACAGATTTGTATATGTGCACAATAGTGTCGTACCCACAAATTATAGCTCGAGGTGTGAACTCAACAACTGTAGAACTATGTTCATATATTCTCTGTAAGCTCATCTAACAGGAATGAGCTCTAAACATGATATGAACTCCCGACAAGGGTCCAACTGTAGCATATGAAGGATATAACACTATGAGAGGAATGCTCGATAAGAATTCTTCTTTTGCGTAGTTCGTTCGGAAACCATTTTAGGTATGGATTCATGCCAAATGAAGAAGTAAAAAAAATAGCCATTACATACCTTTTGTTGATTCACTCGGCGGTACAACAAACTTAGTCAGCACCGCACCTTAATCTACAACAACGACAATAGGACTAGCATCAAGTTAAGGGACAACTAGTATGCAACACATCGAGCAGCAAGCTTGGTTTACGACTAACAACACGACACTTCTCTATGTCCCCTCCTTCCTCCAAATCATATGACAACAACAACAACAACACACATACAAGTTTCTCCATAACCTATACTATATCACATCATAAGAATACTCTCCAAAATAGTCCAACACAACCCAATGACTAAAATATGATTCTCAACCATTGCTACATAAGTTCTAGCTCAAACAACTTATACATGACTTTATACACTCAAATACATGTAGAGTATAAAAGATATTACCTCAAAACAACAAGGACAATACCTAATCCAAGTTTATTTCACCTTGAAGGATCCTTCAAACCGACTACAAAGCGGGAAAAACAGGTTCTACTAACTACATGCCCTTTCCGAAGGGAGATTTATGCTATTATCTTGTAGACCTTCACTTGATTAGTATAGGAACCTTTAGAGAGCTTATGGGAGTGATTAGGAGCTATCTTGGTCGGAAAATGAGGATAAAGAGGGTTGCAACATTTTATAACCTTTTAGCACATTCCCATTGCCCTAAAATACTGTGAGATATACAGACCGTAAATAAAAAATATGGTATGTATCTTGGACAATTATTCGGGTCAGGTTTTTCGACGTTTCTGTTCCAACTTATGGTGGCCTACCTAAAAAAATATGGATGGTAAATTATTTATATGGTCTGTAACTCAACTGTATCTCATGTCCAATTCCGGAATTCTGATGAAACATATCTTTTTCGACTCGTTAAACCTTTAGCCTTTACGATACATGTATAACACTTTTTCTAAACCATCGCTATCCTTATACAAGGCCTTAACCTTTCCCAGTTTGTATTAGTTTACTTATGGTGTATTCGAAAGTGAAAATAAGGGGTGTAACAAAAAATCACCCAAAAAGTTGAACTCAAGCCTCTAGCAAAACTGAAATTTTATTTCAAAATTGGTTTACCCATGACTTAAATAGTCTAATTCCAAAAAATCATAAAAACCATCCATAAATCGACCTCCAATTTCAAAAAATCATAATCTTAACTTTAGGGCTAAAACCCCTAATTTCCCACCCTAAATCACGGATTAAATTCCAAATTAATGGAAAAAATCATTTGGAATCGACAAAATAAGGATCAGAAACTATCATGACCAAAAACCCAAGCCATGATGGCACCTATGTCCCTAACCGATAGGTGATCCAACTCAATAATTTATCAAGTCAATTAAGTTGATTAATAGGAAAAGTAAAGAGAAAAGCCGAATATCAAAATACTAAGTCTTTTATAAAACCCAAGATTGGTGTCATAAGCACAAGAGCCACTATGAAATAAATGCAAGTTCGAATACTAAATACATTGTATAAATATAAGAAAGACAAAATAAATAAAAGAGATAGAGGGAGATGTGGGCCGCAGAACAACCAGGCAGCTCACCACAACTCTAAAATAATTAAGCACGAACTCAAAAGGGTCAACGAGGTGCGCTCGTACTCGTAATCAAATATGCACCACAAAAGAGTACAGCAAGTGTAGTATGATCAGTACGAAACCACGTGAACCCAGTAAATCTCATAGACAAACAAGGAAATAAGTAATGACAAAAGTACTTAAGAAAAAATACTTATGCCCTTACCAACTTACCTTTACCAGAAACTGTTTTCCAACTATATTAAGACTATTCATTACCAAGTGAAGGTCAATAACTCCCAAGTAAACTAATTAGCCAGTCGGTCAGATTATTAGGCAATTAGGTAAGTAATTAAGCTCAATTAATCAAGTAGGTGAGACAACATAAATATTCAATTAGGGGAAAGAATAATAATTTGATGCAATGCAATGCAATGATGTATCTCAAGCCATATGCTCCAAACCTGTATATACATGATACTCCTCAGTAATCTTTGGGAGTTTGTGACCCATGGGGGACTCACGAGGTCCATATACTAATCCATTACAGCGTGCAACCCAAGCCAACCATAACTTAATCCATAGCAGGTGCGCAACCCTAGCCAAACATGATATAATCCATTACAAGCGTGCAACCTGAGTCAACCATATAAAAGTGTATGATATACACGTAAGAAAATGATCATCTCATATATGGACTTAATATCCAATGTTCAAAAAATTTAGCAACAATCGGGACCTAATATCCGACAAGTTCATTAACATGTTATCACAAGTGTACGAGCTTCCTTAGTGCACCGAACACAACCAAGTAGTAAAATACAAGTCAAGTAGCACATAATAGCTAATACACACATGCTTTGGTATTCTCGAATTACAATCCGTAACTACATAGTAATATACTTTTCGATTAATAACATCGATACTCATACCAATGCTTATCATATCACGAGCACGAGACCTCACTTTATGCCTTTATCCCGTATTATTTCTATTTTAATCTTTACTTAACAAAAACGTCCCTCAAACAAAGTCTAGAAAGTCTTAACGTACCTTGAATGTCGAGCAAATGCGCCACGAGCCTCAATATCTCACCTTTCCCTTAACACAAGGCCTTGGAATGTTCTCAATCTATCAAATACATGTTATTCATAAGTAAACGAGTATGTAGACACCCATATTGCTATATAATTTGGGATAAAAAAATTCACCCCAAAACCAATTCCGAGACAAAGGTTAAAACTATAATTTTATCGCAAAATCAGCTTACCTATAGCCTAAAGGTTAAAAATCTCAAAAATCATAAAAAACCGATCAGGAATTGAGCCTCAATTTCTTATTCTACTCAAAATCCCATTTCCATGGAAAATCGCAATTTCTATGACTAAATCATGAATAGAATCGCTAAATAACGGATAAAATCACGAGGGAATACTAAATTTAAGATAAAAAACTTATCCACGGGTCATGAAGTAAAGATTTCCTTTGAGATCATCCGAAACTGAGCGCTAAGTTGGGAAAATAACTTAGCTGTGCTACAGTGAACACATCGCGATCGTAAGGCCCACTCCTGCAATTCACTTACCCCACCTGACCCAGAAAATGGCCTACACGACCGTGAAGTGCCAACCGTGATCGTGATAGCCCACCCAACTGTGCTACTCAATTATGACACCCTTCTCGTGATAGCGATGAAATGATTCATGGCACAAGAAACCAATAACTCAAAAATACGCTCAAACCTTGTTTCAACACCCTAAACTCATCCAGAACCTCCCGGACACAAACCAAATAGGTACTTCAGTCATAAAACACTCTTCGGACCTGCTTGTTCACTCAAATCACCCAAAAGAAGTCATTTTTACCCGAGTTGATCGTAGTTAACTCCAAATTTTTAACATAACTAGTTTCTCAACCAACGACCCAAATCCCACCCGAACCCCTCGGAACCCAAACCAACGACTTCACTAAGTCATAAAGAACATTCTGGACCTCATGGAATCGACGAAACTCTCATTAGACCTTATTAACTCCTAGTGTTGACTTTGATCAAACTTTATCATTTCTTTAACTTTGAAATTTCCAATTTCACTAATTCTACTTTGATACTCACTCAATTGCCTAGGGAATCATGCCACCCATCCCCGCAAGTCACGAATACTATTATAAAGTTATGGGAAGGGTATTTTAAGGAAAAAGAGTCTAAAAGCTCAAAAGGACCTGGTGGGTCATTACATTATCTACCACTTAAATAAACGTTTGCCCTTGAATGGTAAAGGACAAGAAGGTACTTGAACTCTAAAAAAAATTGGGAATATCTTATCTGCATGTCTGACTCGTTCTCCCAAGTATCTGCCTCAACTGGATGATACTTCCATTAAACCTTTACTGAAGTAATTTCCTTTGATCTCAACTTCTAAATTTGCCTATCCCCCACTGAATCACATGAAGATCATCCTGATGGTACTTCTTCATCGAATTACGGAACATATGGTGAAATCTCGACAACCAATGTGGCAAGGCCAACTCAGAAGCTACCTTACCAATACACTAAACAATCTCAAATGACCTTATATACCTCGGGCTCACCTTTCCCTTCTTACCAAACCTTATCACACCATTCATGGGAGAAACCTTCAATAGAACCTACTCTCCAACATTGAACTCTAAATCACGAACCTTCCAAAATGTGTAACATTTTTTTCTACTCTGAGTTGTGTGAAGCCTAATCTGAATCTACTTGACCTTGTCCACGATGCTCTCAACAAATATGTACCCCATGGCCTAACCTAAAAAGCATCAAACCAGCCAACCAAATATCGACATATCCTACAATATAATGCCTCGAATAGCACTATCGTAGTGCTCAAATGGAAATTGTTGCTATGGGCAAACTTTACTAAAGGCAAAGATTGGTCCCAATGACCATAGAAGTCGATCATGCATTCTCACAACATATCCTCAAGTAACTTAATAGTATGGTCGGATTGACCATAACTCTAGGGTAAAAGACTATGCTAAGCTCCACCTGAGTACCCAACTCCTTTTGCATGGACCTCTAAGAATGAGATGTGAATTGTGTGCCCATATCCACAATGATAGAAATGGACATCCTATGCAATTGAACTATATTGCGATTAATATTTTGGCTAACTTCTCCAAATTATAGGTAGTCTGAACCGGAATGAATTGCGGTGACTTGGTCAATGGATCCACAATGACCCATATAAAATCAAACTTACCCAAAGTCTGTGGTAACCCTACCACAAAGTCGATAACAATCCGCTCCCGCATCCACTATGGTATGGCCATCCTCTAAGTCGTACCTCCAGGTTTTTGGTGTTCATACTTTACTTGTTAACAATTTAAACACCAAGATACAAAATCCACTGTATCCATTTTCATATGACACCACTAATAATGTTGCCTCAAGTTACGATACATCTTAGTAACCCTCAGATGACTAGAATACCTCAAATTATGGGCCTCCTCCATGATTAACCTAGTCAAATCACCTATTCCAGGAGCACAAATGCGACCTTTGATCATAAAAACACATGGCAACACCTTGTCCCCCATATTATATAACTTCTCATCATCAAAGTGTTGAGCCCGAATTTGCTCCAATAAGGATCACCTCGCCTCCACATAAGCTAAAACCCAACCAAATTTTGAAATATCAAGTCTCACAAAGTTTTTGGATAATGACTTGACATCCATAGACAAATGATGCTTCCCTTCTTGTAATGAATCTAGAATACCCACCCTCACCATTTTCTGACATAAGACAACCGCCACCATATTCACATTGCCCGGATGATAAATGACAGTCATGTCATAATCCTTGAGAAACTTTAACCATTCTTCTACCTCAAATTGAATTCTCTCTAGTTGAATATTTACTGGAGATTGTGATGATCCTCGAACACTTTACAATACATACCATAGAGGTAGTGCCTCCAGATTTTCAATGAGAGCACTACCGCCACCATCACCAAGTCATGAGTTGGGTAGTTCTTCTATTGAACCTGTAATAACCTCAAAACAAAGCTATCACCTTCCACATCTACATCAATACACAGCGAATACCAATCCGATAGCATCACAATACTTAGTAAAGCCCTTTCCCTTCAAGGGTAAAGTCAAAATTGGAGCAGTAGTCAATAAAGTTTTGAGCTTTTGAAATCTTGCCTTACACTAATGGATCACTGAAAAGCGACTTCCTATTGTATCAATCTAGTCAATGGGGTTGTAATGGATAAAAACCTCTTCACAAATCACCATAATAACCTATGAGGCCTATGAAACTCTGAATCTTGATAACTGAAGCAGTCTAGCCCAATCATCAATCTTTTTATGATCTACTATAATACCTTCCTTGAACACTACATGCCCCAAGAACTCCAGCAAACTCAGCCAAAACTTACACTTTTAAAACTTGGCATAAAGTTTCTTCTCCTTCAAAATTCTAAGCATAATCCTGAAATGGTGCTCATGCTCCTCTCTACTACGAGAGTATACCAAGATGTCATCAATGAAGACAATAGTAAAAGAATCCAAGTATGATCAGATCCCTCATTCATCAAGTCCATAAGGCTTCTAGGGCATTAGTCAGCCCAAATGCCATCACCAAGAACTCATAATGACGATAACACATCCTAAAAGTTTTCTTAGCATTATCCACCACCTTAATCTTTAACTGATGATAACCAGACCTCAAATAAATCATATAGAAAACCAAAGAAACTTGAAGTCGATCAAATAAATCACTAATTATGAGGTATCAGATAGTTGTTTCTGATGGTCACCTTGTTTAATTGCCGATAGTAGATACACATACACATAGATCGATCTTTTTTTTTATAAAGAGCAAAAGAGCACTCTAAGGAGATACACTTGGTCTAATGAACCTCATGCTGAATAAATCATATAATTTCTCCTTCAACTCCTGCAGTCGGTGCCATATGATATGGCGGAATAGAAATAGGCTAAGTGCCCAACTCTATGTCAATATAAAATTCAATATCATGATTAGGTGGAAGAACTGGTAGGTCCGTTGAAAAACCTCAGAAAGATTACTTACCACTAGAATAGACTCAAGCGTAGGAGTCTCCGTGCTAGTATCCCGAATATGTGCCAAGTAAGCCAAACATCCTTTCCCCACTAATTGCTGAGAACTAAGAAACGATATCAACTTCTCAGGAGCGTGACTAATAGCACCTCCCCACTCTACTCTAGAAATCCCCAATATAGCTAATGTAACTGTCTTGGCATGATAGTCTAAAATTTTGTGGTAAGGAGATAATCAATCCATCCTAAGGATAGCATCCAAATCTGAAACCTTCAAATCTTCTTGAGTATCATATCCCATTAAAGTAACTACAAAGACTGATATACCCGATCTACCACTATAGAATTCCCAACATGAGTAGAAACATGTACAAGCAAATAAAGCGATCCACATAACATATCCGAACTTGAAGAAAAGTATGTAGACACATAAGAATAGGTAGATCTTGGATAAAATAATTTTTATGGTTCACTTTTACATGGGCATAAAAGCTACTATCATAACTGGAGTCATTATTGGTTTTGTGCACAGAGTCTCCGCCTAATTAGTTTTGGAAAATGTTTATTTAAGGTTGTTTTATCAAAACCTTTTAAAAAATACCAAAGTTTGGATAAGGATCCTGGTGATTCCTCGAGGAAGATATTTGGCACCTCAGAAGGAATCCGCATAATGCAGTTGACCTACGAGTTTAAAATTATGGCTAAAAGTATATATTTGCTTTTAAAATGTGTTTAAAGGGATATGTAAAATAATTATTAAAGTCTTTTCCTTAATTTTTCATGCCATATTTTGAATGAAAACACTTAATAAAGTCCTTGTTAAATCATTAGTCAATATATGCATTTATAGATTTTTTTTAAATAAATTCTGGAAACTTGAATCTTACTCAATTGTTTGGCCTAAAAATGTTAATTGTTTTGGTGTTTTTTCTGCTACTACCTTTGTTTCTTGTAGGCCGATTATCATATTAATTTGTGGTAGTTACAACCCTTTTCTTCCAAATTGCTATATCATACACTTTATAGTATGTCGCTATCATTATTTCTATTTTCATACGGCTTTGATTTCAAAACGAACTCATATACTCAAAAGTCAACTTGGGTCAACTCAAAAACGAACTCATATACCCAAAAGTCAACTTGGGTCAACTCAAAAACGAACTCATATACTCAAAAGTCAACTTTGGTCAACTCTTTCATTTCAAAAAAATATCAAAACTTGAGTTTTTCTTCCGAAACCTTTCTAACTCATCTCAGTTATCGTGCTACCCATCACCGTGAGTCACAAACCCTAAAAAGAGTCTACGGAAAGGATTTTTTGGTCAAGATAGAGTAATAAGCATAAAACAACAGGCCGAGTCATTACATCAAATACCAATTAAACAAAAATTCATCCTCAAACGGAAAAAGGGAAATACGAAAACTGACGATTGACCAAAGAATCTCCATTATAGTTTCATGAAGGCCCAACATGCAAGAAATATACTGGTAGTACCGCTTGTTCACTTTATCAGTCAAAACTACCTTTAACATAACTCGAAGACCCAAATTTCCATTTCTTCATAACCGAGATTCCTCTCATATTGGATCCTCAAATGTTAGAACTTACTTCACTCGAATTCAATGATTTGATCATAACCATACCTCTATACGCATTCGATTTATCCCGCAAATACCACCTTAATCTCCAAATCCTCTAGTTGTAGCCACAACCATAGCCCAACGTGTACCCATAAAATAGTCCGATTCTACTAATCTTTCTTCACAACTATCAATGTCATCCTTCGTACAAAGATTCCTTAGAAAAAACTTAGAACCACGTTGCATGCCCAAATCGTGACTTCCTTATTGATAGAAAAGAAACCTTGCTTTATTTGAGAGAACTCTACGAAATTCCATTCAAAACAGATCTTACTTAAACCTAATAATGCTAATTATAATGCTATTAGTTTCGTAATCTGGAGTTGAAACCTCATAGTCGAAACCCGTTGTCCAAGTCTACTCAAGTCTTTAAATCACTATACTATGTACACACCTACTGATACCTTGTCGTTCCCAATCCATAGAAGATCCACTAATCACTTTGGAAACCCTTCATAATCAATTGTACCTCCTCAATACCCTGTCAAGTGCGGTGTAGCCCATAAGTACTACCCGAGATGTTTTCGTCTGTTAAATATCATCAATTTTACCTACAAACTTCGATGATACTCGGTAACGTCGTCATACCTCCATTCTGAATTGAAATCCATCGAATCCAAAAGCTGAATTATATCCAAGTCATCTACTTAGTATCTAAGACTGTACCTTACGATTGAAATCTTTATATTTCTCAACTTCCACCCGATACGTAAGTCTGATAGAACCCCATAATAAACATATCAAATCCTCCTAGTACCTTCTCTTAACTCGCCCACATCCGCAAAAACTTAAGCAAAATCCATTGACTTCTTTACTACACCTTCACCCATCGAATCTCTAATTGAATATTCTGGTATGCCTTAACCATTCAAAATGTACTGAATCTCACAATTCACCACCCTTACCAAATCCTAACGTATCAACCTTAAAATCCATGTACCTTGCCTTGTGCATTTACTCTTAAGTCTTTAGTGTTGAACTACTCATTCATGCTATTAGTCAACAATGCTTCAACATAATCTACACCCACAATCACAGCCTCTCTTCGAAAATGTAACCTTATCCTTAAAGCGGAAGAGATTCTCAAGATTCCCTCTTATAAATCTACTCTAGACCATGTATTCAAGACTGCGGTGTAATTACCTATCTTGTTATAACGTCAGTCGCCAATCCAAAACTCTAGGAATAGCCATCATAAAACTTAGTCAATTACCATAGACTTCCTCCACCGAGCGTTCTCAACAATTTCACCCCATCTGAAAGATACAAGAATAATGCTACCATAATCCATACCCAACACAAGAAATTATGTTGTTTCAAATCCAAATCCTCCCTTACTCATTCAAAAATAGATCCACCATGAATTTATCTAAATTCTTCAATTTCCACCTTTCATTTCAATCACATTCATCACTATCGACCGATCATTACCCAAACCTATTCCAGAGTGTACTGAAATATCATAGGTCTCGCAAAATAGTTGAGACGATACTGGAGATAATAGAACATTGCATACCCAAACAATTGAAAGTTTCCCTCAGCTCACTCGAACTTCAAAACTGAAAGATCCTCCTAATCTGGCGCATCCCATGCACTATTCCTTATAAAGTTCATCAATTAGAAAGGTACTGACCCACTATAGTTATTCCGATCAAAAATCATTTAGTGCCCAAGCGATAACCCAAACCATCACTAAATTGGTCCATAATCCATAGGTTGATCCTTAATTTTCCTATATATAGTCCTGCTAACATTCTCATATAGTTCGCTGAAGTACCTTTACCAAAATCCTTAATCGAATAATCCTTCTCCCGTCTTGGTTTATGAGTTTACTGACCCTATCATCTATATCTAAAAAGCTCCTTACAACTATAATTAGTTCAAACCATCATAAATCTATTACAATAAATGTCCCCACTGACCAACATCTTATTCGAGGGTCCTTAAATGGTGCTTGCCTGTAAAGAACCATTTTTTGCCTTAATTGCCGAACTCGAACACCTTCAACAAATCGCATGACTATTCCTCTCAATTAGTCCACTTCATGAAATCACATCACCAGTAACTGTAGAAACCTATCAAATATTAAAAGCAATAACCTAGGCCCACAAGCCTTATCCGAAAGCTAGATGTGACACACGGTAACTCCTTAAAACTAAGAATTCACACCTGCCTAGCGCCGGAGCTATTCCTATCAATCAGTCATTGGCCTTTCCATTAGCCTATGACGTAGTCCAATGTACCAACTCATATAAGATCTATTACACTCACTATTTATTAAAAACCTATGATAACACGCATAAATTAACAAGCTCTTAGTTTCAGATGACTCTAATTTATCACTAACCTTAAAACACCAGCGACCCTATGAATACACCATTTATGGAAGGATCACAACTATTGATTTCGTTAAACTTCACTCGTCACTAGTAACCTTACCACCTGACCTAGAATAGATAACCATTTCCTAAAGAACTCACAAACCTTTAGTTCTCACTCCACTACTACATCTTTGCCCCATCGAAGGCCAACTTAACTATTCATAACCTTATACAACATCCACCCTCGTACGTCTTATAACCTTATCATAACGAGCACGTCAGATACTATTTTCCCTTCATATAATGGATATTGATCTATCTAATTTCTGTTTCTTGTGCCTCTGTATTATCATTCCCACTTTACAAGGATATCACCAAACTAAAGAGTCCCAATCATAACCCAAATAAACTGAACCTTCATATTATAGATGAAGGCTGAACTTGGTCATGCGTTTGTATCATAGTGACACATCTTACCTTACCATACGATGTCATATTGAATCACTCACATACAAATTGAAGAGCATGTTCCCACTGTCAATGATAGAATAGGATGAAGAGGGCTCAAATACCCATTAGAATCAACTAGATACCAATTTGAATGAAGTAGCATGAAAGAACGAAAGAATGAGAGATTTCCTAAACGTCTTATAGCCTCTCGAGGATGGGTACGAACGTCTACATACCTATCCGTGAGACTCTACTAAACATTATCCTTGTACTCGTGAGACCACAAACCTAGAGCTCTAATACCAACTTGTCATGACCCAATTCACAGGTCATGTTGGCACCTACACTATCCCCTTGGTAGGCCAACAATCCCAAAAATCCGTTTATCACGAATTTAAACATTGCAAAAATAAATTAAGGAACTACAAAAATATAACGATTCTTTATTCAAATTACTAGTTATCAATCATTTGCAAACACTTTTCCTAAAACCTGGTCTGACTCGTACAAGGACTACTAAGAATACAATTTAATAAAAAAGTAAAATAGATTACTGCCTTGAATTAATAAGGATAAGATGACTAGGATGAACACCAAGGCCGCTGATAGAATAAGTGGCATGCCTCAACCTTCACGTACTCCGAAGCTCCAACCTGAACCATTCATTATACCTACATCCATGTAAAAGATGCAGAAAGTGTAGTATGAGTACATAACGTACCCCCATAAGCATCATAGAAAACATATAACATGCATAAATATTAAGTTGACACACATGTAGCCCTAACCTACTCATTACGGTTAAGCACATATGTCACATTCATTAACAGAAATAGCTCTCACTTAAGTTACAATTCAACCCATAGTAACACATAAATTTCATAGAAGTAGGTCCACTAGTCATTATTTAACTATTTATATCATACTTATCCTAACCTTGTGTACCTCTTTAGTCTTCCTAATATGGGTCGTTGAACACTTAAGGAATACAACCACATCACCACCTTTCACATAAGAATATAATTGGTGTATGAATGCAACAATATTAATGCAACACTTCCTTAAGGAATACAACCACTATTAATGCAACAATAATCATTAGTGTATGAATGCAACAATATTAAGGCAAATAGTCATGGTGTATGAGATGCAACCAGTTCAAGAGATGAAATACACATGCTTTAGAATTATCAATAACATATAATTTCATAAAATTATTTCATATTAGAAGCATATGTGATGAGTAAACACAAAAAATATCAATCAACAAATACAAGCCCACATAATAACAGTTAAAATTAACCCAAAGTCTGATTCCCCAAAATACCCATCAAGCTAGTTCAACACTGGTACCCACCCAAGTTCTCATCATAGCCACTAAGGTGGGACCATCAACCCGTCTAATACCCCTCAATATTTATACCGATTATATGCTTATATCAAAGTCTAGTATATTAAACTATAGCCTACCTCTTGGCCGAGCAGGTACCATGAACTATCACGCCAAGGCCTTGCCTTTTCGGAGCACCTCTGAACTATTATAGTCTAGATATTATAGATTTTATGTTAACACACAATCTAAATACATCCACAAAGATAAGCTTATAAACCCAACCACAACTCAAAAATGACCCCGGGCCCACGAGGTTAAAGTCAGAACTTTAGTTTACAAACATGCTGCTCCTAGTCTAACTAATCACAAGTACGCCTCCAATTTCACTTTCTATCAAAAATCCCCAATTTTGAAGAACCCTAAATCTCATTTAATAACATGGATTCAAAATATAATTTCAAGCCTAGTATTAGTCATCCCAAGGATTGCGTAATCTAAATATGAAGAGTCAACATAAAAGGACTAAATATTGACACAAATTTCTTGAACAAACCATTTCGGCAACTTGGGTTTAAAACACTAAACTTTCAACCCAAAACATGATTCTATTCAACAAAAACTTAAGGAAACATCATATAATAATTAATTCAAGGGTGGAATCATACCCCCAATGTGAAATGGTCAAAATTCCTCTAATTCTCCCTAAATCCGAGCTCAAATTGTGAAAAGATGAGATATGGAAAAGTTATTCGAAAAGGGTATTTTATTTTAGGTCTAATACAACAATTCTGCTCCTGCAGAATCGTTCTTGCCGAAATGACTTGCTTTTGCAAAGAAATGGTTGCAGAAGCAGCCCAACTTAAAACACCCAAAACTCGCAAAAGCGGAAATACTTCGCAGAGGCGATCCACCTCTGCGCATAAAACACCGTACAAGCGGATTTCCCCAAGGTTCCCATGGCTCGCATCTATGGACCAACTTCCATAGAAGCAGCCAATGCTTACTGGTGTGGCACACTAGAACTAGCATCTAAAAAAAAACTCCAAACTTCCATCAACCACCCTAAACTCACCCGAGACCTTCTGGACGCAAATAAAACATACTACCCAAGAGTAAAAGATGTTACAAACTTGCTCGTACACTCGGAATTTTCATACCACTAGGCGAAGGTCCACTTTTCTAGAATTTCACACGATTTCCTCAAACTTGAAAATTTAGCAAATAATGACTCAAAACACATCTGAACGCCTCGGGAAGTGAACTAAAGACTCAAAAAAATTCAAATGATATTCCAGACATACCAGAAGTGATGAAACACAAAAAGAAACTCATATACTCAAATGTCAATTTTGGTCCATGATGTGCCATAAAATTACGACACATTTGATGCCTTTTGACGATAAGTTTTACTTCTTTTTAAGCAAGTTTGTGTCATTTTAATGTATTTTATTTATGTTTTAGGTAAATGACAACAAAAAGGAAAGAACAACAAATTTCATGAAAGTCCCCCTGATTCACAGTTGTACGAACCGTACGATTAGAGCGTAATTGGTGGAGCTAAGGCAGAATGTTGGGAATTTAAGGAAGACTGCGATGGTGGATTTGTACGGACCGTACAAACTTGGAATAGAATTTGACCATAGAAACTTATAAGGACCATACTTATTTGTACAGTCCGTACTTTGTAGCGACATGGACAGTTTTGTCAGATTGTTTTTCTGAGTTTCTGGTCTTGTATAAATACGTTTCAGGGTTTGTGGGTCATTTATATCTGTTTTAAGACTTCTCTCAATAGTAGTGAGTACAGAGAATATTTTTAAGCTTTCAAGAACAAGATTCCATCATTTAATCTTCTTTACTGAATTGTAAGTTTCAATGCATACTTTATTGCTTTGCTTTGTCATAAATATTACGAGTAGCTAAACTTAATAAAAAAGTTGTGAACCCAATGATGGGTGTTATGGAAATGGGTGTTTAATCTTGATATATAAATAATGGGTTGTTAGTATTTATTTATCTCTTATTCGTTCATGTCGGTTAATTGTTCCAAACATTAGCTTAAGCCATGAACTTTGCTTTACTTGGAAAAGTGAGTATGGTTTGGTAGGGATAAGTAACAAAGACTCGGGACGTTAACTCTTTCTTAATTTTACTCTTTTATATTCTAGAAAATCATAAAGAAAAATACTTCCTAACTATTGGGAAATATTAGGAAGTCATATAGAGATTAAGTGCATACAATATGACAATTCATTAGAAGTATATCACGCTAATGCCTAGAGCATAACATCTAATTTAGTGGGGACACAACCTTGGTTTCTCAAGCAACTTGTTTACAATCAATTCAAGATAGCTAGTAGAAATACATCAAGCTTTACAACCGTAACAGAATACGAACAAAGACCTAAGTTAAGTATTACACTGCGATAGTAACATTTTCACACCTTATTCAAGCCCAACCTAGTTGGGTTACTATATTAACAATGTCCATTTTACGCCATTTAATAGGTGTAATTTAAGCGTATCAAATTTGGCGTCGTTGCCGGGGTGCATCTGGATAGACCACATTTTGAGTGTGTGTTTAGCACATACCCAACACATTTCTCAAGTGTTGATGAGGGTCATCATCGGTGGAGTTTCAAAAAAAACTCTCAAACTTGAGCAGTTGATAGAGAGAACTATCAATCTTGAAGTTTGCACCATCCCTTGGAGGAACAATAGCAGATGCTTATTCTACCTTCGAAAGAAGATCATCGAACGCACTTTCTCTTTCATCTTCAATTTTCGGTGGTGGGGGAACTGCATTGCCTCCCCTACCACTATTAGCTTTATGTCCTCCATTTTATACCTACCATTCTCACCTGGTTCACCAGAAAAATCAAACAAAGTGTGATGGAATAGAAAAATACTTGAAGTAAAGCAAACACTCTTTAGTAATTTCAAATTGTATTCCTTGGGTCACCCGCGTGATATGCGGGAATACTTACATTAGTGGTCCCTCTGCATATAGACCATCATGTGCCTGATACATCTCCCTAGGTATAGTCTACATTTGTTCAACTACATTCACTTTCTTCGTGTTATCCTCAGCAAACCTCTTCGTCAGCAGACAAATGCTAATATCCAGCTGTGCAATAATTTGATCCCTCTCTTGATTTTCCATTACTATGTTATCTAATAAAGGAGTACCATATGCCACTCTATTAGTGCTACCCGAATTCCATGATTGATTATGCTTAGTCAGCCTATTATGCAAAGTGGTGATACGAGCAAATGACTTATCCATAAAACATCTATTGGCTGCATTGTTAGCTATAAATTGCGTCATCGGATCTAGCCCCATATAGAACTTCTCCATCAGAATATTTTCAGGAAACGATTAGGAGACTGAATCAGATAAAGCTTGAGCCTCTCCCAGGCCTCATAACGTTGTTCCCCTTTAGAGGAAACCACTTCTTCATAATTATGCTCACAAGCTCAGCCCAAGTATGAATAGAGTTATGGGGTAAATTTTCAAACCATGCTCTTGCTTCACCGGCCAATGAGTACTTGAAAATTCATAAATGGACTTTGAACTTTTAGAGTGAATAGACATAGAGTGAAGCACTACCATGACTATATTGATGGTGAAACATTGTCGATAGCCACCGTTTGAAGCATGGGTACACTCTTGATCTTGACTAAAGTGGTAATACCATTGTGTCGCGACGTTAAATCAAGCACTGCTTGAGAGGCAACCCAAGTTTAATTTCTGTATTTTCTTTTTTTATTTGATTTTAGTTATCATTGTTGTTTTTGGAATATTTCATATTTGCTAGTGTGATAGGATTTCAAGGTCCCTATGAAGGAGAATAATAGGGATAAAAATGTTTAGGTACAACAAAGAAAATACAGGTTGTACAATTTTGTGTGGTCTGTACTTTTTCACCGTAGCAAGCAAGGAGGTCAAAGTGGATCACTATTTTATTGGCATCAACAATGCCAGAATTATAGGGACCGAACAAATTTATACCATCTGTATTTATCATGCCACATCAATTAATGAATTCTGGTAAAATTCAAAAATAGGTCACCGTACAAAATTGTACGCACCATACATAATTATATGGAGCTTACATTATCGTTAAGGATCTGGCCAAGAGTTAAAACCCTTACCCGACCCTCACTTCTCCTACTTCTTCAAAAATTCAAACCTCTTCTAATTATTTCTCCCATAACCGACCATCATTACGCCATTAACTTCCCATAACCCTTTCATTAATCCAACACTACGTGCACTACTCTCTCTGTTACATGTACAAGTTAGAACAAAACTGTGTCAAGTAGCCTCATCTCATTTGTTTTGAGTTGGTATTCATCACAATCATCCTTAATTAGGTATGTTGATATTTTAATCTCTATTTGATGTATTCTCATGGTACGAGTTGGGTTGCTTCTTATGATCGATTATGGGTAGAAAACAATTCGAACCTAGGGTTTATTCTCGATAGAGATATGATGTTCAACTATGGTTGGAGTGGGAATTTGGTATGTTTGTTGTAGAATATGGATCGTGGGGTCGAGAATATCGTAACTCCATTGAGTCAGAGGGCATGTTGATCTATTGTTGAATCATCATGCCCGCCAACTATTTGATAAATTGACTGAAAGAAAAATGATGATTAATAGGAGTGAAGTCTAAGTAACTTCCACAGGATCGGAGGGCATTCTGATTGACAACTTCAATCTTGAATTTTAAAATTGTTATGCTTGCCAATTTTCCGATAATGTACCAATAAGAGAAATTATGTGAAAAGGGTGAAGTCTGAGTAACCTGAGCTCCGATACACCAAATCAAGCAAATTGAGAGTATGAAAATTGTGTATAAGTTGTGTGTGGTTTTATGCAGGTCTATATAATCACCCAAGTATGGGACCGTATAACTTTTTACGGCCCGTACAAAATTTTTATGGATCGTACAATTTTGTATGGTCTGTCCTTTTTTGTAGGGTTCGTACAAACATTATACGGCCTGTACAACTGCAATAGTACTGCACCTACTAATAATCAGATGTTGTCATTTTGCACCTATTCTTATTTGTTTGGTGACTAATAACTATCCCCTTTTAGGTATGCCTCCAAAAATCACCAGCAAGAGAGGTGGCGGGTCCCAACCAACTGAGAAAGGCAGGGTTAGAGGCAAAGAAAAAATTCAAACACGGTTGCATGATGAGGCCTCTGACTAAGAGGAGAAAGTAATTACGTTAAAGAAAAATAGGGATTTCACAGCATCCGTACGCAGCCAAGCAACTACATCACCTGAATCCTCCCAGTCTGAAGAGGAGGAATTATCCTTATCTCAATCTAGTGATGAGAGACTAAGCAGGAAAGTGAGTCGGCTGCTAAATCTCTTGCCACCTCTCCATACTAGGAAAGTGATAAAGAATTGAGAGCTTGTCAAATACGGAGTAGGCAAGTGATGGCATCACTTTCAGTTTACTGATCAGGTTCTAGAGAATTATTTGACCAGGGGATATAATTGATGAAGAGGGGAAAGAACCCACAGTGGAGTATATGGGAGGAGCAACGGATCAACTTCTCTGGGGTAGATGTCCTCCCTCACACAGTTGAGACATTGGAATGGTACACGTTTGCTAGTTTTAGTGACCCCCTCAATGAGTATTGCCTGATGCTTCTTTGGGAGTTATATGTTGCATATGGTGCCACGTTAAATAAAATGAAGAAACTAGGCCAAGAAATACAGATTGTTGAGCAAATTGATGAAATTGAGGTCCGAGGTGTCAAAGTAGATATATCCAGTAATGCCATAAATAGACTCTACTTTGGCTATGATAATGTTGCACCATCATAAGAGGCTAATCTAGATGATAAACTTTACTCATATAAGGTTGCAGTTTGTGCTTCAATGGGTGGCTACGGTGATAGCGAAAGATAATATGCCAACTTCGGTAACGGATAGGAAGTAAATATATACGAAAGGACTCTGACTCTCAAGGCTAAATTTGGTGGAGTATTGTGCAGTTTAGAGTACTTCCTACTCAGACTGATAACGTACTCACGCTGGATCGAGATGTGATAGTCGTAACATTGATGTCCTAGTATCTAATAAACTTTGGGTGATGTATTATTACAGAGATTCAGTTGAGAGAACCCCAGCCATCTACCTCATTAATTTTTACATGCCTCATCATTATGCTCTTTCGGTGAGTGAATGTTACGATCCTACCTTATAGAGACCACTGCATTCCGGCTGCAAGTGTTTACGACCTAAATAAGAATAAGGATGACACCCTAAGGGATAGCCATAATGTTGAGGAGACTCATGCTGATCCTACTTTTGGGACCACATATGATGCCACCACAAAGGTATCTCTTGCCACTACTGCTTCGGTCACTGAGGCTGCTCCTGCCACCACTACTATGTTATCGACTCTAGCTGCACCTATCCCTTCAGGGAGTCAGACTCATCCATCCACTTAGCTACATGTTGCATCAAGGGTGATTGATCCTTTCACCTTCACCAAAGAAAATAACAAAAAAATTGCCATCAAAGCAGAAAGGGTTGATCAACAGCTATCCATTATCATAGGGCAAATCCATAAGTTTGTGGCAAATGAGATTAGCACAGCTGTTGATCCTTTGAAAAAGTCCACAAATAAATCTCATGAGTTGCTACATGCCAGGATAGATGATTTTAAGGTTAGGCTAGCTGCATTTGAGAGATCTAGTTCGGGTGGTGATGTGGGATCACTTAGGGAGGAACTGCAACAATTGATGACTGCAATTTAGGTAGTCTAGGCCTGAGATATGATTATTATGGAGGATCCCACTCTAACGAACAGAAGGACATAGTGTCATTGATACATGTCGAGAACTTGATAGAGCATGAGGATTCTCCCATAGATACCAAAGTCAAGAGGAAAGGACGAGATAGATCCTTTGGGTGATGATACATTGGATATGATTAGAACTAGGCTGCACCGAGAGGAGGAGGAGAACGTACAAATAGCCTTGCATAAGTCCATCTTCGATAGTCACTCCACACCACTCACTAGCGAGGCGGTGGGTACCTCATCTAGTAGCATACCGACCAGAGTGACCTTGCCTAGACCGCTACCCCTACCTATTGTGGTCATTATCCCAATTCTAGAGTACATTGTTGCTGATGTTATAGATAATACCTCGGAGGCTGTAGAGTTTTGAGATGAGCAGCGCACCTAGGACACCTCAGGCAGTTCTTACCCTCTTGTACTTATTTTGATGCATGACTTTTTGGTTGGGGTGGAGCTACTTGATTTTAGGTCGTGTTTAGATAGAATAGAGTAATTGTGACGTATGTAGTGGTGGTTTGAGTAACTTATGGTAGGTATAATATTTTGTAATTGAGATACTCCTCTCCTAAGTTTGTGATGTGTACTCAAAATGTGTTGCTTAATTGACATGCATGATTCATTTTGTGACATTGAAAGTATTGTGTTACCTTGTGTGTTAAATGCTTAATGGGGAAGTCAAATCAAGTTAGTAGATTAATCTATATGCCAGTGTGTGTGAGTTGCTAGTATGTGTTCACTTATTATATGTGCAATCTAGAACTTGCCTAGTTAGTCATGCTTTGTTTCTAAGTATAGTTGAGCTGCTGAAATGATCTTAGGCCTTGTTTGTATGATTTTGAACCCTTTTACCTTTCATAAGCATAACTCATGTACATAAAGTATCCCTAGTCTCCTATTTTGAGTGTTTAAGCCTATAATTTGACTAGCCGCTAATGAGCCTATACTCTTTGTTCGAAATTCCCTAGTTTAAGATTTGTTCCCTTCTTGACACTTCAGAATGATGAAAGAAGAGGCTAAAATCCTAAGTTAGGGTGTTGTGTGAAATATGAGGAAAATGAGGTTTAAGCCTAAAGTTATGGTAAATGCGAGTTGCCTAGTAAATTGTAAATAATTAGCGTAAAAAAGAAATAAAAAGAAGAAAAATGCTGAAAATGTTATACAAAAAGAGATAGAAATTGAGTAGCGAAAAACCACATTGAGGTATCAAGATCAAAAAAGAGGGAAGAAAGGTCATAAAAGGTGAATAAAGTGTAGTTTTCTAGGAGAGTAAGTCACTATTATCCAAATATATATCCTACTCGTCCCTAACCTATATTACAAGCCAGAAAAAAATCCTAATGTGATCATAACTGAATTGTTGAAGTCGAAGGCAATAAAAATAAGGGCAAGCATATGGTATTTTAATGTGTAGTTTGAGAACTTCTTTGTGAGTGTGAGTGTTTCCCTTCTGTATAGTCTCTTGTCCAGTGTATTTGTATATGGGTATTGGGACATTCTTTGGTCTATGTGAGGGCATAAGGGTTGGTAAATTCATGAAATTGATTAACTTCCCAGAATTTGAGATTTATGTGCACAATGGTTCCTCTAATAACTTTATGTCATTTATTGAAGCTTCATCGTGAGTTGCAACTATTTTGATTCATACATCATGTGTAGTAATGAGGATATGGGGGGAAGATGGAGTCATGTTTGTACAAGATATGTGCAGGTAGTTACTTGCCAAAACCACTGTAGAGATTCTTACTTTGTGATATTTTAGCATTTGTGTTATTACAGTGTGTTTGGTTACTTGCTTGAGGACAAGAAAATACTTTAAGTTGGGGTGTTGATGTGTCGTAGAATTACGACATATTTGATGACTTTTGATGATAAGTTTTACTTGTTTTTAATCAATTTTTTGTCATTTTGATGTGTTTTGTTTATGTTTCAGGTATATGAAAACAAAAAGGCAAGAACAAGGAAATTTCACCAAAGTCCCCCTGATTCAAAGTTGTACGGACCGTATAGTTGGAGCATAATTGGTGGAGCTAAGGCAAAATGTTGGGAATTTGAGGAAGACATTAACGGTGGATTTGTAATGACCATACAAACTTGGCATAGAAGTTGACCATAGAAACTTATACGGACTACACTTATTTGTACGGTTTGTACTTTGTAGCGATAGGGGTAGTTTTGTCAGATTGTATTTCTGAGTTTCTAGTCTTATATAAATACTTTTTAGTATTTTGTGGGTGATTTATTATCTATTTTAAGTCTTTTCTCGATAATTGTGAGTGCAGAGAATATTTTGAAAGCTTTCAAGAACAAGTTTCCATCCTTTAATATTCTTTATGGAATTGTAAGTTTCAATGAATTTTTTATTGCTTTTCTTTGTCATAAATATCATGAGTAGCTAAACGTAATACTAAGGTTGTGAATCCAATGATGGGTGTTATGAGAATGGGTGTGCGATCTTGATATATGAATAATGGGTTGTTAGTATTTATTTATCTCTTATTCGTTCATGTCGGATAATGGTTGCTACTATTAGCTTAAGCCATAAAATTTGATTTAATTAGAAAAGAGTCACGACCCCTTTTTAAGGAATCTTGGTTGCACCTACGGTGTTCCCACCGGTACGCGAACCACTCTCCGATTATCCAACACAAATAAATCAGAAATGTGGAAGTAGCAAGATACTTAAATAAACTATCTACTCATAACATAAATCGAAAATAATTCTAAAAAGTAATACAACCCCTAAAATCTGGTCAACAATAAAAGAGCTCTAAACCGAATGAAAGTCTGATAAGAGGATAACATAAGCCAAATGTCTAGAAATGTCTGAACATGTCTTTCAGATAAATAAAAGATAAAAATAAGATAGTGGCATCCAAGGCATACTGGAAGGAAGTATCCTCACCCTGAATACTGGAAATTCATCGGCTCAGAATCAGTCATGAAGTCCTGAACTGGCGGAAGGAACTGTATCTGTATCCAAAAAGAATACAGCAAGTGTAGCATAAGTACACAAAGCACCCATGTAGGCTTCATACGCCGACAATAACAGACGATATGTAATAGAGATAAATATCAAGTTAACCTGCAAGTAATCTTATACTAGACAATTTCATAAATCATATAAGTCACCTTCTTCACATAATGGTTCACTGAATCAATTAAGACATTTTGTTCATATAAGGGTTCATGAATCATGTAAATCACCACCTTTACAGAAGAGTTCAATAACCAATAATCCAAGTATCGGTTAATCAATTAACATTGCTTCTATGAAAAATCATCCAAGTCTCATTAACTATTCCAAACAATCTACCAATTAACAGGTAACTAATGAAATAATATGTGTATGTTATGAATGCAATGCACATGGCAGGTACCTTTCATCTCCAGTATACAAACGTTAAAATTCTATGAACTGCACACCCATGGGGGAACCGCGAAGTCCATATACTCATCCAGAATTTCTCAGCGGATCCCATATCTTAGTTGTAATATCATCTGTTGTAGGCATGCAATCCGGCCCTCCTTGTATCATCATCATCTTAGTATTTCCATCTATCTCATAGAACAACTTATCTTTCTAGTCTCATTGGACCCAAAACATTTCCATACCACTCATATTTCAATATCATCATAATCATGAGCGTATGAATACAAATGACAATTCAAGACAAGTAATTAGAATGTAAGAGAGGTAATCAAGTATAGACATGAATATCACATGCTTTCAAAAAGTCATTAACACATAATTCATGTAATTCACGATATCACATCGAAAGCTATGTGATGAATAAACACACAATATCATGTATGTTGACGAGTCCACATAATGGTGGAAAGCCCAAACAACAACAATCGGAATTAGCTTAAGGACGATTCTCTAAATCACTTGTCATCACATTTCAAGACGGGTACCCACCCAAGCGTTAATCACAGCCGCTAAGGTGGGACCTAAAACACGCCAAATACCCATCAACATTTATAACTACTATGTACTTCTATCAAGGTCTATAAAAGAGAAATCGTAGCCTACCTCAAAGCCGAGTATGAGCCATGAACGGTCAACCCTCTATGCACGCCTTGCCCTTTTGGAGCGCTTCCTAGTAATCATAGTCTAACATGCATAGACTCTACATTAATAATTAAGCTAAAATATATACAAGGACTTAGTCCTTAAACATACCAAAAGACATCTAAAACTAACCCAGGCCCACGGTGCCAAATTCTGAACGTTATTACTCAAGTAATATAATTACATATTAAGTAGTCATAACCTTAAGTTAATTGAAAAACTAACCCCAATTGAACCCTCAATTGCAAGATTTATCCAAATGCCCCAATTCTAAACCCTAGAATTCCCCCCAAATTGAAAAGGGTTTCCATGATCAAATTAAACCTAAAAGCATGATCATCTAACATTAAGCAATACTAACCCATAATATCAAGATAATTTAATTCATAATACACACTTAAATCAAGGTTTCATCCCCTATTATTCTATCATGAAACTTAAAACTCATTTTTCCCAAATTATAATCTATACCAAGATTGGGGACCTTAAAATGTGAAAGATAATAAAAATGGGTGAATAATTTACCTCTAATGAAGAACTCAAGCACAAACTTCAAGAATTTCCCTTTTAACCATCTCTAATTCTGAGATATAATATTTTGGGAAAGTGAATCATTTTAGGGCATTTATCACGCAGGGCGACCTTGCCTCGGGAGAATAGATCACATAGGGGCGGCCTCGCCGCGGCAAAGAAAGTTCGCTAAGGCAGAAACACTAAACTTTCTGCATAGGCGCTGGTGCAAGAGAAAGTCCTTCTCGCTCCAAAGATCATATGGGATATTAAGTAAGTCTGCCTCGGAGGCTTGATTTCCACCTAGGAAAATTTGATTCTGCCGAAGCGGAATCGTTGTTTCAGATCAGAACCTAAAAATGCCTTAAAATGAATTTATTTCCCCAAAACCTTCTCTTAAGACTAGAGCTCAGATAAGAGGGGATTTTATGTGGATTTCATATTTGTTCGCCATTGGAGGTATAATTTCATTCCTTTTAGTTATTATTTATCATTAGAGTCTCCTAATCCTAGTGTAAATCCTATTTGGGGAAGAGAATGTCATAAGCTTCCATGCTAGAATAAGAGAACTAGAATCAAGAAATTGGGGATTGTATGTTGATTATATGTTTATGATACTGTAAACTAGTGTTTATTAATACTTGATAATGATGTTTTGATAGTTAATTTGGTTTTAAAACCCTTTCTAATTTAGGGGAAAATCTAGGGTTTGAAATGGGGCTTCTTTCATAATCTTGAAATTGAGGGTCCAACCGGATGTAGTTTTAAAATTAACTTAAGAATATGATTATTTAGTATTTTATCATTATTTTTTGGTAATAAAGTTCAGATTTTGATACCATGGGCTCGGGGTCGAATTTGGGGTGAATCTTTGGATTGTTTGAATGACTAAGTCCTCTTATGTGTTGTGTATTAGTGTAATTATTAACATAGAGTCTACATAAATTAGAATATGATTACTACGAGGTGCTCCGAAAGGGCAAGGCTCGTGTAGAGGATTGATGGCTCATAGCTCCTGCTTGGCTTTGAGGTAGGTTATGGTTTCTCTTTTGTAGACTTCGATAGAAGTACGTAATTTAGTTATAAATGTTGAGGGGTATGGTGCGTGTTTGGGGGTCCCACCTTAGAGGTTGTGATGAATGCTTGGGTGGGTACCGGTTTTGATCTATGATGATGGGTGATTTGGGGAATCATCCTTAATCTGATTCTGACTATTTTTGTTTGGGTTTGTCGTCATTATGTGGGCTTGTCACCATTGTTGATATAATTTTATTTATTCATCACATTGCTTTTGATATGATATTTTGATCTACATAGATTATGTGTTAATGACTTATTGAAAGCGAGTGATATTCATCTCTTATACTTGATTACATCTCATACAGTCAGATTACATTCCTTGGATTGTCATTTGCATTCATAACCCATGGTTCGGATGATATTGCAATAAGAGTGGTATGAAAATGTTGTGGGTCCAATGAGACCGAAAAAAGGTAAGGATATATTATGAGGTGGTTTGAAACATTGATATGATTGATATAACTCCAAAAGTGTCTTAGTTTGATGATAATGATGATATGCGGAGGGTCGGGTTACACGCTTGCAATGAATGTTATTACAGCCAGGGGTTGGGATACATTAATAAATTTTGGATAAGTATATGGACTTCGCGGGTCCCTCATGGGTGTGCAGTTCATAGAATTTGAACGTCTGTATACTAGAGATGAAAGGTACCTGGCATGTGTATTGCATTCATATCATACATTTATTATGAATTGTTTATTTGTGAATTAGTAATGTGATACAGATTGGTTATTGGAACTTGGGTGATTTGTTGATTAAATAAACCTGGATGATTGGATTGATTATATTAGACCGGATTGGTTGCCATTATTGGCTTGTCCTTTGTTAATTGGATTGTGTGGTTACACCTCTATGAGTCTGGGTACTTGCTATCGTACTATATTATAGTCATTCAATTCTATTGGAAAAACCATCATGATGATCATAGAGAATTATGCATGCTTTAGATTGCATGATGATTGATAATGTTATTTGATAGAGAGTCTAGTAAATAATTGGTTGAGGTGTTATTGTTGTAGTTAAATGACTTGTATGTTATGCATGTGTAGATCCCCTCCTTAATCAAAGGATGTACGGCATAGACTTCTACTTAGAGTATAATGAGGATGTTAAATAAATGAATATGTGTCTTGCCATTACTTTTATAAAACTGTAATCAAGCCCAAGATTATAGAGAATAAGAAGCTAATATTGTTATGATCCGACTAATTCTGATACCTCTTGAAAAGGATTGTGATATGATATTGTGTACTAGGGTTAATATATCTTAATTGATTACTTGATAACTTGGATTAGTGGTGACAACATGAATATGACTTCAGAGCTTACTGACTGGGGGGTAATAAGGGTGAGATCCCTGTGTGCAATATGAATTGAATTGTACTTGACTGTGATTCAATTCTTATGTGAGCAAGGTGATTTGTGTGACTATGTGAACTGCCTAGAATAGTACTTACTTGAAATTCAACTTGATGTTTATTTCTGAAATATAACTTTCATCGTTGTCGGCCTATGATGTCTACGGATGTACATTGTCTATTCATGCTACACTTGCTACATCTTTTACGTGGATACAAGTATCTGGTCTGTTTAGTAGAAATGGTATTGTTATGTTTAGTACTTTTTGTTCTCTTTTGCATTTTAAACCTTGTTGTAACTGTTTGAGATTGGTTGGCCTACCGGGGGAATAGTGTAGGTTCCACCACAACACCTGTGATTTGGGTCATGACAAAATTGGTATAGAGCCCTTAGATTCACCAGTCTCATGAGTACAAGGACAGTGTTTAGTAAAGTCTCGCGGATAGGTACATAGACGTCTGTACCCATCATCGAGAGGCTATAAGACATTTAAGAAATCTTCCATTCTTATGTTCTTTCGTGCTACTTCATTTAAATTGATATTTGAAACTTCTTCTTCCTTTTCTATCTCCGATGGTGGGAACATGCTTTTATATTCGTACATGAGTGGTTTGATATGACATCGTGCGGTTGGGTATGAGATATGTTACCATGATATGGACTCGTGACCAAGTTCATTTTTCAACTATGATTTGAAGGTGCAGTTGATTGGGGTTATGTTTGGGATCCCTCAGTTCGGTAATATCTTTGGAAGGTAGGAATGATAATGCAGATGTGCAAGGGAGAGAAGTTGGATTGATCAATATCCATTATAGGAAGGGAAAATTGGTATCTGGCGTGCTTGTCAAGAGGAGGTTGCAAGATATACGAGGGTTGATGTCATATAAGGTTATGAAAAGTTAAGTTTAGTTTCGACTTGACAGAATTGTGGTAGTAGAGTAAGAACTAGTTATTGTGGATCTCTTCAGGCAATGACTATCTGTTCTAGGTCATGTGGCAAGGTTATTTACGATGAGCGAAGCTCATGAAAATAGACAGTCGCGTTTCTTCAAATAAGGAGTGTGTTCACATGGTCACTTGGGGTTTCATAGTTAGTAATAAAAATGGGTTGTTGAAACCAAGAGATTGTTGATTTGTGAGTTATTTCACAGTTTTTTAGTGTAGAGTAAGTGTAAGACATTGTATATGAGTTGGTATGTTGGACTACGTCGTAGGCTAATGGGAGCCAATGATTGACTAATAGAAATGACTCTAGCACTGGACAAGTGTGGAGTTTTATTTAAGGAATTACCGGGTGTAGCATCTAGTTGTTGGATAAGATTTTTTGGCATGGTATATAAAGGTTAATACTTGAGAAGTTCTATAATTACTGGTGTAATGACTTTAGAGTTGGCCGAAGGCTAGGGAAAATTGCACGGTTAGTTAGATGTGTGCTGATTCGGCAAATAATATAAGGTTGGTTCTTGGCAAGCAAGCATCGTATAAAGACTTTGGAATAAGGTATTGGTCAATGGGGATATTTATTGTAACAAATTGATGGTGGTTTGATCTAATACAAGTTGTGAAAAACTTTGGGTATCGATGATTGGGTTAGTAACTTATGAATTTTTTTAATGAAACCACCCAAGTTGGTAGGAGTTTATTCAAACAAAAGGTCTGTACAAAATCTAACCAATTGGTTAGCAAAAGAACAGAAAAATACAGGTATAGTATCTAATGAACCTAAGAAGAACTAGAACTCCTAGAAACTTAACTGTCGTCCATCTTTCACATCTCCAAGCTCTCACCATGTGGTATGGATTCCAGTCTATGAATTTGCTTCAGTATTCCAGGTTTGTAGTCTTCTATCATGGCTTATGTTACTATCACTGATCCAATAAGCAATTATCAATGTGTCATGTTCTATAGATGCCTCAAGTCCATATCTAACCAAGTTAATGTCCTCCTATTGTGAATGAGCATATAACCACACTGATACCACCTTTTCAGAAGTATATCAACCAATTAGACAGTCATTGATAGCCAGTTATAGTATGGCTTAGTTTTCATATAATGTTTTCTCATCACTGTCAATGTCTCTGCTGCATTCTAGCCATATTAGGCAACTCCTGAAAGTTTTGAAACTGTTCTGTACCTACAAAATCAAAAACATAGTTAGCTAAAAAATCTTCTACTACAATGCCTTCTCTGAGTATGAATTTTACTTGTATTGTGTGACCCCTCCTTGATCTGTTGATCTCATTCACAATTATTAGAATGCACCAGGGGACCTCCCAACTTCCTGCAAGAAATATTTTCATAGCCAATGAGTCTGTCTCCACCAATACTGGAACTAGGTGATATGTTGTGTAGTATTCAATATCCTTCTTCATACCTATAACCTCAACATAAGACTATTACCATCTACAATTATTTCTCCTTCTTTATATACAAGATCATCATGCTCATTCATTACACGAAAAAGAATTGTACTTGGGCCTGCATTTCCTCTTGATGCTTCATTACTATTGCATTTATACCATCATTTTACTGGAAAATCCCATTTCACAGTGATGCAAGTCAGACATAGTTGAAATCTTTCCAAGTAATCAATAATATCCGGCCATTTATGTGGAAAATCATGCCATGCAGGGACATTCACTCTACAAAACCTGTAAATGTTCAAGTGTATCTCACGTAACACTTTGTGCAAAGTTAAATATCCTCCATGCAGTACTGTGTTCCGCTATTTTCAAATTTGCCATAATATCATAGTTGGTACTGCCTTAAACACCTTCTTTAACTTGTAATGGCATGTATTTTTCCACCATATCTGCACTGCTTGCTTAACATGATAACAATTCATGTTTATACCTGCTGCATTGTCAAAGTAACTCCATACTGATTTTGTCTCATGTAAGAAACAAATGATCGATTATTTCTTATTGAACTACAATACAACAGCAACATCTTGATACCACATTAATTTTAATGTTTTGCAACACTTCATCTACTGGTACTTTAAATTTCCACAGCCTCCATAAAAAGAAACCTATATTTAAGGGCACCCCTTTTATCCACATATCTTTGTATACATCATAAGAGAATGCTCTTTGTCTCAAAAGATCCCATGCACTAGACACAATAAACTTACCAGAGCTCGTCATCATCCACCATAGCTTATCCCACATAGTATCAACTTGTTTGATATCTAATTCTGTAATGACATGTGATACAATTTCCTCTTGTAAATATTGCTCCAGCTTTGTTAAGTCCCATCCATCCTCAGCTAACAGTTCTTCGACATCTTCTACCCTTTCATCAATAAGAAAATCAGGAGGTAGTACATAGTGTAATGCTCCTAATTTGGTCCAATTATCAAACCAAATGTTAGCAGTCCCACTCTTTGTTTCCTAACATAATTCTTGTTCAATGGTGTCCCTTGCATGAAGAACCATTTTCCAGACCTGAGAACCACATTTTCATTGAACATATTAAGGGTACTACTTCTTATAATACTTGTTCCATAGAAAGTTAGCCCATAGAGAGTTCGTAGTCCTAAATCTCCACCATAGCTTTGCATATAGTTCTTTGGATATATCGAAAATGGATCTGAATCCCAAACCACCCTCATCCATAGGCAAGAACATTTTTAACCATGCAGAACAGTGCCTAGCTTTAACATCCTCTTTGCTACACCAGAAAAATATTGCAAAGATTTGGTGTATCTCCTTAATCACACATTTTGGAGGTTTTATAGCAGACAGTATGTGTATAGGCACACTTTGTAACACACTAGTAATCAGAACAACTTTTCCTCCTGGTGATAATAATTTTCCTTTTCAAGCCTGTAACTTGTCCTTAATCTTCTTGATTAATTTTGCATCATCTATTTTCCTCTTCCTTGCATGGAAAGGTTCCCCTTGAAAAATCAGTAATACCTTCTACCTGTGGAATCAAATTACTAGGAGTCTTGGCATGCATGTAAAAGGAAATTTTCATTTTGTTGATCAATTGGCTAGAAACTTCCTCATACTTCTTCAAAGTCTGCATGATTAATTGTGAGGATTTGTTTTCTACTGAAGAAATATAATGGTATCATTTGCATACGCCAAATGGTTAATATTAGCACTCCAACTTAGGCATCCCATAACCTTTACACTCATGATTATCAAATAGTGAATTAAGGCCCTTTGAGAGAACGTCTACTGACAATATGAAGAGTGTTGGTGATAATGGATCTCATTGTTTAACTCCTCTAGTAGAGTGTAAGAATCCATGTGCCTGACGATTCACCAATATTGAATAGCAGTTATTTTCAAGCAGTTTCTAAATTAAATCAATACATCTCTCTACAAATCCCATTTTCCTCAACACCTTAGTTAGAAAAAACCATTGAATTATATCATAAGCCTTTGTCATATCAATATTAATGACTACATTTGTTGGTTTTCCCCTCAATCTAATGTCAAACATAATTTCTTGAGTTAATAAAATATTCCCAATAATATTTCTTCCTTTAACAAAAACAAACTGATTAGCAGATATCAGTCCAGGCAGTACCTTCTCTATTTTATTAGGCACCACTCTAGAAATCACTTTGTTGATGAAATTGCTAAGGCTTATAGGCCCCATGTATGAAAATATTTCCACTTCATTCCTATTTGGTTGCAATACTAGGTTGGTGTGAGTTATAGATTTAGGTAATATTTGACCCTCAAAGAAAGCCTTCACCACATTGAAGACATCAGAACCCACAATATCCCAACATGATTGGTAAAAAATGCTTGTTAGTCCATCAGTCGACCACTAGCACTGTCTCCTGAAAGTTCAAATGCAACATGTTTAACCTCATCCATTGTTGGATGAACAAAAATACATTCATTAACTTCCTGAGAGATCATCTAAGGAATATGATCTAACAAAGAGAAATCAACCTGCTGTTCTTGGTGCACTTCATGACTAAATTTGTTTTGATTAAAGAAAGTTGCTTCATTGGCAATATCATCAATCCCTTCTATCCATATTCCTTCTAAATTTGGATCCTTTGAATTTGAGTTCTCTTCTTTCTACCATTCACATTATTATGAAAAAACCTGGTGTTTCTGTCCCCCTCAGCAAAGCAATAAAAGCCAGATCTTTGTCTCCAAAATTCCTCCTCATAGTGAAAATACTTCAATTCTGTCTGAGCTCTTTGTAAAATCATTCTATGTGCTTCAATTTGAAATTTTCCAAACAATTCCTCTTTAACTCTAACAATATCCTCCCTAATACCTAGTTGCTTAAAGATGTCTCCAAAAGTTTTCCTGCTCTATGCTGATAATGCAGTTTTAATATTTTTCAACTTTTGTTTAAAAGGAAAGAACACATCACCTTGCCGGTGTTGTTTAACTATATTATGGAAAGACTCATGCTCAGTCCAAAATTTCAAGAACTTAATTGGTTTGAAAAATTGTTGGTTCAAAGTGCCATAGGACAATAACATAGAAGCATGATCAGATCCAGTCCTGGATAAATGATCAACTTCTATAAAACCAAAACCATTGTTAAAAAAGATCATTGGTAAGCATTTTGTCTAATCTTTTAAAAATGCATTCCACAACTGTTCTTCCATTCCACTAAGTGAAAGGACTGCTTTTATAACTAACTTCAGCCAGTTCACATGAATTAATACAGAAAACAAATTCCTCATATTCATAAGGATAGACTGGTAGCCCTCCAATTTTCTCTTCCTAATTCAATATCACATTAAAATCACCCCTAATAGCTAGGGTGTCATCATCCCTTCAGATAGTTAATACAAACTATCCCACAAAGCTAGTCTCTCCAAAGTATCACACTTTGCATATAGCATGGTGACAAACATGCTCTTATCTAAATTCTGAAAGAATAGTTTGCAAGTAATCAACTGCTCATCATTCCCCACTATATCTACCACTATGTCTTCATTGATAAAGAACCAAATTTTACCATTGCAATTGTACAAAGCATGCTTCATTCCAAGTTTTCTCCTTTATTGTTGTATGTGTATATAATGTTGGAAGGGTTTCATCAGTGCAATTAGACTAAATTTGTGATGTCTATACAACATTTGCACTCTATGGAAAGCCTTCTGAGTCTTGACTGGTCTAATATTCTAGAAAAGAGTTTTCATCGTGATCTTTTATTAACTTTAGCAACTCTCTTTGATAACACCTTGGTAGGTTGCCCTTCATTATTTCCATACTTCTTCGTTGTCCCTTTCACCTGAGATTTTGGTGACAATCCTGTTTCCACTAGTTCATGATCCAAAGCCTTTGACATTGCTTCTATTGCATCAATGTTTTTTAGATCTGCTTTCTTTTCATTTGAACAATCATCTACATCTACTTTATTTATATTATGAGATACAAGATCATGCAATTATTTCATGGGGGAAATAGTGCTAATATTCAAATCTATTGATCATGTGAAACCTGTACAATAACATGTGCATTTGCATGCTCAAGGAACTTGCTAGATATCTGCTCCTCATTGTGAATCATCATATCACTATACATCATTTCCTCAATCACCTTTCAGTCCTCATTATGCACATTTTTCACATGTTCCTCCACATAACTTCTCTCTAGGGATTCCTCCTCCACCTGATCACTTGAATTCTCAACCAATACATGATTGATTGAAATAGTCCCATCCACTATGTCATTATGCTCATTGTGATGCTGATCAAAGAGTTCCATATGCTCATCCTTAATGCCTTCTGCTTATTGGACTACATCATCCACTTTTTCACCTGATATTATAGAATCAATCAAAACTTGATTAGAAAATTCAGCCATCTCCTCTACATTACTAGTACCTTCAACAGATTCCACTCTAGTCTTGTGTCCAAAGAATGATTTTTCAATCCATTCTTTAGCAACAGTCTATACTTATGGGGGTACTACAAAAGAATGGATTCAGCAACACTCTTTGATGATGATACTTCAATATCTCCATTATTAGTCCCCTGGCGTGGTACCATCTTCTCTGATATTATAGTCTCTTTGTTGCTCCCATTAGTTTGCTCCTTTTCTTGTAAAATATTAAATATGTTTTGAGTAGTAACATCATCCTCCACATTTTTGGATTTTGATGGACCACCAAAAACTCTCTTATCCTTAACCACATTCCAACTTTCAGGATCTCCAAGAATTTTACTACTAGAGAGAATTCTAGCTCTTCCCCTCTTATAATTATTATTTTTCCATTTCTTCTCATGCATTTCACCTTAATGAACTCTTGTATTCACTTCTTTCCCTTTCTCAGTCTTCTGTCTTTATTGAGTAGCATCAACATGTTCCAAATTTATGTGCACCAACATGTCTGACTCCTTCTCAGTGTTAGTATCTTCCTCCTGATAAAGTTCAGGATGGATATTCCAACATCCATCTTCATTATAGCCTTGTAACTTACATGTATGATAATATTTAGGAAGATTGTCATACCTAATTTTCACCTTTTCCACCCTGATCTCATGTGAGACATCATCTTCAATTTCCATACTCACAAAAGCTGGAACATCTGCTAATAAATAAATCAAAACCTTAACTCTAGCACAACTAGGTCTAGTTCGATTATCAATATCTTTATCCACATGCAATGGGATTTCAACAGCATATGTAAGTGAAAACACAACCTCTTTAACAAAAAAACATCGGCATTAAATCTGGAAAAGAGATCCACGAAATCACATTTGATGTTTCCTCTTCAATTTTAAAAATAGAATCATAAATACGTGGTCACATTTGATATGAATAGTCATCCCTTGATTGAATATAGTATGCACCCTTCGAGCATAGACTAACAATATTCCATAAGAGATAATCGTATCAATAGATGCATGTGCCTAAATAATCCAATTTCACAATTTCCTTTGATTCCACATTGCTCAGGGATAATCTTTCTCAAATCCTCCATATTTGGCCAGCCATAGGAAAACGTGTCAATCACTGCATGTTGAAGTTTTTCCATTGCCTCCATCTACTTAACTTCCTTTTGCATTAAACAAATGACTGGAATACCATAACAATACGAGATAGTCTTCAATGGAATTGTTACTGTGGGAGTAGGATTAGGGTTTTGCATGGTATTCAAGGTTGTAGGTTGAAAGAATTCGTTATATTTGGGTTTGGGATTTTTTGGCTGATTCTGAGTGATAGCATTGGTTGCACTAGGGTTATTAGAGGTCTGACCAACCACTAGAGGTGGCTAACCAGTGGCCGTGGTGGCCATCTCTCTGGCACCGACACGTTAGATTAGGGTATGCATGTAGTTTTGTACGTAGTCTAGAGATCATTTTCTTCCCTGTAGGTGTGAATTGTCGAAAACCCTAGGTTTGAAAAAAGGGATTTTATTAACTTATAAACCAATATAAAAGAAGAATTATTTCGGTTAGGGATTTTTGGTAAGGATACTTCAATGAAACTATATGAGAATGTTAAAAGAATTATATGTTCAGTAATTAAGGATCAACCTTTGGATTATGGACCGGTTCAGTGATGGTTTGGGTTATCACTTGGGTACTAAATGATTTTCTGTCAGAGTAACCAGAATGGGTCGGTACCATTCTAGTGGAGGAATTTTTATAAATGATGGTACATGGGATATGCCAAATTTGGGAGGAGTTTTAAGTTTAAAGGTTTGAGTGAGGCAAGGGAAACTCTCATTTTTTGGGTATGCAATGTCCTACTGTTTCCAAGATTGTCTCAGTTATTTCGTGAGGTTTATGATATTTCAGTACACTCTATAACAGGTTTGAGTAGTGATCGGTCATTAGTGATGAATGTGATTGATATAAAAGGTGGAAATTAAATTTTTTGATTAATACGTGGTTAATATTATTTGGAATGAGTAAGGTGCCTCTTCGAGATAGGAGAGGATTTGGGTTTGAACAATGGAAATTCTTGGGTTAGGTGTGGAAGATGTTGGCGTTATTTTTGCATCTTTCTGAGCGGGTGGAATTTTTTATTATGCTCGAGGGAGTAGGTCTATGGTAATTGTCTAAGTGTTATGAATTATGTTCCATGGGGTTCATGATTGGTGACTGGTGGTAGACTATGTTGAAGCATTGTTGATTAATGGTAATGATGAATATTTCAGGTATTAAGGACTTGGAAGTAATTGTGCAAGGTAAGGTACATGGATCATAAGGTTGATACATTTAGATTTGGTAATGTGTAAGGGTTGCGGGATTTGATAATGTCTGGATTGATGAAGGATAGTGGGGTCTTACTATTAGAGACTCGATGGGTGGAGGTGTAGTAAATGAGGCCACGAGGTTTACGTCAAAATTTTCAGAGTTGTGGGCGAGTTAAGGGAAAGTATAAGGAGGATTTGATGTATTTAGAGTTCTATCAGATCTGCATATTAGGTGGAAGTTGAGAAACAGAAACGTTACAATCATAAGGTATAGTTCTTCGGTATTAAGTTGATGACTTGGATATAATTTACTTTTGGAGTCATGGGTGACGGCATATGATTGATCACTCATGAGAAAAGGGATGGAATAGGTCACTACATACTTATGGAAAGCCTATCAGTTATGTTTGGAATAAGTTTGGATGATTATCGATGATTTAGAGATTGAGTATTATATTTTGAGTCAGATAAGTTCATTTAGGGTCGGGTGGCCCATGTTTATATTTCCTGGAGGACTTATAGTATTCAAGTAAACCACTGACAAAGGTTCGATGGATTTCAATTCGCAAAGGAGGTATGATAGTGTTAGCGGTTCTCATTAAAGTTTGCTAGTAGGATTGATGATATTTCTTAGATGACAATGATTCATATAGTTCTAATGGTTTACACGAGTACTTGGCAATGTATTGAGAAGGCAGAAATGGTTATGGGGAGTCTTTAGAATGATCAATTGATTTTCTATGGAGTTGGCATGAAAAGGTAATCAGTAGTACCCTTATAGTACAGTGATTTGGAGATTCGAGAAGAGTTGGGAACTGGGTTTTGAATAATTGATTTCGACTTCGGGAGACAGAACTAATGATACTGGAATTAGCACTATCGACCTCGAAAAAGATCAATTTTTGGATGGAGTTAGTTAGAATGTTCTCAGATAAAACAAGGGTTCTTTCTGGCAAAAAAATCATAATTTAGGTTTGTGGTGTGTGTCTATATATTTCTAAGGAATCTTGGTGTTAAGGACGACCTGGAAAGGTGTGAGTGAAGGATTGGTAGAAGTAGAATATTCAATCATTATAGGTTGGACAATGGTTTGTGGCTACAACTAAAGGATGATAATGATTAAGGCGTTATTAGTGGATTCAATCGAAAGCGTATAGAGGTATGGTTATAATAATATCAGGGAACTCGAGTGGAGTTAGTGCTTACATTCGAAGATCAGCTTTGAAAGAAATTTCTGGTATGAAGAAATGAAAAGTTGGGTTTTTGTACATGGTTTAAGGTAGTCTTGACGAATACATTGAATAAGCGGTACTACATGTATAATTCTAGCCTGATGGGGATTTCATGAGGTTATAATAGAGATTACTAGGTTACTCGTCAACTTCGAATTTCCTTTTTTTCCTTTGAGGATGAACTTTTGTTTAATTGGTATCAGATGTAACAATCCATCTGGTCATGTTTAGCTAAAGACCCTTAATTGACTAAATTACCCTTCTCGTAGACTCTATATAGGGTTTGTAATGCGCGAGGATGGGTGGCATGGATCCTAGGTACCTTTATGTGATTATCGGGCAAAAAACCCAAAATATAGATTTTAGAATTCATAAGTTTGACCTAGATTTGACTTCCAGGTATATGGGTTCAATTTCAAGTTACATCATTTTTGGTAGTTTCGGAGGTCATTTATGACTTAGTCGAGTCACTGGTTTGCTTCTCGATGCATTTGGATGTACTTTATTGGTAAAATTGTGGAATTTGGATGTTTTGGGTGTTTTCATAGAAAAGTATGTCCTAGCTCGGTCGTATGAGAAATTCGAGGGTGCGAGCGAGTTTGTAGCACTGTTTACCTTGGGGTAGTATGTTTGGTTTGTATCTGGGGGGTTCCGGTAGTGTTTCGGGTGTTTATTAGAGAATTGACTAATTCTAGAGTTGCTAGTTTCTGTTGTCCGCACCGGTGGTCATCAGGCCGCTTCTGCATTTCTCTTCTACGAAGGTTGGCTCACATATGTGGGCCTTATGTATTATTGAGGTTTCGCACTCTAAATATCTTTTGGGATATTAAGAGTGTCATCCTCGATGGCCTATTTTCCGCCGAAGCGTGTCCGCTTTGGTAAAGTCAATTCCACCGAAGCAAAATTATTGTTTCAGATCAGAACCTTAAAATGCCCTAAAAAATTCATTTCCCCAAAACCTTTTCTTAGGACTAGTGCCCGGCTAAGAGGGGTTTCATGTGGATTTTATCTTTGTTCTTCGTTAAAGGTATAATTTCATCCCTTTTAATTATTATTTATCACTAGAATCTCCTAATCCTAGTGTAAATCCTATTTGGAGAAGAGAATATCATAAGCCTCCATGCTACAATAAGAGAACTAGATCATGAGATTGGGGATTGTATGTTGATTAGATGATCATGATATTATAAAATAGTGGTTATTAATGATTGATAATGATATTTTAATGGTTAATTTGGTAATAGAAACCCTTTCTAATTTAGGGGAAAACCTTGGGTTTGAAATTTGAGCTTTTCTCCTAATCTTGAAATTGAGGGTCCAATCGGGTGTAGCTTTAAAATTACCTTAAGAATATGATTATTTAGTATGTTATCATTCATTTTGGGTAATAAAGTTTGGATTTTGGTACCGTGGGTCCGGGGTCGAATTTGGGGTGAATCTTTGGATTGTTTGAAGGACTAAATCCTCGTATGTGTATTAGTGTAATTATTAACATATAGTTTATATATATTAGACTACGATTACTATGAGGTGCTCCGAAAGGACAAGGCTCGTGTAGAGGATTGATGGATCATAACTCCTGCTCGGCTTTGAGGTAGGCTATGGTTTCTCTTTTGTAGACTTCGATAGAAGTACGTAATTTAGTTATAAATGTTGAGGGGTATGGGGCATGTTTGGGGGTACCACCTTAGAGGTTGTGATGAACGCTTGGGTGGTCACCGGTTTTGATAAATAATGATGGGTGATCTGGGGAATCAGCCTTAATCTGATTCTGACTGTTGTTGTTTGGGTTTGTCGCCACTATGTGGGCTTGTCACCGTTGTTGATATCATTTTGTTTATTCATCACATTGCTTTTGATATGATATTTTGATCTACGTAGATTATATGTTCACGACTTACTAAAAGCGAGTGATATTCATCTCTTATACTTGATTGCATCTCATACATTCAAATTACTTGCCTTGGGTTGTCATTTGCATTCATACACTCATGGTCTAGATGATATTGTAATGATAGTGGTATGAAAATGTAGTGGGTCCCATATGATCAGAAAAGGTAAGGATATATTATGAGATGGTTGGAAACATTGAGATGATTTATATGACTCCAAAAGGGTCTTGGTTTGATGCTAATGATGATACATGGAGGGACGGATTGTACGCCTACAACGAATGTTATTATAGGCAAAAGAAGGGATCCATTGAGAAATTTTGGTAAGTATATGGACTTTGCGAGTCCCCCATGGGTGTGCAGTTCATAGAATTTGAACACATGTATACTGGAGATGAAAGGTACCTAGCATGTTCATTGCATTCATATCATACATTTATTATGCATTGTTTATTTGTGAATTGATAATGTGATATGGATTGGTTATTGGAACTTAGGAGATATCCTAATTAAATGAACTTGGATGATTGGATTGATTATATTGGACTGAAATGGTTGCCATGATTGGCTTGTCCTCTGTGAATTGGATTATGTGGTTATAGCTTTATGAGTTTAGGTACTCGTTGTCGAACTATATTGTGGTCATTGGATTCTATTGGCAGAACTATCATGTTGATCATATAGAATTATGCATGCCTTGTATTACATTATGATTGATAATGTTATTTGATAGAGAGTCTAGTAAAGTATCTGTCGAGATATTGTTGTTGTAGTTAAATGACTTATATGTTATGCATGTGTAGATCCCTTCTTAATCAAATAATGTACGGCGTAGACTTTTACTTAGAGTATAATGAGGACGTTAAATGAATAAATATGTGTCCTGCCATTACTTGTATAAAACTGTAATCAAGCCCAAGATTATAGATAATAAGAAGCTAATATTGTTATGATCCGACTAATCGTGATACCCCTTGAAAATTATTATGATATGATGTTGTGTACTAGGGTTAATCTATCTTAATTGATTACTTGATAACTTGGATAAGTGGTGACAACATGAATATGACTTCAGAGCTTACTGATCGGGGGTAATAAGGGTGAGATCCCTGTGTGCAATATGAATTGAATTGTACTTGACTGTGATTAAGCTCTTATGTGAACAAGGTGATTTGTGTGACTATGTGAACAAGGTGATTTGTGTGACTATGTGAACTGCCTAGAATAGTACTTACTTGAGATAATCAACTTGATGTTTATTTTTTATACGTAACTTCTGTTATTGTCGGCCTATGATGCCTATGGGGTACGTTGTGTACTCATGATATGCTTGTTGCATCGTTTACGTAAATGCAGGTATCCGATCTATTCAGGTTGCAGTTTAGAACATGAAAAGATTAAGGCAGGCCACTCATTTCTTGCGGCCTTGGTTTTTATCTTAGATAGACCGCCCTTATTCATTCAAGGTGGCTTGTTCTACTTTCTTTCATCCTGTTGTATCTTAGCGTCCTTGTATAAGTAAAACTAGGTTTTGGGAAAGAATGATGTATTGTAAAGATCATTTTATGAGTAATGTTTCAATAGAAATGATATTGTTATGGTTAATACTTTTCATTCTCTTCTGCATTTTAAACCTTCTTGTTGTAACTGTTTGGGATTGTTTTGCCTATGGGGGGGATAGTGGAGTGCCACTACGAAGCCCGTGATTTGGGTCGTGACAAAAAGTGTAAAATGACAAAATATATAAGAACAAGAGTATGGATGAGTGTGGTGCGAAGGTATCCCCAACTCTTGTCCATATTTCTTGCCTCTTATTGGCACTTTATCTCGACCTGGATTCCACCTTGATCAACATCTCGACCTGGATTCCACAATATTGGCACTTTAGCACGAGTAGATTTCATGAGTAACCATATGCAATCAAAATTTTCATTTGACTCCCAATAAAATCTTTATAATAATGTCATAATAAACTCTTTACTGAAAAATCATAGGCACTTCTCATAACTAACATCTTTAGGAATTAAACTGTATAAGAATCATGTACGTCCGCCGTACCTTCATTAAATAAAAATCATGCCAAAGAAATAAGGAATATTTCACATACCTCTTAGACGAACTAATCAACTCAATATTGGAGTACGTCTCGATTTAGAACTTCAACCTATAATAATGGTAATACGTTCGTCAATTCTATGATCACTAAGCATACTTTATATCGAATAACGACTTCCTATTCTATAAAAATTCGGGCAGCACTTTCCTTGTTTATACATGTTTACACAACTTCTAAACGAGGCTAATAACATCAACAACCAAGCACCAATTAAGGGCACAACCAAAACAACAACGAAGGGATTTATACACCCACTTCTCATGTAAATTTAGCCTCTTAATCCACATTAAAACAGTCTATGTTCCAACAACAACGAGGGTAGAATGTGAAGCATTTCTACACCTTTCTACACCCTTATTCCTTTAGGACTTACATTAGCAATTACCACACTTAAACATGCATAATGGTAACTAAATTTTCAGCATTATAACACCACAAAATAGTCCCTAAAATGGTCCATAATTTTCTGCCCACTGCTTGTCAAAAAATCCCCACTGTTTTCGTATTTCTTTCCCTTTTTTGTTCACTTCTTCAACTCCAATTGACATGCAAGTGTTCTACAATGTTAAGCCATCATCCTTACACGTTTTTCTTCCAAAACTTCCTCCCAAAAATTCGAAATTTCTGGTCTAATTTTCGGTAAGCAGTGGCACGTTTTTGCCACTGTTTTTGGTGTTGTTTTGGCTTCTAATTTTGTGAATAATGTAGTCCAAGAAGAGGAGATAAAAATCTTCAATTGGGTATGGGGTTGAGGGTGATTTTCGGCTAGCAGGGGGTGGATTTGGAGAAGAGGTGAGGTTTTGTTTAAAGTGTAGAATGAAAGAGATGAATGTATTTTAAAATAAAAAAAATTCGATTTTTATTATTTACACTTTGGCCCCCATGTTCTTCAATTATCGTCTTAATCTTACGAAGTGTAACATTCTTCCCCCCTTAGAAATATTCGTCCTCGAATGTTCATAATAAGTCTTATGCCAGAAAAATTTCGGCAGAGTCTCCTTTATAACTATGTCTATCCACCTATATTCAGCAAACCAACATGTGCCACAATATATCACTCATATACAATTCCCAATTACCAGAATCAAATAAGGAGTTAAATTACATTACCTGGAGTCATAGGGAACAAGTAAGGATATTTCTTCTTCATTTCATCTTCTGCCTCCCAAGTCATTTCCTCCCTATTGTTGTTTCGCCACAATACCTTGACGGAAGCCACATCCTTCGTCCGTAACCTCCTGACCTGGCGATCAAGTATGGCTATGGGACTTTCCTCATAGGACAGCTCCTCTGCCACCTGGACATCATCTACTGGGAAGACTCTGGAAGGATCACCAATACACTTACGCAGCATAGATACATGGAAGACTGGATGTACCGCCTCCAATTCAGATGGTAGATCCAACTCATAGGCAACATTGCCTATCCTACGAATGACATGGTAAGGCTCGATGTACCTTGGGCTAAGCTTCCCTTTCTTGCCAAACCTCATCACACCCTTCATGGGTGACACCTTTAGGAACACCCAATCATCAACCTGAAACTCTAAGTGTCGACGTCGATTATCAGCATATGACTTCTGTCGACTCTGTTTTGCTAATAATCTCTCTTGAATGAGCTTCACCTTATCAACAGCTTGCTGAACCATGTCTGGGCCGAACAACTTAGTCTCACCTACATCAAACCAACCAATAGGTGACCTGCACTTCCTCCCGTATAAGGCGCAAATGCGATTGCCATCTGGATGCTAGAATGGTAGCTGTTGTTATAGGCAAACTCAATGAGTGGTAAATGATCATCCCAACTACCTCCGAAGTCAATAATACAGGCTCTCAGCATATCCTCTAATGTCTGGATAGTACACTTTGCCTGCCCATCCGTCTGAGGATGAAATGCTGTGCTGAGACTCACTTGTGTCCCCAATCCCTTCTGGAATGATCTCCAGAAGTCAGCTATAAACTGAGATCCTCGATCTGATATAATAGATGTGGGAACCCTGTGCAGTCTCACTATCTCCCTGATGTACAGCCTAGCATAGTCCTCAACTGAGTAAGTAGTCCTCACTGGAAGAAAATGGGCTGATTTCGTCAGCCTATCCACGATAACCCATATGGAATCACACTTTCGCTGAGTGCGAGGTAAGCCTGTAACGAAGTCCATATTGATCACTTCCCATTTCCAAGTCGGGATCTCCCTTCTGTCTGACTGCACATCCGTCAAGCTACCCATGGATCTACGGCTAAGAGCATCTGCCACAACATTGGCTTTCCCCGAGTGGTACAAGATATCAACATCATAGTCCTTTAGAAACTCTAACCACCGCCTCTGTCGTAGGTTCAACTCCTTCAGCTTAAAGATATATTGGAGACTCTTGTGATCCGTATAAATATCAACATGAATCCCATGCAAATAATGTCTCCAAATCTTCAGGGCATGAATCACCGTTGCTAGCTCCAAATCATGAGTGGGATAATTCTTTTCATGCTTTCTAAGCTGTCGGGAGGCATAAGTTATAACTTTGCCATGCTGCATCAACACACAACCTAGCCCAATACTTGAAGCATCACAATAGATGACATAACCGTTCGGTCCCTCGGGAAAAGTCAAAACTGGAGCCGTAGTCAACTTATCCTTCAACAACTGGAAATTGTGCTCATAAGCATCCGTCCACTGAAACTTAGCTGCCTTCTGGGTTAGCCTAGTCAAAGGTGCTGAGATCGAGGCAAACTTCTCCACAAACCTTCTGTAATACCCTGCTAGCCCCATAAAACTGCGTACCTCAGTAGGTGTCGTAGGTCTGGGCCAAGTCTTCACCGCCTCAATCTTCTGTGTATCCACCCGAATACCATCAGCCCCGATAATATGCCCCAAGAATGCCACCGAAGTCAACCAGAACTCACACTTGGAAAACTTGGCATACAACTGCTGGTGTTGGAGGACCCTAAGTACCGTCCTCAAATGGTCTGCATGCTCCTGCTCTGAACGGGAATAAACCAGGATATCATCAATGAATACAATGACGAACATGTCTAAGAATGGCCTGAATATCCGGTTCATCAAATCCATAAACACTGCTGGAGCATTGGTCAGTCCAAAAGACATCACCCTAAACTCATAATGTCTATATCGGGTTCTGAATGCTGTCTTTGGAATCTGCCTCCCTTACCCGCACCTGATGATAACCTGACCGCAAGTCTATCTTCGAGAAGCACTTAGCACCCTGCAACTGGTCAAATAAATCATCAATCCTGGAAAGTTGGTACATGTTCTTGATGGTTACCTTGTTCAGCTGCCTATAATCACTACACATCCGCAGCGATCCATCTTTCTTCCTCACAAATAACACTGGTTCTCCCCATGGAGATGTACTCGGCCTAATAAAGCCTTTCTCCAACAACTCTCTCAGCTGCTCCTTCAACTCCTTCAGCTCTGCAGGTGCTATTCTATAAGGAGGAATGGATATAGGTTGGGTACCTGGCAATACATCTACACTGAAATATATCTCCCGCTCTGGAGGGAGACCTGGAAGATCATCTGGGAATACATCCGGAAACTCACTAACTACCGGAACTGACTGAAGAGCCGGTACCTCCGCTTATGTATCATGCACCCGAACTAAATGATAGATACAACCTTTTCTGACCATCTTCATTGCCTTGAGGTATGAAATAAACTTACCCCTCGGCGATGCTGCATTCCCTTTCCATTCTATAACTGGCTCGTTTGGAAACTGAAATCGAACCAACTTCTCCCTACAATCAACGTTGGCAAAACAAGAAGCCAACCAATCCATACCCATAATGACATCAAAGTCGGTCATATCCAACTCTATCAAATCTGCTAAGGTATGACGGCTATATATCACCACCGAACAATTTTTATACACACGCTCGGCTATAACCGAATCTCCTACCGGTGTAGCTACCTCAAATGGTTTTATCGCCTCAGGTTCTATCTCTATTCTATTAGCAACAAGAGAGAATTTGTAGGACAAAGTGGAACCTGGATCTATCAAAGCATATACATCACAGAAAAAGACCGATAGTATACCTGTAACAACATCTGGTGACGCCTCATGATCACGTCTACTGGCCAAAGCATATACGCGGTTCAAAGGACCGACAGAACTAGAAACTCTACCACAGCCTGCTGGCGTCTGAATACCCCGCCCGGTGGGGCGCATAGCTATAAATGACGATGAACCAGCACCCGACCCAGTAGGCCGAGCCATCCCACCTGAACCACCCATGTTAGGAAACTCTCTCATCATATGGCCCTGACGGCCGCAAGAGAAGCAAACACCTGTGGTCGAACGGCATTCCCCAATATGAAGCTTACCACACTGAGAGCACCGACGATCAGATGGCCTCAACTGACTAGAGCCCCTGTTTCTCTAAGAACCCGAAGCCCTAGAGCTCTGGCCGGCTCCTGAATACCCAGGGCGGTCGAACCTCCTTCCCGTAGACTGTAGGGGAGTACTATATGCTGGCTGAGATGAATATCTGACCTGCTGCTGGAACTGTCTGCCTCGAGACTCACCGGAATAAGCTGCCGACCTAGCCCTCTTATGCTGGTCCCTGTCATGACCTCTGTTTGGCTGTCGCCCTCTATGTCGGTCCTCAACCCCCTGTGCGTATGCCTGGATACGAGCAATATCCATACCCGGCTGAAGAGCCACCGCCATACAACCATCGATCAGATAATGGTCCAGCCCCATCACAAAGCGATGCACCTTGTCTGCCATATCTTCTACAATAGTGGGTGCGTATCTGGCCAATGAATCAAACTCCAGGATATACTCACGAATGGTCCTGCCACTCTACCTCAACTGTAAGAATCTGTCCACTCTAGCTCTCCTCATCTCTGGAGGCGAGAAGTGACCAAGGAAGGCCTCTGTAAACTCCTCTCATGTAGCTGGAGGAACATCCTCTCCCCTGGACAACTCCCAAGACTCATACCAGTTTGTAGCTATATCCCGCATCCTATACGAAGCCAACTCCATAGACTCAGTCTCCGAAGCCCTGATTACCCTCAAGGTATGCTGCATCTGTCGGATAAACTCCTGCGGATCATCCTCGGGCCTTGACCCGAAAAACTCTGGTGGACTACAGCTCAAGAAATCACGGACCCTCAAACTATCTGCTCTGGGGCCAACTCCTGGTCCCTCTCTATAAGTCTGCCCTGTCACTAACCTAGTCAGCAGTTGCACCACATCTCTCATGGCTCTGTCCTCTGCCCCCGGCTGAGGAGTTTGAGGCTCAGGTGCTGGGGCCTCGGAAACTGGTGATGTTGCCCCCTGAATTGGAGCCTCTGGTGGTCGCGAAGAAGCAGAGCTCGCCGACTGGGGCACAGTCTCTGGCATAGACTGAGTATGGGACCTGGTAATTCTCTGAATCCGACTAGTATCTCCCGCTATAGACTTGCCCTTCTGGGCTGCTATCGCCTTCTTCGGAGGCATAGCTGTAAACATAGTAAGTCGTCAGAAAGGGATTATCCTAATAACATAGCTCTATTGCACGATCTAAGAGATGAAAGAATAGAAACCAATCCTAAATGCCCTGCAGCCTCCTGCGTATAAGTATGGTGCACAACATACCCATATGCAAGACTCTACTAGACACGGTCTGTAGACATTCCGAGGATTAACTGCTCTGATACCACTTTTGTCATGACCCGACCCGATGGGCCGCAACTAACCGCCCTAATGACGTCATTATCCTGACCTGTCACACATAATCCAACTAACACCTAATGAGTCTGAAATCTGGCAGCATAACACTGCAATAACAACATATGCCAGGGTAGGCAAGCCGACAAGGCTGCCTTTACCCCCGAATGTACCTGCCTCCTAAGGAGTCACAACTAACCAACACAATACAACAGGCAAGCCGACAAGGCTGCCACTAGATAATATCATATATACACGGGGACACCCCAACACAGAGTACAATAGCATGACTGACCAAAACAGAGTTATAACCCTTACATAAGTACAACCCACAACTGTCTACAGACCTCTATAAGAAGGACAACGACATATGATGGGACAGGCCCCCTTCGTGCCCCTAAATATACATAAATCAAAATGATGGGGTTCTGTACCAAAATGGTAAAGCTCTGGATCAAAGGAGCTTTCCAAACAGCTGCGCAGGAACCTAAACCGTAGGGTCACCAAACTGAGCACATGTACCTGCGGGCATGAACGCAGCCCCCCGAGGAAAGGGGGTCAGTACGAAATAATGTACTGAGTATGTAAACATGAAATACTGCAAATGAGATCATAAGTAGCCAATGGATAATAAGAGGTCAGTATCAAAATCAGGATCCAAATCCAACTGTGTCATAACAATAAAAGTCAGTTGTGCCTTATAAAAATGAGAGTCAAGTCAAGAAAACATGAATGCCTATCCATATACATATATATACCTGTAACATAACCTGGCCCACTAATGCGGGACTCGGTGGAATCATATCATAACCCGGCCCATATTGGGACTCGGTGAAGTCATATCATAACCCGGCCCATTCTGGGACTCGGTAAAATCATATCATAACCCGGCCCATTCTGGGACTCGGTAAAGTCATATCATAACCCGGCCCATTCTAGGACTCGGTAAAGTCGTATCATAACCCGGCCCGTTCTGGAACTCGGTAAAGTCGTATCATAACCCGGCCCATTCTGGGACTCGGTAAAGTCATATCATAACCCGGCCCATTCTGGGACTCGGTGAAAAATGCAAGGCTGTGCACGAACATAACCCGGCCCGGGACTCGGTGAAGTGAAGTAATAACACTTAGCACGAGTAGATTTCATGAGTAACCATATGCAATCAAAATTTTCATTTGACTCCCAATAAAATCATTATAATAATGTCATAATAAACTCTTTACTGAAAAATCATAGGCATTTCTCATAACTAACATCTTTAGGAATTAAACTGTATAAGAATCATGTACGTCCGTCGTACCTTCATTAAATAAAAATCATGCCAAAGAAAGAAGGAATAGTTCACATACCTCTTAGACGAACTAATCAACTCAATATTGGAGTACGTCTCTATTTAGAACTTCAACCTATAATAATGGTAATACGTTCGTCAATTCTATGATCACTAGCATACTTTATATCGAATAACGACTTCCTATTCTATAAAAATTCGGGCAGCACTTCCCTTGTTTATACATGTTTCCACAACTTCCAAACGAGGCTAATAACATCAATAACCAAGCACCAATTAAGGGCACAACCAAAACAGCAACGAAGGGATTTATACACCCACTTCTCATGTAAATTTAGCCTCTTAATCCACATTAAAACAGTCTATGTTCCAACAACAACGAGGGTAGAATGTGAAGCATTTCTACACCTTTCTACACCCTTATTCCTTTAGGACTTACATTAGCAATTACCACACTTAAACATGCATAATGGTAACTAAATTTTCAGCATTATAACACCACAAAATAGTCCCTAAAATAGTCCATAATTTTCTGCCCATTGCTTGTCCGAAAATCCCCACTATTTTTTGTATTTCTTTCCCCTTTTTGTTCACTTCTTCAACTCCAATTGACATGCAAGTGTTCTACAATGTTAAGCCATCACCCTTACACGTTTTTCTTCCAAAACTTCCTCCCAAAAATTTGAAATTTCTGGTCTAATTTTCGATAAGCAGTGGCACGTTTTTGCCACTGTTTTTGGTGTTGTTTTGGCTTCTAATTTTGTGAATAATGTAGTCCAAGAAGAGGAGATAAAAATCTTCAATTGGGTATGGGGTTGGGGGTGATTTTCGGCCAGCAGGGGGGGTGGGTTTGGAGAAGAGAGGTGAGGTTTTGTTTAAAGTGTAGAATGAAAGAGATGAATGTAGGTTTTAAAATAAAAAAAATCTGAATTTTATTATTTACACTTTGGCCCCCATGTTCTTCAATTATCGTCTTAATCTTACGAGGTGTAACAGGCAGGCAAAATTCTAGATAGGATTTTTGTCCCACCTCTCTGGAGGTATATCTTCCAGAATATAAGAAGTTATTGGGTGAATAAGAATCTAAATTCAAGTTCAACAAGTCTACTTTTCAACACAACAAACTGCTCATTAATTGGAGCTCTGTAAAATAAGTTATGTATGTTTTAAGAAAACCCTATAGAGCTACCCCAGTTGCGGAAAAAACTCAATTTGAGGAGGTGATTTCACTGTCTGTGAATCCATTCTATGGGGAATGAAATGCACCGTAAAAGTAAGGCGGTGGAAAATTTTAATCTCTATGGCTCGGCTTGGGACACTATTTTCTCAGTTGTTTCTGACTTAGTACACCTCTAAATACTCTCTAAAAGTTCCTCTAACTCTTTGGAGCAAATATACAAGGTGATAAGGTAATTTCCATCTTGGATGATCACGATCACTTAGTTGCCTTCTCTTGTTGATTGTGTGAGCTAAGAACTTCTTCAATCTTGGAGGAAAGCTTTGGTTGGAAGTGTATTCTTGTTGTTTTGGGTAAGATTTGACTACTTCTCTTTCTATTCAATATCATCTATGTCTTAGCTACTTGACTTGGTGAAAGAAACTTGCGAGATTAAGGTTAAACTTCATGTTGAGGTGTTGTACTTGTGGGACTATTTGAAGTATTTTCCTGAGGTCTCCTATGGCCGAAAATTGTGAAGTAGAGTTGTTTGTGATGTTAAATGTGTTGTGAGTAGAGAAGAAGAGCTAGTTGTATTGTAAATAAGTTGGTTTCCATTATTCAAGAGTATATTACTAAACGCACTTTAGGTGTTGGATAAAATGACGTAGTGAACCGATTCTTCATTTATTGATCCAACTTTGATTTAAAACATTCGTATGATGTAGATTATCATTCATAGAGAGGGTGGGAACTCGTAAGGTCCTTTAGCTAAAGCAACAAAGGTATGTGATGACTAACCCTTCTTTCAAAGCATGAATTCTGAAGTACATATCGGTAACCAAAAAAGAGAATGTTTAAAAGAGCATTATTTCCTTTAATTGTTTGTCCCTTATTTGGAGTACATTGATGTCTTGACTTCATATCCTATATAGGTTGGTTTGCCAACTGTCTAAGTTTCTTGAGTTTTATATTCCTCTTAATGGGAGCGTATCAAAAGAGTTATCTATTGAGTCGACCAAGTGTTTTTTTAAAGTAAAAAAAAAAGAGTCATATAAGTTAAAGATCCAACAGTGGTATCACTATTGAAGTATAAGTATATATATATATATATAAACATTGCGGGCAATGACCGTAGGACGAGAAAGTATACATAAATACCCGAGCTATAACTGGAGGGCAAGGAAGTATATAAACACCCTGTGCTATAACCGGAGAGCGAGGAAGTATGTATATATGTATGTCTATGAGTCACAGAACTGTTTTAGAGTTTCATTGTTCTCCCTGAGTAGCATTCAGGTTATGAGGTTGCTTCTTATGCTCTTACTTTCATATTGTTATTCATGCCTTACATACCGATACATTTCATTCGTGTTGATGTCCCTTTTACTGGGGCGTTGCATTTCATGTTGCAGGTTTAGGTAGAGGTATATATAAACCTCCCTAGTGGAGTTTGTTATGTTCAACGGTTGATTGGTAAGATTCACTTTTTCTGAGGCTACCGAGTCAGAGGTCACAAACTGAGTTTTTTAAACATGTACAGATGATAGTAGGTCAGGGCCCTATCCTGACCATATGACAGTTGTTTTTTCCTTAGAGGCTTATAGACCTAGTATGTATGTCTAGATGTCTTGTACAGCTTGCCATCGTGGATGTTGATCAGTTGATCTGTATGATGATCGTTCCGGTCTTATTTATGTATGTATATTTCTATTTTGGGTTTATTTACCCTTCTTGTTGATATGTCCAGATGAAGTCCTATGTTTCCAAATTATGGCCTTGCCGAACCTATATGTATGTTGGTTATACTTTCATATATTTCACGGTTGTCAAGGCTTTCCCGCCAAAGTTTATGTGAGTTCAGATGTTGTGTTTCAGAGTGGTACACTCGGGCAAGTAAGACACAATGTTGTTAAGATCGAAGGATATTACACCTCATACTTTGTACGTTGACTCAAACATAAGCTATCTAACATAAGCCGGAGAGGTCATGATATACCTATGAAGTCGAGGAAGGTTTTACTTCAGTATTAAGTAACTTTCGTAAGGTTTCAAGATTAATCGAATCAAAGGAAATAAGTTCGTCGAAAAACCGATTTGATAGGCCAAATCTACGGAATGTGAAAGGGATTTACGGCCCATCAATGGGTGGTGGCTCCACCGTAGATGGTTGGCAGAATGTTGAAATTTCAGGGCCATTTCAGGGCCATTTCACGGTGGCCATTCACGTCCCGTGAGTGGATTCATAATCTATGAATCCTACCCTGAAAGTTGTCCGGTGCAAGTTTATTCACTTGCTTAACTTGATCCTAGCACGACCCTTAGCTCATTTTACACTTTTTCAGATCATGAGAGCTCCTAAACCCTCTCAATAAGTCTCCATATCATCCTAGGTGAGAATCAAAGGCAAACAACATGACTTAGACGTAAGGAATCCCGAGATCATCATTCGCTCATTCTTCTCCTCGTTGTGCTGAGTTGTATGAATTCTTGAGGTGAAGTAACCTCATATTTGGAGTGATTCTTCTTATTCTCCATGTATATGTGTTTATACAAGTTGTAGGATTGTGATTGTTGAAATCTTGTGAAGCAATTCTTGAAATAAACATAAAGTTAAGTTGTGTTGTTGTTGAGTCGCTTGTTTGGAGATATATATTGGAGTTAAGTTGCTAAATCTTGTCGGTAGTTTATGAATAAGGAAAGGAAGCTAAAAACAACTAAGTATGTTGTTTTGATCCAAACTATCTCTATTACGTAGATCATCATTCGTAGGGCGTACGAAGACTCGTGAACTATTGTTAGCCGAGCGACAAAGGTATGTAATGGCTTTACCTTCTTTCAAACCATGAATTCTGAATTGTATATCGTTTTCCAAAAGAGAATGTCTTAAAAGTGTACTATATTCTTGAGTTGATTGTCCCTTGTCAGGAGTATTTTCATGTCTTGCTAACATATCATGTCTAGGTTAGATTGTCAACTATTATTTTGAGTTCTTGTGTTTTCTTGTTCCTCCCAAATGGAGCGTATCAAAAGAATCATCTATAAAGTCGACCAAATGTCTTCTAAAAGAAAAAAAAAGTCATATGAATTAAAGAGCCCATAGTACTATATATATGTTATGAACACGTCGGACTATAACGAAGGGCAAGGAATTATATAAACACCCCGGACTATTACCGGAGGGAGAGAAGGTGTATATAAACAACCCGGGCTATATTCGGAGGGCAAGGAATATATAAACAACTGGGGCTATTATTTTAAGCAAAACCATAAGCAGTGTGTTTATGGTGTTTTATATCATAATCTCAAAATATGTACACAAGGAAATGGTAAATATCAAAGCAGAAAAACAGAAAAAAAATAATCGGAGGGTGAGGAAGCATGTACATATGTATGTATATGAGTCTCAGTACTGTTTCATAGTTTCAGTGTTCGCCTTGGGTTGCATTCAGGTTATTATGTTGCCTCTTATGCTCTAGTTTATAGCCTATGCTTTCATATTGTTATTCATGCATTACATACTGGTATATTTCATTCGTACTAATGACTCTTTTTCCAGGGGCGCCGCATTTCATACTGCAGGTTCAGGTAGAGGTACAGATAAATCTCCCTAGTGCGAGCTTGTCAAGTTCAACTATTAATTTGTAAGCTTTGCTTCTTCTTAGGTTATCGGGTCATAGGTCAATGGCTAAGTCTTTTATATATATACAGATGTTAGGTATGTCAGGGCCATGTCCTGACCATATTACTGTTATGTTTCCTTAAAGGCTTGTAGTCCTGGTATGTATGTCTAGATGTCTTGTGCGGCCTTGTCAGCTTGGATGTTGGTTAGTTGATTTGTACGAAGACCTTTTCGATCTTGTATATGTGTGTATATATCTGTTTTGGGTTTGTTTACCCTTGTTGTTGAGATGTCTATATGACGTCCTCTGTTTTCATATTGTGGCCTTGTCGGCCCTATATGTATGTTGGTTATACCTCAATACTTATCATGGTTGTTATGGCCCTGCTAGCCATAGTTCTCATATGTTCAGATGTTATGTTTCAAAATGGTACAATCGGGCAAGTGAAGCACCAGGTGCCAGCCACACCCCTTCAAGTTGGGATATGATAATAGCATGGTGGCATTGTCGCCCCGTATACAAATTATCATAAGTTATGGCCTTGTAGGCCTAAGATATTGTATATCATGATAGGAGTTGGCCTTGTTGGCCTAAAGTGTTCTAGTATGTGTTCAGATTTCCTTAGTTTCTGGTTTGTACAATCGACTAAGTAAGGCACCGAGTGCCAATATCATGTCCCAGGAATTAGGGTGTGACACTACCTCTACGACCCTAGAAACCGCCTCTAACTGGCTTTTCCACTGCTCGAGGTTTAGAAGTCTAGAACTATGATACTACCAACTATGCCTAAGTCTGGAAAATATATCTTGAAATGGCCGAGATCACCACACTCATAACACCCTCTGGGAACCATACACTCTGAGACGGTCTGATGCCCGAATGTCCACCATGACCTAATGGCTTAAATGAACTTTGGGACAACTACCTTGAACTATAAGAAGTACGTCTAGACTGGTCTCCCTCAGATAATGGCATGGCTGCAACAACTGGACAGAACCATAAGAAGTACATCTAAACTAGCCTCCCCCGGTTACGAGCATGGCTTTAACAACTGGTTTGTTGAACTGATGGTGATGACTCCTACCAAAATGACCCTTACCTTCAGACGAGGTACCCACATGAGTGCTAAAGCAGGGCTTCTTGATCACCCACTCATCATAATCCTCACGCCTAATAAACTCGGCCTCTCAAACTATATCCACTAACTATTGAAAGGAAGACCATGTGTCAGCCATTTGTGTTATAATCAAACGAAGAGGACAAATCAACCTATTGGTTAATATCTTCACCCTTTCAGCCTCATCTAGGAGAATCATTAAAGTATGGCGAGACAAGGCATGAAATATTTTCTCGTACTTTGTGACAATCATGTGACCCTACCGTAGCCCATCAAACTAAGCCCGCATCTCACTCTCTCAAACAACGAGGTATGAACTTCTCCAAGAATGCCTGAGTGAATGTAGTGGAGACCCTGCCAGTCTAGTCCCAACATTCGACCTCCACCACTTCTTGGCGAGTCCAACCATCTGAAACTAGTGTAGTCTACTCAATAAGACTCCACTAACCCGAGGTTAGGCAACCTCTCATGACATCTAATCAAGACTCATAAGCATCATTCTCTGGATCGTCATCATATCTAGGAGGATCCATCTTCCTAAATCGATCAAACATCTTCTATTCCTCCATAGTCATCATGGGATGAGTCATTGGGTGTGAAAAGGCTAGGCACTGGCACACCTATGAAATGGGAGCCCTATTAGGTAGTGGCAGAAACTTTGGTGTTTGAAATTCGGGAACAGTCATATGATCAGTAGTTTATCCTTCAATCCTAGTTTGAGAACTATCAGAAGCGATTGGTAGAATAGCCGTTTGTGCTATACTCTCGAGAAAACCCATTATGCAAACCAAAGTATCCTGAAGCACGAGTGTAGCAATGAAACTCGATGGAGCCTATGCTAGCTTAACTACATTGGCATGAATGTGCTCATCCTCCGAAATAACCTCCGGCTATGGAAATGTTTCTCTAGCATGGCCTCGAACAACCATTGGTCCTCAGCCCTTGGTCGGTGTTGTAATACAATATCTACCCCTACCTCTCCCTCTTCCCCTACCATGTGCGACGGGTGTGGGTATAGGTGCGAGCTCTTGATCTCCATCCGCAGTCGAATGATTCCTCACCGTCAGTGAGAAAGAGTGAAACAAAAAAGATATAGAATTCAATAAAGTCAAGAAGGCATAATAAGAATGAAAGAAGTGAAATCTCCTAAATTCCCTATAGCCTCTTGATGATAGGTACGGACGTCATCGTATCGATTCGCACAAGACTCTACTAGACATTACTCTTGTACTCATAAGACCAACGAACCTAGAGCTATGATACCAAATTTATCACGACCCAAAATCCCAATGTGTCGTGAGAGCACCTACCCAAACCCATAGGCAAACCCAAATGAAAGGTAATTTCCAAATTATAAGACAAAAACTGAATCATAAAAGAAAACAACTCATAAGTTCATAGTAAGTCTCATAACTCATGATAGTAATAATAAGTCTAAATCATACATCTCCCCAAAACTTGAAAGTCATAAGTACAAGAGCTACTAAATCTGGAGTACAAGTCTAAAATACTACATATACTTTCCAAAAGATAAAGACAGAAACAAAGATAGAAAGGGAGTCTATTGCTGCAGAACAGCGAGCAGCTCACCCTAAACTCTAAGGTACGCCTTAATGATCGACTTTATCTCATCCTCTACTCGAGCTAGGATTCAAACCTGCACACAAAAAGGTGCAGAAAGTGTAAAGTTAGTACAGGGAAACATGTGTACTTGGCAACATCATTGATAGACCCTCAACTGAAGCGATAACGAAGATTGGTCCTTCCAATACTCACCTCCACACTTCATTAGTGACCTATTGTACAGTATATAAAACTTAGGCAATTAAGAATAGAAAGTTTGTATCTCAAATCAGGCTATAAAGCTTATTTCTTTCTAATTACAGTTATAAAGCTTAATCACTTCTAATTGCAGTCATAAAGCTTAATCCTTTCCAATTATAGTCGTAAAGCTTGGATCTTTAACACTAATTCATATATATATATATATATATATATATATATATATCAGTCACACAAGACAACATAATCAAGTATGTATAGTATGAAATGTAATGCAATAGACAATATGCACCAGTATACACACACTCATGCAGAAGGTTTTCACGTGATGCATGAGGGACTCATGAGGTCTATATACTCACCCAGAATGCCAGATCCTCCAAATTATGTCAGGTATATAAGCTAATAGGCTATTATATCATGTACTCCCTCGGAATTACAGGTCCTCCAAACCACATCAGGTATAAGCCAATATGTTATCATGTCATCGTCACTCCAACCAAAGTTGAACCGGATTTTTCTGGTTTCTCTCATTTTTTGATTCGATACCCGAAACTCATTCGGAACCTCTTAGACACAAACAAAATATGCATTTCAGTCATAAAACACATTCTGAACCTGTTCGTGTACTTCAAACACCCGAAATAGGTCTTTTTGACCCGATGTTAATCGCGGTCAACTCGAATTCTTTAAATTACTAGTGTCTCAACCAATGATCCAAAATGCACTCGAACGCCTTGAGACCCAAACTGAAGACTCGACCAAGTCAAAAATCATATTTAAGACGTAATGGAATCGATGAAACTTCGAAAAAGATGCATTTTCCCCAGATGTTGACTTTGATCAAACATTTTCATTTCCTTAATTTAGAAACTTCCAATTATGCTAATCTCGCTTTGAAACCCACTCAATTCCCTCGGGAATCGTGTCATCCATCCCTACAAGTTATAAATACAAAGATGAAGCTAGAGGAAGGATATTTTAGAAAACATATGTGTAGAAGCTCAAAACAACCTGGAGGGTTGTTACATCACACCGTCTTAATTTTTCACAAAATTATCTCAGCTCAAAATTCTCTTCCCCTTAGTAGTATGTATCCATCAAGTTTCCCTTCCTCATAAATCTCCCTAATTCTTCTTTACTTGTCCTCTTTATTCCACTATTTTAGTGTATTATTCACCATATACTGTATATCATCATGAAATACAGTATATAAGGAATAACTTGACAATTTAACCTATATTTTTTTAAATAAGTATAAAGTTGGTATTACATAAATATAATATATGTAATCGTAACATACATATATTATACTCTCTCTCTGTTTCAATTTGTTTGTCTTACATTCCTTTTTATTCCGTTTAAAGAAAGAGTGTCTCTTTCCTTTTTTGACAACTCCTTAATTATAACCTTTTACATTGCATGCTTAACACCACAAGATTAAAGGGCATTTTGGTACATTCTACATATTTAATTTAAGTCCACAAGATTCAAAAGTCTTCTTTACTTTATTAATGTCACGATCCATTTTACGGATCATGGCGGCACCTATGTTATCCCCCTGGTTGGCAAATGACTTCCAAACCAATTAATCATTGACTTAAAAGCAAGAAAGAGAGAAGTAATACTAAAATTATCTTGCCATAGATAATAAATCATAAAAGTGTGGAAATCATCTAATTATTACATTCCTAAAATATGGTCTAAACCGGTACAAGAGAGTCTGCATAATAAGTACAAATCTAAGATAACATTATCTTGGAAACATAACAAGACGTGAAAAAATAAGATGGAGATCCAGGGTTACTGATTGAACGATGAGGCTCACCTTGAAGTCTCTAAATCAATAGCCTCATATGTCAACCACGAGGACCAAAAAGGATAGAAGGCACTGTATCCGCATCCAAACAAAGATGCATCAACTGTAGTATGAGTACACAACATATCCCCATATGAATTATAGGCCGACAATGAAATAAAACACATAACACATATAAATATTGATTTTACTTCACAAATAACTCTCAAATTATCCTACTTCTTGTCTAACACATAAATCTCTTCAGAACATAGATATTGACGGGACATACAAATGAAGAAAGGTTAGTTATCTCATAGTTTATCCACGTTTGACTTCACCATAGTTCTAAGCTTATACCATTCCTCATAAGTTCATCCTAAGTCCAACTGACTCTAAATTAGCTTAAACTCACTTCTTATAAATTTAATGTGTATCTACTTAACCTTTGCTTAAATATGAGAACACAATTGAAGTCTTCTCATCAATTCAATTACAAATGAGTCAAGTTGCCACATAAGCAATAAGAATGAAATAAATGCAATGCAGTATGGTGCAATGCAATTGACCATTAGCAAACCTAGTATACACATGCTACTGAACGTTGCCACATAGCTATAACCATGGGGAACTCCGAGAGTCCATATACTGCTCATAACCAACTGGCATGATTCCTCAGACTGGTAAAGCATTATAATCACTATCTCATTTATCGAGTCATCTCATAACAAATCATCTTTGTATCAATATCATCTCGTATCAATTTATTTACCTTTCTTCTCCGGTTTTATTGGACCCAACTGCATATCAGATCAAGATACATCTTAGTAACAGTGGTGGAATAAATGAATGCAGGTGGTAAATAAGACAAATTTCATGAAAGTATGAGATGGAAGTCATGTACATAAGAGGTGAATAATCATGTGCCTCAACATTATCAGTTTCGCAATGATTTCAAAGATTAGTCTTTCACATATAAGAAATATAAAGTGATGAGATAATTCAATTTACACACCAAGTAGGAGCTCAATTACGGCTATCATAGCCCATATAGCAGTTGTCAGAACCTACCTAAGTGTAATTATTCCCAACACAATACACCGTACCCACCCAGGGGCTCATCACAGTCACTAAGGTGGGACCCCTATCATGCCAATACCCTTTAATAATTATAAGTTATACATGCTTCTATCTGAGGTTAAAAGAGTAAACCGTAGGCTACCTCACTGCGGAGCAGATACCACAAACTCTCTCACGCCAAGGCCTTTCCTTTCCGAAGCTCTTCAGAATTCCCATAGTCTAAATATTATATATTCTACGTTAACACACAATCTAAATAAAAACTATAAAGATAGGTTTCTCGAAAAATCTAGAAAACACAACCCAAAAGTGATTGCGGGCCCACGAGGGCAAAATTAGAAATTTAGTTTAGAAGTATAAAATACATAGCCTAAATAGTCATATCCTTAAGTTTGATGGGAAACTACTCACAATAAGGCCTTCAATTTCATTATTGAACCAAAACTCCCAAATTATGATGAAACCCTAAATTTCATAATTGAATCATGGATTGCAATTAGAAATCCAAGCCTAGTAATACTTTCCCCATGTAATAAATAACCTAAATCTGAAGAATCAATGATAAAGCACAATTCTTGGCATTAATTTCATGAAACAAGCTCTCTTAAAATTTAGGGACAAACCCTAGGTTTCCTACCCATAAATCATACCACAATTAACAAATAAATGAAAGGAGACATGGGTAATTAATGAAAACAAAGAATCTTACCCCAAGATAAAATAGTCGAACCTCGCTTGAATCTCCCCAAAACCCAGCCTAGAACTTGAAGAATGTGAGAAATGAAAAATAAAATCAGACTAGGGAATTTAAGGGTTCTGGTAACAGATATTTCGCTTATGCAGACCATTCCTCGTAGAAGAGACCTCGCAGGGAAATGGCCGCATGAGTAGTCCCCACTTAAGTCGATAAGATGTGCAGGAGTGAGGGAGGACCTGTAGAAGTGGCCTCGCACATGTACACTACACTCGGCAGAAGAAGCCTTTCCCATCCTCACTGGAACTCGCATCTACGAACTAACTTCCACAGAAGCAGCTCTGCATGTGCTAATTTTCCACAAAAGCAGTTTTAACATAAACCAGTAGTTATATTACCAAGCTAAAAAGAAAACTTCTGATCCACTACCCGTAATTCATTCAAAACCCAATGGACACAAATCAAATATGAAAACCACTCCTGAAACACCCAATGAATATGCTCTGACACTAGGAATCGTCATACGATGTCATCTTGAACAAATATTGACCAAATTCGACTCTTATTTTTTAAAACTCTAGAATTTCAAACAATGATCCAAAACACACCCTAATGCCTCGAGACTTAAACCAAAGACTCGACTAAGTCAAAAAGGGCTTTCCGGACCTAACAAAATCAATGAAACTCATAAATGAATACGTTTACACAAAAGTCAACTTTTAGTCAACCCTTTCCATTTACAAAACTTCTTAGATTTTGCTCCTGAAAACTATTCGATTTACCTCATAAAATATGCCACCCATTTCCGTGAGTCACAAACACCAAACAGAGTCTACGATAAGGGTGGTTAGATCAAAATGGGGTAATAAGCCTAAAATGATCGAATGGGTCATTACACTTAAACTCTGGTGTCAAGTCAAAACCAAATAAATAAATTAAAACAGAGGGAGTATAATATTTATTAATATGTTCACTTATTTATGAATTCTTGATATATCATTTATTGTAGATTTACCAACATTTTCAGAGTACCTAAAATAAAAAAGGGAAAAATGAAGAGTAATACTACCGAGAGTATATCAAGAAGAAGTATGAATTTGAGAGAATGAAGGTAATTAAGAATGGAGTATTGATGAATGATGCAACATCTGATGAAGATGAATCTTTGTTACAAGATTTTGGGAACTAAAGTAAAAGTATAAGGACAAACTAGAAATATAGACTCTGACCTCTCTCAAGAAACTCACCCTAACTTGCCTAAAAAATGGCCCCTGAATCCCCACCCTTGGAAGAGGTACTGCCTCCCTTTATACTACATGAGCCACTGAATAACAATTCAGATCAAATGGAAGAAGAGAATACCTTCAAACCCTCATTTAAGGAAATTCTTACTGATAAAAATCTATCCATTAATAATTCTTACTCTACAATTATCAATGACTTTTCATCGGAGAAGAGAATAGAAAATGTAGTAGCTAAATCGATTGTATTAAGAGAAGAGTAAAAGGCTATACTCTACTTGTCATAGTATCTCTCCCTGATAATCAAGTTGTTTGGGAAAAATATCCCCCATCATATACTAAGAGCGAAACACTTAACCAGAAGAACAATTAATCCTAAGATCCCACTCAAGTAAGTTTTGCGAAACTAAGAATTTCCATTAGAGAGAGAAGTTTCTCGTGTCTAGAAGTCATCAAAATGATTCTCCCATGAGCAGCACTCCGGTGAGCATGCAACCAAAATGAAAAAGGGAAAGGAAAAGGGATCATCGGGGTGCAACCGCAAGCACCCACCCAATTTTCCCAAGTGGGCCCATCTAACAATTTGGACAAGTTGGAACATAACACCTGAAAATAGACCTTCTCTCACCCCTTCATGAACCATTTCCAAACATGACCCAAAATTGTAACACCCCGTACTTTTGGGCAATAGTTTGAGCAGCTAGACGTATGAAAGTAGACCCGAGTCCGAAGAATTTTGGTCATATTCAAGCATATAAATAAAGGGCTCGTCGTATAAGAAGATGAAGTCTCAAAATAATTTAGATTTAAAAGTGCATTGACGGTGAGTAGAAATAATATTTTGTGTGTGCCAAAAGAGGTTACGGACCGGTATCATATTTCATGATCATGATAAGGAGTATATGAGGTGTGTCAAAAAAGATCTATTATTACAGTGAATTAAGATCAAGAATTAATTGTGTGTAATGGAGTAAATATTGAATTAGTGGAAGACATGGAGATAATTAGTGATTATGGATAAGCGATATGTGTACAAAATGGCACATTCATTTGGATAAAGTTCATATGTACACCTTTCCACATGGAGCCTTGGCAAAAGATCAACATATGACTCATACCATTGAGATAAGAATTGATTTTAGCATATATGGAATAAGTGGCGGACCCCAATTCCACAATGAATTAGAAGCTCTTACTTCTCACACGAATTAGAACACTTTCACATGGAAACATTGGCAGCAAGATAAAAGACATTCTCAATTTAACTAAACATTGTTTCTTAACAAAAATGTGTCAAAACGTTATTTAGTTAATAGAGCAGCAATGTTGTCATCATTTAGAGAAGATGTATTTCTTTTTACCTTATTTAGAGTAATTTCAATATAAAGAAGTTGGCAGCAATGTATTCAGATTAGCAAATTCTCGTAGGTTGAAGCAAAAAATGCGAAGAACAATATAGAGGTTATGTCCATGTCGATTTACTCTGGATCATATCAAATTGGAGATTTCTTCATAATTAATTAAATTGGCAGGATGCCATGAAGGAGGCAGTCAAGGTTCGAATCATCATCTACGACCTTATACGGGCTCATATGGACAACTAAGATTAACGCATTCTGGACAGGCTGATTTTGTAGTAGCTATCGAAGGGTTAATATCAAAGGTATGTTAAGGCTCCTCTTTTCTTATTTTGGCATGTTCAAAGTACGAAACGTCAACGTAATATTGTCCCATAAATGATTCTACTCTTAGTAGTTAAGGATGTTCATGTTATGCATTCCTCTTTTTAAAGCATGTCTAAATATACTCCTAGATCCATATTGAGGTATATGGGAAAGATGTTAATGTTCATAATGTTAACCAGAGGTGCAATGACCTTACGTCACTCCGATAGACTCAAAGTGTCTCAACATCATTCATGTATTATATCCATGTATTACCCTTGACCCTACAGGCGTTATATACGCTACTATATGGTATGCATTATATATATGGTGTATAGGATAAGGGATGAGGCGTTATATACGCACCACCACCTGATCAGCTGGTATATTATGATGATTATGCCCACAGAGGCCGATATGATATGATGAGATGCACAGAGAAGCTTGATGGTATTATATATGCATATGTATATGTATGACCATATTGTGAATGACACTTAGGCATATTATGGCCCTTAGAGACACTCTGCACAGGTATGACACTTAGGCATATTATAGCCCTCAGAGGCATTCTCTACTGGTTGGTTATTTCTTGTCGCATGTTACTTTCAAGTCTCTATTATGCTATTTTTCATTCCTGACATACTCGCTACATCAGTCGTACTGACATCCCTTTTGACGGGGGATGCTGCATTACATTTCCACAGGCTCAGGTAGACAGGGTGACGGTCCGCACTAGTAGGTTACTAGTTCAGCTAATATTTGAGCACTCTACTTATTCCAGAGTTGCAGTCTTGTCGTGGTATGATATTTTTTATATGCATAGGAGTATGGCGGGCCCTATCCCAACCTTATGATGTCACATACTATTTAGAGGCTTGTAGACAGTTGTCTTATGTATAGTAGTCGTGTATGGCCTTGTCGGCCATAGTATGTATATGTATATAGGTTGGGTTCTTCTGGTGGCAGGATTTTACGTAGCTCATTTCTAGTTTATTCTTTCTATGTGTCAGCAGGTTACCTTGTGGCGGCCCTCATGGCGCATGCTTAATTACGGTTAGGTGGTAAATATATGATTAGTGGTGCTCGGCAAGTAAGGTTCGGGTGCCCGTCATGGCCCTCCGATTGGGGTCGTGACAAACTTGGTAGCAGAGTAGGTTTGTCCTAGGGAGTCTACAAGTCGTGTCTAGTAGAGTCTTGTTTATCGATGTGTTGTGAACCACATTTATAGACATGAGGCTACAGGGAATTTAGGATGATGGTTACCTTCCTTCTTGATCTAGAATAGTGCTATAGAGCTGAATTATAAGAATTTTCTCTATAAACCTCGTGTTTATGATTACAACAATGCCTTCTTCCTGTAGGGCTATGATTAGCAGGGAGATTGAGGTTGCATTAAGTGTAAATGCGAGTAGTATGCTCTCTATTGAGACATATCTGTCAGAGGATATGAGTAAGTTATTTTCCTAGGTGTCGACAAATCTAGTAGTACTAGAGGAGTTGAGGGAAGCTTTTGTACCATCAGTCCTACCACCGGCTCCATCTGATAAGTATGTAAGGAGAACGGTGCAGGTATTAAATCAATTTGTTGCCTCTCAGGCATGACTTCATCCTAGAGTATCTGATAGAGATAGGACCTTGAGGGGTCAGGGAGCTTATAACCTAGGGAGTTTATTATTCAGGGATCGTCGATATTTAAAGGGTTCAAAGTTGTAAAGGTCGAGTGAGACCGCCCCGACCATTTTGTAGTCAGTATAGTCAAGCGCATGCCAGATTATGCCGCAAAGCTACAGGGGGTTGGTTAAGTGTGACAGCCATGGCCACCACATTCCGAAGTGTCCTAAGTTGATGCGCAAAGATAAGGATAAGATGATTATCAGTTGTACAGATGAAAAGCAGAAGACATCATTGGGAGGTTTAGTAGGTTATGAAAATCTACATATTTTACAATGGCTCTTGCTGATTAGAATGGGAGAATATGTTATGTACGTGCGACCTAAATTGTAATGTCTTACCTAGAATATATTGGGAATAGTCCCAAGATATCATTAATGATAATGGATTGCCACAATCGAATCATCTGAAGAGTGACCATCAGTAAATTTAAAAAGTCATGTGAAGTGACGTACCTAGATAGTGAGTCCAATGTCATATATAAGGATCGAGTTATCCACGGTAGTGGAAGGGGACATAAGTCTCTCGTCCTTGCGTAAAGGTATATACCGTGTATTATTGAGAATTACATGTATCATTGTTAGTAAGTTAAGGTATGTTATAAGTATTAGACTGGTAAGGTCTTCGGCTTCATTGTGCAGCATGTTACAATTCTAAATAACATCTGGATAACATTAGCCTGTTGGGGGCAATTGAGGATGATAACTATGGAACAATCAAAGAATGGTTGTAAGAAATATGAAAACAGTTAATAAGTATGAATGGAATGGTATGATCAAGTATCAAGGCAGAAATGTTTTTCCTTTGATGACGAGTAAAATGAAGGATTACGACAAGAAGGATAAAGGTGAATGAAATTATAGTTATGCATGTTTCACAAAGGTATGATTACTCCAGAACAGTGTAAGGACCAATGGTAGAGGAGGGATAGTAAGAACTCTTAGGCCAAAGGTGACGAACCTCTGATGTTCAGGAAGATAGTATGAGAAATAATTTGAGATAAGAGATCACCCAAGGAAACTTGAAATAGAAATGTAAAGGTAAGACAAATGAGCACTCGGTCGATGGGAGATCTAATAATGATAAGACAAGAAAGATTGACAAGTCATTGGATCATGTGACACCATGAATTGGATCTAAACATACGAAGCATCGGTTCTACAAAATATGCAGTCATACCTCTCAGAAAGTATGTAAACGGAAGTAACAATGAGTAAAGCTTGAGATTAGCACCTAAACAGGTGAAAAGGGGCCAATAACACCTATGGATACAATGTAGACATTAAGGATATATGTCAAGAGATAATGACATTATAATGAAGATAAAATGTCAGGCAAATACAGTAGTCTATGAGCATTTTTGAATTGACCAAAGGTTCTACGAGATAGATAAGGTAATGGGTTTACAGCTTAATGAGATCAAGGAAATCTTTTTCCAAAGCACCATTGACAGAAAGTCTTAGCCATGATACAAGCGAAGGAATTTGAATCTAAGTATAATGACCATGTTTAGATATAGTAGGCCAACGTCATGTAATGAAAATTCTTCAGAATATTCCACATACTGAATGAGGGAATAAGTTAACAACTCATCCTTTAAGAGGTAGGAACGCCAAGGATTGGAATCAGGAGCAATGATTGAGATTACGTATGTATACCAAAATGTTTTAGAATTAAGAAGAGTACGACAAGTAAGAAAATGAGTGAACAAGTGTCAAAAGAAGTAAAGAAAGTAAGTTGTTTATAATTACGAGTAATGGGAAAGTACGAAAAAAAATTCCTTTCAGACCATGAATGAGAGTTAACTGCGATGATACGCGCACTTCAGATTCGATGACATTGTCCATAAAGTATTCACAATTGAGATACTACAAATATAAGAGTTTTCAGCACACCAGTTAGTAAACAAAGCTAAGTTGACAATAGAATCATTCACCCACAAGTGGCTTGACTAATGTGAGGACAAAGGAGAGAAGTTGACTTGGGGGAACGCATTAGTTAGGTAAGTGTGAGTCTGATTGGAGGATTCAGATAATGATAGCCCTATGACTCAGAATACAACAAGGTCATCCCTCATACTGGAAGAAAAGGAATGTCATGATGAAGATCCTATTTTTAGAGAAGATTGGGAAGGATATTTAACAAAAGAGAACTGCACCTTCGAGTATAATGGGAGAGGGACCCGCAGGTGGAAGGTACATTGGTGTATTCCCAATGTAGCAGGATTACGAGAAAAGATTATGACGGAGGTCCATTGCTCATGATATTCCATTCACCCTGGATCTACTAAGATGTATCATGATCTCCAAGGTATGTATTGGTGGAATGACATGAAGAGGAACATTGCGGAGTTGGTAGTTCAGTGTCTTAATTGTCAGCAAGTAAAAGTAGAGCACCAAAAGCTCGGCAACTTGACTCAGAACATTGAGATCTCGATGTGCAAATGGGAAATGATTAATATGGATTTCATTGCGGGTTTACCTCACTCTTATCATAAGTTTGATTCTATTTGGGTGATTGTTGATAGATTGACCAAATCAGCTCAATTCTTGGTGGTCAAAACTACCTACACAACCGAAGACTACTCAAAGTTGTACGTTAAGGAAATTGTCCGCCTTCATGGTATGCCTATTTCTATTATATCTTACTGAGGTGCGCAGTTCACAGCTAATTTCTAGAGATCATTTCAGAAAGGGTTTAGGCACTCAAGTTAATCTTAGCACAACTTTCCACCCTCAGACAGACGGGCAGGCCGAGCATAAGATTTAAAAGCTCGAAGACATGCTACGAGCTCGCGTAGTGGACTTCAAGGGAAGTAGGGATAATCATCTACTCCTTATTGAGTTTGCGTACAATAACAATTATCATGCTATCATTAAAATGGATCCATACGAGGCTTTGTATGGACGGAAATATAAATCTCCTATCGGATAGTTTGAAGTAGGAGAATCAGAATTATTTGGACCTTACCTAGTGCACCCATAGAGAATGTGAAGCTTATCCTAAGAACATTTGTTAACCTCTCAAAGTTGTCAGAAGACGTACTCAGATGTGCGGCGGCAGGTCCTAGAGTTCTAAGTGGATGATTGGGTCTTCTTGAAGATTTCTCCTATGAAGGGTGTAATGAGATTTGGGAGAAAAGGAAAAACTCAATCCAAGGTACATTTGGACATATCGCATAATTTGACAAATCGGACAAGTGGCTTATGAATTGGACATGCTTTCAGAGTTAGAGTTTGTTAATCCGATTTTCCATATTTCTATGTTAATAGCATGTGTTGGGAATCCTTCTCAAATTGTGCCAATTGACGATGTGAAGGTTACAGAGGACTTATCATATGAAGAGGTTTCTAGTGCTATCTTAAATTGTCAAGTCCGCAAGTCGAGGACTAAGGAACCAACCCCCTAAAAGTTCTATGGCATAATAAGAATGTAGGAGAGATGACATGGGATGCAGAAGAGGAGATAAAGCACAAATATCCTTAACCAACTTATTAATTGTTATAAGGGAACGAATGATATTCTAGTAGCAATAAGTCGAGATTGTAAAGAAGAGACCAGAGTAGAAGTAACATGACCACAACACTGTTCTAGCAGGCTAATAAGATATGATATTTCACCGATGGATAGTTAATACGTGATTCAAACCTTTGTGGCCTTATATTTAGAAATCCCGGACTCACCTTATGATGAGTAACTGGTTGGGGGTAGGTTAGATGTGTTGTTTAACTCTTTACGGGAGAACTATAATAATATTTTTTGTGTAATCACAACGGAGACAAAGACAGTCAGCAATACAGACGAGGAGCCTAGAGGTAACTGGAGTGACTGGTTGAAGGTAAGTTAAGGAGTAAGGGCATATGAAATGATAAGAGATAAATTTTGCATTTAGAACAAAGAAAGAGCCCGATTTATAGATATTAAGTGAGACTAGAATGAATTACCTAGGCTTAAATTAAAAGAATCAAATATCGGCATGGGAGTAGTAGTCATTGCTTGGTTCGCAGGTAAAAGGTGTTTATATGAGGACAAATGTGATCATGAGAAAGCTAGACGTGGAAACCCCAACATTCGAGGATGAATGTTTCTAAGGGGAAAGGATGTAATACCCCGTACTTTTGGGTGATAGTTTGAGCAACTAGACATATGAAAGTAGACCCAAGCCCAGAGAATTTTGGTCATATTCAATCATGTACATAAAGGGCTCATCGTATAAGAAGATGAAGTCCCAAAATGATTCAGACTTAAAAGTGCGATGACGGTGAGGAGAAATAATATTTTATGTGTGTCAAAAGAGGTTATGGACCATTATCATATTTCATGATCATGATAAGGAGTATATGAGGTTTGTCAAAATGATCTATTATTTAAGTGAATTAAGATCATGAATTAACTGTGTGTAATGGAGTAAATGTTGAATTAGCGGAAGACATGGAGATAATTAGTGATTATATGGATAAGCAATATGTGTAAAAAATGGCACATGGTCCATGGAGTATTTAATTTGGATAAAGTCTATACACCTTTCCACGTGGAACCTTGGCAAAATATCAACATATGACTCATACCATTGAGATAAGAATTGATTTTAGCATATATGGAATAAGTGGTGAACCCCAATTCCACAATGAATTAGAAGCTCTTACTTCTCATATGAATTAAACCACTTTCACGTGGAAACATTGACAGCAAGATAAAAGACATTCTCAATTTAGCTAAACATTGTTTCTTAACAAAAAGGTGTCAGAACGTTATTTTGTTAGTAGAGCAGCAACGTTGTCATCATTTAGAGAAGATATCTTTATTTTCACCTTATTTAGAGAAATTTCAATATGAAGAAGTTGGAAGCAATGTATTCAGGTTAGCAAATTCTCGTTGGTTGAAGCAAAATGCAAAGAACGATATAGAGGTTATGTCCACGTCAACTTCCTCTAGATCATAGCAAATTGGAGATTTCTTCATAGTTAATTAAATTGGATGGATGTCATGAAGGAGGCAGTCAAGGTTTGAATCATCATCTACGACCTTATACGGGCTCATACGGACAACTAAGATTAATACATTCTGGACAGGCTGATTTTGTAGTAGCTAGCGAAGGGTTAATATCAAAGGTATGTTAAAGCTACTCTTTTCTTCTTTTGGCATGTTCTAAGTATGAAACGTTAACGTAATATTTTCCCATAAATGATTCTACTCTTAGTAGTTAAAGATGATTATGTTATGCATTCATATTTTTAAAGCATGTCTAAATATGCTGCTAGATCCATATTAAGGTATATGGGAAAGATGTTAATGTTCATAATGTTAACCAGAGGTGCAATGACCTTACGTCACTCCGATAGACTCAAAGTGTCTCAGCATCATTCATGTATTATATCCATGTATTACCCTTGGCCCTGCAAGCGTTATATAAGCTACTATATGGTATGCATTATATATATGGTGTATGGGATAAGGGATATGGCGTTATATACGCACCACCACCTGATCAGCTGGTATATGATGATGATTATGCCCATAGAGACCGATATGATATGATGCGATGCCCATAGAGGCTTGATGGCGTTATATACGCATATGTATATGTATGACCGCATTGTGCATGACACTTAGGCATATTATGGCCCTCAGAGGCATTCTGCACAGGTATGACACTAATCCATATTATGGCCCTCAGAGGCATTCTCCACTAGTTAGTTATTTCTTGTCTCATGTTACTTTCAGGTCTCTATTATGCTATTATTCATGTCTGACATACTCGGTACATCAGTCGTACTGACATCCCTTTTGTCAGGGGACGCTACGTTTTATGCCCGCAGTCTCAGGTAGACAGGGTGACGGTCCGCACTAGTAGGTTGCTAGTTCAGCTAATATTTGAGCACTCTACTTATTCCAGAGTTGCAGTCTAGTCGTGGTATGATATTTTTGATATGCATAGGGGTATGGTGGGGCCCTATCCCAACCTTATGATGTCACATACTATTTAAAGGCTTGTAGACAGTTTTTTTGTGTATAGTAGTCATGTATGACCTTGTCGGCCTTAATATGTATATGTCCATAGGTTGGGTTCTTCTGGTTGCAGAATTTTACATAGCTTCTTTCCAGTTTATTATTTCTATGTGTCAGCAGGTTACCTCGTGACAGCCCTCATGGCCCATGCTTAATTAAGGTTAGGTGGTAAATATATGATTAGTGGTGCTCGGCAAGTAAGCTCCAGGTGCCCGTCATGGCCCTCAAGTTTGGTCGTGACACAAATAGGGATAAATCACAAATTATATCCCCTCTCCCCCACATCGGGTATCTTTCAATGCCCATAATTTAAATGCTCAACCCAGTTAGAAGGGGCCCTACTAACTCCCACTCATTTTCTATCAAACCCCCACCCTTTTGGAGTTGAGTTTATATCACCCAAGGCAATCTCTAAGTCCCTTTTATAAATCCCACCAGAATAACTTGTGTAAGCAACAGAAAGATGATCCAAACACCTTACCTAAGTGTAATTATTACAAAGAAAGTATATCGATACTCTCTCTCTCTCTTCTATGAACTCCCCAATTATTATGATGTTAGGAAGCTCAAAAGAAGTCCTCATTTTCCCTTTAAACCTTACAAGCCAGAATTTAGAAGCTCAAAATCAAAACCTACCCTACTTGATAAAAAAGCTCGAGCTTTTGGCTTGTAGCAATGGCGAAAGAACCCTCACAACCCACATCCCAAAATCTAACAACGATATATAACCCTCTTCCTCCGGAGCATATCTTAGAATTATAGCTTGAGATGTCCATGATGGGATTCTTCTTCCCTCTGAGCTTCAAAATAATGAGCACTCAAGTGCTAGTGCATGTTCAAAACCCTCATTCTAAGCCCAACGCGTACTGAACCATGGTTTGGGGAACTTTGGTCCTCAACTATGGTTGTCGAACCTCATGAAAGCCCAACAGAGTTCTATCCAGCAAATCCTGACCATCCAGGAGCTCAACCATCTTGTGACTCAAGTTTTCCAAAAAATGTCCTTTTTCATTTATAGTTTTGGGAACACGGGTCCCCCCTTTGTTCACTAACTAGAAACCTCAATAGGTGATGCCAAAGATGAAACAGTCATCCCTAGTAAGTTAAACTACCTCCCTGGCCCCATCCCTCAACTCCCCACTAAGCGAGCTCAAACGGGAGTAAGAAAGAGTGATAGAACAAATCAAAGTTTCCAACAAAGACATGGAAAGAATCTTGGTAAGGATAGGGATTCTAATATCAAAGGAAATACTTAAATTCAAAGATCCCTTCGGAGAATGGATTATTGCACTTTACCCAAGACACCTTATAAGATGCCGCCTAGGTCTAGAAACAACCTCACCAACAAACTCAAACAACTCAGTTGTCACTCTAACCCGCTCCCTAAAGGACAAGGGGAAAGTCATAATGATTTAAGACTACCATTAGCCTCCAAAGAATAAAAGGAATAAAGTCAAGAATGGAGGAGCACCTCAAAATAAAATTTTAATTAATATAATGATTTAGAATGCTAGGGGTGCTAATAGCCAGATTTAAAAGAGATCGCGTCTTTATGGTTGCTCTTCATAAGCCTATAATGTTGGTACTGCTAGAGACTAAGATGTCTCATCATAGGCATTTGACTGTTGAGCTTAGGGTTGATGCTCAAATCCAAAGCCCGGTCAGGGGACTTTCGAGAGCTATGGTGGTACTGTGGAAAGATGACATCCTCAAGCTTGAGGTAGTTACTACCACTGACTAAAGAATTCATGTCATGATTAAGGTACTCTCTCCGCCGACTTCTTGGTTTATATGCTATTTATGCTAGTAGAATTATTCTAATAGAACTAAGCTTTGGAATTGTGTTATTGATATTGCTAATGCTTACTTTGGTAGTTGGCTTGTTGGGGTGACTTCAATGAGATTCTTAGAGCTAGGAATAAGTTTGGGGATAACAATGTTAATTATAATAGGTACAATAATTTCTTGAATTGCATCAACCAATGCAAGTTGATTGACCTAGGTTTTAAATGTAGCAAATACACCTGGACTAACAAAAGGTACTCTAATAGGCAAGACCTTATTTTGGAAAAAATAGATAGGTATTTGGCCACTGATGATTAGATCAATTTGAATCATGATGCCTCTATGACTCATATACCTCGCACCCACTCTAAGGACTGCCTTCTGCTCATCCATACCACCTTCAATCATAACCATAATAGTCAAAGACCTTTTAGGTTTCAGACTATGTGGTGCTCACACCCTACTTTACCAAACATGGTCTCCCAATGCTTTGCAAACTATGGTACCATGACTAGCGCCATCAATACTTTGCAAAGGGAATATAGTAACTGGAATAAGGATGTTTTTTGTAACATTTTCCATCAAAATCAACTCCTATTGGCTAGAATTGATGGTATCCAAAGGTCCCCTAACTATCCCCAAAGCACCTTCCCTCACAAGTTAGTTTGAGCTTAATGAGAAGTATTCTAGTATTCATAAGATTGAGAAAGACTTCTGGAAATTAAAATCAAGAATTTAATGGTTGACTGAAGGGGATGGGAACACCAAGTTCTTCCACTCTCAATAGAAGAAGAAGGAATAGGATCATGAGCCTACAAGATGATGTTGGAAATTGGATTTATGACTTAGAGGGCATTAGGGCTTCCATTCTTTCTTTCTACTCTAAGATCTACAATATTAAGCATCTCTCCTTCCTCACTACCACCATCCCATTGCATAATGACCATCTTCTCAACTCCTCAGCCCAATTGTAATATTTTGTAAATCTGGATTAGGTGTGAAAGAATTAAATAAGTGTGGACGTGTCATATTTTAGTTATGTAAATCCCTTCAGGATGAGTACAGGTGGTAGATAGTCATTTTGAAGTCAAACCAAATAAGGGAGTTCGTAAAAGTTTTTAAATTCATCCAAGTCTGAGGTGGCTCTCACTCGTACTCGGTTTTCGGGTCGTTTCATTGGCAATTTGAGAACCATCATAAAACCAAAGTTGTAGGTCTTTGCAATACCTTTCCAACCATATGTGGTAAAGCTCAAACACAGTTCCTTTCTAAGAGTTATTTCCATTTTACTAAAATACTATCGGTACCATAAAAACGTAAGATTTTGACTGAGTGTGAAATGAGCAGGGGCACTAGCCAAGCGAGTGCCATAGCGAGTCAAGGATAGGCGATAGCACTCTCCCAACCAGTCCCATAGCGATTCAAGGACAAGCCATAGCACTCTCTTAGCCAGTGCCATAGAAAGTCAATGATAGGCCATAAAACTCGCCCAGCGAATGATAGGGTCCAAAATGTCCATCCTATAAATTCAACGCTTAACACAAAATTTCATTCATTAGACATTCCAACTTCATGGAAAACCCTCTAAGGGAGATTTATCTCTCTTTTCAAACCTACACACTAAGGTAAGAACATCTCTATGATTCTTAATCAATCCTAGCACTATATACATAATTCCTAATATGATTCTTAGATAAAAACATAGGATTTGCAAGGTAATCCTTCTCAAGTGATTCAAGCTAGAGTTATGGGTGTTCTTCGTCAAAAAAGTAAACTTGTTGATTGAATTGTTGGAATTTCCATTTTATATCATTCTAGTGATATTAGAGGTATGTCTATTTTTAAAAATCCTTTTGTCTATAAAGATGATTTGTAGGTCTTGTTTCAAACATACTTTCCAACCTTTAAAATGGGTTCTTTGGGGAAGTTTCATGTGCGTGAGGGACAAGCCCTCATGAAACCTTAGGTGTACCATATTATATATCTATGTATTCGTGATTTTTTCTATCAAAAGATTGTTGAAACTGATTTATAAAGCTTTGGACTTTGAACATGATTTACCCCTATAAGGGACGTTTTAAACTTGATTTTGAACGCTTGGATATTTCATGTGTTTTGCCCTATGAACGGTTTTTGTTGAAGTTGAAACTTAATTAATGACTTGAACATGGTTTCTCAACCTATTAATAACTTGATGCACCCCTATTAATGGGATGATGAACATAATCCATAGTGAGTGATTCAGTTTCTTTGTTGTGATTGTGATTCGGCTAATTTTCCATGATTTCTATTGTTTGTGTTTGGCCTAGCTACTCTATAGGAAAGGTAGTCACTATGGATCCTAGTGTGATTTGCCTAGTCATTCGGGAGGAAGAGTGGCCACCAAAGGCCAATAGCCTCGGTATGGTTTGCCTAGTCATTCGGGAGGAAGAGTGACCATCGAGGGTTCATAATCCCAATGTGTTTTTGCCTAAATTTTCGGGAGGAATGATAGACATAGAGGGTGACAACCCAGATGTGGTGTTTCTATGCATTTTTAGAGAACCTTAATGGTCATCCCTTCGTTTCATTGACTTGGCTTGTATTGGCATAATTGTGGTTGTTCGTGGGAGACTTGAAATTGATATTAAGTTCATAAATGGAAGACTTAATCTTAAGAAATTGATTAATGGATTGAAAGTGATTTAATTCTCTCTTAATGGTTTCTATTAATGGTTTATCTAAGTTGGTGAACCGTTTTATCTCTGTATTTCAAATTGCTTTACTTACATTATTTCACTACTTAATATTATATTACTTTATATTATTTATTATCCTAGAGACACTAACTGAGTACTTAGTACTCAGTCATGTCATTGTTGTTTTTTATGGTGTGTCATGTAATGAAGAAGAGCAGGTTCGTGATATGCCTATGACTTAGGAAAACTTACTTCTTTCGAGACTATTCGGTGAGCCCACATGATTGTTCGTGTGGCACCATTATACCTTTATTTTATTAGTATTAGTTTTCAGGCTACGTCTTGAAGTTAGACTATTTCCTTTTTATCATCTTAGAAGCTCCATAGATCGACGTTGTTCTATGGGTATTTTGTTAAAGTCGTTATTCGACTCTCATGGGCGTTGCTACATTGTGACATTTATTTATTACAGACTTCTGCTGATTTGGTTTCATAATTGTGACCTTGACTTTTGGGGCATGACACCAACTCCGGCTATGCTCCCTACTTGACAAATCTGAGATTACAAATATGAGATTACTCCAGCCTTGATGTTTTCCATCCTTTGTTCTACCAAAAATTCTGGCACATTTTACAGCACAAAGTTATTGAGTTTATCCATGGTGTTTTTACTACCCATAAAATGGATTCATAGGTGAACAAAACTTCCCTATGTCTCATTCCCATATGCATCAATGCCACCATCCTCAAGAACTTCAAACCTTTTAGATCTTATAGCACTTTTTGTAAGATTGTTACAAAAATCATTATGAATAGGATTAAGCCCCACCTATAGACTATTATTGAACCTACCCAAGCTAGCTTACTCACCAACAGAAGAATTGATGATAATGCTTTTATAGTGCAGGAATACATCTCCAATTTCCGAATGATGAGGGGGCAAAATGGTAGTATCATTCTAAAAATTGATTTGATAGAATGGTCCTTCATTAGAACCACTCTTACTTATTTTAAGTTTCCCTCTGGCCAAGTGAATTGAATTATGGCTTGCATTTCCTCTTCTACTAGCTCTATCCTGGTCAATGGAAACAAAACTGTCTTTTTCAAGCCAAACAGAAGATTTAGACAAGGGGATCGCATATTCCTTTTATCACGACCCCTTTTAGGAATCATGGTGACATCTACACTTTTTCCACCAGTAGACGAACCATTATCAATCCATTAACATGATATAAGAAAGAAATGTGGAACAATAACAAGATACTTAATTAAATTGTCGATCATAATATAAAATGTGGAACACGAGTCTCAACATCAAATACAACTCCCCCACATAATCTGATCAACAATACAAGAGCACTAATAATCTTATACAAGTCTAAATACGGCACGTAGGCCAAAACTGAATCTAATTACATAAGTATCTGAACATGTCTCTCAGCCATAAATAAAGGGCAAGCCAAAGAAAGAGTATTCGAGGCATGCCAGAGGTAGAATCTCACCCTGAATACAGAAGTCTGCCGCTTAGACTCACACTCGAGCTTGCAAACTGGTAGTGGGATCAATATCTGCACCAGAAAAGATGCAGCATGAGTACACAATGTACCCCTATAGGCATCATAGGCTGACAACGACGGAAGATACGCAAAAAGAGATAAATATCGAGTTGACACTAAGTAAATCCTATAGTAGATAGTTCCATATTCCAGATAAGTCACGTAGTTCATGTACAAGTCCACCAAAATCAACATGCCACTTATTTAATATATGACCTTATATTCATAAGAGTTGTCCAATTATAAAAGGTTTAAATAACATAGCTTAGTGCTTAGCGATCAGTTCTAAATTCTCATTTATCCAGAAATCAATCAAGTCTTCAACTTACCAATCCAGCTCTTCTAAGTCATACTGTCCACATAGTAGTTCACTGAATCACAATACACTTCATTCATATAAGAGTTCAACCATAATCAAGTGTAATTCAGTTCATAATGCATACAAGGATCCTACACTTATTATCCACCGATTAGTATACTCTGTCCAAGTCATATTCATACTGTCACCACCTACCCAGTCATCAAATAATCAATTAAAACAGGTTGACTCTAGTACACACATCATATCACAATCCTTGTCAAAGGTCTCACGATTAGCCTAATCATAACAATACTAGTTTTTATTCTATCTGACCCCTAGTCTTGTATACAAGTCTACGTAAGGGTAGAAAATAATTTGTTCTTTTAACGTCCTCGTCATACTCTAAATGGAGGTCTACATCATTTATCCTTGATTAAGAAAGGGATCTACGCATACATAACATACAATTATTTAACCACAACACCTCGACTAATTTTTCACTACTCCTCTTATCAAATAATGTTATCAATCATCAATCATGCACAATTTTCTATGATCAATAAAGAAATCCCGTCAGTAAAATCCACTCACCACAATATAGTTCCACAGCGAGTATCCAGACTCATAAAAGTGTGACCACTCAACTCATCGCATAGAGAACAAGCCAATCTTAACAACAAATCTGGTCCAATATAATCAGTTCAATCATCCAAATCTATTTAATATCCAAGTTCCAATAACCAATCCATATCACATTCCAAACAACAAGTAATCACAGTATGAATGAATATATATATATGTATATATATATAATGCGAATGATATTAATCCAATGCATATGTCATGTATCTTCATCTTCCAGTATATAGGCGATCAAGTTTTTATTATAAGACGTACACCCATGGGGGACCCGCAAAGTCCATATACTTCTCCAAAATATCCTATCGGAGCCCAGCTCTTGGCTGAATAATAATTATTATAGGTGTGCAACTTTGTTCCCCGCGTATCATCATCATCCGGTATTTCCCATTTGATCCCATCTCTATGGTTGTAGTATCATCATCAATCAATATTTCCAAAATCTCATACGTATTCTCACCTTCACGGTCTCATGAACCTACAACATTTCCATACCACTCTCGTATCAATATCATCAGAACCATAAGTATATGAATGCAGATGACATCACAAGGTAAGAAATCGTGATGTAATGAGATGCAACCAAGTATAGAGATGGTTATCAACCTTGCCTTTTCGTTGTGCCTCATGATATGCCAAGTATAATCACACACATACTATTTGTTAATGAAGAGCTTACACAATATACAAGGACATAATCCTTAATAAACAAGACTTTAAATACCAACCCCAGGCCCACGTCACCAAGACTCAAACTTTATTACCCAAATACCAAGAACGCATACTAGGTAATCATACCCTTAGGTTAATTAGGAAACTATCCACATTTGAGCCTTTAATTGAACAACATACAAAAAGCCCCAATTTGGAAATCCTAAAATTTTCCCCCAATTGTAATAGGTCTTTATATTCTAATTAAGCTCTACAACATGATTATCTAACAATTCCCATCACTAATTCATAATAATCAAGTAATTTAATCCCTCAACACCCTTTAAATCTATGATTAAACTCGCTTAATCTCATAAGAACTTGAAACTCATCTTCCCCAACTTGTAAACATACCATACCACTATTAAAGGATTTAGACACATAAAATGAAATCACAAGGGAAGGAAATCTTTACCTCTAGGATGAATTTCACTCTTAAACTTCAGAATACTCTCCCTTGTGGCTCTAGGTTCGAGATATTTTATTTTGGGAAAAGAAATCTGACATAGGAAATTAAATAGAACAACTGAACCAGTGATTCCGCGCTAGTGGAATCGACATCGGTAGAGCAGACCCGCTACCACAAACATATACCTCGCTGGGGCGCAGTCACTTCACAGCTCGCCTGAGCGCCACGGCAAACCCGATACCGTAAAGGCAGACTCGCCCCTGCGGACAAATCCTCTAACAAGGCGAAACTCCACAACTTTCCAACCCCCATTTCTGCGAGCCAACCTCCCGCTGAGGCAGACATGCATGAGCTAACAGAGGTGCCGCCAAGGCAGACACCAGATCAGGGAAAATAATCCCAAACTCCTATCAAACACCCGAAACACTCCCAAGACCCCCTAGACATAAACTAGACATGCTCGTCTAAGGTAAACAGTGCTACAAACTCACTCTTACCCTCAGATTTCCCATTTAATTGAGATACGATATACTTTTCTAAAGAATCATCTGAAATAACCAAATCCCTAAATTTTACAAATAAGGCCATAAAATACATATGACTGCCTCGGGAAGAAAACCAATAACTTGACTAAGTCATGAATGACCCTCTGAAACTACTGGAAGTGATAGAACCTAAAAACGAACCCATCTAGTCAAGAGTCCACTTTGAGTCAAACTATCCAACTCTAAGATTCTAGTTTTGGGTTTTTCATCTGAAACTCATATAAATGGACCTTGGGATCCGTGTCACCCATCCCCGCACATTACAAAACTAACATAGAGTGATATAAGTACGAAGGGATTAGTTAGGGTAAGTGGTCTGAGTTTGGCATGGAACTAGTTGACGAGACAATGGGTGTGAAATAGGGGTTCTCGGGTTAGGTGTTACTACCTGGTACATGGTGTTTTGGGACTATTTTGGGTTATTTGGCGAGGAGTCGGGCTTAGATGCTTTATGGAGTCATTGAGGGTGTGTTGAGGATTATTGTAGTGGTCGGGGTTCAATGAGTATATAGTGGAAAGGACACAGAATAGAACTTAAAACAGTGAGGTTCTCGGTTTATCGGTTACTGCTGGGCAGTGGAGATGTGAGGGTTGTATCGGGTATTTATACAAGGAATTAGGTCAAGGAATTTTATGGGACAGTTCTAGACAAGTTGAGGGTGATCTTGATGATTGGGGTTTGATGGTTGGATGGTGGTAAGGTGATGGAACAGAACTGAAACAGTAAGGTTTTGATAGAGAATGTTATGCGGATAGTTTGTTATTGTCAGGTTTAGACGGGAGGTTGGGGATGGTTTCGGGGGATGGAATTTGGGGTGGATGTTTATAAGGTACTGTGGGATGTCGTGTTGGAAAGAACGGAGTGGTTTGGACAAGGAATGCACACAAGATGTAAAGTACAAACTGGAGGACATACCAAGTGTTGGACGGTCGATAAGGACACGGTCGATATGGCTTGGTTAATGACAAAGGGGTTTTAATGCCCAAGTCGACACCAAGATGGGGTGACCAATTTAACAAGGTCAGGTCTGAGGTTGCTAAGTGCAATGCTCATGAACAAGCCAAGTGAGGGTGGTCGGAAAATCTTATGATACACTCTTGGTTTGGGTTTGGTTGGACCACACAGTTCCAATGTCTACCTATGCCGAGGGGGTTCCTTAAGCTTAGGTGTTGATTAGGTCACACAGTCCTAACCGCTGGCTGATTTACATCATTCTCCCCTTCTTTGAAGGAATTTGCCCTCAAATTCATGCCGTCTAAATGTGAAAAAAATTTCTCAACAACAAGTGTTGATCTAATATTCTCACCATTAGATAGGACCGAAAGTCTTATCTTGTAGGCGCCTTCTTCAAAATTTTCCAAATAAGGATCCGAATACAAGATAAATAGTTTTGACTTCACATAATGCTCATATTGGATCACGGAGACCATAAAACATACCGTCTTGCCATGGATTGAAGAACGGCATGGTGCACCATTTAATTTTATGCTAGAGCAAAAGATGGCACCTACTCTAGCTTTGTGTTTGATGTCCAATGGCTTTTTATGACTTGTCAAGGTTAGAATCGGGGCTTCACAATTCTTTTCCTTCAAGCACTCAAAGACTCGTGTTGTGCCTTGGAGCCATTCATACTCATCCCTTCTCATTAGTTCGATTATAGGGGCAGTAAGTTTACAACACTCCCCAAGGAAGTGATGAGAAAAAGAAGTCGGGCTAAGGAAACTTTTTGCCGCAACAATTCCCGTAGACTCGGACCATCTTTGGCTAGATTCCATCTTGGTTTGGTTAGCATAACTGGCCTCGGGTAATGTTAAGTGTCCCAAGGATGGATGTGATACTTTGTATAGGAAAAGTTTGGACCATCACACCATCCAAACGGCATTAAAACCCATTTTCTCAAACCAAACTTGATCACGAAGGTCATATTCCATGCATTTCCCTCTCGGGTTCCCTTTAGAGGGTGTCATCTCCCCGGGTCCATCTTAAAGGAACACTTGGTTCCACTTGATTCCTTAAAAGGAAATTTCAGCCTCGGCAAATAGAGCTTGCTTTTCATGATGTTATCGATTGCTTGGATAGTGCCACATGTGTGCCAAGTCTTATCTTTTTTTGGCATCAACAAGGTGGGTGTCATGCATAGACTACAGATCTTTCAAGTATAGCCTTCGCATACCAATTCTTTTTCTTGGCCCTGCAACTCTTCAACCTCTTATGGGTGGCATCCATAGCTTTGTTGATTAGGTAATGAACTTCTTGAAAATAAATCAAGAATATGTTCAACACCTTTCATTGGTAGTGTATCTGATATAACGTCATTCAGAAGTTCCTTCACATTGGAAACTATAGCACTCCCCTTTTTTAAATTCTTTCTCTATCTTTTGTGCATCAAGTAAGGGGGTCTCAGAACTTTCCTTCGCTTCAGATTCCTCAAAGGACTTCCCACCATATTCATTTATCACCACTCGGGGGTTAGGACATTCTTGTGCAAAGTGTCCTAATCCTCAACACTGGAAACACCTTCTTCTCCTTTTGTCTATCCCCGTTGTGACCTCTACCTTCTTCTCCGTATCTCTTTCTACAACTCCTTGGTCATACAATGGATTAGTAAAAGAAGTATTACCTTCTTTTACCTTTTGATCTATTTTGTGACCGTATAAGGGGTTAGTAAAAAGGGTACTGTCCATTCTCTTAACATTGGTGAGTCTTACGTAAGGCTTTGGGGAACTTCTCCTTTGTGGTTTCTCAACCACGCCTCCGAAGGTGCAGCATGACATAACTTCAACCTTTTCTTGAAGACGAGTGAGGAGTCGGAAGTAAAGACTTTGTTCATATTCCCTTGGCAAAAATTTCCTCATCATATGCTTCTTTAATTTCTTCCAATAGTCAATCTTGGTCTTGCCACTTCTTTTTCGATTGGTTCTTAGATTTTTGTACCAATTGGAAGCAAATGATCATCATATTGCCGGTACTTGAAATATCCCTCAATGGTCTTTAACCATTCAAGGAACTCTTTTGGGTCCCTATCTTCATCAAAGGTTGGGAGATCACATTTTTTCTCAAGAAGGGCGCATGTTTCGCAAACATGTCACCAACAAGTTTCTGAAGTTTTTCTTTGTTTGTAAGTGACATTTTTGTGATGGCTATCGCATCAAGGCATGGGATGGGAGCGGCTTGATATGATATAAATTTGATGTAAGTAAGGAGGGGTTAGTGAGGGTAAGTGGGGCTGAGTTCGGCAGGGAACTAGTTGACGCGACAATGGGTGTGAAATAGGGGTTCTCGGGTTAGGTAATACTGCCGGGTAGGTGGTGTTTAGGACTATTTTGGGTATTTTGGTGAGGAGTCGGGCTTAGACACTTTGTGGATTCGTTGAGGGTTATTGTAGTGGTCGGGGTTCAGTGAGTATATGGTGGCAAGGCCACGAAATAGAACCTGAAATAGTGAGATTCTCGGTTTATCGGTTGCCTGGCAGTGGGGATATGAGGGTTGTATCGGGTATTTTACAAGGAATTGGGTCAATGTGTTTTATGAGACGGTTCTAGACAAGTTGAGGGTGATCTGGATGATTGGGTTTTGATGGTTGGATGGTGGTAAGGTGACGGAACAGAACTGAAATAGTAAGGTTCCGGTAAAGTGTGTTATGCGGACAATTTGTTGTTGTCAGGTTTGGACGGGCAGTTGGGGATGGTTTCAGGGGTTGGCATTTAGGGCGGATGTTTATAAGGTACTATGGGATGTAGTGTTGGAAAGAACAAAGTGGTTTGGACAAGGAATTCAAATAGGATGTAAAGTACAAACCCGAGGACACACCAAGTGTTGGATGGTCGATAAGGACATGGTCGATATGGCTTGGATAATGACAAGGGGTTTTTAATGCCCAAGTCGACACCAAGATGGGGTGACCAATTTAACAAGGTCTAGTCCGAGGTTTCTAAGTGCAACGAGGTTTCTAAGTGCAATGCTCGTGAACAATCCAAGTGAGGGTGGTCGGAAAATCTTATGATTGACCCTTGGTTTGGGTTTGGTTGGACCACACAGTTCCAACGTCTACCTACGCCGAGGGGGTTCCTTAAGCTTGGGTGTTGATTAGGTCACGTAGTCCTAACCAAGACTTACACCAAAGGGAAACCTTAGCTTAGGTTTAACTAGGTCACACAGTCCTAGCTTCAACTTACACTAAGGGGTTTGGCTCACACAAGAACCAAAGGTCCTCTCGAAAAACCGACTAAGAATAACAATCCTGGATTGAAAGACTTAGCAAAGATGAGTAAATACTCAAGTTTTATATTCAACAAACTCTAAAGTTTACAATGGCCTAAGGCCTCTATTTATAGTACAAAAGAGACTATTCTAGAAATCAAATGAAAAGACACAAACTAACACCTAGTGTGGACGCATTTGAATTAACTTGGTGACCAATGGAGTTCGGCCAACCCTTCATCTTCCCTAGGCCGAGATTGAGGTCTCCTATGTAACCATATTCATGAATTTGTTAGCTCATAAATTCTTCAAACAACCTCATCTTCTTGAAATGTGTTGGAAGCTTCTATTCTTGGTATTTGTTTTGATGATCATTTCGGCCACCGCTTGGTCTTCTCTTGGCCGAACTTGTTGCCTTTAATGTAGTAAAATATGTGGTTGATATGTCCTCTTGGAATCCATTTGTTCTAGATGGTTGTTGTGATTTCCATCTTGTTGGCCAAGTCATCATTTGTCCTTGCCATGGTGCACTCTCTGCCTAGTCACCTTTGTGACTTATTAAATGTGTCCTAATGTTAGTTATTACATAGCACACTATGTCCTAAGCTAGCAACTAAGCTAAGAATAAAAGACAAGCTAAAAGAATATACATGGTCTCGGCCAAGACCAAACAAGAAGGCCAAAAAAATACAAGGCTTCTTAAATCTTCACGTCACAACTCCAATGTCATTCCATTTTCCATGCCATGTTAGGCATCCAAGTATGGAATGACCTACCATTGTTGGCACTCTTGGTAAAGATCTTCTCAGCTTTGGTTGATAGTTTAAGTCTACGGGCTGATTTACATCATAGAGTTTATAGGAAGGGTCAAATAAGTAAATAAGAGTTAGTTAAAAACAATCGGAAGGATCGTTACACCTTTACCTCTTCATCCTTTGTATGGATATGCTCTCTAGGATAATTAACCAGCAGGTGTACGTCAAGCTCTGGGTCCCTCATTAGCATTAGTATAAATGACCTTAGGATCTCCCAGTTGTATAAATGACCTTAGAGAAGAGGAATATCCACATCCTCGGTCGGGATACCATCACCAGAACTAAGAAAGAAGGGGGTTCGGGATTGAAAAGGCTGAGGTGAAAAACGCTTCCATTAATGTTGGCCTCTCTTGGAGAGTGTACTCTAGTCCTAGTTCATTTTGGGCCAAAACCCTGATCTCCAAGAGCTTTAGTGCAACATTATTAGGACAATCCATTCCTCCATAATTTAGAGATGCATTCTTAATGGTTAGAAGGTTTGTGTTAAGCCATTAGATGGATAGTTTCCAAAGGCAATAAAGTTAACCTCCTCATGACGGATGGATTAGTGGCCAACCTCCCCTTTTTTAGACTTTGTATAGCCCTTGGCTTCCTGTGGATATGCACACCAAACTGAGTAGTTTGATCCACAATGGGAACTGGCTCCTCCATAAGATTTTCTTATCATCTCATTGACCACCTCAACTCCCCCCTCCCTTTCCAATCCAAAAAGCTTTCAGTGAATTTAGGAACTCAATATTCTCAACAAAATCAAGTACTTTTTGCGGCTACTTTATCATAAAAGACTCCCCACTAGAAGTACCTTAATGTTATTGGCCTGAATATCAATCCTGGATATCATTACTACAATGGCCCAACAAAAATATAATGAGCATATCTTCTTCTAGTGCCCTAATGACCAGATCTTTTGGACCAATCTTATCCAGAAATATCAAGGACGGACTATCTCTTTACACCTTACTAGCAATATCACCTCTGTCTGGCCTAGGTCTGGAAATTCATTAAACACAAAGATTTCAACTACACAATTGAGTGAATTTATATCCTTCCTTTCATCTTCTAAAACATTTGGCTCATCAGGAATGGAAATATCTTCGATAATAGGAAAGATTTCATTAGTGTTCAAAAACATTGTTGCTAAGGCTCATTTGGAATCCTTCCATATCATTATTAATGAAAAAATAGGGTTCAGCAAAATCAGTATCATTGTGAAATGAGAACCTTCTGACAAGTGATTCTTTAAGTTAAACACTGATGGATTAGCCCTTGGGAATCTTAAAAATTGTGGAATAGGAGGAGTAATCAAAAATAACTTAGGAGATAGGTTATGAGTGTGGGATACAATAATTGCAGGAAACGGGAAGTAAGTAAATATTACAAGTTGCTAGAAATGATAAACTAAAGATTACAACAAACTGGAATCAAGAACATTACAAACTCCTTGTGATTTGCTGAGTCGAGTGATGACACTCTGTCTTTAAGACAAGATTGCCCCATATATATCATTTTATGGTGTCGGGCAATAGTCTCCCAATATACAACAGTAACCTAACAAATGAGCAAAGAAAACTCAAGTGTTACTCTTGAAGAACTTTGAATATAGAAAACTTGCTAGAGAGGAAGAAAAAGATTTCAGAAAATTTCTAAGTGTGTTGAACAATTGAGCCAAAGGCCTCAATTTATAGTGTAAGGAAATGACCCCTCAACTAGCCAACTAATGGCCTTCAATAGCCATGTAATGGAACTTATTGAAAGGTTACATTCAGCCAAATAATGGCTGAATTCATGTGCCAAATAATGGAGATTCAATGCTCCAAAACCATCCCAAGAGTCAGAACTTTCCATCTTCCCGTCGCAGCATTCTACCTCTGAAGCACCGCGGCTCTCCGAATTAGCGCCTCGGCCCTTCACGGCTCCGCGGCGATTTCTGACTCATTTCATTTTATACTTCGTACATTTCTTCCTTCGTTTACCAACATGGAATACTTGTCATTTGGCCAATAATCATCCATCATTCTATATCTCAAATGTATTACTTGCGTACCAATATCTCTTTTACTAAAGCAATTTGCAATACTTGGCACTACGTGTGCATGTGTGTGGAAATGACATTTCTGACGTGCGGGGCCCCAATTATTCGAGTCATAAATAATGGGATAAACTTAATTCCATATTAGTAAATTTTCAAGAATCTCCTCTTGAAACAGATTTTGGCCCACTCACATGGTGCCTTTTCCAGCAATCTATCAGTGGACCGATGTTGCATCTAGATAGGTAAGCCTCGGTTCGGTCGGTCATGGATTTGCTTTGAAACTTCCATAGTTAAATACCATCGGACTTACTTACTGCATAGTGAATGTGATGTCTTGAACCGTCAGTATTTAGTGTAAGCCAAGTCAACGGTACCAACACAACAACTTCTCTTACTCTGTTCTTCATAATGTTTTGTCTATTGTGGCCGTAGACACTTCTTTGATTCTTAAGTGCGGTCATTTGAGGCGGACTGTCCTCGCACTTAAATAGGTGGTCTCCTACAAGGTATCCTGCTATACCCCACTTTACAAGTGTTAGGAACCATTAAAAATTTCCCCAAACCTAACCTCAACCCTTTGAGGATCATTAAAAGTTTTGGAAACTTAACTTTTACCTACACTGCAGATAGAACTTAACGTCTATCGCTGGAATGGCTTTGGGTTTATGTCCCTTACAGGGATCAAAATCTGAAGTGCTCTTACTTCCACCGAAGCGCTCAACTGAACCTTTACAGCTTAGTTTTCCCATTGAACCTAATTCCTGGGATCTCCAGTTAGTAAGGTTGGGTTACCACCGTATTGGTCCTTATAGCTTTGATTTTAAGCCCATTCCCTTATAAAAGCAGAATATCTGATCTTTAGGTAAGCCATTTGTCAACGGGTCTGCTATGTTATCCTTTAATTTTATGTAATCAATGGATATTATACCTGTGGTGATCAGCTGCCTAACGGTCTTATGTCTCCGTCGAATATAACGAGACTTGTCATTGTACATAGAACTCCGTGCCCTTCCTAGAGCCGACTGACTGCCATAATGGATCATTATAGAAGGTATGAGTTTGTCCCAACAAGGGACATCCTCTACGAAGTCGTGAAGCCACTCAGCTTCTTCTTCTGCTTTGTCTAAAGCGCTAAACTCTGATTCCATCATGGATCGGGCGATGCAAGTTTTCTTAGAGGATTTCCAAAACACAGCCCCACCACCAATTGTAAATATATACCCACTGGTGGACTTGGTGTTCTCTATATCAGATATCCAGTTTGCATCACTGTACCCCTCTAGTACAGTTGAATATCACGAATAATGCAACCTGTAAGTTAGCGTGTATTTCAAGTATCGTAGTACCCGGTTCAACGCCTTCCAATGATCATTACTTGGATTACGGGTAAACTTAGCCAACTTGTTGACTGCATAAGCAACATCAGGTAGGGTGCAGTTTGTTATGCACATCAAACTCCCAATCACCTGTGCATATTGCTCTTGGCATACGGGTGCACCATGATTTTTATTAAGCTTTTGATTTCTATCCAGTGGTGACTTCATAGGTGAACTGTCAAATATCTCGAACTTTCTCAATCCGTCCTCGATGTAGTGAGACTGAGATAAGACCAGTCCGTCAGACGTCTTAGAGATCTTTATCCCTAAGATGACATATGTGATACCCATATCCTTCATGTCGAAGCATTGTTTCAACATGTTCTTAGTCTCTAGGATCAAGCTAGGACTACTCCTTGTGATCAACATGTCATCTATGTATAGACATATCATGACGAACGAGTCAGAGTTACCTTTCGTGTAGACACATTTTTCACACTCATTAATGGAGAAATCCTTCGATAGTAGAGTACTAGCAAATTTTTTGTGCTATTGCTTCGGGGCTTATTTCAGCCCGTACAGAGATTTGACAAGTCGATAGACTTTCTTCTCTTGCCCTGGAACCACATACCCCTCGGGTTATTCCATATAAATTTCTTCTTCTAAATCACCATTTAGGAAGGTTGTCTTGACATCTATTTGATGTATCTCAAGGTCACGCAACGCTGCGATCGCAATGAATACTCGTATGGACGTCATCTTAGACACCGAGGAGTACGTGTCAAAATACTCAAGGCCTTCATTCTGTCGATAGCCCTTGACTACCAACCTGGCCTTATACTTATCTATAGACCCATCTGCTTTATACTTCCATTTGAGTATCCATTTACAACCCAACAGTTTATTTCCAGGAGGAAGATCAACCAACTCCCACATATGGTTATGCAGGATGGAGTTTATTTCACTCTCAATAGCTTCTTTTTAGAGCGGTGCCTCTGGAGTTGACAATGCTTCAGCAATTGTCCTTGGTTCGTCAACAACCATATAAGCTACAAAGTCAAGACCGAAGGATATATCCTTCATGGCCCTTTTACTTCGCCTTGGTTCCATCTCTGGAGTCTCCAAGTTCTGAGAATCTGGAACACTAGATTTCGGATATTCAGCCACTTTGAAGTCTACTAGATTTGAACCATCTACATCCGCGCAGTCAACGACTCCCGGTTCCTGAGATCTTTGTTCATAACTTCGTATGCGAGAGGTTATGTCTTTTTCCTTTCTAGGAAAAGTATCCTCAAATAATTGAGCATTCCTTGATTCCATGATTGTACCCCCAGTAGATATCTGGAATAACTGACTTATGCACTAAGAAGCGATAAGCACTACTATTACTTGCATATCCGATGAAAATGCAATCTACAGTCTTAGGCCCAATCTTAACCCTCTTTGGCTTGGGCACTTCGACCTTTGCCAAATAACCCTACACCTTTAAATATTTATAGGTGGGTTTCTTTCCCTTCCATGATTCATATGGAGTTTTGTCCTTACCCTTATGTGGGACTCTATTAAGAATCATATTAGTGGTAAGAACGGCTTCTCCCCACATGTTTTGGGGAAGACCAGAATTGATGAGCAAGGCATTCATCATTTTCTTCAATGTGCGGCTCTTGCGTTCAGCAACACCGTTCGACTGAGGTGAGTATAGAGTCGTCGTTTGATGAACAATGCCCGATTTGGCACAATATTCCTCAAATGGCGCTACGTATTCTTCCTTTCTATCATTACGAATGGATTTAATCTGCATGCTTAGTTGGTTTTCAACTTCTGCTTTGTAACGTCGGAACGCTTCAAAGGCTTCATCTTTACTTCTCAATAAGTAAAGGTAACAATACCTTGTGCTATCATCAATGAATGTCACAAAGTATTTGTTCCCCCCCTAGTTTGTGCAAACTTCAAATCACATATATCTGTGTGAATAAGTTCTAGAGGAGCAGTATTCCTTTCGACGGATCGAAAAGGAATCTTTGTGAGTTTTGCCTCTACGCACACCTCACACTTATGTTGAGGGTTTACGTCGATAGACGGCAACAACTCCAACTTAACCAACCTTTGGATGGACTTATAGTTAACATGTCCTAATCTACGATGCCATAAATTAGAGGACTCAAGCAAGTAAGAAGAATCTTCAATATTATTTCTTGCACGTATTACAGACATGTCGTTAACTTTGAAGAGGCCTTCACAGACGAAGCCTCTTCCCACAAAAGTTCAATTCTTGGTGATTACAAATTTATTGGACTCAAATACTAGCCTAAAACCAGCATTAACCAATAAATGACCTGAAATTAAATTTTTCCTAATCTCAGGGACATGCATTACCTCCTTCAGAGTGAGCTTCTTTCCAGAAGTCATCTTCAGGACTACCTTTCCTACCCCCAGCACGTCAGAGGAAGCGTTGTTACTCATGAACAGCTTCTTGTTTGTAACTGGTGTATATGTGGAGAAGGCATCTCTATTAGAACAGATGTGTCTGGTGGCACCCGTGTCCATCTACCATTGCATGGGATTCTCAACAAGGTTTGCTTTAAGCACCACCGCCGAGAACTCTTCAATCATGTCATCAAGAAGCGTGTCTTTGACGACTTTAGCCTGTGCCTTGCCTTTGGCCTTGGCCTTCTCTTGTTGCTCAGTCTTGATCTTGCTGCAGTCCTTGATCATGTGACCAGGTTTCCCATAGTGGTGACAGTTCCCCTTGGACTTCTCCGCCGCCTGGGTCTTGCCGTCTTTCTGGAACTTGCACTTCTTGCTTGGGTTCCCTTTGGCCTCAGCCAGATTTGCCTTTGCCTTTGCCTCAGCGGGTTATTTTCCCCTAGGCAAGGCCTTCTTATTATCTTCCTGAATCTGGAGTTTGATAATAAGTTTCTTAAAGGTCATTTTCTTTGTCTTGAGTTTTAAGTAACTCATGAACTCATTCCACTAGGGAGGTAACTTCTCAATAAGTGATGCAACCAAAAACTGCTCATTTGGTTTCATACCTTCCAAATCCAGGTGATGTTGATCATTTGGAATTCAAGGACTTGGGACATCACAGTTTTGCTATCCACCATTTGAAATTTCAGGAATTTCCCAATGATGAATTTCTTCATACCAACATCTTGTGCGTTGTACTTCTTCTGCAGCTTTTCCCATAACTCTTTGGCGGTGCCTATGACACAATACACCGTGTAGAGTGGGTCTGACAGACAGTTCAGAATATAGTTCTTACACATGAAGTCACTATGACTCGAAGCATCAAGAACCATCTTCATGCCATTGACGACATGGATACCTTGGCCCCCTCCAGCCGTTTCATTAGGCTGAAGGTCCACTTCATCTCCAGCTTGTGGAGGATCTTCTGTTAGGAAATGAGTCATTCCCATAACAGTCAGATAAAACAACATCTTCTGCTGTCATATCTTGAAGTTGGAGCCCATAAAATTCTCTGGGCGTTCATTGTGGAAACCGGAGGGTGGAGGAACAATAATGTTTCCTTGAGCAACTGGAAAGGCATTGGGTGTGCCTTGAGCAGTGGGGAAGACAGGGGGGTTGCCTTTAGTAGCAGTAGCAGCAGAATCAGAAGCGAGTTGTTCTTTTCCAGTCATCTTTCTAAGCACTTACAACAATCTTGTCTTAAAATTGTGGGATACAATAATTGCAGGAAACAGGAAGTAAGTAAATATTACAAGTTGCTAGAAAGGATAAACTAAAGATTACAACAAACTGGAATCAAGAACGTTACAAACTCCTTGTGATTTGCTGAGTCGAGTGATGACACTCTGTCTTTAAGATAAGATTGCTCCGTATATATCATTTTACGGTGTCGGGCAATAGTCTCCCAAGATACAACAACAACTTAACAAATGAGCAAAAGAAACTCAAGTGTTACTCTTGAAGAACTTTGAATATAGAAAACTTGCTAGAGAGGAATAAGAAGATTTCAGAAAATTTCTAAGTGTGTTGAACAATTGAGCCAAATGCCTCAATTTATAGTGTAAGGAAATGACCCCTCAACTAGCCAACTAATGGGCTTCAATAGTCATGTAATGACACTTATTGAGGGGTTACATTCAGCCAAATAATGGCTGAATTCATGTGCCAAATAATGGAGATTCAATGCTCCAAAACCATCATAAGAGTCAGAACTTTCCATCTTTCCGTCGCAGCATTCTGCCTCCGAAGCGCCGCGGCTCTGCGAATTAGCGCCGCGGTGCCTCGGCTCCAGTAGCCCAAGCCACCAATTAGAGTCGCTGCGCTGCCATGGTGGCACCGCGGCCCTTCACGGCTCCGTGACAATTTCCGACTCGTTTCATTTTACACTTCTTCCTTCGTTTACCAACGTGAAATACTTGTCATTTGGCCAATAACCATCCATCATTCTATGTCTCAAACGTATTACTTACGTACCAATATCTCATTCACTAATGAAATTTGCGATACTTGGCACTACATGTGCACGTGTGTGAAAACGACGTTTCCGACGTGCGGGGCCCCAATTATTCGAGTCATAAATTATGAGATAAACTTAATTCCAAATTAGTAAATTTCCAACAATGAGTTCCATTAAAAAGCTATCCTTACACCACTAACAATCATGTGGACTTATGGAAGAATTAGCTATAGGTTGGGAGCACAAGTTGATGCCCCTTTAAGTTGCTACTGACTCTACATAGGTTATAGACGTGCTTAAAGAAGGACATAATATTTATAACCCAATTATTGAAGAATGCAGGTCATTAATCAGGAAGTTGGGGAATCCAGCAATCAAGCACTCCTACTACGAGCAGAATCATCAAGTAGCTGATTTGTTAGCTATGGAAAGAGCAAAATTCACTTCAGTGTATGCTACTAAAGCGGTTTGGACAAATATTTTTGGGAACTTCCTTTGATGTGCATACTTTGGCTTGTAATATAAATAACTCTCCGGCAACTTTTGCTATTGATGAGCAGTTGCAGGGAACTATCCCTAACTCTATGTAATTATATATATATATATATATATATATATATATATATATATAGCGTTCTCCTTATTTATAAATAGTAATTTATTTTTACCAGAATAGAGAATTAATTGATTGTACTAATTATATTTCATAGTTAGTTTCCTTATTTATAGGGAAAATGGCATATCCAAAGTGTTCCTAATTTACTCATTACCATATATATGTGTGTGTACATTAAGGAATAATTTATGCTTTCACTAGTATTTATGAAATTCCCCCTATGATTATTACTAAGAGTATTGTTATTATCATTTGTAATATTTTTTTTAAAAGAAGTTCGGAGAGTTACAAAATATTTAGCCTAAGCTTATAAACTGGTTAGACTAGGTTATAAATATTTTTTGACCTATCTACACCTAAGTACCAAAATCAAAAGTATGTATAAGTCAAAATCATCAAAAACCATAAGTTTGTTACCCCAACTTATAATTTTACACCTTAAAATACTTTTAGATTGACCAAATCTTTGATGATTATATCCATACTATCTTTTGTAATATCGGAAATTCTCTTCCTAAAACACAACTTTAATTTTTTCTCTAGTATATATTTATCACCCGTCCTTTTTATGCAATTATATATTTTGTAAATAATTTTAAGATTATTTAACACATTTTTACCAAATACACTAATTACTTATTAAAACCTTCAATATTGTTATTCAAATACACAAATATTTATCTATAAAATTAATTTTAACACCTAAAAATGTTTTTCAACACATAACACTTAAAGCACTCTTATAGCTTGTTTTGTCAAGCTCATAAAATCATCTTATTTGTCAAGCTTGTAAAATGAGCTTATTTTGTAAAGTATTTTTGGTAAGAAGCAGTTTATGTTTGATCAATTAATTTAAAAAGTATTTTTAAGCAGCAATTAATATTTGGCCAAATATTAACTTCTAAATATATTTTTAAAAAACTATTTATTTAGCTTCTGAAAAATAACTCATGCTACTCCCAAAAGTAATTATTTTTTCTCAAATATCTCAATTTTTAAAAATACACACTTTTGTAGAGAAATTTACTATCGGCTACCCAGAGAACATTTAAACTGGATAAAATATATACTCCATTTTTCTCTTTATACTGAAGCGTCCTCACAATCTTATCCACAAAGAAAGAAAAGAACACATCGTTATCCTATTCCCGTGAAATGGCGGCATCTTCTTCTCCTATGCTTTTGCACTCCTGGAACTCCTCTTTTCACAGTGAATTTCCGGCCCATTCCGTTAGATTACCCGCTAAGCTCCACCCCAATAAATTGACTGTGAAAGCCTCATCCGAAATAGTATTGGTGGATAAAAGTGAAGCTGAAAACCTTAATCGCCTCAAAACTAATTACCTCCAAAAGATTGTCCCCTTGTTGAAGGAAGAATTCAACTACATCAATATTCACCAGGTACACTTCTTTCTACAAATTTGCACTGTTTACTTTTTTTCTGCATAGTTGAAATACTGACAAATAGTTTGTTCGGCACTATTATCATTTTTTTCAACGAAAATTAGGAGCACTGACCTATTGCTTCAAAATCTTTAGTATTATTTTGATATGGCATGTGGAATAATTGTGTTTTAGGTTCCGAAGGTGGAAAAGATTGTGGTAAACTGTGGTATTGGAGATGCTGCACAAAATTCCAAGGGTTTGGATGCGGCAATGAATGATTTGGCACTAATTACAGGGCAAAGGCCCGTGAAAACGAGGGCTAAGAATGCAATTGCTACTTTCAAAATTAGAGAAGGTCAACCGCTTGGAATTGCTGTTACACTTCGAGGAAATGTATGTTCCCTTTGTATTCTAATTTTTAGCAGTGAAGTATTTTTCTTTTTAGAAATTCCTTATCTTACCTAAAAAAAATTACTTGCAGTTCCATTGCTATTATGTGATTTGTATTTAGATAGTTTTAGTGGATGAACTTCCTTAGTGTAATTATTTTATCGAAACATGGTAATAGGGAATTTAGGAGCAAGACTAAAACTGATAAACAAAAAGCAAGAAATGAGTAGTGAACTTTTTTGATCTCTATATCAATTCTATCCTAAAATATGATATGTCCCAGAGTAGGCCTAAGCTCATTGTCAATCAAGTTCCAGCCTAAACCTGGTTATAATGTGCTAACAATAGTGTATAACGTGGAAATGTCCCGGAAGAAAAGCTAATGAAAATAGATGTTCTCTGCAAACTTTTTCGTCCTCTTCCCACTATCAGACCTTTTGAACTCCATCTCCATGCTTTCTTCCTTTCTTGTTCTTTCTTCCTCAATGTTAAGTAAATAGACACAACTCATGAGGTGAGGATTGCCTAAAACTATACAAGGAGACAACAACTTATTTGCTCAATCAATGTGGGACTCTAACACCCCCTCCTTTTGCACGTTCAAGGCTGGACATCTAGCACAACAACAACAACAACATACCCAGTGCAATCCTACAACGTGAGGTCTAGGGAGGGTAGAATGTACACAGACCTTACCTCTACTTTGGTAGGTAGAGCGGCTGTTTTCGAGAGACCCTCGGCTCAGGACAAGCAAAGCAAAAAACAGTCAGACCCTGTCAAAAATTTAAAGCAGTAAGAAAATGCTGATAGCAAATACGAATACGCCATGATATCACATCTTGAAAGAGAAGCAGTAACTAACGCAGATAAATGAGATAAATCAAGTACATTAAAGAACGCATAGCAGAAGAAATAAAATTAGAGAAGACTATAAAGCAATACTACGTTTATTCGTATGATATGCTAAGCATGCCTACAGTAATACCACCACAACAACTAGTTTGGAAGTGTAAGTAGGACTACGTTAGACTACCTACTACCCTTCTACCCTAATCTATGTCCTCTACAACCCCCTATCTAAGGTCATGTCCCCCGTAAGTTGTGCCTGCTCCATATCCCGTCTAATCACCTCACCCCGATATTTCTTCGGCCTACCTCTACCCCTCCTGAACCCGTCCATAGCCAACCTTTCACACCTCCGCACTAAGTCATTTGTGTCTCGCCTCCGCACATGTCAAAACCATCTCAATCTCGCTTCTCGCATCTTGTCTTCCACCAAGGCCGCTCCCACTCGTCCCCGGATATCATCATTTCTAATCATGTCCCTCCCCGTATGCCCACACATCTATCTGAGCATCTTCATCTCCGACACTCTCATTCTTTGGGTGTGCGACGTCTTGGCTGGCCAGCACTCCACCCCATACAACATAGTCGATCTAACCACCACCCTATAAAACTTGCCTTTTAGTTTTGGTGGCACCTTTTTGTCACACAAGACTCCAGATGCAAGCTTCCATTTAATCCACCCTGCCCCAATATGATGTGTTACTTCGTCATCAATCTCTTCATTCCCTTGGATGATAGACCCAAGGTACTTGAAGCTTCCTTTCTTTGTAATGACCTGAGCCTTAAGCCTCACCTCCACTCCTGTCTCACGGTCGCTCCCGTCGCTGAACTTGCACTCCAAATATTCTATCTTGGTCCTACTCAGCCTGAACCTTTTAGATTTCAGAGTCTGTCTCCAAACCTCCAGCTTAGCGTTCACCCCATTGCGAGTCTCATCAATCAGGACTATGTCGTCTGCGAGCTGGACATCTAGCACGTGAACAACATAACATAGGGTCCAACATTTGTAAATCTGCATTCTTTTCACCCCAAAGCAAATTTCTTTCAAGATGTTAAATGTGCTCCAATGCTGAATTGAAAATTGATGAAACATTTGTTGTGTTAAAGCTTTTGCATCTGCATTCTTTTCTCGATATGCATGTAGCGGCGGGCCTATTAAATTGGATTTGTTCAATTGTGTTTTCTGAAGCATGAAAGTTGACTCCTTTTGAAGAATTTTATCGATGAACAACTTTGCTGCGGGAAATATATCAAAAGAAATTGACAACTTACTAGTTCTATCTCTTCATTTTATCCTTCTTCGCCTATCATCCTCCTCCTTGTTTACCAACCCTCATCCTCGCCACCCACTTCCATACCACACTTGCAGATGGACATGATGCAGCAGGCCATTAATATCAAGTTAAACAAGTAAGGTTCTTTTAATAGGAACGACTGTTTAAATATTGTTATATTAGAAGGCTTTGTTGCAGAGCCATAGATGGAGGAGTAAGTGGAATAAAATGAGGGGAAAGTTTAATGGAAGAGGGTCTTGCTATATAACCTGTTGTTAGCTAAGCAGAGGTTCATAGAAGAAGGGAAATGGTTGGCAAAAGAAGCAGAGAAGTAATAACAGAAATTAGGTATCAAATCTCTTATCAAAAGCCGCCGAAACCTATATGGTTACATGATACATATGGGAAATAGCTTGGGGATATAGCAACAAACTGACTAGTCGAGACTTGGAGACTAGCTAAATTGACCTGGAAATCAAGCTACTTTTGCTGCCAGTCAAACACGGTGGCCAAGTTTTGGGTGTCTATCAAAATTGCTTGATGTCCAAGTTTCTATTTCGTGAGCTGCTAAGTACAACAAAATGCCACTATACTACAAACCCGATCCATAAAAGAGCTTAAAACCAAAAATAATAAAATCAATGATCACTAAAAAGAAGGTAATGAAACTACTTGCGAAATAAAATAATCTTAAGAAAGTTTTCTATTGCACTTGTCAACTCTTGTTGGAGTATGATTTACATCAGGTCAAATGGCAAGTATGGGAAGAGAGGGTGCTAAGGTTATGACAGATCTCATATAAGCGTTTTTTTTTCGGGTGTGGGGGATGGGGTTTGTCTAAAAAGGCCTACAAAACCTTAAAATCTATGCAGACCAAGGGACAAATATAGATCAATGGAATAAAAAAATCTATATAAGTGACACCCAATAGTTGTGATTAAGTTTTAATCACGTTAGTACGTTTTCTGTAGTTCCATTTTTTTCAACAAGTCTTTTACTTATGCCAGAGATTCTTATATGCCAACTTTTATTACTTTTTTATTTTTACTCTTAACTTTTTCTACAATATAATGAACTGCGATGAACTGAAATTGAGTGATATGTATAGTGAGGATTCATATTGTTGACCCCAACTTGTATGGGATTGAGGCATAATTGTAATTCTTTTTGTTTATGTTTTTTTGGGGGGTAAGGGTAGTGATGGAATCTGTGATCGCAAAGGGATGTTGGCAATAGTGGCAATAGAGATTGATAAGTGTTGGAAGTGGGTTGGGTTGATGGCTTCTCCCTTTTCTTATCGTACTGCTCCTTTGAACATGTCAATGACAGATATGACCAGTGATCTAGACTGCAGTAGGCTCGAGGACTAGTTTAAGATATATCATATTTGTGTAAGATGATATTAGGACAAACCTAATATCACACACCTAGTTAAAATTTTAAGCTTCAAGGCAGTGACAACAACATGCCCAGTAAAATCCCACAACGTGGAGTCTAAGGAGGGTAAAGTGTACGCAGACCTTACTTCTACCTTGGTAGGTAGAGCGGTTGTTTCCGAGAGACCGTCGGCTCAAGACAAAGCATAAGCACACACAAAGCAAAAGCAAAAACAAAGCAAGAGCAAGCCCGAGCAACGGTCAGACCTGGTCAAAAAAATTTAAAGCAATATGAAAATGCTGGTATCAAAGCGAATAAGTCATGATAGTGCATTCTGAAAAAGTGAGCAGTAACTAGCGCGAGTAAATAATCTAAACAAAGTACACTAAAGAACACATAGCAGCAGAAATCAAATTACGGGGGACTATAAAGCAATACTGTGTCTATTAGTATGATAGGCTAAGCGGACCTACAACAATAACACTACAACTACCAGTTTGCAAGCGTAGGTGGGACTACGCTCGACCATCTACTACCCTTCTACCCTAATCCATGTCCACCACAACCCTCTATCTAAGGTCATGTCCTCAGTAAGTTGCACATGCGTCATATCCCGTCTAATCACCTCTGCCCCAATACTTCTTCGACCTACCTCTACCCCTCCTGAATCCGTCCATAGTCAACCTCTCACACCTCCGCACTGGGGCATTTGTGTCTCATCTCTGCACATGCTCAAACCATCTCAACTCGTTTTTCACATCTTATCCTCCACCGAGGCCACTCTCACTCTGTCCCAGATATCATCATTTCTAATTATATCCCTCCTTGTATGCCCACACATCCATCTCAACATTCTCATTTCCGCAACTTTCATCTTTTAGATGTGCGAAGTCTTGATTGGCTAACACTCCGCTCCATACAACATAATCGGTCTAACCACCACCCTATAGAACTTGCATTTAAATTTTGGTGGCACCTTTTTGTCGCATAAGACTCCAGATACGAGCCTCTATTTCATCCATCCTGCGCCAATACAATGTGTGATATCATCATCAATATCTCCATCCCCTTGGATAATAGACCCAAGGTACTTGAAGCTTCCTTTCTTTGGAATGACCTGAGTACCAAGTCTCATCTCCACGCCTGTCTCAAGGTTGCTCCCGTTACTGAACTTGCACTCCAAGTATTCTGTCTTAGTCCTAGTCCTACTCATCCTGACCTCTTTAGACTCCAGAATCTTGTCTCCAAACTGGAGCTTAGCGTTCATTCCGCTACGAGTCTCATCAATCAGGACTATATCGTCTGCGAATAACATACACCATAACACCTCCTCTTGAATTTGTTGCGTTAGTTCATCCATCATCAAGGAAAATAAGAATGGGCTAAGAGTTATCCCTGGTGTAGCCCCATCATCATTGGGAAGTGCTCCGAGTTTCCTCCTACTGTCCGTACCCTGGTCTTGGTTCCATCATACATATCCTTGATCACCCTAGTGTGTACACCTCTAACCTCGAAACATCTCTATAGAACCTCCGTAGGGACTTTGTCGTATGCCTTCTCGAGGTCGATGAAAACCATCTGTAAGTCTTTTTCCTCTCCCTGTACTGCTCCACCAACCTCCTAATAAGATGAATAGCTTCTGTGGTTGAACGCCCCGGCATGAATTCAAACTTGTTCTTGAAAATAGACACGCCTCTTCTCACCCTAAATGAAATTTAATGAGAATTTACTCGAGTTACCCACTGATAAAGAGAAGCTTAGAAGCACTTCATATAGGTTTGATTTAGGATAAGACTGATGTAGTTATTGAAGAGTAATTATGTCCCGATAGAGATTTGACGGTATTTTATTTGAGAAATAATTGTTCTTATTTCCTAATATGACAAAGAAAGGGCAACCCGATGCACTGAGCTCCCGCTATGCGCGGGGTCCAGAGAAGGGATGGATCACAAGGGTCTCTTGTATGCAGTCTTACCCTGCATTTCTGTAAGAGGTTGTTTCTACGGCTCGAACCTTTGACCTCATGGTCTCATAAAAAATACTTGAAAAAGTTTTAGATAAAGGTTTATGTATTTTCAAATTTGAAAATAATGTAAAATACTTGTTGCCAACATACAAATTTGGATCTTATGAAAATTTGTTTTTTGGATCGAATGTTCAAGGACCAGTAAATAGGACAATTTATCCCTCTTCCATTTAGAAGTATTAAAAAATAATGCTGACAGTTAAAAGTTTACCAAATATTCCTGGAATGCTTTATTCACAAATTTGGACGGAATGTTCCTATAGTATTTGTTCAAGAATCAGGAGTTGGAGGTTTTTAGTGATTGAAAATGTATGTACAATAGCACATCGAACGTAAAGGACAACATGTAGTTAAAGATGGGAAAAATCTCACTAAGCACCGCTGAATTGGTAAGAAGTTGACCAAGTATTGCTGAATCCGTTGTAATTGAATCACTGTATCTGGTAACAAAAATAAATCAATGAATCCGGAAAATGTGAAAACAAAGAACATCAGTATATCAATGATTAATAATTACAGAAATTGAACACAACTAAGATTGAAAATGGAACGATATTGTCTCCTCGTAGCTGCTATGGAATCTGTAGCCTCAATAATCAATCAAACATAGTGTATTCATGTGTTATTAGTGTATGAAGGGTGAATTGTGCAGATTTATGAAGGGTGACGATGGAAGAAGGAAGAAGAAAGGGAGTGGGTAGGGAAGTACAATTTGGAGATTATAGTAAAATAATAAGGTAAAATAGTTGGTCAAATCCAACTATCTTTAACCCAAAAAGCCAAAAGTTGGGGTGGACCAACTTGTGGCTTTTGGCTTGTTTTGAGGAGTTTGGCTTAAAAGTACTTTTTAAGTTTGCCAACACCAAAATAAGCCAAAAAGTGCTTTTAAGCTGGTTTGATCAGTTTTTAAGCTGATCCAAACACCCTCATATATAGTATTGTGCTACCCTAGGTGCTTTTCTAATGTAATGAAAGAACTTACGTGTGATCGTGCATCCTGCCTTAAATGCTTATGGAACATATATGTTGAAGTACTTCCTTCACAATTCTCAGTCACTGTCATAGTTTGATACAGTAAAAGTATTCTTAGTTTTTTGGAATTTTGCACAAATGGAAGAGTTCAAGGATATGACTCATCTGTTAATGTCAACCTCATTTGGAAGTGTTTCGTACATATAGAGCCGCTGGCATTCAATATGCTAGCTATTAATCCTGGTCAGAATTTTCTTGAAAGAACCTTGTGGTGCAAGTCATTTGGGTGGCGTTTGAGGTACTTTTTTTTAATTCCAAAAGAAAATTGCAAAAAAATGTGTGTTTAGTAAAAGTTTTGCAAAAGGTGGTCACTCATTTTTTGTTAGTCTCGAGATCTCAAAAAGTTATTGCAAGAAAATTTTCCAATTAAAAAGTTTTCCTTGCAAAAATGAGGGAGGATGTCAACGAAAAGCTTGAACTATTGTGAAGCACTATAGAGAGTAAAGTGTTTTAGGCCGAGTAAAAGTAAGACTGAACTTGCGATGCAAGTGAGGTCAACATAAGAAAAGTTAATAGAATAATAAGGGTAATAAGGTAAAATGCTTTAGTTCATGTTAATTACCTTAAGTCCTATACTTTTCTAGGAGTTGTTTTACCTTTTGGAGATTTATACGTCAGTAGCAAATATAATACAGAACTTTTAATACTTTCATTTTTATTGTATTATTATCTTAATTTTATATAAATTTGGCTTGAGATGAGCATAGATATAATAACATGGTCAGTGAGGATTCATATAGTCAACCCCAACTTGTTTCGGACAGGTGTTGTTGCAAATCTTTTTTTTTTTTTGTTCTTTTGCAAAAACTCCAAAGCCTCACCCAAATCCACCATCTTGATATCTTGATGTAACAACAACAACAACATACCCAGTATAATCCCACAAGTGGGATCTGGGAGGGTAGTACGCAGACCTTACACCTACCTTGGAAGGTAGAGAGATTGTTTCCGATATCTTGATCTAGAACAAACTTATTTGGTTGAAGGGACTTAGCGAAACTTGAATTACTAAGATCATAGCCGAAGAGAAAGTGAGATGATTTGGACTTGGACAATCCATTGCTCCGCTCCTAGCTCTACCATTATATGTTATTTGCTTTATATGCTAAGAACTCACGTCTGCCTCTTCATGTTAGGTGATGTATTCATTTCTTGACCGGCTAATTAATCTGGGGCTTCCTCGAACGAGGGACTTCCAAGGCGTAAATCCCAATAGCTTTGATGGTCATGGAAATTATAGCATTGGCTTTCGTGAACAGAGTGTCTTCCCAGAGCTAAGTTATGATGCTCTTGGTAAGCCAAGAGGAATGGATGTTTGCATAACAACAACAGCAGAGACAGATAAAGAGGCACACAGATTGTTGGCCCTCATGGGTATGCCATTTAGAGAAGGTGCTGTTGGACAGGCAAATGTTATGCGAAAGAAAAAGCTTAGAGCTCACCATTTTGACTCAAAGGCGAAGCAAAGGTCTAGGAGATGAGGTTGATCCATTCTCCAAGGATAATGAGTTGATTCGTTGAGAGTGGCTAGCTTAACTCTGAGGAAGAGACCGAAGAAATGCGCTTGCCGCCGGTAGTGTCCTCCTTTCTTTCTAAACTAGCAGAACTGTGGGTTTGCTGTTCCATAATTTTTCGGTTGTTTATGGCACGTACAACTCGAATGGAAAATCTGTAATTGCCCATTTACTATCTCGTTATCTTGAAGATACATTATTTATGTTTTCCTCTGCACATTGCCACATTGTTTTTGTGATTTCAATCCTGCAATACACTGGTAGTCTCCAATCTCATTTCGTCGTGTAATTTCTATTTTCTTGTCAATGTTGAAAGAGTTAGTATTTTAGAAAACTCCGAAACCTTTTGTAAGTTTATTACTTGGATTATGGGGTGTTTACTTTACCCCCTTAAACTAGAACATTTCATATTTAAAGTCACATGTAGTGCCCCAGTTGCATGGAGAGTGACTTCAGTTCTCTTTGCAGTGTGGAAGTTAGAAAGTGGGCCAAGAAAAACATCCATATACACCCTCTGCCTCAATTTAAATATCTTACTTTTTTATTTGGTCTGTTTCAAAAATGTCTTTTTCTATATTTAGTAAGTTGAGAATTCGAATATCCTACATGGCAAGTCTAAAATCACAACATTCAAATGGCATGTACATTACACACATCTTTAAATTAGGACCACAAAATTTAAGTCTCTTTTTATTTCTTAAACTGTCTTGTTATACTATGACACTAAATTGAGACGGAGGGGGTAATATTTAACATTCATTTTTAAAAAATTAATTGTTGTTATTACTTATATATATATATATATATATATATATATATATATATATATATATATATTGTTATTCGATTTTTTTTTCTGGTTCAAATCTCTACATCTTTTGTTAATAACGGTAAACTAGTTGAAAGTTGAAACCCATAATCTTAAATTAACAGAGTAGTAACATTAAAAACAAAATAATCAAAAAAGTAATAAATCTAGTTGGAAATTGCGACTGAGTTTTTATAACAATAAACTCAGTTAAAAAAAAATAACTCTAAAAATACTAAAAAATTAACAGAAAAAAACTAAAAATTGAGTAATACAGTATAGTTCAACTTTTTTCTTATTTGTTCTTTTTTATTTCTCTTTCTTTTTCAAAATCCAACAACGTTTTATTGATGGTAGTAAATTCAGTTGAAATCCCATATGCCTAAAATAATAGTAAAACGAAAAAAATATCAATAACAGTAAACCTAATTGCAAATTTTTACTTAATACGGGTAATCCAATTGAACAAAAATGAATATCCAAATGAACTTAAAATAGATATTGTGTGTTATGTCTTTTTAATCAAGCCTGCCATTATTTATGAAAGTTAGTTGTAATTAGTAATTGGGTTTATTGTTTGTTTACTTAATTTACTTTTGGTGTTTAGTTTACGGGTTCAACTAGTTTATTGTTTGCAAAAGATGTAGAGCTCTTTTTCGGTAAACAATCAATTCCATTAACCAAAATTGTAACGTTACAAAGCAAGTAAATGTTGACCATCTACAACCTTACAATTACATCACAATAGACTTTACACATTACAACAAAGAGAAATAGACATTACAGCTAAAAATCAAGTAAAAGGACTTAAGAAAATGAATTCAAAGTTTGAAGATCCTTTTTCCAGCTATGTATGTTCATGCCTCTAATGTATATGGAGATCATTATCTCCATGCAAATACTGTCATCCTTGAATATACCTCTTTGAAATCTAAGCATGTTCCTTTCCCTCCATATCACATATTGGTGCATGACAAAGACACAGGTAATACTATACCAATGTCCAGATTTCCTTTTAGGCCAAGAATTGATCTATTGGAATTTAGTATGTCAGTCACAAATAGGCCATAACCAAATTAACATTCTACTCCATATGTCCTTCACAATGACAATCAAAGTATGGTACTCAAAGGACAAGTTGTCTGAAGCAAAAGAAGAAATGGAAAGTGTGAAAGTATGTATGTTCTAGAGACAATCATTATTAGAGACAGATGTACTTGAACACATTCGTATTATTAATAAGATTAATATTTATGACATTTGCAATTATTGAATTATTATTTGATTATTTTTAATTATTCATTAATATGCATTCCTTGAGCTTACATTGTCATTAATAGAGTGAGATATTGATGATAGAGCGTAACTCTAAAAATAGCCTCGACTAATGATCATCGAGAATGGGATATCGATGATATGTTATAAGTCGACATGTGGTCTGCGTCACATTCTTAGAGAATATAGTATGTCTCACATGCTACTAGTAATGGTCACTAGTGATGGACACATGGATACTTTTGAAAAGTATTGGTATACCCTGCTGATAAACTCTTTGTTATACATGTCTAAAGTGTTATCAGCGTGTGAGAGATGAAAGTCCTTTGACTTGAGGTCAATACATACCTTGTTTATAGAGTAATATATTTTGACCTTGTCATAAGCTTAAACTCCTTATACGATAAGATACGACTTGTGTTGAGTGCATTATGATGTAAATTAAGGTGGTAGTTGAGCCAAGAATAGGATTCATTCCTCGATTGGATATTCGAAAGAGCACTCAACTTCTCAGTGATATTAGGTCGACCAAGTCATTGGCCAATGCAAGAGACATATTTAGAATATGATCTAGTTGTCGACTGATATAGATGAGATATAGTGATCAAGCCATTTGGATAGACACATGGCAAATCCTAAGCTTGATCGAGTGTGTTGCGATTGAAAGGAATTTATCATCTCACATAAAGGTTATGTTTGCTGGATTCATGTAAACGTACTTCATATATTGAGTTAGGTAAATGCAGTATAGTCTAGGAGTTCTGTATGGACCTTAATTGGATTAGTGTCGATATATGAAGGCATATAGGGTCACACTATGTCGATTGTCTCTTTGATCTAAGGGTGTATTGAGAAAGTATTAAATATTCGATTTGGGATAGAGATATTTAAATTGATAATAACTATGGGATAATTTTTATTAGATGGAAATTATTTAATTAAATAAAAATTATATTTTAAATTTAATATGCTGAATATATATATTAAATGAAAACGGAAAACAAAATTTTACGTGCAGCGCCTGCTAGGCTGTGCCGCGGCGCCGACCCAGCAGTGGGCCAGTCAAACTGGCCCACTGCACCTTGGTTTTGGGCCAGGCTTGGAGCCGTTCTAATAAGATTTTTGCCCTAATTTCAACTATAAATACAGTACTCATTATTGTTAATTAACACACCAATTCTATAAACTAATTCTGGACTTAGTGTTTAGGACGAAACTCTCTCAAACCTCTGCCAAGATTTCGTGGCTTTCTTGACAGAGGAATACCGTAGCATTGTGCTTGCAGTCGAAAAGGGAATCGCGTGTCCACCCTTTAGTAAAGACTCCAGATAATACAACATGTAAGTGTTCATGTTTTATGTCACAGGTTTTGATTGTCATACAACCATACCAGAAGAAATTGTTGGAGTAAGTAAGAACAACATTTTAAATTTCCGCTATGCCTTACTTATGTGTTTTGAACCCAACAAAAATCCTACAGTGGTATCAGATTCCAGGCTGGTTCAATGGTTATGTAACAATTGAATACCATAATAATATGGGTTAAACATAAAATTGGATTAAAACAAGGATTCTTGAAATCCTACATATCTTGATCGAATGTTAACCTTTTGATATCACCCTAAATTATCACCTACGCTAAATAGAGGAAGTCATTCCGTTCTAACTCAGACTAAGCCAAGTGCAGATAACTGGTTCATTGTGAACATGGTGCACGGCGAAGAACGAGTATGAATGGATGATGGTCGATATGTACGTTATTGATAATGGTGTGTGAGGATAAAGGATCTGTGATTTTATCCCTAAATTTGATTTAGGGCTCGAATGATTTTAGAAAATCAACACAGAAACGTTTTGTCAGGACGTCGGCGCCGCGGCCCTATGGTAGGGCGTCGCGGCCCTAATGCTTCATTTTAAAATTCTGGACTTACTGGACAGTAGGCGCCGCGACGCTCCACCATGGAGCGCCGCGGCCCTAATGAACTACAGAAGATGAATGTTTCTGCCTTGCCAGCGCCACGACGCTAATGCATTGCAGAAGCAGAATTTCGATTTCTGCCTCACTGGCGCCGCGACTCTAATGATGAGCATCGCAGCCCCATCGGTCAATATATATATATATATATATATATTATTTCAGAATGTTTAATCCACGATTATTATTATAAAGTATATTATTTGATAAATATATTATTTATGTGCTAAATGTCAAATTATTTGTCATTTAAATTACTAAAATAACGTCCGCAAATAACTGTCTGGGTAGGCGGCACCCAGTATGTGTTTAAACCGCTTAATATCATGCTTCGGCAGGCGGTACCCAATAATTGCTTAATAGACTTTGCATGATAATTAAGATGTTATATTTGATATAGCATACTAGAGTTGATCTTGGTTAAAACTTTGAATTAAAATGTTCCCTAAAAATTTAATACAAGTTTCATTTGAAATGAACGCGTCGTCCGTTATAATTGATTGTAGTGCAAAATTCTTTTCGACGTGATGAGTATTTATGCCACAGCATTTGGTCTAAGTCTACGAGGACTCATACTTTTTCATAGATGTATGTTAAATGTAAATGTGACTGATAAACCTTCATGAGTATTTACACCACAGTGTTTGCTCTATAAGGCAAACTCACTTAGATACATAATTGCAGCCGCATAACGGGGTTGACTTGCTAGGCTATCTTGGCGCCACAGTGTCGGACAAGCCAAGGGACGCAGATTGTTTGTTTAGAACATTCGATCAAACAAGAGTTACAAATTGTTTGTAATTGGGTTGGAGACCTACCGGGTTATGTTATTGAAGTTATCAGCCACAACAAATGCAGAGATAGCATGAACCTGGATCTTGGCCCATTATGACCATATTTGACATGAGTCTGTATTCTTCCATGAGAGTATGTTAAAATAGTGGGAGCTAATTAAACTAAAGACCATGTTAATTAGTTAACGAATGTGTTCAATAGAAATTATATTAGAGTTTAATTTCAAATCTATCTATATCTTCAGTTTATGCAAAATGTCGAATATGTCACTGAAAATGTTGGTCGAGACAAACAAGCTGACTGGAGCAAATTACCCTGACTGGTTAAGAAATCTGCGATTGGTGTTGCTGAAAGGAGAAATCGAACCCTATTAGATATGTTAGATCCATGATGAGTTTTTTTCAGCTCTGCCAACATACCTTTGGGGCTATGTATTGCAAAACTCAATTTATATTCTGAACGGGGTTCCTTCAAATTCAGTAGAGAAAACTCCATATGAGATATGAAATGGCAAGAAACCAGCACATAAACACATGCGACCCTGGGGTGCCCTGCACTAAAAGTGAGAAATATTATTTTGTGGGGTATCCAAAGGAAACTAAGGGATACTATTTCTATCTTCCTGGAAAACATAAGGTCATTGTTTCCAGAAATGCAACTTTCCTTGAAGAAGACTATGTCTACAAGGAACGGAGATGCAATAAGATAGAACTTGAAGAAATTCAAGAACCACAAGATAACACAGAAGTTAAACCCTTGTCAAAAGACCTAGACAAGGATTCAATGGGAGTATTTGGTGAAGATTGGGTAATTAGAGTACGCCCTTCAGCCAGTGGGAGTGCTGTGACAGATAGTGCAGAAACGCAAAGCTCTCATACACAACCAATGAAAGATGATACAATGGTTGTACATCATTCCATTAAGGAAATACATGAAAATGACATTCCTAAAAGATCTCAAGGTGATGGATTGTCCAGCACACAAAGACCTTCTCTCAATCAGAATGCAACAAACATTGAAACGCAGAATAATCAACTCCGTAGGACCACTAGGACTCATCGTCCGCCTGAAAGACTTAATCTCCTTGTTGAAACACACAATGAGATAGATATTCTTGATGACGATGAATCTATAACCTATAGCGGATCTATGTTAGATATTTATTCGCAGAGATGGCAAAAAGCCATGAAATCTAAGATAGAATCGATGTACATCAATCAAGTTTGGAACTTGGTTGATTTGCCAACAGGGATTAGACCTATATGATGCAAATGGGTCTTCAAGAAGAAGATTGATGCATATGGCAAGGTACAGACTTATAAGGCAAGATTGGTGGCTAAAGGCTATAATCAACGGCCTGGGGTCGATTATGATAAAACCTTTTCACTTGTTGCGAAAATTAAGTCTATTCGGATTTTGCTTGTAATAACCGCATACTATAATTATGACATTTGACAAATGGATGTTAAAACTGTTTTCCTCAATGGTAACCTAATTGATGAGGTGTATATAATATAACCTGAGGGTTTTACATCCAAGACTAAACCCAAAGCAGTATGAAAGTTGCAGAAGTCCATTTATGGACTTAAGCAAGCCTCAAGGAGTTAGAATATTTGTTTTTGACAAAGCAGTCAAATCGTTTGACTTTGTTAGAAGCAAAGAAGATCCATGCGTTTATCGTAAGCGCAAGGAAGGGATTATTGTCTTTATTGTTATATATGTAGATGACATATTAATAATGAGAGATAATAAGACTCTCTTGAATCAGTCAAGGAATGGTTATCCAGCACCTTTATGATGGAGGACTTGGGTGAAGCCTGCTACATTCTTGGAATTAGGATCTATAGAGATAGACCTAATAGATTGTTGGGGCCGTCACAGTCCACATACATAGACAAAGTGCTAAGACAATTCTCTATGGAAAACTCCAAGAAGAGAAGTCTTCCTGTGGGTCAAGGCATCAAGTTATCAAAGAAGGATAATCCTTCTACTATTGCAGAACTTGAACGCATGAAAAGAATCCCATATGTTTTAGCTATAGGATCTATCATGTATGCCATGACCCATACGAGGCCAGATGTGGCCTATGCACTTAGTATGACTTGCAAATTCCAGCAGAATCCTGGGGAAGAACACTGGAAAGCAGTTAAGAGTATTCTTAAGTATCTTAGAACGAACTAAAGAATATTTCTTAGTCTATGGTGGACAAAAGAAGCTGGTGTGTCCTGGGTACACTGATGCTAGCTTCCAGACAGATCTTGATGACTTCAAATCTCAATCTAGATATGCCTTCATTTTCAATGGCGGAATAGTGAGTTGAAAAAGTTCCAAGAAAGCTACAACTGGTGATTCGACAACTGAAGCCGAGTACATTGCTAGATCGGAAGCTGGTAAAGAAGTTGTTGCGATATCTGAGTTCCTGAAGGAACTAGGGGTTGTTCCAAGTGCCACTTGTCCAATAACTATTTATTGTGAAAACACTGGTGCGATTGCGTAAGCTAAAGAACCAAGATCAACAAACAGAAACAAACATGTACCGAGGAAATACCACATACTTAGGGAGATGGTAGAAACTGAAGAAATAAGATTAGATTATGTTCCCACATATGATAATCTAGCTGACCCGTTTACTAAACCATTAAGCTTAGTTAAACATAATGAACATTTTGAAAATATGGGTATTAGATACATCGGAGATTAGCTCTAAACCAAGTGGGAGATTGAAAATATGTATGTCCTAGAGACAATCATTATTAGGGACAAATGTACTTGAACACATTCGTATTATTAATAAGATTAATATTTATGGCATTTGCAATTATTGAATTATTATTTGATTGTTTTTAATTATTTATTAATATGCATTCCTTGAGCTTACGTTGTCATTAATAGAATGAGTTATTGATGATATAGCGTAACTCTAAAAATAGCCTCGACTAATGATCATCGAGAATGGGATATCGATGATATGTTATAAGTCGACATATGGTCTGCGCCACATTCTTAGAGAATGTAGTATGTCTCACCTACTACTAGTAATGGTCACTAGTGATGGACACATGGATACTTTTGGAAAGTATTGGTATACCCTGCTGATAAACTCTTTGTTATACATGTCTAAAGTGTTATCAGTGTGTGGTAGATGAAAGTCATTTGACTTGAGGTCAATACGCACCTTGTTTACAGAGTAATGTAGTTTGGCCCTGTCCTAGGCTTAAACTCCTTATAGGATAAGATACGACTTGTGTTGGGTGCATTATGATGTAAATTAAGGTGGTAGTTGAGCCAAGAATAGGATTTATTCCTCGATTGGATATTCGAGAGAGCACTCAACTTCTCAGTGATATTAGGTCGACCAAGTCATTGGCCAATGCAAGAGAGATATTTAGAATATGATCTAGTTATCGACTGATATAGATAAGATACAGTGATCAAGCCATTTGGATAGACACATGGCAAAGCCTAAGCTTGATCGAGTGTGTCGCGAATGAAAGGAATTTATCATCTCACATAAAGGTTATGTTTGCTGGATTCATGTTAACGTACTTCATATATTGAGTTCGTCGTACGACGCAGTCTAGGAGTTCCATATGGCCTTAATTGGATTAGTGTCGATATATGAATGCATATAGGGTCACACTATGTCGATTGTCTCTTCGATCTAAGGGTGTATTGAGAAAGTATTAAATATTCAATTTGGGATCGAGATATTTAAATTGATAATAACTATGGGATAATTTCTATTAGATGGAAATTATTTAATTAAATCAAAATTAGATTTTGGATTTAATGTGCTGAATATATATATATATTAAATGAAAATGGGAAACATAATTTTACGTGTGGCGCCTGCTAGGCTGCGTCGCGGCACCGACCCAACAGTGGGCCCAGTCAGACTGGTCCACTGCACCTTGGTTTTGGGCCAGGCTTGGAGCCGTTCTAATAAGATTTTTGCCCTAATTTCAACTATAAATACAACACTCACTATTGTTAATTAACACACCAATTCTATAAACTAATTCTGGACTTAGTGTTTAGGACGAAACTCTCTCAAACCTCTGCCAAGATTTCGTGGCTTTCTTGACAGAGGAATACCGTAGCATTGTGCTTGCAGTCGAAAACGGAATCGCGTGTCCACCCTTTAGTGTTCATATTTTATGTTACAGGTTTTGATTGTCATATAACCAAATCAGAAGAAATTGTTGGGGTAAGTAAGAACAAAATTTTAAACTTCTGTTGTGTCTTACTTATGTGTTTTGAACCCAACAAAAATCCTACAAAGTGATGGATAAAAAGTTGTAGGAAGCAAAAGAGGATATGGAAGCGATAGAGAAAAAGTTACCAGAAGCAAAGCCGAATATGTAAGCAATTCTAAACGATAAAGTAAAGGCAGGGATTCAAACATATCTGGATTCATTCGGTATTATTGTTGGCGCACATAGAAAATCATGTAGTAATGAGCAAGTAAATAATTTGTTTTGTAATTTATTCTTTTTAAGATAGTATTGTTGAAATAATATTCTTTTTTTTTGCGTTTCTGATAACTCAATTGAAGATTGCCAACAATTATTATCACCCGTTTCAGTTGTTCACGCAAATAAGATGAGCTGTTGCCTTATTTTAATTACTAGAAGAGTACAGTTTTAATTATTTCAATTTTGAGCTCAATTAAGTAAAGGTAAAAAGTTGGCTAATAGAAAATTAGATCTTCATATTATATTATGAGTTAATACTTCATATTTGCTTTGTTACTCCTATTATTGGTCTTTTTTTGATTGGGTGGGTTAAATATGTTTTTGGATCACTTTCAAATTTAGAGAAAGCCTAGAATTAACAAAAATGGACATCCTAAACCAAATCCTATTTTCTGGAGCGAAGGTTCAATTGATTAATGAAATTTATGAATTGAGATTTGCTTGTTTATGCTTTGTACGTTAGGATTTTGTCCTAGACTTTTAAATTGACCTTAATTTGTGTCCTCTCATCTTCAAGAAACTCCTAAAATCCAACAACCATTTGTACAAAACCTCCTCTTATAATCACTTTCTGAATTGGAATTAATGTTAAGGGAAGTGAAGTCTTACCAGCTCTTTGTAAGCAAGAAAGAAGTGCTCCCATTAGAGAGAATTCATCACCAAGTGAATGATGAAGTTTTAGCTGATCCGCTTGTTGGGTATTTAAAATATGTAAATTTCCCATACTGGCCAACTTTGTGGGGACAATGAATTAAAGGTGACAAAAAATCATCTATTAAGTTATATATATATTGAATGATTTAGTAATTGATTACAAGAATGAAATCACCATTTAGCCTAGGAACCACTTCTTCAACTTGGCCATAATAATTACTGGGGTCACAATAAATCAGTTTTTAATGTTGTCCATGAATCTGTAGTAAGCAAATGCCCATGAACTATTCAACAATAAAGGACCACAAACTCCCCAAAAACCAATGACAAAGCCTAGAGCTGCACTAGCATAAAACCCTGTACTTATGAAAGCTTCATCATCAGAGTCATCTTTGATTGTTGGAACTCTACAGCATTGATCTTCAGAGCAAATATTTGCAAGCGGCAATCCACATAGCCCAAGATTTCCTGCATATGCAGAAGCATTGAAGCTCTGTAGCTGAGCGCTTGATGGGATCTTTCTGGATAAGTTGTTGTTAGACAAGTCCAAGACACCAAGATAATTCAATAGGGAAAGGCTCACTGCAATCCACCAAAGAGATGGTTGCTAGAAAAATCAAGAAAATTCAACAATTTTAATTCACCAATCTTTGCAGGTATTCTTCCTGTCAAGTTGTTTCTGGAAAGGTTAAGTGCGATCAAGCCAACAAGTGATGCAACTTCTGTAGGAATTTCTCCTGATAATCGACTTGAAAGATCAATGCTCCTCACTAGTCCAAGTGTATTTTTGTATTTAAATTCTATCCCTTTCCATAGCAACAAGGCACTATCAGCATATGAAGTATGATCATATTTTCTACTGCCACTCGCATAATAGTATGAATGAGTGATTGTTGAATTCAAACTCCCTTCTGCAGCCATAGCAGTTAAATTTCTCAGACAGTGTGGTATGGATCCAGAAATGTTATTCAAGGAGAGATCCAATATCTGAATTAGTTGCAGTTGGCAAATCTGTGAAGGTATGTGCCCATGTAATACATTGGACATGAGACTAAGAACAACCAGGTCTGATAGGCTATCCCCTTCCATTCTGGTAATTTACCAGTCAATCTGTTTTTCCCGAGGTCAATAATCCTCAACAATGTGCATTGCTTCAGTGAATTAGGCAGCTCCCCGGAAAATCCATTGTTCCTCAAATGCAACGCTTGAACCTGAGACAATGATCCAACAGACTTGGGAATATTCCCATGGAAATGGTTGTTTCCAAGGTTAAGTATTGCAAGTTGTTTGAAATGCATCCAACAATCAGGAAGCTGTCCAGATAAGAAGTTATCTGAGAGGTCAAGAATGCTCAAGGAGCCAGAACTTCTACACATGAATGACATAGGCCCTTGAAATTTATTCTTAGAATGAATCAAAGATGTTAAACTGGATGGGAACTCTGGTATTAAGCCTGTGAAATTGATGGAGCTTAGATCGAATCTGGGAAATTTACCAAATTTCAAAGATAAATCTGGTAATTCTCCACCTAAGCTGTTGTGAAAGAGGTTCAAGAGTTCTGAGTTTGGAGAAAGATCCCAAAACCAGCTAGGGACAACATCTCATATTCCAGTTCCAGATATATCAAGCTCAAGGAAATAGTTCTGAGTTTGGAGCCACTCCGGGAAACTGGGTCCAACTCTACAGTTTGCCAGTCTTATGACATCCAGTTGAAAAGGAGGAAGCCAAGCTGGATTGAAGTTCAGAGTAGTGAGTTGTTGGATAAGTCCAAGTGCTGCAGCAGGGAGAGATTTGACTGGTGAACCTCTGAGACCAATCCTTCCAAAGAGTTTGAATATAGATCGATTTTCCTGATTTTTGAAGGGCAAGAGATGCTTTTGGGTGAATTTCACTTTAACCTATTGTTGCCGAGATACAATTCTCTGAGGGATGTTAAATCTTAAAAAATTAGGTCAACTTCCCCCGAGCTGGTTCCATGACAAAGCTAGGATCTCAAGATTAGGAAGTTGCACAAAACTCTCGGGAATGGAACCATTCAGCAGATTGTCGAAAAGAAGCAATTCTCTCAAGGATGAAAAGGATTTTACATCAGGTAGCGGACCTTTAAGTTTGTTCCCAGACAAAATCAGCATCTGCAATGAATACTCCAACTAGCCAGACAAGTTCAAGAAAATTTCAGGAAGCTGTGCACTTAAATTTTTCAATGACAAATCCAAGGACCTTAAGTTACTTAAATTCCCAAATGCTTTCGGAACTCCACCATCAAGTTGATTTATAGATAGGTCAAGATGCTTTAAAGATATCATTTCCCCAAAAGCACCAGGAATAAGACCTTCCAACTCATTCTCAGAGAGGTTAACATCAATTAGACTGGAGCTTAGGTTGAACAACCAATGGTACCTAGAAGGACTTTTGAGAAAATTTCCAGATAGATCAATGGAAGAAAGGGAGGAAGTCGAGATATTGGTCAAGAGAAATGAGAAGGGGGAAGTTACAGGGAGGCCACACCAACCTAAACGCAACTCCTTATGGAGAGGCAGCTTATTTACTGAATGTAACCAGTCAGTTGCATAACTAAGGTCAACATGGCTTAAAGAAATATACCTTAGCGAAGAAATACGAGAGATCCACTCTAAGTTGTTGATGCTCAAAGCATAATTTCACCTAAGATCTAGGGTCCTCAAGTTAGAAAGGTTTCCTAGCTGATCAGGAGCTAACCCGAAAAATCCAGTAGCTGATAGATTTAGATATTGCAAACTGAAAGATAGAATAATTTCCCTTAGGAATTTCTTTCATTATTCACAATATATATAGCTGTACAAGGTTGATTCCTAATATGGTACGAATCCTAACTTACCTTACAAATGTTGATTCCTAATACAATCAGAATCCTAAGTTACCTTAAATATACATTTATCATAATTACAAAATATACGAATATTACGAGAATATTCGCTAATACTCCCCTCAGACGGAGCGGGAGGAGGCCGAATGCTAAGGCCGGATCGGAAGTCGGTGAAGAGTCATCGCGGTAGTCCCTTTGTGAAAATATCGCATACCGTCACGAGGAAGGCACATGTAAAATTCTCGACCGACCACGAGCAACCTTTTCTCGCACAAAGTGGATATCCATCTCAATATGCTTAGTTCGGCGATGTTGGGTGGATTATGAGACATATAGATAGCGAGATATGTTGTCACAATAAACTATAGACGCCTTGCGTAATGGACACTGGAGCTCCAAAGAAGATTTGAGCCAGCGGATCTCGGCGGCGACATTAGCAACTCCGCGATATTGCCTTCAAAGACCTCGAACGGGACAGCGTGGCTTGCCGCTTGGCGGACCATGAGATAAGATTATCCCCAAGAAATACACAGTACCCAGAGGTGGAGCGACGTGTGTCGGGGCATCCTGCCCAATCTGCATCCGTGTAGGCTAGCAATTTGGTTGGGGCAGAGGGGTATAGATGTAATCCAAAGTCAAGTGTGCCCTTAACATATCTGATAATACGTTTGAGGGCGGCGAAATGGGATTCTCGGGGGTCGTGCATGAACAGACACACCTGCTGAACGGCATATGCAATATCAGGCCTAGTGAATGTAAGATACTGAAGAGCACCTGCTAGACTCCGATATAGAGTGGGATCAGAAACTGGCGCACCGTCATTGGCACTAAGCTTGGATTTTGAGTCCACCGGAGTTGGCATAATTTTACAATTTGCCATCTTGGCCCTGTACACTATCTCTTCTGCATACTTTCGCTGACACAGGAACATATTGGCAGTAGATCTAGTCACCGATATACCCAAAAAATAACTTAGCTTTCCCAAGTCAGTCATAGCAAATTCAGTTTTGAGTAGAGCAATGATTTCATTCTTCAACCCGTCAGATGAGGCAGTAAGAACAATATAAATGCGACATATAATAGCAAATATGCGATCTTGCTACCTCGGTGAAAAGTGAAGAGAGAGGTATCACACTGCTACATACAAAACCAATTTGCGTAAGATACTGGCGAACCGATCATACCAAGCGCGGGGGCTGTTTCAATCCATACAATGACTTCACGAGACGACACACAAAGCGTGGAGGCCGGGATCAACAAAACCAGGAGGCTGATGCATGTACACAATCTCTTTCAAATCCCCATGAAGAAATGCATTCTTGACATCAAGCTGATGAATCGGCCAATGCAAGCCCATAGCAATACTGAGAACAGTCCGAATAGTGGCTGGTTTAACAACCGGACTGAATGTCTCACCACAATCAATACCCTCCTGCTGATTAGTTCCATTTGCAACTAGTCTTGCCTTATACCTCTCTAAGTCACCACTGTCTCTGAACTTGTGACGAAATAGCCACATACACCGGATAACATTCACATCACCGGTCTAGGTACCAAATCCCAAGTGTTACGCTTGGTTAAAGCGTTAAACTCTTCGCACATGGCCGCATTCCAATTGGGGTCGGTTTAGCTAGTTTTGGATTCTTTGGAATGGGTGATAAGGTTTGTGTGGAGAGATTGAAGTGAACCTTGGGTTTGAAGATCCGTGTTGTGCACGAGTCTCCATCTGGTGAGGGCTGCGGTGGGAGGTCGGGGCCAGTTCTTTGGGTGGATCGGTAAGCGGTGAGGCTGCGGGCGGTTGGCGGCGGTGTTCTTTGCGAAGCGAGGAGACTTCGGCAGGTTCTTTGGATTTGCTGGATTGAGGCGGTGTGAGTGGTGCATTAGACTCAACAGGTGCAGCATGGGTGGTGTGGGATCTGGGTGGGTGTTTGCATTCTTTGCGGGAGGTCGAGATGACCTTCTTTGGAAGCGGCGATGGCGTCGAACGATGTTCTTCTTGAGTACAGATTTTGGATGACCAGGAGACAAACTCGGTTCATCGAGAAAGATGTAATCGGTGGTCTGAAATTTCAGGAGATTTGAAAAAGGAAAGGTTGTCTCGTTAAAGGTAACGTGGCGGAGAGGCGATGATCTTGCGAGTAGCAATGTCATAGCACAAGTAGCCAGATGATTAGGAGATAGACCAAGGAAGACACATGGAAGAGTCACGAGGGCAAGTTTGTGGGGTGCGATGGAGGCTATGTTGGGGTAGCATAAGCATCCAAAAATACGTAGGTGATCATATGATGGTGCCCTACGGTATAAGATTTCTGTAGGGGTTTTGTTTTGGAGTGTGCTAGTTGGTAAAATATTTAGAAGGGATTCTACCATTTTGACAGCATAGACCCAAAAAGGTGGTGGTAGGCAGGCATGAAACAAAAGTGTGCGGACCATGTTATTGATGGTACGTATAATTCTTTCAGCCTTTCCGTTTTGGGAAGAAGTATAGGGACAAGAAAAACGGAAAACCATGCCTTGTTTAGAACAGAAATTGTGAAATGCCGAGTTATTAAATTCACGTCCATTATCACATTGGAATGATTTAATAGGTTTTTCAAATTGTGTCTTAATGAATTTTTGAAACTCGAGGAATTTTGCAAAACTCGATTTGAATTTCAGTGGGTAAATCCAGACAAAATATGAAAAATCATCCAGGAATACTAGATAGAATTTATGACCCAAAGAGCTAGCAATCGGAGATGTCCACAAATCAGCATGAACAATATCAAATGGAGAAAAAGTAACATTGTTTGATGACATAAAGGGAAGACGAGTATGTTTGCCTAGTGGACAAGAAAAACAGTGTTAGGCAATTTTCCCATTATTACATTGAATACGCTTAGAAGTCCTAAGAAAAGTAAAAACTGGTCTCCGGGGTGTCCGAGTCTGTTGTGCCAAGTTGAGGGAGAGATTGTCGCAAGGGATAGAGGTGCTTGCGGTCTGACAACGGAAGATTGAGTGAATGGGCAGAGGTCTCCCACACTATTGCAGCGTGTAAGAATTTTCCCCGTATTGAGTTCTTTCACAGAAAAACTAAAAGGGTCAAATTCGGCTGACACGTAATTATTGCTAGTGAATTTTCTAACGTAAATTAAGTTTTTAATGATGTTAGGTGTGTATAGGACGTGGTTTAGGAGAAAGGTGGATGTGGATGTTTGGTGTGTGTTACCGTAACCTTCAATTGGAATGCGATTACCATTGCCGGCGGTAATAAATTGAGGACACTTTAGCCGACGTAGTTGAGATAGGTTACCCGACGACCGGGTGAGGTGAGATGTGGCTCCGGTGTCCATGTACCAATTGTCGTCGGGCTGTTGAAGGTTCACGGTGGTGTATACGACCCAGTCGGTCGGGGCAGTGGCTGAGCTGCAGTCTTCTTCTTTGGGCTGCAATAAATTTGCTGCGATTCTTCTTCTTCTTTGGTATGTCAGTGGGCTTCTTCTGGTGGGCTGCCTGGTGGCTGGCGAGGGCCCAACAGGCCCGATCGACCAAAGGCTGCTGGGCGGGCCCCTGCGGTCGAATGCGGGCATGCGGCGAGGCCCGATTCTGTTTGGTTGGGCCATCTTCTTCTGGTTAGACCCTTCTTCTTCTTTGTCCGATGGTATTGTTGTCGATCCTGGTTGCGTTGGCCCTTTTCGCGACCCTTGCCTTTATTGTTGCGACCTCTGCCGCCACGACCTCCGCCGCTCTGTTCTTCTGCTTCTGCTCTTCTTCTTCTTGTTGGAATTCTTTGGTTCTTCTTGGCGCGGTGTCGCCATCCCGCCAATCCGCTAACGCCTTTGATTATGTTCCTCTTGTTTAGCACGTCTAGTTTCTTCCAACAATAGTTGTGAACGTGCCTTGTTGAAACTTGGGAGAGGGTCGGCTTGTTGAATCATTGTTGCGAGTGTGTCATATTCACCTTGGTAAACCCGCAACAAGTTGAAGCACCATCTTGGTTTCAAATGTAAGTCCCGACGTTGGATAGTTGATCGGTTATGAGTTTGATTGCTTACAATATTCGGACATGTTGTTAAAATTCTCGGCGGGTATTGTTGAATTGCTCTTCCAAATACACGCCGAGTATTTTTATTGTCTGAAAGATTTCTTCTAGCGGACCCAAAGTTCACGTGTCGTAGCTTTGCTTTTCATGATAGTGCACAACAGGTCTTTGGAGATGGTGCCGTAGATACATTGTTTGACGATGGCGTCAAGACGACGCCAGATTGAGTCTGTAACATCGGTGGACGAGGAACAGATTCATCAATATGATCGAGTACGTTGTATGCACATGCATGAATGTAGAATAGTTCCATCCACATGGAATATTGACAGTCTTCTTGGTCAAGAATTATAGGGATAAAATTCTTGATGTTGTTAACGGCGAATGCTGATGAAAAGAAGATACTGAACGTTGAGAGGGGTTTTCAAGTGTGCCAGTGGTTGAAACGGAATTTGTGGGGGAAGACATGGTTGCCGCCTGTCGAGGGAAGGGAATTTTCTGGTTTGGCCGAAATATGGAGGAAGAAACCAGAAAAAAAAATTTTTTTTTTTTTTTTTCGTGAAAGCAGAAAAACAAATCGGATTTCGGCCGGGAATGAGGATTTAGGTTTTAGGCTCTTGATACCATGAAAGATAGAATAATTTCCCTTAGGAATTTCTTTCATTATTCACAATATATATAGCTGTACAAGGTTGATTCCTAATATGGTACGAATCCTAACTTACCTTACAAATGTTGATTCCTAATACAATCAGAATCCTAAGTTACCTTAAATATACATTTATCATAATTACAAAATATACGACGAATATTCTGAGAATATTCGCTAATACAAACTACTGAGGGAACCAATGAATTTAGGAATAGGAGTTCCAAGGAATTCATTATCACTCAAGTCCAAGTAGTTCAAATGCTCAAATTCGAGTAATGAAGGACCAACCTTACCTCTCAAAGGCTTATAAGCAATGTTGTCACTATCACGAGGAAGATCAAGAGCAACAACATGACCTGTGTGGTTGTTGCATTTGACTCCTCTCCATTTGCAGCAGTCCCTTTTATTTTCTTCACTCCCCCAAGAAGAAAGGAGATCGAAGTCATCTTCTAGGTGTTGCTTTAACCTGAGAAGAATTTGTCTCTCCTTCTGTATGCACTTGATTGTGGCATTTCCAGATGCTGAAGGGAAGCCGATAGCAGTTGATTTATGGCTTAAGAAAATTAAAAGGCATAGCACATTTAGAGGTTGGAAGAGAATTTCCCCCAAAGCCATTCTCAGGACTACAAAGATGACAAATACAAAGGCAGGTAGTACTGCAGCAAGAGTCTCTTTTACTGCGATGAATTTTATGTTCTTAGAATAAATGTAGTATTGCCTTTTATAGCTCCAGAGAGATCCAAACTCTGCAATCCGGTAAGACAAGGGGCAGACTTTTTTCACCACATTGCCAAATTAATGTTTTAGTCAGTGGAAGACTTGCAAGTTATTCCAAATGTTGACTGAGCTTAGTGTATATTAAGTCATGATTTGGGGCTGAGTAATCTTAGTTTTTCGCCACATTGGGAAACCAATGTTTAAGTAATGAATGAGTTAAAGTCATTCCAAATGCTGACTGATCGTAATGTAAGTCATGACTTAGTGAAAAGGTTGGGTGAATTGCACAGAAAGAGCAAATTGCTTGAGTCAGCTGAGGAAACTCTTAACAAATTCTTTAGCATTTAACGTGAAATTTACTTTACAAATAAGACTGGAATTCTTTGTCATTTTAAGTTTTCCAATAAGACTGGAAGTCTTTGTCATTTACAAATAAATTTTCCAAACTTGAAGGGTTCAACAACGGTTAGTTTCAATAATGACAACTGAGAGAGAATGAATGAAAATCGTGAAGGAAGAAGAAACTTACTTTAGCCATCAGTCATTCTTAGGTTACTGATATTAATCATGACATACAAATTTGTGATCCAAGCGGAATTCGGTGAGTTTTGCACTCTGTGTAGCTTCTCCGTGTCAATACTGTAGCAACTGTTGTGTTTTTCCTTTATAAAATGCTGAAACCGGTATTTTGTGAGTAAATATCACTTCCTTGATTTCCTAGCAATCAAATAATCTGTCTTTTGTCATAACAAGAACTTCGACTCGAATAGAGCAGAATGCACATAGAGGATCCATAGAACATGTTTGGAATTGGGTAAATCAAACTCTACAAGCAGGGGTTTAAAGGTGTTGGGCCTCTAGTTGCTATTGTTGAGACCAAACTTAACTGAGAAACCACATTTAAAGAAACATTTGGGTAAAAGAACTCAACTCCATGGACACGCAGAAGAGAAAGGCTATCCCCACTCAGACCAAGACAGAACTTTTACTTGTTCAAATAACAATTTAAGGTTAAGCAGAGTCAGGAACGACGAATCTCTGTATGATAAACAGATCCATTTTGCAAGTTCGTTATTTCTATTATACTCTAAGAAGCATTTCATTCGGACTCTTCACATCATAATGTCAAACTCTAACGTTTCAATTATGATGCTTCCAATCTCACCTTAGCAGCCTCACGTAAATACTTGTCAAATTTTGGGGAGCAAAAATTCATGATATACCACCTTGGTTGTTCGATAACTTTAATATTGTACATTCTTGCTTTTTAGTGATCCTTACACTGCCCTTATTTATTCTTTGAAGACCCGGTTTTTCAAGTTTCCTATGATGGAACCAAAAAAGAAAAAAAGAAAAGTTCTACTTCTAATTAATTTATTTTCAGAAGGCAACAATGAGAGTGCTAGAATAATTGATGGGAGATATGCTGCCGAGGAAATTAAATCAACCATAGCCATAGAAGTTAGCAGAATGAAGGAGTCAATAGGAAAGGTCCCTGGTTTGGCTGGTTTGCCCATTCTATATACCATTCTTCCTATGTCCGTAACAAAACAATGGCTTTCCATGAGGTTGGGTTCAGATTTTCAATTGCTGAACTCCCTGAGAGCTGTACAGAAGAGGAGGTCTGTGATGCATTGTCAAATTATAACAAGGATGCATCAATTCATGGTATTCTTGTGCAGCTTCCTTTGCCACAGGTAAATCTTCAACTAAGTAGTATGGGCTTATTCATTTTATGTGAATATAAGAAAGCATGAAACTATCAGCTTCTGATAACATAGTTGATACTTAAACTTGAGAATCTATTCCTTTATTCGTCGTCTCCCAAACAAGACGTTAACAATAGTTGAAAGTACAGCTCATCTTTGTGAAGCTCAAATGAAAGCTGAAATTCAGAATATTAGATATAAAATCTAGGGGAGATATCAATTGAATCTCTATAATCACAGTCTATATATGGTGTAGTCATTATGCTGTGTCCTCCCCCACACCCCACACCCCACACCCCCACCAAGTTTATTATATATTCTCTGTTGCTAACAGAAGTTATTGGAACAGCATATTGAAGAGGGATAGATTTTGAACATACTAAGCTTAGAAAAAGACGTGGATGGATTTCATCCGCTAAACATTGGTAACTTGGCCATTCAGGGTAGAGAGCCATTGTTCATCCCGTGCACTCCTAAAGGCTGCATTTAGTTACTGCTCAGGTCTGATGTTGAAATAGCTGGGAAGAGAGCTGTAGTGATTGGGAGGTGCAACATCGTTGGATTACCTACATTTTTGTTGTTGCAGGTGATAAATCTGTCGCATAAGCTGTCGCTTTGCTACACTCTTGTAAATCCAGTTCTGCAGAAATATATGTGCCACACTACGGGGTCATTTGTATGTCCATAGCACATAGCATTAGACATGAAATTTAATAATTAGTCGTTCATACACAGCTTTTGTCCAAAAATATGTCATTGTGTATTTCTCAAAAAACCACACCATTGTGGTATTTTTATACTGGTATTATTAATACGGTGTATGTGGCCTCGCGATAACTAGAGTAAATTTCTTCGCTAATGATAATTTAAGTTAGTTCAGACTAAAGTTAAATGTAGAAGATTGAGCTTTAACAATTATAAAATTTTAGTATATAATTAAGTGATTAGTTTTATCTGTTGTTTTTGCATAATATTGGCAAGAGATTGATTCATATAACTAATCCCGACTTGTTTAGGACTGAGGCCTAGTTTTTGTCGTATTAGTTTTATCAGTTGAGGTTTCATTTCCCTTATCATATGCACTTTTGTTTTTGGTTAAGTATGTTTCCAACTATTTTAAAATTTTGGGGCACATAGAATATTATATTTTTAACTAATGTATAAGTAAGTTTCAGTATGAATCAATTTTAAAATTTTAATGTAATCAGTTTCTATATAAAGTACTAGATTGCATATGTAACACAATATTGTTGAAGGACAATGATGCAATAGCTACTCTGCTCGTATACCAAACATGGGATTGATTTATTATACTGCATGTCCAGTTTTTGGTAACAAAATTATATTGCATATTCGTTGATAATAATAATAATAAACCAAAATTTTGACTGTATTGATAATCCTAAAAAAATTATTGCTCATATTAATAATCTCTCCATATTAGAGTCTGTATTTTCTTCTGAACATATTAAACGTTGTGAATAATGTTTGCAGAGGCACCATGCAACAGTAAGTATTGTGTATGCATATTCAGAGAATCCAGAAATTATTGCTCGTGAAGCTGATATACTTGTTGCAGCCACTGGAGTGCCTAATTTAGTCCGTGGTAGCTGGTTAAAGCCTGGAGCAGTTGTTCTTGACGTTGGAATAAACCCAATTGAGGTAATTTCCGAAGTTCCTCCTTAGTATTGCATGATCTTGTCCGCCTAAAATGCATGACAGTGAAAGTAAACTCGATTGGGTTAATCATAACTTTTCTGACCGAAAAAAGTAAAATTGATTTAAATAAATGATGTACTTGTGAAACAATAAGGTCATTTGTATGTTTAATTGGTGCAGGACCCTGAGAGCGAACATGGTTACCGTTTGATTGGAGATGTTTGCTTCGAAGAAGCAGTCAAGACAGCTTCCACAATAACCCCAGTGCCTATGACAGTTTCAATGTTTCTTCTGAACACCCTTGAACCCGCCAAACGTGCACTTGGTTTTACTTGGTTTAAGGCGAAGGAACTCCTAAAGTGTTTCATTTCTTCCTCTCTATTAGAAACATGGAGATGAAATGAATGATTAGTAGCTTGAGTTTTGCACAGCCAACCTCTACATTTTTGGACTTGCGTCTGGTGGACCAATCATTGCCATTAATCAATCCCGACATATTTGGAAGTTCTAAATTCCAGCTACCGAACGAAAGTAGCAGCTTCACTATTTTGGATGACGCACTGAGATAATATGACATTGGAGGCCTAGCGACTAGCTAACAAAATCAACGTTTGGTTTCCATAATGCACAAAGTCCTCTTGTATAACTAACTATATTTGTGTATATTGATTTGCTCCTCAAGGTTCCTTTTCTTTTTTCTTCTTACGGCTGACCTTTTAAAGGCACACAAGCTTATATTTCTCGTAAGTAACTTTTTAAAGTTGTAAAAGGAAATTCAGAAGATATCTAAGTACTATATGATTTTTGAAATACGAGCTTACATCAATTGTCACATCCCCAGAATGTCTATCTTCTTCTTACTTAGCTTCTTAAGTCCTCAGAAATTCAAAGTGAATGACATTCTGTTCTACAGCTACAACACTTAATATTTATTATTAATCTAGATGCCAGGCAACCCAGATTTTATATACTTAGCATTTGTTTGAGAGCTCAACAAGATAGATAAACATCCAAATGTTTTGATAAACTAATACGAAAGTTAATAATTTAGTCGAATTAATAAAACTCTATCCCAAATCTCAAAACTAGACCATAGAGCATGTAAAAGAGTTACACAAGTCTGCAAAGAATCAAGTAGGTCTGGGCATCGAGCTGCGCCCGAGCTCCCCAGCCAAGAAAGATGGATGTGTGTGCATATTTGGAGAGATAAGATTAGGAATGACGATATCCTGACAAGGTGGGAGTGGCCTCTATGGTGGACAAAATGAGGGAAGGGAGGCGGAGATGATTTGGGCATGTGAAGAGGAGAAGTGTATATGCTCCAGTGAGGAGGTGTGAGAGGTTGGAAATGGTAAACGTAAGGAGAGATAGAGGTAGGCTGAATAAGTATTGGGAGGAGGTGATTAGACAGGACATAACGCTTCTTGCGCTTACCGAGTACATGACCTTAGATAGGAAGGTTAGGAGGTCACGGATTAGGGTGGAAGGTTAGTCAGTAGTTGAGCTTTCTCTCGCTTTCCGCCGGGATAGGCTTGATGTCTTACCTATATCTACTTTCTTACCAGTGGTATTAGCACTATTCTAGTAGTTTTTTGTTCGTCTATCTTTGTTATCGCATGTGTTTCTTGTTGTCACGCCCCGAACAATGGCCTGGGTGGAACATGTCACTTGGTGCCTAGCTACATGTGACCGAGTGAACCATATGTCTTGCTTGTCAACATGGGCATCTAAACATACACTAAATATGATAATGAAAACATGTAAATCAAAATACTGAATTTAGAGTCTGAAAGCATATCGCGGAAATATTCTGAAAATGTAGTAAGTCTGAAAATCACTACTGACATGACATGATACTGGACTAGTCCATGAAACCTCTGACAACATGAGTCGGTAAAATTGTCTACCAGAACAAGGCTCTGACATACCTCAGCTAATAAAATATAATCATAAAATACTAGGCTGACACCCCGAATGAAGTGGGGCTCACCAAATAGTTGGTACTGAAGCAATTCTATTGACCAGATCCGTCTCCCTGAAACTCAACACCTGCATCATGAAGTGCAGGTCCCATGCAAATGGACGTTAATAAATTAAAATTGTACCGTATGTAAAGGAACTGATGGAAATTAGCAGGCACATGATATAAGAGAAACATGAAACTGAAACTGAAACTGAAAACATAAACATGAACTTGAGTATAATAACATAAGTAAAGTCTGAAAAATCGTATATTTGTATATGTAACGGTATATCTGTTGGGAGAGCAGTAGCATAACTGACAACATGAAATACCACGTGGGTACGTGGAGTTTGGTACCTGGCCCGACCAGTAGAGCTTTTCCATACCTTGCTGGGGTATGAGATATGAACATGGCAAGAAAGGATCCAATCAGCAATCTAAATGTATCATCCTCTGGCGGAGTGACCCTTATCGTACGGTGGCACATGTAGTTTCAGGCTATCTGATCCTTCTCGGTAAAGTACGCAACTCCCAAAACATGTACTTGGAAATAGTGGCTTGTAAGCCCATGAATTATATGAAATAACTTGTAAACATGATCTGAGATAATTTAACATGAACATAATTTCATAATATATATCTTGTGAGAAAACATGTATAATTTCATAGGTTAAGTAATTATAATCAATGACTTGATAATTAAGAACTCATGGAAATCAAAGCACGGGTTCATGAATTACGGACAGGTTCATGACAATCGCAATGACACATCATTAATATAATGAATGGAAGCATGACATGAACATGTGTAAGGAAGAACAATGACGTCCTCGCGTGGATAGAAGCTCTACATACCTGACTTGCTTCCAAACTTGTATTAAAAATTCTGACTTTGAAAAAGAACTCCAAAGATTGCACCTTGAAACCTTAAATTGGGTTTATCTTGAAAACCCTAGGTTAAGAGTAGTGGAATTCACTTAAAAATTGATTATAGTATGTTAGAATCGTATGGAAATACATGGAAGGAACTTACCTTGATGTAGGAGATGGTTGGGAAGAGAGAACCTTCGTTTTAAGGCTTGGAAATTATGAAAACTAATTTTTTTGAATCAAGTCTCGTATTAACAGTCCGTCAATTATTCGACGGTTAGAGTTTGGGCCATCAATATTTTGAAGGTCTAGATTGACGGTCCATCGATAGTTTGATGGTCCGTATAATCAAACCGTACTGTTATTTTCTAAAAAATTTAAGAGAATTGCGAAATCTGGAGTTTGGAGACGATGAAGATTGATGGTCTGTCCAATTGACCACCAGATCATCAATTACAATAGTGAAATTGACGACATGCTTTGACGGGTCGTAAAACATTTTATGGATCGTACAATGTAGCATCAAATTTCTGGACTCCTGAACTGAATCTGGTTTTCCAACGTAACTCCCCATTTTGGTTTCTACACTCATGGATCATGAATAAGGCTTAGTTTTAAGGTACGAGGTGTTACAATATCTCCCCCTTGGGATCATTCGTCCTCGAATGATAGGTCATGGTTAGAAATGAAACTGGACATAGCATGAGTACATGAACGCGAAGAAACATGACATGAAACATGGAAACTGAACTGACATGATTACATGAAAACAAGGACATTGGACATGAGTACTGAATACATGAATGTGAAACATGAGACATGAATACGCGAGGGACATAACATGAATACTGAGGTTATTTACCTTGCTCGTTTTCTGCTTGCTCCTCGAATAAATGTGGATATCTGGACTTCATGTCTTCTTTGGCGTCCCAGGTAGCCTCCTCAATATTCTAACTTCTCCACAATACTTTAACTGAGGCAACTTCCTTAGTTCTCAACTCTCGAATTTGTTGATCCAAAATAGACACAAGAATTTCCTCATAGGTCAAACCATCCTTAACTGAAATAGAATCGGTAGGAACAAACAACAACGGTTCTCCCGCACACTTCCTCAATATGGACACATGAAATATTGGATGAATAGAAACTAAGTCTTGTGGCAATTCAAGTTCATAAGCCACTTGGTCAACTCTTCTCAAAATCCTGTAAGGTCTGATATATCTAGGACATAGCTTCCCTTTCTTCCCAATCCTCATGACACCTTTCATGGGTGATACTTTAAGGAATACCCAATCATTAACTTAAAACTCCAAGTCTCGACGCCAAACATCTTAATATGATTTCTGACAACTCTGAGCTATTTTCAAACACTCCTGGATTAACTTGACTTTTTCCAAAGCATGATAGACCAAGTGTGGTCCTAGCGATTCTGTTTCACCAATTTCAAACCAACCAATTGGCGATCTACATCTTTGCCCATACAGAGTTTAAAACGGGGCCATCTGAATACTAGCATGGTAACTATTATTATAAGAAAATTCAATGAGAAGTAAGTAATCATCCCAATTACCTTTAAAGTCGAGAACACATGCACTCAACATGTCCTCAAGGGTCTGAATAGTACGTTCTGCCTGACCATCTGTCTAAGGATGAAAATTCGTGTTGAGAAATACCTTGGTACCTAATCCTTTCTGAAATGATCTCCAAAAATAGGATGTGAACTGAGCACCATGATCTGAAATAATAGACACTAGGGTCCCATGAAGCCTGACAATTTTACGGATATTAAACTTAGCATAATCCTCTGCTGAATCTATGGTCTTAACGGCAAAACATAGGCTGATTTAGTCAGTCGGTCCACAATCATCCAAATTGAATCATGCCTTCGGGCTGAGCGAGGTAGACCTGTTATGAAGTCCATATTTATTATCTCTCATTTCCAAATAGGAATATCAATGGTTTGAGTCAACCACCAGGCCTCTGGTACTCAACTTTCACCTGCTGACAATTCAGACACTTGGCTACAAAATCTACCACAGTCCTCTTCATATCATTCCACCAATAAATCTCTTTAAGATCATGATACATCTTTGTAAAACCTGGGTGAATGAAATACCTAGAATAGTGTGCTTCTGCCATGATTTGTTCTCTGAGTCCATCTATATTCGGAACACATAATCTGCCTCAGTACCTCAAGGTACCGTCATCTTCCCCTTATTCAAAAGTCGTAGTCTTATTCTTGTGAATCTGCTCTTTCAGCTGCGACAAGTAGGGATCACTAAACTGCTTCTCCTTTATTTGGCTACTAAGGACCCAATCTGCAATCTGAAGGTATCGTCCTCTGGCGGAGCGACCCTTATCCAATGGTGGCATACGTAGTTTCAGGCTATCTGATCCTTCTCGGTGAACTATGCAACTCCCAAAATATGTACTTGAAAATAGTGGCTTGTAAGCCCATGAATTACATGAAATAACTTGTAAATATGATCTGAGATAGTTTAACATGAACATAATTTCATAATATATATCTTGTGAGAAAACATGTATAATTTTATAGGTTAAGTAATTATAATTCATGACTTGATAATTAAGAACTCGTGAAAATCAAAGCATGGGTTCATGGATTACGGACAGGTTCATAAAAATCGCAATGACACATCATGAATATAATGAATGGAAACATGACATGAACATGTATAAGGTTAATATGAACTTGAGCAAAACCCTAGGTTTAAAGAATCATTGTTTCATGGATTTCATGTCGCTTGGGGAAGAACAATGACGTCCTCGCGTGGATAGAAGTTCTACATACCTGACTTACTTCCAAACTTGTATTAAAATCCTAACTTTGAAGAAGAATTTCAAAGATTGCATCTTAAAACCTTAAATTGGTTTTATCTTGAAAACCCTAGGTTAAGAGTAGTGGAATCACTTAGAGATTGATTATACAATGTTAGAATCGTATGGAAATACATGGAAGGAACTTACCTTGATGGAGGAGATGGTTGGAAAGAGAGAACCTTCGTTTTAGGGTTTTGGAATTGTGAAAACTGATTTTTTGAATTAAGTCTCGTATTTATAATGTTTGTTGTCTGGGATTTTGATGGGATGTTTGACGGTCCGTCGATTGTTCAACGGTCAGAGTCTGGACCGTCAATATTTTTAAGGTCTAGATTGACTTTCCGTCGATAGTTTGACAGTCCGTATAATGAGACAGTACTATTGTTTTTTGAAAATTTCCAAAGAGTTGTGAAATTTGAAGTTTGTAGATGGTGAAGATTGATGGGCCGTCAATTATTTAACGGTCCGTACAATTGACCAATAGGACGTCAATTTCACTGTTGAAATTGACAGTTTGCTTTGATCGGCCGTAAATTATTTTACGATCTGTACAATGTAGCGTCAAATTTCTGGACTGTTGAACCGAATCTGGTTTTCCAACGTAACTTCCCATTTTGGTTTCCTACACTAGTGGATCATGAATAAGGCTTTGTTTGAAAGTACGAGGTGTTACACTTGTTCTTCGATTATCGCATTATTTCGATGTTGTTACTGTACTTTATTCTTGTGTTATGTACTGTTTTTTATTTCTCATTTTTTCATTGTTGGTAGTACTTTCATTATTGTATTCTCTTTTTAAAACTACTTTCAAATGTTTTACTTAAGTCCAGGTTCTATCTGAAACAACACTACATACACTTTACCCTCCCTAGACCCCATCCACAAAATTTCACTTGGTTGTTGTTGTAGTTGGGAAGGGTGATAAAGGTCGCCGACTTGATAAATTAGCCGCCGCTGATTCATTTTCTATTCCGTTCATATGTTTTTGGAAAAGTATGAGGGATTAATATTGGTTCCTCTTATAGGTTTAATTTGGCGGCTTCAAGTTCTTAAAAGAATAAAAAAAAATCAACAATGCACCGAAGTTACACTGATTTAGAAACAAAAAAAATATAAATGAAAAACGAAAAAAAATAAAGAAAAATGTTGCAATACCAAGGGTGTGTTTGGTACGAAGGAAAAATATTTTCTTTAGGAAAATAAATTCCTTAAAAATAAGAAAAATGACTTCCCTAATGAAAATAGTTAAAATAAGTCTCACAAGTGGCATTCAACCAACTAACCCACCACCTACCCCACTAAACCAACCTCTCCCACCACCCTATGCACCCCCACCCCCACCCACTCATCACCCTATGCACCCTCACCCCCGCTAAAAAAAATTAAATGTTTTATAATTAAAAAAAAAAGAGTTTTGAAGTTTTTATTTCATTTTCTACACAAACCAACCTCCTCCCCTCCCCCCTGCGCGTCCCGCACACTACGCCACCGAATCTCTTAGTTTATATATTTAAATTTATTTTTATAAAAATAAAAAAATTGTGTGGTTGAATTTCGTGTGGGTGGGTTTTTGTTGGGAGGGGGAAGGACGAGTTGGGGGTAAAAAAGAAATTCTCTTTTTTATAAATTTTTTTATAAAAATAAAATAAAATATATGAAATAGAAAATTGGGAGGGGGGTTGGGTGGAACGATAGTATGGGTGGGTTGGGGTGGGTGTGGTGGTAAGGGTAGGGGTGAGGGAATATGAAATGCGTTCGAGGTTGATGGTTGGGTGGGGGTGGGATTTGGTTGGGTGATGGGTGCTTGAGGTGGAGTCTTGGAGGATGGGTGCTTGGGGTGGGTGGTAGAGGGTGAGTTCTTTGGGTGGTGGTGGGTGAGGTGGGTGGTAGAGGGTGGGTGGTAGGTCTAGTGGGGCTTGGGTGAGTATTTTATGAAATTCTATGATAGCGAATATTACCATATATATTCTTCGTATATTCTGTAATTAATATTTTTGTGTAATTATGGTAAATATAGATCCTCATTCAATTTGGATTCAACTTATACACACTATATATATTTGTATTAATGAGAAAGACTTCCCAAGGGAGATTTACACTATTTTATATGGTATCAGAAGCCTAAAACCCCTACACTATTCAGTCGCCCCCCCTTTTTTCTTCTTCTCTTCCGACGCCAAATCCTACTGGAAACAGCCGATATACACACTGTATACGACCGATATACACTGCCTGCACCATATACTGCTCATATACAGTGATATACTACCCATATACATCGATATACAACATCCCTTAGCCAATATACGCCTTGTATACAACTGTTATACCATCCATGCCATTATATACTACCCATATACCACCGGTATACCTCTAATATACGCTGATATATAGCTGCCCATACCTCTACTCTTACTACCAGCCCCTTATGCCTTTGGTAAACTACTGATATACAACCTTCTTACCTTCTCTTTCTCTCCAGCAGACCATATACCCCTGGTGTACAACTAATATACAGCAGTTCTACACCATTTTCTCTAATAAATTTCCGATACCCTCATGGCGTCACCCACGGCCCACATAGCTTCCCCCGCTTCCTCTTTCTCAACACCCGGCGTCACGAATAATCAGTCGCAGGCCCAGTACATGACAAAGTAGGCTAGCCCACGTCCTTGGAAACTATTTGGGCACTTGGCCCCGTCGACCAGCCCCTCTCACAGGCCAGGTCCAACAGCAAAAGTGGGCACTGCCGAGGCCCACTATACAGCGGCATAGCCACAGTTGGCACTTTTGACCAGCCCCTTTCCAGGTAAGGCCCAGCAGCAACAGTGGGCATTGTCGAGGCCCACTATACAGCGGCCCAGCACCACCGAGTCCCTGTCCAGCCACCAGGACCACTACACAGCGTCCCAGCAGCAGCCGTCCAGCCTCACACCAATGGATTTTGGCCCTGCTTTCGGTTCTTTAAAAATTAAGCAGCCTGATGATACATGGTATATGGATACGAGCGCCACGTCTCAACTCACCAACAATTCTCGTAAACTTCCTCAACTGCACAATTTAAATACTCATCAATCTATTATGGTCGAAAATGGTCATCGCATTCCAATTCAAGGGTTTGGCCATACACTAACTCCACCATTGCATCCCCACTCCTCTCTTAAAAATGTCCTATATGCCCCTAACATTATCAAGAACCTCATCTCTATCAAAAAATTTGCCACCGATAATTTCGTATCCATTGATTTTGACCCGTTTGGTTTTTCTGTAAAGGACCTACGTACGGGAAGACTTCTTACGAGATGTAATAGTGTGGGGGATATCTATCCTTTCCTATCCACGTCCGCTGCCAGTGTGAATCCTCTCACTTCTCTAGCTGCCATCTCCTTCTCAACGTGGCATAGTAGACTTGGACATCCCAGAGCTCATATTTTTTATTTTCTTAGAAACCACAATTTAATTAAATGTAATAAAGGGAACCTAGCTCAAAATTGTTATTCTTGTCATCTAGGAAAGCATGTTCAACTTTCATTTACGTCATCTTTGAGTATTACGTTTTCTCCTTTTGATATTATTCATGCTGATTTATGGAGCTCTCCTGTTACTAGCAAATTGGGCCATAAGTACTATTTAATATTCTTGGATAATTTTTCTCACTTCCTATGGGTCTATCCGCTTCACTTTAAATATCAGGTCTACTCCAAGTTTCTTGAATTTCGTGGGTATGTTAAAACACAATTGAAAAATAAATAAAAACGTTTCAATGTGGTAATGGTCGTGAATTTAACAATTCTCTCTTTCATAAATTATGTACGGCTAATGGCATGGTCTTTCGATTCTCCTGCCCCCATACTTCCCCTCAAAATGGTAAAGCTAAACGAATTATACGCACCATTTACAGTATGATTTGTACCTTACTTTTTCATGCATCTCTTCCCCCTCATCTTTTGGGTATATGCATTAAAAATGGAAGAATACATTCTTAATATACTACCTACCCGTACGTTTCAAAATAGGACCCCCACCGAGTTTCTATTCCGTCGAATCCCTACCTATGATCATCTTTGGATTTTCGATTGTCTCTACTACCCAAATCTGGCCTCCACCGTCCCACACAAATTAGCAACCCGTTCCACTCTGTGTGTCTTCTTAGGGTTCCCATCAAACCATAGAGGTACTTATGCTATAACGTGTCCACATGCAAAATCATAGTCTCACGTCATGTAACGTTTGAGGAGAACATCTTTATCTTTGCCAACATCTACCAATTCCGAACCATTGATTACGAATTCCTTGATGACTCGGACACCTCACATATAGTCCAAAATACACTACAAAATCCGCACATTCAGGCCGTACCGCCACCTGTCCCGTCGACCCTACCCCACTTTCCAGCCCCTACCCAGTCTCTTCCCGACGATACATCTGCCACACTACCCCACCATACTTCCCAATCCCTACCCGCCACACTGCCCAGTCCCTGCCCACCACACTGCCCCACCCCATTGCCCAGCCTCTACCCATCACACTGCCCAATCCCTGCCCATCCCACTGCCCATCCCCACTGCCATCACCACTGCCTAGTCCCGACCCCACTACCCAGCCCCCCTGCCCCACCCGTGACCTTCCCCACACACCGCATGGAAACCCATGCACAACACAAGATTTTCAAACAAAAGTTCACTTTAACCTATCCACTCAAACCATCTCACCCATTCTCCAAAACCCAAAATTAGCCAAACTTGACCCGAATTAGAATGCGGTCATGCGTGAGGAGTTTAATGTGTTAACCAATCAGCACACTTGGGATCTTGTTCTGAAACCAGAAGGGATGAATGTGATTCGTTGTATGTGGCTCTATCATCACAAATTCCGAGATAGTGGAGAGCTTGAACGCCATAAGGCAAGACTTGTGGCTAATGGTACTGGTCAGTATGAGGGAGTTGATTGTGGTGAGACTTTTAATTCGGTGGTCAAACTAGCCACCATTCGCACAGTGTTAAGCATAGCTATTGGGAAAAAATGGCATATTCACCAGCTTGATGTAAAAAATACTTTCTTACATGGGGATTTGAAAGAAACATTTATATGCATCAACCGCCTGGCTTTGGGCATCCGCAGGTTCCTCATTATGTCTGACATCTTCGTAAGTCACTATATGGTTTGAAACAAGCCTCTAGGGCTTGGTATGAGAGGTTTTATACATACATCATACATATCTTCTTTTATATGTGGATGATATTGTTCTGACAGCTTCTTCTGATACACTGAAACACGAGATCATTACCCTGCTCAAGTTTGAATTTGCTATGATAGATTCAGGTAAGTTGAGTTATTTTTTTGGGATATCGGTGGCCAGATCCACACATGCCATGTTCTTGTATCAGCGTAAGTATGCAGAGGAAATTGTCTACAAGGCTAAAATGGTAAACTGCATGATCATGCCTACTCTAGTCGACTCGAAGTCGAAACTCAGTGTTGTTGACGGTGATTTGGTGTCCGATCCCACTCTTTATAGGAGACTCGCAGGTGCACTTCAGTATCTTACATTCACCAGGCTTGACATTGCATATGATGTTCAACAGGTGTGTTTATCTATGCATGCCCCCAAGGAGCCTCACTTTACAGCCCTCAAATGTATCATTCTCTATGTTATGGGCACTCTTGTTTATGGATTACATCTCTGCACCGACCAGAATAATATCATATACGGACGCCGATTGAGCATGTTATCCAGACATGCGGCTTTCCACGTCCGGCTACTGTGTGTTCTTAGGAGATAATCTCATCTCGTGGTCTGCCAAGCGTCATGCCACACTCTCCATATCGAATGCATAAGCTGAATATAAAGGCGTTGCAAACGTTCTTGCTGAGATCTGATGGCTCTGAAACCTCCTCTTGGAGCTCCATTGCCCCTTACGTAAGGCGTCTATGATTTACTGTGATAACATATCTGCGGTCTATTTATCTCATAACCTGGTCCAGCATCAGAGAACCAATCATATTGAGATGGATATACATTTTGTTCATGAGAAGGTTGATATAGGTCATGTTAAGGTGTTGCATGAGCCTTCTTCAAATCAATATGCAGATATTTTCACTAAGAGACTTTCTCGACAGTTGTTCCTAGACTTCAGATCCAGTCTTAGCATTCGGCTTCCTCCCGCTCCGACTGAGGGAGTGTGATAGCAAATATTACCATATATTCTCCGTATATTCTATAATTAATATTTATGTGTAATTATGGTAAATATAGATCCTCATTCAATTAGGATTCAACTTGTACACACTATATATATTTGTATTAATGAGAAAGACTCTCCAAGGGGGATTTACACTATTTTACATTCTCATTCCCCACCCCCATTCCACCCTCATAGTATTTTTCTAGATATATAAATGTTCTTTAGATAATATTTTCTTTTACTTACTTACCAAACACTAGAAAATAAGTAAGAAACTCACTTATTTTTCGAAAGAACATTTTCTAGAAAAACATTTTTATTCATACCAAACAGATCCCAAGAGTCTTTCTTTTTCTTTCTTTAAGACATGATGAACCTTAGGAAAATTGTAAAAGAACATAAAATTCAAGCACAAGACTTTAGGTAGAATCATTTGTTAATTTGTAACTTTAATATTTTCATATATATTAAAATTTTAGAGAATCGAGAGTTTTTTGTAAAAGATTCGAATGAAACTGCAATTAGCATGTTATAACGAGATATTTTAAAATTTTAGAAAATCGAGAGTTTTTGTACAGATTTGAATAAAGCTGCAATTACAAGGATGTTATAAAACTAGTAGACCAACTAAATAATTTTATGAAAATTAGAGCAATAGTCATGTAGAGGGAAAATAGGTTTTAACCCAAAGAAACCCGCCTTTGGTTGTAGGGGAAGTCTTTGATTTAGTTTATTGCATGTAGGGGAAGTCTTTGCTTTAGGTTTTAGGCCCAGTCACATAAAATTAGGAGAGGAATGAAAGAATTTGAGCAAGAGTTGAAAATGCCCAAACCAATTCCAACTCTATTGTCCCATGTCATATACATATGGATGAATTTCCTTTGTATTTCATATATACTGCGTATATGTGATGTACAAGGCATATATCCAAGTGTATATCAACACATGTTGAAGGAAAAGCACTGAGAAGAAAAGAAGAACAGTCCCAGAGAAAGACATATGTGATGTTCAACATAAATCTTCCTTCTTCACACTATTGCATATAGTTCATAGTACTGTGTGAATATGATTAGGACCCATATATTCAAATATGTCATCCGGACCAATCATAACATCCCTATAACTTCACTTGAACGGTTAGACTTAATGTATCTAAGTTACAAACCTCATGTTATACATCAGATTCAAATGATGAGGCCGTGATCATGTAATAACCTATGCAAAGTACTAATGAAGACTGACAACTGTTCTGGGGTTAATTTAAAAAGTAAGACATGGTTTAAGTCCAATTTTCTTCTTAAATTCTTTCTAGACAACATTTGGGGTTCATGCATTTTCATACTAAGAAAAATAATACAAGCGGCACATATGGGTAAGTTAGACAGTCATGAACTTAGGGATACAAGACAACAGATTAAACCACAAGATGTGAAAATAATCCAAGCAAAGGGGGATACTGATTTAAAAACAAGTCACAGGCATATTCATATTCTGAATTCAGGACTAGTTTAATAAACATCATGCAAGGGGGAGGCATACAACTTTAAACTATCCATCTTGACATGACTTAGAATATAATGTACAAGCAATTGCCTAATCATGACATAACTTTATACCATTCAAAAGCATTCACAAAGAATTGTCATGCATTTGAGCTAGGCTAGGTGCAAAACAGGACATGCAGGTCATCCAAACACAAAAGAAGCAGGGACAATCATGGACTATCACTATTCAAGCACACTAGATCACACCAGAAATAATGGGGGACATGCCAAAGGGTGAGAAGACAACTAGAACACTTAGAGAGATGTATTCAAGTTCTGGGAAAGTAAAAGCATGATACAGTCTTGACTATCTTGGCTTAAACTGACCAACTGAGCTAAACACTTGACATTTATATTATTTCTTAAACCTAAACAGGGACTAGGTGACATGATTTAAACATTTTCAACTTAGTCAAACCAAGTATGACCCTCAGAAGCTAACACACACATCATATAAGAATTGATCTCCCCTGATCAGCCTATTCATGAAATTAGACTCTAAATTGACATACTAAGCATCATTCCAACACAAACAAGTCCACACATGATTAAATAAATTTCAAAGTGATATGAACAACACATACATTAGCTAAAACAGGCCACATGCGCACATACTTAGCTCACTAACTCAAATTGATGATTTTATTAGCCATCTTAGCATTATGTGGGCATTACACTATCTTAAGCCTTTTAACCATGAAAACTCAACATGAATACATAAAATAACTTAGCATGATTTCAGTAGCTCAGCACATGATTGTTATAGCCTTGAACTAACATTTTTTTAACATTATTTAACCTAGGCAGCCCATATCTGATTAGAACAAGTTTAAGTTAATATACTAATTGACTCATGACTATTTATATAGATCACACATAATCAAAAGGACCTTAAAATAGCAGTGGGAGCATCACATCAACCTAGCAATACATATAAAAACCAACACAATCTTCCCATGGAGTAATCCTAAGCATTTGGTCAACTAGCACGCTGATTCTAAATGTACATACAAATACAGAACACGGTGAGCAACCATAAACTACCTAACAAACTTGAAATGAACATACAAATCACCTTAATATTATCTAAACATCTCACACATACACAACAACTCTCAAAACTAACAAGGTTGAGTATTATATCAACTAAATGAACCTAACAATCCTTAATCATGATTAAACAAACATAAAATTGGCATATCAATACTATTTCAAGTAAAACTAGTCTGCATATTAGCTAATATAGGTTCTTAACTAACATATGTAGATGTTATTTTAATTCAAACAATGTACATGACCATAATTAGTCTTAGGCTAACTTATTAAGCATCTTATTCAACTAATCATGATGGTTATCATGTAAACACATAGGGACCAATAAAAATTGAAATAAAAAGGTTTAAAGAAGAGACATTTACCTTGTGTAAAGGCAGCTGAAAGGTCGAAGGGTCTTGAATCCTCAGCTCCGAACTTCCAAACTCGCAAACACACAAAAAACAGGATCGATTTCAGTTGTGAATGACCAAATATACTAATTATGGGTTGCACCAAAGGGTTTGGATCCCAATTTAAGTATGTTTTGTTGATTTAAACTCAATTTATGGTTCTCAATCAATGTGAATGCCAAATATCAAGTTTCGGACCTCTAACACTATGAGAATATGTATGTATTTATAGGGAGATATGAAACCCTAGCAGACTCAAATGGACCGATGTGGGAGAACAAAGAAATAGGCGGAACATTCCCTCCAAAGTTCTCAACCAATTGAAACTGAGAGTTCAAATCATAAATCGGACAAGAGAATAATAAATACTAGCAGGAAAAGGTACAAAGAGGGGCGAGCCTCACATGTGGTTAGGGGTGGGTTCACAATGGCATGAGAGGTGAGAGAGGAGAGAACTTAATTCTCTTTCCTCTCTCAGCCACACCAAAAAGCAAAAAAAAGTCGTACTCTGAACCTTTGCCATCTTTGGCAATGAGGACGAATGTGGTTTACTGATGCTAGGGTTTTCCCAAAGCGTAAAGGAGGAAAAAAGGAGGGCTTATGTCCTTTTTTTCTTTGGTTTGTGGAATTGGGTCGGGTCCGGGGCTAAGGTGCCTTGGGCTCGGCCAAATTAAGAGGATGACGACCCGATTCGTGTATTAAAATGAAATTAAACTAATGTTGCCAAATTTTACAAATGCGGTCACATTTTAAATTAGAAAATAGCTGAATATTTCATAAACAACCTAATCAAAATAAAAGATTTTTTTTAGCCCAAATTTTATATTAATTAGGATTTAGGAAATTAAACCATGCAAACATCTTTTTAATTTTGAACGCGTCTTGAAATTGAGATGTAACCCCTTTATTAATTTAATTAATAATTTCCTGAATTTGAAGGAGCGGAACATTAATCCTTTAACTTTGAAAATTCTTTTTGAGACAATTACATTTATAATTGTCAGTTTAAAATTCCAAAATTATGATTAACGGTCAAAATTATGTAAACTAAAGATATGATATAATATATATATATATATATATATATATATATATATATATATATATATATATATATATATATACCAAGTGATATTTTGTCATATGAAATGACAAAACACTCCCAGAATAATTTTGTAAAATCATATTCGCTTTATAAAAAGAATATTCCACTTCGTCTGTGACCTGAAAACTTTGGATAATTAATAAGATTATTGGAGGGTAAAAATTAGATGTCAAAAATTGCCCCTTCGCTATTCGAGGATGGTTAGACCATCTCTGAGTAGCAAAATTTGACTGGCCTAGTTTTTAGCCGACCAATAGGAAATTACTTTTCGTTTTATGCATATTTTTAAAAATTATGGTCGGACCCTGGTCTCTGGGTTCCTACATATCTCAGGTTACATGAGAATTCAAGTCACTTGTAGTTAGACCCAATTAAACTGCTAAAAGCCGATCAAACAAATGTATTAGACCGGGAAGCTCCAGAATAATTTTGTTGGAATGTGACCGATCCTCGAAGATTGAGTAGCCTACATATCCCCAATTTCAAAAATCAGGTCACTTGTAGTTCGTCTTGATAGCCCAGAAAGGGTATCCCTTATGTGAGAATCCTTTTTACCCTTTCGGTATATGCCCGAACGGTTGCAGGTTTTAAAAGTAAAATTTCATGATTTGTGAGTGAGGTCGATGTGGAGTGATGTTCAAGCTCATGTGCAGAGAGATTGACTCACGTTGATACAAATTTTAAACCGTCTACCCAAGAAAAAGTTCCACGTTTGCTCGCATGTGTCCGGATCTTGTCTTTCTGCTTTCCGCCTTCGGTAGATTTGAACTATCTCCATATACTGAGACCTGCGTTTTGGTTATTATATTTTATATTATCATACCTGCACAAGTTTGTTTTTTGTACCCTCTTGGGTGATTTCTTTTGAGCGGGTGCCTCCTCCAACACCGTCTGGTTCTGTTAACCTGTTGGGGAGTGCTTGTTCGAGTAGGCAACCTTTGACATTGTCTGGCTCTTCTTGATAGCTATTGTTAATCATGTAGTTTGATTTTGGGGGAATGATGACTTCGGCTTTTGGCCAGAAGTACATCGTTCGGACTTGGGGGTGAAGACCGCAATCATTCAACTAGAATTACATCACTGACTCTTGGAATGAAGACTGCAACCTTTCGGCTGAAATTACATTATTCGACACTATGGAATGAAGACCACAACCTTTCGACTGGAAATATATCATTGACTCTTGGAATGAAGACTGCAACATTTTGACCGAAGTTACATCATTCGATATTATGGAATGAAGATCACGACATTTCGGCTGGAATTATATCATTGATTGTTGGAATAAAGACTGCAACCTTTCGTCCGACATTACATTACATCATTCAACTGGAGTGAATACCGCAGCCCCTTCGCTGGAATTACATCACCTAACTTTATGGAGAGAATACCATGACCTTTCGGCTGGAATTACATCATTCAGCTGGACTGAAGACTGCAGTCGCGCCATTGAAATTACATCACCTGGCTCTATGGAATAAAGACCATGACCTTTTGGATGGAATTACATCATTTAACTGGAGTGAAGATTGCAACTCCTTCGCTAGAATTATATCACCTGACTCTATGGAATGAAGATCACGACCATTCGGTTGACATTACATCATTCAACTGGAGTGAAGACCGCAACCTCTTCACCGGAATTACATCACCTGACTCTATGGAATGAAGACCATGACCTTTAGGCAGGCATTACATCATTCAACTGGAGTGAATACCGCAACCCCTTCTGATGTAAGAAAGACCGCGGACCTAAACTCTCAATGTAAGTCAGGAGATTTTTTTCCAAGAGTGCCAACGATGGCCCGTCAATCTACACTAACATGCCTAATGTGGCATGGAAAATGGAGTGGAGTTGGAGTTGTCACGTGAAGATTCGAGAAGCATGTTTATTTTGACTTTGTATGTAGGTCTTGGCCGAAGACCATTTTGTTTCTTTTAGCTTATCTTTAATTCCTACCTTGGCTTGTAGTCTCCTTAGGACATGATGTAACGTGTAAATAACTCCTAGCTCCAATTAGGACACAATTAAAGTGTCATGTAATAGGGTGACTAAACCGTGTAATGGGGATGTGACTAAGCCTAGAGTATCTACCAAGAATCATCTAGAGTATGAGGCTTCCAAGAGGAGAATTAATGAACTAACTAGTTCATGTATTTGACTACGTAGGAGACATCAAGATCGGCCTAGGGGAGATGAAGAGTTGGCCGAAAACAACTCACCAAGGCACATATGCAAAGTATGGAAGCTTCCAAACATATTCCAAGAAGATGATTCATAAGGAGCCTAAGTTCATGCATGCAAGACACAAAAGCATGGCTTGGAAAACCCAATAGGTTATCTCATTCATGCACTTGAAGACACCAAGAAGGCAACCCAGAAGTTGAGGAGTTGGCCGGACAATTCACATGGTCATTCGGCCCAAGGTTCATGCCAAGAGGGAATGGTTCTCAACACTACCCAAGAATACAATTGATGAGATAACTAGTTCATATGTGAAGGGTACCAAGGAAGGATCTAGAATGCATGGAAGATTGGGATTCATCCCACCCCCCCCCCCCTCCGTCCCTTCCCATTTCGGACAAGAAACTTCCACACTGCTCCAAGGAAATGATTCATAAACTAACTAGTTCATGCATTGCTTTAGATGAAAGACATAAAAGAGTGGTCTAGAGAACTTAAAGAGTTGGTCTACTCCTTGTTCCCCAAGTTAACCTGAACCTCTTCCCATTTGTTCCCAGTTCGCTGAGATTGCCAAGTAGTTTGTGTCCTTTTGTTATCCTTCTAGAATAGTCCATGTACTACTATAAATAGGACCCTTAGGATGTTGTAAAAATAAGAGTTGATTAATGGAAATTATTTGAGTTTTACTCAATTGCTAAAGTATTCAACTTGTGTGTTGTCTACCTTAGTTGGTCCTTGTGTGGGTTTTCGGTTCTTGTGTGAACCAACCCCTTAGTGTAAGTTGAAGCTAGGAACTGTGTGAACTAGTTAAATCCAAACTAAGGTCCCTTCGGTTTAAGTTTGGTTAGGACTTGTGTGACCTAGCTAAGCCCAAGCTTAAGGAACCCCCTTGGTGCAAGTGGACGTTGGAACTTGTGTGATCCAACCAAACCCACTCCTAGGGTCTATCTTATGGTTACCGGCCACCCTCACTTGGTTAGTTTTCGAGTTTGTACTTAGCAACCTCATTTTATTCCTTTTCCAATTGGCCAAACTCATCTTGGTGTCGACTCGAGCATTAAAACCCTCGTGTCTCTATCCTTGTTATATCGATCGTCCATCACTTGGTTTGTACTCGGGTTTGCACCTAGAATCCCGTGTTCATTCCTTGACCAACCCACTTCTTTCTTTCCACCACCACATCCCAAAATATGTCCCTAACCTCTAAAAAAGGGTAACTACCCGAAACAGTCCAGAAATACCCGTCCAATCCCGACAACACCAAACAATACACAAAACACCCTTTACGGATAACCTCACTTCCAGCCAGTTGCCGTCACCTTTCCACCACCCAACTACCAAACCCCAACCATAAATACAACCCTAAAAGTGTCTAGAACACCCCCACAAAACACCTTAACCTAACTCCTCCCTAAATGACCCGTCCAAGTCCCACAATACCCCATTGTCCGGCAGAAACCGAGAACCCCAACTTTGAGTCCTTTTTTGTGTCAACCCGTGTTCAACCAAACTCCGACCCACTTACCCTCACTCGCCCCTCCTTATACACATCATATTGGTATCAGAGCGAGGCCATCCCATCCCACGCTTTTACTCTACGGCTCACGTAAATAAAGAAGAACTAAGGAGGATCGTAGGTGACATTTTTGCGAAACATGCACCAATCTTGAGGAAAGAATTTGCAAGGCATGCCATGAGTAAAAATTCCAATTCAAGGGTTGTGCAAAACATCCCAAGGAATGAAAATAAAGGTACCCCAAGGCCCTACGTAAAACCCACTAATGTTAAAGAGAAGGGCGGTACCTCGTTCACTAACCCCTTATTTAGCCGCGGAAGAGTACAAAAGATACAAGGGTAGAAGAGGGCAATACCTCCTTTACTAACCCTTTGTATAACCACGAAAGTATGGAAGTTACAAAAGGAGTAGATAAAAGGAAAAAGAAGTGTTTCCAATGTCAAGAGTTAGGATACTTTGCAAATGAATGTCCTAATTCTCGGGTCATGATTAGAGAAGAGTATTGAGAGTGTGGGTTTTCCTTGGCCATTATGAAAACCGTACTACTTGAATAACAAGAGGAACTCGAGACCCCCTTACTTGATACACTGGAAATAGACGAAGAGTCAAAGAAGGGTAGCGCTATATATGTTGATTTAAGGGAGCCCTTGGAAAATTTATGTGCGGACGAACTTCCAATCGGATCACCAACGATGGGAGGTATTGAACATACTCTTGGTTTATTTTCAAGAAGTTCATTACTTAATCATCAATCCTATAGCCACAATTCGGATAAGGCAGTGATGTTGATGGTGCCACAATCCTATAGCCATCATCACGGGGTGCACACTTCCTAGGCCGAGGTTGAAATACATTGTTGATGAGTTGACTGGGACCAAATTGTGTGCCAAGATAGAGTTGAGAAGTGGCTACAAACACATGAGGATCTGAGAAGGAGATGAAAGAAGGACAGCTTCCACTCGCACTTCATAAGATCTTTCAAAATAGACCAATTACTCGGGATATACGAGTTGGCCTGTTGAGCGGTGGAAGTAGTTGATGGAGTCTTTTTCTTTGAAGTTTTGCTAGCCGGCGGCCGTCGAACTCCGATGGGGACTTGGTGAATGGAGATATCAGAATCACTATGGGCAAGGGTTTGAGCCTGGGTGGTGCACCACCGGCGACAGAAGAATCAGAAGAGATGAGTTTAAGATTTGAGATAAGGGAATAAAGGGGTTTTCTTTTTAGAACAGTGAAATAAAATGCTAAAGAATGGAAGGAATGAATAAGGCTCCATGTATGATAAGTTTTGTATGAGAGGTAAGGAAAGATGTAGTGTTTCACCTAAAAGGAAGAGAATCTTGCCAATATTATTGGTCCAATCACCAAGGGAAAGACGTGGCTAGACGCACGACGCATGTAAAGCGAGTTTCGCAGAGGCGACGGAGCATTTAATGCAAGGAGCCGATGTGCGGAGATAGTTAATTGATTGAACTGATGCATTGAGTTCAAATAATAACGTAAGATAAGTGTTGAGAGTAGAAAACTCTTTCACTTCTCAGGCCCTTGAGATCAAAAGCATCAAAAAGTGGGGGACTGTCTGTATTGGGTGAAGAATGCCTCCGGGCAGATTAGTGTATCCGGAGATTCAAACAAACTCGGAGGCATCCTACAGTTGTCTTTCATTCCCACCAACTCCCGTCACATCAGTCTCCTAGATCATAGCACGTAGTGCGCGTGGGCACAGTGACATCAACATGCTCACGTCATCACTTTAGAGGGGCATAATAGTCTATTTTTGGCTTATATATGAGAGCCTTAGGGAAGAAGGAACCACATCTTCGATCCTCTTGCTCACACTTGTAACCTAAGCTCTATTTTCCCAAAGCAATATACTAGAAAAAGCTCTTGTCCGTTATTTTTTATTACTTGTTCCAAATTTGAGCTTTCTTGTTCATATTATCTATTTATTTCAGACTTTTACCACATAACACCGAACTCATCGAAAGGCTCTCCGGATCGGATACAACTTACTTATCTTTAAACCCTAGAATACAAATTTCTAACTGTGTTTTTTGTTAGAACCAATTTTGCCGTAAAACAAACATAATTACACAAAGGAAACGGCAAAAGCGAAAATATAAATTATGAGACAGAGAAATGGACTCAATATAGATTCATGTACACAATTCGTTATTGCATTCTCTGCCATCACAAGTCACGATGGGGCAAGTGCCAGATAGTGTAATTGTTAACGATAATGGATTTTTTACAGAATTTGTGTTGAAGAATTTTTGCTAGTTGACTTCATTTCTCTTGGAAATAAAATTTTACTCACCAATTAAATACTTGTCAATGTAGAAGAGGAAAGAGAACAAAGAAATTTCTCAAACTATCATATTACAAAAGAAGACAACGTTGGATTCTATTTAGAAGAGGGAAAAAGATGATTTAGGAAGAAAATTGATTTCCTTCTAAAATATAACCATCTAGTAATTTGAGAGATTACTTAAATCTTATCTCTTCCTAACAGGGTTAGGTTTGTTAGCCCACATAGAGTGACTCTGTCACGCCCCAAATTCAGAGAGGTGAGACTGCACTCGTTGTCTTACTTGACCAAGTGTACCCATCTGTAACACTTCAAAACACAACACACATAGAAACATAATGTGCCAACTAGGCCAAATCTCACTCCAACTCAAGATATCATAAGCCGGAAAGGCTATGTTCGAATGGATCTGAAGGTAAACAAACATATCAAAAGATAGATGTGCCTATGTGAGTCGAAAAGGCCACCATGGATTTCTATAGCTTTACAATGCAAAAGATACAACCAAGGGCCGACAAGGCCTCCATATAATATGTAGGACAAACACCAAGGCATACAAGGCCATACTGTACATACTAGACATACACAGGACACATCTAAGAGTCTCTAAAAAAGATCAATTGTACTATGATTGGGACAGGGCTCCAACCTACCCATCATAGCTATATACATAACAAAATACTCCAGACTTTGGAGCTTGCAACTCTGAAAGACATGGAGCTTACCAATCAAGCTAAGCTCGACAACGCCTACTAGGGAGGCATGTCTACCTATCTCTCAGGACCTGCATGCATGAAATGCAGCGCCCTCGGTAAAAGAGACGTCAGTACGAATGAAATTTATTGGTATGTGAGAAACTCTGAGGATATATACCTATCTGTTCGCAACTCACATCATATAATACTATCAATGGCGTACCAGGCCTTACCCATGCTCTGTGGATAAGTATAATATACCAGGTCTTAATGAGGATCTGTGAAAATATCTCAAGTCGTACCAGCCCACAACATGATTTTATGGTGTATACAACATACCATGCCATATTAAAGCTTTGTGGAATAAATATATAATGTATCAGGCCGTATATAGGCTTTGTGAGAATGCAACACACTACTGTATCCATGGAGCATAGCTCGGGGTGTGAAACCAGATGCCAATAACCATGTACTATGTTCGCAAGAACTATAAACACTCATCTAGTACGGAATAAGCTTTATGTCAAGAATGTACTTCCGATAAGGGACAAACAATAGCATGTGAAAGATATAATGCTATGAGAGATAAGCTCGATAAGTATACTTCTTTTGTACAACTCATTCAGATACCATTTCATGTATAGATTCTTGCCAAAGAAATAACAGGGATAGCCATTACATACCTTTCATCGTCTAATCGACACAATCCGTGATACTATCCCGATGAGCATACATGATTCAAGGTAGTTCATCTGAGGCCGAGCCAAGAAACTTCGAGCCTTACAAGCCATGGTGATGTAAAGAGAGGCTTTGGAGACCTTTGAGGAGCTTCATAGGAGAGCATATGATTTGTTGATCGCGTGGAGTGAAGATGAGATAGAGGGAGACGATGGTGGTTATTTATACAAAGCGACTATTCTTTAAAGTCAAGCCGTCATCCCTAAAGAAGACTACCAAACAAGGCCCTTGTTTCATTAAGGATATTATTGTAAGAACTAACCTAGTCTTCTTTAGCTTATTTATTATAAATACCATATTTGGTTACTTCATTACTTAGTTTTGAATGATGTTAAGATGAATACTCTTAAAGAGTGATAGTTGTTTGGTAGTTTAGTGTAGTGCTAATCTAGTGATTAGTATTAGTGATAGTTAATTATGATGGATTTCATGGTTGGTTATTGAAATTCTTGTCCATTGATTTTCATATAAAGTTGCTCATTTGTGGATTCAATTGATTAACTCTTGTTGAACTTCAAATAGTATGAGTTTTCTTAGGTTGATTCAATTGACAGGGTTTGAATTTCATTTCACCATTCCATCTCGTTGCTTTTTGGATCATTAATTGTAGCTCAATCAACCATCCAAATAACTGAACACCTGTGAACAATTTACCCCGACAACCATTACAATATTGAGAGGTAATTGGTCTCATTTATTTAGTCCTTAAATGCAACAACAGAAATTGCATGTGCAAATTGGTTGAGTCTCAATTTGGTAATGATTAATTGAGTGGAGATTATGATCATCCATTACACACAATTGCTTCCCACTTTGGAATTAATTATTGTCTCATCCTTATCTTTAACGTCCACTTCAGCAATTTGCTAATCATTTGATTAGTTCTCTTGATTAATTCCTTTAGGTAATTCTTAATTCCATTCTTAGCTAGCTAGTTATTTCACGTAATTAATTCTACTGGGTAGTTAGTTAGTTTTTGTGTCCGTATTTTATTTCGTACCAATTTCTTCAAGATTTTCTCAATTTATTACTAATAGAATATTTTCTGAATATTCTTTCATTAATTGTATATCTCTTATTTTAGGTAGAATTGTATTCCTATTATAATTAGGTCTCCTATTTTAGGCAGAATTATATTTTCTATTGTAATTAGGTTGATTAGTTACCTAGTTTAAATATTCGTGTACTACTATATATATTGTACATTATTAATGAATACAATGAAGGAAACATATTCATTTATAGTATCAGAGCCTAAAAATACCTCCAACGCCGCCGATCATAGCTCTCGGCCGCCACTCCCACGGAACCCTAGTATTTTTTTTCAGTCATTCTCTCTCCATTCTCCTCCAAAATTTCATCTTTTATGGCTAACAAAACCAAATTTCATCCTGCACTTGCAGTAAACAACATAAAAAACTTCATCCCTATCACCCTTGAGATGGAAAAAGGGTCGATACTCCTCGTGGGCGGAGCTTTTTAAGATCCATTGTCGTGTTTATGAAGTTATCGACCACATCATCCCTCCTACACCAAAGTCCACATACCTACCCTTGGCTTCGACTTCTGATGATGCATTCTGGTCTCGTTTGGACGCAGTCGTCCTCCAGTGGATATACGACACAATCTCTAATGATCTGTTGCACACCATCATTGAGACCAATGTCATTGCCCGCCAAACGTGGGAACGTTTGGAAAGTATTTTCCACGACAAAAAACTCAACGAGCGTTATACCTTCAAAATCAGTTCAGGGACGTTCATCAAGATGATTTCCCAAACGTGTCTACATATTGTCAAGAACTCAACATGCTTGCCGACCAACTCTTCAACGTCGGCGTACCAGTCACTAATCAGCGATTGGTCAAGCAACTTATTGCAGGCTTGAACAAATCCTATGATGGCGTTGCCACCATCCTTCATCAATGCACGCCGTTACCTCAGTTTTATGAGGCCCGTTCGAAGCTAATTCTTGAGGAAACCCAGAAAATCAAGCGCAACACCACTTAAGCCAGCATTGCCGACGTCACCCTCACCACCACTGTTGGGCCCTCCGCCGACGGTAGGACCTTCAACTCCGGCAACCATAGCCGCCGGCCCGAGGACCCTCAGCAGCCCGCATCCACCCACAACAACCACCAGAGTAGGCAGTCCGACAAGGGCCACAGCGGATGGAATTTCGGAAATGGCGGCGGGAAGGGGCAGTCCCCGCCTGCAGGAAATAGCCAGCAGTGACTGCGGCAGTGGCAGCAGCGGCAGCAGCCTCCGTCATGGGATGCCTACCCGCTAAGAGCCGCATGGGCCACACCGTCATGGGATTCTCCTCCTAGCCTGTATCCGACTTCCTCGTGGACTCTACCTCAAAACCGACAGGCCTACCCTGGCATACTCGGCCCACGTCCCCAACAAGAAAACACAGAACAGGCCCCCCCGCCCTCAACTTATGTACCTACTGACATTGAGGCAGTTATGAACACAATGTCACTCAATGCTCCAGAAGAAAATTGGTATATGGACACATGCGCCACATCTCACATGACGGAATCACAAGGTACTATCTCGTCTTATTCCAATTTGAATAATTTAAATCAGAATATTATTGTTGGTAGTGGACAAGGCATTCCTATTTGCGGTTTTGGTCATTCATTCTTATCCCCACCACATCCACCACTAATCTTAAAAAACTTCATGTCCCTAAACTCATTAAGAATTTAATCTCTGTGTGACGTTTCACAAATGATAATAATGTTTCCCTTGACTTTGATCCTTTTGATTTTTCCTGTGAATGATTTTACGATAGGGAGACGAATAATGTAATGTGACAGCACCGGAGATCTCTACCCCATTTCAAACGTCGTCAACAATCCAGCCTCAGTTCCCTCAACCTTTGCTGCTCTTTCGTCTTCCTTATGGCATTCTAGATTAGAACATCCGGGAGACTCTGTTTTACGCTCTCTTAGAAAAAATAATTTTATTAATTGCAACCGCATTTTTAGGACTCATATATGTGAATCTTGCATTTTTGGGAAATATGTCAAATTACCATTTTTTGCATCTACAAATTGTACTTTAATACCTTTCGATATTATACATAGTGATTTGTGGACATCTTCTATTTTGAGTACGGCTGACCATCGATATTATGTGTTATTTTTGGATGATTATTACAACTTTCTATGGACTTTTCAAATTGGAAATAAATCCCAGGTCTACCCCATTTTTTCTTCATTTACTGCTTTCATAAAAACACAATTTGAAAAGAGCATTATATGTTTTCAATATGACAATGGCAAGGAATTCGACAATAACCAATTCAAACAGTTTGCTCCAAAAATTGTCTTACCTTTCGTTTTTCCTGCCCTCACACATCCTCCAAAAATGATAAAGCCGAACGGAAAATTCGAATTATAAACAACCTCATTCGTGCCCTACTTGCTCACGCCTCAATCCTGGCATTACGCACTCTCCATGGTCACCTATCTCCTAAACGTAATCTCAAACAAGTCTCTAGATCAACGGTTACCCACCCAAGTTCTGTTTCGTAGGAACCCCTCCTACCAACACTTGCGTATTTTTGGATGTATTTGTTACCCTCTCCATCCGACTACTTAAAAACTCCAACCCCGTTCTTCCCCGTGTGTGTTTCTGGGTTACCCTGTCAATCATCGTGGTTACTCGTGCTATGACTTGTCGATCTGTAAAATTATTATTTCACTTCATGTCCTATTTGATGAGTCTCAATTCCTCTTTGCCTCCCTAAACTCACCACCTCGGCATTCCTACGACTTCCTAGATGATGGCCTGAACCCTCTTCTAATTCATCATTTACATAGTCCGTCATCCTAGATCCTGGCACCAACCCCCACATCGGACAGTCCGGGACACACTGCCCACTCGGTTCTGCCGACGGTGGCCAGGAACAGCCCGCCTCAGGGTGATTCCGCAGCCACCTCTCGGCAAACAAAGCATCGGCCAGCCAGTCCCGCCATCCCTGCCCTTCCTCCTCTTCCCGGCAGTCCCGCGGCACACACCCCCTCCTATCCCACTTCTCGAGACACACTCTTGGACCATGGAAACATGTGTCATGCACGGAATTCATAAACCTAAACGGTTGTTTAACCTATCTGTTTCAGTTGTTCCTTCCCCTGTCCCTCCAAATCCGAAGGATTCCTTGTCCGACCCTAATTGGAAAGCCGCATTGATTGACGAATATAATGCTCTTATTGATAATTAGACGTGGGACCTAGTACCTCATCCACCTGATGCTAACATTATTCATTCTATGTGATTTTTTAGACATAAAAAGAAATCTGATGGTTCTTTTGAGAGGTACAAGGCTTGTCTTATAGGTGATGACATGTCTCAATATGTGGGAGTGAACTATGATGAAACGTTCAGCCCGGTCATAAAGCCCGCAACCATCCAGATCGTCCTCAATATTGCTCTATCCAAGTCTTGGCACATTCATCAGCCTGATGTCAAGAATGCCTTCTTACATGGGGATCTTCATGAAACGGTATATATGCATCAACATATAGATTTCAGAGATCCTATTCATCCAGATTATGTGTGTTTGTTGCGGAAATTTCTCTATGGACTGAAACAAGCTCCTCGAGCATGGTACCAACGGTTCACCGACTATGTCTCCTCTATCGGTTTTTCACACAACAGATCCGATCATTCCATATTTATCTATAAAAAGGGTATAGACATGGCTTACCTATTTTTATATGTTGATGACATCATCCTTATCACATCATCTGATGCTCTCCGTCGGTCCATTATACCTCTCCTTTCCTTTGAGTTTGCTATGAAGGGTCTGGGCCCCCTGAGTTATTTCTTGGGCATCTCTGTCACTCGACATTCTGTGGCCTATTTCTGTGTCAGAAGAAGTATGCCAAAGAGATCCTTGACTGTGCAGGCATGATATCTTGCAAACCATCCCACACACCAGTAGACACCAATTCCAAGCTCAGCGCTAATTCCGCCCCCCCCCCCCATATTCAGAATCGACTCACTATCGTAGCTCCGATGGGGCCCTGCAGTACCTCACATTCACATGACCCGACATATCATAAGTCGTGCAGCAAATTTGCCTACACATGCACAATCCGTAAGAAGCAAACATGCATGCCCTCAAACATATTTTACGATACGTCCAAGGTACATTTCACTTCGGATTACATCTATACATGTCCTCGCTCACTGGTCTCACTGCTTATTCTGATGTTGACTGGGGTGGATGTCCTGACACCCGACACTCCACGTCTGGTTACTGTGTTTTCCTGGGAGATAACCTATTATCTTGGTCTTCTAAAAGATAAACTACACTATTCCGATCCAGTGTCGAAGCAGAGTATAGAGGTGTCGGTAACGTCGTCTCTGAGTCTTGTTGGATCCCTAACCTTCTACTTGAGCTTCACTACCCGATTCAAAAGGCAACACTGGTCTACTGCGATAATATTAGTGCAATATATCTTTCCGGCAATCCCGTCCAACATCAGTGTACTAAACACATTGAGATGGACATTCATTTCATTCGCGAAAAATTGGCTCGTGGTCAAGTTCGTGTCCTTCATGTTCCTTCCAGATATCAGATTGCCGACATCTTCACCAAAGGACTTCCGCACATACTATTTGATGATTTTTGAGCCAGTCTCAGTATTCGTGAACTTCCCGCTTCGACTGCGGGGGTGTAATAGAATATTTACCGAGATGGATGTGTGGGCATACAAGGAGAGATATGATTAGAAATGATGATATCCGAGAGAAAGTGGGAGTGGCATCGGTGGATGATAAGATGCGGGAAGCGAGGTTGAGATGGTTCAGGCATGTGCAGAGGAGAGACATAATTCCCCAGTGCGGAGGTGTGAGAGGTTGGCTATAGACGGGTTCAGGAGGGGTAGAGGTAGGACGAAGAAGTATTGGGGAGGGGTGATTAGACGGGATATGACGCATGTGCAACTTACTGAGGACATGACCTTATATAGGGGGTTGTGGAGGACATGGATTAGGGTAGAAGATTAGTAGTTACTCGAGTGTAGTCCTACTTATGCTTACAAATTGATAGTTGTAGTGTTATTACGGTAGGCCCGATTACCCTATCACACTTATAGGCACATTATTGCTTTATAATCAACTGTAGTTTGATTTCTGCTGTTATGGGTTCTTTAGTGTATTTTATTTAGCTTATTTAGTTGTGTTAGCTACTGCTCATTTTTGTTCGAATACACTTTATACTGCTTTAATTCCTTATTTGAGTCTAACTATTTCTCTTGCTTTACTCTTTACTCTTGATTTACTCTTGATTTCTTTGATTGCCTTGCTTGTGATTATGTTTTTTCTTGAGCCGAAGGTCTCCCAAAAACAATCGCTCTACCTACCAAGGTGGAGGTAAGGTCTGTGTACACTCTACCCTTTCCAGACCCCACGGTGTGGGATTTCACTGGGTATGTTGTTGTTGTTGTTGTTGTTGTACTTCAGTGACATTTTGTCATTTCATTTGACAAAATATCATCAAGTATGTCATTGTATATCATCCGTATATTTTTCACATGAATTATAATTTTCAAGCATATTTATCGGAATTTAAAGTCAAAATAGTAAAAATAATTATTTAATCAATTTTCAAACAAAATAGTGATTAATTGATAAATATTTTACTTCATTTAATCAATAAGTTTAATTAATTAAATAGATAATTAATTTCATCAATTATTTTCAAATTGGTTTAGAATTGAAATGAAAGTGTTATTTGTTAAACTCAATTGTGGCCATTTTTTAATCTTCAAATTCAACAATCTTTTTCCTTTAATTTTGGACCACCTAAACCTAGCAGCCCAACAAGCATGACCCGGCCCATTTCTCTTTTAATTCCCCAAAAATACAGTGTTCGCTTGTTTTACAAAAAAAAATGCAGCAAACACAGCTCAAGAGCAGCTGTCGTCTTTCCTCTTCAAAGAGAATTCCAAAAGACAGTTTCTATGGCAGAATCTCTGGGAAATCATTTATTGCCCATTTGTCTCCTTCTTCAGAAGAAAACGGTAACAATCCTCTATCTCTTCTGTTTTCGGCTTTGCTCTTCAGAGGATAGTATGATTTTCTGCAGATTCAAAGGGTTTTCGTTCGACTCTACCAATTTGAATTTCGAATTTAATTCCCCAAAAATACATACACTAAAAACTCTTCAAACCCTAGAATGAGCCCTCTAAAAATAGAGGCTCTTTTCTCATTCTCACAAGGTTTTTACCTCCCCGAGTTAGAACATTCAGAAACTCGACTAAGTTTCGGCTCAACAGTTAAATTTTTTGAGTCTTTTTTCCGCTCCGGTTGAGTGAAAGGATGATCGTCAATCTTGTCGCTGCTCGACAAAAAGGTAATTCCTTCCTCGTCTCTGCTTTATTTTCATTATTAAAGTTCTGTGTTTTTTTTTTCAACTTCTTGGCAGATTAAGCTTAGTATTTAAATGCTATTAGAACTAAATAAGTAATTTTCCTTTTTTGGTATTTTCGTTTCAATTTTGTCAGGTTCATGCTTTATTTGGTTTAATTTGCAAAGGAGATGTTTATCCTCTCTTTAGTTTTGTTGTGCCGGGGAGCTGAAGTAGCTGTTTGACTCACTTTCTTCCTTTTGCTCTCTAAGTGTGTATAAGCATGTTTCGTTTCAAGTATGCTTTAAATTCTCATTTATGGGTTAAGCTGTGTGTGGATTGGGTAGTGCATTCTAGGTAAAGTCTGTTTATTTTTTTGCTTTTAAATTCTGTTTCTTCTTCGCTTAAGTCTGAATGTCAAGATAGGAAAACGATTTTGTGTGTTCAATATTTGATATTTTAGGACTGAATTGGTTGTCGACATTTATTTTCTCTTCATTCTTGTTCCTGTTATCTTTTAAGTATTTTTTAGCATGACCATAAATTAAGTTGTTCAGCATTTTCCCTGGCTTTGTTTTGAATTTCATTTCTAGTATCTTAGCAAAAGGTGGTTTTTGTGTGGCAGAATTTTCTTACATTAAGCATGTTTATTGAATAAGATGAAATGTCAAAAAAGGAAATGTCGGCTAGAGTTTGGTTGATCAGTTATGGTTTGAGAGTCTTAGGATTTAGCTATTACTATTATGCCTAAATTTTATATTCAAGGACTGAAATAGCCCATGTGCTGCTTTAAAACTGATTATTAAAAGAAAAAAACCTGAGAAAACTGATCAAGTTGTTGATTGTATGCTTCTGTTAGTAGAGGTTTGCTCCCATACCCCTTATACCATCCCTGATAGCAGTTAATCTTCTATGGTGTTTCTATGGGTATTTGGGAGCTAAGTATGAAATCTAAAATACCAAAGTTGGTCTTTTTTGCTCCACAGTCAAGTATGTGTCAAATAAGTCTTCCCCTTACATGTCATGCTCCCTTCTTATCTCTGCCCTCATGTTTGCTCCTGTTCGCACTTCTCTCCACCTATGTTCAGATGCTACTATTTTGTGTTTGACAATCACCAATTTATTTTTAATATACCAGCATGCATCTCTTCTTGAGTTTCTGGATGTGAAATTATTAAATAGGGAGAAGGTTTTAAGTTTTGAATTGATTTAGCAAAGGAAGTGAGTCTAATACTGAACCTTGTATGATTTCTTTGTCTCCAGTCTTTAGTTGTATGGACTATGCCTTGTTCTTTGTCTCACATGGTCTTACCTTTGCTACTGATTAACTAGAAAGATTATTATGAGGAATAGGGTGCTTGTGAATCATGAATTCTTGAACTTGCTAAAAATAATCTGATGTGTGTTAAGTATGGATCAAGTGATAACCTTCCAAGTCCCTCTTGAGTGCTATCTGTCTAAACCTTTTGTTTATTTGTTGGGCTGCCTAAATGCAAAAGCTAAAACCTGAATCATGATCTTATCTTGATGTGTTGGTCAATTTTGAGCTTGGCTGATTGTGATAGTTCCTCAATAATGTGAAATGTCCTTTTCGTTCAATTTATTACTGCTTTCGATGCAAACTCTGGTTGTTGGTTACTCATTCTTTACCCTCTTCTTTCTTTGCATGACTTGGGGGAAATTCCCTACTCGTCAAATGCCCTCGAGATGTTGCTAAAACTCGAGATGACTTGTTGTTGCACTTTGAAGCCATGGCTACTGTTTCATTATAAATTGGTTGCTGCATTTTGGGGATAAAAATGTCCTTCTGAGGGGGATTGCCACATTTTGGTGAACAAATATCCATATTGAGGGGTTGTTGCTGAACTCATTTGAGGGCTGACAGTTTCTCTATTTGGAAGCTCTTTTTTGGATGAGTTTGTTGCTGCTTATTATCACCTGTTGTTGTTATATTATTTGCTGCTGGTGTTTGGAGAGATTGTTGTTTTTCTTAAAATCAACATATGCTACACTCGATGAAAATAGCTACTATTACGTGTTTGATGAATCTGTTACTTTCACTTAAAAAAGAACAGTGCTACACTTGATTCGTCATTGCAATTCTAAGTAATCTACCGCTTCAAAGCAGCAGTTGCGTGCAACTGAGAAGCTGCTACATCTTGAGCTCTTTGAGCCAGTTACTGTTGTGTTTCTAGGCTACAATCTTGCTGCACTTTGAGGCAAATTGGACTTTTGTATTTTGGCCAGTTTTGAGGCCATTTCTGCTGAGTTTTTTCAGCCTAGTGTTGCTATGATTTGGCTAACAAATGTTGTCTTGAAGCTATTCTAAACAGCTGCCACTAGTTCCGGTGTTTTACTGATTTGAACATGTTACTACAACGCTGATGAGAATGAATTTGAGGCCATGTCCCTTCCGGAAAGGTTGTCCTCCGGTTTGATACTTCGGAAAAAGGGTGATGAGGAGACTTGTGATAAAATCACAAGTTAGAAACCAACATGCATTGGCGAGGCAACTAGATTGACTGACAAATCACTAGTTCATAGCCACGACATGAATGAGATTTCTTTCGTCTAAAAAACATAAGTCTGAACCTTCCGTAACAGAACTTCTATTGTTTTAATACGGATCTGAAGGTTTTACATATATTTATTCATCTCTAACTATCTTTCTCTCATTCTTTGCGAGAAACGTCTAAATAATGCGGGATAGCGAAACGGGGTTCTACAACCAGATTTGGACCCAAGGCCGATAAGATACACTTTCCTTCACCCTTACTCTTTGTTATACTGCATCAGCTCTTTCAGTCACTACTACCTGTGTCGCACCGTTGCCCCCTCCTATTCGAGGCCGAATGGCCGCGTCCTACAAGTTGCTTCTTGCTTTAGAAAGATTGCTCGTTAGCTAGGCCCTTTTCAATAAGGCTCGCGCTAGGCGCTCACTTTTTTTTGGCTGAGCCTAAATTCCATCTTGATCTCCCTCTATTCAAGGTACATAGTCTATAAAAAAAAGGACACCTCTGTTGTATCTATGAGGTCAAAATACTCTGTATTCTGTCGTGTATGAATATGTTGTATGAATGATTATGTTATTGGAACCCTTTAGAATTAGTTGAAATCTCGATGTGGATATCGTTAGAATAAATAAGAAATTTGATTTCAAATAAACATTGTTTAAACCATCTCTAAGAAATGAATGGTTTGGGCCTAGCCCACTAAAACTGAGTTCGGAAAAGGGTTCGAGTTTAGTCCACAAGAATTGACCTTCTTAGCTAAACCAAAAGCGGAAAACCTTTATTTTCCTTAAAGAGCTTTCAAGAGAGTTCAGAAAAGAATTTCTATAATCAGTTTGAAATAATTTTCAAGTGTTGCTTTCTCAAATGTCATGAATAAACAAGACTTTTATACATATCTTTTAAAACACATCTTTTAAGCAAATAAATAATTTAGTCACATTTTTTAAACCCGAAGGTAAACCGCATTATGCGGATTCTTAATATCAGGGTATCTAACACCTTCCCCGAGAAATCACCCGAACCCTTGCCTCGAACTCTGGTTATTTAAGGATTTTTTCTCTAAAAATTGAAAAAATTACTTTCTATTTGGTTTTTCTAATTTCCCTTATAAATTAGGTGGCGACTTTAATAAATAAATAAATCCAAGAGTTCATGAGTTATTCAGTAGCTTTTATGCCTCCGTGTAAAAGTAAACTGTAACAATGAGGTTTGGAAATAAAGAAAATATATCGGATCATATAGGATCCTAAGAAGGATTGGTCAAGTGGCTTATGAGCTTGAATTGCCACAAATCTAATTGTTGTACCCAACGTCTCATGTATCTATTTTAAGGAAGTGTGAAAGATCCGTCGCTGGTTGTTCCTACCAAATACTAAGGGTGGCCAGTGGGCCGGGACGACCCGACCCCGCCCCGGTCCCGCCTCGACTCCGCTCAAAAAAAAATGGTGGCGGGACTCGAACTCGGGACGGGACAATGTCTCATCCCGCCAGACCCGACCCCGCCCTTTTTCCCCCCCTTTGCAAATATGACCGTTGCACCAACGACCATTTTAGGCCTCCCCCTACCCCTTAATATTTATTTTTAACCCATAAGTTATTATATTTACACTTTAATCCAATTTTCCAACTATAAATAACTCATTTTCTCTTCATCTTTCTCACAAATCTTCCTACAATCTCTCTAATCTCTAAATATATCTCTCTACAAGTCTACATTGTTTACTAAATATTCAATTTTATTTATTCATTTGGGAATTGGGAGTGAAGTTGGCAACTAGCTTGAGGATCTTTCATCGAGCAAAGTTTCAATTTTCAACCTCTCGATTACATGTCGACGTTACGTCGGCGTTTGGTACATTCGTTCCTTCATTAAATTATTATTGTCTGTTTATTTTATTTAGCGCACTTAATTTTATTATCTTTAATTATTTATTATCATAATTAAAATGGAAGGATTAAAAGGTATGTTTAAGGGTAAGGGTAAGGGTAAGGGTGCTTCTTCTAGTAGGGGCAACCAGGGCAAGGGTACTTCTTCTAGTCATCTTATTCCTACACAGGATGATTTTGTTGATACTCAACATTTTCCTACAATACCATTAGATTTAGATCAGGAGCTATTTTCTGGAACTCAAGAAGACTTTAATTTAGACGATGATCTAGATGATACACCCACTAATGTTGATGACAACACACCCACTAGTGCACCTTCAACTGAAATACCTCATATTCCCCCTAGTATGAGACGAGGTCCAGCAAAACGACCATTAAAATCATATGCATGGATATTTTTGATAGGGACGTAGAGAATCAAGTAGCTATATGTAAAATTTGTAAAAATGTTTTAAAATTTAAAATTGGAAAAGGTCACTGTGGGACGGGAGGTTTAATTAGACACGTAGTAAGTGCTCATCCAGCTAGGTATGCCCAATACCAGGCTTCAAAATCGGGTGCGCAAACACCCGCTCCATCGGGACAAGGTTCACATACTGATACTGTTCTGGACCAAGTACAGGGTCAAATTAACCCTATGACGGGGGAATTGTAGGCTCTAAATACAATAAACATAGAGATAGGGAAACAATATCAAAATTAGTTGCTGTGGAGGGTTTGCCCTTTTCATTTCCTTCATCTCCCGATTTTATTCATTACATTAGAGATATATATAATCCTGTTTTTAACGGTTTTCCTAGATCAACTGTTAAGAGAGATGTATTTAAATTCGCGCATGAATATCAACAATATTTACGTTTTTCATTATATCATTTTAATGGCAAAGTATCTATCACGTCTGATATAGGTCGTAGTACTAACGGCCATGATTATTTAACTGTAACTTGTCATTGGATAGATTATAAATGGTCTATGCAAAAACGTATTTTAGCGTATAGATATATAGATGATAGGCACATTGGTACTTTTATTGCAGATAATATTTATCAAGTGTGCCATTATTACGGAATAACCGATAAAATTATGACTATTACATTAGATAACGCTTCTTCTAACAATTACGGAATTACAATTTTAAAAAATAGTTTAACTCCATCTTTTTCAGATCATTTTCATATAAAATGTGCGTGCCATATATATAACTTAATTGTAAAGGATGGTCTATCACTTTTTGAAGACATTCTTAGTAAAATACAATTTGCTATAAACTTTATTTTTAAAAGTAATAAAGTACAACGTAGAAAAGAATATAAAAAAACTTATCACGATTGTGGACTACCTTATAGAAAAATTTCACAAGAAGTATCCACTAGGTGGAATTCTTTATACGAGCAACTACTTGTTGCTTATGACTATAGAATACCTATAACTTTATTTTTTAACTCTCATAATAAAAATCCAGCTGATATGATTTTAGATAGTGATTGGGTAAAAATTTCCGAACTTATTGTATTTTTAGATAAATTTTTTCAAGCAACAAAAGAATTTTCCGGTATATATTATCCTACTATTTCAACTATGTTATTTTATATAACTCTAATATTTTTATTACTTAGTGAATATATGGGAATACCAGCTTATAAGGCAGCTATTAAAAAAATGTTTGTCAAAATAAAAAAATATTTTATTCCTATTCCCTCTATTTATATTATTGGTTCTGTATTAAATCCTACTATTAAAATAGACGGTACTAAATCACTAATTGAAACTATTTACGATTGTATAGAAGTACAACCACCTCCAAGTCCCAAAAATCTAAATCACCCACCACCTATTGAACAAACTAAAGAAGAAGTGTTGTCTAGCGTAGAACACCAATGCAAAAAAATATATAGATTTTATCAACAAGAAAATGCTAGTAACTTACCGGCTTCCATACCATCTTCATCATCTTCTTCATCTTCAACACAACCTCACAAAAGACATGCTGTTTCTGCGGCTAGTATTGAAAGCCTCAGAAATAGAATGTGCGGTCGTACCTCTACTAATAACCAAATTAGCGAGTTGGATATTTTTGTTTTGCAGGGTTATTTACCGTATCAAGAAGTTATCAATGAAGATGGACATGAAGACTTGCTGAAATACTGGAGGGGGAATGAGAAGACCTTTCCGACACTTTCATTGATGGCCCGAGATGTTTTGAACATTCAAGCGTCATCAACTGCGTCTGAAAGAGCTTTTTCTGCCGGCAGATATCAAATAGGAGACCACAGACACTCATCAGCCGGAGACAGCTTGAAAATTGCAGTATTATTCAAAGATTGGATATGAGCGGAGTGGAGAAGGTGCGGTCAACCGGAGATCAACGAAGAAGAAGATGAAAACTACAACGAAATCTTAACCGAAGGTAGTGGAAGCGACGTGGATCAATTTGACCAACAAATACCAATTCCAACCGAAGAACCACAGGAAATCATCAAGCAATTAGAACAGGTTTATTTGAGAATGTAATTTTTTTAATTGCAATTTTATTATGTAATTTGCAAATTTTGGACAACACCAGAAAGTTGCAATTTAGATTTTAGACAATTGTATTTGTATTACAAAAAAATCATGTCTATTAAATAATATAAGAGGCACAAAAACAGTCTTGGGATGTTTTTATTACACTATCTTATCTTGTTTATTGAGTTTTTTTATACATATGTTATTTTTAAAAAAAAAAAGGAAAACCCGCCGGACTCGCCAGACTTCACCCGACCCGACTCGCCTCGACCCGATATCGATCGGATCGGGATCGGACGGATCGAGCAAGTCCCGCCAGACTCGACCCCACCGCATCCGACCCCGATCCTTCGCCTGCCCCGCCTCGACCGCCATCTGAGCCCCCCCACCGCCACCACTACCAAATACATCATAGTTAAGGATGTCTTAACCTATGAAGAGGTCCCTGTAGCTATCCTGGACCGTCAAGTTCATAAGTTGAGAACTAAGAAAGTTGCCTCAGTGAAAGTGTTGTGGAGAAGTCAGAAAGTTGAGGAGGCTACATGGGAAGCCAAAGAGGACATGAAGTCCAGATATCCGCACTTATTTGAGGAGCAAACAGAAAGCATATAAGGTAAATACCATCAGTATTCATGACATGTACCGTGCGTATCCATGTCTCATGTTTCACGTTCATGTACTCACTACTCATGTCTCATGTCCCAATGTTCATGTTTTCATGTAATCATGTCATTCAATTCCCACGTCCCATGTCATATTTCCTCACGTTCATGTACTCATGCCATGTCTAGTCTCATTCTTAACCATGACCCATCATTCGAGGAGGAATGATCTTAAGGGGGAGATATTGTAACACCTCGTACCTTCAATCTAAGCCTTACCAATGATTCAGGAGTTTAGAAAACCAAGACGGGGAGTGTGAAGTTTAAAATTCATTTCAGTTCAGTAATTTACATTTTACGTCAGGGCTTATACGGATCGTACAAAGTTGTACGAGCCATAGAAGTTGCACCATACAAAGACCGTCGAAGACCAACGAAACACGATGGCTTTGATGGGCGTAGAAAGTTATATGAACCGTCCTTTTGTACCGTAGGATGACCCCCAGATTTTGATGCTCATTGGAAATTGATAACACTATTATGACACTTTTATACAGACCATACAAGTTATACGCTCCGTACTTCTCACTATATAAAATTGTACGGACCGTACAGTTCAACCGTAAAAGAGCGCGACGACTAAATATATATATACACAAAATCAATTCTAAAATTCAATTTTTCAACTCTTCCAAGTCCTAGCACAAAGTTCCTCTCCTCCCAATATTCTCCTACATCAAGGTAAGCCTTTTTGTGCAATTCCAAGAGATTCTAACATCATTCTCATGAACTCTAAGTGAAATCCCTTGTTCTTAACTTAGGGTTTTCAAGAAAACCCATCTCAAAGAATTAAATTCAGACTTTTGGGAATTCTTTATCAAGTTCAGATTTTTATTACAAGATTAGGAGCGAATAAGGTATGTAAAGCTTCTATTCACGTGTGAGAACATCATTGTTCTTCCCCGCGCCACGTTAATCCACGAAAACCCTAGAAGTTGAATGTTATGTCTCAATTCATGACAAACCTTTGAAAACAGGTTATATATGTTTATGTATGTATTGTTAAACCCAATCATGTTTATGTTATTGTATTCATGAATATCACTTTGATTGTCATGAATTCGTTTGTAATCATGAATACGCATGTCTTGCATTCCATGGGTTTTTTTTAAACACAAGTCATGAACCCATATTACTCAATTCCATGAATTCTACATGTTTCCATGTTGTTATGCAAAGTATATATTATGTATTTATGTTCATGTTATATCTTATACTTATCAACCATGTTTACAAGTCATGATTATACAAACCATGGACTTTCTAGCCAACTATATTTCATGTTCATATTTTTGGGAGTTGCACAGATTACCGAGAGAGTTTAATACTTAAAACTACGTATGTCAACAGTTTAGCTATCAGACTCATGTTTAAAGGTTTCATAGACTGGTTTTAGCATGACATGTCAGATATTCAGACTTATTATGTTTTTCAGATATTTTCGCTATTATATTTCAGACTGCATTTATAGTATTCAACTTTACATGATTTAAAACACTGCTATTACATGTTTGGATGCTCATGTTGACTCAGTCAGCCATGTAGTTCGCTCAGTCACATACAATCAGGCACCGAGTGCCGTGTTTTGCTCAAGCCATAGTTCGAGGCGTGACAATTGTAATAACTAGCCTAGTCTTCTTTAGCTTTTTAAATATAAATACCATACTTGGTCATTTCATTACTTAGTTTTGAATTATGTTGAGATGAATACTCTTAAAGAGTGATAGTTATTTGGTAGTTTAGTGCAGTGCTAATCTAGTAATTAGTGTTAGTGCTAGTTAATTTTGGTGGATTCCATCGTTGGCTATTGCCTTTTCCACTGATTTTCATATAGAGTTGTTCATTTGCGGATTCAATTGATTAACTCTTATTGAACTTTAAATATTATAGGTTCTTTTAGGTTGATTCAATTGGTAGGGTTTGGATTTCATATATCCAAGTTTGCCCATAAGTTCTATCTTAATTGGGTCTTGCTTCTATTCCTTTATTCTCATCGAAATTTCTTCAATTCTCATCTCCAATTTTTTGCTATTTTAGTTTTCACATATTTGTTGTTTGAATCCATGTCTTCTACAAGACAGATCTTATCAATCCGCAACGTACTCAAAGTATATAGTACTTCAATCTACAATAAATAAATGATGAAATAATCATTAACTAAGGAAAAACTAGAATACGACATATCGAGCGACAATCTCGTCTCATAACAACCACCAACACATCTCAATCACTTTCCCTTCTTTACAATACCTCTAGCACAACAACAACAAAATACTTAAGCTATTCTTCATAATTTACAGCTACAAAACAGCCCAATATAATCCCAAACAGTCCAACACCCAATGACATCACAACTACATTTTTCCGGCCTTTGCCTCACGGGCTTTCAATCATACAAACTAGTTATGACTTTTACAAGCTCAAATACATAGAGAAGAAACTAAATCTTACCTCAATTAACAAGAACAACTCGAAACCTGAGCTAACTTTGCTTTGAAGAATTTCCCAAATCAACTACAAGACGGAGAAGAAAAATTTAGCAAGCAACATGGAGCTCCCAAGGTTTGATTCACCTTGATTGCCTTTGATTTTACTCTAGGATGATATGAGAACCTTTAGAGAGTTTTAGGGTGTATATGAATTGAAGAAGATAAAAAATGAAGCCTCCAAATCGTGCCACTAATTTATATAAAATGGATAAGGATGCACCACCATGGATTCAAGGTGGATTTCACGGGTCATGAAATGGCTCTGAAAATTCCAAGTTCTATTTCCCAACTATGGTGGAGCACCACTAATTCACGGTCCGTGAAATGCCTCTGTACTACCCGACTTTCGACGAACATACTTTCTTTCGATTCATTTAGCCCCGAACTCTTACAAAACTTACTTAACACTCGTTTAAAACTACCAATATCCATATAAGGGATCTTAACCTCTTTGGGTTTATGTTATTTTACTTACGACGCATACTAGCGCGAAAATATGGGGTGTAACAGACTCATGACCTAAATCCGATCTTCAACATCTCTCACTACGTTCATGGTGGGCTAGACTCGAACTACAACCATGTCAATAACACACATAATTCATACAGAAAAAATAACTCATGCGACATGTGAGCATCAAAAGTTACAAAACTCCAAAACTATTAAGATTGCACAAGATCTACACGTCGAAATCAATGACATACACAAGGGATTTACTACAGTATGAGGATCTTATTGCTCGCAATATCCTAAACATCATTTGCATTCTACTACAATAACTAGTTATTCGATCTCTCATCCTAGGAAGAGGAGAATTTGAGTTCATAACATTATACCCTGATTACACTTGATACCCTCGTGTTAAGTGTAACGGTCCAGTGAATACAAGTTAAATTACTAATCTTAATTGTATTTCATTTCTATGTAAATTTATCTATTTTAGATTAATTATTTTTCTAGACATGCAGAACATTGTCAAATCATCCATAGCTATTAGTGACATGCTAAAATATCAACATCTTTTGGAACTTCAAGAAACAATCAAGTTCAAAAGGTATTTCAATGAAAAGTTTAAGGCTTAAGTCATACGCAATCCCTTAAAAGTTATCTATATATTTACTTTGACACTTTAACTTAAACTTGTTCCTATAGAATACCTGCACTACTAAGATTTATATCTATTTAAAACTTTTTGTTGTGTGGCAAGATGTGTGCAATACACGTAAAAAAAAGGACGCGTGAAAAGGTTTTTATATATAAAAGTTATTCTTTTCTCTTCTTCAGTCTTTTATCCTACCGCCGCCCCTCACGAACATGCCGCTACCACTACCACTACCGTCATTATCATTGCTGGAAAACAGACAAGTTACACTTTTTTACTAAGTCTGAGCTCTTTGTCGTCTTTCCAAGTAAAAGAACAAAAGAAAAATCAGATCGGCTGTCAAAACTTTTTTCTGCGGTAATATTTCATTTTCTCTGGCAAGCTCAGTCCATATATGTATTTATAACAACATAATCTAACAATAATAAATCGCACCAATTACGCAAAGCTGATCGAAAAAAGAAAATTAGATATGGGTCTCATAATTTGTTTCGGTGAAACTTCATTTTCTTCCCGCAAAGTTCATACAACTCCATTATCTTTTCTTGCAAAACTCTGTTTTTGCTCCTTCCGATGAAAAATGGGATGGAGAAAGGTTCTTATACTAGTGTGGATCAAATGGGACAGGGAAAAAGGTTAATTCGGGAGATGTTCATCGGGGTGGGGAGTTCTCTAATGGCCCCGGCTATCAGAATCAGGGAGAACATTGGTTTTTTCTTTTCTTTTTATTGAAGTATTTTTCTTAATTAGTTAAATAAATTTAAAATAGTTTTCTTACCTAATTTTTTAATAATTAATTTTGGATAAAAGTAAACACAAAACCAAGAAAGATAACGTAAACAAGAATTCCAAGGCCACAAATCAACCTTAATACATACTCAATCTACTGAGAAAAAGGGGTAAAGCGCAAGTATAAATACAGTACTATACTACTACTAAGTACTAAATCCAAGAAACGATCAAAGAAACAAGCTTTACCAATTACACTTGCCACTAGTCCAAGACACTTCTTTTTCCCAATGTCACGTGTCCTCGTTTTATTCTAACACTTTTCCGTGTCACCGTGAGTGTATTACATATATTTTATACTTATGGCTGGTTGCTAGAAAATGTCTAATAGATATATTTGTTTGAATTATTCAAGTGTTCAATAGGAATAAGTCTAAGTTAAGATGTCTAAGTGAATTATGTGGATAACTTTAAATGGCCGTCGACGACTTAAGCTAAAGTTTAATGTAACTTTTCAAGGTCTCACACAATGAATAAACATAAACTCATTATTTAATTCCCAATGATCGCCTAGCACACGTGGTATGAAACATGTGCAATGTTGTTCTCACCTTATATTGGTGTGTGTGTCTCATTATTCTACTCATTCAACATCATACATATCTTGGCCTAGACACATCCAGAGGTCTAACCTAGAGAGCTTCTCACTCCAACGATCCTCAGAATCGTCTTCTTAGATAAATTCACATCTAGCTTACAAAAAAAAATCACTAAGAATGGTGGAATCCACAAGTCTAACTAGTTGTCAAGACCGACCTTCAAAAATAAATATGAGCTCGTAAGACTCATGATAGTGTTAGGTCTTATATCTTCACGTTTCTCAACATAAGAGGATATTGCACGTGTGAGAGAGTACTTGTTCGATACATTTTCAACAACGACAACAACAACATATCTAGTATAATCGCATAAGGAGGGTCTAAAGGGTAGAGTGTACGCTGACCTTACCCCTACTTTAAGAGATACAAAGATTATGTCTGATAGACCCCCCTCTTAAGGAAAAGCATTTCAAAGCAGGTCGGTATAACAAATAACGAAAGTGAAAAAATCATGACAAAATATCATAGAAAGCATGACAAAGCATTATGATAAATACAGTAACTACAAAAAATAATATAATACTTGAAGTACAAGAAACAAACGATATTAGCAAAAATCAAAGAACAAGCGATACTACTAAAAAATATCACAATTATGGAATAATATTTTGATAAAAAAACATTATTATAAAATTATCGTTGCGAGTTAGACCCTAGGGTAAAGTATCGTTATGAGGGCCATATATTAAACTATATTGTGTTGGAAATTTTCCTTTGGCGGGAGTTGCGTCCGACCAACTTTAACGGCTTAAACACTAGTGTTATGCATGTTGGAGAATCCGGTTCTTCACACGTGTATGATCTACAAAGTAAGTAGATAACCGTAGGGCCAAGGATCGTCAAATTTCGTTGAGAAATGAAAGAGATATTGGTCCACGAAGTGAGGTGTTTGAAGCATGGAAAAGTGTGGTATGGATCAATTCTCCCTCATCGGTGGAGGAAGAAAGAATTGTTTTGTTTATAAGTCTCAAAGTTGGCTTGGGGTTTGGGACCCCAAGGGGTATCCCATGTGTTTAAAGGAGGGAGGACCTAGATGTGCTTCGGTTCGAGGAAAGCCCACACGCGCGCCGCCGTCGCCCGCCAGTCCGGTCCGGGTTCACGGGTTCGGATTCACAGGTCACAGGTCACAGGTCACAGGTCACAGAGGATTAGCATACAAATCTCCCCTACAAATTCTTTATCATAAAGACCCGTCGTATTCTCATCTTCGGGTGTTTGGATGTTTGTGCTATCCACTTATTCCGTCCACTACAATTAACAAATTTCAAGTCCGGTCTACCCCTTGTGTGTTTTTGGGTTATCCGTTTAATAATCATGATTATAAATATTTTGATTTATCTTCTAATAAAATCATCATTAATTGTCATGTTATTTTTTATAGAATCCCCTTCGGTCAATTATTAACCTAACACATTGCCCATCGTTTCTGGTTTGCACGTGTATTTATCGGTCTTCACAACACAAGGCAAAGCCAATTAGGAGAGATAAGACACAACAATGCCAAGTAAACCTTTCAGTGAAACATCGGCCAAAAATCTGTCCTATTCTTTTCCATATCTTTAATTCTCTTCTAATTTTGAAGACATCAAATTTAAACAAAGTGACAACGTGTGGATTCAGATATAAGTTGGAGAAAGGAAATACTGATTCAAAAATATTGACTTGATAAAACATGAATTGCTTAATCCCCCTATTTCATTAATTTCACACAATTAGTTATGATCAATGAAAATACCGGAGATTAGCCTCTAACATGTTGATTATGTAATTTTTCAAAGGGAATGTGTTACTTATCTCCACGCCTGAAACAATTCGCGGTCTCTGCCTTTTCCAAACATAAATTCAAGTCCTTCATGAAGCAGTCCACAAGATTGCATTGATTCGCCAAGAAAGTCATCGGTATATATATAACAATGAGTACAAAATATTAAAAATAATTTTCTTAAGATTGTTGTAAGTCTGTATTCGATAATAACGTGAACAGAATCTGGAAAATAAATATAAAAGAAATAATTCGAGCCTTTCATGTAGATGTTGGAAATTTGTCTTTGGCGGGAGTTGCGTCCGACCAACTTTAACGGCTTAAACACTAGTGTTCCGCATGTTGGAGAATCCGGTTCTTCACACATGCATAATCTACCAAGTAGATGACCGTAGGGCCAAGGATCGCCAAATTTCGTTGAGAAATGAAAGAGATATTGGTCCACGAAGTGAGGTGTTTGAAGCATGGAAAAGTGTGGTATTGAGATCAATTCTCCCTCATCCGTGGAGGAAGAAAGAATTGTTTTGTTTATAAGTCTCAAAGTTGGCTTGGGGTTTGGGACCCCAAGGGGTATCCCATGTGTTTAAAGGAGGGAGGACCTAGATGCGCTTCGATTCGAGGAAAGCCCACACGCGCGCCGCCGCCGCCCGCTCGTCCCGTCCGGTCCGGGTTCACGGGTCATGGGCTGTGCTTCTGATATTATCTTTTGGTCCCTGAAGTTTCAAGAAAGTCAGATTGGGCAGAAGAACAGAACGTCAACAACACTCAATTCAGCCATTTATTTTGGCTGAATTACTCTTCCTAAATGTCATCCGTTGCACATCAAATTCACCATTTATTTTGGTGAATTACTACCTCCATAATTGTCATTACTTGGACAGTAATGGCACTTATGTGGGCAGTTCATGAGCCTCTCCTTCAACTATATAAAGGACCATTTGTCACCATTGTTGAGGTACACGAAAAAGCACACAAGCAGACACACATAAACAGAAACAAAATCAGTATTCCTACTACCTTCCAGCATCCTTTCATTACTCAAAATTCTTCACGGTAACACTTGAGTTTCCTTTGCTCATTTGTTCACTTGCTGTTTTATCTTGGGAGACAATTGTCCAGGACGTAGAAAGGATACATACGGGGCAATATTGTCTTAAAGACAGAGTGCAAACACTCGGCTCAGCATACCACAAACATTTCCAGTTTATTCTTCAAGTTCTGTGTAATTTCAGTTTGTTGTTGAATTGCAATTTCAGTTCTTGTAATACTTAGCAGTAGAGATGGCAGTGGATCCTGGACCCGGTCCGGATCTGGATCTGGATCTTGTATTTGAGATCCGTATCCGGTCCAAATCCGACCCATGGATCCATTTTTTATTAAATATATTCATAACCTAGAATGTAATTTTATAAGTATTTTCTTAAAATTGCTAAGCACATCCTTGCAAGTTTAATTCTCAAAACAAGTTTAATTTATCCTCGCGTTAACTCAAAAAATAAAAAATAAAGAGGTAACTTCGATAATAAAATCAATGTTATATTAGTGAATGACTAACATCTCCATAGACAAGTAGTTAAAATTATATTCACTTCATTTGTGAAGATTTCAAACACATGCAAGTTCTGTATTGTGGAAATACTAGTCAGCATTTTCCACAACTATTGTCATTGTCTAACATTTTCAATTAATAGCTCACAATCAAAACGAGACAACGAACAAAATATATCAAAACAAGACAACGAGCAAAATATCTCATATGAACATTTCAAAATTGAAACACAGTAAATTGTTAGCTAAGTAAAAATCGTTTGTCAGTTAAAAAAAAAAATCTTGGCAAAGTTACATTCTTAGCAAGATAAATTTTTTTACATGTGGATCCAGATCCGATCCGTGGACCCGGTGGATCCGGATTTGGATCTGATTTTTATGGACCCGACGGATCTGGATTCAGGTATGAAAAATGGATCTGGATCTGGATCTAGTAGGATCCGATCCAGATCCGATCCGTTGCCATCCCTACTTAGCAGTTACTTGTAATTTCCATTTCCTGCATCTTTGTATCCAACAAGTTTAAGACAATATTTGCTTACTGTAACTGCTGCAACATGGCTGGAAATATGATTGATTCTGCTGCTACTGTTGCTGCTACTCAAGGCAACAATGTTGTCTTTCCCGCTACTGGCCAAGTCAGCAACTCTGCTGCCTTCATGGTTGCTGCCGCTACTGTTCAAGGCAGCAACTCCGTTGCCTTCCCGACTGCTGCTGCTCCACCTTCTGCCTCCCACCATGATCGCCCTGAAAAATTCATGGGCTAAAACTTTAAGAGATGGCAGCACAAGATCTTGTTCTATTTGACAGTTATGGGCATGGCTCGGTTCCTAACGGAATATCCTCTACAAGCTGGAGATGAAATGGACTCTTCGCCTAATGAAACGGGTGAATGGGGCCTTGGTATCCATGTCATTAATGGCATGAAGATGGTTCTTGATGCGTGGAATTAAAGTGATTTCATGTGTAAGAATTACATACTGAACTGCTTGGCAGACCCTCTCTACACGGTCTATTGCACCGTTGGCACTGCCAAAGAGCTGTGGGAAAAACTGCAAAAGAAGTACAACGCACAAGATGCGGGTACTAAGAAGTTCATCGTTGGGAAATTTCTAAAATTCCAAATAGTGGATAGTAAGACAGTGATGTCCCAAGTCCAGGAATTCCAAATGATTTTACATTACCTGGATTTGGAAGGAATTAAACCAAATGAGCAGTTTTTGGTTGCATCGCTAATTGAAAAGTTACCTCCTTCGTGGAATAAGTTTATGAGTTACTTGAATTCAAGACAAAGGAGATGACCTTTGAAGAGCTTATTATCAAACTCCAAATCCAGGAAGATAATAAGAAGACCTTGCCAAGGGGTAGACAACCTGCTGAGGCAAAGGCAAATCTGACTGAGGCCAAAGGGAACTCAAGCAAGAAGCGGAAGTTACAGAAAGACTGCAAGGCCCACGCAGCGGAGATGTTCAGAGGTAACTGTCACCACTGTGGGAAACCTGGTCATAGGATCAAGGAATGCCGCAAGCTCAAGACTGAGCAACAACAAAAAGCTAAGTCTAAAGGCAAGGCGCTTGCTAACGTCGTCAAGAACACGCTCCTGGATGACATGATTGAGGAATTCTCGGCAGTGGTGCTAGAAGACAACTTGGTTGAGAATCTGATGCAGTGGTGGATGGACACAGGTGCTACAAGACTAATCTGTTCCAACAGAGATGCCTTCTCCACGTACACACCAGTCACCGACAAGAAGCTGTTCATGGGTAACAACGTTTCCTCTGACGTGCTGGGGGTAGGAAAGATGGTCCTAAAGATGACTTCCGGAAAGGAGCTCACTCTGAAGGAAGTGATGCACGTCCCAGAGATTAGAAGAAATTTAATTTCTGGACATTTATTGGTTAATGTTGGTTTTAGGCTAGTGTTTGAATCCAATAAGTTTGTACTCACTAAGAATGACACATTTGTGGGGAGAGACTTCGTATGTGTAGGCCTCTTCAAAGTGAATGTCATGTCTGTAATGCGTCCGAGTAATAAAGTTGAACCTTCTTCTTATTTGCTTGAGTCTTCTAATTTATGGCATCATAGATTAGGACACGTTAACTACAAGTCTATCCAAAGGCTGGTAAAGATGGAGTTGTTGCCGTCTATCGACGTAAACCCTCAACATAAGTGTGAGGTGTGCGTAGAGGCAAAACTCACCAAGCTTCTTTTTCGATCCGTCGAAAGGAATACCGCTCCTCTAGAACTTATTCACACAGATATATGTGATTTGAAGTTCGCACAAACTAGAGGAGGGAACAAGTACTTTGTGACATTCATTGATGATATCACAAGGTATTGTTACATTTACTTGTTGAAAAGTAAGGATGAAGCCTTTGAAGCGTTCCGACGTTACAAAGCAAAAGTTGAGAACCAACTAAGCCTACGGATTAAATCCTTTCGTAGCGATAGAGGGGGAGAATATGTAGCGCCATTTGAGGAATATTGTGCCCAAGAAGGCATTATTCATCAAACCACGACTCCATACTCACCTCAATCGAACGGTGTGGCGGAACGTAAGAACCGCACATTGAAGGAAATGATGAATGCCTTGCTTTTCAATTCCGGTCTTCCCCAAAATATGTGGGGAGAAGCCGTCCTTACCGCTAATACGATTCTTAACAGAGTCCCACATAAGGGTAAGGACAAAACTCCATATGAATCATGGAAGGGAAAGAAACCCACCTACAAATATTTTAAGGTGTGGGTTGTTTGGCAAAGGTTGAAGTACCCAAGCCAAAACAAGTCAAGATTGGGCCTAAGACTGTAGATTGCATATTCATCGGATATGCAAATAACAATAGTGCTTATCGCTTCTTAGTGCATAAGTCAGATATTCCAAATATCCACCAGGGTACAATCATGGAATCAAGGAATGCTCTATTCTTTGAAGGCACCTTTCCTAGAAAGGAAAAAGACATAACCTATTGCAAACGAAGTTATGCACAAAGCTCTCAAGAACCGGGAGTCGTCGACGGCCCGGATCTAGATGATCCAGATGATCCAGATCTAGCGGATCTGGAGGTAGTTGAACATCCGGAATCTAGTGTTCCAGATTCTCAGAACTTGGAGACTCTAGAGATGGATCTAAGACGAAGTAAAAGCGCCAGGAAGGATAAATCCTTCGGTCCTGACTTTGTAGCTTATATGGTTAATGATGAACCGAGGACAATTGCTAAGGCGTTGTCAACTCCAGAAGCACCGCTCTGGAAAGAAGCTATTGAGAGTGAAATAGGCTCCATTCTGCATAACCATACTTGGGAGTTGGTTGATCTTCCTCCGGAAAATAAACTGTTGGGTTGTAAATGGATACTCAAACGGAAATACAAAGCAGATGGATCTATAGACAAGTACAAGGCCAGGTTGGTAGTCAAGGGATATAGGCAGACAGAAGGTTTTGACAACTTTGACACATACTCCCCGGTATCCCGGATGACATCCATACGGGTATTCATTGCGATCGCAGCTTTGCGTGACCTTGAGATACACCAAATGGATGTCAAGACAGCCTTCCTAAATGGTGATTTGGAAGAAGAAATTTATATGGACCAACCCGAGGGGTATGTGGTTCAAGGGCAAGAGAAGAAAGTCTGTCGACTTGTCAAATCTCTGTACGGGCTGAAGCAAGCCCCGAAGCAATGGCACAAAAAATTTGATAGTACTCTACTATCGAAGGGTTTCGCCATTAATGAGTGTGATAAATGTGTCTACACGAAAGGTAACTCTGACTCATTTGTTATGATATGCCTATATGTAGACGACATGTTGATCACAGGAAGCAGTCCTAGGGTAATTCTAGAGACTAAGAACATGTTGAAACAATGCTTCGACTTGAAGGATATGAGTATCGCAGATGTCATCTTAGGGATAAAAATATCTAAGACGTCTGACGGACTGGTCTTATCTCAGTCTCACTACGTCGAGGATGTTTTGAGAAAGTTCGAGATGTTAGACAGTTCACCGATAAAGTCACCAATGGATACAAAGCAAAAGCTTGATAAAAATCTTGGTGCACTTGTATACCAGGAGCGATATGCACAAGTGATCGGTAGTTTGATGTATATAACAAACTGCACCCGACCTGATATTGCTTATGCAGTCAATAAGTTGGCTAGGTTTACCCGTAATCCCAGTGATGATCACTGGAAGGCGCTGAATCGGGTATTACAATACATGAAATATACGTTAACTTTCGGGTTACACTATTCGAGATATCCAGCTGTACTAGAGGGGTACGGTGATGCAAACTGGATATCTGATATAGAGAACACCAAGTCCACCAGTGGGTATGTATTTATAATTGGTGGTGGGGTTGTGTCTTAGAAATCCTCTAAGCAAACTTGCATCGCCCGATCCACAATGGAATCAGAATTTATCGCTTTAGACAAAACAGGAGAAGAAGTTGAGTGGCTTCATGACTTCTTAGAGGATGTTCCGTGTTGGAACAAACCCGTACCTTCGGTAATGATCCACTGCGACAGCCAGTCGGCTCTAGGAAGGGCACGGAATGCTATGTACAATGGCAAGTCTCGTCATATTCGACGGAGGCATAAGACCGTTAGACAACTGATCACCACGGGTATAATATCCATTGATTATATTAAGTCAGAGGATAATATAGCATACCCATTGACAAAGGGCTTACCCAAGGATCAAATGGCTTGCCTGTCGAGGGTAATGGGCTTAAAACCCAAAATATAAGGACCAATATGGTGGTAACCCAACCTTACTAATTAGAGATCCCAGTAATTTGGTTCAATGGGAATACTAAGCTGTAAAGGTTCAGTTGATCGCTTCAGTGGAAGCATGAGCACTTCGGATAGTGATTTCTGTAAAGAAACACCACATCCAAAGTCGTTCCCGCGATAGACGTTAAGTGCTATCTGATGTATGGGTAAAAGTTAAGTTTTCAAAACCTTTAATGATCCTCAACAGTTGAGGTTAGGTTTTGGGAAACTTTTAATGGTTCCTAACACTTGTGAAGTGGGGTATAGCAGGATACCTTGTAGGAGACCACCTATTTAAGTGCGAGGATGGGCCGCCTTAAATGAACGCATTTAAGAATCCAAGAAGTTGTCCATGGCCACAACGGACAACACATTACGAAGAAGAGAGTAAGGAAATTTGTTGTGTTGGTACTATTGATTTGGCTTACACTAAGCACTGACGGTTCAAGACATCACGTTCACCGCGTAGTAAGTAAGTCCGATGGTATTTAACTATGGAAGGTTCAAAGCTGAAGCTACCTCTCCTTATGCAACATCGGTCCGCTAAAATATTGCTGGAAATGAAAAAGGCACCATGTGAATGCGCCAAAATCTCTTTCAAAAGGGGATTGTTGGAAATTTGCCTTTAGCGGGAGTTGCGTCCGACCAACTTTAATGACTTAAACATTAGTGTTACGCATGTTGGAGAATCTGGTTCTTCACACGTGCATGATCTACTAAGTAAGCAGATAACCGTAGGGCCAAGGATCGTCAAATTTCGTTGAGAAATGAAAGAGATATTTGTCCACGAAGTGAGGTGTTTGAAGCATGGAAAAGTGTGGTATGGATCAATTCTCCCTCATCGGTGGAGGAAGAAAGAATTGTTTTGTTTATAAGTCTCAAAGTTGGCTTGGGGTTTGGGACCCCAAGGGTTATCCCATGTGTTTAAAGGAGGGAGGACCTAGATGTGCTTCGGTTCGAGGAAAGCCCACACGCACGCCGCCGCCGCCCACCCGTCCGGTCCGGGTCTGGGTCCGGGTCATGGTTCACGGGTCACGGGCTGTGGGATGTGGGTTGTGATTCTTCTAATATTATCTTTTTGGATCAAAAAACTTTGTCATATCTACAGTTTGATCCCTGAAGTTTCATATGTACAGTTTGGACAAGAATTCTTTCAGATGTACAGTTTGGTCCCTAAAGTTTCAAGAAAGTCAGAATTGGGCAGAGATCAAAAACGTCCACCAACACTCAATTCAGCCATTTATTTTGGTTGAATTACTCTTACTAAATGGCCAATTCGTTTCACATCTTCACCATTTATTTTGGAGTAATTACTACATCTATAATTGCAATTACTTGGCCAGTAATGACACTTATGGAGGCAGTTCATCAGCCTCTCCTTCACCTTATATAAAGACCCCCCTTGCCACCATTTTTGAGCTACACTTAACACTAAACGAAAAGCAGAAACAAAGAATCAGTTCTTCCTACAACTTCCACTATCATTTCATTACTCAAAATTCTTCACGGTAACACTTGAGTTTCCTTTGCTCAATTGTTCATTTGTTGTTTTATCTTGGGAGACAATTGTCCACGACGTAGAAATGATACATACGGGGCAATATTGTCTTAAAGACAGAGTGCAAATACTCGACTCAACATACCACAAAAACTGTTCCAGTTTATTGTTTATTTGTTCATTGTAATTTTCAGTTCTTGTAATCATTAGCAGTTACTTGTAATTTCCGTTTCCTGTCCCTTGTAACCAACATATTGAACATACAATCTAATTAAAACATTAGGAAGCAATTGCTAACAACCGTTCAAACAAGCTATAAACAAAAGTGGATTCGACTCCTCTTCATTGTTGTTGTCCCCATTTTCAAGTTCTTACTTGGATAGGGTAATTTAGATTAATCAACTAAAGCAAAACTTCTATCATGATTAGAATAATAAATATTCAATATTTATTTTCAAAAATATTGACAATTCGACATTTCTAGTTGCACATTATATCATCTATAAATATATTAAAAAATTTAAAATTTCTTCCTAACTGATCCCTTATTTTTCAAAGTTCTAGCCTATAAGATTTATCTCTTCTATTGCCTATAAATTTGATATGTTAGAAAATTGTTAAGTATCGATAACGTGTGACCTTGAATTCGCGAAAATTCAAATTAATATGATCAATTCGATATTAAAATACAGAAATATACATATTAAAAACATGAAAAAATATAGATCATCATTTGTTCTGAGATAAATCTGTTTAGTGCGTTTATTCTTTTTGTTATTTTGTTATAAATTGATTTATTAATTTTGTTTTATTCTTAATACGTAATTTTGTGGGTGTCTACTTTGTACTATATAAAATCTGGAGATGCCAGGTGGCCGTGTTAGGTGGTGACATGTGGCAATGGGCGACATATCGGATATGACTCAGCAAGTGAGGAACTCCGAGCAAGCATGTGTAAACAAACAATTTCTGAACTTTAGATGAGTTAGATACTTTACGCAAAGAAGCCAGGAGAAAAGCGCACACGAAAATTCTAAATAATATGTGAAAATCGAATCATTCATGAAAGAAATAATTCCTTGATTATTTTCATTAATTGAAAGACTATATATACAATTTACATATTTCCATAATAGGAGAATCATATTCCTATTCTACTCCTAAAATCTTATTCTACAAGGAGATTAACTATACAATTATGGTAAGAGTACAAGACTAATTAAGGTACACTACAACTATACAAACTTGTGTACAATATGGACAATCCGAGAGGGAAGCCCAGACCAAGTATGCATAGGATATACACGTGTATATAGTATGTATACATAGGATATACACGTGTATATAGTATGTATACATAGGATATACACGTGTATATAGTATGTATACTCGGTATATTTAACACACACCCGCAGTCATAGCGGGCGGTTTTCGAACGCTGAGACTGTCCCTAAAATCTTCAAAAAGGACCGAGGAAAGACCATTTGTAAAGATGTCGGCAATTTGATATCTTGACGGAACATGACAGACGCGTACCTGACCACGAGCAACCTTTTCACGAACAAAGTGAATGTCCATCTCGATATGTTTAGTGCGCTGGTGCTGAACCGGATTACCAGAAATGTAGATGGCACTAACATTATCGCAATAAACCAATGTTGCTTTCTGAACGGGACAATAAAGCTCCAAAAATAAATTACGTAACCAACATGATTTCGAGATCACATTAGCTACCCCTCGATACTCGGCCTCGGCACTGGATCGGGAGAATGTTGACTGACGTTTTGCTGACCATGAGACCAGGTTATTGCCAAGAAACATACAATAGCCAGCCGTAGACCGTCTAGGGTCCGGACAGCCACCCCAATCAACATCCGTATACGAGATAAGTGTGGATGTCGATGAGGGATATAAATGCAAACCATAGTCCAGCATCTCCTGAATATACTGAGTGATGCGTTTGAGTGCATTTATAAGCTCAACTCGGGGATCATACATAAACAAACACACCTACTGGACATCATACATAATATCTGGCCTCGTGAATGTAAGATATTGAAGGGCCCCTGCAAGACTGCAATAGCGGGTCGAATCCTCGTATGGTATGTCGGCCGCGGCACTAACCTTGGGCTTAGTATCAACTGGAGTGGAAGTGGACTTACAGGATGACATCCCAACACTCTCAATGATCTCATATGCATACATCATTTGTGACAAGAACAACACATCTGCATGACGAGTGACAACAATCCCCAAAAACTAACTCAAGGACCCCAAGTCTTTCATAGCAAACTCAGAGCTGAGCATTGTCATGATAGACTGGAGTAAGGCATTGGAAGAGGCAGTCAAAATAATATCATCCACATATAACAGAATATAGGCCAAGGATGAACCACGACGGTAGATGAACAAGGAATTGTCCGACCTGCTGTGAGTGAACCCAATAGTCGAAACATAGTCGGCAAACCGCGTATACCAGGCCCGTGGAGATTGCTTAAGCCCATATAAGGACTTCCTCAACAAACAGACATGATGAGGATGTTTGGGATCCCTAAATCCCAAAGACTGATGCATAGAGACTGTTTCCTTGAGATCACCATGTAGGAAAGCATTCTTTACATCTAATTGATGAATCGACCATACTTTCGAAAGAGCCAAGCTAAGCACAGTGTGAATGGTAGCCGTCTTGACCACCGGGCTAAACGTCTCACCACAATCTACTCCAACCTGCTGAGTATTACCATCACCCAGAAGCCGCGCCTTATGTCGGGCAAATAAACTATCTGAATTTTCCTTATGAGCAAAAATCCACATAGACCTAATAATGTTAATACCGGATGGATGGGGTACTAACTCCCGCGTCTTATTATCAATAAGAGCATTATATTCATCGGTCATAGCAATTTTCCAATTTGGGTAATTTAAAGCAGACACATGATTCTGGGGTAAGGGTGATTTAAGAACATTAGAATGTAAATTAAAATGTCTTTGTAGTTTAAAAATACCCCGTTGGCTACGAGTGACCGGTCTATGAATCGAGGAAGAATTGGGCGGATTTTGAGAAGTTCTTTGGACCGGACGGATCGCGTGAGCGATGGGCTTTCTTGGCCCAACACGATGAGCAGGAATGTGGACTAGTTGCGGGAGTGGGCTGGACTGGCCCTGAAACAGGCCCAGTAATTATACTGGGTACTGTAGCACGTGACGAGGCAGTAGGCCCGCTGGAGAATTTTGGGTGCGGGAGACGTCCGAAAATGGTGAATAATATATGGGGATATACCATCATCCAAAAAATTATACGAACTAGGCACAGGGGTATTACCCTTAGCAAACGGGAATTGGGATTCATAAAAAATTACATGGCGATTAATGATGATTTTATTAGAGGATAAATCAAAACATTTGTAACCACGATGATTAGAAGGAAAACCCAAAAACAGACACGAAGTAGACCGGGCCTGAAGTTTGTTAATAGTGGTGGACAGGAATAACGGATAACACAAACACCCAAAAACCTGAAGATGTGAATACGAAGGTGACTTATTATATAAAATGTGAATAGGGGAAGAATATGTCAAACCTTTGAAAAGAATTATGTAGCCATTTGAAGAGCATGATGCCAAAAAGACGGGGGTACGGAAGCATGAATCAATAAAGTGCGGACAATGTTATTTATGGTACGAATTTTGCGTTCGGCTTTCCCATTTTGTGAAGACGTATGAGGACAAGAAAATGAAAATTTATCTCATTATTAGCACAGAGTTCCCGAAATACTCCATTGTCATATTCTTTACCATTATCACACTGAATATTTTTTATTTCCCGTTCGAATTGGGTTCTAATGAATGCTCTAACTTTTAAGAAGACAGAAAAAACTAGAGATTTTTCGCTATCGTAAAAGTTCATAAAACTTAGAATAATCATCCAACAAGAGAACATAATACCGATGACCCAAAGAACTAAGAACATGAGACGTCCATAAGTCGCTATGAATGATATCAAATGACATTAAAGTATGAGAATTTGAGTCTACAAATGGCAACCTAACAATTTTTCCTAAAGATCAAGACTGAAAATTTTGAGTACTACGCGTACCCTTACATGAAATAAAATTATTTTTATCTAATGACGATAAAATAGATTACCCCGAATGACCAAGACGAGCATACCATAAGGAAGGAGAAAGGGCTGCAAATGCGGATGATAAGGCTTGACTCGATGGACCGGAACTGGGCGTGATAGGATAAAGATCTCCCCTACTATCACACCTCATAAGAGGACTCCCCGTCTTGAAATCCTTCACAGAGAAATCAAATGGATCAAATTCAATAGAAACGAAATTGTCAGTAGTGAATTTACAGACAAAGACTAAGTTTTTAATCAATTTTGGGGCATGTAGGGTGTTTTTTAAGATAAGAGGTGGATGAGGGGAAGATAAAGTTTTATGACCATACCCACGAATTGGAATAGAATTACCATTACCAACAATTATACCGCGAGGGTTGCTCAAATTGGAATAAGACGAGAGCGTACCTGAATCAGATGTCATGTAGGTAGTGGCACCGGTGTCCATATACCAATTTGGGTCCGGAGGATTTAAACCAAGCGTGTGCATTGCGGCTTCGATGTCGGTAGACGTGGCTGTCACTGCGTGATGGGCCGAGGCCAAAGTATCCATGCTTGCTGCCTCAGCCCAAAAGACTGGTTGTAAGTGGGCCAGGGCGAGGTGGGCCTGGAATGTTGTTGGGTAGCCCACTGCCAGTGGGGCTGAAACTGGCCTGGCCCAAACTGTGGCTGTGGGGCCTACTTCCATGGCCTAGGAGGGCCGAGGCCAAAGTATCCATGCTTGCTTCCTCGGCCTAGAAGACTGGTTGTAAGTGGGCTAGGGCGAGGTGGGCCTGGAATGTTGTTGGGCAGCCCACTGCCTGTGGGGCGAAAACAGGCCTGGCCCAAACTGTGGTTGTGGGGCCTACTGCCATGGCATAGGGGCCCACTGTGGCCCCCAGAACTATTGCTGTTGTTGCTGACCACTGTGGGCCCCAGAACTGTTACTGTTGTTGCTGACCACTGTGGGGGCCACCACTGCCACCACCATTCTGTCGGCTGCCGCCGCGGTTCTTGCCATTATTTTTCTTATTTTCACTCTTTTTGCCGCCACCGTTGTTGCGGTTTTGGCCTTAGTTGTTGGGACCGGTAGGAGAAACCGTGGACTCGGTCATCATGACTACGGGACTAGCACCTGTAGCCGCCCTTTTTGCCATGCATGCTTCTTCGAGTGTAAGCATAAAACGGACTTGATAAAATTACGGAAGCGGATTGCTTTGCCGAAGAAGCGTTCCAATACCATTATAGGCCTCGGAGAGGTCGGAAACCATTTGGAGGACCAAACGATTATTCAAAACCAGCGCGCCAACGTTGCGAAGTTGGTCCGCCAATTCCTTTAATCTTTTGCAATAAGCCGAAACATTAGGAAAATCTTCCATATTTACGTGGGAGAAATCCTGCTCAAGAGTAACAGCTCTCTAGAATTTTGATTATCTTGGAATATATCACGCAGTCTATCCCAAGTTGCTTCTGTCGTAGCCTCAGGCTCAATAATCATTTGCAAAAGGTCGGTAGAAATTGTGGAGTGTATCCACTGGAGGACAGTGGCATCAAGAGTCGTCCATAACTTAGGATCATCATCGCGTTTTGGCACCTTCGTATCCTCAGGAGCCGCGGGGATTATGTGATGGATGACTTGATGCGAACGTGCGTGAATTTTGAATAGTTCGGCCCACGTCGCATGTTGGACATTTTCTATTTCAAGAACAAGAGGGATGTTATTTTTTATGTTAGAAACTGTAAGGGCAGGATGAAACGTGTTCTGAGATGTAGACATATTGATAGAACAATATGTGATTGAGAGATTTGGAAGAAAATTTTTGGGAGAAAGATGAATCGTCGGCACAAAAAATGAGATGGAGGGCTCGGATTTCGAGGCTTAGGACGAGAAGGAGGAAGAAATTTTGGGAGAGGATTTTAAGACCTAGACTTCTGATACCATGAAAGAAATATTCCCTTAATTGTTTTCATTAATTGAAAGACTATATATACAATTTACATATTTCCATAATAGGAGAATCTTATTCATATTCCACTCCTAAAACCTTATTCTACAAGGAGATTAACTATACAATTATTGTAAGAGTACAAGACTAATTAAGGTACACTACAACTATACAAACTTGTGTACAATATGGACAATCCGAGAGGGAATCCGAGACCAAGTATACATAGGATATACATGTGCATAACGTGTATATCATATGTATACTCGGTATATTTAACAATTCACAAGATGTAACTGACTCCGGAGATAGACTACAAAAAGTTTGGAGATGCATGCCATTCAATCGGTCATGTGCAGGCAAACTGGGCAGACAACCTTTATGGAATAACTCGGGTCCCCCTCCAGTATTCATTGTCCTTTATTACCTTTAGTTGACTTTTATTACCAGCATTTATAACAATAACTAAGAGGGTGTGATTCTTGGATTATGCACTCCTTAGCTTTAGTATAAGTAGATGTCCTCATTTCATTGTAAGGCATCTGAAAATTCAGAGGCACCAAAATAACTACAATATAACCAGGAAGACATCCTGGTTATATTACCAAGATCTTCCAAGTAGAATAGGTATACATTTGAAGGCCAACTAGTCTATTTCTAGTTGTGAATTTATTAAAATTAAAATATGTGCATCAATAAGAAAGCAAGATTTACAAGGACAAAAGTGCCTAACAAAAGTGTAAAACAATCTAAATAGCTTAAACTAGCCTAAACAATTGCATCACATATCCAAGTTTTGGTTTGATTCCACTTCAAATCACCTCAAAGCTCTCACCATGTGCTATGTGATCAAGTACCAACAGAAAGATCCTTCCAACATGCAACTATGCAAATTCATGCTTGATAGTTACTAAAACTGCATAGTATGTCCATGTTACAATCTCTTCTCAAAGTTGATGTTCATTCGCACCTGATCTCTATCACTATGGAAGCTCTTCCAATAGATTGAACATAATGTTAATACCATACATTGGATAGAAGTTTCATAATGATAGATATAGGTGTCGATGAACTTAGTCTTGTTGTTCAAAATACTTCACTGACTTCTTCATCTCAACTGTGTAATGTAACTTTTATGTGTGATGCATATGTACTGCCAATCTTGAACCTGAGGCTAGGAATATACATCTTATCAATGTTTACTAGTCTTCTAGCTGCTGCTGGTAGCTCAATAAATGAATCAAAATGAAATGTACCTGCAAAATAAAAAATAAGGTTAGTTAAAAATTTGTCAACTGGTTGCCTTCTCTCATCACATGGCCAATATGTATCACTCCCTTTCTTTTCCATTTTAAGATGTTATGCACTTTCATACTTATACTCCATGGTCTATCACATTCCCCTTCTACTATCTTCATTAAACTGAGAGAATCAGTCTCTAAAACTAGTGGAAGAAACTGCTTCTGCACACAATAAGCAATGTCATTTTACATTGCTTTAGCCTCAACAACTAAACATGTTGTGTACGTAATTCTTCTAGTACTTGCATGAATAAACTCCCCTTCACAATGTTTTACACAATATGCAGATGCATTAGGGCCAGGATTTCCCTTAGAAGCACCATCACTGTTGCACTCGGCTAGCAAGGTCCGGATGTCGGTCATGACCCTTCAGTTTGACAAGAGATATCCCAGCCTTATCACTGGCGAGAGCTGCACCGAGCCCTATACATTCGGATAGAGATACAGAGATATCCCGACTTATGACCGATGAGAGATACATCGAGCTCTATATGTGGACATCTAGCTATACTATTGTGTAGGTAAGAGTTGAGTTAGAGCAGCTAAGTGTATTCCAAAGTATGTTTGATCCTCAGTTGTTTTCATATTTCAGCTTTCGATTATTAAATCATCTTACATACCAATACATTATATTTGTACAGACGTCCCTTTGCTGACATTATATTTCATGCGTTCAGGTTTTGAGAGACAAATAGACATGCCTCTTCAGTAGGCGATGCCGAGCTCAGCTTGATTGGTAAGCTTCATGTCATTCGAAGTTATCAGGTCTTAAGTATTGATATACTTACAAAGATGATGGTTAGACTAGGGGGCTACCCGACCATAATACAATTATATTCCTTTTAGATGTTTGTAGACATGTCCTGTGTGTATAGTATGTCACCATGGTGGCCTTGTCTACCCTTGTATAAATATTTTAGGTTGCTGTTATAGACGTCCATGGTGGCCTTATTAGCCCACATAGGTATATATATATATATATATATATATATATAAAAATAACGGGAAGGGAGTACTGAGTAGGATTACACAACTTATTTTCACACCGCTTTATTGAAATACTCATTGAAATACATCCCTCCTATTTTACTGGTATCAGAGCGTATAAAAGATTTTTGGAACAAAACGCTTTAGTAAAGAATTTTATAGACAGTTGCTTACTCTGTATCTTAAATGAGAAGTTCGTTTTTTGCTAGACATATTAGGTTTGAAATTTGGATGATAAGAAGAGAAAAAAGAAAGAAACTGAGATACGAAAGAGCTTATACTGCTTTAAAGAATCTTTGTTCCTTTATAGAGTTAAGAAACCAAGGAATACAAAGAATATCTCAGCAAGATATAGTAGACTTCTTTCTACAAAACGTTCTACAAACGTTACAAGATCTTCAATATAATATTTTTGCATCTAGTATATACGATAGAATAATAGAAGGAGAAATAGACTTTGAACTCTTAAAAGACCTACGTTGGCACATAGTCGGCGTTTTAAACGACATAGAACTCCAAGATAAGTGGATAAAGTACCAAGAACAGAAGCTGAAAGGAAAAACGGCTTCTTTAGGATAAACTACGCCAAAATAGCTTATCAAAGAAAATTAGAGTACTTAGACTTACAAATCCTCCCAGAAAAGAAGTTTAGAAACTTAAAAGATAATAGCATTATTAAGTGTAATTTTAGTACAGGAGAGCACTTTCTCCATAGTGAAGAAAGACAGCTAAACACGATAGTAGACTTGATTATAAATCTAAGCGAAAATATAAAAGAGACTAATAAAAGGTATACGGAAAATTTAGAAAGATTAGAAGCAACGCTTGCCAAACAAGAAAAGATTTTTAAGAAATCAGAACAGAACCTAGAATACATAAACAGTTTAGTAACAAACTGCGACTTTAAAAAATTAGCAACTAAAAAGGGTTTAGACAAAATTTTAAAAGACAATTTAATAAACGTAGAACTAAAAATTAGTCAAGAAAACCAAAAGCTTAAAAAAGAATTAACAGAGCAATTGTTAAAAATAGAAGAATCCGTTAAAGACCTGAGAACAACTTTAATTTCATGAACAGACTTCTTGTTGCACAAGAACAGATTTTAAAATTAATAGAAAAATCTATTCCATTACCACCAGACTATAAAGATTACGTTCCCACTCAAAAGTCTGATCAGGTAATAATTCAACAGAATATAATAATCGCTACAATAATTTTAGATTTACATAAAAAGGTAGATGCGCTAGCAACAAAAGTAGATAAGATTAGCGAACGCATTACGCAACTAGCGGTAGAAAGGGATAGGACAACTAGAGAAAAAGATAAAGAAAAACAAACAAACGAACAAATAGATAATCTCATAGAACAACTAGGCAAGATAGAGTTAACTCCTCAAAAAGAAAAAGAAAAAATAGTAAGAAAACCTCAAAAATGGACATTTTTACAAATAGACCGAGAAGAGAAAACTTAGAGCCTAGACAAAGTTTTTCAGAAAATAGAATAGGTAATAGTTTCATCTCTAGAATAGTAAATAGAAGAAACCCAGAACAAGATCATAGACAACTTAGCGAAGTAATAAATATAGATAGAGATATAAATATCTTTCAGCAGAATCAGCTAAACTTATTAAACCCTAGAACGCTGTATAACGCAGGACGTTTCGCGTCAACAGCTCAGCTTTATAGACACTATAGAACATTTTAAAAAATGTGATAAAAGAACAAATAATTCAGGATACATAGCAGAACAGATTACAAAAGATAAAAATGAAATGTTTGAAGAAATATGGAAAGACTTTATTACAGATAATGAAGACTTTGAAACTAATTCAGAAATTAGTCATAAAGAGTTGATGGAAACTAGCGCTACTAGCTCTAGCCCTTTCCAAAGGACAACAGGAGAACATTTCACAATAGACACTAGTACAGGTAACATACCTAGAAGAAGAGTATTTAGAACAGCCGGAGAACCGGTAGATAATATAAAACCTTCAGGACGAAGAATGCCTCTAGAAGAACCTATAACTCTCCAAGAAGGAGGGAATAAAGGAAAAATATTAAATATAGCTGCCCACGATCCACAGAGATGGAACTCTGTAATTGATTTGTGGAAAGGAATAGTAGTAGCAGACTACATACAGAACTACGTAGAAACAGATCCTGAAACTATGTATAAATACTTAGAAACATTCTTAGGAGAATCTACTAAAGCTTCATGGGAAGCATACAAAACAGATTTCCCAACAGAATTCCACCAGTTAGTAGCAATGGGATCAAACCCATATAATTTTACAAATAAAATTCATACGCTAATAACAGGAGAAGACCCTAATAGCGACCTAGTAGTTTTACAAAGAAATGCGTTAATAAAATTAGAACAGTTAAGCATTAGTAATTGGATATACATTAAGAAATTTTTAAATGATTTCTTTTATTATTGTACGATCAGTGGTAACTCATTTGATCAAGAACTAGGTAAGAAGCTCTTTAATAAACTTCCAGGAGCTCTAGGTAGAGAAATAGAAGAACGCTGGAATAAGCGCGATGGAATAATACAAAATCCAAACGCTAAATGGTCGATAGGACATAGGATCCAGCATGTTATGGAAATTTTACAAGAAAAATGTACTCATTTGCAGATTCAAAAATAGTTAAAACAGAACGAATTAAATTTCTGCAAAAGTGTAATTTATACAACCCAAAGTTATGATAAAGACCCCCCTAAAAAGAAAAAATATAAAAAGAATTATAAGAATTACGGTTACCAGAATTACGATAGGTACGATAAGTATAAAAAGAAGCGTTACTATCTAAGAAAATCATCAGCTAAGAAACCTTACCTAGACAAAAATAAACACATAAGAAAGTTCAAAAACGATAGAAATTATAAAAATAAGTTAGAATGTTTTACCTGCGGTAGCATAGAACATTTAGCAAACACTTGTCCAAAAAGAATTAATAACAATTCTAGAAATTCTCAGCTTATAGAAGACTTTCAAGAAACTTTAATCAATGTAGACGAATATATGTCTGACACAGAGAGTATCTACTCAATAGTAAGTATAGACACAGGAGACTGTACTAAAATAGACTCCTCAGATTCAGAAGCAGATAATTTCATTAATGAAATCGGTATAGAACAATTAGACCTAAATTTAGATCTTAATAATTTAGTGAATACTACAATAGACTGTGACCACTTTTTCGAAAGAAATAAGGGGTTAGACAGCACAGCCTGCTGCATATGTAAATGGTTTCCTAGTAGAAGCAAAAGAGCTAAATGTAAAAAATGCTTCTTAGAAGGATGTATAAACTCTTTACAAAAAGAACTAGGAATTATAATCAGTCCTAAAGAAATAGAGAAAAAGACTCAAGAAGACTCAACTGTAGGCATAAGAATAATCACTCTAGAAACAAGGATAAATTCTTTAGAAACAAGAATTCTTACATTAGAAAAGGGTAAACAAAAAGAAGTAGAAGATAATCAGTATACAGACGAAGACTTATTAGAAAAAGATTTAAATACAGATTTATCTTCAGAACTAATTAATACAGAAGATAGTAGAAACTTAATTTGCAATGAAGATAAAAAATTTAGTTCTTTAAGACTTTTAACTAAAGTAAAAATTAAAGACTATGAAATAACTACGTTAGCACTGGTAGACACAGGGTGTACTAATAGCATCCTTAATAAAAAGATAATCCCCAGTAATTTAATAAAAACTTTAGATAAACCCTCGTCAGCCATGCAAATGGATGGCACACATAATTTTTACAAATACTATCTACAGGAGGCAACAATAAGTTTTGTTAACTCTTGTGAGAAATTTTATAGCCCTAATTATAAAATGAACAAAATATTAGTAAGAGATTTAAACATTAATACAGACTTTATCATAGGATTAGATTTCCTGTTAGATAATAACGGAAGTTGTACAATTACTAGAGACGGTATTATTTTTCAGAAGAATAGCACATATACTCCAGTACAAACTAGAAAAATAGATACAACTATTTTACAAAACTCCCAGATTAATTTAAAAAACAATAATAGTTGTTGTAAAAACTGCAGCAATGGAGAAAAGTACTGCTGCCAGACTAGCAACAAAAACCTAGCATTTGAAGAAATTATGTTAGACTACGAAGAGGATACAATAGAAAAAGACTACACTTTAATAGATATAGAAACGGAGTTCTATAACTTTAAAAATGGGATAGATAACATAGGAGTAATAAAAAACAAAACAGATTTAGACAACATAGTAAAAATTCTAGATAAATTAGAAATCATAGGAGAAAAGCCTCTTAAACATTGGAACAATAATAAGATTCTATGTGAATTAGATATTATTAATCCAGAATACATAATTAAAACAGCCTCTATAGAATCAACAAACCAAGACTTAGAAGATTTTAAGTTAACTATAAAAGAGTTATTAGACTTAGAAATAATTAGAAGATCTACGTCTAAACATAGATCAGCAGCATTCATAGTCAGAAACCATTCTGAAATAGTTAGAGGAAAAGCAAGAATGGTGATAAATTATAAAAGACTAAACGATAATACTAGAAGCGATGGTTATAAATTACCCGATAAAACAGAGTTAATAAACAGAATACAGGGTAAAAATATTTTTAGTAAGTTCGACTGCAAATCAGGATATTGGCAGGTTAAAATGCATCCTGATAGTATAGAATGGACTGCGTTTACTTGTCCAGAGGGGCATTTCGAATGGTTGGTCATGCCATTTGGTTTGAAAACAGCACCTCCAATTTTCCAAAGGAAAATGGACCAAATCTTTGGAGACTATAAAAGATTTGTAATAGTTTACGTCGATGATATTTTAGTTTTTAGTAGTAATTTAGCTGAACACTTAGGACATTTACAGACTGTCTTTAGACTTTTTGTAAGCAATGGTATAATTATAAGTAAGAAGAAAATGGAATTATGTAAACAATACATAAATTTCCTAGGAGTAACCATAGGAGAAGGAAAGATTAAGTTACAGCCACACATAGCTAAAAAAAGCACTAGACATGCCTGATAAATTAGATAAAACAAAAGACCTACAGACCTTTTTAGGAATTTTAAATTACGCTAGAACTTTTATAAAAGACTTAGGAAAGATCGCAGGACCACTTTATTCAAAGACGGGTTCTACGGGTCAAAAGCATTTTAATGCTGAAGACATAAAAATAGTTAAGCTTTTAAAGGAACGTATAAAAAATATCCCTGATTTAGACATGCCTTTGGAAACTGACTATTTGATCATTGAGACAGATGGAAGTTTTGAAGGATGGGGAGCAGTTCTAAAAGCTAAGACTAATAAATATAGCAATAAGACCACAGAAAAAATTTGCGCATATCAAAGTGGCAAATATAGAGAAAAAGGAAATATGAGTAGCATAGATGCAGAAATCCTAGCAGTAATATATGGTTTAAATGCTTTTAGACTTTATATTCTTAATAAACCAGTTTAGTAAGAACAGACTGTGAAGCTATAGTAAAGTTTCACCAAAAAATTAATGATAAAAGTAGCAGTAGAAGACGTTGGCTTAATTTTCTAGATACAATATCCATTTATAACTTAGTATTTGAACATATTAAAGGAAAAGACAATAACATAGCCGATCAACTTAGTAGATTAAAGATTACAACAAGTTAACCAGTTTGTTATAATCTTAGCAGAATGAGTTCCTCCAAGACTCCGCAGAAAGACAAGGGGAAAGGCCCAGCCAAACCCCAAGACGAATATAGACAATCAGTATTGGGGAACCTGAATTTCAGGCCCATAACTGCTCACGAGACTCCAACACTAGAAAGACTATACTTTGGTAAGAATAATTTAGTCTTTTTCCCTTCGTCAAATTTAACATTTAAAATACTTCCAGACTATGTTTTAGATAGACAGCAAAAATGTTTAATAGACAATTTATGGATAGCCCACAACAGAAGGGACGCAAGTCACTTCGTGGCAACTTTAAATAGTACATGTTTTTATCTTAATGAGAAAAACCTGGACAAAAAATTCAAGTTTTATGTAGTTGTCCATGGTAAGACAAATGGTGTTTTTCAGACTTGGCTCGAAGTAGTAGACTCTATAAAAGATTTTAAGACTCCTTTATTTAAAGGTTTTAATTGTTTTACTGAGGCTCTAGACTATGCTCGAGGAACCCTTGGGCCAAACTATTACATATCACCAGCCTTGAGATACACCCAGACTCAAACTCCTCAGTACAAAATACAAAAAGACACAGACAAAATAATCTTTTGCGATCATTGTAGTACAATGACCGAAGCCTTTAAAAGACTAAACCAGACAAAAGAAACCCTTCAGACTCAAAATATACACCTATTAGAAAAAGTTACAGAGCTTGAATTAAAGCTCAGACAGAACACAATCAGACAACAAACACAGAGTTCTCCATCTCCATCAAAAATGGATGAGACAGGTGTGCATTCCCTTCTGAATGCTAAGAAATCTACTGTACCAAATAGAGGTACAGCTAGTCTGGTGCAAACGGTTGCCGGTAAAGACAAATCAAATCCGTTGATGGCTGCCACTTTGCCCAAAAGTGAACACGAAGAGGCTACCTCTTCAAAAATAAGTCGCAGACTCCCACAGACCTTTACGGGAACAACTTCAAAGACTAGAACTAGAAAAACAAAAGCAGAAAAAAATAAGAGTATCGAAAAAATAATTAGAGATACTTTAAAGAATATTTTTAAGGAACAAAAAGACATTATTAGTGAAGACAAGCATGAAAATTCAGAAGTAACTCCGCCGGTAATATCCCTTACAAATCAAGACGGAGATAGTATAGATCATGTTTCAGAAACTAGTTCAGACAGAGAACTCTTAGAATCAAACTATGATCAAGATGCTCAGGATCCTAATGAGAACGATGATTCTGGCATGAGTTTCGATTCAATAGCACTACACAATTTGAGTACTTAGACAAGACAGAAAGCAGTAGACAAAAATTACTCGGAGAAATAATCAGAACAAGACAAAAAATAAAAGAACGTGTAGAAGAAAAGATAGAAAGCAGATAAATGATAGCAGACAAGAAAAGATGCTAAAGCAAAAGCAAAAAGCAGATGCTAAAGCAAAAAGCAGGACAGCAATACAAGACGACAAAAGGGAAAGAAAAGTCTTCAAAGTTAAAGCGACGATGGGGCCCACAGCGCACCCGGCCGAAACTTTAAAGATTCTTTTTACAATTTGAAATCCGGAGATTGAAGTCCGCCAGACTCTATAAATAGCAAGACAGAAGACACCACAAAAAACACAACAAAAACAATCCAGAGAAAAATCACTACAAACTATGCAAAACCCCCTTTCCTCTCCTCTCAACACTCTCACTGTATAAATTCCTCTTTATGTAAGATAGTGTGCTTGGAATAAACCTTTAGTGTGCAGTAGTTTTTCGGGACTCCCGAAAGGGAAACCTCTCCGTACTTCTAATTATGTAAGTTTTTTCTTTTCAAGTAGTTATCTCCACCATGTATATTATGTTTTGAGTTTTTTATAAAATCCTGTAGATATACAGGAACCATGTTCATATAATGTTCATATAATGTCGTTATTTTCATCATGAATCTTTAATTACTGTCATAATTTATGTCATGAATCAGGCAATTATTGTTATAGTCTTGGCCGCAGTATGCTTTAATGTTTAATCCTCTGAACTAAGTATATGGTTATCTTTGGACTCCGTCATGACCTCTATGGATTAGCTTGTAAATTCCTATGTCAACGGTGGTTGATTATTGGCCTGTTGTTGTCCGCTGAAGGACTGTTTTGGCCTGAAAATTGGGTGTAGCTAAAGACGACTGTCATGAGTGGGGTAAGGTCTTAAAGAAGAGATGAACAGCTCAGAGGAAGGAATAAAAAAGTATAACGCAGCCTAGAACATAACAGTAACTAAAGACAAATGACAGAGGTGATGAATAGTAGTTAAAGACTAGTGACTGGACAGAGTCCAGATTAAAAAAAAAAATTTAATTTAAAACTATTATCGGAGATAGCTATTTGATTTGAATAACTAACATAAGAAGATTTATAACGGGAAGGGAGTACTGAGTAGGATTACACAACTTATTTTCACACCGCTTTATTGAAATACTCATTGAAATACATCCCCCCTATTTTACTTGTCGTTTGCAAATTGTTCAGAGCACGACCTTATTGGCCTAAGATATTATGATTAGTTTACAAATCGGTCTTGCCGGCCCAGATTGCTTGTCTGTGTTTCCAGAGCTCACGAGCTACAAATAGCACGGTCAGGGTCAAGTAAGGCACCGAGTGCCGGCTACGCCTCCCCAGGTTTGAGCGTGACAGGATTTAAATCCAAATTTCTCATACTTTTTCACTAAATTAAATAAAAATTGATTCTTTTGTCCTAATTAATTTTTCCAAAATATGTACATATATAATTATAAATTAAATAATTTAGTATACATATATATTGCTCATAATTAATGGGAAACAATTTTTAATTAATAAAAATAGAGTAATAATATAACAAAAATGAATACATTAATTGAAGTAACAATAATATAATTAAAATAAAGTATAAATGTTAATATTGACTCTTTAATTTTATTGAAATAAACCAAAATGTTCTTGATAATTAATCATATATATATATATAGGCATGCATATGTCTAAGATAAATGGATGGTAAAAAATGATTCACTTTAATATATATATATATATATATATATATATGAGTATTTTGACACGTGCATTGTACGTGTATGCCAAGTCATATACACAATTGTATAAAAGAATGCCAATATTATAGAAGCAAAATTTTAAAGAAATGTAGAAGTTTCTGTGAGTGGTCATGAATCATCGTATGAGCCTATGAACATAAACAATTAAAGTTTATTAAGGTATATATAATTTTTTTATTTATGAGATACAAATATATAATTGAGCATATATTCTTAGGCTTTCCGGGCAAAAGAACGAAAAAATGCAATGAAATGATGAAAAAAATAAAAGCCAAAACTCCTTTTCAATACATATTCAGCGAAACAAAAAAATTAGTAAAAATGAGATCCATTTGTCTTGTAAAAGAATATTGACAGAGATTCTAAAATTGCTACTAACTGCTAAATGCTACGGAAATGCAGAGAAATATCAATAGCTTAACTTCATCCTAATTGTATGCCAAAAACCGATGAGAAAAAGAAATGGTAACTCATATATACCTGCATAATATCTTCTTTCTTTATCACAATAGCAATTGCTGTTCACCATTTCAATTGAAGTAAAATCATTTTCATCAATTCTTAATTTTTTATTATCGTCCAGTTCCAGTTTTTGGGTTGAATATTTGTATAGGCTTTAATTTTGTACATGATTATTACTAATGAAAAGTATCCATTTTTGTGCTCTTGTAACTTCATTAGCTCCCAGTCTGCTTGATGTGCCATAAATTTATCCAAATAATTATGTATATCAGGCTATTGAAGCCTCTCAAACTAGTCAAAAATTTGTTAGTGGAGGTGGGTGCTGAGATCTCTTTCAAAAATCTCATCTACTCATGGATTTGCGCGCTGAGACCTTTTTTTTTTTAAGCATATGTATCAGATTAGGGTGGTTTTACGAATTTAATGGCATAAATATATGTAAAAAGCCTCTAAACCTTTTTTAAAATTAAATTCATAGAATAATGAGATACAAAAGAAGCTCACGTGACTTTGATCTATATTAGTGAGAGACCAACACATGATGTATGGTTAAGATCATGTCACAATATGAAACTCTCTTATACAAAAACATGGTACAAAGTGGGAAGAGGGGGTGAGTCAACTATCCATTGAGTTTCGCACTTTGCGACACTTACCTCGGTGGTTTCTTTGTTAAGAAAGACGAGACACAAAAGAATTTGATTTCTAATGTATGGATAATTAAATATGATAAAAAAATAGTTAAGTCAAAAAACTGATTGAGTTGAAATAGAAAGTGAAATCGTCATAAACATAAAAAGGATTATACATAGAAAAATAAAAATAACAATTGATGGGAAATTAATTTACTATTTAATTTAATGAGATAAGTTTTGTTGTTATTTACTCATTTTAAACGTACAACCCTCTACCAAATATAAAAATATTAAATATTAAATTTGATTTTTTTATTAATAATTAATTATTTAAATTAATCTTATATGCAATAATATAGTACTTCATATTTTTAGGACCTTTAATATATGGGGGTGCATGTTAGGAATTTTGATTTATTGTTAAGATTTAAAGTTTTTATGCTTCGTAGAAGATATTTTATTTTTGTGAAATGTCAAAATCAAATAAAATTTCATTCAAGTTGATGATAAAAAAACATTTCATTAAATTTATTCTAATTCAATTGAAATTGAAATTGAAAATTATACCCATTCTCCTATTTTGTTTTTCATTAAATGGAACTTAGGGCAATTGCTCGTTGGTTTATGTACAACACGGGGGTGTTATTTGGGTAAAGCTGCTAAAGCTTGTGTTTTAGGCCTCCAATTTTTAGAGGCCCATTTTATACCAAAATATTTAGAATATATAAGTTTTTATTAAAAAAAGGTATTACTCTCTCCGTCTCAATTTATGTGATATTAATTGATTTGACATGAAATTTAAGAAAGAAAGACTTTTAAAATGTGTGATCGAAAACAAGTCTTATATAAATGTGTGATCGTAAATTATATCATAAAGTTATATTATTCCAAATATAAAAATATGATATTCTTTTTGAAACATACCAAAAATAAAATGACACCACATAATTTAGAACAGAGCGAGTATATCTTTTCACTGAAAAAGGAAGACATTTTTGGGACTTTGATTTGACCAAAAAGTAGGCATTGAAAAAAGCATTCTAATGTATAGTGGTAAAACAATTGAGATTGCTAGATGATGAAAATTTGAAAAAATATTGCCATAATTTAAATGTTATTTAAAGTATATTAGTCAATATGATATTGATGGTTTAGGCTTATTTTTTGAATTAAAAGTGTTAAGAGAGATAATATAAGTAAATGATAATATTTTAATCAATATACTCAATCAAATAAAGAGACTTATTTTTTTCCAAATGTCTATATTGCCTAATAGAATAATGTTACAGTTTCTGTAATAGTTGCCTCAGCGAAAAGAGATTTTTCAAAATTAAAATTGATAAAATCTTACTAAAGATAAACAATGTCTCAAAAGAAATTGAATGAATTAGGTATATTATCAATTAAAAAGATTTATTAGAGAAATTGATTAAAAAATTATTATTTATAATTTTGTATCTCAAAAAATTTAAAAAATAAATTTTGAATAAAATTAATATATATTATATGACATTTTTATGAAAAATATATTAATGTCTTTCATCGAAAATTTGCTTTAGACCACCAATAATATAGCATAATATTGGTACGCTAAATTAGTAAATATTATTTCTACTAAAAGTCATTCACACGCATATCCATTGTTTGAGGACGTATAGTATGTGTGGTCGCCAGATTGGAATGGGAGTTGCAAGGTTAACATCTATCTTTAAGGTGCAGCAGAAGACTCTGTCTATATCCAAGCGGTGTCTCGCAAATGTAATCCGTGACAACTTAACGACTTATTTGTAGGGATTTTTCTAATTTTAATTAAATAAGTTATTTTGATTAATTAATTTTTTTTTTTGATAAATTAACTTTCAAGTAAGAAAATTCATGCTATTAATCTAACAAACTTGGAATATACTTTAATAAATTCAGACTGCCATTTTAAAGAACTTAGAAACTTGTTTGTGCACATAACGTTTAGACGTCCATATTAATCATGTCTACGTCAATAATCATAGTGCGCTATAAATGAATTCTAAATTCGTGGTTGATATTAATTTGGGGAAGTAATATATCATCTATTGAATTAGACAAACATATTTACTTGAAGTTTAAGGAAAAAAATAACGGTTAAGAGTCTCACATCGGATATGGAATGAGAACATAAATTCCTTATATGAATTTGGATAATTATCACCCTATAAGCTAGTTTTTGGATTGAGTTAGGTCTAAAATTCATTATTTTCGTGGTATCAGAGTCAGACTCATTCCAATTCTTTGTTCACCGATGTTGGGCCCCCAAATTATATTATCTACGCTTCAGTTAATAATGTTTGTGCGTGTCGGGGAGTGTTAAGAGTCACACATCGGATATGGAGACAATCCTCACCTTACAGACTAGCTTTTGGGGTTGAGTTAGACCAAATATCTGCTCTTTACCATAACGATCAAATACACTAGAGAAAAGTGAGGAAAGAATATGATTATTTAATTTGAAGTGAATAAGCAAATAACCAGAGTGTTGAGAATTAGATTAATGAAGGCTTGTGTATAATGTAGAAGATACTTTTAATATAATGTAGAAGATGTAGATGTAGATATTATAGAAGACGTATGGCGATATCAACACCAAATGTAAACAAGTTAATTAAAATTAATGATGGTGATCTTCTTTATTACGGTTCTCGCACGCCGACGCCAGTAAATGAGATTAGAGAGGAAGAATTAAGAAATTCACAATCCAGAGCTCTTAGATCAAAGGAATAGCGGCTTTAATATCTTTGTCCTTGTATGTGCTTCTACAAAAAGATTTACAGTTGCCACTGCTAGGTTAGTCTTTTATTTAAAAGGAAAAGACTAAGCTGTGGAGCAAATGAAAACAGAGGTGGTAGCTGGTAACGAGTCATGTAAGGCGAAAGATGAATAAGAATTTATATACGCTGAATCAACTTGATAAGTCAATGAAGGAGCTAGCCACCTCGATCTGTTTGAGCCGCTTTTTATTGGTGTTTCAACAAGTAGAAAATCGCTTGGACGAAGAACCAAACATCTGGTCAAGAAGGATAACAAGAGCCATGGCCATGGAGAGATCAATTTCATCAGGCTGTACAATCAGACGGAACACGTCGATCCCAAAGGATACCCCTCGTACAGCCTGCTCCTTAAGCTTGATCTCAGCCACTCGTCTTCGCTTGTCGTCGTAAACAGCACAGCAACGCTGCACGTATGATCCTTCAATCTCGTAAACCACCTTCTTCTTCGGTGAATATACAGCTTTTCCCTGATCATACACCTCAGCCAAGGACTTGTTATTAAGAAGGTTGACGTTCTTCTTCACTGAAAATAGCGGATGCACGGCCGTCTCTCCTTCAAACACCAACCAGCTTTCCGACAGGCTTAACCTCAAAAAGAAAAGAGCACATTTTTAATATTTAATTATATTTTCAACACAAGCGTTGATCAGCAATAGAAATATAGGAATCAGAAAATTTAGGTACCTTTCCGCGGATGATGAGGAGAGAATTGCCGGAAGCATCCATGAGAACGATCTCTCCCTTGTTGCCGGCGTCGTAATTGTCAACACGGAAGACGAGGTTCCCGTGGTTATCAAACACAGTGAAACCGTCGCAGTTGAAAAGTAACGGTTTCTTCCAAACGGTGAGGACCACAGATGAGTTGGCATGATCAGGCAAGGGCTTTGGAGCTGCAGCAGCACTAGTCCCAGACGAAGCGTCGGCGTTGGGGTATACCTTTGGCATCACCGTATGTACCGGAAGAAAGAATGATCGATTGATTGCTAGCGAGGGATTAGGGGTGGAAGAAAGAGGGCTGCTAGATAATTTGATGATGCTAATGAGCAGCTCATTCAAGGTTTATATATAGCTAGCCTTAGTGTAATCTATGATGGGTCAACCAGAAATATTTTATATGGGGCCTTTTTAGGGGTGGACAACGGGGCGGGTCCCGACGGGAGGGGGTAGGGCGGGATCGGTACCCAGCGGGACTAGCGGGTCGGGACTGGCGGGTTCCGCCGATGTCCCGATCCCGATCCCATCGGATAAGGGTACCGGTAATTATCGGGGCGGGAGGGGACGGGGACGGGGACGGGGTTTTTAGATTTTGTTTTTCACTTACTTTAAAAAAAATAACATATATATAAACAACTCAATAATTGAACAAGATAGTGCATTAAAAATATCTGAAGACTATTTTTGTGTCTCTTATATTATTTAATAGAAATATGAATTTTTTGTAATACAATTTCAAAATTGCAACTTTGTGGTGTTGAAAGTTGCAAATAACATAGTAAAATTACAATTAGAAAAATTACATATGTAAAAACACTTTTTTCTAGTTTCTTTATAATTTCTTGTGGTTCTTCGGTTGGAATTGATATTTGTTAGTCAAATTGCTTGACGTCGCTTCTACCTCCGTCGGATAAGATATCGTTGTAGTTTTCGTCTTCTTTTTCGTTGATCTCTGGTTGACCGCACCTTCTCCGCTCCGCTCGTATCCAATCTCTGAATAATACTGCAATCTCCAAGTTGTCTCCCGCTAACGAGTGTTTGTGCTCTCCTAGTTGAAATATGCCGGCAGAAAACATGCTTTCAGACGTTGTTGATGATGCTTGAATGTTCAACACATCTCGAGCCATCTTTGACAGTGTCGGAATTGTCTTCTCATTATCCCTCCAATATTTCAGCAAGTCTTCACGTCATTCTTCATTGAGAATTGTTTGGCACGGTACAACACCCTGCAAAATAAAAATATCAAACTTGCTAACTTGGTTAATAATGTTACCACTATACATTCTATTTCTAAGGCTTTCAATACTAGCCGCAGAAACAACATGTCTTTTTTTAGGTTATGTTGAAGAAGAAGAAGATGGTATGGAAGTCGGTTGGTTGCTAGCACTTTCTTATTGATAATACCTATATATTTTTTTTGCATTCATCTTGTATGCTAGACAACACTTCTTCTTTAGTTTGTTCAATAGGTGGTGAGTCATTTGAATTTTTGGGAGTTGGAGGTGGTAGTACTGCTATACAATCATAAATAGTTTCAATAAGTGTTTTATAACCGTCTATTTTAATAGTCGGATTTAATACTACACCAATAATATAAATAGTGGGAATAAGAATAAAATATTTTTTTAATAGGTGTCTTATAAGCTGATTTTTTCATATATTCACTAAGTAATAAAAATATTACAGCTATATAAAATAGCATAGTTGAATTAGTATGATAATATATACCGAAAAATTCTTTTGTTTATTGAAAAAATTTCTCTAGAAATACAATAAGTTCTGAAATTCTATCTCAATCGTTATCTACAACCATATCAGTTGAAGTTCGATTATGGGCATTAAAAAATAAAGTTATAGGTCTACTATAATCATAAGCAACAAGTAATTGCTCGTATAAAGAATTCCACCTAGTCGCTACTTCTTCGGGAATTTTTCTATAAGGTAGTCCGCAATCATGATAAATATTTTTATAATCTTTTTTTCTTTGTATTCTATTACTTCTAAAAATAAAGTTTATAGCAAATTATATTTTATTAAGAATGTCTGCAAAAAGTGTTAGACCATCCTTTACAACTAAGTTATATATATGACATGCACATTTTATATGAAAATGATTTGAAAAAGATGGAGTTAAAAATTCTTTTAAAATTCTAATAACATAATTATTAGAAGAAACATTATCTAATGTAATAGTCATAATTTTATCAGTTATGCCATAATAATCGCAAACTGAATAAATATTTTATGAAATAAAAGTACTAGTGTGCCTATCATCTATATATCTATACGCAAAAAGATATTTTTGCATAGACCATTTATAATCTATCCAATGACATGTTACCGTTAAATAATCATGGTTGTTAGTATTACGACCTATATTAGACGTGATAGATACTTTACCAGGAAAATGATATAAGGAATAACGTAAATACTGTTGATATTCATGCGCAAATTTAAATACATCTCTCCTAACAGTTGATCTAGGAAAACTGTTAAATGCAGGATTATACATATCTCCAATGTTAAAACCAGGAGAGGAAGGAAATGAAAAAGGCAAACCCTCCACATCAACTAATTTTGCTATTGCTTCCCTATCTCTATATTTATCGTATTTAGGGCCTACAATTCCCCCCGTCATAGGGTTAATTTGACCCTGTACTTGGTCCGGGACAATATGTGAACATTGTCCCGACTGAGAGGGCATTAGCGCACCAAATTTTCAGCCAGGTATTGGGCCCCCTAGCTTGGTGAAAGTTTTGTACGTGTCTCAATAAACCTCCCGTCCAACCCCATTTTAAATTTATAAACATTTTTACAAATTTGACATCTAACAACTTGATTCTCTTCGTCCCTATAAAAAAATTCATGCATCTGATTTTAATTTTCGTTTTGTTAGGCCTTGTCTCATACTAAGGGGAATATTATGTGCACTAGTGGGTGTGTCATCTAGATTAGTCGGTGTGTCATCTAGATTAGTGGATGTGTCATCTAGATTATCTTCTAAATTAAAGTTTTGTTGAGTTCCAGAAAATATCTCCTCGTCTAAATATAATGGTATTTCAAAAAAAAATTCAATATCAACCAAATCATCCTATCTAGGAATAGGATGACTCGAAAAAATACTCATGCCCTTGTTACCCCTACTAGAAGAAGCATGACCCTTACCCTTAAACGTACCTCTAAATCATTTTATTTTAATTATGCTAATAAATAGTTAAAGATAAAAAAATTAAGTGTGCTAATTAAAATAAAGAAACAATATTAATTTAATGAATGAACGAATGTACCAAACGTCGACGTAACGTCGACGTGTAATCGAGAGGTTGAAAATTAAAACTTTGCTCGAAGTTGATCCTCAAGCTAGTTGCCAACTTCACTCCCAAATGAAATAAATAAAATTGAATAATTAGTAGACAATGTAAACTTGTAAAGAGATATATTGAGAGAATAGAGAGATTGTAGGAAGATTTGTGAGAAAGATGAAGAGAAAATGAGGTATTTATAGCTGGAAAATTGGGTTAAAGTGTAAATATAATAACTTAGGGGTTAAAAATAAATATTAAGGGGGTAGGGGGTTGGGGGAGGGAGGCCAAAAATGATCGTTGCACAACGTCCAAAATATAAAATGGACGTTGTGCAATAGTTATTTTGTGCAAAGGGGAGGTTTCAGGCGGGACAGGGAGCGGGGACCGGGGCGGGATGGGGTCTATCCGGACTGGGGCGGGACATGCCCTGGCTGGACGAGCCCAGATCCCGTTACTAGTATTTTTTTAAAGCGGGGTAGAGGGCGGGGTCAGGCGGGACCGAGCTGATCCCCCCGTTGGCCAGCCTTAGATTTTTTCAAGATTATCTAACCCAAAATAAAATATTAATTTACCTATATCAATTTATATAATAAATTCACACCTTAAAAAGTTACACTGTAGCAAGTATGTACACTTTTGAAGCATACTATTCTAAGGGTGGCCAGTGGGCCGGGTTCGGGGCGGGACTGGATGGGGTCGGGGTTGTGGCGGGACCGACGGGCCGGGACTGGCGGGACAATTCTAAGGGTGGCCAGTGGGCCGGGTTCGGGGCGGGACTGGATGGGGTCAGGGTTGTGGCGGGACCGACGGGCCGGGACTGGCGGGACAAGCCACTGTCCCGTCCCGTCCCTCATCTCGCCAAAAAGGGGACCGATATTGGCGGGGCGGGGTCGGGTCGGGACCGGAATGTTTTTGGCACTTAATATTTTAAAAAATAATATATATAAACACTTCAATAATTGAACAAGATAGCGTAATAAAAACAATCCAACACTGTTTTTGTGCCTCTTATATTATTTAATAGAAATCTGATTTTTTTGTAATACAATTTCAAAATTGAAAAAAAATCACATATTTATAAACATCTTTTCTAATTTCTTCACAATGTCTTGTGGTTCTTCGGTTGGAATTGGAATTTGTTGGTCAAATTGGTCGACGTAGCTTCCACCTCCGTCGGCCAAGATGTCGTTGTAGTTTTCGTCGTCTTCTTCGTAAATCTCCGGTTGACCGCACCTTCTACGCTCCGCTCGTATCCAATCTCTGAATAAAAGTGCAATCCCCAAGCTGTCTCTCGCTAATGAGTGTCTATGCTCTCCTATTTGAAATCTTCCGACAGAAAAAATGCTTTGAGAGACTGTTGATGACGCTTGAATGTTCAACACATCTCGGGCCATCTTTGATAGTGTCGGAAACGTCGTCTCATTTTCCCTCCAGTATTTAAACAAGTCTTCACGTCCTTCTTTATTTTATCTGCCCTTGTTACCCCTACTAGAAGAAGCACCCTTACCCTTACCCTTAAACATACCTCTTCATCCTTCCATTTTAATTATGTAACTATATAATTAAAGATAATGAAAGTGCGATGATTAAAATAAAGTAACAATAATAATTTAAAGAAGGAACGAAGGTACCAAACACCGATGTAACATTGACTTATAATCGATGTTGAAAATTGAAACTTTCTCGATAGATGATCCTCAAGCTAGTTGTCAACTTCATTCCCAATTTTTGAACTTTGATACAATTATACAAATGACCAAATAAAATAAAATATTTAGTAGACAATGTAATTGTAGACTTGTAGAGAGATAGATTGAGTTGAGAGATTAGAGAGATAGATTGAGTTGAGAGATTGTAGGAAGATTTGTGAGATAAAATGAAGAGAAAATGATGTATTTATAGTTAAAAAATTGAGTTAAAGTGTAAATATAATAACTTATGGATTAAAAATAAATATTAAGGGGATATGAGGTGTTTATGGGGCGTGAGGGGCCAAAAATGGCCGTTGTGAAGATATACAACATATTTACGTACTGTTTTTTTAAATACTTTTATTGAGATATATATGAACCCTCTTTAAGTGAAATGTTTGTCCGTACTCGTAATTCTTATCGCCTAATACACAGCGTAACATCTCTATTTTTACTGCCATGGTGAGTGAGCTTTTGGGTAGCATTAAGGGCCCACACTACATTGAAAGAGAGGTTTTGGTTTAGCATAGCGGCCCCTAGTACTACCGCCTGTCCACGTCACTACCAATTAGAGAATTATGAAGAGAGGTCGGCGAATTATTGGTCTAGAATCAACTTGACTTGTCAAAAGTCAAAACAGATTTTTTCTGATATGAGATTTCTTTTCTCGCGGCTTAAAGCTGACTGCACCCTTTTCTGGGTCGTCAACTGAATACGAATACTTACTAGTAATTGAAATCAATAATGTAAAAATGACATGATTATCTTACTTCTATATAAATAAAAGGTCCTTTATTTATTCTGTTTGTTCTACCATTAAGTTAACAAAATATAATTTTGAAACATTCAAGCAAAAGAAATACTAGTTCTGAAGAATTAAGTTAACATACTCTTTAGACCAAAAAAAGAAAAGAAGTAATTACACATTCCTACTACTGGATAATTGTAATAAAATAATAGTTTGAAGTGTTCCATCCTTTCCCTCGTCAGCCCTTAGCATTTTACCAAAGAGAAAAAAAACACATAATGGAAGCGACGAAAGAGAGAAGGTGCAGCCTTATAGGCGCATGATAGTAAAGTTACGACATTTGCGCACAGAGATTCGTTTTCATAGGACGGGAAATGAGAAATAAAGGATACACGCTAACCATACCAAAAATCAACTATGTGGTCGACAAAGAAAGAGAAGTTGTAGGTGTTGGGTATTTTTGCTCTATGATACTTTATAAAGCAGTACGGGAAGTATATAACTATTACAAGTATTCGAAAGGATAAACAAAGATTCAATAATTCAACTAGTAATCTGAAATTACAATATAATCACAAAACTGAAATTACAATTTTGTTGAAGACGGAAAAATGGAAACACAATATTGCCCCGTATGTATCCTTTATACGTCCTGGACAATTTGTCTCCCAAGATAAAACAGCAATGGAACACTTGAGCAAAGGAAACTCAAGAGCTACCGTGAAGAATATTGAGTAACGAAATGATGCCTTGGAAGTTGTAGGAAGAAGAAAAGTTTCTGCTTGTGTAAGCTTCTGAATTTCGTGTATATTACATGTGTGTTCTTGGTCATTCTTTTGTGCTCAACAATGGTGTAAGGGGGTGTTTAAATAGGTGAGGGAGGGTCGACATCGCCTCCATATGACAAATAATGGCCATTATGGAGGTAGTAAAGCCACCAACATTAATGGGAGAAAGACCAACGGATTTGGCCATTATAGGAGGAGTAATTCAGCCAAAATAAATGGCTGAATTGAGAGCTTGGACGTTTCTGTTCTGACCGTCGAAATTCCAACTTTCTGAAAACTTCAGGGACCAAACTGTACATCTTGAAACTTCAGGGACCAAATTGTACATCTGAAAGAATTCTGGTCCAAACTGTACTTCTGAAACTTCTGGGATCAAACTGTACTTCTGAAACTTCTGGGATCAAACTGTACTTCTGGCAAAGTTTTCTGGCCCAAAAAGATAATATTAGAAGGCCCACAGCCCACGACCCGTGACCCGTGAACCCGAGAACCCGGAACCCGGAACCGGACCGGACGGGCAGGCGGCGGCGGCGCGCGTGTGGTCTTTTCTTGAACCGAAGCACATCTAGGTCCTCCCTCCTTTAAACACATGGGATACCCCTTGGGGTCCCAAACCCCAAACCAATTTCGAGTCTTATATACACAACAATTCTTTCTTCCTCTACCGATGAGGGAGAATTGAACACAATACCACACTTTCCATGCTTCAAACACCTTACTTCGTGGACCAATATCTCTTTCATTTCTCAATGAAATTTGACGATTCTTGGCCCTACGGTTATCTACGTACTTAGTAGATCATGCATGTGTGAAGAACCGGATTCTCCAACATACGTAACACTAGTGTTTAAGCCGTTAAAGTTGGTCGGTCGCAACTCCCGCCAAAGGCAAATTTCCAACAATCCCCTCTTGAAAGAGATTTTGGCGCACTCACATGGTGTCTTTTTCCATTTCGGCAATATTTCAATGGACCGATGTTGCGTAAGGAGAGGTAGCCTCGACTTTGAACCTTCCATAGTTGAATACCATCGGACTTACTTCTACGCGGTGAACGTGATGTCTTGAACCGTCGGTGTTTAGTGTAAGCCAAGACAATGATACCAACACAACAAATTCCCTTACTCTCTTCTTCGTAATGTTTTGTCCGTTTGGCCATGGACAACGTCTTGGATTCTTAAGTGCGTTCATTTTGAGGCGGCCCGTCCTCGCACTTAAATAGGTGGTCTCCTACAAGGTATTCTGCTATACCCCACTTCACAAGTGTTAGGAACCATTAAAAGTTTCCCAAAAACCTAACCTCAGCTGTTGAGGAGCATTACAGGTTTTGAAAACTTAACCTTTACCCACTGAAGATAGCACTTAAAGTCTATCGCGGAACGACTTTGGATTTGGTGTTTCTTTTGAAATCACTATCCGAAGTGCTCATGCTTCCAATCGCGATCAACTGAACCTTTACAACTTAGTTTTCCCATTGAACCAAATTACTGGGATCTCCAGTTCGTAAGGTTGGTTACCACTGTATTGGTCAGTATATTTTGGGTTTTAAGCTCATTCCCCTAGACAGGCAGAACACTTGATCTCCGGGTAGTCCCTTTGTTAGTAAACAAGGAAGTGACACTCGTGATGATCAATCGCCATCTGATCTTATGTCTCACGACAAATCCTCGACAGATATGTCCAGACGCCGTCATCCGTGTCCTTCCTAAAGCCGACCGGCTAGCCACAGTTTATAACTGCTGAAGGCACGAGTTTCTCCCAATAGGGGACGTCCTCTAAGGAGTCGTGAAGTTACTCAACTTCTTTCATGCTTTGTATAAAGCGATAAAGTCCGATTCCATCATGAATCGGCCGATGCAAGTTTGCTTAGAGGATTTTCCAAGAACCACCATACACATTTACTTGTGGCTTTGGTGTTCTTCAGATCTGATGTCCAGTTTGCATCACTGTGTTCTCTCAGAACCGCTGGACATCCAGAATACTATAATCCGAAGATAAGCGAATAATTCAGATATCGTCATATCCGACTTAACACTTTCTATTGATCATGTATTAAGATCATCAGTGAAACTTAGTTCAACTGATCTGTTTGTAGGACGATACCAGGTCGGTTGTAGTGTGTACAATACATTGAACTACACGTGATCTGTGTGTATCGCTCCTTGTCTATGGGTACATCATGATTCCAATCAGTTCTATGATTCATATCCATTGATGGCTTCAACGAGATCACAACTATCGACCAATCCGTTAGATGTCTTTAGAAATCCAATTCCTAAGATGTCATCTGTGATATCCATATCTTTCATATCGAGACTTTGTTTCAATATGACTTTTACTTTGATGTTGATTCTCCAACTGTTGGCTTTCTAACTTCAGATTCAATGTTTCTGTGCTCAGATTCATTGTTTCTGTTTTATCTGAAACTTTCAGGACCAAAATGTAAACATTTCAGGGACCAAGATGAAAGTTCAGGAAGAAGCCCAACAGTCTAGAAAACCAACTCTGATTCTCTTCTTCCAACTCTCCGGTTGGGAAGGCTGTTTTAACATTCATGCCACGCAAGACTGCAATGGCCCATGATGTTAAGCTACTCCAAGGGGAGCACATGTACAAGTAGCCGAGGCTTTGAACTCGTCAGTAGATCCATCTACTTTGTACTCACTTTTGAGTATCCTTTTTCACAACCCAAATGTTCTTTTCCCGGAGGAAGATCAACCATTACTCAAGTATGGGAATATATTTCTCTCTTTAGCTTCTTTCCAAAGCAGCGCTTTTGAAGATAACAATTATTTGTTAATTTGTCCATGGTTCGTTCTTAACCATACAAGCTAGAAGGACTGGAACAAGTCTTTGTCCCCTCTTTGCTCCGTCTTGGTTCAACATCTAGAATCCCTGAGTTCTGCAGGTCTGGAATATTAAGTTCCGGATAGCCAGCAACTTTCGAGTCCTGTAGATACGGAACGTCTAGTTCCGGACAGTCAGGCCCTCACGGGTTCTTGTTAACCTTGAGCAATTACTCCTTTTTCCTTTTCAAGGAAAGTTATCTTATAAGAATTCAACATTCTTTGACGCCAATAGGCGATAAGTACTACTGTTATTTACAGATCCAGTGGATATGCAATCTACAGTCTTAGGTCGAACTTGACCTGTTTCGGTAGTCTAACTTCTACCAAGCCACCCCACATCACAACTTTTGTATGTGAGATCATTTTCATGTCTCACACGGAGAGTTATCCTTATCCTTATGCGGAGTTCCGTTGAGGATCGCATTAGCTGTAAGGATCGCCTTGCCCCACATAATTTAGGCGTACGGGTTTGCGCTTGGCTAACACCGTTAGACTGAGGTGAGTAATGAACAGTCGTTTAATGAACGTTGCTTCACATTCTCCCCCTCTATCGCTATGAATTTCACAATCCATAGGCTTAGTTGATTTTCAACTTCTGCTTTGTAGCGCTTATCCGCTTCAACAACTTCATCTTTGCTTTTTAACAAATAAAGGATTCCATACGTTGTACCATCATCAATGAAGATCACAACGTACTTGTCTCCCCCCTCTATTTTGTATAAACTTCAAATCACCCAAGTAGGTGTGACTAAGTTCTAGAGGAGCGGTGCTTCTTTCGCTATTCCCTTGACGGAATTTGGAAAGGTGATTTTTCCTCTTCGCCTACCTCACATTCATTTTGAGGGTTTATGTCGAAATGAGGCAACAATCTCAACATCGTTAGCTTTTGAATGACTTATTATTTAACGTGTTTTAATCTATGATGGCATAGATGCACGGGTTACAAATATATCATTCATTGGGCTATAGACATATTGTACCATTCTTAGTTATTACAGACCTGTTGGACTAGTCTCAAATTAACTTGACCAACAACGTCCCTTAAACCAAGTTAGGAACATGTATCACCTCTTTTAGAGTGATCTCATTCCCTGAAGTCCTATTGAGGACAAACTCTCCAGCCCCTTTGATTTTAGAGGTGGCGTTGCTTCACATGAACAACCTCTTGCTCGTGGTTAGGGCGTAACCGGATCATATGTGATCTCGATACTCTGGCCCACTTCAGTTGCTTTGGCGATCGAGTGTCCAATTTCTTCTTGCCTTTCTTTAGGCCTTGAGATCATTAAGACACGGAAACTCGGCCCACCACACTAGGTGTCTATTACTTTTCCTATGAAATGAATTCAGCCCCACTCCAGTCACCGGAGGCTTTGTATGACTGAGTGTCCAATATCATCATATTAAAGGAATTTTGGCCCACTCCAGTCGCCGGAGGCTTTATATGACTGAGTGTCCAATATCATCCTATGAAGGATCTTCTGCCAAATAGTATGACAGGTTCTACGTCTTTAACTTTTAGACTTCTTCCGTTATGATTGGTGCCCAGATAATTCTTGGCGCTTACTTAAGAGTTGTAATAGTTTTCGCACAGTCAGTGGATCTTACTCCCTCGTATGTGCGAACATACTTTACCCACTTTTAATAATTACACTTAAAGGAACGGATCTTTTTAAGATCTTTGTACAATCCAATCTTTAAACGGAAAAGAAGATGAGATTAAACTTCTGATTTTTAAAGCGTAAGGAATATAAATTATTTTCATATTCCTCCTTACTTTAATCAATTTTTAATCAGACCTCATTTAATCTTTATTCTTGACAAGTAAGAAAAACTACTTATCCCAATTTCGGATTCGGCTCACTCGGTCACTTCATCAAACCGAGTGTCCAGTTCCTTCTTACCATTATTCGGATCTTTTATGCAGGATAGATACAGGCCTTCTGCTGCAAGATAGAAGTACATCTTCAGTCTTCTCCTCTTGTCCCAGTTGACATCCTCAGGCTCTCGAGAGCGCTTGTTCCCACCAGTCTTGGTAGCGGTGACACTATGAATACGTTCATCATCATCACTCTCTTCTATCAGAAAACCATTTCCATATCCCGATTTGGTCACACAACTTTTGACCGACATCTTTCGAACACTAATAGTAATACTATACTAATATTGTCTTAAGTTGTTGGGTATTTTTGCTCTATGGTACTTTATAAAGCAGTACGGGAAGTATATAACTATTACAAGTATTCGAAAGGATAAACAAAGATTCAATAATTCAACTAGTAATCTGAAATTACAATATAATCACAAAACTGAAATTACAATTTTGTTGAAGACGGAAAAATGGAAACTGGTTTTGCTGAGTCGAGTGTGGCACTCTGTCCTTAAGACAATATTGCCCCGTATGTATCCTTTATACGTCCTGGACAATTTGTCTCCCAAGATAAAACAGCAATGGAACACTTGAGCAAAGGAAACTCAAGAGCTACCGTGAAGAATATTGAGTAACGAAATGATGCCTTGGAAGTTGTAGGAAGAAGAAAAGTTTCTGCTTGTGTAAGCTTCTGAATTTCGTGTATATTACATGTGTGTTCTTGGTCATTCTTTTGTGCTCAACAATGGTGTAAGGGGTGTTTAAATAGGTGAGGGAGGGGTGATTCGCCTCCATATGACAAATAATGGCCATTATGGAGGTAGTAAAGCCACCAACATTAATGGGAGAAAGACCAACGGATTTGGCCATTATAGGAGGAGTAATTCAGCCAAAATAAATGACTGAATTGAGAGCTTGACGTTGCTCGACCGTCGAAATTCCAACTTTCAAAACCAGGGACCAAACTGTACATCTTGAAACCAGGGGACCAAACTGTACATCTGAAAGAATTCTGGTCCAAAGCGTATACGAAACTTCGGGATCAAACTGCACTACGGCAAAGTTTACGGCCCAAAAGATAATATCGAAGGCCCACACACCACACCCACACCCACCGACCGTGACCCGAGAACCCGAGAACCCGGAACCCGGAACCCGGAACCTGAACCGGAACCCGAACCGGACGGGCGGGCGGCGGCGGCGCGCGTGTGATCTTTCCTTGAACCGAAGCACATCTAGGTCCTCCCTCCTTTAAACACATGGGATACCCCTTGGGGTCCCAAACCCCAAACCAATTTCGAGTCTTATATACACAACAATTCTTTCTTCCTCTACCGATGAGGGAGAATTGAACACAATACCACACTTTCCATGCTTCAAACACCTTACTTCGTGGACCAATATCTCTTTCATTTCTCAATGAAATTTGACGATTCTTGGCCCTACGGTTATCTACGTACTTAGTAGATCATGCATGTGTGAAGAACCGGATTCTCCAACATACGTAACACTAGTGTTTAAGCCGTTAAAGTTGGTCGGTCGCAACTCCCGCCAAAGGCAAATTTCCAACAGTAGGTAGTCCCGGGCGCATAGGTGGATATCAAAGGAGGGGAACTTAAAATTCAGCTGAAGGCCCACAGCGTGAGTTCGAATTCTGGTGGGAGTAATTTGCTATCTTCTGGGATAGGACCTTGTAGGTGATATCAGTTGTTCTGTTCTCAAACCCTAAGCATTCAGACAAATCCCGCGATTTACTGGTAGTAGTGTTGAGGAACCGGGACTACTATCTCCAGGAATAGTTTGGCGTAAGCTGGAAAGCTGGATATAAAAAAAGAAAAGAAAGAGAAGTTGTAGTCCCCCGGCACATAGCTGGATGACAAAGGAGGGAAACTTAAAATCCAGCTAGAGGCCTGTAGCGTGGGTTCGAACCCTGGTGGGAGCAATTTGCTCTCTTCTGAGGTAGAACCTTGTAGGTGATATCAGTTGCTCTGTTCTCAAACCTGGTCATTCAGACACATCCCGCGATTTACTGATAGTAGTGCTGAGGGACCGGGACTACTATCTTCAGGAATAGTCTGGCGTAAGCCGGAAAGCTGGATATCAAGAAAAAAAAGGAAAAAAAGAGAGGTTATAAATAACTAAAGGTGGCCAGTGGGCCGGGCTCGGGTCTAACGGGGTCGGGGTCGGGTCTGGCGGGACTTGCTCCAGTCCCGTCCCGATCCCGATCACGTCGGAATCGGGTCGGGCCGGGGTCCGGCGGGTTTTCCTTTTTTTTTTTTAAAATAACATATGTATAAAAAGAAAACTCAATAAACAAGACAAGATAGTGTAATAAAAATATCCCAAGGCTGTTTTTGTGCCTCTTATATTATTTAATAGAGATGTGATTTTTTTGTAATACAATTACAATTGTCTAAAATCTAAATTGAAACTTTGTGGTGTTGTCCAAAAGTTGCAAATTACATAATAAAATTGCAATTAAAAAAATTACATTCTCAAAAAAACCTGTTCTAATTGCTTGATGATTTCCTGTGGTTCTTCGGTTGGAATTGGTATTTGTTGGTCAAATTGATCTACGTCGCTTCCGCTACATTCGGATAAGATTTCGTTGTAGTTTTCGTCTTCTTCTTCGTTGATCTCCGGTTGACCGCACCTTCTGCGCTCCGCTCGTATCCAATCTCTGAATAATACTGCAATTTCCAAGCTGTCTCCGGCTAATGAGTGTCTGTGGTCTCCTATTTGATATCTGCCGGCAAAAAAAGCGCTTTCAGACGCAGTTGATGACGCTTGAATGATCAAAACATCTCGGGCCATCAATGAAAGTGTCGGAAAGATGGAGTTAAACTATTTTTTTAAAATTGTAATTGCGTAATTGTTAGAAGAAACATTATCTAATGTAATAGTCATAATTTTATCGGTTATTCCGTAATAATGGTACACTTGATAAATATTATCTGCAATAAAAGTACCAGTGTGCCTATCATCTGTATATCTATACGCTAAAATACATTTTTGCATAGACCATTTATAATCTATCCAATGACAAGTTACAGTTAAATAATCATGGTCGTTAGTACTACGACCTATATCAGACGTGATAGATACTTTGCCATTAAAATGATATAATGAATATCGTAAATATTATTGATATTCATGCGCGAATTTAAATACATCTCTCTTAACAGTTGATCTAGGAAAACCGTTAAAAGCAGAATTATATATATCTCTAATGTAATGAATAAAACCGGGAGATGAAGGAAATGAAAAAGGCAAACCCTCCACAGCAACTAATTTTGATATTGCTTCCCTATCTCTATGTTTATTGTACTTAGGGCCTACAATTCCCCCTGTCATAGGGTTAATTTGACCATGTACTTGGTCCGGGACAGTATCAGTATGTGAACCTTGTCCCGATGGAGCGGGCGTTTTGCGCACCCGGTTTTGAAGCCTGATATTGGGCATACCTAGCTGGATGAGCACTTACTACGTGTCTAATTAAATCCCCCGTCCCACCATGACCTTTTCCAGTTTTAAATTTTAAAACATTTTTACAAATTTTACATATAGCTACTTGATTCTCTACGTCCCTATTAAAAAATGTCCATGCATCTGATTTTAATGGTCGTTTTGCTGGACCTCGTCTCATACTAGGGGGAATAGGAGGTATTTCAGTTGAAGGTGCACTAGTGGGTGTGTTGTCATCAACATTAGTGGGTGTATCATCTAGATCATCGTCTAAATTAAAGTCTTCTTGAGTTTCAAAAAATAGCTCCTCGTCTAAATCTAATGGTATTGTAGAAAAATGTTGAGTATCAACAAAATCATCATGTGTAGGAATAAGATGACTAGAAGAAGTACCCTTGCCATGGTTGCCCCTACTAGAAGAAGCACCCTTACCCTTAAACATACCTCTTAATCCTTTCATTTTAATTATGATAATAATTAATTAAAGATAATAAAATTAAGTGCGCTAAATAAAATAAACAGACAATAATAATTTAATGAAGGAACAAATGTACCAAACGCCGACATAACGTCGACGTGTAATTGAGAAAATTGAAACTTTGCTCGATGGAAGATCCTCAAGCTAGTTGCCAACTTCACTCCCAATTTCCAAATGAATAAATAAAATTGAATATTTAGTAAACAATGTAGACTTGTAGAGAGATATATTGAGAGATTGTAGGAAGATTTGTGAGAAAGATGAAGAGAAAATGAGTTATTTATAGTTGGAAAATTGGGTTAAAGTGTAAATATAATAACTTATGAGTTAAAAATAAATATTAAGGGGTAGGGGGGTTGGGGGAGGGGGGAGGCCTAAAATGGCCGTTGGCCAACGACCAAAATCTAAAATGGCCGTTGGTGCAACGGCCATATTTGCATAGGAGGGGACTACGGGCGGGGTCGGGACGGGCTCGGGGCTCAGGTCTGGCTGGACGAGACATTGTCCCGTCCCGAGTTCGAGTCCCACTACCATTTTTTTTTAAGCGGGGTTGGGGCGGGACCGGGGCGGGCTCGGGACGGGGTCGGGCCGTCCCGACCCACTGGTCAGCCCTATTAAAATAACTCGTCATTTATTTATTTGTTTATTTCCTTTTGGAAGGAGGCCGACTAATGATTAGGTTTGTGATTGGTGATCAAAATGGTTGGTGGGGCGACTAATTATGGGGTCCGGAGAAGAATAGCAAATGATGACGATGATAAACAAAGTAATAGTAGTAGTACTATCTAAGGAGATAATAAAATGAATAAAATACAAGAATTCAAAATGGATTTGTGGCTGAGGAGTAATGCGCGGTGGTGGGAAGGGACGCATGTCCATTATCTGGTTACTATATCGCTCAAGAGTTCCCAAAACGAAGAAGATATTTTTGTGGTTGATACAACCCAAGGCATATAATATTAAGGCTAAACTAAATTACTAAACTAAACTATCTTCATACATTGATAACTACAAATTAAGGCACTTGGTAATTAGGCGGTTTATGTGTCCCTCACTGCATCCCTGGAGCCACTTCCTCAATCCTCATCTTTTCCCTCTTTGCACTCTTGCGGTATAATATTGTTTAAGTTAGTGGTCAAAAACACATTTTAATTATCACTTTTTCGCGAGTTTTATGTCCTAATTATTAGTTTATTTTTTCTACTTGAACTATCATCATATATGTATTAAAAGATATATCGAAGTTGATTAGCCGAACTATCAGATGTTTTCTTTTCCTACTGAGCTATCAACTAAGTGTGATTTAATTAAATAGATGATGATAGTTCAGGTAGAAAAAAACAACAACTAATAGTTTGGGTGTGAAACTAACGAAAAAATTACAGTTCAAGTGTGTTTTTTATCAGTAGTTTTAGCGTACGTGTGTTGCATGTGTGTATCGCGTCAAACAATAAATATATACATAAATTATTGCAAAACAAAAATTGATGTTGAAATATATGCAATATTTATTAAAATGATAAAATAAATGTTATTATATTGACTCAACGACTTAACTCAATATCTCTATGTAATTATCATGAATTTCATTAGTGTAAAGAATGGATTTTGAGCCTAACTCAACCCCAAAAGCTAGCTTGTAGGGTGAGGATTGTTCAAGTCCATATAAGGAGTCCATGTTCCCATTCCATATCCGATGTGAGACTCTTAACACTCCCCGCACGCCCAGACCTTGTTAACTGGAGCGTGGATAATATAATTTGAGGGCCCAACATCGGTGGACAAAGAATTGGAATGAGCCTGACTCTGATATCATGTAAAGAATGGATCTTGGGCCTAACTCAACCCCAAAAGCTAGCTTGTAGGGTGAAGATTGTTCAAGTCCATATAAGGAGTCCATGTTCCCATTCCATATCATGAAGGAATGGATCTTGGGCCTAACTCAACCCCAAAAGCTAGCTTGTAGGGTGAAGATTGTTCAAGTCCATATAAGGAGTCAATGTTCCCATTCCATGTCCAATGTAGTAATCTTAACAATTAGTAATTGTATCTCATACGAATGATGTTGTTGGTTTTCATAAATATTTAGGACTTCTTATACAGTTCAAATAAGAAAAAGATTTAATAACCAAAATTTTAGTTGATTTCAAAGTCCTAATATTAAGAAAATAATTAAATAATTATTCTATTTAATTTGTTGTGCTAAAGTCCATCCGTCTGAATCACCTTTTCTAATTCTTTTTCAACAAAAATCTGAAAGAAATAATCCCCTTTGATTATTTTCATTATTGAATAGGTATATATACAAGATACAAAATAGGAGAATCATATTCCTATTCTATTCCTAAAACCTTATTCTACCATAATTCTAACTCTACAATTATGGTAGTGTATATTCCTAATTATGGTAACAAAATACATTACAATATACTACACATATATTTTCCAAATATACAATATTCTTAACTACCAAATCAGCCACAAAACCGAGCCCACTAATGGCCATAAATCGTGGCACTTATTATGGCAATATACACTTGTATATTGTGTGTATATTGCTATATTTAACACACCCCCGCAGTCATAGCGGGCGGTCTTCGAACGCTGAGACTGTCCCTAAAATCTTCAAAGAGTACCGAGGGAAGACCATTTGTAAAAATGTCTGCAACTTGATATCTTGATGGGACATGACATACGCGTACCTGCCCCCGAGCAATCTTTTCACGGACAAAGTGAATGTCTATTTCGATATGTTTTGTGCGTTGGTGCTGAACCAGGTTACCTGAGAGGTAGATGACACTAACATTATCACAGTATACTAAGGTCGCCTTCTGAATGGGGCAATGAAGTTCTAACAGCAAATTACGTAACCAACACGATTCTGAGACTGATATTTTTGAGTTATGTATGCATGAGACTGATATTTTTGAGTTATGTATGCATGAGACTGATATTTTTGAGTTATGTATGCATGAGACTGATATTTTTGTTGCTATTGGCTTTTCTTTGCCATGATTCTTTTCCCGAGAGCATTTATTTTCGTTGAACCTGACATGTTTAAGTTATGTTAGTTAAAATAGAGTGATGCTGACTTATATGGTAGTGGTTGAATTAACTTATGGTACGTACAATATTTTGAATTGAAATGACTAATGAATACCCTTCCAAAATTTTGTGTACTCAAAATGTGTTAGTGAATTGACATGCATGATTCTTTTTATGACATTATAAGTATTGGGGTATTGGTGTACTAAGTACTTGCTTCTGAAGTTAAATAAAATTTGAAAACGAGAGTCTCAATATGTATGCCATTGTGTGTGAGGTTGTTAGTATAATGTTTATGTTTTGTACTTTCAATCTAGAACTTGCCCGGTTGGTTGTGCCATGTTTCTAAGGATATTTTAGTTTTGAGATGATCTTAGGCTATCTTTTTCATTTTTGAAAAAGCCTCTTCAGCCATTTTAGCCTTCCATTGCATAAATAATATCACTAGTAACCCCTTTTGAGCTTATAAAACTTTCCTTGATTTCCACGTTACAAGCATTTACCCATTTTGACAAAATCTCTCTTTTGAACCCATCCCTCGTTAAATAATAAAAATACAAAGTTGTGGCTAAAAGTCTAAGTTGGGGGTGTTGGTTTTATTTGAGAAGTGGCGAAGACTTGCATTCAGTATAAATAAATTATATATATATATATATATATATATATATATATGTATAGCTTTGTGAAAAAGGAGTTGAAAAAGAGCAAAAACATTAGAAAACAAAAATGGTGGCACAAAAAGAAGTTGGAATAATTGGGGAAGTGAGAATGCAAATGAAGAAATGATGTATTGTAATAAAGAGGAAAGTGGACAAAAGTTGAAATGAAAAATGTGGTGTAATGTTCAAAGAGGGCGTAGTCACTTGTATCCCAAAGACTTATCCTATCCATCCCTAAGCCTACATTACAACCCATCAAAAAGTCCTAGTGTGATCATCACTAAACCATCCGAAGTTGAGGGCATTGAAAATAAGGGAAAGCATACGGCATTAGCATTTACGGTATATGAACTTCTTTGTGAGTGTGAGTGTTTCCTCTTCATCTTAGTCTCGTAGCTCGGTTAATCTCGTACATATGTGTGTTGGGGCTTTCTTTGGTCTTTGTGAGGGTATAACGGTTGAGTAAATTATTGAGAATGAGTTACTACCGAAAGCGGGACTTGTGTGTACGTTGATACTCCTTATAACATGAGGTCATTGATTGGAACTTCATTGTGAATCATGATGAATTTCTGAGTGATGCATCCTGTTTGAAAATGAGAAAGTGAAGGGGGTAAGTCTTAATGAATGTACATGCTTGTAGTTACTAGCCAAAATCATTATAGACAATGTTCATTTGTGTTATCTAAGTATTTGTAGTAGTTGTGTGTATTGTTTTACTTGGTTGAGGACAAGCAAAGAATTTAAGTTGGGGGTGTTGATGTGCCGTGAAATTACAACACAATTAATATCTTTTACGAGAAGTTTTCATTGTTTTTAAGCATATTATTTGTCGCTTCTAAGTTATTTCTTGTTTTTATAATGGAAATCAAATGAAAGTGCCAAAGACAGAAAAAGTGAGCAAACGAAGCTGAAGAGAGAAAATGCGTTGAATATGGAGAGATGCAGTCGCATATGAAAATAGAAGTAGCAGCTATTTTGCCCAAGACATGCGATACAATATGCGACGCATATCGCAGAAGGCACCACATATGGATCGACAATCTGCGGTTGAAATAGTGATTAAGCGTCACATATCACCATTTGTGATGGCATATGCGATGCAAACCAGGCCATCAGGGGCATTTTTGTCTGATTTCTAACCCGCATTTTTGGACATTATAAATAGAAAATGTTGGGGTTTTGTGGAAAATTCTTGTTCAGATTTTGGTTCCACATTGTGAGTGCATTGAAGACAACTTTTTGAGACTTTTAAGAAGAAGATTCCACATCTTTTGTCATCTTCTACCTATTCTAAGCTTTAAATGTTGTTCTTAATGTGTTCTTTACTACTTTCTTTTGTACCAAACACTATGAGTGACTAAGTTTAATACTAAGGTTGTGGACCCAAATGATGGGGGTTAAATAAATGAATGTTTAACATTGAATATATGTATAATGAGTTGTTAGTTTCTATATATTTCTTGTGCTTTAATGTTGGTTGGTGGTTGCGAACATTAACCTATGCCATAAACCCTTTTTCTACTTGGAAAAATGAGCTAGAGTTTGGTAGAAATAAATAGCAAGAACTCGTGGCGCTAACCCTCGTTTAATAGACTTACTTAGGGATAAAAATAATTTACTTGCCATAATTAATCGGTTTGTTAATTAACTCTTTGGGAAAATAATGTAGAGGATATATTCTCTAACTATTGGGAAATATTAGAGGATCATTAAGTGATTAAGTGCAAACAATGCAATAACCCATTAGAAATATATCATATTAACATGTATAGCATTGCACCTTATAATAATGGGGACACAACCTTGGTTTCTCTCTAGAAATTTATAAACTGCAATTCATAATAGCTAATTATTTTGTCAAAATAGTTTTAGTACAAATTTCTATCAACCTTTCTTGGAATAGGTTTATAACTAGAGTCAAGTGTCACACTACGTAAAATAATCTTTTCTCACCTTATTCCCTGTGAGATTCGACCCCAACCTAGTTGAGTTACTATATTTGACAACGTCGGCTTTACATCATAATTTAGGTGTAATTTGAGTGTATCAATTATCATTCCCAGTCTAACACACATTTTGCTTCCCTTTAAATCCATTTTGATACAAACCAGAGGGATCATCTTCCCCTATATCCGGCTGCCTATTAGCTAAGTCATCCCCATCTTCTAGGTGTAACAAACTTTTTCTAGCTCCCGCAACTCTTCTCCCCTCGACCAATTTTGAGTTATGACTTCTTACCATAGTATGCCCTTCAGTAGTGCCTACTTCGTCGCGCCTCTGATTCCCTGAATAAACTACATGATTTTTTGCTTTTAGCCATGTCTCAAACTAATCATTTTTATAGTGTCTGAAAGCATGTCCTTCGTTTTTGTACACAAGTTCTCTCATTATGTCCAAACACCCAAGCACACCGCAATAATAGCAGACATAAGGCAAGTTATCATATCGCAGTTCCACCCAAGTATTTTCCATTCATAATTTGATTAATTTGCCTCTAGATATTGTCTTGGTAATATTCATCTTGACCTTGAGACTCATATACCGTCCTTCCTTGCTTCTATTTTCGGGAATGATAACATCCACAGTACCTCCCAAGGCATGTCCTATTTTGCGTCCCACATCCTTTGACATCCAGTGCAAAGGGATGTTCCAAATTTGAATCCACATATTACATATACTAAACACCGGAGAATCACTCTTCAATCCTGGTTCCCAAGGATGAACATTAAGGAGGTATCTTTCATATAGTCATGGTGAACCGAATTGTACTCTATCCTCACCTGCCTTATCTTTAAAAGTAAACTGGAAAAAAATAAATCCTACCACTTTTATTTGCAATCCTGTTGGGTTTCCCCAAGCCAAAGACATGACGTTCTTGATGAAGGTCTTTGTTGGTTGTTGTACGCAGCGGATATTGAAAACTTGTTTCAAACCCAACAAACGTAGAACTATTTGACTATAGGATAATTTTAAACTGTAAATATAAGACTTGAATGGTACTTACATGTTTATAATATCTGAAATCTTTATCAACTGTGGGTGCGCACGCGAATGCCCTTTCGATTGCAAGCTCCAAGCTTCAATATATTCCTCCTTTGGAAAGCTAGGAAATTCGGCAGAGGTTCGAAAGAGTGTTTTGATTATGAGTCTCTAAGACTTAGAATAATGATATGAAAATCAAGTGTATTGAATAATGAAGTGTATGTCTGAATTTATAGGTGAAAAATTAGGTCAAACCGGCCTGGCCTAAAATTCGAGACACATTAGGACATGGTGCCACGACCCTATGGTGTGGGCGCCGCGACGCTGACGTGGCCCTACACTATCTCATTTTATTTTCCGCACATTCTTAATTAAATCCAAAATCTAATTTTGACTTAATTAAAACAATCATTATTTATTTAAATATCTCGATTTTAAATCGAATATTTAATACTCTCTCAATACATCCTTAGATCGAAAAGACAATCGACATAGTGTGACCCTACAGGCCTTCACTTATCGATATTAATCAAATTAAGGTCTACACGGAACTCCTAGACAGCGCTGCAAGATGAACTCAATATGTGAAGTACATTTACATGAATCCAGCAAACTTAACCTCTATGTGGTAAGATAAAATCCTTTCATTCACGACACACCCGATCAAGCTTAAGATTTGTCAAGTGTCTATCCAAATGGCTTAATAATTGTATCTCATCTATATTAGTTGACAACTAGACCATATTCTAAATATGTCTATTGCGTTGGTCAACGACTTAGTCAACATAATATCACTGAGAAACTAAATGTACTCTCGAATATACATTCGAGGAATGAATCCTAATCTTGGCTCAACTACCACCTTTAATCCACATCGTAATGTACCCGATACATGTCGTATCTCAACCTATAAGGCATTTGAGCTTAGGACAGGATCAAAATATATTACTTTGTAGACAAGGTGCGCATTGACCTCAAGTCTAAGGACTTCTATCTCCCACACACTGATTATACTTTAGACAAGTATAACAAATAATATATCAACAGGGTATACCAATACTTCCAAAGTAGCCATGTGTCCATCACGGGTAGCAATTACTCGTAGTAGGTGAGACATACTACATCCTCTAAGGATGTGATGCAGACCACATGTCGACTTATCACATATCATCGATATCCCATTCTCGATGATCATTAGTCGAGGCTATTTTAAGAGTTACGTTATAATATTAATATCTCACATTATTAATAACAACGTAACCTCTAGGGATGCAATTATAGAATATTATAAACAATCAACTAATAATTCAATAATTGCAAATGCCAAAATATTTATCTCCATTAATAATAATATGAATGTGTATAAAGTACATTTGTCCTAATACAGAATGTCTCTAGGACATACATATACTTTCAATCTCCTACTTGGCCAAGAGAGAGTCTCCAACATATCTAATGCCTATATTCTCAAAATGACCATTATGCTTGACTAAGCTTAATGGTTTAGTGAATGGGTCAGCTAGATTATCGTCTGTGAGAACATAGTCTAATTTAATCTCTTCAGTCTTCACCATCTCCCTGAGTATGTGGTACTTCCTTGGTACATGCTTGTTTCTGTTTGTTGATCTTGGTTCCTTAGCCTGTGCAATCGCACCAGTGTTGTCACAATAAATAGTTATTGGACAACTGTCACTCGGAACTACCCTTTGTTCCTTCAGGAACTCAGAAATTATGACAACTTCTTTACCAGCTTCCGATCCAACAATGTACTCAGTTCTATTGTCGAATCAGCAGTTGTAGCGTGTTTGGAACTTTTCCAGCTCACTTCTCCACCATTGAAAATGAACGTGTATCCAGACTGAGATTTGAAGTCATCAAGAACCCTCTGGAAGCTAGCATCAGTGTACCCAGCAGCAGCTAGCTTTTCTTCCCCACCATAGACTAAGAAGTAAGTTTTAGTTCGTCTAGGATACTTAAGAATACTCTTGACTGCTTGATAGTGTTCTTTCCCAGGATTCTGCTAGAATTTGCAAGTCATACTAAGTGCAAAGGCCACATCTGTCCTAGTACAGGTCATGACATACATGATCGATTATATAGCCGAAGCATATGGGATCCAGAGTCATGCGTTCAAGTTCTATAGCATTAGAAAGAATGTCCTTCTTATATAACTTGATGCCTTGTCCTATAGGTAGACTACCTTTCTTGGAATTTTCCATAGAAAAACGTCTAAGCACTTTGTCTATGTAGACTGACTGTGACAGATCCAACAATCTATTTGGTCTATCTCTATAGATCCTAATTCCCAGAATGTAGCAGGCTTCACCTAAATCATTCATCATGAAGGTACTGGACAACCACTCATTGACTGGCTGCAGGAGAGTTTTATTGTCTCCCATTATCAATCTGTCATTTACATATATAATAATGAAGGCAATACTCCCATCCTTGCTTTTACTATAAACACAGGGATCCTCTTTGCTTCTGACGAAATCAAATGACTTGATAGCCTTGTCAAAGCAAATGTTTCAACTCCTCGAGGCTTGCTTAAGCCCATAAATGGACTTTTGTAGCTTGCATACATCATTTGGTTTGGACTCAAGCGAAAAACCCTCAGGTTGTTTCATATACACCTCCTCAACTAGATTACCATTGAGGAAAGCAGTTTTGACGTCCATCTGCCAAATGTCGTAGTCATAATATGTAGCTATTGCAAGCAAAATCCGAATGGAATGAATCTTAGCAACAGGTGAAAATGTTTCATCATAATTAACCCCAGGCCGTAGATTATAACCTTTAGCCACCAACCTTTCTTTTATAAGTCTGTACATTTCCAAATGCATCGATCTTCTTCTTGAAGACCCATTTGCATCCTATGGGTTTAACCCCAGTAGGCAAATCAACCAAGTTCCATACTTGATTGATGTACATAGATTCCATCTCGAATTTCATGGCTTCTTGCCATTTCTTCGAATCAATGTCCAACATTGCTTCACTATAGGTTGTAGGCTCATCGTTATCGGGAATATCTATCTCACTGTGTGTTTTCACAAGTAGATTTAGTTTTTCAAGAGGACGATGAGTCCTAGTGGACCTACGGAGTTGATTGTTTTGCAGTTCAGTACTTAGTATGTTTTGACTGTGAGAGGGTTATTGTATGTTGGATAATCCACTAACTTGAGAGTTTTCAGGAATATCATTTTCATGTATTTCCTGAATACGAGGAGCTACAACTATTGCATCTACTCCCAAAGGCTGTATAGGAGGATCTTGCATTTCTGCATTGTTCCTCGTAACACTCCCACTGGCCGAAGGGCGTACTTGAAGTACCTAATCTTCGTCAAATACTCCCACTGAATTCTTGCCTTGGTCATTCGGCAAGGATTCAACATCTATGTTATCTTGCGGTTCTTGAATTTCTTCAAGTTCTATCTCTGTGCAGCTATGTTCCTTGTAGACATATTCTTCTTCAAGAAAAGTTGTGTTCCTGGAAACAATGACCTTATGTTCTCTAGGAAGATAGAAGTAGTATCCCTTAGTTTCCTTTGGATACCCCACGAAGTAACATTTCTCACTTTTGGATTCCAACTTGTCAGTGAGCATCTTCTTAACATATGCAGGGCACCCCCAGGGTCTCATAGGTTTAAGAGCTGGCTTCTTGCCATACCATATCTCATATGGTGTCTTTTCTACTGACTTGGAAGGAACCCTGTTCAGAACATATATTGAGGTTTGTATAGCATGTCCCCAAAGGTATGTCGGTAGAGCTGAAAAGCTTATCATGGATTGAACCATATCCAATAAGGTTCGGTTTCTCCTTTCGGTAACACTATTCATATGTGGTGTTCCAGGAGGTGTTCACTCTGATTGGATTCCATGTAGCTTTAAATAATCTAGAAAATCCTTGCTCAAGTATTCACCTACTCGATCCGATCGAAGGGTCTTGATACATGTTGTAATTGCTTCTCTACTTTCGACTTGTACTATTTGAATTTCTCAAAAGCCTCGGATTTATGTCTCATAAGATACACATATCCATACCTTGTGAAGTCGTCAGTAAAAGTGATGAAGTATGGGAAACCTCCTTTAGCTTGAGTCGAAAATGGCCTACATACATCAGTATGGACCAACTCAATCACCTCCTTGGCTCGCACGCCTTTCCCAGAAAGTGGCTTATTGGTCATCTTTCCTCTCAAGCAAGATTCGCAGTTACCATAAGACTCCAAGTCAAATGGTTCAAGGTAGTCTAACTTCCTCAACCTTGCTATCCTTGATTCATTGATATGACCAAGTCTGCAATGCCATAGGTAGGTAGAGTTTCTATTACTTATCTTAGCTCGTTTATTTTGTATATTGAATATTTCTCGACTACAGTTTAGTGTATATAATCCATCCACAAGAGGAACAGTTCCATATATAACAATATCAAAAGACAGTACTTGACTGCCATTATAAATATATGAGGAAAAACCCTCCATGTCCAAAACTGGGATAAAATGATATTCCTTGTTAATGAGGGTACATAGTAGCAATCATTTAACACTAAACAATAGCCAGAAGGCAAATTTAATCTATAACTTCCTACACGATTAGCATCCACTCGAGCTCCATTTCCAACGCGTAGGTCTACCTCTCTCGATCCAACCTTCCTGCTATCAGTTAGCCCCTGCACATTTGTACAAATGTGTGAGCCACAAGCGGTATCCAATACCCAGGAATGAGAGTTATTTATAGACATATTTATTTCAATGACGTACATACCTTGTCTACCAGAGGTAGAAGCACTTGGTGCTTTTCCTCACTCTGGTGCGATCTGATCCTTCTTCCAATGCCCCTTCTTGTTGCAGTTGAGGCATACATCCTTAGTCGGATTCACCTTCTTCTTCTTCACACCTCCCTTAGGCTTCATAGCTGAGGGCGCAGCGACTGCTTTGCCCTTCTTCTTCACCCATTCCTTACCTTTCGGCTTGGGTCAGTTAGTAGAGCTCACCATGAGCACAACTTTTTCCTTTGAAAGTGGAAGACTCAAAGGTCTTGAGCATGTTGTGCAACTTCGACAGACTCGCCTTCGTTCCATTCATATTGTAATTCACTAAGAAGTTTTCAAAGGAACGAGGGAGAGAGTTCAGGATGAGGGTGGTAGCAACATTCTTTTGCAGCTTCGTTCAAATTGAAGCAAGTCTCTCTATCAGCGCTATCATCTTCAACACATGTTGCGAGACCTGGCCCCCTTCATTGAGCTTACACTTAAAAAGTTCTATAAGTAACTCATATTCCATAGTCTGGGATTGTGAGTCATAGAGACTCTTCAAGTGTTCGAGCATCTCATTGGGATTCATGTTCTCATGTTGTCACTGAAGTTCCATAGACATGGAAGACAACATCACGCATTGTGTTGAAGTGGCATCATCTAGGTGTTTTGGTAAGCATCCTTATCAAAAGAGGCATATTTAGCAGAGTCTGTCGCAGGGACTGTTGGGAACACCGTGTCCAACACGTATTCTAATTTCTCTTGTCTCAGCACTATTCACAAATTTCTTAGCCAGTCAAGGTAGTTAGGTCCAGTAAGTTTGTTCATTTCAATCAACATTTTCAATGATAAGCTCGACATCTTTGATAATCTGAAGAATTAGATAGACTGGAAATCAATCTCAAAATTTATTTTCTATTATACACACTCGTTTAGGCTAATCAATATGGTATTTTGTTTAATTAGCTCCCAATATTTTAACATACTTCTACGACCCCATGGTAGAATACAAACCTATATTAATTGAGGTCATAATAGGCCAAGATCCAAGCCTATGCTATCTTCGCGTTTTCTTTGACTGATAACTTCAATAACACATCTTGGTAGGTTCTAAACCAATTGCAAAACATATTTGCAACTCTCGGTTGATCAAATATTAAATTTAATCATGCATCCTTAGATTAGTCCGACACTTTGGTGTCACGATTTGTCTAAGCAAGTCAACCCTATTACACGAGTGTTTATGTATCTAAGTAAATTTGGCCTTTGTGAGCAAACACTTTGGTGTAAATACCCACGAAGGTTTATCGTTTACCTTTACATTTAAAATATATCTATGAAAGAGCCTGGGTCCTCGTAGACTTAGAGCAAATGTTTTGGCATAAATACTCGTAGCGCCGAAAATGATTTTGCACTCTAACAATTATAATGGACGACACGTTTTAATTTAAACTTGTATTTAAAATTTTTGGGGAACGTTTTAATTCAGGGTTTTTAATCAAGATCAACTCTTTTGCGCCATATCCAATATGACATCTTAATATCATGCAAAATTAATGACACATATAGTTGGGAACCGTCAACCCAATAGGCATGATATAAGATGGTTTAATCAAATACTGAGCACCGCCTGCCCAGACACTTATAGCGAACATTATGCTAATTATTAAATGAAAGCATTTAACGACTTAGCATATAGTTCATATATTATTCAATAATATATAATTAATAATAATCATGGGTTAACTTGTTTAAACTCTAAAATTTAAGTCTAATCCAAACAGTCCCTTAAACATTTTCTGATTTTAAAAATTGATTTTCAGGATATTTCTGTAAGTTCTAGATTTTCAGAATTACAGTTTAGTCCCTCAAGAATTTAAAATTTCAATTTTGAACCCTTTTAACTTCAGAAAATCCAATTTTAATTTTTAGAAAATATTTTTAGATTTCAGGGACTTGTCTGTAATTTCCAAAATTTTTAATTAATTACAAGGAACCAAATCTGCTTTTCTAAAATTTACAGATTTGTCCCAAGGACCAAATTTGATGATTTTAAAAACTTTTCCAGGGACCAAATTGAAATTTTGGAAACTTTCACTGCCCCGCCGAAACAGTGACTATCTCCACTGTTCACACCGGAACAGTATTTGGTATTGTTTACTGTTCCAAAAAAAAATAATTAAAATTGGAGCCTGCCGGAACAGTGATTGCCGCCACTTTTCACGCTGGAACAGTGTTCGGTTACCCTAAAACTGGTTCAAGGTCAGATTTGCAGATTCATCTTCGTTACCTTCACTATCAAACAACACGTTCATCGACCATCATCCAATCCTTTCTCGTTCTTCGCTTCAGTGCACCATGTTCGCAATGAACCGGTTACGCACATTGACTTAGAAGAGTTAGATCGGAATGACTTCCTCGATTACATCATTGTTTATTAGTTTGAAAGAAAAGGATGATGTGCTTTTAAGATATTAGGTTTTCAAGCTTTAAACGACATAAATTTCAGATTTAAACAAATTCTAACCCATATTATTATTAACTAATTACCTTATAATCATACAAAACAGCCCTGAATTTGATACCACTGAAGGTCTTTGTTGGATTGTTATACGCAACGGATATTGAAAACTTATTTCAAACCCAACAAATGTAGAACTTATTTCCACAATACCTCCCAAGGCATGTCCTATTTTGCGTCCCACATCCTTTGACATCCAGTGCAAAGAGATGTTCCAAATTTGAATCCACATATTACATATACTAAACACCGGAGAATCACTCTTCAATCCTGGTTCCCAAGGATGAACATTAAGGAGGTATCTTTCATATAGTCATGGTGAACCGAATTGTACTCTATCCTTACCTGCCTTATCTTTAAAAGTAAACTGGAAAAAAAATAAATCCTACCACTTTTATTTGCAATCATGTTGGGTTTCCCCAAGCCAAAACATGACGTTCTTGATGAAGGTCTTTGTTGGTTATTGTACGCAGCGGATATTGAAAACTTGTTTCAAACCCAACAAACATAGAACTGTTTGACTATAGGATAATTTTAAACTGTAATAATAAGACTTGAATGGTACTTACATGTTTATAATATCTGGAATCTTTATCAACTGTGGGTGCGCACGCGAATGCCCTTTCGATTGCAAGCTCCAAGCTTCAATGTATTCCTCCTTTGGAAAGCTAGGAAATCCGGCAGAGGTTCGAGAGAGTGTTTTGATTCTGTGTCTCTAAGACTTAGAATAATGATATGAAAATCAAGTGCATTGAATAATGAAGTGTATGTCTGAATTTATAGTTGAAAAATTAGGTCAAACTGGATTAGGGTTTGACCTTGGACTTGGCCTAAAATTCGAGACAGATTAGGTCATGGTGCCGCGACCCTATGGTGTGGGCGCCGCGGTGCTGACGTGGCCCCATATTGTCTCGTTTTATTTTTCGTACATTCGTAATTAAATCCAAAATCTAATTTTGACTTAGTTAATGTAATTATTATTCATTTAAATATTTCGATTCTAAATCGAATAATTAATACTCTCTCAATACATCCTTGGATCGAAAAGACAATCAACATAGTGTGTCCCTACAGGCCTTCACATATCGACATTAATCAAATTAAGGTCTACACGGAACTCCTAGACGGCGCCGCAAGATGAACTCAATATGTGAAGTACGTTTACATGAATCCAGTAAACTTAACCTCTATGTGGTAAGATAAAATCCTTTTATTCACGACACACCCGATCAAGGTTAGGATTTGTCAAGTGTCTATCCAAATGGCTTAATAATTGTATCTCATCTATATTAGTTGACAACTAGACCATATTCTAAATATGTCTATTGTGTTGGCCAACGACTTAGTCAACATAATATCACTGAGAAACTAAATGTACTCTCGAATATACATTCGAGGAATGAATCCTAATCTTGGCTCAACTACCACCTTTAATCCACATCGTAATGTACCCAATACAAGTCGTATCTCAACCTATAAGGCATTTGAGCTTAGGACAGGATCAAAGTATATTACTTTGTAGACAAGGTGCGCATTGACCTCAAGTCTAAGGACTTCTATCTCCCACACGCTGATCATACTTTAGACAAGTATAACAAATAGTATATCAACAGGGTATATCAATACTTCCAAAGTATCCATGTGTCTATCACGAGTAGCCATTACTCGTAGCCGATGAGACATACTACATCTTCTAAGGATGTGATGCAGATCACATGTCGACTTATCACATATCATCGATATCCCATTCTCGATGATCATTAGTCGATGCTATTTTAAGAGTTACGTTATAATATTAATATCTCACATTATTAATAACAACGTAACCCCTAGGGATACATATTATAGAATATTGTAAACAATCAACTAATAATTCAATAATTGCAAATGCCAAAATATTAATCTTCATTAATAATAATACAAATGTGTATAAAGTACATTTGTCTTAATACAGAATGTCTCTAGGACATACATATACTTTGACTTGATTCCTTGAAAATTTACTTTTTTTATCTGAAATTACCTTATTGAAAATGCTTACTTCACAATCCTTCATGCTTGATTGAATATCTGAAATTTCAATTGCCACTGCTTCCTTTTCTTCCTCAGTAAGAATAATTGTTGGAGACGTTCACTAATTTCATCCGACATCTTCCGAATTATAGGGTTCACACTTCAATTGACGGTTGATTGAGCCTTAATCCGTAACCTAAGTGCACTAAAATATTGAGGTTGTAAGCTAATTAAAATTGGTCTAATCACCTTTCTATTAAGAGGATCAAATATAACAACTCTAAAGGTGTTAGTCCAAAGTAGATCTAGCGGACAATTAATTGATACTTTATGTATACTATAGAACAAAAAATTAATACTCTTGGCTTAAAAAAACATAATTGATTGTAAAGTTCTAAAATTTAGGACTTGCTACCTAATTCATTCAAATAAGGAGTAAATCTAATTATGAAAATTTTGTTATTGTTGTTGATAGTTCTCTTGAAAGTGATAAAACATAAAATGTTGGAGTTTCATACTTCTATGATAAAATTAACATAATTTTCGCAAAATCAACACCACAACAATACGATAGTATTGCTTCGAAGATCTCCACTTTCATTTAGCCAACTGAGAGCAAACAACATAGGCTCAACAATTTACGTACCGAAAATGATCTGAAAATTAATTATTAATTATCTATTTTTTAATTTATTTGCTTCTATTTTAACGATTAAATACTGTAATATTATCATGTACAAGAAAAGTATATTTTGATATTTGATATATCTACGAACCTTAATGAGAACTATCTACATCAAATAAGAGTTAACTCGTTAAGAAACTATGGACAAAATTTTACTAACACTTATATTGACAATATTAATTATAGAAGAGAGAACATATTAATAATAATAATGGGTGAAAATGATTTACACCTCCCAATTTAAAAATCGAGTTTTCCCTTTAACTTTGAACACCGGACGTTCTCCGCCTCATGCCCTATAATTCTGTTCCCCCGAATATTTCCAATCCCTATGTAATATTTTTAATATTATATGTAATATTTGTTCTTTTTACCTAGGCGATTCACCAATAACATAAAATTATATTATATTTTTTGTAAATTATAGTCTAAGTTTTTCAATATTATAAATAAAATAGCCCTTTTATGAATTTATTATAAAATCCGCACAACTTTTTATGATTACAGTTTTTATATTGTATGTCATTAAGTTTCATTCTCTCTTTTTTTTTCCTATTGCTTATAGATTTTCGAGTTTTGATTATCATTTAAATTAAAACATACTATATGTAAGTTCGATACGATTTGTGATTAAGTTATTGTTATCTATTAGGTGTGCATATGTTATTGAGTTGTACGCGGGGCCGACCTTTTGCCTTGTTGGGCTACGGCGACGGCCCAGGGCCCCGAGGTGAAAGATGGTCCATCCCATGTACACCTATAGTAGTATTAGTATTATATATGTTGGGCCCATAAAAAAATTAATTACATATCAATTAAAGAGATAAACGAAAAAAGCCTCCACATCTGATGAAGAGATTACAGAGAAAGAGAAAAGAAATAAAGAGAGCGCAGAGAAAGAGAGAGAGAAATAAATGGGCGGTCTCTTCGTCTTCTTCACTTCTATCCTTAATTATTTTCTTCAAATCCATCTTTACCAATGGAATTCAATTATTTCTCAAAACCCTTTTCAGATTTCTCTTATTTTATTTCTCTTCTCCAATGCACTTGTGAATTTTTTCTACTCTCAATTAACGATATCTATTTTCCACCGTCATATCCACCGATTCCACCATTGTTGTCCTTGGATCTGGTTCTTCTGGAGAAATTTCGACCACCATCCATCCGTTTGAGTTTCCGGTAAGACCATACTTAATTTATTTGATTCCAAGTCTCAACTCTGTCAAATTTTTGATGTTAGGTTTTGATAATTGAAAATATTGATGTTCAATTTGTTGTTATTGATTTGTAGTTTTTCAATTGCGTTTATGTAATTTTCAATTAACTGAGATTTAGACTAGTATTCTAGTTTCTAATATGGAATAGCTATGCTTGCACTCAATTTTTTTAATTGAATTAATTGATTAGTTATTAGCTATGCAGGGAGTTCATATGGTGTCATGGTGAATCAGACTTAAAATATAGATTGGTCATTGGAGTTGCTCATACGCTGGTGACATCCTTTCCAGGTGCTATTATTATATTTCTACATTTGGCCTATTATCTTACAATTGTTTCAAGCATGTTCAAGCCTGCTAGCAAGAATTTCATGTGTCCAATTTTTGTTATTTTCATTAAACAATCACTTAGTTATTTTTGTTAAACAATCACTTTAGCTATTTTTAAGTCCATGAAGTTTTATAGTCAAATGTAAGCTAACTAAGTTCAAAATGACAATGTATTAATATTTGAAGTTATCATTCTTATTTGCTATATATGAGCCCTCAATTTATATTTTACCTGGGGCCTACTAAATGCCAGGCCCTGGTTGTACAGTACGTAAATAACTCTAATTGCTAGTAGTAATGATTTTTTTGGATAATTGAAAATCAGTACTTGCTTTTGATCCCATGAATAGAATATGAACTCTTGATAAAGAAAAGTAGCTGGTGACAAAAAAATAAAATAAAGAAAAGTAGCTGAGACGGGAAGTAAGAAAAGGAAACTAACGTAGGTCTACTATACAAACACCAAATTAGCATTAGTTTGATAAATTCAATTAATGAGCAAAAGTTATTTTACACAATTCAAATAAGCAAGGAATTTCTATAATTAAAAAATAATGATGAATTTTTTACTCGCAATATCTTATACTTATGAAAGACTTAGAACGGAGTAATTCATAACATAAAGTGCAAATTCTAGACACGCAAAACTAAAAGAGGTAAAAAAAAAAGAAGATGAACCTTCAAAAAAAATATAAGAAGTTGTTTGAATCACTAACAAAATAGACAATAAGAAAGATATGCCTAGAACATATTTCATAACTTAACCTTAAACCAATGCTTAATTTCACTTGCAGCCTCAATTACACAATTATAAACCTAATTATGAAAATCAATATCGAACTCAACAAACTAAAGTTGATAAGATGAAAAAGCTAAAACTTGCAGACATGCTGAAACAACATGCTTCAAATCCCAAAAATGCCATAAAATACATAATATATCATAATCAAGGAAAGAAGAAGCGGTGATTAAAAGAACAAAAAAGCTTACAGAGAATCATGAGAAATTGAGAATTCACGTGGTGGATAATTCAGTTTATACTGATAAATAGAGAGCAAAATTAGAATTCTGCCACTAAAATCGAAAGTGAGTTTTCTCAAAAAGATATAATTATCCTATATTGCAAAGAAGAAAGAGCTACAAAAGAAAATACTATATTGTTATAAAAGCATATATATGCTACCAAAATCACTCATTTTTTTGAGAATTCGTTCTATGTTCAAAGTCTCAACCTATTATCCTCTCCGTCTCTTGCCCATCTCACTATGTCTATGTATATAGATTTTTTTTTTCAAAATGTTGGCAGTACATTATTTGTATTTCCATGTATAAAAGTAGTGTTGGGATACAATTATTGTAGGGAACGAGAAGTAAGTAACTATTACAATAGTAAGAAAGGATAAACTAAATATTATAATAAACTGGAAATCAAGAACTTAACCGATTACTTGTGTGATTCGCTGAGTCGAGTGATGACACTCTTTCCTTAAGACAAGATTGCCCCATATATCTCCTTTTACATTATCGGGCAATAGTCTCCCAAGATACAACAACAACTTAACAATTGAGTAAAGGAAACTCAAGTGTTATTCTTGAAGAACTTTGAGTGTAGTAACTTTGCTAGAGAGGAAGAAGATGAATTCAGAAAATCTGTAAATATTTTCTAAGTGTTGAGTATAGTGTTTCAATTGAGCCAAATGCCTCAATTTATATTGTAAGGAGAAGACCCCTCAACTAGCCAACTAATGGCCTTCAATAGCCATGTAATGACACTTGATTGAGGGTTACATTCAGCCAAATAATGGTTGAATTCATGTGGCAAGTAATGGAGAATCAATGCTCCAAAACCAGCCCAAAGGTCAGATTTTTCCAATTTCCCGTCGTAGCATTCTGCCTCCGAAACGTCGCGGCGCTGTGAATTAGCACCGCGGCGCTGCGGCTCCAGTGACTGCCCAACCATCTTACACTTCGTACACTTCCTCCTTCTTTTACCAACGTGAAATACTTTGTCATTTGGCCAATAACCGTCCATAATTCTATGTCTCAAACGTATTACATACGTACCAATATCTCTTTCACTAATGAAATTTGCGATACTTGGCACTACGTGTGCACGTGTGTGGAAACGACGTTTCCGACGTGCGGGCCCCATTTGTTCGAGTCATACATTAATGGGATATACTTAATTCCACATTTAGTAAATTTCCAACAATCCCTATAAAAGAGATTTTGGCGCACATATTTGGTGCCTTTTCCAGCAATCTTTTAGCGGACCGATATTACATCTAGATAGGTAGCATACGCTTTGAACCTTCCATAGTTGAATACCATTGGACTTACATACTGCGCGGTGAACGTGATGTCTTGAACCGTCAGTGTTTAGTGTAAGCCAAGTCAACGGTACCAACACAACAACTTCCTCTACTCATTTCTTTGTAATGTTCTGTCTGTTGTGGCCGTGGACACTTATTGGATTCTTAAGTGCGTTAAATTTGAGGCGGCCTGTCCTCGCACTTAAATAGGTGGTCTCCTACAAGGTATCCTGCTATACCCCACTTTACAAGTGTTAGGAACCATTAAAAAATTCCCCAAACCTAACCTCAACCGGTGAGGATCATCAGAGGTTTTGGAAACTTAACCTTCACCCACACTGCAGATAGCACTTATAGTCTATCGCGGGAATGACTTTGGATTTGGTGTTTCTTTACAGAATTCACTATCCGATGTGCTCATGCTTCCACTGAAGCGATCAACTGAACCTTTACAGCTTATTTTTCCCATTGAACCTAATTCCTGGGTTCTTCAGTCAGTAAGGTTGGGTTACCCCCGTATTGGAACTTTATACCTTGGGTTTTAAGCCCATTGCCCTAGACAGACAAAATATCTGATCTTTGGGTAAGCCCTTTGTCAGTGGGTCTGCTATGTTATCCGTTGACTTTATGTAATTAATGGATATTATATCCGTGGTGATCAGCTGCCTAACGGTCTTATGCCTCCGTCGAATATGACGAGACTTGCCGTTGTACATAGCATTCCGTGCTCTTCCTAGAGCCGACTGGCTGTCGCAGTGGATCATTACAGAAGGTACGGGTTTGTTCCAGCAAGGAACATCCTCTAAGAAGTCTTGAAGCCACTCAACTTCTTCTTCTGCTTTGTCTAAAGCGATAAACTCCGATTCTATCGTGGATCGGGCGATGCAAGTTTGCTTAGAGGATTTCCAAGACACAGCCCCACTACTAAGTGTAAATACATACCCACTGGTGGACTTGGTGTTCTCTATGTCAGATATCCAATTTGCATCACTGTACCCTTCTAGTATAGCTGGATATCTCGAATAATGCGACCTGTAAGTTAGCGTGTATTTCAGGTATTGTAGTACCCGATTCAACGCCTTCCAGTGATCATTACTCGGATTACGGGTAAACCTAGTCAACTTATTGACTGCATAAGCAATATCAGGTCGGTTGCAGTTTGTTACGTACATCAAACTACCAATCACATGTGCATATTACTCCTGGCATATGGGTGCACCATAATTTTTATCAAGCTTTTGATTTCTATCCATTGGTGACTTTATAGGCGAACTGTCATACATCTCGAACTTTCTCAAAACATTCTTGATGTAGTGAGACTGAGATAAGACCAGTCTGTCAGACGTCTTAGAGATTTTTATCCCTAAGATGACATTTGCGGTACCTATATCTTTCGTGTCGAAGCATTGTTTCAACATGTTCTTAGTCTCTAGAATTATGCTAGGACTTCTCCCTGTGATCAACATGTCGTCTACATACAATCATATCATAACAAATGAGTCAGAGTTATCTTTCATGTAGACACATTTGTCACACTCATTAATGGCGAAACCCTTCGATAGTAGAGTACTATCAATTTTTTCGTGCCATTACTTCGGGGCTTGTTTCAGCCCGTACAGAGATTTGACAAGCCGACAGACTTTCTTCTCTTGCACTGGAACGGCATACCCCTCGGGTTGGTTCATATAAATTTCTGCTTCCAAATCACCATTTAGAAAGGCTGTCTTGACATCCATTTGATATCATCTTAGACACCGGGGGAGTACATGTCAAAGTAGTCAAGGCCTTCCTTTTGCCGATAGCCCTTGACTACCAACTTGGCCTTATACTTATCTATAGACCCATCTTCTTTATACTTCTGTTTGAGTATTCATTTACAACCTAACGGTTTATTTCCCGGAGGAAGATCAACCAACTTCCAAGTATGGTTATGTAGAATGAAGCCTATTTCACTCTCAATAGCTTCTTTCCAGAGCGGTGCCTATGGCGTTGACAATGCTTCAGCAATTGTCCTTGGTTCATCTTCAACCATATAAGCTACAAAGTCAGGACCGAAAGATTTATCTTTCCTGGCCCTTTTACTTTTCCTTAGTTCCATCTTTGGAGTCTCCAAGTTCTGAGAATCTGAAACACTAGATTCCGGATATTTAGCCACTTCGAGATCCATTAGATCTGAACCATCTAGATCCGGGCCGTCAATGACTCCCGGTTCCTGAGAGCTTTGTTCACAACTTCGTTTGCTAGAGGTTATGTCTTTTTCCTTTCTAGGAAAGGTATCTTCAAAGAATTGAACATTCATTGATTCCATGATTATACCCCCATGGATATCTGGAATATCTGACTTATGCACTAAGAAGCGATAAGCACTACTTTTATTTGCATATCCGATGAATATGCAATCTATAGTCTTAGGCCCAATCTTGTCCTGTTTTGGATTGGGTACTTCAACCTTTGCCAAATAACCCCACACCTTTAAATATTTATCGGTGGGTTTCTTTCCTTTCCATGATTCATATGGAGTTTTGTCCATACCCTTATGAGGGATTCTGTTAAGAATCGTATTAGCGGTAAGGACAGCTTCTCCCCACATGTTTTGGGGAAGACCGGAATTGATGAGCAAGGCATTCATCATTTCCTTCAATATACGGTTCTTACGTTCCGCCACACCGTTTGATTGAGGTGAGTATGGAGCCGTCGTTTGATGAACAATGCCTGATTGGGCACAATATTTCTCAAATGGCGCTACATATTCTCCCCTTCTATCGCTACGAATGGATTTAATCCGCATGCTTAGTTGGTTCTCAACTTCTGCTTTGTAACGTCGGAACGCTTCAAAGGCTTCATCCTTACTTTTCAACAAGTAAAGGTAATAATACCTTGTGCTATCATCAATGAATTTCACAAAGTACTTGTTCCCCCCTCTAGTTTGTGCAAACTTCAAATCATATATATCTGTGTGAATAAGTTCTAGAGGAGCGGTATTCCTTTCGACGTATAGAAAAGGAAGTTTTGTGAGTTTTGCCTCTACGCACACCTCACACTTATGTTGATGGTTTACATCGATAGACGGCAACAACTCCAACTTACCAACCTTTGGATGGACTTGTAGTTGACTCTCCTGGTATACTCACTTACCCAAAAAATTTGTTGATTGATTTTCTACTTTTACAGATATCTTTGTCAAGGCTCACGCAGGGGCCCGAAGGATAGAAACACACAAGCAAGACATATTTACAATAAAACAACAAGGAGATGAGTTGCTGCGCAATTTCGTGGAAAGGTTTCAGAGAGAAATAATGCTATTGCCATCTATCTTGGAAGATTGGGCAGCAGCCGTATTCGTAGATGGGTTGAACCCAAAAAGTTCGAACACCTCCAGAAAGCTGAAGAAAAGCCTAAAGGAAGTCCCGGCAAAAACATGGAGTGAAATATATATCAGGTACATAGCCAAGATACAGATTGAGGAAGACCAGCGAGTGGCAGCGATGACATACACGGGCAGTCGTCCCCAATGAGGTCGGGCCAAAGATACAGCACTGGCATAGTAAATGGTGGATTGTTCGAGCCGTATGACGTCATGAGATTCTCAGGCGTAGGGAAGAGCAGGGACAACATGTAGAACCATCAAGCTCTCATTAATTGAGTCCCTCGACGAGCAGAGGGATCCACATAAAAAGGGACTAGACCCCCAAAGCTATCTGATCACAACTTCAGCATAAACACCGCGGAGTTAGTGGCGGTAATGAAGACTATGAAAGAAGTCATGTTCCCGGATGACGTGCGAACCAACCTGGGGAAAAGGAACACGGTGTGTGGTACCATTTCTATAGCACGTATGGTCACAGTACGGAGGATTGTGGCAACTTATAGATTTAAGTGGCGCAACTGTTGCGCATAGGGCATTTGAGGGAATACATCAGTGATAGGGCAAAGCTCAACCTGAGTAAGAATACTGGACAAAGGACAAACCCGGTGCCTCCGCCTACTCACACCATTAATACGATATTTGACACAGACGCGGTCAATAAGATTACATACACGTCAAAGAGAAAGTATAAAATCTCAGACACAACAAACCACAAACATAAGCCTATGGAGAATTAGGACATCATATTCTCTAACGACTGCGAAGATTTCACTTCACCTCATAACGAGGCCCTGCTAATATCTTTAAAAATTAATAACTATTTTACTAAGCGTGTTTTGGTTGATCCAGGAAGCTCAGCTAACATCATCCAGCTGCGGCTCTTGAAAGAAATATGAATAGACGAATTAATCACCCCCGTGGCAAAAGTACTGGCAGGGTTCAACATGTCCAGTGAGTTGACAAAGGGGGAGGTTGAGTTGACGGTTCACGCCGATGAAATAAAGTAGGACACGACCTTCGATGTTATTTCTGGGGATATGACGTACAATGCAATACTTGGGCGACCATGGCTCCATGCGATGCATGCAGTCCCTTTGACTTGTCATCAAAATGTCATGTTTTCCATACCCTGGGGTATTGGGGAAATCAGAAGAAGTAGCAGTCGTTCATGAGTGGAAGATGCATTGGCAATAATGACTCAGCAAGAATAGGGGAGTAATCAATAGTAATCACAGTCCCTGGGTACAAGTAAAATGCTCGGAAATAGGAGGAAACAACCTACAGAGAAGGGGTATTCGGATCTCATCGTCCTAAAAGGATTCATCTTACCGCCAGAAAAAGACCCCACAGATTCAACCATCGAGGAACTGGAAAGTATGGTGCTTTACGAAGAACATCCAGAAAAGAAGGTACACTTAGGCTCAGAGCTCTCGCTCTGGCTCAGGAATGCATTTCTAAATTATTTAACGGCTAATTTAGATTGCTTTGCTTGGTCTCATCTTGACATAACAGGGATCCCTCGGAGATAACTATTCACCGATTGAGCGCCGATCCAAACCATACCCCAGTGAAGAAAATGAAGCGGCCAATATCTGCGGTCAGGGGTTAATTTATAAAGAAAGAGGTGACGTACTTGCTTAATATAGGGTCAGTTCAGAGATTTGAGGACCCCACATGGCTGGCTAATGATGTAGTGGTCCCTAAAAAGCTCATCAAATTTAGAATGTGTGTGGACTTTAAGGACCTGAATAAGGTATGCCTAAATGACTCATTTTCTTTCCGCATATTGATCAAATGATTGACGCCACATCCGGACATGATCTGCTCAGTTTTTTGGATGCATACTCCGGATACAATTAGATCAACCTACACCCGGACAATCAGGAAAAGACTTTTTTCATGACTAATCATGGTAACTTTTGTTACAATGTAATGCCTTTTGGTCTTAAGAATGTGGGGGCAACTTACCAAATATTGGTGAATAAAATGTTTGAGAAGCAAATCAGCCGTACCATGGAAATTTACATTGATGACATGCTAGTCAAATCTCGAGAAGCTAAGACTCACCTGGCCTCTTTGGCCGAAACCTTTGATGTTTTACATCGCCATGGCATGAAGTTAAATTTAGAAAAATGCGCCTCGGGGTCAGGTCTGGGAAATTCTTGGGTTTCCTTATCTACGTCCGCGGTATTGAGATGAACCATGATAAAGTTAAGGATATCTAGGAGATGCCAAATAAGCTAAATAACGTCAAAATGGTGCAGTGATTGATAGGGAAACTCGCGGCCTTGGGAAGATTCATATCGCGATCAACAAATCGATGTCATAAATTTTTCAAACTCATGAAGAAAGACCACCATTTCCAGTGGACACGAGTGTGATCGAAGCTTACATGACCTCAAGTCTTACTTAGCTAGCCCTCATGTAATGGCCAAACCCAAAAGAAGAAAGAGAATGTTCTCCTACGTGACTATCTCAGCTGTGTCAGTTAGCATCGCTCTCATATGGGAAGAAGGAGAAAAGCATCTCCTTATCTACTATGCCAGTAAGACGCTAACCGAGGCTGAGTCACAATATTCGGATATAGAAAAGCTGACCTTCATCACGGCCACATGAAGCTACGCCCGTACTTTCAATGATATCCAGTGACTGTCGTGACCGATGCCCCATTGCAAGCCTTATTATAGGGGGAGAATCTTATGAGATAATTATCAAAATGGTTAATCGAGAGAAGCAACTATGAGCAGACATATCAACCCCGATCAGTAATATGGACGCCTCATGCCAGAATTCACGGTCGATTATGCCCCCACAATACAACCCTGAAAATCTCAAGGTATGAATTCATTTTTTTTCCTTTTTACGCTTCCCGTAACCTTTTGTGATCGCAGGACAAGGATTGGTTGCGCAAATTCCGAACCTAGAAGATGTCAAAGTGAAGATCGAAAAACACATGTTGCACTATTTTCCTTGACCGACTTTTTTCCACGAACAAATTTTTGATGATAATGTTTTTAACGAGGCAACAACTGAAAAATGTGTTACTCAGAAGGACTCATCACGGTGATGCAAACGCAAAGGAAAATTATCTGCTCCTAAATACATAGGACAATGGCCTTTGCCTCTTTTTGTACTTTTTAGTTTTATCAAAAACATGCATAAACTCGGGTCTAAATGCTAAACTCAATATATAAAAATAGGCTTAGTTCAAAGCTTCCTACACCCTAAAGTTGTTGGTACACACGCGTCCTCCCGGACCTGATAATATCCATCTCGAACACATGACATGGCCTATTGGCCTTAGAGCGTGAAGGAAATATAACATTATGCCAATATAAGATAAGGTTGAGACGTCCTCCTTATCGGCACCGAACAAAGGGGGCCCCTATTTTTATTACCAAATGGATGATTTAAATTCCCAATCATAAAATAAGCGACCGAAAGTAACATTCCCAGATTTAGAGAAGCAATTTCTCAAAATCCTGCACACATTGCGAATGTTAACAATTGAATAACATAATAATATGGGTTAACATAAAATTGGATTAAAAAAAAGGTTTCTTGAAATCCTACATGTCTTGACTGAATGTTAACCTTTTGATATCACCCTAAATTATCGCATATGCTAACTCGAGGAAGTCATTCTGTTATAACTTGAACTAAGCCAAAAGTGTGTTGTCCGACTCATTGCATGGTGCACGGCTAAGAACGGATGATGGTTGATATGGGCGTTATTGATAATGGTGGGTGATGATAAATGATCTATGAGTTGATCCCCAAATTGGATTTAGGGCTCGAACGATTTTGAAAAATTAACAAAATAATGTTTTGTCAAGACATCGGCTCTGCGGCCCTATGGTAAGGCGCCGCATCGCTTACTAGGGTTTTAAGGCGGCGGCGCGGCTCCATGGTGGAGCGCCGCGCCGCTAACGCATTTGCAGAAGCCAAAAGGTCTCTGCCCTTGCAGCGCTGCGGCTCCATGGTGGAGCGTCGCGACGCTAATACATTTGTCGAAAAGCTTCTGCCTTAGTGGCGCCGCAGCCCTAATGATTAGCGTCGCGGCCCTAATGATTAGCGCCGCGGCCCCAACTGTCCAGAAATAAAAAAAAATCTTCAGAGTTCAGAATGTTTAACCTAATATTATTATAATACAATATATTATTTGATAAGTATATTGTTTATGTGCAAAAAATCAAATCATTTGTCATTTAAATTAATAGAATAGAGTCCCCTATAACTGTCTAGGCAGGCGGCGCCCAATATTTGATTAAACTAACTTATATCATGCATATTGGGTTGACGGTTCCCAACTATACGTGTCATTAGTTTTGCATGATATTAAGATGTCATATTGGATATGGCATAAAAGACTTGATCTTGGTTAAAACCCTGAATTAAAATTTTCCCCAAAATTTTAAATACAAGTCTAAATTAAAACGCGTGGTCCATTATAATTGTTAGAGTGCAAAATCCTTTTCGGTAATACGTGTATTTAAGCCAAAGAATTTTATCTAAGTCTACGAGGACCTAGACTCTTTCATAGATGTGTTTTAATGTAAAGGTAGACGATAAACTTTTGTGGGTATTTGCACCAAAGTGTTTGCTCACAAAGGACAAATTTACTTAGATACATAAACGCAGTCGTGTAATAGGGTTGACTTGCTTAGACAAATATTTGCGCCAAAGTGTCGGACTAATCTAAGGACGCAAGATTAATTGTAATATTTGATCAACCAAGAGTTGCAAATAAGTTTTGCAATTGGTTTAGAACCTACCAAGACGTGTTATTGAAGTTATCAGCCAAAGCAAATGCGGAGATAGCATAGGCTTGGATCTTGGCCCATTATGACCTCAATTAATATAGGTCCGTATTCTACCATGGGGTCGTAAAAGTATGTTAAAATAATGGGAGCTAATTAAACAAAAGATCGTGTTGATTAGCCTAAACGAATGTGTGTAATAGGAAATAAATTTTGAGTTTGATTTCCAGTCTATCTAATGCTTCATATTATCAAAGATGTCGAGCTTATCATTGAAAATGTTGATTGAGATGAACAAACTTACTAGACCTAACTACCTTGACTGACTAAGGAATTTGTAAATAGTGTTGAGACAAGAGAAGATAGAATACGTGTTGGACACGGTGTTCCCAACAGTCCATGCGAAAGACTCTGCTGAATATGTCTCTTTTGATAAGGACGCTTACCAAAAACACCTAGATGATGCCACTTCAGCGCAGTGCATAATGTGGTCTTCCATGTCTATGGAACTTTAGAGACAACATGAGAACATGGGTCCCAATGAGATGCTCGAACACTTGAAGTGTCTCTATGACTCACAATCCCAGACTATGTAATATAAGTTACTGATAGAACTTTTCAAGTGTAAGCTCAATGTAGGGGGCAGGTCTCGCAGCCTGTGTTGAAGATGATAGGGTTAATAGAGAGGCTTGCTTCAATTGGAACGAAGCTGGAAAAGAATGTCGCTACCACCCTCATCCTGAACTCTCTCCCTCGTTCCTTTGAGAACTTCATAGTGAATTTCAATATGAATGGAACGAAGGCGAGTCTGTCGGAGCTGCACAACATGCTCAAAACCTTTGAGTCTTCCACTTTCAAAGGCAAAGATATGATCATGGTGAGCTCTACTAGTCGACCCAAGCCGAAAGGCAAGGAATGGCAGAAGAAGAGAAAAATAGTCGCTGCACCCTCAACTATAAAGCCTAAAGGAGGTGTGAAGAAGAATAGGGTAAATCCGGCTAAGGATGAATGCCTCAACTGCCACAAAAAGGGGAATTGAAAGAAGGACTGCACGACACCAGGAGGAGGAAAAGCACCAGGTGCTTCTGCCTCTGGTGGACAAGGTATGTACGTCATTGAAATAAATATGTCTATAAATAACTCTCATTCCTGGGTATTGGATACCGCTTGTGGCTCACACATTTGTACAAATGTGCAGGGGCTAACTGATAGCAGGAAGGTTGGATCGAGAGAGGTAGACCTACGCGTTGGAAATGGAGCACGAGTGGATGCTAAGCGTGTAGGAAGTTATAGATTAAATTTGCCTTCTGGCTATTGTTTAGTGTTAAATGATTGCTACTATGTACCCTCATTAACAAGGAATATCATTTTATCCCAGTTTTGGACATGGAGGATTTTTCCTCATATATTTATAATGGCAGTCAAGTACTGTCTTTTGATAATGTTATATATGGAACTGTTCCTCTTGTGGATGGATTATATACACTAAATTGTATTCGAGAGATATTTAATGTACAAAATAAACGATCCAAATAAGTAATAGAAACTCTACCTACCTATGGCACTGCAGACTTGGTCATATTATTTAATTAAGGATAGCAAGGTTGAGGAAGTTAGACTACCTCGAACCATTTGACTTGGAGTCTTATGGTAACTGTGAATCTTGCTTGAGAGGAAAGATGACAAACAAGCCACTTTCTGGGAAAGGTGTGCGAGCCAAGGAGGTGCTTGAGTTGGTCCATACTAATGTATGTGGGCCATTTTTTACTCAAGCTAAAGGAGGCTTCCCATACTTCATCACTTTTACTGACGACTTTACAACGTATGGATATGTGTATCTTATGAGACACAAATCCGAGACTTGAGAAGTTCAAGGAGTATAAGTCAGAAGTAGAGAAACAACTTGCAACAAGTATCAAGACCCTTCGATTGGATCGAACAGGTGAATACTTTAGCAAGGATTTTCTGGATTACTTAAAGCTACATGGAGTCCAATCAAAGTGGACACCTCCTGGAACACCACAGATGAATGGTGATGCCGAAAGAAGAAATCGAACCTTATTAGATATGGTTCGATCCATGATGAGCTCCTCAGCTCTACCGACATACCTTCGGGGACATGCTATATAAACCTCAATATATGTTCTGAACAGAGTTCCTTCCAAGTCAGTAAAAAGGACACCCTATGAGATATGGTGTGGCAAGAAGCTAACTCTTAAACATATGAGACCCTGGGGGTGCCCTGCATATGTTAAGAAGATGCTCACTGACAAGTTGGAATTATCCAAAGGAAACTAAGGGATACTACTTCTATCTTCCTGGAGAACGTAAGGTCATTTTTTCCAGGAACGCAACTTTCCTTGAAGAAGAATATATCTACAAGGAACATAGTTGCACAGAGATAGAACTTGAAGAAATTCAAGAACCACAAGATAACACAAAAATTGAACCCTTATCGAATGACCTAAACAAGGATTCAGTGGGAGTATCTGGTGAAGATTGGGTACTTAGAGTACGCCCTTCAGCCAGTGGGAGTGATGTGAGAGATAGTGCATAAATGCAAGGCTCTCATACACAACCAATGGAAAGTGATACAATGGTTGTACATCATTCCATTCAGGAAATACATGAGAATGACATTCTTGAAAGCTCTCAAGGTAATGGATTGTCAAACACACAAAGACCTTCTCACAATCAGAATGCAACAAACACTGAAACGCAGAATAATCGACTCCGTAGGACCACTAGGACTTATCGTCCGCCTGAAAGACTTAATCTCCTTGTTGAAACACACAATGAGATAGATATTCCTGATGACGATGAACCTACAACCTACAACGAAGATATGTTAGATATTGATTCACAGAGATGGAAAGAAGCCATGAAATCTGAGATGGACTTGATGTACGTAAATCAAGTTTGGAACTTGGTTGATTTGCCAACATGAGTTAGACCCATAGGATGCAATAGGTCTTCAAGAAGAAGATTGATGCATATGGCAAGGTACAGACTTATAAGGCAAGGTTGGTGGCTAAAGGTTATAATCAACGGCCTGGGGTCGATTATGATGAAACCTTTTCACCTATCGCGAAAATTAAGTCCATTCGGATTTTGCTTGTAATAGCTGTATATCATGACTATGACATTTGGTAGATGGACATCAAAACTACTTTCCTCAATGGTAATCTAGTTGAGGAGGTGTATATGAAACAACCTAAGGGTTTTTCACTTTGTCGCACCCGATTTTGACATGCGGGCTTCGCGACGTGATGGCTCGATTCCCTCTGGATCGGTTACAAACTGCTTGCTTTGAGGAGTCGCCACCTAATTATTCTAAGGTGAATTAGGGCACCTGAATATTAACCAAAAGCTGCAAAATAACTCCAATTTTGTGGTCTACGAAACTAATGAAATTCTGGATAAGGGTTCTTTATTATCCTAAAGGGAAGGGATTAGGCATCCTTTAAGATCCATTAACTTGCGATTATCCGATCAAACTCAGGTTAATTATTATGTTAAAAAGTGCATGTTTTACAAGTATAAAAATAATGTTGCAAATATTTAATGAAATGATGCATTTGTACAAGCATGCATTTGTATGACATTAATATACATGTAAAGCTAATAAAGAATATAAATATACATTTGTATGAAAATTGATAAAGATGTATGCAATGTGATTTTTATGGGTGACGAGCCTAAAACTAGATAAACTAGCGATTTCAAACTTTAAAACTAATCGAGCCTAAGAATAAATGAACTAGAAATGAGTTTTCAGTTTTAGACTACCCTATTAATTAATTCTATGTTTGCCTATTCTAAATATTTCAATAATTTCACGAGTACAATAATATTACAATACAAAATGGAATAAAGCTGAATTAAAGAAAGTAAAAGACAACAACAAAAATAAGTAATCTTCGAGGGGCATTTGCCTTCTTCGACTTTATCTTTGCAAGCTGTCAAGAATAAACGGTTAGAAACAATTGAATATACATAACTTCAAATCCGTATCCAAAACAAAAAATGTTTTGATTACGGAGGGCTCAGACTTAAATTTTGAAAAGATCATTCCAATCACGTCGTGGCTGCGAACATATGACTCGTTGGACATTTTAGTTGCCTTGCCTACCGAACATATTGGTCTCTCGGGTGAAAAAGATTTAAATTTCATCATTGCCCAGAAGTTTTATTTTCCGTCTTTGCAACTGTGGAGGCCTCAAAAATCGACGGATATTTTTTCATCGGCCAATGCAGTATTTAATTCAAATCAGTAAAATTTGTACCGAAACAGTGAAAAGCAGAAATTGAGAAATGATGTCCGAAGGGACGCGGCCTCGAATTTAATTTCATCGGCATAAATGCAATATTTATATAAATCAGTAAATCAGTAAGACAATCCGTGCACGGATGTTTAAATGCCAAAGCGATGGCCAAACAGAAACGAAAAAAGCGCGGCCTCGAATTCAATTTCATCGGCCTAAATGCAGTATTTAATTCAAAAACAGTAACCTAAACCAAAACAGTAAAACTGAAATCGAGAAGCAATTCCCGAAAAGACACGATATTTTAGTTTAAAACAGTAAGACAGTAAGACAGTAAAACAGTAAATATCCGTTGCACGGATGTTTAAAACAGTAAACAAAAAACAGAGAAGCGAAAAAAAAAGCACGGCCTCGAATTTAATTTCATCGGCCTAAGTGTAGTATTAGTTAAAACAAATAAAACAGTAATCCGTTGCACGGATGTTTAAAACAGAAAACAGAAAAGAGAAACGAAAGAAAGAAAAAAAAAGCGCGGCCTCGAATTTAATTTCATCGGCCTATGTGCAGTATTAGTTAAGAAAATAAAACAGTAAAACAGAAAGATATATGTCGCACGGATGTTAAAGAAAACAGTAAACAGAGAAACGAAACAAAAAAAAGTGCGGCCTCGAATTTAATTTCATCGGCCTATGCAATATTAGTTAAACAAGAAACAAAGAAGATAGTGGTAATGTATGTTTAAAATGCCAAAAAAACAAAGCAGTCAGCAATTAAAACGCCCGACCCGACTGAATTTTACCCGACCTGATCTCCGAATAAAGGATCCGGCCAGGATTTCGGGTTGACCCGACCCGGAATCATACATTTTTTCTTGAATTTTCAGATAATAAACAACAAGATATTAAAACACAAAATTCGGAAATTTATTTGAACCGGGTCGACTGCATCTTAATGTTGACCCGACCAAGATAGGATACTTCAACCCGAATCAAATTCTTTCCAAATTTTCAGGTAACCAAAAACACAATATAAACATACAAAAATCTGAAATTAACCGAATCGGTCGACCGACACGGTGCAGACTGACGAATCGGATGTTTTTCAACCCGAATCCATTTTCTCCAAATTATAGATAACCAACAACACAATATAAACATACAAAAATCTGGAAATTAATCGAACCGGGTCGACCCGACCCGAATCGATTTTCTCCAAATTACAGATAACCAACAACACAATATAAACATACAAAAATCTGGAAATTAACCGAACCGGGTCGACCCGACCCGTGGCAGTGACCCGACCCGATTTTCCTCCAAATTTCAGGTACACCAACAACAAAGTAAAACATAAACCTGGAGATTTTCGTCCGACAAGGGGTGACCCGACCCGGATTGTGACCCGACCGGAAATAAAACCACCAAAACAGATCGGAAACCACCAACGAATCAAACCCGATACCACCAACAAAAGTACCAAAACCACCAACAAAAACAAATCGGAAACCACCAACAAGAGTAAACCGGAACATTCATTTTCGGACTTAGGACCTCAAAAACCCCCAAAATCGATGGTGGTGTGGGTGGTGTAGGGTGTCTGGTGGTGTGGTGGTGTTGGCGAGGTGACCGGCGATGTGGGGTCACCGGTGTGGGGGTGCGGGGTGTGTGTGCTGATGGAGAGAGAGAGAGAATGAGATAGATATATGGATGTTGCTGCTGAAATTTGGGAGGGGTGTGTGGAATGAATGTTTTAGGGTTTGGTTTGGTTTAAAGGGGGGAAATAAAGGGAAATGGGATTGGGCCGGTTCGGGTGTGGGCTTTGGGAGTTGGGCCACCGGGCTTGGGGAAATAAGGGGTGATGGGTTGGGCTTGGACGAAAAATGGGTTTTAGTTTGGGTTGGGTAGAAATTGTTTTGGGTTGAGTAGAAGTTGTTTTGGGGGAAATGAAATGGGTTATGGGTTTAGAATATAAAAAAGAGGTTTTATTATATAAAAAGAAAGCTTTGCAAAATTTATAAATTATAAAGATGATAATATGATAAAATATAATATTTGTGAAATGCTTGATGCTTAAATAAAAAATAAAAATGCAATGCCGTTTTGCGAAAATAAAATAACATATAATATTAGAGTAAAAGTATGATTGTGATATTAAAATGCAAATGACAGTAAAAATGCAAATAATAAATGATAATAATGATATATATACACATATATGCCTATATTTTAAAATTGTTTTAAAGTGTCAAAAATATTAAAAATTGCAAATAAAATCCAAAAAGATGGGACAAAATTGGGTGTCAACAGATGCCCCTCTATGGCCACAGACGATGGAAGAGTTTTCGGCCAAAGAAGTTGACTGAGTAGCCAATTTTGTCCTGATCACCGGGACTCGAGGGAAGATTAGAGATGCATGGTAAGAAATAGAATCCCGAGGGGGAGAGAAGTTGTAAGAGATGGTGCAGATTCAAGAAACAATGCCCCAGTGTCGACTTATGATGACACTGGTTGCAGATGTGGCGAGATACTGGGGGAAGGGCTGAACGATGTTCGAAGTACTTCCCCGATGCAGATGATGATATATCATAGGCGTGATGAGGTGACGTCGTCGCTTAGACGTTATGCAGATGGCGACGTCGCATAGGCGTGATTGAAATTAAGATACCCGCATTAGAAGGTGGGCGCCTAACTGAAATTAAAATACCCGCATTGGAAGGTGGGTGCCTGAATGAAATTGAAATACCCGCATTGGAAGGTGGGTGCCTGACTGAAATTAAAATACCCGCATTAGGAGGTGGGCGCCTGACAGAAATTTAAATACCCGCATTAGGAGGTGGGTGCCTGACTGAAAATAAAATACCCACATTAGGAGGTGGGCGCCTGATTAAGATGAAATACCCGCATTAGGACGTGGGGGCCTGACTGAAATGTAAATACCTGCATTAGGAGGTGAGTGCCTGACAGAAATTAAAATACCCGCATTAGGAGGTGGGCGCCTGACTGAAAATGCAATACCCGCATTAGGAGGTGGGTGCCTGACTGAAATTGAAATACCCAGACAGAGGTGGGTGCCTGATCAAATTGAAATACCCGCATTAGGAGGTGGGCGCTGATGAAAATGAAATACCCAGACAGAGGTGGGTGCTCGATCAAATTAAAATACCCAGATTAGGAGGTGGGTACTGACTGAAAATGAAATACCCGCATTCAGGTGGGCGCTGATCAAATTGAAATACCCAGACAGAGGTGGGTGCCTGATCAAATTGAAATACCCGCATTAGGAGGTGGGCGCTGATCAAATCAAATACCCAGATTAGGAGGTGGGCGCTGATCAAATTAAAATACCCGCATTAGGAGATGGGCGCTGATTGAAATTGAAATACCAGACAGGAGGTGGGCGCTGATCAAATTTAAATACCCAGATAGGAGGTGGGCGCTGATCAAATCAAATACCGCGTTAGGAGGTGGGCGCTGATCAAATTGAAATACTGCATTAGGAGGTGGGCGCTGATCAAATTTAAATACCCGCGTTAGGAGATGGGTGCCTGATCAAATTGAAATTCCGCGTTAGGAGGTGGGCGCTGATTGAAATTTAAATACCCGCGTTAGGAGGTGGGCGCTGTTGAAAATGAAATACCCGTGACAGAGGTGGGCGCCGATCAAATTTAAATACCCGCATTAGGAGGTGGGTGCTCGATGAAATGAAATACCCGTGACAGAGGTGGGCGCTGGCGTAAATTAAAATACCCGCGACAGAGGGTGGGCGCCGTTGAAATTAAAATACCCGCATTAGGAGGTGGGCGCCAGATTGACGTCGTTGTATTGACGTGATGCATTTGTGACCCGCATGGGTTGAAATGACGTCGTTGCATAGACGTGGTGCATTGTAAACGTCATTGTGTAGACGTGTTGTGCAGATGACGCCGTTGCATAGGTGTGTTGCTGATGACGCCGTTGTATGGGCGTGTTGCTGTCGTTGTAATGCTGTGAAAGATGTAAATGACGTCCATTGCCGTCAGTTTGGTGTAATATGATTCCACGTTGTGTTGAATCTTCTGCCGATTCAAACTCATGTGGACTGTGAATTAAAATGTCATTCTTGCACGGACGAAAATGTGAGGCGACGTCTTTGCCAAATTAAGCACACATGTTGCGGCTTCTCTGCCTTTGTCAACTTGAAGACCTGCACTCAAAGAAATTTGTGAGTTGTAGCTTTTGCCCTGGACGCTTGCAAGCTCATATTGGTTTAGATTGAAGACTCAGTTGTCTGGCATTTTCCAGGTCCATTGGCATATTCTTGCAGTGAACCCTTAAAATATGCCCCAGTTTCTAGTACATATGAAGATGTTGAACTTCCAACTGGACAAAACCGAGTTTGTGCGGGCAACTTGTTTGTCCTATCAAGGCGATCATGTGAGCCTATTTTGTTGTGTGCAAGATAATGGACACACAATTTCCAATTGTGTGACCGGTCGATATAGGCCGCCACGTATTCGATAAAGGAAATCAGGTCATAACGTAGTTATTTGCAAGTAAAATGACGATTGTGAAGTTTTCCAAAATGGGACCGAAGCCGATGTGGCTGCCTACGTATCCCGCCGAGGGAATCAGGTCATAACGTAGTTCATGCAAGCAAAAAGAATTTTGTAAGGGTTTTCTAAAAATGAGACCGAAGCTGATGTGGCCGCCTACGTATCCCGCCGAGGGAATCAGGTCATAACGTAGTTCATGCGGCAAAAGAGATTTGTATTTGTAGAATGTTTTTTTTTTTGTAAAAGAGAGTGACTAGAGTTTGAAAAATGATGCAATATATTTTGCAAGGTTTTTTTTTTGTTGTTTTTTTTTTTTTGTGAAAATATGAAAAAGACATAATCACGTCTTGACTTCGGTTGGTACCAACAATTAGTATTGTGCTTAGGAGTTTTCGTTATTTTCTTTCTGTCAAATCGAGACAGACTTCAAGGTAATTCCTACATCTTCAGATGCTACCTCAGACATACCTGAGTATCGACACTTGCTTCAAGCCAAGATTTTGACATATATGCATCCTCATGTTTCAAATGCCCTCACTGAAAGAAAGTCCCTTCCTCACATGTATTTCAGTATTTTGAACTTTGGGACGTCTAGAGAAGTACACTCACCCTCAGAAAGATGTTCAATGCATTTAATTGTGATACCATAGGCTTGGCCGTCATGTGAGTATCCACTAATGTGAGAACCCTCGGTATAGGATCATGTAGGGCTTGTTATGGGTTTGTAATGTAGGCTTGGGAAAGGAAAGGATATTATTTGGGTAAAGAGTGACTAATCCTTCCTTGAGCGTTGGAATATGTCCGTGTTTGGTATTTGTGTGCATTGATTCCGATTTGCTTCTTTTTGCCCCATTTTGTTTTGTACCGGCTTCTTTTGAATATTTCGTTTGGAGCTTTTTCCCCTTTTTTCGGAGTTACTTCCTTCTTTTTTTTTATTTTTATATTGTCGGGGCTTTTAACTTCCTTTTTGTGTGAAGTCGTCCTTTGGTTTTATTTTGTTTTCCTCTTTTGGGAACATTGCAACTTCAACTCGAATCATTTTCAGCAATTTGCATATTTCTGATGCGCTCAAGGAGGTCGGGCCAAAAGAGGGATAAGCGGCGTACGCACTCGAGAAAGGGTATAGGCATAAGATGTGGTTGTTCAAAAAAAATAGGCTTCAGGCTCAAAGGGGAAATGCTACGGATAATGTTATTTGGTAAGCTGGAAAGGCTCAAACGGATCAAAGAAAGCCTACGATCCTTTCCTATACCAAGTGTTACTCAGGATTTCGCCTCAACAAACATTCGAGCCAAGTTCTAGATCACAATGCAATGCAATTGAACTTATTCTAAAAACTCACCACACAATGCACATGAAACGATGAGGTTGGCTTTGTTCATATCTTGGAAGCATGAAAAACAATTTTTTAAGTGTCAACACAGGCGTGAATGAGAGGTACCAGAAGAATCTATGGTTTACCACGAAGACAATCTTCTCCACTTGTTCTTTCCTATGCACACTCCTAACTGTGTTGGTATCAACCAAGTCCATCAATGATTCTTAATTTTTTTTTTGTATTTTTGAATAAAGGGTACCGAACCCGAATAGGGCTGCCTACGTATCTCATCTTTGACGAGAATCAGGTGTGCGTAGTTCGTGCAGAAAGTAAAAAAAAAATTCAGCCATGATAGGATGGTAAAAGTAAAAAATTGTATAAAACAGATGATTGTCCACTATGGGGCGAATGCAAAGTAAAATATAATTGTCCACAGTAGAATGAATACAATGAAAAAATGATTATCCACAATAGGATGAATGTAAAAAAAAATGATTGTCCATTATAGGATGAATGAAAAGATTGATAAACCACATATGCCCCTCTCTAAGGCGGACAAGGAAGTGTGTTTTTTTTTTATTGATTTTTTTTTTAGTGTTGTCGAACCCCGAGAAGGGCTACCTACGTATCACACCGAACGGTGAGAATCACACTCGTAGTTCGTGAAGATAGGTTATAAAAAATGTAAGATTGAAAAAGAATTTATCCACGATAAGATAGTAAGTAAAATTGTATGCAATAAAAAAGTGATTGTCCATATTAGGATGAATGCAATGAAAAAAATAATAATCCACAATAGGATGTAATGAAAAAAAGATTGTCCATTAGGATGTAATGAAAAAAAAAGATTGATAATCCGAAATCATTTTTTTCATTTTTTTTTATTTGATTTTTTTTAGGGGTGTCGCACCCGAGAAGGGTTACCTACGTATCACACCGTATGGTGAGAATCAGACACTCGTAGTTCGTAAAGATATGTTGTAAAAATGGTATGATATAAAAAAATTATGTAATGAAAATTAAACATATCAACTGAATTTGCAAATATGTAACAAAACAAAAGTATAGACAAATTAAAGAGATGATTCGTTGAATCTGGTGTTGGCTGACTTTTTCCAGTCAAAACATCTTTCGGTCATCTTTGTGAAAGCCTTTGGCTTTGTTCTTTCCTAGAGTATATCCAAAAATAATGTTTTAGAACGACCCCCCCAAACTATTCGCGAGGACGATCTTCCTGTAAAAAATAAGAGCACCGGGTGAAAGGAGGAAAGCCACTAAAAGAATAATAAAATGTAAGAGTGAAAGTATGGTCAAAAACTCCCCTGATTGCTTCACGAGATCCGAGTCTTGATGTTCAAGAACGCTTTATCCTTGGGTAGTGACACAATTTCTATTCAAGAGTCGCAAGCGACATGGTATGATATGTACAAAATTGAAGCGACTAATTATTGGAGTAAATAATATGTACAGAGTTAAAAGAAGAAAAATAGCAAACAAACAAGGTGAATTAAATACGCGTCCTATCATGCATGGACCCTCTCTTATGCCAGAGGTGGCGCTAAACGCCAAATATGAGAGATTTTGAGAGAATAATCCAAGTTGTCAAACTACAGTGCTTTTGTTGGAAATGAAGACAAAATGTATGTACATTTTCCAATATCGGCATGTCATGATTAAGCTTGGATTAGTCCATCATTATCACGCTACAAATAATATGTTGATGGTCGTTGGGGGAGCGAGACCCGTCGACAATATTGGTGGATTTCTTAATTGTGGAGTCGATGCCAAGGATCGACCCACCTATAGTGTATGTATGCATGATTAAAAATAAAAGGGTATAGCTCTATCCTAAATTTACTAAGATTGGGCTTACTGGACTCAAGGTTCCCGAGCGGACTACTCGAGTGAGAAGGCTACGCGGCCACCGGATGGTCCGATCACTCCGCGCATACGCCAACTCTCCTAAAATTTGGTAGATTGAAAGAAATTTGCGGGTGCGCAAAACACACCTCGCGTGTAGTGTGTGATAGTGTAAATTTTCCAGAGTGGAAGAAATATGAGCGGAATGCCAATTTAAGAAAAGCAGTAAAAGAAAGTAGCATTTAAAGCAGTAAAACATTCAAAATTTTAAAAAGATACAATTTGAAAGAATAGATCAAATAAGAAGCAAAATAAAGTGCAATAATAAATAACCTGAATTTGCTATGGTTAAGAACCTGATATTCCCCAGTGGAGTCGCCATGCTGTCGCACCCGATTTTGACCTGCGGGCTTCGCGACGCGATGGCGTCGATTCCCTCTGGATCGGTTAAAAACTGCTTGCTTTGAGGAGTCGCCACCTAATTATTCTAAGGTGAATTAGGGCACCTGAATATTAACCAAAAGCTGTAAAATAACTCCAATTTTGTGGTCTACGAAACTAATGAAATTCTGGATAAGGGTTCTTTATTATCCTAAAGGGAAGGGATTAGGCATCCTTTAAGATCCACTAACTTGCGATTATCCGATCAAACTCAGGTTAATTATTATGTTAAAAAGTGCATGTTTTACAAGTATAAAAATAATGTTGCAAATATTTAATGAAATGATGCATTTGTATGACATTAATATACATGTAAAGCTAATAAAGAATATAAATATACATTTGTATGAAAATTGATAAAGATGTATGCAATGTGATTTTTATGGGTGACGAGCCTAAAACTAGATAAACTAGCGATTTCAAACTTTAAAACTAATCGAGCCTAAGAATAAATGAACTAGAAATGAGTTTTCAGTTTTAGACTACCCTATTAATTAATTCTATGTTTGCCTATTCTAAATATTTCAATAATTTCACGAGTACAATAATATTACAATACAAAATGGAATAAAGCTGAATTAAAGAAAGTAAAAGACAACAACAAAAATAAGTAATCTTCGAGGGGCATTTGCCTTCTTCGACTTTATCTTTGCAAGCTGTCAAGAATAAACGGTTAGAAACAATTGAATATACATAACTTCAAATCCGTATCCAAAACAAAAAATGTTTTGATTACGGATGGCTCAGACTTAAATTTTGAAAAGATCATTCCAATCACGTCGTGGCTGCAAACATATGACTCGTTGGACATTTTAGTTGCCTTGCCTACCGAACATATTGGTCTCTCGGGTGAAAAAGATTTAAATTTCATCATTGCCCAGAAGTTTTATTTTCCGTCTTTGCAACTGTGGAGGCCTCAAAAATCGACGGATATTTTTTCATCGGCCAATGCAAAGATTTAATTCAAATCAAGAAAATTTGTACCAAACAAAGGAAAAGCGTAAATTGAGAAATGATGTCCGAAGGGACGCGGCCTCGAATTTAATTTCATCGGCATAAATGCAATATTTATATAAATCAGTAAATCAGTAAGACAATTCGTGCACGGATGTTTAAATGCCAAAACAATAAACTGAAACAGAAACGAAAAAAGCGCGGCCTCGAATTCAATTTCATCGGCCTAAATGCAGTATTTAATTCAAAAACAGTAACCTAAACCAAAACAGTAAAACTGAAATCGAGAAGCAATTCCCGAAAAGACACGATATTTTAATTTAAAACAAGAAGACAAGAAAACAAGAAAACAAGAAATATCCGTTGCACGGATGTTTAAAACGATAAGCGAAAAGCGAGAAGCGAAAAAGCGCGGCCTCGAATTTAATTTCATCGGCCTAAGTGTAGTATTAGTTAAAACAAATAAAACAGTAATCCGTTGCACGGATGTTTAAAACAGAAAACAGAAAACAAAAAAGAGAAACGAAAGAAAGAAAGAAAAAGCGCAGCCTAGAATTTAATTTCATCGGCCTATGTGCAGTATTAGTTAAGACAATAAAACAGTAAAACAGAAAGATATCTGTCGCACGGATGTTAAAGAAAACAGTAAACAGAGAAACGAAACGAAAAAAAGTGCAGCATCGAATTTAATTTCATCGGCCTATGCAATATTAGTTAAAACAGTAAAACAAAGAAGATAGTGTGGTAATGTATGTTTAAAATGCCAAAAACAAAGAATAGTCGCAATTAAAACGCCCGACCCGAATTCTGAAATTTTACCCGACCCGGATCCTGAACAGTGATCCGGCTCGGATTTCGGGTTGACCCGACCAGGAATCATACATTTTTTCTTGAATTTTCAGATAATAAACAACAAGATATTAAAACACAAAATTCGGAAATTTATTTGAACCGGGTCGACCAGACCCGGAACAGTGACCCGACCCGCATAGGATACTTCAACCCGAATCAAATTCTTTCCAAATTTTCAGGTAACCAAAAAAACACAATATAAACATACAAAAATCTGGAAATTAACCGAACCGGGTCGACCCGACACGGGTCTGTGACCCGACCCGAATCGGATGTTTTTCAACCCGAATCCATTTTCTCCAAATTATAGATAACCAACAACACAATATAAACATACAAAAATCTGGAAATTAACCGAACCGGGTCGACCCGACCCGAATCGATTTTCTCCAAATTACAGATAACCAACAACACAATATAAACATACAAAAATCTGGAAATTAACCGAACCGGGTCGACCCGTGGCAGTGACCCGACCCGATTTTCCTCCAAATTTCAAGTACACCAACAACAAAGTAAAACATAAACCTGGAGATTTTCGTCCGACAAGGGGTGACCCGACCCGGATTGTGACCCGACCGGAAATAAAACCACCAAAACAGATCAGAAACCACCAACGAATCAAACCCAATACCACCAACAAAATTACCAAAACCACCAACAAAAGCAAATCGGAAACCACCAACAAGAGTAAACCGGAACATTCATTTTCGAACTTAGGACCTCAAAAACCCCCAAAATCGACGGTGGTGTGGGTGGTGTAGGGTGTCTGGTGGTGTGGTGGTGTTGGCGAGGTGACCGGTGATGTGGGGTCGCCAGTGTGGGGGTGCGGGGTGTGTGTGCTGATGGAGAGAGAGAGAGAGTGAGATAGATATATGGATGTTGCGGCTGAAATTTGGGAGGGGTGTGTGGAATGAATGTTTTAGGGTTTGGTTTGGTTTAAAGGGGGGAAATAAAGGGAAATGGGATTGGACCGGTTCGGGTGTGGGCTTTGGGAGTTGGGCCACCGGGCTTGGGGAAATAAGGGGTGATGGGTTGGGCTTGGACGAAAAATGGGTTTTAGTTTGGGTTGGGTAGAAATTGTTTTGGGTTGAGTAGAAGTTGTTTTGGGGAAATGAAATGGGTTATGGGTTTAGAATATAAAAAAGAGGTTTTATTATATAAAAAGAAAGCTTTGCAAAATTTATAAATTATAAAGATGATAATATGATAAAATATAATATTTGTGAAATGCTTGATGCTTAAATAAAAAATAAAAATGCAATGCCGTTTTGCGAAAATAAAATAACATATAATATTAGAGTAAAAGTATGATTGTGATATTAAAATGCAAATGACAGTAAAAATGCAAATAATAAATGATAATAATGATATATATACACATATGCCTATATTTTAAAATTGTTTTAAAGTGTCAAAAATATTAAAAATTGCAAATAAAATCCAAAAAGATGGGACAAAATTGGGCGTCAACACACTTGAGTCCAAACCAAATATTGTATGCAAGCTACAAAAGTCCATTTATGAGCTTAAGCAAGCCTCGATGAGTTGGAACATTTGCTTTGATAAGGCTATCAAGTCATTTGATTTCGTCAGAAGCAAAGAGGATCCATGTGTTTATAGTAAACGCAAGGATGTGAGTATTGCCTTCATTATCATATATGTAGATGACATATTGATAATGAGAGACAATAAGACTCTACTGCAGTCAGTCAAAGAGTGGTTGTCGAGTACCTTCATGATGAAGGACTTAGGTGAAGCCTGCTACATTCTGGGAATTAGGATCTATAGATATAGACCTAATAGATTGTTGGGGCTGTCACAGTCAGTCTACATAGATAAAGTGCTTAGACATTTTTCTATGGAAAATTCCAAGAAAAGTGGTCTACCTATGGGACAAGACATCAAGTTATCTAAGAAGGATAGTCCTTCTAATACTATAGAACTTAAACGCATGAAAATGATCCCATATGCTTCGTCTATAGGATCGATCATGTATGCCATGACATGTACTAGGCCAGATATGTCATTTGCACTTAGTATGACTTGCAAATTCTTACAGAATCCTGGGGAAGAACATTGGAAAGCAGTCAAGAGTATTCTAAAGTATCTTAAACGAACTAAAGATTACTTATTAGTCTATGGTGGGGAAGAAAAGCTAGATGCTACTGGGTACACTGATGCTAGCTTCCAAACGGATCTTGATGACTACAAATCTCAGTCTGTGTACACGTTCATTTTCAATGGTGGAGCAGTAAGCTGGAAAAGTTCCAAACAAGCTACAACTGCTGATTCGACAACAGAAGCTGAGTACATTACTGGATCGGAAGCTGGTAAAGAAGCTGTCACGATTTTTGAGTTCCTGAAGGAACTAGGGGTTGTTCCAAGTGCCACTTGTCCAATAACGATTTATTGTGACAACATTGATGAGATTGCGCAAGCTAAGGAACCAAGATCAACCAACAGAAACAAGCATGTACCAAGGAAGCTCTACATACTCAGGGAGATGGAGACTGAAGAGATTAAATTAGACTATGTTCCCACAGACAATAATCTACCTGACCCACACACTAAACCATTAAGCTTAGTCAAGCATTATTGTCATTTTGAGAATATGGGCATTAGATATGTTGGAGATTGGCTCTAGGCCAAGTGGGAGATTGAAAGTATATTTATGTCCTAGAGACAATCTATATTAGGACAAATATACTTTACACACATCCGCATTATTATTAATGGAGATTAATATTTTGGCATTTGCAATTATTGAATTATTAATTAATTGTTTATAATATTCTATAATATGCATCCCTGGAGGTTACGTTGTTATTAATAATGTGAGATATTAATATTATAACGTAACTCTTAAAATAGTCTCGACTAATGATCATCGAGAATGGGATATCGATGATATGTGATAAGTCGACATGTGGTCTGCATCACATCCTTAGAGGATGTAGTATGTCTCACCTGCTATGAGTAATGGCTACTCGTGATGGACACATGGATACTTTGGAAGTATTGGTATACCCTGCTGATATAATGTTTGTTATACTTGTCTAAAATATGATCAGCGTGTGGGAGATACAAGTCCTTATACTTGAGGTCAATACGCACTTTGTCTACAAAGTAATATACTTTGATCATGTCCTAAGCTCAAATGCCTTGTAGGTTGAGATACAGCTTGTATTGGGTACATTACGATGTGGATTAAAGGTGGTAGTGGAGCCGGGATTAGGATTCATTCCTCGAATGTATATTCGAGAGAACACTCAAATTCTCAGTGATATTAGGTTGACTAAGTCGTTGGCCAACGTAATAGACATATTTAGAATATGGTCTAGTTGTCAACTAATATAGATGAGATACAATGATTAAGCCATTTGGATAGACACTTGACAATTCCTAAGCTTGATCGGGTGTGTCGTGAATGAAAGGATTTTATCTTACTGCATAGAGGTTAAGTTTACTGGATTCGTGTAAACGTACTTCACATATTGAGTTCGTATTGCGACGCCGTCTAGGAGTTCCGCGTAGACCTTAATTTTATTAATGTCGATATGTGAAGGCATGTAGGGTCACACTATGTCGATTGTATTTTCGATCTAAGGATGTATTGAGAGAGTATTAAATATTCAATTTGAAATCGAGATATTTAAATGAATAATGATTGCTTTAATTAATTCAAAATTGAATTTTGGATTTAATTAAGATTGTGCAGAAAATAAATCGAGACGGTGTAGGGCCACGTCAAGTGCCGCGGCGCCCACATCATAGGGCCGTGGCGCTAATGACCTAATTTGTCTCGATTTGTGGGCCAAGCCCAAGGTTAAACCCTAATCCGGTTTTGACCTAATTTTCACCTATAAATACAGACATTCCCTTCATTATTCAAGACACTTGATTTCATATCATTATTCTAAGTCTCAGAGACTCGGAATTAAAACACTCTCTCGAACCTCTGTCAGATTTTTTAGCTTTCCAAATGAGGAATACATTGAAGCCTGGAGCTTGCAATCGTAAGGGCATTCGCGTGCGCACCTATAGTAGATAAAGATTCCAGATAAATACAACATGTAAGTGTTCATGCTTTATGATTACATGTTTTGATTGTCATATAACCATACCAGAAGTAATTGTTCGGGTAAGTAAGAACAAAATTTTAAACTTCCGTTGTGCCTTACTTATTGAACCCAACAAAATCCTACAACACGTACCTGTCGTATGTAGAAATATCTTGGTTAATTTTATTAAGTATCATTCCTAGGAAAGTGCAAAGATCTTATTGAGTGTTTTCTACTATATGTTATTATTTTCCTCGCAATTCATGTATCTTTTCCTGGAGGATGTAATTACCATGTGGTTACCATTTTGTTACAAAATATTCATATGTTAATTAGTCTCCCTAAAGAAGATGTTTAAAATACGGATGTTTAGAACTTAATGTTTACTTTTTGTTATTTATAAATTTACAGTTGTTTTGAAATGTTCATTTGGTTACTTTTTTCTTTCATGACACTAGCAGTGCCAAAACAATATTTGATAATACAAAATTAATGATTAAGGTCCAGAAAAGCCTAATTATTTGTCTACAAGAATCATGACACAAGTAGTGTCCAAACAATATCTGATTATGATAAATAAATTGAAAGCTCCCGAAGAGTTTATTTACTATTATATCATTCGTTCTATATTGTAATATAGGAAGTTGTTATGATCAAAACACAAGTTGTGTAGACCTTACTAAAGTAAGTGGCTATCGTATTGAAGCTATAAACGATGGGAGAATTACATATATAGTGGGTAATAAATATGTTTGATAAAGGTTACCCACCTTATTCTTCAACTTATACTATAAATATATGCGTGATGAATCACATGTCACGATAATTCAGAAGTTTATATTGATATGAAATTTATGTCATAGTAAATCAGAAGTTTACTAAAGCACATAGCACATGGCGTGGTAAACTTGAAGTTTACTAGTATAAATAATTTTATTAGTCGGCATGAGCGGTTTGTCATCCCGATTCAAATATAATGTGCAGATTGAGTATTTGACATATATTGAAGAACTAGAAGATTCTTCAAGAATTTATTTTTGTTGCTTATTCTCATGATAAGTTTATTATACTAGTTAATATTGGGATTGGATTTCCTAAATTTTGAAAAAATAAAAAAGGTGAATATGGGCCCGTTCACCTATTATGTGATGTCTTAAATAGATGCATCGATAAGACGGTCACATGTGTGTTTATTGTCAACCCGTAATTTGACATATTACGTGCTCAAAATAATTGAGTTAGCAATACAATTTTCAGATTATGTAATCAAGACAGTTCATCTTGATAATGCTGGTTCATATCCAAGTTGGTTTAGCATTGAATGTCTAAAATAAATAGCTAAACTATTGTTTATGAGAACAAAACTTCATGTGTTAGTCTGAGGTAAGATATATTGCACACAACATCACTTATATGCTTTAGACCAATATTATGATAAAGTATTCCCTCACAATTGGTTCATGGTTAGGAATCAGAAATTTTCATCTAGTAATTTTTTATGTGTGATATATGATTAATTAATCTACCATGATGCACAAAGATGAATCTGCCCAAAGAAGATGGAATATATGTTAGTTTTCTAACATAAGAGGGAGGAATAAGAAGTTACGAAATATGTTGTAAATTATCATTAGTATGATCCTCATTCAAAGATGATTCAAGTCAAATGTCAGAAGCATTTGTGACCTAAAATTAATTCATATTTAAGCTGCAAAATGCTCATATTAAATTAATGTCCTTGAAGGACAGAGTCTACAACATGCATGAAGAATGATAGATCAATCGATTTCAAATGCAATAATTCTTGAAAAGGAAGAGGGATAAATTATCAAAATGGTCATAATAAGCAGACAATGTGCTCTCGAAGAGCCTATGACACTACATTTCATTAAAACCTCATGAGAGGTTTAGGTACCTAAAAATAACGAAAGTGATGAAATCTCAATAAGTTATGTCACATTGTGAACGGATACAAATGATATATCGTTGACAATATACTTGGTACAATATAGCTCAATATTGTAAAAGATTGTGAGGATCTGAATTCTACGTCTATAAAACATGCTAACGTAGACATTATTACCAAAGTGAAATGACGCATTTGGTAAGCTTCAAACTTATTGGAAGATGTCACACATTTAAATATTAATAGGATATTGTCACTTGACAAAATTTATATGGAAATTCTTGAAGAATTATAAATGCCTGAAGCATATGAAGGTTCTAAAAATTTGTTCATGATTCTTATATGGATTAAATCAATCAAAGTGAATGTGATTTTATCATAATGAGTACTCATTGACTAAGGGTACACATGACTTTATTACCCTTACGTCTTTGTGAGTGTAAATTGATTACTTGAATATTATTCAAACTCTGGAAAAAATTTCAAAGACAATAGATTATCTGCTGAAAGAAGTTGAAATGAGAAACTTGCAGAACTCTTTGGTCCTGAAGTGCCATATCCTTATGTAATTGATGCATTTTTATATTTTGCTATGCCTATGAGGGATTACAGTCATATGATATTGTTCTACATGACAGTCAAATCATATAAAGACAACACATGTTTATAAAACAAGTCAGGAATGCACTTAGAGTGATATCAACAATATTATATGCTGATGTAACTCGATGTAACAACATACATAGCCCAACTAAAGGAAAGATTCATAAAGGGGGATATAACAAAGCATATTCCACCAAGGTTGTTCTTCACACACGATCTCAAAAAGAATGATGAAATGTGCAACAAATTCGTTCAAGTGATAATATGATTGATTTGTTAACCAAGTCTCTACCAACTGCAACTTTCTAGAAGATGGTGCACAAGATTGGATTGCGAAGATTCAAGTTTTAGATTGATGTTCTCATCAGGAGGAGTTAATACGCGTTGTACTCTTTTTCCTTACAAAGTTTTGTACAACAAGATTTTCCTTACAAGATTTTTAATGAGGCGGCCAAAATGCAGATTATTAGAAATGTGTACCCTTTTTCATTCACTAGAATTTTTTTCACTGATTTTTTTCTAGAAGGTTTAACGTGGCACATTATCTATCAAATAGACATTCAAGGGGAGTGTTATAAATATTATTTGTTATTGTCTATCTCTAAAAGGAAAGTTAGGGTTAGTAATTTTGAGACCAAGTCAATTTTCGATTATAAATAGAGATGTTCCCTTCCTTGTATTCACATCCTTCAACAGAAATAAAGAACTCCTATCTCTTCTCTCTTTCTCCACAATATTCTTATTCTAGTTTTATTATTTTATAACAAAATGACAATTTTGTCTATTATAGAGTATTTTAATAAAGAACAAAAAGTTCAATCAACATTTCTAATACCCTTCATGCTTTTAATATAATATAGATTCTCGAATGTATGCAAGATTTTTTTATAAAAGATATCAATATTAAAAAATAAATAAATCATTATAATAAAATATTAACAGAAAATAAATTAAATACATTAATGCAATTGTCATCTATGTCAGTCCAAAAAGAAAAAGAATCTGATTTTTCAAAGCAACCCTTCAGAGAAAACGAAGAGTGCCTTTGAAATTATAATTCCAACTTTACTAGTGTAATTTTTATTCCTAGCGATTTGGTGTCGTTTATAGACTCATTTTCCACAAAAGGACTGGACCTCAGACCTCTCTTGTGTAAAGAATCAGCTTATAACTTGACCTTGAGAGTATTCGTGTCATCTAAAATCACCGATCTATCATCTTTATATATTTTCACACACATACTATATATATTAATTTCTCGTGACACATATACATCAAGTAATGTAGTACTCCATATGATTTCGTAAAATAATATTAATATTATTAAAATAAATTCGTCGAGTAAATATTACATAAAAAAGTATAATATAATTTTTTTTATAACTGATCAATATAGATCATCTAAGATAATTTATATATTGAGATTAAGATAATTTAGATCATTTGAACCTATGTGTGAATGATAAGTAATTGGGTAAGTCTAACTTGGGCTTTCATTTTCCATTGTGTGTTTTTCTGTTGCATTATCGCAAGATGCATCTTTATCGGGTCCATCACTTCCATTCAGACGAGTCATGCATCTCATACTTATGCCAATTGGGATGAGGCCCAATCAAATATTTTGGCCGAGATAAAAAATACAAGGGAAGGTAATATTTGTGTGAAGGTCCAGCTATGGGTAAAAATAGTCAACTGATGGGTTTCGGTAGGCCTACCAGCCTAAACTCTTCTCCTTTTCAACTTTATATCTTTTTTATATATATGTCTTGTTGTAATACACTAATTTGATATAAATATTGAAACCTTTACTTATGGTTTGAATCTAGGATAGGCAAACAATACGTAGATCATTTAATTAGATCGCCAAATGATTTTAAAACTTTATTTCAAATCTGGAACACTGAATTGAAGGATTGTTTGGTTAAATAAAAAAGGACTGTTTGGACATTTAAAATAGGAAACCAAGAAAATGGATTTTCAACTAAGTGCAAAAACTGATTTTGAATCTTAAAACCAAAACTTGGGCTTTGAATTCTAAAACTGAACTAGGTATTGATTTGAAAGATCCAGATATGGTCTTCAGTGACTTGAAAACAGGACAAATGGGTCATTGAAGATTCAGATTTAAAATGAACACTTTGTTTAAGTTAGAATACGGGCTAAACCCAAATAAGTTAGTAATTTTGACAATAAAATCTTGTCTTGGACTTGATGTTAAGTTGAGGGTTTGTGGAAAATATGATATGGTTGACCTTAGAGATATGGGATGCAAAACGAAACAAAAATCGTTTTTGTATTATTTCTCTTTCAAAACCAAATTTGTTATTTTAAATGAAACTATACCATTTTTTTAACTTGAAAAGGATTTTAAAATATGCAAGTGTGAAAATAGTCAATAGTTGGACTACATATGGTGTTCTACTCAAATTCACATTTGAGTATTTTTAGTCCGAAAATGAAATTGACTAAACCATCATGTGCATACTATTTTTGGCGAAAGTTTAACTCTTTGTTTTAAAATAAAACCCTGAGTTTGAATAAATGAAAACTGGTAAGTTATTTTGTGGAATTTAAACATTAAGGCAATTTAAATCATTTCGAAGCATGCTATAGAGCCCGTAGGTCAACCGTATTCTACGAATTCTTAATACCGGGGTGCTAACACCTTCACCGGGGGATCACCAGATGTCTTACCTTGACTTTGTTTTAGATAGGATTTTCAATAAATTTGAATAAATCCTTTCACACTAGTTTTCCTAATTTACCTATAAATTAGGTGGTAACTCTAAAATGATTATCCAAACTTAGAGCACCATCCAAATTCTTAGTAGCTCTTTATAAACTCACTCGTGAAAAAAAGTGAATTGTAACATCTATTGTGTTTATGCTGAAGTTGTGGTCGGATAGCTTTGGGGGGGCGGTCTCCCTTGGTGCCGGTGCTTCAGTTCGTGGGGGGCCTCGTCCAATGAGGCCCCGGTGACTCCTGCTACTACCTCAGTTTGTTCCAGGTCCAAAGAATCTTCGGGCGTCATATGGCTCGAATCGGCCTCCACTTGCAGTGTTAGTATTAAACCCTTGGTCCGGCCTTTTTGAGGGGAGATCGCTCGTGTATGTCGGTGTTTCCTCCCGCTGGTCCTCTTCGATTCATATCTTGGCTATATAACAGAGGCTTATCTCACTCCATATTTTTGCCGGGAACTCCCTCAAATTTTTCTTCAGCTTTCTGGAAGCATTCGAACTGTTTGGGTTCAATCCATCTGCAAATACGGCCGCGGCCCAATCTTCTGGGATGGCCGGCAGTAACATCCTTTCTCTTTAGAACCTATCCATGAATCCTCACAACAACTCATCTCCCCGCTGCTTTATTGTAAACACATCATGTTTGTGCGTTTTCACCCTTCGGGCTCCCGCATGAGCCTTTACAAAAGTAACTGCAAGAATAGCAAAATAATCAAATGAGTTTTTAGGTAAATGAGTATACCAAGAGAGTTCTCCCTTTATCAGCGTTTGGCTAAATTTCTTTAGCATGATAGATTTAATATCGTGCTGCTTGAGATCGTGTCTGGTGACGGCTGCTTCGAAGGTCACAATATACTCATCTGGATCAGTGGTGCCATCATACTTCGGTATGTCAGGTATTTTGAACTTTTTTGGGATAGGGATAAGGACGCGGTTTCTAGGTACGGTAAGACCCCATATCTTCTGGCTCCTTCGCCTTTTATCACGGGTGGCTCTCCTGGTATTTGATTCATTCGCTCATTCATCTCTCTTTCTACTCAGCGTAGTCCTTTAGTAAATGCATCCATTCATTCCTTCACGCCGTCCGTTCTATTCTTGCTGGTTTCGGGCGATGCCGAGGTCTTCGCTGCGTTCTGGTTTGACACCGGAGTCCCAGTCCTGGAGTGAGTTGCTATAACGTCCACTTCTCTCTCCATACGCAACATCATTTTGTTATGTGCCTCGAGAACAACTGCGATCGTATCTTTCTTCAAGGACCCTCCCTTGTTTACAGGTTCGGTCATGCAGACTTGAGACTTAACTGAGCTTCCTTCTTTGGGTGTATGTTTCCGGTATTTCTTTGCTTATTTGTCACACGAAATGCCCTTGCTTTTGCCAGGTTGCCTTGATGGGATTTTTTTTTCACTACTTTGCTGCTCCCGCTCGGATTCCTTATCAGGCTCTGTCCTTAGTTTTATTGAATGATCCGCCAGGTCCTGATTATTAATGGGTATCCGATCCTTTCCGAATTCTTATGATCCGTGGGAGCTGCTGCTTTGTCTTGACATGTTTTTTTTTTGGTATAGCTGCCCCGCTTGGTTTTTTCAAGGAGATCGGTTACAGATCGAGACAACACCACAACTGTCTATCCCCACAGACGCCGCCAAAATATTTTCTGGTGAAATCAGTTATAATCAAAAACACAGTTAGAGATTAGTATTATGGGGTTTAAAGACAAATGAGTTGTATCCGATCTGGATAACCCCTCGACGAGTTCAATGTTACGTGGTAAAAGTCTGAAATAAATAGATATACAAATAATATGAACAAGAAAGCTCAGATTTGGAACAAGTAATAGAAAATAATAGACAAGTGCTTGTTTCAGTATATTTCTTTGGGAAAATAGAACTTAGGTTACAAGTGTGAGCAAGAGGATCCAAGATGTGGTTCCGTCTTCCTTAAGGCTGTTATATATAGCCAAAAATAGACTATTATGCCCCTCTAAAGTGACGACGTGAGCATGTTGATGTTACAATGCCCACGCGCTCTGCGGTGCTTTGATCTAAGGAGGCTGATGTGATAAGAGTTGTTGGGAATGGACGACAGCTGTAGGATGCCTCCGAGTTTGTTTGAATCTCCAGATACACTAATCCGCCCGGAGGCGTTATTCACCCGATACAATGTTACTGATGAAATTAACAATATTGTTCGGTAATCATTTTACTTAAGTATTTTATAATAAGATCGTGATATCTTGTGAAAAAAATCAGGCGTTCTACATGTACTTTTGATATGAATTGAATGAGACATGTAGCCCAACAACAGAGGCGAATTTTTTATCTAAATTATATATTTATATTGAGGGATTCACAAAATGATTACAAATATTTTAAATAAAGCCGACTTCTTTCTTCCCAGCAGCTAAGGGGCGTAGCGGTTTATGGAGTTTAGTTAAGCTTAACTTCGATCCGAGGCCATTAGTAGTGCACGAGCTTCAAAAGAAAGAGAGATCGAGTCACTAAGGAGAGAATTAGATCCGAGAGCGAAAAAGATTATGAAAGTTCTCCCACGGGGCAATCCAGCCTTTGAAACAAGTTCTCAAATCAATCTATTCGAGCCCTTAGAGAGCAGAGCTAGACTAAATTAACTTGAATTTTTTAAAAAAAACTCATAAATTTCAAATTATGAATCCGTCCCCACTCAAAAGATCAATTCTACAAAACTTATCTTTCACAATTGCATCCAACTTGTTCTATGAGTGTTAAAATTAATAAACAATTGAATTTTATTGAAAAAATTAATGTAACTTGAAACTCTATTTATATTTTCATGACGTGATATACATCAATAATTATTAACAAGTGATGCACGTGTAAATTGTAATACGAGTAAAGAGTGACTAATATTATATATACACAAAAGTTTGTAAAGTTCGTATACAATTTTTACACGTGTGAGCGTAAAGAAAATTGTACATCTTTCCTTTTCAATTTATTGTCGTGGAATATTTTTAAAATATTGTTATATTAAATGGTAGGAAATATGAAACAATATCTATGGCCAAACGATAGTTGTTTTTTTAGTTTGTTTTAAGAAATATGATTACTTTCTATATTTGAAATAAATTTAATTTTTAATTTTTTGTTTTATCTTATCTTAAATAACTCGATTTTATGCAAGAAAAATGTCATGACATGCATATATAAATCACAAATTTTAAATAATGTAGTATTAACCACTTTTCATTAAAAAATGAAATCATCGTGAAGATTCTCTTTATCCCAACGATGAATGGGAATTTACAAAAGTCATTCGAGAGAAATTCTTTTGTGGACGTCAAAGGGATCGGGAGTCTTCCTTGGAAGATCTCCAAAGGATGTTTTCCGCTTTAAACAAAGAAGGCAAATCCGCAAGTTACGCTCAAAGGCTCAAATATAATATTACCAATTGGAATTGGAAAGAATGAGATTTCATTACTATTTTCTGCATATTGACTATCGAAGTATGTTCCACTTTTGACTTGGTCATGCAAGGGATCCCCCCAGAAAACATAAGAAAGTCGATTCGCTACCTCTGAACAGAAAAGACCCCGTTATGTAGTTTTTTTCGCTGAATAAATGAGAGAGAGTGGGAGGGCGTTTCTTTCTAGAATTTAGTGATGCAACCAAATATTTTGATGTAACACCAACTGCGAACTGCAGAATTTTGTGCACGAGAAGTCACCAGATAAGTCAACAAAAGCTTCATTGCAACAAGTATTGCAATTTGGCTAATGGACACCGAGAATGGCCAGTGACTCAAAAACTTGGGAATCGGCACATTTAAGTTCATTAGATAAATCTAGGGGTGAGCACGGGTACATGGTACCCAGATATCTTATCGGAACAGACACTAACAGGTAGGTTTCAGATAGATATATTATAATAACGGATATGTTTCGGGTAGTAAAATTAGGAACCGATCAATGTCGGGTCTGGGTCCGATTCTGGCAAATAGAGACAGGGTACGCGGACCCGGAATCGATACCCGAAACCTATGAAATATTAAATATTCTTACTTTTTTTATTGTTAATAAAATAAATTGTAAAAGTAGAAAGCAATAAAGATTTTTATAAAATTAATTAGTCAAATTATAATTTTAAGTGTCCATACAGTATTCGGCCCAGAAAAGTGCTAAAAATATATTTAGAGTTGCGGCCTATTTAGAATTCTTCAAACTTGTGGGTCTGATTTAAAACTTTACAAATATAGATACAATTTTTGCTAGAATTCGAATTTATGTATTTTCGGAAGAAATCAACACCATCATATACAAAATTTTCAGCAATTTGAAGTATCTTCGTCATCCATTACTGCTCAATAGAAACACAAGTGTGGAACCCTAATTTTTTTGTTTTTTTTCTGATTTGTTCGTAGTATAGTGCATTTGTATGTTTCATTTTCAAGATTTGATTGTAGTTTAGTCTAGTTTAAAGTAGAATTTTTCTGCGATTCCCTCTTTCTTGACCCTAGGATTTTCTATCATGGACTTAACAAATTAAAGCAATGAAATAGTATTATGGGACAAATTTTTGGGGGTTTTCTATTAACTGAAAAAAAAAAAGGAATTACAAACTAAATGCAGAAAAGGAAATGAAATAGCTAAATTGCTGTGAAATCATGGCGTAATATCTGCACAAAAATTTACAGGGTACCCGAGAACCTACCCAGAATCGCATGGTCCGGGTAGGCTCCGGGTAATGATTGCTACGGGTATATTTCGATAGTAAATCTAGAAAATGATCTTATACTGGGTAGGGTCCGGGTAGTTCAAAAAAATTAGGATACTCGGACGCGGTCACCCCTAGTTAAATCTGTCCAGCCCACAAAACGTGTGTCGCTTTCAACTGATTTCAGTAGTTTTCAATCAAAGTCTATTGGTGTCAACTGTCAAGTTGCCACATGTTTACAAAATCTAAAATAGAATATACACTGGTGAAGAAAAAGTGATGCATAAACTAGTGTAATAAAGGAAGATTTTGTAATGCTTATGAAATTGCCTTTTTTTTAATGTTTATTTTAATTGATTTTTATTCACATAAATACGTTTTTAAAATTAGGTAGAATCCAAGAAAGGAAAAATAGAAATAATATTATTTAATAGCTGTCAAATAAGGAGGGTGACATTTTCTTTTAGACAAACAAAAAAATGGTTACGCGTGAATTACATATCACATAGGAAAGGCCAGACAAAGCGAAGCAGAGTGGGGCAGGTCCTTTAAGTTAGGTTGGTTGCTACCTAAGAATGGAAGGTGGGTATAATTTTGCGGATTTCATATCGCACCCGTTTCAGTTGGGGCGGGTATGGATATAACTTTGGCGGATAGTAGGCGGGTATGAATATTGAAAATGTACCCGTCACGGGTAGGCGGGTAGGTGGTGGATTTGCAGTCATACCTGCCTCCCCAGCCTCGCATCCAACCGCCTACCCGCCCACGTACCCGCCCGCCTTATACCCGCCCCAAGCCCAAAATATTAGCAGCCCATAAGTCACGACAAGTGAAAAAATCCGGAATTCTCCTCCCTCTCTCCCAAAGAAAATGAGACCGTGACAGTATTGATTCTTGACTCAAATTTTTGGGATAATTTTTGGGATCATATTGATCACTAATTGATCACAAATGAATTGATTACAAAATATGTCAGGCGGGTACATGCGGGTATTGGCGGGTGACGGATATCCACTTGGGTGGTGGAGCGGGTGTGGATTTAGGAATATACCCGCCTAGGCGGGTATGGATGTTGAAAATTGTACCCGCCACGGGTGGCGGATATAAAATTTTTTGGCGGGTACGGGTGCTGGCCCCGCCCCGCCCAATTGCCATCCCTATTGCTACCCATCCCACTCTTTCTATTATTTTTTGATATCCAGCTTTCCGATTTACGTCAGACTATTCTTGAAGATAGTAGTCCCGATCCGTCAGCACTACATCAGTAAATCGCGGGATGTGCCTGAATGACCAGAGTTTGAGAACAGAGCAATGTACCTACCCTAAAAGAGAGCAAATTGCTCCCACCCAATTTAAATCCACACTATAGACCTTCAGTTGAATTTTAAATTTTCGTGATTTACCATTCAGTTATCCACCGAGACTCTTTTTCTATTATTAGTATTATACTCTCTTCGATGATTGGAATCCCTTTTCTTCTTTCTTCCACTCTTAACGTCTATCTAAAGTTGCATGTCAGTTGTCACTATTACTAATCAATATTAGATTTGAATGCCCTGAAAGTTCCGTATTTTTTTGGGTTTATTTTCATACTTTCTAGACCACGCACATCCTCAATTGCGTATCTATACCATTTCTTTGGCGCTTAACCTTTTCTTTTGAGATTCTTTCTAAGTTTCTAACATTTGAATAGACCCACTTGAAAGAAATAATCTTTTAATTAGTTTTATTAATGAAAAAAAATATATATAATATACAATTTTCCATAATAGGAAATTTATTTTTATTCTAAATCCAAAACCTTATTCTAGTAGTACAAGACTCCTATAATTATGGTAAGTGTACAACACTAATTAATACCCTAAAATACTACAACAATATTTACGAAAACAGTGCCCAAACTGTGGGCTTCCAACTGTACACAACCGATACTCCTAGACCAAACATACATAGGCTATATACGTGTATATCGTGTATATTCTATGTTTATTTAACACACCCTCGCAGTCATAGCGGGCGGTCTTCGTACGCTGAGACTGTCTCAAAAATCTTCAAAAAGGACCGAGGAAAGACCTTTTGTAAAGATGTCTGCAATTTGATACCTGGAAGGGACATGACAGACGCGTACTTGTCTACGGGCTACCTTTTCTCGAACAAAGTGAATGTCCATCTCGATATGTTTAGTGCGATGGTGCTGAACCGGATTACCAGAAAGATAGATGACACTAACATTATCACAATACACCAAGGTAGTTTTTGGAATAGGACAATGAAGCTCCAAAAGAAGATTACGAACACATTGGCTACCCCTCGATACTTGGCTTCTGCACTAGAGCGGGACAATGTCGACCGATGATTTGCATACCAGGAGACCAGTTATTACCAAGAAACTACAATAGCCAGACGTAGACCGTCTGGTGTCTGGACAGCCACCCTAATCAACATCTATATACAAGACAAGTGTCGACGTCGACGAAGGATATAAATGTAAGTCATAGTCAAGTGTCCCCTGGATGTACCGAATAATGTGTTTGAGCGCATTCATGTGCTCAACCCTGAGATCATGCATAAACAAACACACTTGTTGTACGGCATACGTAATATCTGGTCTCGTGAACGTAAAGTACAGAAGGGCCCCTGCAAGACTGCGATAGCGGGTCGGATCCTCATACAGTGAGCCAGCTGCAGCACCCAACTTGGGTTTAGTATCAACTAGAGTGGAAGTGGACTTACAGGATGACATCCCAGCCCTTTCGATGATCTCTGTTGCATACTTCCTCTGGGATAAGAACAACCCACCTGGATGACGAGTAATAATAATTCCCAAAAAATAACTCAAGGGCCCCAAGTCTATCATAGCAAACTCAGAACTGAGCATTGTTATGATAGACTGGCGTAATGCATCAGAAGAGGCAGTCAAGATAATATCATCCACATACAATAGGATATAAGCCAGGAAAGAACCACGACGGTATATAAACAAGGAATTATCAGACCTGCTGTGAGAGAACCAAATAGTCAAAACATAATCAGCAAACCTCTTATACCAAGCCCGTGCGGACTGCTTAAGCCCATACAAAGACTTCTTCAACAAACAGACATGATAAGGATATTTGGGAACTCTAAACCCCAAGGGCTGATGCATATAGATTGTCTCCTTGAGATCACCATGTAGGAAAGCATTCTACACATCTAATTGATGAATGGACCATGCTTTCGAAATAGCCAAGCTGAGCACAGTGCGAATGGTAGCCCGCTTGACCACCGGACTAAGCGTCTCACCACAATCCACACGAACCTGCTGAGTCTTACCATCACCTACAAGACAAGCCTTATGCCTCGTAAAAGAACCGTCAGAGTTGTCCTTATGAGCAAAAATCCACATAGACCGAATAATATTAACACCAGATGGACGGAGTACCAACTCCCACGTCTTATTATGAATAAGAACATTATATTCGTCAGTCATAGCAATTTTCTAATTCGGGTCATTTAAAGCAAACACAGGATTACGGGGTAGTAGTTATTTAAGAATAATATAATTTAAATTAAAATGTCTTTTCGGTTTAAAAATACACCATTGACTACGAGTGACCGGTCGATGACTCGGGGGCGAATTGGGTGGATTTTAGGAACTATCGGGACACGTGACAGATCGGCCAATAGGTAGTAGGCCTGCTGGCCCAACACTGGAAATTGGTGACGGGATTTGGCTCGAACCCGTCATTGGAACAGTGGCGAGAATGGGCTGGGATCTGGCCCAATTCTCGTCACTGGTCTAGTTTCAGAACTGGTTACCGTGATTGGAACTGTGGGGCCAGCGGGCAGTGGGTCCGCTGGTGGATTTGGGGTGCAGGACACGTCCGAAAATTGGTAAATAATATACGGGGATATATCATCATCCAAAAAATTATACGACCTCAGCACGGGACTATTTACCTTAGCAAATGGGAATTGTGATTCATCAAATATTATATGGCGACTAATGATAATTTTATTAGATGATAAATCAAAATATTTGTAACCACGATGATTTGACGGATAACCCAAAAACACAGAGGGGGTAGAACGGGCCTGGAGTTTGTTAATTGTGGTGGACGGAAAGAGTGGATAACATAAGCACCCAAAGACCCTATGATGTAAATACGAAGGAGTCTTATTATATAAAATTTGAAGTGGGGACAAATATGTCAAACCTTTGGAAGGAAGAATGTTAAGTAGACATGTAGCCATTTGTAGAGCATGATGCCAAAAAGAGGGGGTACGGACGCATGAATCAATAAAGTTCGGACAATGTTATTAATGGTAGGAATTTTGCGTTCAACTTTCCCATTTTGTGAAGACGTATGAAGGTAAGAAAAATGAAAATTGATCCCATTATTAGCACAAAATTTCTAAAACACCCCATTGTCATATTCTGTTCCATTATCACAATGAATATTTTTTTATTTTTCGTTCGAATTGGGTTCTATTGAATGCTCTAAATTTTAAGAAGATGGAAAAAACTTGAGATTTTTTCGCTATCGGAAAAGTCCATAAAAACTTAGAATAATCACCCAAAAAGAGAACATAATACCGATGACCCAAAGAACTAAGAACATGAGACGTCCATAAATCACTATGAATAATATCGAATGGCATTAAAGTATGAGAATTAGAGTCTACAAATGGCAACTTAACAATTTTTCCTAAAGAACAAGGTTGACAATTCGGAGTACTACGCGTACCCTTACAAGAAATAAAATTGTTCTTATCTAAAGAAGACAAAATAGACGACCCCGGATGATCTAGACGAGCATGCCACAAGGAAGGAGCAAGGACGGCAAACGTGGATGGCAAGGCTTGACTCGAACCGAAACTTGGTGTGATCGAATAAAGATCTCCCATACAATCACACCTCATGAGAGGACTCCCCGTCATGAAATTCTTCACAGAAAAACCAAACGGATCAAAGTGAATTTTTGGACAAACACTAAATTTTTAATCAATTTAGGGGCATGAAGGCTATTTTTCAAGATAAGTGGTGGATGGGGTGGAGACAAAGTTTTATGACCATAACCACGAATCGGAATAGAATTACCATAACCAACAATTATATCACGAGGGTTTCTCAAATTGGAATAAGATGAGAGAGTACCTTGATCAAATATGCATAGGATATACACGTGTATATCGTGTATATTCTATGTATATTTAACACCACTAAATCTTTTATATGTTTCCTTTCACATATATTCTTGTGATGACAAGTTTGTAAGATGCTTCTTTATTGAACAAATCAAGAATCAACCTTTAGCATGTTATTTTCATTTGATAAGTAATTGGAACATTTGCTATATTGCAGGAATTAAGGAGCAAAGCAGATGAGTAGTGCTACTTGCTATTTTCATGCTTTTGGATTGCAAAATAATTACTAAATTTCAATCTTTAATTTGGGTTGAATTGCGACTGAGCTGTTTTTGCGGATTCAGAATCAAATTAAGAAGGTTCAACAATAAGAGTTTGTGCTGTTAGGAGTAAACTTTTCTTTTTCTTTTACCCCATTTTGGAGGATCTATAGTATTTCCACACTTCCCTCTCTCTACCTTCACAAAACTTCTCGCGCCCTTCTCATAGTGTGACTCGAATCCTGGACCTACTGACCGTGGGTGGAGGTGCTTTAACAACTGAGCAACCCTCTCTTGTCGGAGTGATCATTTGTTGGATGAACAGGAAGCTTCTTTAATTTAGCTGTGAAAAGATGGATAGGGTAGAAAGGTTTCTCGCGGAGGTTGTGTTGCGAGGAGGAGAATCTTTACTGGAAACCATTAAGATTGCTGCGTTACTCATAGCAAAAGTATTTACCATTTGCTTTATGGGATTTCTCATGGCTTCCAAGTATGTTAATATCCTCCCAGCTAATGGAAGGAAGCTTTTAAATGGGATAAGTACGTTTCTCTAGATACATAGTCCGCATTTTTTGAATTCATAGTTGTGATCTCCAATATGGTGTCATGCAGTTGGTGTTCTCGCTATTGCTGCCATGCTTGATATTCTCTCAACTTGGAGAAGCCATTACCTTTCAGAAACTCCTTCAATGGTAAGGATTTTCTAATACAAACTCCCATAGTGCAATTTCAAATCTATATATTGTTGGGATACAATTGTTGTAGGGAACGGGAAGTAAGTAACTATTACAATAACAAGAAAGGATAAACTAAATATTACAATAAACTGGAAATCATGAACTTAACCGATTGCTTGTGTGATTTGCTGAGTCGAGTGGTGGCACTCTTTCTTTAAGACAAGATTGCCCCGTATATCTCCTTTTACATTATCAGACAATAGTCTCCCAAGATACAACAACAACTTAACAATTGAGCAAAGGAAACTCAAGTGTTACTCTTGAAGAACTTTGAGTATAGTAACTTTGCTAGAGAGGAAGAAGATGAATTCAGAAAATCTGGAGTATTTTCTAAGTGTTGAGTAGTGTTCTTCAATTGAGCCAAATGCCTCAATTTATAGTGTAAGGAGAAGTCCCCTCAACTAGCCAACTAAATGCCTTCAATAGCCATGTAATGGCACTTGATTGAGGGGTTACATTCAGCCAAATAATGACTGAATTCATGTGCCAAGTAATGGAGAATCAATGCTCCAAAACCAGCCCAAAGGTCAGATTTCTCCAACTTCCTGTCGCAACTTTCTGCCTCCGAAGCGTCGCGGCTCTGTGTATTATCGCCGCGGCTCCAGTGACTGGCCAACCAATTAGCGCCGCGGCGCTGCCTGGGAGGCGCCACGGCTCCGACGGTGTGGCGCCGTGGCCCTTCACGGCTCCGTGGCGATTTTTGACTCGTTTCATTTTACACTTCTTCCTTCATTTACCAACGTAGAATACTTTGTCATTTGACCAATAACTGTCCATAATTATATGTCTCAAATGTATTACATACGTACCAATATCTCTTTCACTAATGAAATTTGCGATACTTTGCACTACGTGTGCACGTGTGTGGAAACGACGTTTCCGATGTGTGGGCCCCATTTATTCGAGTCATAAATTAATGGAATATACTTAATTCCACATTTAGTAAATTTCCAACAATCCCTATAAAAGAGATTTTGGCGCACACACTTGGTGCCTTTTCCAGCAATCTTTTAGCTGACTGATGTTGCATTTGGATAGGTAACATACGCTTTGAACCGTCCATAGATGAATACCATTGGACTTAATTACTGCGCGGTGAACGTGATGTCTTGAACCGTCAGTGTTTAGTGTAAGTCAAGTCAACGGTACCAACACAACAACTTCCTCTACTCAGTTCTTCGTAATGTTTTGTCCGTTGTGGCCGTTGACACTTCTTGGATTCTTAAGTGCGTTCAATTTGAGGTGGCCTGTCCTCGCACTTAAATAGGTGGTCTCCTACAAGGTATCCTGCTATACCCCACTTTACAAGTGTTAGGAACCATTAAAAATTCCCCAAACCTAATCTCAACCGGTGAGGATCATTAGAAGTTTTGGAAACTTAACCTTCACCCACACTGCAGATAGCACTTATAGTCTATTGCGGGAACGGCTTTGGATTTGGTGTTTCTTTACAGAATTCACTATCCGAAGTGCTTATGCTTCCACCGAAGCGATCAACTGAACCTTTACAACTTAGTTTTCCCATTGAACATAATTCCTGGGATCTCCAGTCAGTAAGGTTGGGTTACCCCCGTATTGGTCCTTTATACCTTGGGTTTTAAGCCCATTCCCCTAGACAGGCAAAACATCTGATCTTTGGATAAGCCCTTTGTCAGTGGGTCTGCTATGTTATCCGTTGACTTTATGTAATCAATGGATATTATATTCGTGGTGATCAGCTGCCTAACGGTCTTATGCCTCCGTCGAATATGACGAGACTTGCCGTTGTACATAATATTTCATGTTCTTCCTAGAGCCGACTGGTTGTCGCAATGGATCATTACAGAAGGTATGAGTTTGTTCCAGCAAGGAACATCCTCTAAGAAGTCGTGAAGCCACTCAACTTCTTCTCCTGCTTTGTCTAAAGCGATAAACTCTGATTCCATCGTGGATCTGGCAATGCAAGTTTGCTTAGAGGATTTTCAAGACACAGCCCCACCACTAATTGTAAATACATACCCACTGGTGGACTTGGTGTTCTCTATGTCAGATATCCAATTTGCATCACTGTACCCCTCTAGTATAGCTAGATATCTCGAATAATGCAAACCGTAGGTTAGCGTGTATTTCAGATATTATAGTACCCGATTCAACGCCTTTCAGTGATCATTACTCGAATTACGGGTAAACCGAGCCAACTTGTTGACTGCATAAGCAATATCAGGTCGGTTGCAGTTTGTTATGTACATCAAACTACCAATCACCTGTGCATATTGCTCCTGGCATATGGGTGCACCACAATTTTTATCAAGCTTCTGATTTCTATCCATTGGTGACTTTATAGGCGAACTGTCAAACATATCAAACTTTCTCAAAACATCCTCGATGTAGTGAGACTGAGATAAGACCAGTCCGTCAGACGTCTTAGAGATCTTTATCCCTAAGATGACATCTGCGATACACATATCCTTCATGTCGAAGCATTATTTCAACATGTTCTTAGTCTCTAGAATTATGCTAGGACTACTCTATGTGATCAACATGTCATCTACATACAGACATATCATAATGAACGAGTCAGAGTTACCTTTCATGTAGACACATTTGTCACACTCATTAATGGTGAAACCCTTCGATAGTAAAGTACTATTAAATTTTCCGTGTCATTGCTTCGGGGCTTGTTTCAACCCGTACAGAGATTTGACAAGCCGACAGACTTTCTTCTCTTGCCCTGGGTCCACATACCCCTCGGGTTGGTCCATATAAATGTCTTCTTCCAAATCACCATTTAGGAAGACTGTCTTGACATCCATTTGATATATCTCAAGGTCACGCAACGCTGCGATCGCAATGAATACTCGTATGGACGTCATCCTAGACAACGGGGAGTACGTGTCAAAATAGTCAAGGCCTTTCATTTTGCTGATAGCCCTTGACTACCAACATGGCCTTGTACTTATCTATAGACCAATCTGCTTTATACTTCCGTTTGAGTATCCATTTACAACCCAACGGTTTATTTTCCGGAGGAAGATCAACCAACTCCCATGTATGGTTATGCAGAATGGAGCCTATTTCACTCTCAATAACTTATTTCCAAAGCGGTGCCTCAGGAGTTGACAATGCTTCGGCAATTGTCCTTGGTTCATCATTAACCATATAAGCTACAAAATCAGGACCGAAGGATTTATCCTTCCTAGCCCTTTTACTTCACCTTAGTTCCATCTTTGGAGTCTCCAAGTTCTGAGAATCTGGAACACTAGATTCCGGATATTCAGCCACTTTGAGATCCACTAGATCTGAACCATCTAGATCCGGGCCGTCAACGACTCCCGGTTCCTGAGAGCTTTGTTCACAACTTCATTTGCGAGATGTTATGTCTTTTTCCTTTCTAGGAAAGGTATCTTCAAAGAATTGAGCATTCCTTGATTCCATGATTGTACTCCCGTGGATATCTGGAATATCTGACTTATGCACTAAGAAGAGATAAGCACTACTGTTATTTGCATATCCGATGAATATGCAATCTACAGTCTTAGGCCCAATCTTGACATGTTTTGGCTTGGGTACTTCAACCTTTGCCAAACAACCTCACACCTTTAAATATTTATAGGTGGGTTTCTTTCCTTTCCATGATTTATACGGAGTTTTGTCCTTACCCTTATGAGGGACTCTGTTAAGAATCGTATTAGCGGTAAGGACATCTTCTCCCCACATGTTTTGGGGAAGACCGGAATTGATGAGCAAGGCATTCATCATTTCCTTCAATGTGCGGTTATTACGTTCCGCCACACCGTTTGATTGAGGTGAGTATGGAGCCGTCGTTTGATGAACAATGCCTGATTGGACACAATATTCCTCAAATGGCGCTACATATTCTCCCCCTCTATCGCTACGAATGGATTTAATCCGCATGCTTAGTTAATTCTCAACTTCTGCTTCGTAACGTCGGAACGCTTCAAAGGCTTCATCCTTACTTTTCAACAATCTTCCCTTTTCATACTCACAATAGCTTAAGCCTAAAGGTGCCTTCTATAAGGAATGCTTAAAACCTAACAGAACTCAATTGTCTTTAAAATGACCCATCTTTCATAGCTGGAAAAAAATTAGTTCTATTTGTATGCGTTGGCGTCTAAAATTCATTGCATGAATAGCTAGATTGATTATGAACTTTTTACACTTCTTATGCAGGGAATATTGAAAATGTACCACTAGTCCTAATTGCTGCATTATCTCGAGATAAATCAAATCATTTTGGTGACTATGAGATATGTACTCGAGATGGAAATGCATACATCTCATTTGGCCAGTGGGTACGCAATAATTGTGCTTTGGGGGGTTTTCCCATTCATTTAGATTAATGTAGTTGTATATTGGATGCATTTTTCTTTCTTGACACTTGTGTTTCTACTACTACTCTCTCCCCTCAAAAATATTTTCAATTTTCGCTTTTCGTTTTTGAGAGTGAAACTTTCTAATTTTGACTGTGTTAGAACATAGAATTTTGTTTTTTTTTTAAAAAATAAAATTTATATATTTGAAAACTATGTAAAAAGTATTATAAGTCATCATAATTAATAATTTAAAAGACATTTAAAAAATTTACGGTAAAAGAACAATTCATTTGACTCTTGAAAAACGAAAAGTATCTATCTTTTTGGGACGGAAGGAGTACGGGTTTCCTTCATTATGAACTTTGCATCATAGAGGCATGCATAAACATGGGTTGCAATCTAGTATCTGACATGATTAAGTAGATATCTCAATTTCCAAAAAGATGTGAAAGCATCAGGGACAATGCAAAAACTATCACTATTTTCCTGATATCTTATTAGCTAGATTCAATTAGAAGCATCGTAGTGTACAAGTTTGCTTCTTGTGGATATGCACATTATAAATGCGTTTAGCCAACTACAAATTTGAAACGTGTATTTTTAAATTTTGGAATCACCTTCAGTACTAAAACTTTTGAATTTTCTTATTTGGCCCTCCATCGTCACTGACCAGAGTGTGGAAGTCTTGTGTTCATTTTGGAGAGTAGAGTGACTATCAATGGGTATTCTTGTCCTGCATTTTGTAGGGGATATGTGTTGGATATGTAAAGCGCGTACGGGATTAGTAAATAACTATTATAGTGATCGAAAGAATAAACAACAAAGAGGACAACAACAAGTTGTTAATATCTTGATCTTGAATTGAAACTTCAAATATGGATCTTGTATTCGAAAATACAAGAACATGAACTGCTACACTTGTGGCTTGTAGATCCGCTGAGAATACGAACGGTTAGAGTCATTCGTTTGTTAAGTTAACACTTGAAATACTTAGCAACCAATTAGATAAACACAACACTACCGGCTGAGTCGAGAGATGGCTCTCTGTCATTAAGACAAGATTTCCCCCTTACATAGGCTTTACGGAAATGTGGACAATAATCTCCCAAGATGAAACAACAAACTATCAAGTGTGCAAAGCGTACACAAATGATCTCAACGCAGAACACGGATAATGAAGATTGCTAAGAGAATGATTGATATCAGAAAAATATGATTTCTTTGTGGTGTTGTTAACTTGTTTTTCTGTTCATGATCATCTATAGAATTGAGTCAAATGCCTCAATTTATAGGTGTGCAAGATGGCCTTTCAAATCCCCCATAATGGCATTCAATTGCCATGTAATGGATGACATTTAACTCCCAAGTAATGCAGCAACATAATGGTCCAAGTAATGGTCATTATTGGGTGGATTCAATACCATTGAAACCACCTCAATAGCCAAACCTTTGGGATTCCGTCGAGAAAACACTGCCTGGGAAGCGCTGCGGCGCTGCAGCATTTAGCGTCGCGGCTCCAGAAAGCCAAACAACCAATTAGCGCTGCAGCTCAACTAGGAGGCGTTGTGGTTTAGCTAGGAGGCGCCGCGGATCTAATTAGACAGAAGGCTCACTGCCGACCAAGCACCGCGGCCCAGACCGGTCGGCGTCGTGGTCCTTCTCAGCTCCGCGATTCGACCCATACCATCTTACACCTCGCACAATCCTTCCTTCATTTACCAATGTGGAACACTTGTCATTTAGTAAATAACCGTTCATCATTCTATGTCTCAAACATTTCACTTACGTACCAATATCTCTTTCATTAACGAAATTTATGATACTTGGCACTAAGATTGCACGTGTGTGGAAACGACATTTTCGACGTGCGGGGCCCCAATTATTCGAGTCATAAATAATGGGATAAACTTAATTTCACATTAGTAAATTTTCAACAACCCCCTCTTGAAAGAGATTTTGGCGCACACACAAGGTGCATACTTTGAGCAATCTTTCAGCGAACAGTTATTGCATCAGGAGAGGTAGCTTTCGCTTTGAACCTTCCCTAGTTGAATACCATCGGACTTACTTACTATGTGGTGAACGTGATGTCTTGAACCGTCAGTGTTTAATGTAAGCCAAGACAATGGTACCAACACAATACCTCCCATTTATTCATTTTTTCTTTTGTTCTGTCCGTTGTGGCCGTTGACACACTTGGATTCTTAAGTGCGTTCATTTGAGGTCACATGTCCTCGCACTTAAATATGTGATCTCCTACAAGGTATCTTACTATACCCCATTTCACAAGTGTTAGGAATCATTAAAAGTTTCCCCAACCTTTACCTCAATCGTTTGAGGATCGTTAAAGGTTTGGAAGCTTAACATTTACCCACCATGCATGTAGCACTTTAATGTCTATCGTGGGAACAACTTTGGATTTACGTTTCTTTACAGAAATCATCATCTGAAGTGCTCTTGCTTCCACCGAAGCGCTCAACTGAACCTTTTGCAGCTTAGTTTTCCCATTGAACCAAATTCTTGGGATCTCCAATCAGTATGGTTGGGTTACCATAGCAAAAGTTCGTATTGTTTAGGTTTTTAAGCCCATTCCCCTAGACAGGCAGAACTCTTGATCTTCGGATAGTCCCTTAGTTAAAGGGTCTGTTATATCCTTTGATTAGTAATCAAGGAAGTGACACCCGTGATGATCAACTGTCATACGGTCTTATGTCTCCGACAGATATGTCCAGACGCCGTCATCTGTGCCCTTCCTGAAGCTAATCGGCTAGCAACGGTGTATAACTGCTGAAGGTACGGGTTTCTCCCAATAAAGGACGTCCTCTAAGAAATTATGAAGTTACTCAACTTCTTTCATGTTTTGTTTAAAGCGATAAACTCCGATTCCATCATGAATCGGCCGATGCAAGTTTGCTTAGAGGATTTTCCAAGACACACCATACACATCTACTTGTGGCTTTGGTGTTCTTCACATCTGATGTCCAGTTTGCATCACTGTGTTTTCCCAGAATTGCTGGACATCCAGAATACCATAATCCGTAGATAAACGAATATTTCAGATATTTGTCATACCCGACTTAACGCCTTCTATCGATCATTTCTAGAATCTCGAGTGAACCATAGTTCAACTGATATTCTTTGTAAGCCGATACCAGGTCGGTTGTAGTGTGTACAATACATTGAACTACATGTGACCTGCGCATATCGCTCCTTGTATATGGGTGCATCATGATTCCAATCAGTTCTATGATTCATATCCATTGGTGACTTCAACGAGACTGTCAATTATCTCACAAATGAGTTTGGAGTTAGACCGGTCTGTTAGATGTCTTAGAAATCCAGTTCCTAAGATGTCATATGTGAGACACATATCTTTCATATCGAGACTTTTGTTTCAATATAACTTCCACTCTCAGACTATTTTTTTTTTCAACTGTTGGCTTTCTAACTTCAGATTCAATGTTTATGTTGTCAGATTCATTATTTCTGTTTTATCTAAAATTTCCAGGACCAAAATGTAAACATTTCAAGGACCAAAATGAAAGTTCAGGAAGAAGCCCAACAGTCCAACAAACCAACTCTGATCCTCTCCTTCCAACTCTCCCGTTAGGAAAGCTGTTTCAACATCCATGTCACGCAAGACTGCAATGGCCCTGGATGTTAAGCTATTCACAGGGGAGAACATGTACAAGTAGTCAATGCCTTATACTCGTCAGTAGATCCATCTACTTTGTACTCACTTTTGAGTATCCACTTTTACAACCCAAAGGTTCTTTTTCCGGAGAAAGGTCAACCATTACACAAGTATGGTTCTATATGATTGAATCTATTTCTCTTTCTGTAGCTTCTTTCCAAAGCAGTGCTTCTGGAGATGATAAGTCTCTGTTAATTGTCCATGGTTCATTCTTAACCATTCAAGTTAGAAGGCCTGGAATAAGTCTGTGTCCCCTCTTTGCTCCGTCTCGGTTCAACATCTAGAATCCCCGAGTTCTGTAGATCTGGAACATTAAGTTCCGAATAATCAGCAACTTTCGAGTCTTGTAGCTCTGGAATTTCTGATTCCGGACAATCAGGCACTCGCGGGTTCTTGTTAACCTCGAGCAAATACTTCGTTTTCCTTCTCAAGAAAAGTTATCCTCAAAGAAATCAACATTCTTTGACACCAAGAGGCGATAAGCACTACTGTTATTTGTAGATCTAGTGGATGTGTAATTTACAGTCTTAGGTCCAACTTGACCTGTTTCGGTATTCCGAGCTTTACCAAGCCACCCCACAACACAACATTTGTAGGTTGGATCCTTTCCATGTTTCACACGGAGAGTTATTTTTATCCTTATGCGTAGTTCTGTTAAGAATCGCATTAGCGGTAAGGATTGCCTTACCCCACATATTTTGGGCGTACGGCTTTGCACTTGGCTAACACCGTTAGACTGAGGTGAGTAATGAGTAGTCGTTTGATGAACGATGTTTCACATTCTCCCTCTCTATCACTAATTCCTCAATCTGTAGGCTTAGTTAATTTTCAACTTCTGTTTTGTAGCGCTTATCCGCTTCAACAACTGTATCTTTGCTTTTTAACAAACAAAGGATGCAATACATTGTACCATCATCAATAAAGGTCACAAAGTACTTGTCTCCCCATTCTATTTTGTACAAACTTCAAATCACCCATGTAGGTGTGACTAAGTTCTAGAGGAGCGGTGCTTCTTTCGCTATAACTTTGACGGAATGGAAAAGTGATTTTGCCTCTTCGCCTACCTCATATTCATTTTGAGGGGTTATGTCGACAGAAGGCAACAATCTCAACTTTGTTATCTTTTGAATGACTTTCTATTTAACGTGTCTTAATCTATGATAGCATAGATGCACGGATTACAAATATATCATTCATTTAACTACAAACATATTGTACCATTCTTAGTTATTACAGACCTGTTGGACCAGTCTCAAGCCAGTTTGACCAACAGTGTCCCTTAAACCAAGTTTGGGATATGTATCACCTCCTTTTAGAGTGATCTCATTCCCTGAAGTTCTATTGAGGACAGCCTCTCCAACCCCTTCTACTTTAGAGATGGCGTGAACAACCTCTTGCCCGTGGTTAGGGCATAACTGAATCATATGTGATCTGGATACTCTGGCCCACTCTAGTTGCTTTGGCAGACTGAGTGTCCAATTTCTTTTCTGCCTTTCTTTTGGCCTTCAGATCATTTAAGACCTGGAAAACTCTGTCCCACCTCACTAGGTATCTATTACTTTTCTGCCTTTCTTTTGGCCTTCAGATCATTTAAGACTTGGAAACTTTGGCCCACCTCACTAGGTGTCCATTAATTTTCCTATCAAATGAATTCTGGCCCATCCAGTCCCCCGTAGGCTTTGTACGACTGAGTGTCCAATATCATCCTATCAATTGAATGATCTTTTTGTCAGATAAGTGACAGGTTCAACGTCTTAAGATAAGCCATTATCTCTTTGTCTTCTTCCCTTGTGATTGGTGCCCACGGAAATCCCTAGCGCTTACTTAAGAGTGGTAACAGTTTTCGCACAGTCAGTGGATCTCTATCCTTCGTATGTGCGAACATACTTTACATACTTGTCATAATTACACTAAAAAAGAACGGACCTTTTATGTTTTATTTACAATTGTCCAATCTTTAACTAGGAATGAAGGAGATTCAATATCTGATTTTAGAGTGTAGGAAATATAAGTTTTTAATGAAAACACTTTCATATTCCCAGCCTTGCATTACACACTTTTATTCAGATATTAACTAAATACATTATAAATAAGGAATGATTATTAGCTTAGACCTTTTGAATTCTGGCTCACTTCAGTCAAACTGAGTGTCCACATCCTCCTTACCATAATTTGGATAATTTGTCTGGGACAGATATAGGCATTTTGCTACATGATAGAATATCATCTTCAGCCTTCTCCTCTTGTCCCAGTTGACATCCTCAGCCTCTCATGGGCGATTGTTTCCACCACCCTCGGGAGCGGTAACACCAACTCGTCATTGATCTTTAGCCGTACTAGCATAACTATTAGCAGTATCTTGAAGCTCAGCAACAGATCTAACGATCCCATCTTTGACGAAAATAGATTTGTAACTGTCGTCAAAGAGAGAACCAAAACTAGGACCAGTTTTGAAAGCACGGTTGTTGATAGAGACAGTGTTTGAACTATTAGCAAAACTGTCAACAGAACTGTTTTCAAGAAGAAAACCACAGCCAGATTTGGTCACACACTTGTCGACCAACATCTTTCGAATCACTAATACAAATCTTGTCTTAAAACTATTGGATATGTAAAGCGCGTACGGGAATAGTAAATAACTATTATAGTGATCGAAAGGATAAACAACAAAGAGGACAACAACAAGTTGTCAATATCTTGATCTTGAATTGAAACTTCAAATATGGATCTTGTATTCGAAAATACAAGAACATGAACTGCTACACTTGTGGCTTGTAGATCCGCTGAGAATACGAACGGTTAGAGTCATTCGTCTGTTAAGTTAACACCTGAAACACTTAGCAACCAATTAGATAAACACAACACCACCGGCTGAGTCGAGAGATGACTCTCTGTCTTTAAGACAAGATTGCCCCCGTATATAGGCTTTACGGAAGTGTGGACAATAGTCTTTCTAGATGAAACAGAAAACTATCAAGTGTGCAAAGCCTACACAAATGATCTCAGCGAAGAACAAGAATAATGAAGATTGCTAAGAGAAGGATTGATATCAGAAAAATTTGATCTCTTTGTGGTGTTGTTAACTTTTTTTCCTGTTCATGGTCATCTATAGAATTGAGCCAAAGAGCTCAATTTATAGGTGTGCAAGATGACCTTTCAAATCCCCCATAATGACATTCAATTGCCATGTAATGGATGACATTTAACCCACAAGTAATGCAGCAACATAATGGTCCAAGTAATGGCTATTATTGGGTGGATTCAATACCATTGAAACCACCTTAACAGCCAAACCTATGGGATTCCGTCGAGCAAACACTGCCTGGGAAGCGCCGTGGCGCTGCAACATTTAGCGCCGCGGCTCCAGAATGCTAAACAGCCAACTAGCGTCGCGGCTCTAATTAGAGAGAAGCTCACTGTCGACTGCCGCCGCGGCGCTGGGAGGCGCGCATGGCGCTCGCTCATGCGCCCATTACTGATCGGCGCCGGCGTCGATTCGGTCGGCGCCGCTGCCTTCTCGGCTCCGCGGTTCGACCCATACCATCTTACACCTCGCACAATCCTTCCTTCGTTTACCAATGTGGAACACTTGTCATTTAGCAAATAACCGTCCATCATTCTATGTCTCAAACATTTTACTTACGTACCAATATCTCTTTCATTAACGAAATTTATGATACTTGGCGCTAAGATTGCACGTGTATGGAAACGACATTTCCGACGTGCGGGGCCCCAATTGTTCGAGTCATAAATAATGGAATAAACTTAATTCCACATTAGTAAATTTCCAACAATATGATGATGGACTTTATGTCAAATACAGATCTTGAAAGTTACTCTCTCCGTCCCAATTTATGTGGCACCAAAACAAGTCTTATATAAATGTGTGGTTATAAATCTTCTTATAAAGTTAAATTATTTTTAAATATAAAAAGTTGACATTCTTTTGGACATACCAAAAAGAAAAAATGGTGTCACATAAATTGTGATAACTACCAGTTTGGTTCTACTAACTTTTTGGAAGTAAGAAAATTTGTTTTGCAAAGTTAACACTGATTCATGATATTATGTGTGCCTAGGTTGGTGCAATTGTCCTCTACACCTATGTATTTCATATGCTCGCACCTCCTCCAGAAGGTACCTTTGATGTTGGAGATGTAAATCATCACATCAAGAGTCCTAGCCATCCAACGGGTAGTTCTGCAGAGCAAGTTCCATTACTTACAGCAGAGGCAGCACCAGCTGGCCCTAGTGTTTCAAAGAAAGCAATGGTGAGTTTTACTTTTGCTATATGTAGATAAATTGTCCCTTTGCCAATTGTATTAGTGTTACTAAAAAAATAGAAAACAATTGCCGCTAATATAATAGAACAACCTCTGTGGGTGAGCTTGGCGCTAGTTTAGAACACTTTGTTTGCTTCCCCTTCCCCTTATCAGTCTCACTACTATTGTGTTAGTATTATAGTATTCCTCTATTTTACTACTGTTGCTGTTCCTTTTACTGTGGTTATCACAAAAAAATTGTTAGTACTTTACTCTTCTTCAGTTTTTTTTCTTCAACATAGCTTTTCACACAATCTTTTCAAACCTGCTTTGAAAATGCTTTTCTCGAGCCGAGGTCTTATCAGAAACAACCTGTCTACTCTACCTAAGGTGGGGTAAGATCTGTGTACACCTCACCCTCCCCAGACCCTATTTATGGGATCACACCGGGTATGTTGTTGTTGTTGTGTAATAGGAGAACAACTTAAGAAAGTTAGTAATCAGTTTGCAAAGCTTGCTGTAGTCACTGAGCCGACTCATGTTTTGGCGATATTTCTAGGTTATTCTGGCAACATGTACAGTTCTTTGTAAGCAGAAAGCGCTGTTTGTTAAGGAGCCGGAGTGAAATTGGCACTCAAGCTTCTCCTGATTGGCAAAGGCTCCTTTTCTCTTCAGAGGACTTACTTCAGATAAAGATTAACTGCAAACCATTTCATGTTTAGGTACATATCGCTTCGGTGTTTCTAGTGAATTAGGGATTTGAAAATCTAGCATAATCACATTTTGGGTGAATTAGGACTCCAAATCCACAGCTAGATATCTACAAGTCGTGGTTAGTGCAACCAATTCACATTTAGGTGCATCTAGATTTGCAGTGTTTGAAAAATCTAGACCATTTACTTTTAGGGTGATTAGGACTTCAAATCCATAGGTAGATATCTAAGAGTCTTGTTTACTACATCTCTAATTTTCACTATGTAAAGGATTTCAAATCCTTTACATAGTGGATTGGATGGTAAACTCCAACCTTCACTTGCTTGCACCTTGAGGCATTGGCCTTTTGCTTTAGTCAGTAAGATCAAAGCATTCATGGTGTCTCTGTGTTGCTTCTAGCAGTTGTATATGGTTGATAGACTACTAGATGCTGCCTTAGGTTATTCTCTCAGTTTTATACCAACGTAGAAGGATAATTGATCTTTTTGTTCTTTGCATCCTGGATACTGATAATGCAATGTGTTACTAATCTTTTATTTGGTTTTCAGTGATCCTATTTTGATTTTATTATACTGGTACTGGCGGTTTTGTTGCTCATATCTCTCTTTTCTTTTTTGCAGATAAAAGATTTCTTTAAATTTCTCTATCAGAAACTGAAACTCAAGCAAATCATTCAACCTGCCATTATAGCTTCTGTAAGTTCAATATGTTGGAATGTACAGACATGAAGATTTCTCTTTTTTCCATTGGCTTCATTTTGGTGTCCGAAAATGAATATTCACAAGCTATCGTAAAAATTAATTTCTGGTGGAGAATGCTTATCCTTACCTCCATAATGAAATCATCTATCTGTATATGTAATAGTTGATAAACCCGTGTTAGGAGCTTTGTGCGAAAAGGGGAAGCTAAATTGTGTTGTTTACCATTTGATTAGTTCGAGCATTTTTAATGGCATATAAATTGTTTATCATTTCGACAGATCATTGCCATTATCATAGGATGTGTGCCAATGCTAAGGCGACTGGTATTTACTTCTGATGCTCCACTTTACTTCTTCACTGACAGCTGTTAGATACTTGGGCAAATTTGATTTCATTGCATAATTTTTTTCATGAAACAATTGAAGTATTGCACTACATACAGAAGTTACTGCAGTATTGTATATCAGTCTTATATCAACATTTTGGTTTGCTGTAATAATATAGAACATCTTACCTAAATGGTCTGGCAGTGACGAATCTATGATTTTTTATCTTTGTTTAAGATTTTCTTTCATCATTAGATATTCATATGAAGTAGGATCCCTCAAAATCTGCTTTTACTAGGTCGTCCTCCACTAGAATGCTTCTAATTAGCAGAACAGTCGTGTACGAGTAATTGGTGAAAATGCTTTTGCTGGTAAGGTTGTAGTGGAAAATGCTATTCTCATGTAAATGTCAATAGAACCTATTGAGTATGATGATGCCTAGTCGAGCTAAATATTGTGATGCCTTTATTGCTTATTACCAGGGACGCCATGATTCTTTGCATATTGTTGGCTTTGGGAGGCAACCTTGTTGATGGCAAGTTCACTCCCTCTTCTTGATAAAGCGCATTGTCTTGTGTCACTTTCTGGTTGTCCTAAACTGCCAAGCACTGAACATTTAATTACGTGCAGGACCAGGACCAGGACCCGGAAGTGCAAAGCTTGGTCTAAAGACAACTGCCGCCATTATTTTTGGGCGGCTGGTATTGGTTCCTCCAACTGAGCTTGGCATAGTTACTTTATCTGATAAGCTTGGCTTCCTTCCCCCTGGTGATAAAATGTTCAGATTTGTTCTACTTCTTCAGCATACAATGCCACATCTGTACTTTTTGGTACGAGTACTGTTTTCATTATAATAAGACCTGTGGTGAGAAGTAAAATTCCACCAGATTTTAGACATTTAGAGCTTTTAGCTCTCGTGTGCATTTATCTGTATGCTGAGTTTGATTATTTCTGGTATCGTAGGTGCTGTTGCCAACTTGAGAGGATGTGGGAAGGAGGCAGGTTCTATCTTGTTTTGGGTTCATATCTTTGCTGTCTTCTCTATGGCTGGATGGATCACTCTCTATCTCAACACTCTTTTGAGTCAGATCCAGTGGTGTTGCAACACAAGGATCTTGATGGAGAAATTTTATTCCTCTTCCAAGATTGTGCCACCCTGTCCAAAGTTGCTGCTCTTTGCTCTTTCTATTCCCTCATTGTTAATAGTTATAAGATGTACTCATTATGTTGGTAGACCAGGCTACAACTATAAACGATTATTGATGGTGAAGAAATAGTCCTTATTCGTTATTTGCTATTTCCTATTCTAAAAGCAACTTATGACCTAACAGAAATATCATAGCAAGGCAAAAGCTTGATTTCTGGAAAAAACTGTAAATGGGAAGCTCTCTTGCATTTTTAACCAGTATATAATAGCTCCGAGTTAGTAGTACCACTGGATGTGGAACCCTCAGAATTTGCCCAAACTTTGGCTGGGGAATATTAATGGAAATGTTAAAAGCAAATCAACTAGTACATACATACACATTTACAAGTCAACCGAGGTCACCTGAGCTGCCCTGATGTATCCAAGAGCAGAGTGAGCTTCATCATCAATCGAGATGAGGTAGTTTGGAAAAATCTAAACACAAACATGTGTATTCACACCATAGGACCTAAATGGTGCCTCAAATAGATCTCTTCACGGATTTTGTGAAGTTTTACCAATCTGATGATCAGGAATATGTTAAAACAGACAAATAAGAAGTTAAAACAGAGACCACCATCTCCTGCCTCGGTTATTAACCTGCTGAGAAGGCAAAGACTGATTTGTGTGTCGCCCTCGAGAACAGAAAATAGGGAGACTAAGGCTCCTCTCCATCAATGGGTTTCCTAACCACAACATCAGAACAACTCCAACAACACCAACAACAGGAGCAGCAGCTGCAAAAAACCATCTTCCTCGTGCACCCTCACTACCAGATTGTTCATTGACAGCCTCATTATGGATCACTTCCCCTGATTCTGTTATCCCATGACCATATTCATCATTTTCTCCGTCACTGCTATATGAAGATCCATCTTCATTTATTTCATGCTGTGGGGTTCGATTTATCACCAAATTACTACTGGCCCTCTGCTTTCTGTACTCATAATCCAGGTCATCAGTTGGAAGTTCATAGCGGCAGAGGGGGCACGAGTTTCTTGACGCTAGCCAAGGCAAAATACAGGAGGGGTGATACAAGTGAGAACAAGGAAGTCTGTTTACAACTGTGCCAACAAAAAGAGAATCCTTGCAGATTGCACAAGACAAATTGTCAAGCTGTTCGTGGTCTTCTTTAACAACCAAACGCGGCAGATTATTTAAAACAGAGACAGCTGCAGGTGGTGCTCCTCTTCTTAAACCATCTGTTTCAGCGAGATGCTCTAGTAACTCCTCGAAAGTTCTAGCATCAAGATAGTCACTGGCATCAGTCCGTTGTTCGAACTCCTGCGAGTTTGCCGACATGTCAGTAACATGTCTTTGACTGCCCTCAGGAATTCTGAAACGAACTGTACCCTGAAATTCAGGAGAATGAAACTGTCCGTGCCAATTTCCAGTGCGATTGCTTTCATTTAGGTGTAATGGCCTTTGAAGTTGAGCTCTAGCACCCAGAGAGTGTACTGCATCAGTATCAACCTCCTCCCATTCATTGTCATCTTCATCTTCTTCCTCATTATCAGAGTTCCAGTGATACATACCAGCATGCATTGGGTCAATATCAGTATCAGTTTCAAAGTCACTTCCTTCATCTGAGTGAGCAGAATGGTCATTATCAAGGTAACTATTACCATCAACAGAAGCATCAGAGTTACCTCCATAAGCACTATAAGAAATGGACTCAAATTCACTATTAAAGTTCCTATACCCGTTGAATGTGACGTTTGATTCATTCTCCCCAAAGAGAGAATCAACACCATCACTTCCAGTGTCAGAATGAACCCTCCTCCACCTCCTAGACCCACTTGGAGTGGTCCGGGAACTGGTGCGCTGCACTGACCTTAAGCCAGCATCTCCCTCTATTGATTGATTATCATGCTCTAGACCATTGGCTGGGTTTTGCCTTGCCAGATTAATCATTTGTGAGAAGTGTTGAGAAAAGAGATTCTCAATTGACTCAGAACTGCTGTACAACCTTCTTCTTGATGCAGGTGTCCCCCTTTGATAATCTCGCATGGGTGTCCCAAGATCTTCCAGGAGTAAGAATTTACAATCACCACATATATTTATTGCTTCAAACTCACCAGCCTCGTTATCTAATATCAACGATCTATGACATAAAGCACATGAAGGAGCAACTCCAGTTTGTCCAACAGCCAAAATGTTACTCATGTGGCCAAGCACAGAAGAATCAGACAATTCTGGTGAAACAGAATCTGAGTTTGCATCCATCTGCATACAAGACAGAGAGTGCAAGATGAAGTCAAAGAAACAGATGAACATTCAGCAACTGAAACATGGTCAAAACTAATGATTCAGATACGGCAAAGAACAGAAAGTACAAGTGGGAAGAGGAGCCACATTCAGATGAGTTAGACATTGAGAAATTGATTTCAAAAGTACAAAACACTCGACAGCAATGAGGAACTTGGCTGGCTATTTACAACCCCCATTCTTTACTGAGCTACAATGATATTTACCTCCCATGCTCAAAAAACAGAAGAGTGTGGATGATGCATGCATTTTGATGACTACTCCTTAGATTAACTCTAGAATGAACTTAAGACAAGATTTTACAACTAAAGAACAACAAGCAACAAGCGTTTGAATTGAAAAGGCTGGAGATGCATCATCCACGTCACTTTGGAGGATCATGATCTGATACATAATCTGAGTGTTTGGGAAGTTGAAAGTTGAGGATGGAGTCTACCATCTATTGTCACTGAAAGCTAAATAGATGCTAAATTTGAGAACCTTTACATCATGATTCGGTGGTTTTCACTCAGTTTGACTGGTTTTGGAAGGGGCTGGCGTCTTTGTAAAGAAGAAATCCTTCTTCCTCTAAATAATTTCTCCTTCTTGAAGTACCCTTCAGTCTTCGCAATACAGAATGCATTTGTTTAATTAATAGAGTATCATCTTATGCTCTTCTTCTATGGTGACCTATATGATAATAATTGCCAATTCACTTAGACTTCCAAAGTTCTGCTAGTATATGACCATGTAGTAACATTGTACATGATTATCAAAATACAGCCCTTATCTACCAACATGCACCGTGGAAAGGACGACTGTTTAAGCTTGCAATCTTCTTTAACAAGCATATGAATTTCTTGTTTATTGATAACCACTCACCATGGAAACATTAACCGCAAAAAAGAGCTATCTTTCAAAATAGGGGGAAGAAGGCCAGTCCTAAAAAACATATGGACATTCTGCTGTTATTTCTTTTACTTGATTGTTGTGGTTTGCTTTTCTTTGAGCCGAGGGTCTATTTGAAATAGCCTCTCTACCTAGGGTAAGGTCTGCTTACAATATACCTTCCCAAACCCCACCTTGTGGGATTACACTGAGTATGTCGTTGATTGTTATTGTAGACATTATTCTGGATAGCTGCTTCACAGATTTAAGGATCATCATAATTAACCTCTCAGTTGGTGCTCATTCCACTTTCCTCATTTCTCACAATATTTACCATGAAAGTTCCAATTTAATGGCAAAAGTGATCAAGCGGATGGTTCAATATTTCATTTCTAACCATTGATTAAATAGCCATAGTTTTCAATCTCACTGTTTCTCTCATCTAAATCTTGACATAAAAGAGACCATCATGCCCCAAATAAAGTTGTATAAAAACAATTAAGCTGTTTATAATTCCAAATTACATGAGGCATCAATTCAACAGTTAACCAAAATAATTCACAGCGGATTTAAATAAATAGGAAAATACACACCAGGAAGATTACGGATGCTGTCTACCGATGGTCAAAGCTGTCAATAAAGGCAGCACAGTGATCTCCTAAATTACGCACAAGCAACTGAGAAAAAAAAGGAAGTAACTTTGGGAATTAATTGACAAATATAAGCCAAAATGAAAAAGGAAATTAGTGAATGAAAGGAAAAATTAGGGTTTACCTAATCTGAACATGGGAAATGAAGGTGGAGAGCATTCGAAGAAGAAAAGGCGTGAGATATGGGAAAATGGGTGGCGAAAGAAGAATCAAGTGAAGAAAGTTGAAGAGAGCGTAGAAAATGGGGGAGTTTGGAAGTAGTAGTCAATTGGTCTCATCAAGTGATGCGGAGGACCTCACCCACCAAATACTACTAAAACATTTTCCTACTTGGTGGACACAATACTTTTGGGAGAGAAAAGATAAAACATGCTTTTCTCTTTTGTGGGGCCCAGCTCCCAAAACATTTGTTTCTTATCTTTGTGAAGGGGAAAGTCCCGAAGGCGAAATCCCCCTCCCACCTGTACCAGAGGCCCTTTGGTCAGGTGTGATGTAAATCGAGGGATATACGCGAGTGGCAGCCCTGCAAGGGAGAGGACCAACGGGACACGAACCCAGCAACAGCCCTTGCAATATTTCAGCAAAGAGTGTCACCATATGGATTCGAACCCGCGACGTCGAAGTGGTTGTACCCCAATCACATTGTCACTTACCAACTCGACTATGCCCCTGGGGCAACATTTGTTTCTTATCTGGACCTGATAAAAGTATGAACATATGCGGAACACCTAAAATTGACATGATTTTTCACTTAAAGCACATTAAATAGTTCATGTATCTATTAGTAAATATTTAGACTCATACAATGTAAGGCTTCGTATAACAGATTATTGTGGTCCAACTTTTTCTCAGATTCCGTGTATAGCAAAAACATAGACCACTACTGAAATTTTATACCAATTAGGCACTTTTTGTTGATATGATATAGTGAGTGTGATACACTCATTAGTGACGCTTAAGAGGCTTTATTTTACCAATTTTTTTCTTCTTTCCCATTTTTCCAGCCAGTACCTCCCACCATTTTTCAAGCTTAAACTCCTTCAATGGAGGTCAGATTTTCAGACTCAAATCTGTTCTTTAGTAGTCGAATTTATGACTTAGCTGGGTAGTTGGGACGGATCACGAGGGGTTCGAGTGAATTTAGATTCTTGGTTGAGAAACTAGTTGAAAATATGAATTGGAGTTGCCCACAGTCAACATCGGGTCAAGACAATCCCGAATTGGTGTTTTGAGTGTGCAACCAGGTTCATAGCGTGTTTTATGACTAAAATATATATTTGATTTGTGTTCTGGGGTTCCGAATGAGTTTCGGGGAATTAAATCTATGAATCGAGGTGTTAGAGAGTTTGGCTTCAGCTGTTATCTGGTGTCAGCGCATTTGCAATGACTTGTTCACATTTGTGTGGCCCGTAGTTGAAAAGTCTGGTCCGCATTTGTAAAGTGGGATGGGGTGTGGGGTTCTTGTATTTTCTAAGGATTGTTCGCATTTGCAGGGGCGTATTCGCAAGCTGGGGTACGCATTTGTGACGCTCGCAATTGCAAGCTGGGGGTCGCATTTGAGAAGACCTCTGGCAGTGATTAAAATCTCGAACTTCAAACTGCAATTTCTATTTTAATAACTTGAGCTCTTGACTTGGGATTCAGAAGATTTTGGTAAAGATTTTCAAGATTTATTGCAGGGGTAAGAATATAACCTCCCTTTTATCGATTTATCTTAGATTCTTGTTGGATTTGATTATCTAAATCATTATTTAGATTATAAAATTAAAATTTTAAGCTCTAAGTTGAAATTAGAAAATTCTTCAAATTAGAAGTCGAATTGGAGTCAAACTTGACTCATTTCGGGATTTAGACTCTTTGGGCTTTGGGTAAATTAATTTTAAAACAAAATTATAATTTTTTCCTCTGGAGCTCAGGGATGACTTTTTGTATTCGAAATATTAGTATAGCAATATGAGTGTCTACAAACAATTATGCTTATGTAGATATTGTATTTGAACAGATTGAGATCATTTAGAATCTTTAAGAAAAGGCAAGATGTTTTGTGAGTTTCGGACTTTGAAATAAGAAAAATTGAGACCTTATTTGACTCTATTTAAAGCTAATTAGTTGGTAATTAACTAATGATAAGGGAAATGGGTAATAAGGGAGTCCAGTACTTGTGAGGTGATGAGCACTCGTATGGATATTGGTGCCACAATTGAGAAAGTTGTGTAGTATTGAATTATTTACTTTGATTGTAAGAATGTAAAAGTATGTGGGCATTAACTGATAGTTAATTGTGATCGTGACGTGATAAATCTCTTACTTTATTTTCTATGAAATATGTCTCTCTTACTTATTTGATTATGCATTTTCATCTTTCCGAAATCCTCATTTAAAGATGAAAAAGAGCTAAGTTGAGTCTTTACTTTATAGCCTTATTGCTTATTTTGTTTGCATGTCATATTCATACTTTCATATGGTATCTCATGGATATTACACTTTGAGGATACATATGTGATGTCCGGTGAGAAATTATTCCCGACAGAGTGATGTGAATAATAGTCGAATGGGCTAAGTACAGGTAATGAGAGTCAAATTGGCTGAGAATCCAATGTGAAATGATTCTTCAAGGTGTATGGACCTCGCGAGTCCCCATAATCACATATTTTATATTAAGCAATATGTGTATACCGATGATAGATAGCCTTTGCATTGCATTTTCATAAAGTATCGTAATATTTTATTGATTTTTTACTATTTGACTTACTTGAAAAATTTATTGAAATGTACTTATCTAATTTGATCCATTACTTAAATACTTGTTAAATTGGGTGAATTACTTATGTTTTACTTGTTGGATTATGAATATGCCCTTATAAATTAATAGTTGTTAAGTGTGGAAGTAAGCATTCAGAAGACCAACCCTCGTCACTATTTTAGTTTAGGGTCGATCAACGATGTTGCTGAATACATGTTGTTTTCTCGTACTCACTCTACACTTGCTCCACATTTTGTATGCAGAGTTTGTTCCTAGTACTAGTGGAGTACGATGTTTCATCGACCATTCATGTGACTGATTTGAAGGGTTTGGGATGAGCTGTTGTCTGATCATGACATAAGATTGCCTTTCTTTTTCTTTACTTCTGTCTTTTTCTTATATTCAGATAGTGTATTCGGATGATATTCCAGAATTGTATTTGTTATTCTAGTAGTTCTTGTACTTGTGACACCGGTTTTTGGGATGTAGTACTATTTACACGTATTTATGATTATGAGACTTAGTTATGACTTTAAACTGGTGTTACTTTACTCTTTTCACATATCTTACTTGTTTATAATTTGCTAAATCAGTTGTGGATGGTTCGTTTACCAGGTGGGGGTACGTGCCTTCACGACTTGAAATTTGAGTCGTACACTACTGCTGCCGTTATAAGGATATATTCTTATGGAGAAGAATATGGGTCATTGGAGCAATGGAATAGCATTGTTTGTGGTGGACTTTGTTTGCTTTTTCTTAGGAGAAAGAAAGGAGGGTCGGTGTAGCGAAGAAGACGATCAAATCGGGGTGGCATGTGACATAAAAGACAATGAAAAATGAGAGGTATGGAGGAGAAGACGAATGCGGGGGGTGTGGGGGGTGAAGTCTGCAAAATAGATTTTTTAAATTGGTCAAAACATTTTCTAATTATTTGGGCAAAAAGGTCACATGTCATCGATTCATTGGCCACTTTGCCATATGTTTGGCCCTGTTTTTCTTTGATTTGTTTGAGTGTATGTAAATAATATGATCTGGAAAATTAAAGTGGCATGACACGATTAAAATAGCTAATTAATTCACATAAGAAATGTTTGTATACACACTCCTGAGATTTTTACAAGCAGGTGCGAAAAGTGTCAAACTTGTCAATTTGGGACCTATTACAATTGTTTAATAAGTACACGCCCTACTTGAGATGTCTAAGTAAAAGATTGTGTTAACTTTCGATGTCTCTGTATGTATTCAGCCTAAATATTTTGTAGTCTTTTTATAAATTTATATTTAGTTTTATATCTTTTTTACAATAGATCTTCATTTCTACACATAAGAGATCTGAAAAAACTATTTGTTTCTATTCAATTTGTAGTGGCCATAAGAGTTCATTTTCTCGTGTTTTTTATTTTGTTATGTACGTGCATGTAAATGAGTTCATATAGCATAAACCATGACCTTTTTCTTATCTTTTAGCTTCATTGTTTATTTCTTAACTCTGTTTTTGAGCAGTAGTATCGATAAAAAGAGACAAATTAACTTGAAGCCATACTTTTTTCTTTCAATTATAGTTCTTGATTCGTATATGTTCGCATTAGCAATGACAGGTGTAGATTTTGATGATTGACAAAGTTAATGAACCAGGTCTACAAACATATTCCATCTCAGACACAAATGCAAGATTCAGTTGAATGAACTAGGTGCTTGAACCAGATCGAATAACATGTTCCAGCTCAGAGTCCTGCTATGAGTAGGATTTATGTTTTATATTAAGGACTTGGCTGAACAATTGCATAATTTCTTGCCATACTTATCAATATACTTCAGACTCCTAAAAGGATACTAAAGTCACATAAATGAAGCAAGAAACCTAAACCAACTCAAACTCTATTTCATAGTGGAATGTAATACGTAGGGTTTTGAGTTCTGTCGGCTTGATGCGCACCAAGAGCTATATATACTCAAGTCCTGCTATGAAGACGTTTTACACACTCACATAGAGAGAGAAAATTCAAGCAAAGACAGTGATGAAAGAAAGCCCACGAACTTAAACTGAATCTGCCTATTCTATAACCACTATGAAATCTCCCAAGGTGGTAACTTCCCGAAGTTGGGTCGAGCATATGGGTATAATTACGGCAAATAGTTTCCTTGGTCCGACTTTTTATTCTCATCATGTCATACAGAATTATTGTAACCTTGCTGCCCCTACCAACAAGTTAATAAGCAAATATGGGTATGAATGGTTCCGAGGAGCAACAAGAGTTTTTGAAGCCTTGAGGAAAAAGATTTGTGAAGCCCCGGTCCTACTCGTGCCAAGCCATGAAAGGCCATTTAGCATCAAATAGGAAATAAGTATAGGTGTCATATTTTGCTCTAACACAAAGTTGAGTGGTGCACCATGTCATCCTTCTACCTATGGCAAGGCAGGATGTCTTATGGAATCTGAGATCCAACATGAACATCATGAGAAGTCAAAACCAATTGTCTTGTATCGTATTTGGCAAGTTTAGAAGAAGACTCTTACAAGATGAAACCTTCGGACTTGTCCAATGATGGAAATATTAGATCAACACTTGTTGATGAAGGTTCATTGCTACATTTAGGCGGTACGAATTTGGGGATGAATTCTTTCAAATAAGAGGAGATTGATGAAAGAAAGTCCACGAACTTAAACTCTCAACATGAGTCGAGAGGAGCTTTACTAAGAATGCCAATGATGACCCGTCAATCTACACTACATGCCTAATGTGGCATGGAAAATGGAGTGGAGTGGGACTTGTTACGTGAAGATTCAAGAACATATTTATATTCGGCTTTGTATGTAGGTCTTGGCCGAAGACCATGTTTGTTTTCTTTTAGCTTGTCTCTATTTCTTAGCTTAGCTTTCAGCTTTCAGCTTTTAGCTCTTATCTTAGGACATAGTATATCATGTAATAACTACCTTAGAACACAATTAATAGGCCATGTAAAGGGTAATAAGGCTGAGAGTTTTTCAATAAGGTGACTACTCCAAAAGGTCTTCCAAATGGATGACTAGGCCGTGAGTTGGAGGACAAAGTGGCAAGGACAAGAGACATCTAGAAGATGGGGCTTTCAAGGAAGAATTTATGAACTAACAAATTCATGAATTGGCTATATTGAAGACTTCACGGTCCGCCAAAGGGAGATGAAGTGTTGGCCGAAATGGTTCATCAAACAAGTACAGGAAATGGAAGCTTCTAAACACATTCCAATAAGATGAGATTGTTGGAAGAATCAAGTTCATGTATTTTTACACTTGGAATTCACAAGAGGAGTGTGAAAGATTCATCATTTGTCCCAAAGAAAATCCAAGACCTTTCCCATTATCTTGGTTTGGTCGAAACACCCTTGGTCACCAAGTTATTCTAAACCCGTTCTCATTTGTTCCCACTAGACCGAAATTGTCATGTAGTTTGTGCCCTTTAGTTTTCCTTCTAGAATGATCTATTTTCTACTATAAATAGGATCCTTAGGACCTTGTAAATATTCATAGTTGATTGAGATATAAACTTGAGTTTTACTCATTGCTAAGTATTTCAACCCGGGGTTGTCATTATTAGTTGATTTTGTGTGAGACAAACCCCTTAGTGTAAGTGGAAGCTAGGACTGTGTGACCTAGTTAAACACAAGCTAAGGTTTTCCTTTGGTGTAAGTCTTGGTTAGAACTGTGTGACCTAATCAATACCCAAGCTTGAGGAACCCCCTTAGTGGTAAGCGAACATTGGAACTGTGTAAACCAACCTAGCCTAAGTTTCGGGTTACTAAAAGGGCTTCCAATCACCCTCACTTGGCTAGTTCACGGGCATTGCACTTAGAAAACTCCGGTCTTGACCTTGTGGTCACCTTATTCTTGGTGTCGACTCGGGTAGTACAACCCCTGTGTCTCTATTCTTGGGCTCATCGTCCGCATTTCACTACAACTACAACAACCAAATAATTAACCCAAAATGAACCAACCAACACTTGGTGTGTGCCCGGATTGAAACTCGCACTTCGTGTTCATTCCTCGTCCAAACAACTTCAATCCTTTCACCACTAGGTCCCAAAACACCGCCCTAACATGCACTACAAAGGTCTCCAACTGAAACCCCACAAATACTACCGTCCAAACCCGACAACACTAAACTATCTGCATAACACACCTTACCGACAACCTCACTATTTTAGTTATGTACCATCACCTTGTCACCACCAAACCACCAAGTCCCGAATATCACCCTAATTTTCTACCCACCCGTAACAACTCCATAAAAGGCCTCAGTCCATTTCCAAGTACAATTACCCGAACAGCCACCAAACACTACCATATCCAACCAAACCAAGAACCAAGAACCCCATCTTTAGCATCCAATTTCGGATCAACCGAAATATAACCAACACCCGACCCACTTACACATCATTACCCCTCCTTACTTGCATCAGATAGTCAGTGCATATTGAGTGTTCTGATTCTCGAAGTGTGACCTGATACAAAGAATAAGATTGACGAACCTGTTTCATGGAATTATGTTTTACAGTCTTCAAGTCTAGATTCGTGTGTTAGGATAGTTTGTTGAATTGTACCTTTATCTTCTTTCATATAAGTAATTTTCATAGGTATAAACGTTTGTCAAATTCAACTTCAAGCTGAGGGCAACTTGAAGTGGGCTCATTAGTCTAGGGAGATTAGTTAAATAGGAATTAGAGTTTAGTTCCTAGGTTACAGAGCATGTAACTTGAATTTGCAAAGGTTCACGTTGTAGTGGAGTTTTTGAAAAAATCCTAGAAAAGTAGGTCAGGATTTTTTCACCCTTTGTGAGTGGGATGGTCTCCACATAAAAATAATATGTCCTTACTTTTATGTTCTTTATTATTCTGCAAACGCTAGCATAGAATAGGTAGAGTAACATGGTCTATCTTATAGGCGAAAATTCGGTATCATGTAGGATAGATATTTGATCATGCAAAGTATCAATTAGTTTCAAACCAGGTTCTTTTTAAGAGGCTAACACCTTAAGAGAAGATCATGATGAATGCTACACCACCAATTGGATACAATGAAGAACAATTCACTCAAAGACCACCATTGTTCAACGGGAAGTACTATGCCTGGCGGAAAGCCTGCCTGGAGGACTATTTACAAGCAGAAGACTAGGAACTATGGGACAGAATCATTGATAGTCCAAAATATCCCACCATGAAGGGCACATATGGAATAGATGTTAGGAAGGAGAAAAGTGAATATGAATAAGGTGACTACAAGATACTTGAAAAAAACACAAAGGCTAAAAATGTTCTAATATGTGGACTTGGACTAGATGAGTATAATAGAATTTCTGGTTGTACTACTACCACGCAAATCTGGGATACATTGGTAAATGCTCATGATGGGACAAGCCAAGTCAAGAAGTTTAGGAAAGTAATATTTGCCATGGACTATGAGAACTTCAGAATAAAGCCAGGAGAAACATTTTCGAGATGTTCACTAGATATACATCCTTGGTAAATGAACTGACATCTCTTGGAAAAGCCATTATCACTGAAGATTCGGTTAACAAAATTCTGAGAACCCTGTCAAAGTCATTCAAAATGAAAGTCACAGCTATAAGAGAGGCCAAAGACATAGGAGTCATGTCCTTGGACGAACTGGTAGGAAACCTAAAAACATATGAGCTATGGAAAATTTCAAGAATGAGGAAACAAGTTTTGAAAGGTCTATGGTACTCAAAGCTACTAAGAGTGATGTTTCTAAAAAAATGAGGAAGACATGGCCTTGATCACAAGAAGTTTTAGAAAGTTTCTCAAAAATGAAAGACAAACTGGCAGGATAAACACCTATGAAAAGGGAAGAAGTGACAAATCTAAAAATGGGGGTTGATTCAAGTGTGAAAAGATTGATCACATGATTAAGGACTATCCTCTATGGAGGATCGAATGAAAAAAAGGAATAGGCTGAAAAGAACAAGCTGAAGGAATCGGTTCAGGGAAGCAAAAATAAAGGAACCTCGAAGGCTATAAAGGCAACTTAGGACTCCAGCGATGACTCTGAATATGAAGTGAATCACCATGTCTTGATGGCTATCAAAGACTCAGATTCAAACATTGAGGAAGACACTAAGGTAAATATTGTTGACTTAAAAGATAAGATTGACTTACTTTCTAAGAAAATATTAACTTCATTAATGATCACTCTAATTGATGAATATCATGAGATGAGTTCAAAAAGAGATCAAATGTTTAGTACTTTCGCTAGTCTAAAAATATGTATTTATTGATGTAGAGGCTAGTAAGGATAAACATGAAAGATAAATATTCTCTATGAAAGAACAGATCAAGCAACTTGTTTCATCTATTATGGCTCTAAAAATTGAAGTCTTGGAACTAACCATTACCGGAAAGGAAAAATCAGTTATTGATAATGAACACCTCAAGGCTGAACCTGACTTGAAAAAGATTAATAATGAGTTCAACTTTTAGAAGGAAAGGTCTAGAAAGTTAAACCTAGAACTAGTTAGTGCAAAAATTGATCTTGACAAAGCTATTCGCTGGACTCAATCCTCTAGTATCCTCATAATCTCACTAGTAGAACATACAATATAATCACTATTAGGATTTAAGTGGGGAACTGCTAAGAGATAACATGTAGAAGAAAGATTGTGTATTATATGTGGCAAGATTGGTCATTACAGAACTAATTGCCCAGTAAGCAAAAGGCATGAAGAAAGAAATCTAAAAGTTGCAAAAAGAAACATCAAGTATGTTAAATCAAATGGAAATAATAAATGGAATAGGTTCTCCTATGCACTGCCTAGATGGACAAAGAAAGATTTGATTCATCTATTTGTTCAAAAAAAGGACCCAAACTAGTCTAGGTTCCTAAAACTAATCATTGATTATTCTTTTTTGCATGTAAGAGTGAAAGAAAGCAAAAAAAACTGGTATATGAATAGTATGTGATCAAGACACATGACTGGAGATAAAGAATTTTTTTTCTCATTGTCAGCCCTAGAAGGAGGGAATATGGCCTTTGGAGGAGGCAAGAAAGAAAAAGTCAAAGACATAGGAAAGATAGGCAGATCAGAAGAACATGCAATTAATAGTATGTACCATGTAGACAAACTACAACATAACCTCATAAGCATCTCACAGTTATATGACATGGGGAATATCGTATTATTTACTTTTGCAGGTTGCAATGTTACTAATCTCAAAATAGGTAATACAGTTTTAACTACCATGAGGTACATGAGTACAAAATTGACAAAATGGGGATACCAAGCAATGATCTCACATGTCTGAGTGTGATGGACCGTGATCCCTTGCTATGGCATAAAAGGATGGGTCATGCTAACCTGGATCAACTAAATAAATTAGTCTCCCAGAACTTTGTGTTTGGTTTATCTAACATTAAGTTCAATGATGACAAGATGTGTAGTTCTTGTGCAAGGGGAAATAAGTCTGATCATCATTGAAAAACAAAGAAGGTAATCAGCACAACCAAGTCCCTGGAACTAGTCCATATTAATCAATAAGGTTATGAATCTATAGAGTGTTCCCATGATGTTATCATAATAAAATTCTGATTTTACCTTCGTAGGCTCAGGGCTAATTTAAGAGTTGGACTTTTGGGTTTCTTTTAAGGGCTAGGCCTTTGTATTTGTTTTAAACTATTTAATAAACGTAGAATCTATGTGTTAGACTATGATTATTTGAAGGCGCTTCGCAAGGGCAAGGCCTTGGCTGAGGAGTAGTGTTCATAGCATCCGCTCAACACTGAAGTAAGCTACAGTTTATTCTTCCTAGACTTTGATAGAAGTACGTAATTGTTATAAATATTAATGGGTATTGGGTGTGTTGGGAGTCCCACCTTAGCGGTTGTGATGAGTGCTTGGGTGGGTACCAGTGTTAAACTATCTTGATGAGTGATTTGGGAATCAGCCTTAGGGTTGATTCTGACTACTATTATGTGGGCTTGTCGCCATTACTTGGGCTTGTCACCGCTGATTAATAAATTATTGTATTCACTCATCATATTTTCTTCTGATATGAAAGACTGATTATGTGAAATTACTTGTTATTAAATTATGAAGCATGTGATATTCATCTCCTATATTTGATTCCATCTCATACATCCTAATTACTTACCTTATTAATGTTGCATTCATACACTCATGGTTATATGATATGGAAAGTGGAGTGGTACGGAAATATTGTAGGTCCAATGAGACCGAAAGGTAAGGATATTATTATGAGATGATTGGAGACATTAAAAAGATGAAAAAGATTGATATGGCTTAAGAATGAGTCTTGGGCTCTAGTCAAATTCATGTGTTGAATATCGGCTGGCTAGGAGCGATATATGGATAACGCAGGTCCCCATGGGTCATATCTATAAGGCAAAGCCTTTAGAGTGTGTATATTGATTGATGGAAAGGTACATTGCATTACATCGCATTGCATTTGAATACATACCATACATTAATATACATTGATTACTTGATGAATTGTACATGATTTAGATTGATTACCATGATAAGGTGGATTCTGTTGATTGAACTTCCATGATTCTGAGTTGTCTAAGTGATGAACTATTTCTGTAATTGAAGGTGATCTACATGAGAAATTATATTACTTGGTGAATAATTGTGGTAACTGGTAGGGTGTCTAGTAGATTAATGAGTTGATGTGTTAACATCTTAATTACCGATTGTATGTTATGTATTAATGTCCAACTTCACCCTGAGTAGGGAATTCATGACGTAAGCACTTGCTTGAATATAATGAGGATGTATAATGAACTAGCATGTACTCACACTCTTAAGTGTACAGATAGTGACCAAGCATATGAGTTAGGAATAATGTTAGATAAATAATGCTATGGTAATGTCAATTAATTGCTTTGCAGAAAGGTTGTTGTGTGAATGGGTGTTCTAAGTTTTAACTTATCCTTATTAGTGGGCATTCAAGTATGTAAGGCCAAAATGAGTATGTTCTAAGCATTAATTGATGACTAACAGACATTACTTCATGATTCTTATGTGTTGCTACGAATTGGATCATAACTTAAATGTGGAACTAATTCTTATGTGAACAAGGTGACTTAAGTGATTTACTGAACTGTGTAGAATAGGATTATGTGAGAGTTAACTTGGTATTTATGTCAGTTATGTATCTTCTGTTGTTGTCGGATTATGATGCCTACGGGGGTACATTGTGTACTCATGCTACACTTGTTGCATCTTTTACGTGGATGCATGTATATGATTGGTTCAGGTTGCTGCTTCCGAGCGCGTGGAGGTTAAGGCAGACCATTCATCCTATCAGCAATCTTGGTCTTCATTCTATTCAGACTGCCCTTATTCACTCAAGACGGTGTTGTTGTACCTTTCTTTTCATTGTATCTTAGAAGTCCTTGTATGAGTCAGACCAGATTTTGGGAAAAGTGTTGTATGGGATTTGACTATACTATCTTTGACTAGCGAAGCGCTTAAATTATATTATATTTTGCACTCGTTAGTTGTGTCTCCTCGTATCCCGATCATCTTCTCTATCTTTTCTTTATATATAAGGCCAAAATCATCACCAAAGATACACACATATTTTTCTTTCCTTTTGCACAAGATTCTCAAAAATTTCCTTTTAATCTCCATCTCACACTCTTTCCATTCTACAATAAGTTATGTCATCTTCCATATCATCTCCTTCAAACCTTTCTTCTGTGGACAAGGCCAACGATGATAACTCCACTACCCACCGTCGATTAGGAAAAGCCCCTGCTTCTCCATCCAGTCAAGAGATCAAATTGAGTTCCCTCACCGCGGACATTCTTCCTTCTGGTTTTAAATATCAAGGAGATTTTTTCATCGATAATCACCATGAATTCATCATCAAGATTGGTTCATTGATTACTGCTGATATTCTTCCTCAAGTTTGCAAAGCTAGTGACTTCGATCCTGAAGTCGACATTAGGATAGTCAGCCCTGAAGCCAGGATGAATCATCATGTTTAGGTTTTCTCCATGGTTCATACCTACCCCTTCACTATTGGCTTCCAGCTCCCAATCCTGTAAATCATCAAGGACCTCTACCGTTGCTACCGAGATGTTTATCCAAGTGGGTCCTCAAATTTGGAGGATAGTATATTGCATTCAACTATTGGCCAACATCGTCGAAGCCTCGTTTATCCTTGACCACCTAACTCACTTATATTCCCCCTCGATTATTCTAGGGAGGAATGATTCACTTGTACATCAATTTTGTGGCCTCTATAGCATCGACACATCTGAGTATCCCTAGATTGGGCTTCCTCCTGTAGAGCACTCTCTTGTTCAAAAAGAAATCGTTGAGCATTCTCATAATGGTCTTCTTTTGATTGGTTGTGCTATTCTCGGGATACTCTCCATTTTCCAATTATGTGCTTAAGTCGGTATACCATGGTTTACCATCAGGTTTCACTTCTACATGGAAATAACAAACATGTTCTTCCCTGATGCTGATCTCCAGCGGGTCAATGTGATTGCTTTTAGGGGGTTGTATCATGGATGTTATGGTTGCAAGAGCATCGGTGAATTTATTTTGAGCCCGGGGTGTGTGCTGGAACTCTATCTTTTTTAATCTTTTGCACAATCTCTGTGCGAGGTTCATATATGGCATGATTTTCTCATTCTTTGTGGCCAATTCTCCTTGAACCTAGTGAATTAGCATATCCGAGTCTCCTATTACCAATAATTTTTGGAAATCCATGTCAATGGCCATGTTAAGACCTAGAATGCAGGCTTCATATTTTTCCATGTTGTTTGTGCATCAGAAGTTGAGATTTTGCAGCCATTGGGTAATGTTGACCAGTTTCTGAGACCAAAATTACTCTGATCCCTGGACTCTTATAATTGACCACGTCGTCAAAGAATATTCTCCATCCTGGATAGGTTTCGATTGTATATTTTTCAATTGCCATTACTTCTTCGTTCGAGCAATACATCCTTAATAGAGCGAACTCTTTGTCGACCGAACTTTCTGTTAGCAAATCGGCCAATGTTTGTCCCTTAACAGCTTTCTGGACCACATATGTGATGTTGAATTCACTCAGAAACATTTGTCATTTGGTCAGTTTCCCGATAGGCATGGGCTGGGAAATATGTACTTCAAAGGATCCATCTTAGAGATTAGGTGGCTAGTGTAAGCTGATAAGTAGTGTCTCGGCTTTTGTGCTACCCATGTTAGTGCACAACATGTCTTTTCCACCAGAGTGTATCTTGACTCGCAGGCGGTGAACTTTTTGTTGAGATAGTAGATTGCTCGCTATTCTTTCCCAATCTCATCGTGTTGAGCCAATATGTATCCGAATGCATTTTCTGATACCAACAGATACAACAGCAACAAGTTTTCCGGTCTGGGGGGGACCAAAACTGGCAGATTAGAGAGGTATCTATTGATAATGTCGAAGTCTTTTTGACACTCGTCTGTCCATTTGGTGGGGGCGTCCTTTTTCAACAACTTGAGGATGGGATCCACAATTGTCGTAGACTGCGTTATGAAGCGTCCAATGTATTACAACCTTCTTAGAAAACTCATAACATCCTTCTTGGTTTCTAGCGGTGGTAGCTCTTGAATGGATTTGATCTTCGAGGGATGTAGTTCTATGCCCCTGTGGCTGACTATGAATCCCAATAATTTTCTGACACTCCAAACACGCACTTGGCCGGATTCAGCTTTAGATTGAACTTGGGAAGTCTATCGAAGAATTTTTGCAAGTGTATGATGTGGTCGGAGCCTTCTCGTGGCTTGATTACGATATCATCCACGTAGACTTCTACCTCTTTATGCATCATATCATGGAAAATAACGATCATTGCTCTCATGTAAGTGGCACCAGTGTTTTGAGGCCGAACTATATTGCATGGTAGTGGTATACTCCCCATGGAGTGATGAATGTTGTTTTCTATGCGTCTTCTTTGCTCATCAGAATCTTATAGTAACCGACAAAGTAATTCATAAATGATTGTAACTCGTGCTTCGTGCAGTTGTCGATGAGTATGTGGATGTTTGGAAGTGGGAAGGTATCCTTGGGACTTGCTCGGTTGAGATCACGATAGTCTACACATATTCCGATCTTTATGTCTTTCTTTGGTATGGACATAATTTTGGCCAACCAGGAGGGGAATGGAGTTACTTCCACCATTCCCGACTTTATCTGCTTTTCGACTTCATCATTGATTCTTATGCTCAGATTAGGTTTGAATTGTCAGATTTTATGTTTGACCGGAGTGAAACCCTGATTGATATGTACCTTGTGGGCTAATATGTCCGTGATTAGCCTAGGCATATTAGCATATGACCACGAGAATACGTCGACGTACTATCTTAGTAGGTTTATCAACTCTTCTTTTCTTGGCGCGTCCAAGTGCGCACTTATCCGGGTTTCTTTAACCGTTTCCTCATCCTCGAGGTTAATTTCTTCGATTTCGTCCAAATTAGGCTTTTGCCTATTCTCATACTGATCTTCTTCATCGTCGAGGTCCTCTGGCAACTCTGCTTCCTCATCGTACTCCTTATATTCCTTTTCGTCTGTATCACTTTACTCACTCATCTCGCGATATGTCATGATTTATTAAAATTGAGGAGTTTAAGACAATTAGTTTCACAATTATCTTTTAAAATTATGAAAATTATAATGAATGATCAAAATATTGAAAATAAGATATGATATTCAATATGTTACCATATGATATTTTGTCAATGCAATGACAAAATATTTTCCAGTATAATTTTGTAAAATCATATTCGTCTTGTAAAAGGTATATTTTACTCCGTTTGTGACTCAGGAACTTTGAATAATTAAATATAATTATTAGAGGGTAAAAATTCTCGTGGCACTCACATGAATAGGTTTGTCTTGGCCAAAAAGTGTTAGAGACCAGGCTACTATTGGATGACCATGGAAATCGACTGTAGCCGATTTATGCAAAGATTCCATTAATGTTAGATTCAAGGAGATCTAATCAGGGTCCTACAGAGTGAACTTAACGTCATAAGCTCACCCTGACCATTTGTAGCCTGGGGAATGGGCGTCATTAGGCTCATAGAGTCATCAGCATCTAATGGACATCACTTCATCCTAGTCGCCATAGACTACTTCAGAAAAATGGGTTGAAGCTACCTCCCACAAGTCGGTAAAAAATAAAGTGGTAGCCAACTTCGTGCGAAAACAATATCATATGCCGATTTGGCATCCCAGAGTCAATCATAACTGACAACGGAGCAAACTTGAACAGTCATCTGATGAAGGACATTTGTGAACAATTCGGTATAACTCATCGGAATTCGACCGCCTACAGGCCACAGATGAATAGAGTCGTAGAGGCAGCCAACAAGAACATCAAGAGGATATTGAGGAAAATAACAGACAACTACAAGTGTTGGCATGAGCAGCTGCCCTACGCGTTGCTAGGATACTGAACAATTACTCGGACGAGCAACTCTATAAATGCTCATTTACGATATTGAAGCAGTGATACCAATCGAGGTAGAGATACCCGCACTCAGAATCATACAAGAAGCATAACTGGAAAACGTAGAATGGGTCCAGAAAAAAATATGACCAACTGGCTCTAATCAATGAGAAAATGATGGTTGTTGTATGTCACAGTCAGCTATACCAACAAAGAATGGCACGTACCTTCAACAAGTGGGTAAGAGCCTGAATCATTCAAATAGGACAGTTGGTACTAAACCGCGTGTATCCACATCAAGATGAGTACAAAGGAAAGTTCGCACCCAACTGGCAAGAGCCCTACATGGTGCTAAATATACTGTCAAGAGGAGTTATCATCCTCGTAGAAATAGACGGCCAAGAGTGGCTCAAGGTGATCAATTTAGACGCAATCAAGAGATACTATGCGTGAATACACGCTCCTCAGTTTGTAACTATCTTTTTCTTGTAGTCGCATTTTCTTTACTTGTAATCATTTTTCGTTTGCTTGTAATAGTATTTCCTTGCTTGCAATCGCATTAGAGAAAAAACAAATGACCTCCTTGTTATGAACTACGCGAGGACCTGATTCCCAAAACGGGATACGTAGGCATCCATTCAGGACTCGGTCGCATTATTACCAAAATCAACCTTTTCTTATAATTTGAACTACGCAATGACCTGATTCCCAAAGAGGGATACGTATGCGCTCTTCGAGCTCGGTCGCACCAAACAAAAAACTAGAGAAACCCTTAGAAAGCCTCTAAGTCATCAAGGATTCTTCACATTAAGAATAGGGTGAATATTAAGAACAAGTATCTGACCTCACATTAATGACTTATTTGATCAGTTACAGGGTGCTTCGGTATTTTCTAAGATTGACTTAAGGTCCGGTTACCACCAGTTGAATATTAGGACCCAGCATGTTCCGAAGACGGCCTTCCGGACTTAATAGTTGTACCTGTATCCACATAAAAGATACAACAAGTGTAGCATGAGTACACAACGTATCTCGTAGGCATCATAGGTCGACAACGACGGAAGACACGTAACTGGCATAAATATCAAGTTGACACACAGGTAACCCTAATCTACTCAGTTTGGTTAAGCACATAAGTCACATCATATAACAAATCTTAACACATAGAAATACAATATCCTCATAGAATTAAGTCCACTTATCTCTAATAAACAATCTGAGTCACGCTTAACCTAACCATATAAACATCATAGGTCTTCCTAATATGGACAGTTGAATACTTAATTCATCGCATTCATGTCACAACCTTTCACATAAGCATGTATTAGACTCATATTAGTCTTATTGGTCTTATATTCCCTCTTCCTCATACGCCTTATTACTATCAGTACATTAAAGATATTGGTACGTGCAAGCTTTTACATAACCTTATTGTGTTTGAATAGATGATTACAGTCATGGATCTCCTATTTAGGATGAAGTTGGATATAAACACATGAGATGATAATTGCGATGACAACACAACAACTCATTAGTCTCCTAGACTCCCCATCAAGTAATAAAGTATTCACATAGGTCACCTTCAATCACATAAAGAGTTCAACACTTAGACAACTCAAAAATCATGAAAGTTCAATCAAATGAATCCACCTTATCATGATGTTTAATCCGGAACAAGTACAAATCTCAAGTGATCAATATGTATGAATGAATGATATGAATGCAATGCAATGCAAGGTACCTTTTCATAAACCGGTATACACACTCTATAGGCTTTGCCTTATAGATATGACCCATAGGGGACCCGCGTCTTCCATATACCGCTCCTAGCCAGCCGGAATTCAACACAGAAATTTAACTAAAGCCCAAGACTTATTTTTCATGTTATATTAAATCATTATCATCATCTCAATTATTTTCAATCGTCTCATAAGAATATTCTTACATTTACGGTCTCATTAGACCCACAACATTGCCATACCACTCCACTTTCAATATCACAATAACCTTGAGTGTATGACTACAACAATAATAAGGCAAGTAATCATGGTATATGAGATGCAATCAAATGTAGGAGATGATTAACTCATGCTTCAGAATTCAATAACACGTAATTTCACGTAATCAGTCTTTCGTATCAGAAGCATATGTGATGAGCAAACACACAATTATCAATCAATTGCGACAAGCCCAAGTAATGGCGATAAGCCCACATAACAGCAGTCAGAACCAACCGTAAGGCTGATTCGCCAAATCACCCATCAAGATGGTTCAACACCGGTACATATCCAAACGTTCATCACAACCACTAAGGTGGGACCCCCAAACACGTAAAATACCCCTCAATATTTATAACAACTATGCACTTCTATCAGAGTCTAGAAATAATAAAATGTAGCCTACCTCATAGTCGAGCGGGTGCCACGAACTCCTACGCCACATTGTTCTTCCGAAGTATGATTGGACAGTAGTAGTCTAGGTGTATACATATAAGTCTTATGTTAACACACACATTTAATATCATATAAGAATTAATAGTAAAAAAACAAATACTCGCCCCAATCAAATGTAGGAGATGATTAACTCATGCTTCAGAATTCAATAACACGTAATTTCACGTAATCAGTCTTTCGTATCAGAAGCATATGTGATGATAAAACACACAATTATCAATCAATTTCGACAAGCCCAAGTAATGGCGATAAGCCCACATAACAACAGTCAGAACCAACCATAAGGCTGATTCGCCAAATCACCCATCAAGATGGTTCAACACCGGTACATATCCAAACGCTCATCACAACCACTAAGGTGGGACCCCCAAACACGTAAAATACCCCTCAATATTTATAACAACTATGCACTTCTATCAGAGTCTATAAATAATAAAATGTAGCCTACCTCATAGTCGAGCGGGTGCCACGAACTCCTACGCCACATTGTTCTTCCGAAGTATGATTGGACAGTAGTAGTCTAGGTGTATACATATAAATGTTAACACACACATTTAATATCATATAAGAATCAATAGTAAAAAAACAAATACTCGCCCCCCCCCCCCCAACTTTATAAGACAACCCACATTTTAATCAGTTTGAAAATTGACAAAATTCGAAATTGAAGTTAGAAGTAGTCAACCCAAGCCACAATTTATGAAATCCTTTCAAAAACATCCACCAATTTTTTTTAAGAAAACCATAACCCATTCTAGGGATCATCATTTTCAACCCTTTATTTTTCCATAACCCAATTTCATAATAAAAGAGAAGTTCAAGCTTAGCTGTTAGTTTCCCTCAATAAATAAGTGTTTTAGATTTAAAGAATCTTTTCAACAACATAAGATTTAAAGCAAAAAAAAATCAATTTCAACTTAGGATTTATCACCCAAAATCTCCCAACTAATGCATGATTTTCCACACTCTAATGATTAACAAATTAGGGAGTTAATAGACTTATCCCAAGGTAGAATCCTTACAAACACAGGAAATCACCCCCTAAAGCTCTTTGAGACTCCAAAATCGTGAATAGGAAGAATGGAAAAGCTCTTTGAAACTCCAAAATCGTGAATAGGAAGAAAGGAGCGAAGTTGTGAAGAATGGACTTAAAAGAATTTATTATTTTCAGAGATTCCGCCTCTTCGGACCATCCCTCGCAGAGGAGGAGTCGCTTGTGCGAAAAATTACCCACAGAGGCGAACTCATTTAAAATATCCCCGGCTCAGCACAGGCGGTCCCGCTCCTGCGAAAACACTTCGCAGATGCGAAACTGCCTAACTTCCCAATATATCACACCTGCAGACCAAGCTTCTCAGAAGGGAGTTCGCAGGTGCGGACCATCCACCGTAAAGGTGGGACATCAGAAATCAGCAAAAATCTGGTTTTCACCAAGTTAATCCCTACATTCGAAACTCATCTGAGACCTCCCGGATACAAACCAAACATACATATCAATGTAAAAATACGCTACATATTCATTCGCGCCCTTGAAATTTTCAGAGAAGGTCATCTTGACCCAGTCAACCCCCAAAAACCTCAAAAAAATTTCCAACCGAAGGACTAAAAAAATACCCCCGAGTGTCTCGAGAAATGAACCAGTCACTCCACCAAGTTATAATTGACTCTCCGGACCTCATGAAATCGACGAAATTCCCAGAAAGGTTCATTTACACCAAAGTCAACTATTGGTCAACATTTTTCACTTGTTCAACGTAAAAGCTTCTAATTTCCTCAAAATCAATCAAGATTCACCCTACTATCTCGAAACCCGATCCACCCATCCTCGTAAATTAGACGCAGTCTAGCGATGCTAGGGGAAGGGTCAACAGGAGTAAAAGGGTAAAATGCCTAAATGATCAAACAGATAGTTACAGTATAATATGCTCATACTCATCCAGTATGAGAGTTCCAAACAGTTTGAGGTTTCTATTTGGTTACATAGTTAGTATGAACACTGCTAGTATGCTTTGCTATTTTATTAGAGAAAAATGCAGACAACTCGTATTCATCACTGCAGTCTGCAGATAATAATGGTTTGCTAATTGCTGATATGATCTTTAGCGCGTTAATTGTAATGTAAATAATTCCAAGTTAGATTTACATTTCCTCGTTTAATTTTATTATGTTACCTGAGCAGCGCAACTTATTTAATTGCGGCAAAAAGGTCAATATGTCCCCTTCAATAATAAACCTCCATGTTCTGGAAATCATTCTTAATTCTTCATTAGTATTTACAATCATTCTTAATTCTACATTAGTGTTTGCAAACCATTTAGTGATGTTTCGACTGCACTTTATGGGGGCACTATAGGGTTTTTTTGGGTTATTGTACGCAACAGATATTGAAAACTAATTTCAAACCCAATAAACATAGAACTGTTTGACTATAAGGTAATTTAAAACCATAAACATAAGACTTGAATGGTACTTACATGTTTACAATATCTGAAATCTTTATCAACTGTGGGTGAGCACGCAAATTCCCTTGAGATTGCAAGCTCCAAGTTTCAATGTATTCCTCATTTGGAAAGCTAGGAAATCTGGTAGATGTTCGAGAGAGTGTTTTGATTCTGAGTCTCTAAGACTTAGAATAATGATATGAAAATCAAGTGTGATGAATAATGAATTGTATGTCTGTATTTATAGGTGAAAATTAGGTCAAACCGGATTAGGGTTTGACCTTGGGCCTGGCCCAAAAAATTTCAGCACATTCTTAATTAAATCCAAAATCCAATTTTGACTTAATTAAAACAATCATCATTCATTTAAATATCTCGATTCTAAATCGAATATTTAATACTCTCTCAATACATCCTTAGATCGAAAGGACAATCGACATAATGTGACCCTACAGGCCTTCTCATATTGACACTAATCAAATTAAGGTCTACGCGGAACTCCTAGACGATGCCGGAAGACGAACTCAATATGTGAAATACGTTTACATGAATTTAGTAAACTTAACCTCTATGTGGTAAGATAAAATCCTTTCATTCACGATACACTCGATCAAGCTTAGGATTTGCCAAGTGTCTATCCAAATGGCTTGATCATTATATCTCGTCTATATTGGTTTACAACAAGACCATATTCTAGATATGTCTATTGCGTTGGCCAACGACTTAGTCAACCCAATATCAATGAGAAGTAGAGTGTTCTCTCTAATATACATTCGAGGAATGAATCCTAATCTTGGCTAAACTACCACCTTTAATCCACATCGTAATGTACCCAATACAACTCGTATCTCAACCTATAAGGTATTTAAGCTTAGGACAGGATCAAAGTATATTACTATGTAGACAAGGTGTGTATTAACCTCAAGTCTAATGACTTCTATCTTTCACATGCTGATCATACTTTAGACATGTATAACAAATAGTATATCAGCAGGGTATACCAATACTTCCAAAGTATTCATGTATCCATCACGAGTAGCCATTACTCGTAGCAGGTGAGACATACTACATCCTCTAAGGAAGTGATGCAGGCCACATGTCGACTTATCACATATCATCGATATCCCATTCTTGATGATCATTAGTCGAGGCTATTTTAAGAGTTACGTTATAATATTAATATATCATATTGTTAATAACAATGTAACCTCTAGGGATGCATATTATAGAATATTATAAACAATCAACTAATAATTCAATAATTGCAAATGCCAAAATATTAATCTCCATTAATAATAATATGAATGTGTATAAAGTACATTTGTCCTAATACAGATTGTCTCTAGGACATAAATATACTTTCAATCTCCCACTTGGCCTAGAGCCAATCTCCAGCATATCTAATGCCCATATTCTCAAAATGACCATTATGCTTGACTAAGCTTAATGGTTTAGTGAATGGGTCAGTTAGATTATCGTATGTGGGAACATAGTCTAATCTAATCTCTTCAGTCTCCACCGTCTCCCTGAGTATGTGGTACTTCCTTGGTACAGCTTGTTTTTATTTGTTGATCTTGGTTCCTTCACCTGTGCAATCGCACCAGTGTTGTCACAATAAATATTTATTGGATAACTGGCACTTGGAACTACCCTTAGTTCCTTCAGGAACTCAGAAATCACGACAGCTTCTTTACTAGCTTCCGATCCAGCAATGTACTCAGCTTCTGTTGTCGAATCAGCAGTTGTAGCTTGTTTGGAACTTTTCCAGCTCACTGCTCCACCATTGAAGTGAACGTGTACCCTGACTGAGATTTGAAGTCATCAAGATCCATCTAGAAGCTAGCATCAGTGTACCCAGTAGCAGCTAGCTTTTCTTCCCCACCATAGATTAAGAAGTAATCTTTAGTTCGTCTAAGATACTTAAGAATACTCTTAACTGCTTTCCAGTGTTCTTCCATAGGATTCTGCTGGAATTTGCAAGTCATACTTAGTGCAAAGGCCACATCTGGCCTAGTACAAATCATGGCATAATAATCGATCCTATAGACGAAGAATATGGGATCATCTTCATGCGTTCAAGTTCTATAGTATTAGAAGGACTGTCCTTCTTAGATAACTTGATGCCTTGTCCCATAGGTGTCTGCCTTTCTTGGAATTTTCCATAGAAAAACGTCTAAGAACTTTGTCTATGTAGAGTGACTATGACAACCCCAATAATATATTTGGTCTATCTCTATAGATCTTAATTCCCATAATGTAGCAGTCTTCACCTAAATCCTTCATCATGAAGGTATTGGACAACCACTCATTGATTGACTGTAGGAGAGTCTTATTGTCTCTCATTATCAATATGTCATCTACATATATAATAATGAAGGCAATACTCTCATCCTTGAGTTTACTATAAACACAGGGATCCTCTTTGCTTCTGATGAAATCAAATGACTTGATAGCCTTGTCAAAGCAAATGTTCCAACTCCTCGAGGCTTGCTTAAGCCCATAAATAGACTTTTGTAGCTTGCATACAACATTTGGTTTGGACTCAAGTGAAAACCCCTCAGGTTGTTTCATATACACCTCCTCAACTAGATTACCATTGAGGAAAGCGGTTTTGACGTCCATCTGCAAAATGTCATAGTCATAATATGCAGCTATTGCAAGCAAAATCCGAATGGACTTAATCTTATCAACATGTGAAAAGGTTTCATCATAATCGACCCCAGGTCATTGATTATAACATTTAGCCACCAACCTTACTTTATAAGTCTGTACATTTCCAAATGCATCAATTTTCTTCTTGAAGACTCATCTGCATCCTATGGGTTTAACCCCAGCTGGCAAATCAAACAAGTTCCACACTTGATTGATGTACATAGATTCCATCTCGAATTTCATGGCTTCTTGCCATCTCTTCGAATCAATGTCCAACATTGCTTCGCTATAGGTTGTAGGCTCATCGTTATCGGGAATATCTATCTCATTGTGTGTTTCCATAAGTAGATTTAATTTTTTAGAAGGACGATGAGTCCTAGTGGACCTACGAAGTTGATTGTTTTGCAGTTCAGTGCTTGGTATGTTCTGACTGTGAGAGGGTTCTTGTGTGTTGGATAATCCACTTACTTGAGAGCTTTCAGGAATATCATTTTCATGTATTTCCTGAACGGGAGGAGGTGCAACCATTGCATCTACTCCCAAAGGCTGTGTAGGAGGATCTTGCATTTCTGCATTATTCCTCATAACACTCCCACTGGCCGAAGGGCGTACTTGAAGTACCCAATCTTCGCCAAATACTCTCACTGAATTCTTGCCTTGGTCATTCGGCAAGGATTCAACATCTATGTTATCTTGCGGTTCTTGAATTTCTTCAAGTTCTATCTATGTGCAACTATGTTCTTTGTAGACATATTCTTCTTCAAGGAAAGTTGCGTTCCTGGAAACAATAACCTTACGTTCTCCAGGAAGATAGAAGTAGTATCCCTTAGTTTTCTTTGGATACCCCACGAAGTAACATTTCTCACTTTTCGATTCCAACTTGTCAGTGAGCATCTTCTTAACATATGCAGGGCACCCCGAAGGTCTCATATGTTTAAGAGCTGGCTTCTTGACACACCATATCTCATAGGGTGTCTTTTCTACTGACTTGGAAGGAACCCTGCTCAGAACATATATTGAGGTTTGTATAGCATGTCCCCAAAGGTATGTCGGTAGAGCTGAGAAGCTCATCATGGATCGAACTATATCTGATAAGGTTCGGTTTCTCCTTTCGGCAACACCATTCATCTGCGGTGTTCCAGGAGGTGTCCACTCTGATTAGACTCCATGTAGCTTTAAGTAATATATAGAATCCTTGATCAAGTATTCACCTACTCGATCTGATCGAAGGGTCTTGATACTTGTTGCAAGTTGCTTCTCTACTTCTGACTTGTACTCTTTGAACTTCTCAAAAGAATCTGATTTATGTCTCATAAGATACACATCTCCATACCTTGTGAAGTCGTCGGTAAAAGTGATGAAGTATGGAAAACCTCTTTTAGCTTGAGTAAAAAATGTCCCACATACATCAGTATGGACCAGCTCAAGCACCTCATTGGCTCGCACACCTTTCCCAGAAAGTGGCTTATTGGTCATCTTTCCTCTCAAGCAAGATTCGCAATTACCATAAGACTCCAAGTCAAATGGTTCGAGGTAGTCTAACTTCCTCAACCTTGCTAACATTGATTCATTGATATGACCAAGTCTGCAATGCCATAGGTAGGTAGAGTTTCTATTACTTATCTTAGCTCATTTGTTTTGTACATTGAATATTTCTCGACTACAGTTTAGTGTATATAATCCATCCACGAGAGAAGCAGTTTCATATATAACATTATCAAAGACAGTACTTGACTGCCATTCTAAATATATGAGGAAAAATCATCTATGTCCAAAACAAGGATATAAATGATATTCCTTGTTAACGAGGGTACATAGTAACAATCATTTAACACTAGACAATAGCCAGAAGGAAAATTTAATCTATAAGTTCCTACGCGCTCAGCATCCACCCGTGCTCCATTTCCAACGCGTAGGTCCACCCCTCTTGGTCCAACCTTCCTGCTATCAGTTAGCCCCTGCACATTGGTACAAATGTGTGATCCACAAACGGTATCTAATACCCATGAATGAGAGTTATTTATAGACATATTTATTTCAATGACGTACATACCTTGTCCACTAGAGGTAGAAGCACATGGTGCTTTTCCTCATCCTGATGCAGTGCAGTCCTTCTTCCAATGCTCCTTCTTGTTGCAGTTGAGACATACATCCTTAGCCGGATTCACCTTCTTCTTCTTCACACCTCTCTTAGGCTTCATAGCTGAGGGCGCAGCGACTGCTTTGCCCTTATTCTTCTGTCATTCCTTACCTTTCGGCTTGGGTCGGCTAGTAGAGCTCACCATGAGCACAACTTTTCCTTTAGAAGTGGAAGACTCAAAGGTCTTGAACATGTTTTGCAGCTCCGGCAGACTCGCCTTCGTTCCATTCATATTGTAATTCACTATGAAGTTTTCAAAGGAACGAGGGAGATAGTTCAGGATGAGGGTGGTAGCGACATTCTTTTGCAGCTTCGTTCTAATTGAAGCAAGTCTCTCTATCAGCCCTATCATCTTCAACACATGTTGCGAGACCTGGCCTCCTTCATTGAGCTTACACTTAAAAAGTTCTATCATTAACTCATATTCCATAGTCTGGGATTGTGAGTCATAGAGACTCTTCAAGTGTTCGAGCATCTCATTGGGACCTATGTTCTCATGTTGTCTCTGAAGTTCCATAGACATGGAAGACAACATCACGCAATGTGCTGAAGTGGCATCATCTAGGTGTTTTTGGTAAGCATCCTTATCTAAAGAGGCATATTCAACAGAGTCTGTCGCAGGGAGTGTTAGAAACACTGTGTCCAACACGAATTCTAATTTCTATTGTCTCAGCACTATTCGCAAATTTCTTAGCCAGTCAAGGTAGTTAGGTCCAGTAAGTTTGTTCATTTCAATCAACATTTTCAATGATAAGCTCGACATCTTTGATAATCTGAAGAATTAGATAGACTGGAAATCAAACTTAAAATTTATTTCCTATTATACACATTCGTTTAGGCTAATCAAGATGGTCTTTTGTTTAATTAGCTCCTACTATTTTAACATACTTCTACGACCCCATGGTAGAATACAGACCTATATTAATTGAGGTCATAATGGGCCAAGATCCAAGCCTATGCTATCTTCGCGTTTGCTTTGATTGATAACTTCAATAACACATCTTGGTAGGTTCTAATCCAATTGCAAAACTTATTTGCAACTCTTGGTTGATCAAATATTATATTTAATCTTGCGTCCTTAGATTAGTCCGACACTTTGGCGCCAAGATTTGTCTAAGCAAGTCAACCCCATTACATGACTGCGTTTATGTATCTAAGTAAATTTGGCCTTTGTGAGCAAACACTTTGGTGTAAATACCCACAAAAGTTTATCGTTTACCAATAAACACATCTATGAAAGAGTCTGGGTCCTCGTAGACTTAGAGCAAATGCTTTTGTATAAATACTTGTATCGCCGAAAAGGATTTTGCACTCTAACAATTATAATGGACGACGCGTTTTAATTTGGACTTGTATTTAACATTTTGGAGAACATTTTAATTCAGGGTTTTAACCAAGATCAACTCTTTTACGCCATATCCAATATGACATCTTAATATCATGCAAATCTAATGACACGTATAGTTGAGAACCGTCAACCCAATATGCATGATAAAAGATTATTTAATCAAATATTGGGCGTCGCTTGCCCAGACAGTTATAGCGGACACTATGCTAATTATTAAATGAAAGCATTTAAACACTTAGCATATAGTTCGTATATTATTCAATAATATACCATTAATAATAATCATGGGTTAACCTGTCTAAACTCTGAAATTTAAGTCTAATCCAAACATTCCCTTAAACATTTTCTGATTTTAAAAACTGATTTTCAGGATATTTCTTTATGTTCCAAATTTTTAGAATTTACAGTTTAGTCCCTCAAGAATTTAAAATTTCAATTTTGAACCCCTTTAAATTCAGAAAATCCAATTTTAATTTTCAAAAAATATTTTCAGATTTTAGGGACCTTTCTGTAATTTTTAGAATTTTAAATTAATTATAGATTTGGCCCAAGGGACCAAATCTGCTTTTCCAAAATTTACAAATTTGCCCCAAGGACCAAATCTGATGATGTTAAAAACTTTTCCAGGGACCAGATTGCAATTCAAGAAACTTCTAAAATTTTCAGATTTTCCCCAAGGGCTGAATTGCAATTTCGGAAACCGCCACTGCCCAGCCGGAACAGTGTTCAGCTACTGTTCACTGTTCTGATTTTTATTTTTATTTTAATTGGAGCCTCGGTGCTGCGGCGCCTCCGTCTCAGAAGCACAAAATCTGAATTTCCGAAACCCTAAAACTGGTTCAGGGTCAGATTTGCAAATTCATCTTCGTTACCCTTCACTATCAAACAACACGTTCATCGACCATCATCCAATCCCTTCTCGTTCTTCGCTTCAGTGCACCATGTTCGCAATGAACCGGTTACGCACGTTGACTTAGAAGAGTTAGATCAGAATGACTTCCTTGATTACATCATTATTTAATAGTTTGGGAGACAAGCATGATGTACTTTTAAGATATTAGGTTTTCAAGCTTTAAACGACATAAATTTCATATTTAAATAAATTCTAACCCATATTATTATTAACTAATAATTACATTATAATCATACAAAACAGTTGTGGCTCTTGATACCACTATAGGGTTTTTGTTGGGTTATTGTACGCAACAGATATTGAAAACCTGTTTCAAACCCAATAAACATAGAACTGTTTGACTATAAGATAATTTAAAATCGTAAACATAAGACTTGAATGGTACTTACATGTTTACAATATCTGAAATATTTATCAACTGTGGGTGAGCACGCGAATTCCCTTGAGATTGCAAGCTCAAAGTTTCAATATATTCCTCCTTTGGAAAGCTAGGAAATCCGGCAGAGGTTCGAGAGAGTGTTTTGATTCTGAGTCTATAAGACTTAGAATAATGATATGAAAATCAAGTGTGATGAATAATGAATTGTAGGTCTGTATTTATAGGTGAAAAATTAGGTCAAACCGGATTAGGGAAACCTTGGGCCTGGCCCAAAAATTTTCAGCACATTCTTAATTAAATCCAAAATTCAAATTTGACTTAATTAAAACAATCATCATTCATTTAAATATCTCGATTCTAAATTGAATATTTAATACTCTCTCAATACATCCTTAGATCGAAAGGACAATCGATATAGTGTGATCCTACAAGCCTTCTCATATCGAAACTAATCAAATTAAGGTCTACGCGGAACTCCTAGACGGCGCCGCAAGACGAACCCAATATATGAAGTATGTTTACATGAATCCAGTAAACTTAACCTCTATGTGGTAAGATAAAATCCTTTCATTCACGATACACTCGATCAAGCTTAGGATTTGCCAAGTGTCTATCCAAATGGCTTGATCATTATATCTCATCTATATTGGTTGACAACAAGACCATATTTTAGATATGTCTATTGTGTTGGCAAATGACTTAGTCAACCCAATATCAATGAGAAGTAGAGTGTTCTCTCGAATATACATTCGAGGAATGAATCCTAATCTTGGCTCAACTACCACATTTAATCCACATCGTAATGTACCCAATACAAGTTGTATCTCAACCTATAAGGCATTTGAGCTTAGGACAGGATCAAAGTATATTACTATGTAGACAAGGTGTGTATTGACCTCAAGTCTAAGGACTTCTATCTTCCACACGATGATCATACTTTAGACATGTATAACAAATAGTTTATCAGCATGGTATACCAATACTTTCAAAGTATCCATGTGTCCATCACGATTAGCCATTACTCGTAGCATGTAAGACATACTACATCCTCTAAGGAATTGATGCAGACCACATGTCGACTTATCACATATCATCGATATCCCATTCTTGATGATCATTAGTCGAGGCTATTTTAAGAGTTACATTATAATATTAATATCTCACATTATTAATAACAACTTAACCTCTAGGGATGCATATTATAGAATATTATAAACAATCAACTAATAATTCAATAATTGCAAATGCCAAAATATTAAGCTCCATTAATAATAATACGAATGTGTATAAAGTATATTTGTCCTAATACAGATTGTCTCTAGGACATAAATATACTTTCAGGCACTACAGATCCGGGCAATATCACAGGCATCAAACAGCAAGAAAGCAAAGCTAGTCTACATCATTATACTCAGACTTGTCAGGATATTTTATTTAGACACCCGAACTAAGTCATGTTTTAATTGAACACCTCAATTCTTAATAAAGTGTTTCAATTAAATACTTTCAGTTCAAATTTTGAAAAAAAAATTGAATGTATTTTCATTTGTATATTAGGTAGTTAAGTTAACCACGTAAAATATATCATCCACTTTAATTATACGCATTCACCTCAATAAGCCGTAAAACCCCAAGAATTTTCTACTTGAGACGTTAATGCACATAATTAAATGAGATGAAATATTTTATGTGAGTTACTTAACTACTTGATAAACGAAAGTAAACACATATAAAAAGTTTTTCAAAATTTTAACCAAAAGTGTCTAATTGGAACACTTTATTAAGAGTTGGGGTGTTCAATTGGAGCATAACATGGTTTGAGTGTCTAAATGAAATATCCTCACAAATTGAAGGGGCTGACTATGTATTAAGCCTTATTAGAGATGACAATGGATCCTGGATCCGGTCCGGATCCGGTGGATCCAGATCCGTTTTATAGGATATGGATCTTTAAAATTTGGACCCGACGGATCCGGATCGGACTCGGATCCATTTCTGACGGATCGAATCTGGATCTGGATCTTGTATTTGAGATCCGTATCCGGTCCAGATCCGACCTGTGGATTCGTTTTTTATTAAATATATTCATAACCTAGAATGTAATTTTATAAGTATTTTCTTAAAATTGCTAAGCACATCCTTGCAAGTTTAATTCTCAAAACAAGTTTAATTTATCCCCTCGTTAACTCAAAAACCAAAAAATAAAGAGGTAACTTCGATAATAAAATCAATGTTATATTAGTGAATGACTAACATCTCCATAGACAAGTAGTTAAAATTATATTCACTTCATTTGTGAGAATTTCAAGCACATGCAAGTTCTGCATTGTGGAAATACTAGTCAGCATTTTTCACAACTATTGTCATTGTTAAACATTTTCAATTAATAGCTCACAATCAAAACAAGACAACGAACAAAATATCTCATATGAACAATTCAAAATTAAAACACAGTAAACTGTTAGCTATGTAAAAATCGTTTGTCAGTTTAAAAAAAATTCTTAGCAAGGTTACATTCTTAGCGAGACAATTTTTTTTACATGTGGATCCAGATCCGATCCGTGGACCCGGTGGATCCGATGGATCCGGATTTGAATCTGATTTTTATGGATCCGACGGATCTGGATCCGGATTCAGGTATGAAAAACGGATCTGGACCAGATCCTACTAGATCCAGATCCAGATCCAGATCCAGATCCAGATCCAGATCCGATCCGTTCCCTAAGCCTTATACTAATATATATATCCTCAAATCTTTTATCAAACAGTTTCGTGAGTATTGGATTCCCCTGCCCATTAGCGTCTGAATATCTGAATAATTCTCACGTACGACTTTTGACCTGAAGTAAAACGTAAAAAAGCTAAGATATCCTCGTAAATAAGAGGATTCTGTTCCTTTTCACAAAGGTATCCTTGTAAACTGATTTTCCCATTAACTGCCAAAAGCAACAGAACAGCCACGTTAACTATCAACAGTTTGAAACCAGAACACAGGGCCATCACATTCATTTGATATATATACTAGGGATCACATCAGAGTAACTTTGTTGCTGAAAGAACTCATAACATATGAAGAAGACTGCCATCGAAAAACTTTTATTAACTGTCAATATCATCACAATTAAACTCGCCTTACGCTACAATGCACACCACAATTTATCATGACAAACACAAATGGTTTCTGTGAGAGTAACAGAACATCATTTACGCGACAACTCTGTACTACCCACGCTGCTACCAAAAGCCTAGAAAAGAATTCAATACGGCAACAAAATACAAAAAGAAAACAGTGTGAAAGAGAGGTGTGTTGGAAGAATATCTAACTGCAACAAATGAAACATGAATGAGAATGTGTGAGGCAGCTTGTACAGAATGAATTGACTAAGGCACGTATTCACTCTCTAGGGTTGGTTGTGTTCGTGTCACGGTAGCAGCGGGTGCTTTTGTGCTCCCAATTCTAGTCATATGCAATGCTTCTCCAACCTCCGCAGCCCTCTCCATCTGTTGTATTTTCTTCCTCCTCTTGTACTTGCCCACCCATGCTATCAGAAGGCCTAACAAAAACAACAATACTAGTCCTCCTGTCACTGAACCAACAATTATCCAGACCTTTGACTTGTTTTTCTTTCCTTTGCCAGCTGGTACAGGTGTTTCCTTCGGAGGGCCTCCTGGTGGAGCTGGAGAAGGAGCGATTGATTCGACAACCATAGAGAAATGCCCCTGTTGAAATGTCGTGCATATGTTGTCCAACAATACACTGCTGAAATTCACTGATCCTTTTAAATCAAATGAAATGCACATCGCGGATGACCCCACAGGCGCTGGCTTGACATCTGAAAACCTTATGGAGATGGGCTGACCAGAAGCCCTGATGTCTAACTCAGGCAAGTTAGTTGCTGAAAGGTTTGATGCATCATAAGCAAGAAGACCCACCACATGAGTCAAGTACATGTAGCCAGGTAAACTATAATATCTTGCAGACCAATTGCCCAAATTTTGGTAGACCAAAACAAGCCTCTCAGCATAAGGCTGCTCAACGACACCAAACGGTATCTGAAACTCTTTGTATAGTGGAACACCTCTGGCCCTTAAACTGCCACTCCTGAGCCTCATGGCTGACACCTTAATCCCTGTCAAATTCAATGGCAAATCTCCATCATAAACAACACCTGTCCTTGGACGAGCAAATACACGATAAGCATAATCCTGGAGGACTGCATCTAATGCCCGTGCAGCTCCCAGGGAAGAATCAACAAGCTGAGAACTCCCTAACCGTGGCAAGAAACATAGCCACATTAGAAGAAGAAGCATCGAGAGACTTTCAAGAAGCCCCATCGATGCTTCACAATATCAAATAACCAGTACAATCTCACACTGCAGACTGCAACCCGCCAAATAAAGGTCAATCCCAAAAAGACAGTACTACTTATATAGGAATGAGTCTTCAGATTCAAAATAAGACATTAAACAAAATCCCGATAGCGCCATCTATTTTAATTCCTCGACGTGGCTCCAACTTCACATCCACATATGGTCGTTGATGAATCTAGTAGTGAAAATGAAATGTAAAGACAGCTGTACGAAAAAGATCCATTATATTTGGGGATGATAAAGCAAGCAGAGTTGGCACTTCCACCCGTTAACAAAGTTACAAGCTCCAAAACACCTTTTTACCTTTGGAATCCTTACTCAAATAAAAGACTGGCGTCAAAGTAAGACCTAAATTATCCCTGAAAACCCAAATTACTCAACTTCAAACAGTAATTTTGGCTGATTTAATGCTCAGATTCGAGCATTTTAGGGAAATAGAGCAATGTAGATTCGTCATACCACCGAATATTTCCTGCTATCAGTGAGTTGATTAACAAATTACCTCAAATGCGGCTTCCAGTATCACTTCCAAAACCCTAATCCAAGAGGCACAAGCTTATCGGCCTTCACTTCAAAATGCATTGGGATCCAATTGAAGCTCTCACGCCATGAGATTACATATAAAATGTTGGAGAAAACGTAGTGATCAGTGAGGAGAAAATGGAAGCTTAATATAGAAAAAAATTGATTGTAGCGGAAGCTTCAAAGCAAATCCGGCATTATTATGATGCTAGAATCACTAAAGAAGGTAAGGAAGACCGCTCCAAAAACCTTAGCAGGCTCCAATAATTCTGCATTCTTCCGACGGTATAGCTAGCTTCCGTGCGGAAACAAAGATTGTGAGATCGGTGAGGTACAATTGAGTAGATCACACTACGTCGGTACGAATCTCCGGCGGCCGGAAAATGGAGGAGAAGATTGAATCGGGGAAGGAAATCTAGAAGTTTGTTTGTACAGAGAGGATAAGCTTTGGAGATGAAATGGTGGGGAGTGTAGTGCTAGTGGGTTGTGAAGAAAGAGAAGAGAGGAAAAGTGAATGAATGCTACAAGACAGATTGAGAAAAAATTGAGTGGCCCTTTTTTGGGATAAAATGTGAATACACTCTAATATTTACTCCTTCGCTATTTATCTAACACCATTTTTTTTGTAAGTTTAAAAAGAATATTAATTTTTTATATTTAAAAATAATTTAAATTTATAAAATAATTTATAATTATTCATTTATATAAGATTTATTTTAAATTATATATTTTATTTTATTTTTAAACTCTATGTCAAATTATAGTATTATACACACCACCTTTATACAGCTGTGCAATCACAAGGCAGTGTGAATGATAATGTCCAAATGGAGAATCAAGTCAAACATGAACTCACTTCAGTCAAGGAGTACAGTTTTGTGAATATATCAAAATCAGTGATTTTTTAATTAAAGAAAGAATAGAGTAGTACCAAAAAAAAAGTGCTTCCTCTCTGTCCACTGGATTGGAGGGTATGTTTGGTAACTACCACAGCCATTCTTGATGAAAAAAAGTTATTTTCAAAGAAAAAATTATATATTAATCATTTTATAGGCGAAATTAGTTTTTCATAGTTATCTTAAATTTTTGATTTTATTATTTTGCTCAGATTAACACTTAAACGTTATTATTAACTTTTTGTACTTATAAATTTAATCTAAAGACATTGCGATTTGTTGTCCTATTATTAATCGATATAACCTATATTTTTTCAAACATATTGTTCATGACAAATGAATACGTCGTATCAAACACTTCAAATATCTACTTAGATATATATATATATATATATAAAAACATCCGAAGATCTTTCGAAAACAACCGCTCTACCTATCAAAGTAGAGATAAGGTTTGTGTACACTTTACTCTTCCAGACCCCACATTGTAGAATTGCACTGAGTATGTTGTTGTTGTTGTATATATATAAAACAAAGTAATGGTTTCAAATAATAAAACATAATTTGGGGATCTTAGTAGCTCAGTTGGTTGACTACATGTGCTTTCAACTTATTTGTGAGGGTTCGATTCTCCACTTTGTAATCCCCTCCCCTATTTCATCTTTCCTTATCTTCTATATAATAAAGAAAAACATAAAGATTGAAGCTATTAAATTTAAAGTTTGGATCAATCTCTATCTATATACTCCATATGTTTATTTATTTATCTATTTATGTGATTTTGGTCGTATGAGATGTAGCACGAAATATCTCATTTTTGAAAGTCCAAGTGTTTCTATCGCTAAATACGATTACTAAATTCCCCCTCTTAAAATGCTTATTTATAGGAGTAATTATTTTACTTTTCATTTAAGTGTTTTTTCATGTTTTAACACTTTGTTCCGCTCAAAGATATGTTACGAGATTATGAAATTCACCTCTATAATACCAATGTACGTACTTATATTTTTTACCTTTATTTTCTTTTTCTATCTTTCTTTATGTACATTGTTAAAAAGCCAAACGTCTCTATCTCTAGACCCTAAATGCAATTTCTCAACTTTTCCCTTCCCCATAATAGTTTTATTTATTGGTTATTTTTAAAGAATGTACACGTAGAGACGAAAAAGGATCCCTAATTATAGATTTTATAGGCACTTTCAATTAATTACCCAACATAGCAACACTTTTCAAAATGTAGCAATTTTAAAAAATAGGGTTCTTTGATTTAGGGCCCATATTTTGATATCTCTCTACCACCCAACGCTAATCATTATCTCTCTCTACCACCTTAACTCTAGTCGTCAGCCTATTCCCATCACCGTTCTCTTCGCAGACCCCAGAGCTGATAATGGAGTTGTTTTCTCCTCCTCTTTCTTTTCTTTTGATGCACTTGGAGGCTAGTACATAATGATTTCCTACATTACATATCACGTTTAACATGTAATGATTTATTTTCTTCCTCTTCGGCCGGCGGCGAGTTACCTCGACACTTCATTTTTGCGGGAGAACAAATCTATCTAGATCTAGAGTTAAACTCTCTCCTCCGATATGGAAGTGATTTTGTATTACTATGGTGGAAATGGTGGTTGCGGTTTTGAAGGTGGAAATGAATTTATATGTGGATTGTGGTGTATCTCATTGTATGTCTAATGTATGTGTGGTGTATCACACTGTATGTATGTGAGGTGTATATCAGGTGTATGTATTTTGAGTGCATGTTATTGTATGTGTTGGAAATTTATTAATGTGGAATTAAGTATATCCTATTAATTTATGACTCGAACAATTGGGGCCCGCATGTCGGATACATCGTTTCCACACACGTGCACACGTAGTGCCAAGTATCGCAAATTTCATTAGTGAAAGAGATATTGGTACGTATGTAATACGTTTGAGACATAGAATTATGGACGGTTATTGACCAAATGACAAAGTATTCCACGTTGGTAAAAGAAGAAAGAAGTGTACGAAGTGTAAGATGAAACGTGTCGGAAATCGCCGTGGAGCCGCGAAGCCTCCCAGGCAGCGCCGCGGCTCAAATTGGTTGGCCAGTCACTGGAGTCGCGGCGCCGCGGGGCTAATTCACAGTGTCGCGGCGCTTCGGAGGTAGAAAGCTGCGACGGAAAGTTGGAAAAATCTGACATTTGGGCTGGTTTTGGAGCATTGATTCTCCATTACTTGGCACATGAATTCAACCATTATTTGGTTGAATGTAACCTCTCAATTAAGTGTCATTACACGGCTATTGAAGGCCATTAGTTGGCTAGTTGAGGGGACTTCTCCTTATACTATAAATTGAGGCCTTTGGCGCAATTGAACACTACACTCAACACTTAGAAAATATTTGCAGATTTTCTGAATTCATCTTCTTCCTCTCTAGCTAAATTACTATACTCAAAGTTCTTCAAGAGTAACACTTGAGTTTCCTGTGCTCAATTGTTAAGTTGTTGTTGTATCTTGGGAGACTATTGCCTGATAACGTAAAAGAAGATATACGGGGCAATCTTGTCTTAAAGAAAGAGTGTCATCACTCGACTCAGCAAATCACACAAGCAATCGGTTAAGTTATTGCTTTCCAGTTTATTGTAATATTTAGTTTATCCTTTCTTGCTATTGTAATAGTTACTTACTTCCCGTTCCCTACAACAATTGTATCCCAACAATTTTAAGGCAAGATTTGTTGTAAGTACGTTAGAAAAATGATTGGAATAGAACAAATTACTTCCGATTCTGCTGCTGCTGCTACTCAAGGCAATCATTCTGCCTTCCCCACTGCTCGAGACACACCTAATGCCTTTCCGGTTGCTCAAGGCTCATCCAACACCTTTACCGCTGCTCAAGGGAACGTTGTCGTTCCTCTCCCCACTGGATTCCTCCATGAAAACCCTGAAAAGTTCATGGGGTCAAACTTCAAGAGATGACAACAGAAGATGCTATTCTATCTGACTGTTATGGGAATGACACATTTCCTAACAGAAGATCCTCCACAAGTTGGAGATGAAATGGACTCTTCGCCTTCTGAAACGGCTGAAGGGGACGTAGGTATCCATGTCATTAATGTCATGAAGATGGTTCTTGATACATGAAGTCATAATGATTTCATGTGTAAGAATTATATATTGAACTTCTTGTTAGACCCTCTCTACACGGTGTATTGCACTATTGGCACCGCCAAAGAGTTGTGGGAGAAGCTACAAACGAAGTACAACGCACAAGATGCAGGTACTAAGAAATTCATCATTGGAAAATTTCTGAAATTTCAAATGGTGGATAGTAAGACAGTGATGTCCCAAGTCTAGGAATTCCAAATGATTCTACATCACCTGGATTTGGAAGGTATAAAGCCAAATGAGCAGTTTTTGGTTGCATCACTGATTGAAAAGTTACCTCATTCGTGGAATGAGTTTATAAGTTACTTAAAACTCAAGATAAAGAAGATGACCTTTGAAGAACTTATTATCAAACTCCAAATTCAGGAAGATAATAAGAAGGCCTTGCCTAGGGGTAAACAACCTGCTGAGGCAAAGGCAAATGTGGCTGAGGCCAAAGGGAACCCAAGCAAGAAGTGCAAGTTCCAGAAAGACGGCAAGACCCAATCAGCGGAGAAGTTCAAAGAAAACTGTCACCACTGTGGGAAACCTAGTCATATGATCAAGGACTGCCGCAAGCTCAAGACTGAGCAACAAGAGAAGGCCAAGGCTAAGGGCAAGGCATAGGTTAACGTCGTTAAAGACCAGTTTCTAGATGACATGATTGAGGAGTTCTCAGCGGTGGTGCTAGAAGCAAACCTGGTTGAGAATTCCATGCAATGGTGGATGGACACAGGTGCTACAAGACACATATGTTCCAATAGAGATGTCTTCTCCACTTATACACCGATTACAAACAAAAAGTTGTTCATAGGCAACAACGTTTCCTCTGACATGCTGGGGGTAGGAAAGGTAGTCCTGAAGATGACTTCTGGAAATGAGCTCACTCTGAAGGAAGTGATGCATGTTCCTGAGATTAGAAGAAATTTAATTTTAGGTAATTTATTGGTTAATGCTGGTTTTAGGCTAGTGTTTGAGTCCAATAAATTTGTAGTCACTAAGAATGGAACGTTTGTGGGAAGAGGATTCGTATATGAAGGCCGCTTCAAAGTTAACGCCATATCTGTATTACGTACGAGCAATAATATTGAAGTGTTTTCTTACTTATTTGAGTCCTCTAATTTATGGCATTGTAGATTAGGACATGTCAACTACAAGTCCATCCAAAGGTTGTTAAAATTAGAGTTATTGTCGTCTATCGACGTAAACCCTCAACTTAAGTGTGAGGTGTGCGTAGAGGCAAAACTCACAAAGCTTCCTTTTCGATCCGTCGAAAGGAATACCGCTCCTCTAGAACTTATTCACATAGATATATGTGATTTGAAGTTTGCACAAACTAGAGGGGGGAACAAGTACTTTGTGACATTCATTGATGATAACACAAGGTATTGTTACCTTTACTTGTTGAAAAGTGAGGATGAAGCGTTTCGACGTTACAAAGCAGAAGTTGAGAACTAACTAAGCATGCAGATTAAATTCATTCGTAGCGATAGAGAGGGAGAATATGTAGCGCCGTTTGAGGAATATTGTGCCCAATCAGGCATTGTTCATCAAACGACGGCTCCATACTCACCTCAATCAAATGATATGGGGAAACGTAAGAACCGCACATTGAAGGAAATGATGAATTCCTTGCTCATCAATTTCGGTCTTCCCCAAAACATATGGGGAGAAGTTGTCCTTACCACTAATACGATTCTTAACAGAGTCCCACATAAGGGTAAGGACAAGACTCCATATGAATCATGGAAAGGAAAGAAACCAACCTATAAATATTTAAAAGTGTGGGGTTGTCTGGCAAAGGTCGAAGTACCCAAGCCAAAGCAGGTCAAGATTAGGCCTAAGACTGTAGATTGCATTTTCATCGGATATGCAAATAACAGTAGCGCTTATCGCTTCTTAGTGCATAAGTCAGATATTCCAGATATCCACGGGGTACAATCATGGAATCAAGGAATGCTCAATTCTTTGAGGATATTTTTCCTAGAAAGAAAAAAGACATAACCTCTCGCAAACGAAGTTATGAACAAATCTCTTAGGAACCGAGAGTCGTTGACGGCCCGGATCTAGATGGTTTAGATCTAGTGGATCTCGAAGTAGATGAATATTCAGAATCTAGTGTTTCAGATTCTCATAACTTGAAGACTCCAGAGATGGAACTAAGACGAAGTAAAAGGGCCAGGAAGGAAAAATCCTTCGGTCCTGACTTTGTAGCTTATATGGTTGAAGATGAACCAAGGATAATTGTTGAAGCATTGTCAACTCCGGAGGCATCGCTCTGGAAAGAAGCTATTGAGAGTAAAATAGGCTCCATTCTACATAACCATACTTGGGAGTTGGTTGATCTTCCTCTGGGAAATAAACTGTTGGGTTGTAAATGGATACTCAAACGAAAGTATAAAGCAAATGGGTCTATAGATAAGTACAAGGCCAGGTTGTTAGTCAAGGGCTATCAGCAAAAGAAAGGCCTTGACTATTTTGACACGTACTCCCCGGTGTCTAGGATGACGTCCATACGAGTATTCATTGCGATCGCAGCATTGCGTGACCTTGAGATACATCAAATGGATGTTAAAACAACCTTTCTAAATGGTGATTTGGAAGAAGAAATTTATATGGACCAACCCGAGGGGTATGTGATTCCAGGGCAAGAGAAGAAAGTCTGTCATCTTGTCAAATCTCTGTACGGGCTGAAACAAGCACCGAAGCAATGACACAAAAAATTTGATAGTACTCTACTATCGAAGCGTTTCGCCATTAATGAGTGTGACAAATGTATCTACATGAAAGGTAACTCTGACTCGTTCATTATGATATGCATGTATGTAGACGACATGTTGATCACATGAAGCAGTCCTAGCATAATTCTAGAGACTAAGAACATGTTGAAACAATCCTTTGACATGAAGGATATGGGTATCGCAGATGTCATCTTAGGGATAAAAATCTCTAAGACGTCTGACGGACTGGTCCTATCTCAGTCTCACTACATCGAGGATGTTTTGAGAAAGTTTGAGATGTTTGACAGTTCGCTTATAAAGTCACCAATGGATAGAAATCAAAAGCTTGATAAAAATCGTGGTGCACCCATATGCCAGAAGTAATATGCACAGGTGATTGGTAGTTTGATGTACATAACAAACTGCACCCGACCTGATATTGCTTATGCAGTCAACAAGTTGGCTAGGTTTACCCGTAATCCGAGTAATGATTATTGGAAGACGTTGAATCGGGTACTACAATACCTGAAATACACACTAACCTACGGGTTACACTATTCGAGATATACAGCTGTACTAGAGGGGTTTAGTGATGCAAACTGAATATCTGACATAGAGAACACCAAGTTCACCAGTGGGTGTGTATTTACAATTGGTGGTGGAGTTGTGTCTTGGAAATCCGCTAAGCAAACTTGCATCGCCCGATCCATGATGGAATCAGAATTTCTCGTTTTTGACAAAGCAGGAGAAGAAGCTGAGTGGCTTCACTACTTCTTAGAGGATGTTCCTTGTTGGAACAAACCTATATCTTCTGTAATGATCCACTGCGACAGCCAGTCGGCCGTAGGAAGGGTACGGAATGCTATGTACAACTGCAAGTCTCGTCATATTCGACGGAGGCATAAGACCGTTAGGCAGCTGATCACCACGGGTATAATATCCATTGATTACATAAAGTCAAAGGATAACATAGCAGACCCGCTGACAAATGGCTTACCCAAGGATCAAATGTTCTGCCTGTCTAGGGGAGTGAACTTAAAACCCAAGGTATAAGGACCAATACGGTGGTAACCCAACCTTACTGACTGGAGATCCCAGGAATTAGGTTCAATGGGAAAACTAAGCTATAAAGGTTTAGTTGATCGCTTCGGTGGAAGCATGAGCACTTCGGATAGTGATTTCTGTAAAGAAACACCAAATCCAAAGCCATTCCCGCGATAGACTATAAGTGCTATCTGCAGTGTGGGTGAAGGTTAAGTTTCCAAAACCTTTAATGATCCTCACCGGTTGAGGTTAGGTTTGGGGAAATTTTTAATGGTTCCTAACACTTATAAAGTGGGGTATAACAAGATACCTTGTAGGAGACCACCTATTTAAGTGCGAGGACAGGCCGCCTCAATTGAACGCACTTAAGAATCCAAGAAGTGTCCACGGTCACAACGGACAAAACATTACGAAGAACTGAGTAGAGGAAGTTGTTGTGTTGGTACCGTTGACTTGGCTTACACTAAACACTGACGGTTCAAGACATCATGTCCACCGCGCAGTAAGTAAGTCCGATGGTATTCAACTATGGAAGGTTCAAAGCGTATGCTACCTATCCAGATGCAACATCAGTCCGCTGAAAGATTACTGGAAAAGACACCATGTGTGTGTGCCAAAATCTCTTTCAAGAGGGGATTGTTGGAAATTTAGTAATGTGGAATTAAGTATATCCCATTAATTTATGACTCGAACAATTGGGCCCGCAAGTCAGATACATCGTTTCCACACACGTGCACACGTAGTGCCAAATATCACAAATTTCATTAGTGAAAGAGATATTGGTACGTATGTAATACGTTTGAGACATAGAATTATGGACGGTTATTGGCCAAATGACAAAGTATTCCACGTTGGTAAAAGAAGGAAGAAGTGTAAGGTGAAACGTGTCGGAAATCGCAGCGGAGCCGCGAAGGGCCGTGGCGCAGCCCCGTCAGAGCCGCGGTGCCTCCCAGGCAGCGCCGCTGCGCAAATTGGTTGGCCAATCACTGGAGTCACGGCGCCGCGGGGCTAATTCACAGTGCCACGGCGCTTCGGAGGTAGAAAGCTGCGACGGGAAGTTGGAAAAATCTGACATTTGGGTTGGTTTTAGAGCATTGATTCTCCATTACTTGGCACATGAATTCAACCATTATTTGGTTGAATGTAACCTCTCAATTAAGTGTCATTACACGGCTATTGAAGGCCATTAGTTGGCTAGTTGAGGGGACTTCTCCTTATACTATAAATTGAGGCCTTTGGCTCAATTGAACACTACACTCAACACTTTGAAAATATTTACAGATTTTCTGAATTCATCTTCTTCCTCTCTAGCTAAGTTACTATACTCAAAGTTCTTCAAGAGTAACACTTGAGTTTCCTTTGCTCAATTGTTAAGTTGTTGTTGTATCTTGGGAGACTATTGCCTGATAACGTAAAAGGAGATATACAGGGCAATCTTGTTTTAAAGAAAGAGTGTCATCACTCGACTCAGCAAATCACACAAGCAATTATAATAGTTACTTATTTCTCGTTCCCTACAACAATTGTATCCCAACAATATGTCCTACGTATCATTGTACATACAGTGACATACAAGTACAAAAATGACACACGAGTGTGTGTCTATCATTGTATGTTGTGTATATATCATGTGTATGTCAAGTGTGTAAATTGATATAAATATGACATAATAATGTAAAATGATATTCAAGTATACACGAAGAGAAGAAGTTGTGGAATCCATTTGTAGAGATCTCTGGTCAAAAAGAAAACTTAGGTTAGGAGAACGCAACGGATAGAGGCATTTGATTTTTCGTAAAGCTCTAATGATCTTCCGGAGGAGCAATGGTGGTTGTCGGTCAGTAGTGGAAAAGCGGCGGGGAAGCAATGGTGACTGACATCAGAGCAACGATGATCAACGGGTGGATAGGGACAACGATAGCTAGGATTTACGATTTTGTGTGAGAGATAAGATAAGAAGAAAGAGAAAATCTTCATAATTCCTTCTTTTGTGAAATTTGCTGGAATGTTATATATGTTTTGTGAAAAAACTATTGCTATATTTTGAAAATGAAATAGTATTAATATTAATTTATTTTGGTATATCTCTGTAAGAATTCCTTATTTTTACCTCTCTTTAAAAAAATCAGATGCTCTTGAAGGACAATTATTTGAACTTTCATTATGTGCTGATTTGTGATTTCAAATTATTTCCTTCAAAGACATGTTACGGTAGAACCGTCAAAATGAGCTTAGCCCGTGAGGTCAACTCCACTCAACCCGATGAATGGGTGATGAGCTAAGAAACTTTGGGTGATTTGTACAGATAGGCTATTTTCACGCCGGTAATTAAAGATTGTCCCTGATTGACAATTGTTCAAAATGAACTTCTTACGTTTTATTAGAAAAAGGACTAAAATACCTTTAAGTTAAGCAGGCAGAGATGGTAAAGTGACTTGATAAATGTGGCACGCACGTAAATCGATAAGATTTCGTCCTATATTTAATCGAGCTATTTTATTAGATTACTTACAAAATATATAGGATTGCCATGATTTTTAATTTTCAATCATGATACCTTAATTTAAACTTATTCCATTTCTCTAAGTGATTATTATGAAATTTAGTTTACATTCATGGTATCTCATATAAACTTATTCTATTTACCCTCCGAATTGTTACAATTTCTAATTTTTGCTACCCATGTAAACTTATTTCATTTACTCTACCGGGTTATCATAGTTTTTAATTTTTACTCTTGGTAACTCATATAAAATTATTCAATTCACTCTACCCAAATTGTCATTTCGACTTTCACTCTAAGTATCTTAAATAAACGTATTATGTTTACTCTATCAAATTATCATAATTTTTAAATTTTAGCTCACGGGAGTCTCATATAAACATATTCTATTTACTCTACCGCATCTCACATCAGGTGTGTTGTGCGATAAGAATGTGCCGCCTAGGTCTCCGGGGCATAGCTGGATGACAAATGAGGTGAACTAAAATCCAGCTTGAGGCATGCAGCGTGGATTCGAATCCTAGTGGGAGCAATTTTCTCTCTTCTGGGATAGGACCTTGTAGGTGATATCAGTTGCTCTGTTCTCAAACCCTGGTCATTCAGGCACATCCCGCGATTTACTGGTAGTAGTGTTGAGGGACCGGTACTACTATTTCCAGGAATAGTCTGGCATAAGCTAGGAAGCTGGATATAAAAAAAATGTGCCGCCTAGACTTAAGGAAAAGTTCTACAAAATAGTGGTCAGACCGACTATGTTGTATGGGGAGGAGTGTTGGCCCGTTAAGAAAGCTCATGCCAGAAGATGAAGGTAGCTGAGATGTGGATGCTGAGATGGATGTGCGGACATACCAGGAGAGATATGATTCAGAATTAAGTGATTTGGGACAAGGTGGGAGTGGCTCCCTTGGTGGTCAAGATGCGTGAAGGAAGATTGAGATGGTTCAGTCATATGCAGAGGAAATGCATAGATGCTCTAGTGAGAGGTTGGCAGACGTGGGCCTGATGAGAGGGAGGGGTAGGCCAAAAAAGTCCTTGGGAGAGGTGATTAGGCAGGATATGGCACAGCTTCAGCTTACCGAGGACATGACCTTTGATAGAAGGGTGTGGAGGTCGAGTATCAGGGTAAAAGGCTAGTAGGTTTCCGTGAGGATTTCTTTTTTGGTACTAGGAGTATTATTATCTTTGTGCACTAGCTTATACTTTTTTTTAGATCTCTATTACGACTTGATTGTTGCATTACTTCATTTATCATATTATATTATTGCTATTACTGTCTATTTACTTGTGGTAGTTACTGTTTTTTTTAGAATGTTTTATCATGACTTATTCGTTTTCTGCATTTTCATATTGCTTTAAATTTTTTACACGTTTCTGACCGTTTTTTTTTTTTGCTTTGCTTTGTCTTGAGTCGAGGGTCTTTCGGAAACAGTCTCTCTACCTACCAAGGTAGAGGTAAGGTTTGCATACAATCTGCCCTCCTAGATCCCACGTTGTGGAATTTCACCGGGTATATTATTGTTGTGTTATCATGATTTATAATTTTCACCCTCATGGTACCTTTAAATTAATTTCAGAAACTTCATCAACAAGTTAATTATAAAAAACTTGTTGTAAAGCCCCTCAAATTTTCATAACTAAAAATAAGCTTAGAAGGTATACATACAGGCCCACAAAAGGGTAATGGGGTCGTTGAGATACTTGGATATGAATGTGAATTGGAAATCTCTGATTTGAGTGGTCAAGGGTATAACTTATAAAACTTTAGATTAGGGATGAGGCTTAAAGTGGTTTAATTTGTAGCCTCCATTCATGGACATGTTTGATTCATAAGCAATTTCAGAGAAAAATGGTGGGGAAAGTCTCGATCATTCGTATCCTTCATCCGTATATGAATTCATAGTCAATTCAGAGAAAAATGATGGGAAAAGCCTCTCATCCATAGTCAATTTTGGTTTTGTAGCCGAAATATGTAGCCACAGATTAATCTGTATCCTCAATTCGTTGTAACAAATCAATCCGTAGCCATAGCCCAATTAGTAAACTGAAATTTACATCCTCACAAGGATAAATTTTAGCACACGTGTAAAAATATATGGTGAAGTCGGAAAGAGAAAAGATGAACTCCATTTGAAGAGAGAGATTCTAAGAGATAGTTGTCATCTAAAGACATTAAATACAAGGTGAGTACTAATGGTGCATTTATGATTACTCAATCTTCAAGAAATCTCTTTAAATTTTCAAGGTAGCGTTTTGATTCCAAAAGGTAAAATATCCATTCAACACACAAATACATTTAAAGAGTGCGTATATGAATCACCATTTAATTAAGAAATAAGATCAGTTCTTAAAATAGGTACTGATGAACTACTAGGGTTTTTGAATAAGGTAGAAGATGCATAGTGACTTGGTGATTTTTAAATTATTGTTGGATAAATTCTAAGGACTTAGATAGGTTATACATGAGTAAGCATTGAGGTGTATGATGTGAATTGATATTTAAATTCATGAATGATTGTTTAAAGATTTTTTGTCTAAGTTTAAGACCTAAATGAATCTTTTTAGGCATTGTTGGATAATTCTTGACTCGAATTGAATATTATTGTGTAGATTGTGGATTTTGTGTCACTTGGTCGTTATGATAAGTTTTGAGAAGCATAATGAGGTATGTTGATACTTAGCCCTGAATATTTTTCTTGAAACTCATTTTATTTGAAATTTATTTTTAATGTGAATCCTAACTTGTGATGGCAAGCGGGTTAGGATTGCATCATCTATTATGCATTAAACCTATTATGTGTATTCATACTATTTTCATGAAAATGAAAAGTTTTGTATTTCAAAAACATATTATATCGAAATGGCACTTGATGAATCTTTTTAGATTGTTTCTCATTTATTAAGTATTTTGGCATAAAAGTAGGAACCTTTTCTCTTGATTTTTGTTTAATTGATTTGGATTGACTATGAATGCTATGATTTGATAAGAATAGATATTTGAAGACTAAAAGGCTATATTTATTCTATTTTGAAAAATCTAATATTTTTGGGTGTTATTAAATTGACAAAGAATGGTGTTTGGATGTTGAGTTCGTTACCCTATAACTATATGTTCCAGTGTAGGGATACATTCAAAGGCTAAATTGAGGTTTGTGAGATGAAGCCCCCATAGAACACATTCAAATATTTGTTGCTAGGTTGATCACCTAGTTGAGATTCTTAGGTGTATGTATAGTACTCTCGATTAAAATATAAACTTATATGTTTATGTTTATGTTGAATCCTTTTAAGCTAAAGCATGACTTGGATATGTCTTTTAAATATATTATTTTATTTTTAAATGTCAAAATTATGAATTGATATAAATTTGTCTTTCCCTATATCAATGTTATTGTATTTATCATAATTTATTTAAATTTTATCACGCTTTTGAAGAAACAGTTCACGGTACATATTAGGCATGTGGAGCTTAGATCATTTGGTCATTCTGTTTTTTTCAAGTGATAACAATTGAAAAGCAAAAGAAGAAAAAGGATGTAACAAGAATTAAAGAGAGAAAATAGACACAAAATTTAAAGTAGTAATAACAATACTTAGAACACAATGATTCTAAATACCTCTGAAACTATGAAGCAAGCACCTAGTCCGTAAAGAAGTCAAGATCTTAGTGATCTCAAATAAACTCCTTGTCAATTCAACAAGCAATAAGGGATTCACCCATACTCAAAATAAAACGGTGTTCATCACCAACAATAATCACAATCATCAAGAACTAGCTAAGAAAAATGTACTAGGGCTTAGAATATATATATATATATATATATATATATATATATATATATATAATCTAAGCTATATTACATAAAATCACCAAATAACCCTTTTCATATCCTGCTTTCCGGTACTAGCGACCTTACAATGCATCCGGTACAACACAAAAGCCTCCGGGGGCATTCCTGACTGAGTCGGACCTGACTCATCCTCTTTGGAACACGTCATAATAGAATTCGTCCAGCTGCACAATACGAATTTTATCCCATACAGAAAGTCCCCGCACTTTCCGGTCGAATGCACATATGCGTCCAAGAAGTGGATTTAAACATCGTCTTCAACCCGACTCAGAATCGATGAATCTTAATGGCGAGAAAATGAAACATCCCGACGGTTTGATTTGTAAAGTCAATTGTCGAACCCTATTAAATACTTCTGAAACGGAGGAAATCATCCAATTACTCTGATTGACATAAAACTGTGCAATTATGATGAGCCGCTAATGATAGCCTAGAAACATGATTTTCTCTACATTTTGCTTTTTATTTACTATATTTTAATCATGTTTAATCTATAATGTGAATAATTTATACTAATGACGTGAGTTTTATTTTGTAGGACTTGATTCCGAACTAAGAAGCAACTTTGGAGCTCAAACGAATACTTTGGAACTTCGAAGTCTGAGTAAAAGTTCAAAAAATTCAATTGGGATCGAGTTTGGGATTCGATAACTAAGTACATTGAAGATGACCTTTGGAACCAAACTAAATGGGATGAAATAAGGACTTCAACACTAACAAAGGAAGCAGCCAAATTGACGTTACAAAAGAAATGAGAGATCAAATATAGTAATCATTTAATGATTACAAGTAATCATTAAATGATGATTCATTAGATGAATGATTGCAATTATAACAAGTTTGACAGCTTATTTGACGTAAATAAAAGAAAGGAAGTGAAGGATGTACTTATTCGAAACCCCAATTGGAAGAACGGTACACTTGGAAAAAATTCAAGGCTGAGCAGCAATTATGCGGTGGAAACGCGTCGCACAAAAAAGGGAAAAAAGCACCAAAATGTGCAATTTGCGGCGGCTGGCCCCTTTGGAGTCCAAAGTTTTCCTATTTTTGCTTGGACTTGGTTATATCCATCAGGGACTTTTCCTACACCTATTTTTTAACAAATCCACTATGCGAGGTGCCTAGGGCAAATTTTTTATTTATATAGTAAAATCAAAATTTAAAGGAAAAAGTACAAGTAAGGAGCAGGGGGGAGGGGTTAGGCCTTACCTTACTAATCCTATTAAGGCGTAAACACAATTTTAAGGGACTTTTGACCTAGGGAGCATTGGAGGCGTGTAGAAGAGTTCAGACACCTGAATTCGCTACTTTCCATCACGATTCGATTCAATACGGAAGTTTGGATCAATCGTCAGTTGTAATGTTTTCTAGTTCTTATTCTTCTTTTAGTATGGAGTAATCTCTACTAGGGTTTGATAGACATGGTGTTTTAAGTATTATTTGTGAATTTTAACTCTTATTTATTATTTGAATTTGTTAATAGAGTTTTGAATTGAATTGCAGAATTGTTTACGATTTATTTAATCGAAAGAGGAATAATTTAGTAAATTTCTCTGCATAATCTTGTTTGGTTTGAACTCAATATTTCTTCTAAGTAAGAGCTTTTTGAATTTATTGGTTGAACCAAGAGGAAACACATGTTTTTCCTTGAGACCAAACCATTAACGGGTTCTAGCATATACGTTCATAGGGCTTGTCGTTAGTTTATTTCAAAGAGTTTAGATTTAATCGGAAGAGGAATCGTAACACTAATAATATTCTAATTAACTATTGAATTTGTGAGAATGAATAGAACTTTAGAAAGTGAATATTGAACAGAGTTGTTACGTTCATTTTTGCACTGAGGCATAAAAGCTACTGAGAATTTGAGATGATGCTCTAAGTCGGATAATTTAATTTTAGAGTCGCCACCTAATTTATAGGTAAATTAGGAAAACCAAGTCGAAAGGGTTTATTCAAAAATATTGAAAAAATCCTATCTAAACCAGAGTCAAGGTAGGGTTCTGGTGATCCCCCGAGGAAGATGTTAGACACCCCGATATTAAGGATCCGTAGAATACGGTTGACTAGCATGCTTTAAATGATTTAGATTACCTTGAAGCGTTTAAAAATATCCGCAAAATACTGGTCATTCATTTGTTCAAAACTCAAGAGTTTTCTTTAAAACAAAAGAGTTAGACTTCCACCAAAATAGTATGCATAGGGATAAATTAGTCAATTTATTTTCAAATTAAGAACACTCAAATATTAATTTGAATAGAACTCCACTTTTAGCCCAACAAAATTGTCTAATAACACTTGCATCTTTGATTAATTTTTTTTAAGGTTTAAAATGAGTGTAACCCATTTAGAATGACAAGTTTGGGTTTGAAAGAGGTAGAAAAATCAAAAATCCTTTTATTCATGCTATATTCCCAAAGTCAATTCATATTCTAATATCCCACAACTCTTACCATGACCCAAGTCCAAGATAGTGTTTGTGTTTTCAAAGTCATTTTTATGACTTTTGGATTGGGCCTGGCCCATGTTAACAGTTCTCAACAAACGTTTATCTGGTCAAAAATCATTTTTTAGCAGTCCATCATTATTTCACGAAAGCTCGGCCCAATCTCAAATTCAAACAATGTCATTTTGGTTTAAAGAAGGTCCAATTAAATTTTCAAAGTCCAAAATCCCAAGATTAGTCTTAATCCAGATTTGAAAATTTATTTCTTGTTTCCAAATTTTAAAAACAGTCAATTTATTTTAAAATCAGAAAATTAACCAAAGTTCGAAATTCATTTTAAGGTTACCTTAGCTAAACAATGTACGTATCGTCTTGCCTATCTTAGAATCGTAACCGTAATAAGGTTTTCAATATGTATCAAAGTATATTATTCCAAATAATACATATATAATATAAAAAAGGTAGAAATTCAAGGAGATTGGGTTTAAACTTGTGGGACTACCTAAGCCCACCAGTTACTATTTTCATTCGTAGTCGGGCCTTCAAATGCGCAGCCACTTTATCGGACTCGATCAAAAGGGGTTAATTGGGCCTCAGCCAAACTGGTTAAGATGAGACGACAGGCCCAAAGGCCCATTTAATCGTGCAACGGCAGTGTAGAGAAAGAAGGGAAAATAAAATTCAAGTTAGAATGCATCTAAACTTATCATGTGCAAGATATTAAAGCACACAAGCAATGCCAATTAAATTCAAGTCAAGTATCAAAGACAATCTAATCCAATAAATACATAGTGACAGAAGAGATACAATGGGCTTGGGCCCATTTGCAATTCAGAGACAGAGGGCATGAGTGAGGAAATAAAGTCAAATGGGCTAAACCCAGTTATGTAAGTTCGCAAAGAAAGAAAATAAAGAAAGAGAGTTTAGCATAAATGGGCTAAGCCCAGCAAATCCCGTGTTATAACTAACATAAATGACATATGAGATAGTATACAACCTCTATATATCAAATATACCAGGTATATTAGACACACACAGATTGCGTATATCAAACATGTATATCAACACCCACATAACTGGCACAAAGAAACAGGAAGAAGGACATGCCCAGACTTGTTTCACACTATTATCAACCCATGATAACATGTATACACATAGAGGAAAACCAAATAAGCACGTGAGAAGTGTGTACTGGGCTAAACAATGTCAAAACATACTGCCTAAGCTTATATCAGACAGGAATCAGTTGAAACAGATACATGATGGGTATGAAAAGGTTAAGCAGATCCCTAACTACATAGCTAAGTATGGTTGAACATGAAGATCTTTGATCTCAGTAATGAACCAACAAATCTCCATATGTAAGCTTCAAGCAATATAGAGGCCAAACAAAACCAGTAAGCATGCTAAATGACACAAAGAAACTGACTCAACATATGCTTAGTTGACTTGAGACAGAGTTAAGTTAGAACTACAGCCCCCTAGTGGACTAACATGAGATTGAGCCTACTCGAGAGTTCATAACCTATATGCTTTGACTAAACCCATCTAGATCATATAAGCATACTGAAGAGGTAGGATAGACAAGTCAAACAAGTAGGAAAACAATAGACTCAACCAAATAAGTGGATCATGCCAACAAAGAAATGGCATGCTTATGCAAGATAGAGAAGGGAACTGGTCCTTCCTATCATTTAAATTAATAGCCAATCTTCTTATCTTGTTTTACATAAAGGCGCTGAATAACTAATCCCATATTAAACATATAAAAATTCAATAGGTGACATACCTATTGAACTAAATGCCATGAATCTCAGGAAGCCATGAAACAATCACCCTTTTTTAGTTTTAGCTCATTTAGTGAATCTTAAAAAAACAACAGAGCATCAACAACACCCATAGAACATTAAGAAGACCCATATACGCCCTAGTTTCATATGTTCCAACTAGTCAAGATAAGAATAGGTAGAAATAGTACATCTTTTAAGAAAATAGTCCATCATTAGTTCTATGTGCTAGTTTGGTTTAAACTTCTTTCTTTTATCTTATATCAAAAACATCAACTTAGATCTATTTGGACTTAAACTTAACTCCAACAGATCTTAAATGAACTTTTTAAGCACTAAACAGTCCAATAATTAGGTATAAAAGCTATCTTAATATATTTAGAACTCTTAGATTTATTTTGAAGCATCTTGAGGTCATTTCTAGGTGTCTATAAACCTTGCTTCTTCATTTATGAATCAAGTTAAGCTACCATATTTATACTTAAAGCTATCATGACACCAAAACCAATTAAATCAAGTCAAATTCTTTGTCTTAAGGTATTGGTGGACCTTCACATGTCTGTAACATAGTTTTAAACCAAATCTAGACTTCCTAGGCTGATTTAAACCAAACACCAATGTATTTTTCACCAAACCTATGACCTAATTTGTGTCTTTGATCATAGAAGTGTGCTATAAATGAACTATCAGTACCAAAACATTATTTATCCACTAACGAATCACTTAATCAATCAACTAAACTACAATCATGAAATAAATTATGTCTATTTCACACTAGACAAGCAGATATCAGTACCAGACCATAACTTAAACACACTAATCAACTTAATAAACACATAACTCAGATCATACGACAGAATTTAAGCAAATATTCTAAAAGAGAATTTTCCTTACCTTGTGTGGAGGCAGCCTAAAGGTTGAAGAGGAGCTTGAATCTTTAATCCATACCTTGAACACTAGCAACACACGAAAAAGGAAAAGGGTTTCAGTTGTAGAGATTGATTAAGGCAAGTTAGGATTCCACCAAAGGGCTTGGATCCCTATTATGCAAAAATTAATCGAATTTTAACTCAAAGACGGCTCTTTCAAATCAAAAGGCGAAGAATTCGAGTTCGGACCTTTAAAATGAAGCACAAAGGCCTTAATTTATAGGATTTGAAGGAAACCCTAGCAGTCTCAATAGATCATGGATCGGTGTAGGAGAACAAGAATTGGGGGAAAATTCCTTCCCAAAAGTTCTCGACACAATAGAAATCCATCGTTTGAAATCACAAATAGACAAAACCCATTAACCCCCTGTTTGGATGGTTGTTTCCCGTGATTTATTATTTTATTGTTTTCTATGAAACCACATTTGTTTCCATTGTTCCACCACCACCCCTACCAAAAACTCATAATGCCTATATCGAGTCCGGAAGATCGTCTTAGGAACATCCTCGGTCCTAATATTCAACTGGTGGTAACCGGACCTTAAGTCAATCTTAGAAAAGACCGAAGCACCCTGTAACTGATCAAATAAGTCATTAATGTGAGGTATCAGATACTTGTTCTTAATAGTCACCCTGTTCAATTGCCGATCATTGATAGACATGCGCATAGATCCATCATTCTTCTTCACGAACAACACAGGAGCACCCCAAGGCAAAACACGGTGTCAAATAAAACCCTTGCTCAAAATATCTTGCAACTGATCATTCAACTCTCTCAACTCGGCTGGTGCCATCCGATATGGAAGAACATAAATAGGCTGAGCGCTCGGCTCTAGGTCAATACAGAAATCAATATCACGATCTAGTGAAACACCGGGAAGGTCTGTAGGAAACACCTTTGGATACTCCTGAACTGTCGGACTTGACTCCAATGGAGGAGTCTCAACACTCGTATCACGAACATAAACCAAATAGGAAAGACACATCTTCTTTACCATATTTTAAGCTTTAAGGAATGAAATCACTTTCTTCAGACACTGGCTAAGAGTACCCTTCTTAGAATAACAATCCAAGATAGCATGATACAGAGCTAACCAATCCATACCCAACATAGCATCAAATCTACCATACTCAAAACCTTTAAGTCTACCTGAGTATCATACCCCATCAAAGTAACTATAGAACCCAAATATGCAATATACATGGCTAGAGATTCACACATCAAATACAAACTCAAAGCAAAGTAGGTAGACACATAAGAGTAGGTACACCTCGGATCAAACAAAACTGTAGCAGGTCGATGACAAACTAAAAAAGTACATGTGATCATAACATCGGAGGCCTCTGCCTTAGCTCTACTTGGAAATGCATAGAAATTACCACGATCAACCGATATCTGAGCACCCCTACATCCACCACCACGGCCGGACTGAGCACCACCTCAACCTGTCTGAAGGCCACCTCTGCCGCCGTGAGAACCACCTCTAGTACCCAGGGACATGCCTCTATCCGGCTATTCCGCTGCTCTTGAACTTTAGTACTGACCACCACGCCTAAGTCTGGGAATATCCCTCTTGAAGTTCCTAAGACCACCACACTCAAAATAACCTCTAGGAATTGCTGATAGCTGAGAAGAAGTACTGGCACCAGAATGACCACCACGACTAGAGGGCCGATAAGAACTCGAGGTCAACTACCCTAAACCATGAGAAGTATGCGAAGACTGGACTCCCTCAGATGTAGGAATAGTAGCAACAACGGGCCTAGCACTAGAACGGTGATGACCCCTACCTTCAGATGAGGCAACTATATGAGTGCTAAAATGAGGCCTCTTGACCACTCTCTTCTCATAATCCTCTCGCCTAATAAACTCAGCACTGCATCAATAATCTACTGGAAGGTGGAACCTATGGCAGCCATCTATGCTGCAATTAATCGAAGAGGACAAATCAACTCATTGGTAAACCTCATCACCCTTTTAACCTCATCAGGAAGAATCATCAAAGCATGGCGAGACAAGGCATGGAAATATGCCTCGTACACTGTGACAAATATATGCCCCTGGTGTAACCCTTCGAACTGAGCTCGTCTCCTCTCCCTAACACTGAGAGGCACGAACTTCTTCAAGAAAATATGGGTAAATAAAACCCAAGTAAGAAGAGGGGACCCTGCTGGTATAGACTCAAGATAAGACCTCCACCACTACTTGGAAGGTCCAACCATCTAAAAGGTAGTATAATTAACACCACGGGACTCCACTAATCTAAGGTTGTGCAACTCTCATGACAGCTAATCAAGAACTCATACCCATCATCCTCAGGATCTCCATCATATTTAGGAGGATCCAACTTTCTGAACCTATCAAACATATTCTGCTCATCAATAGACATAGCAGGCTGAACAACTAGATGTGTAGAAATACCAGATACGGTCACACCTAAGAACTGAGGAACCACAACAGGTGCTAGACAAACCCATAGTATTCAAAATTTAGGCATTGTAGCATGGGCAGGAGTCTGTCCTTCGACCCTAGTATGTGATCCATGAGAATTAACCGACTGAATACCATAAGCTATAGTCTCCAGAAAACTCATCATGCGAACCAAGGTATCCTGAAGCACTAGTGTAGCAATGAAACCTGGGGGTACCTGCTCTAGTCCTATCCCGTCAGCCTGATCCTGGTCATCCTCATCCACCTAAACCTCGTCATCCTCTGGAATAGCCTCTAGCCTCGGAGACTCTGCTCTATCATAAGCCCGAGCAACTATAGGTGTTTGGCCTCGAGATGCAACTCAAGGTCTGCCTCTACCTGTACCTTGCCCTATGTCCTATGCACCACCTCTGACAACGGGTGCGGGATCCTGATCTCCTCCTATGGCTGAACGAGTCCTCACCAACTAGGAGTAAGAGTGAAATAAAAGAGATTTAAAATTCAGTCATAGTCGAATTCAAATGAAAGAATAAAAGAATTGAAATTTCCTAAATGTCTTATAGCCTCTCGAAGAAAGATACAGAGCTCTTTGTACCGATCCGCAAGACTCTACTAGACATCGCTCATGTACTCATGAGACCATTAACCTAATGCTTTGATACTGATTTTTCATGACCCAAAATTCTATTGTGCCGTGAAGGCACCTACTCTAACCCGTAGGCGAATCCCAATCATTCGACATGATGAATAAATAAGTAAATACGGAAAGTAAAGAAATAATATGAGAAGTAATAACAAGTCTTAGGACTTAATACATAGCTTGAAAGAAATCCCCCAAAATCCAGTAGTCACAAGTACAAAGCTTTAAATGGAATACAAGTCTAAATAAGGAAATACATAATACTGTATGAAAGTAATAAAAGACAGAGTCATAAATTTAAGAGAGAGTTCCAGTGCTAGGAAGGAAGTTGTGGCTCACCCTGGACTCCGACAATCAACCAGCTAGAACCTGCTTCTCCGTTCAGTACCTGCACATAGAGTGCAACAAGCATAAAGTGAGTACGAGAAATACATGTACTCAGCAGTATCATCGACCAACCCTAGATATAACAGTGGCGAGGGTTGGTACTTTCTGATACCTTTCTACTAATTAGTCAATTAAGTATATAAAAGAGTTCAGTTATCCAAACCTATCATTAGCTCCTATAATTCAATAGTGTTATCAAAGTCAGCCTAAACCCCATTTAGGGCGTCTAGACCCATCAAGTCTCTCAACTAAGTCTCACAACAGATATAAGTCTTAAGAATCAGAATATCATCTATCAAAAGTCATCAGAATATACGTCTACTAGAAATCAGCACCGAGCACACATAGCGCCAAATATATATCAGAATATGGATAAATGCAATGCAAATGCTATGTATGTATACAAGTGGTCATATGTACATAGTATACACACACTACTGCAATAGATGTCACATGACTCATGGGGACTCATGAGGTCCATATACCCGTTCGATCCCACGGAACCATCTTTATGGTAGAAGTGTCGTCATCAGTTATCACTCTTGTATCATGTACCATATCTAATAACAAGCTTCCCAAGCCCCTTTTCAGCAGTATCTCAATAGTAAAATGCCAATATAATATGTATGAATGATATGGATATGTGTACCCCATGCAATCAACATAATCAGTATTATGAATTCCTTCTCAAGTATTAGACGAGATGTAGAGTGATGAATGCATGAAAAGTCAAGTCAAAGATAGAAATATCAATCAAGGCTATGAGCCCAAGTAATCAGCAATCATACCAAACCTAAGCGGATTTATATACCGCACTCACAACCGAAAGGCTAAACATATAATCTCCTTCAAGTATATCACACTAGTTCATTATTACCCAAGTTAAGTTCATTGGTGCCCGTATTAGTGCTCGTTACCTCACTAATACGGGATTCTCAATACCCCATTACTCCCCTTAAATCATTAACACATACCAATACAAAACGTTATACTAGAGTCTAGTAACTCTTAACTTGACTGATTTGAAACCGAAGAATCATGTAGCAGCTTTCCCCTTCTATTGAGCCTCCTCACGAGCCCACTCTGATAATTTATATTAACTACATGAGATCACGGGTCTAACAGTACTAATATCTATCAGCGAAACTAGAATCCCCAAGTTAATTTACAAAGGAACCCCGTGCACACAATATCAAAATACAAACTTTATTACTCAATTAGCACCATAATATGCTAGATAGTCATATCCTTAAGTTGTTTAATAATCAAACCCAATTGGATCCTCAATTTCAAGGATTAGCAAAAAGCCTCAATTCTAACCCTAGAATTTTTTCCAATTCCCAAAAGGGTTTCTAACATAGAATTGATCAATTAAACATCACCCATTAGCATAATATAACACTAGTTTACAATATGAACAACAATCATTCAATTATTCATTCCCAAATCCCAAGTCTTACTCTCTTATTCTCAACAAAAGCTAAGTTCTCCCTCCCCCGATTAAATATCATACTTAGGATAGAAACTTAACTAATACACAATAATTAAAAAAGGGGAAAGATTATACCTCTATTGATAAACTCTCCTCAAAATCTCAAGAAAAACCTTACTACTCAAGCTCCAATCTGAAGGAGAATATTACAGTGATTCCGCTTCAGCGAAATCAACTCCGCTGGTACGAATGCGCTTCAACAGAAAAAGCTACCGCCGATGAGAGATCACTTACCCTATCTGATATGCGCTTAGGCGAATTGTGACTCTACAGAGGCACACTTGCCTCTGCGAGAAATTCATTCGCAGAAGCAGACACTCACTATCTGGTAAATTCTTGCATCTGTGAGCAAAACCTCTGCAGAGGTGGCACGCAGAAGCAGATACCAGTTCGCTGGTGCGAACACCAGACACCAGCAATAGCCAAAGCCATCCAACTCCCCGTCAAATATCCGAAACACTCCCGAGACCTCCCGGATACACACCAAACATGCATTCATATCAGAAAACACATTCCAAACTCGCTCGCGCACTCGGAATTTCCTGAAAATGTCTCTAAGGCTCGGGTTTGACTAAAGTCAACTCTTAAGTTCTAAATTCATAATTTGACAACTAAATGCATAAAACACACCCGACTACCTCAGAAACCGAACCAAAGGCTCGACTAAGTGATAAACATCATTTCGGAGCTAATGGAATTGACAAAATTATGAAAAGAGTGAGTTTACCCAAAAGTCAAACCCCTCTATTCTCTTAACTTAACATTTTCTAAACTTACCAAAAAGAGTCTGAACCCTACCAATCACCTCAGAAATCGTGTCACCTATCCCCGCAAGTCACAAGCAAACAAACAAGACTCAAGAAGGGTAATTTAGGGGTTTCTAAGAAAAATGACTTTTGAGTCATTACATTTTTTGAGGCTAAAACTAATGAGGGGCTTTTCTAGTTGGAGAAAAAGACATAAAAGATACAACAACAACATACACAATGTAAAAGATATATAAAAAAGGGTGGGGTAGGTCTATTCCAATGTGGCAGTCCACATCATCAATTAAATAAATTTAAAATGGGTCAAAGAATGACATGGAGGTCTGTTAGTTTTTAAGGGTAGATATTGCCTAATTTATTAATGGTAGAGGTATATTTGACCCCATTTACAAATGGAGGGTAAACATAACCCATCTTCGATAGTTGATGGGCAAATTTGACCATTTTCCCCTACTATAAAACAAATTCTTATATGTAGTTAACGAAGGGATGAAGCTCACTAATTGTCACATGTTAATATTATCAGTTTTAAATGGTTGAAAAAATTAGTAATTTCTGAAAACATGTATACCAATATAGCATTTTGTATGTTTGGAATAGAGTGACCAAGCGACGGAGCTCTGAAAATTTGGGCCATTATCCCTAACATCCGAATCTACCGATGGCTACCACGGCAACTGAACAACCTCCACCGAAGGGTGTCCAACCAACCTTACCAATGGCATCTCTAAATCTAACTCCACCAACACCTCTAACATATGCCACCACCCGCAATCCACACCAAAAAATCACCAACCCTCCACTTACTTTAAAAGTGATAACGTACCTCCATGGAGAACCACGATGTATTTGGGGCGAAGAGGAGATTGAACAGATGATTATTCATGAGAATTTACAATACACAATTGTTGGGAAATTTTCTTATGGCTGGACCGACATCAAGGAATTGCGCAAACTTATTCCAAAACAATATGAATTGAAAAAGATGCACTATTGGGCTACTTCACAATAGGTATGTACTACTTAGGCCAACACTATTGGAAGATTATGTAAACGTGTTGTCAAAATTAGCATTTTATATTACTCATATGAATTGGTCGTATCTGATGAGAACGTTGAAATGGTATCCTTGGTTTGACCCTGATGAAGAAACTACTATTGCAATTGCTTGGATTTTATTTCCTTATCTACCTCCTAATTACTTTTTGAAAGAGGTTATGTTTTCACTGACCTCGGTTGTTGGAAAACCTCTGCAAGTTGACATGGATACTAGAAATTAAACTCGAGCTAGTTGTGCTAGGGTCAAGATTGAAGTGGATTTATTGAGTGATTTTCTCAAAGAATCAATATTGGTATGAGGAAGAAGAATACCGATGAAGTAATTGATAAATGAATTCCAATAAATTATAATCATGTTCTGAAGTATTGTAAGAGATGCAAATTGTAAGGTCATAATAAAAATGATTGCTTTGTAATACATCTTGAGTTATATCCTAAAGAGGTGAAAGAAACAGAAGAGAAGAAGATGAATGTCAATGTTACTGATCCAAAGACTAACTCAAAAGAAAAGGGTACAGAAGAGAACAAAGGTGATAATAAAGTAAAGAAGGGTAGTGTGGATCAAAAAAGAGAAGAAAAAGTTGAAGAGAAAGAGAAACAGGTTGATACAACAAAAAAGGGATAATAAGGGAAGAGCCATGAAGGAATGGGGGAAAAGAGAAAAAATATCATGGTAGAGCAAACAAGATTAGTCAAGCATGGAATTCTGTTAAAAACAACAAAGTAAAACATCAACAAGAAGGTAAGAAGCAAAAGACTAAGGAGGAAGGGGTCAGTGATAAGTTGGTCACTGAAAACAAGTTTTCAACTCTCTAAAATGAAGAGATGAATAATGCAAAAAAGGGCATAGAATCTCAGAAGGAGAGCAGTGAGAAGAATACAATAGAGAATAAGGATAGTACAATCAAGGAAAGTAATAAGAAGGAAATAGTGCAAGTGGACTCAACAAGTACTAATTCAAAATATAGTGGTACTAACAATGATCAGAGATCACAAGAGAAGAATGTTGAATTTGCCAAGTCATGGGTAGAGAAGTCATTTGGCAAGTCCAATATCCAAGATCAACCTACGAGTTTGGAAATCAACCCTAAAATTCAGCAAGTTAGGGAGAGAGGCAAAATTACTGATTTAGTTCCTTCTAGAATAGAGCCTATAAAAAATACAGACTTAGTATCATGGGAAAGTTCAATAAAAGACAAAGGCACTATAGAAGAAGATATGATTAGTGGTGCTGAGCATTCCAGAGAATCTTCAGAGGAAAGAGTGGTAGAGTCAAACTTGATTCTTCTTTTTGGTTAATTATGCCCTGTGATTAAGGCTGGCCAACGGGGCGGGTTGGCCTAGTCCCGGTCCCGCCCCTACCTCGCTATAAAATTAAAAAAAAAATTGGTAACGGGACTCAAACCAGGATGGGACCTGGACTCGTCCCGCCCGTGCCCGTCCCAAGCTAGTCCCGCTAGGCCCGACCCGCCCCGATCCCCCCGATCCCTCTCCTTTGCAAAAATGACAGTTGCACAACGACTATTTTATATTTTGGCCATTGTGCAACCACTATTTTTGGCCTCCCCCAAACCCCCTACCCCCTTAATATTTATGTTTAACTCCTAAGTTAATATATTTACACTTTAACCCAATTTTCCAACTATAAATACTTAATTTTCTCTTCATCTTTCTCACAAATCTTCCTACAATCTATCCAATCTCTCTAATCTCTCAATCTATCTCTCTACAAGTCTACATTGTCTACTAAATATTAAATTTTATTTATTCATTCGTATAACTACATCAAAGTTCAAAAATTAGGAGTGAAGTTGGCAACTAGCTTGAGGATCATCCATCAAGTAAAGTTTTAATTCTCAACCTCGATTACACGTCGACGTTACATCGGCGTTTGATACATTTGTTCCTTCATTAAATTATTATTATTTCTTTATTTTAATTAGCACACTTAATTTCATTATCATTAACTATTTATTAGCATAATTAAAATGGAAAAATTTAGTGGGATGTTTAAGAGTAAGGGTAAGACTTCTTCTAGTAGGGGTAACAAGGGCAGAAGTACTTCTTCTAGTCATCCTATTCTTAGACAGGATGATTTGGTTGATTACATATATGAAACTGAATTTTTTCCTGAAATACCATTAGATTTAGACGACGAGATATTTTCTGCAACTCAACCAGACTTTAATGTAGAAGATAATCTAGATGACACACCCACTAATTTAAATGACACACCCACTAGTGCACCTCCAACTGGAATGCCTCATATTCCCCCTAGTATGAGATGAGGCCCAATAAAATGAAAATTAAAATCTGGATTTTTTTTATAGGGACGAATAGAATCAAGTAGTTAGATGTCAAATTTGTAAAAATGTTTATAAATTTAAAATGGTAAAAGGTCATGGTGGGACAGGAGGTTTATTGAGACACGTACAAAACTTTCACAAAGCTAGGTGGGACCAATACCTGGCTGAAAAATTGGGTGAGCCAATGCCCTCTCAGTCGGGACAAGGTTCACATACTGTCCCAGACCACGTACATGGTCAAATTAACCCTATGACGGGGGGAATTGTAGGCCCTAAATATGATAAACATAGAGATAGGGAAGCAATAGCAAAATTAGTTGCGCCAGAGGGTTTGGCTTTTTCATTTTCTTCCTCTCCTGGTTTTATTCATTACATTAGAAATATGTATAATCATGCTTTTAACGATTTTTCTAGATCAACTGTTAGGACAGATGTATTTAAATTTGCACATGAATATCAACAATATTTACATTATTCCTTATATTACTAAGGCCATGATTATTTAACGGTAACATGTCATTGGATAGATTATAAATGGTTTATGCAAAAACGTATTTTAACGTATATATATATAGATGATAGACACACTGATACTTTTATTGCAGAAAATATTTATTCAGTTTGCGATTATTATGACATAACTGATAAAATTATGACTATTATATTAGATAATGTTTCTTCTAATAATTATGCTATTAGAATTTTAAAAGATCTTTTAACTCCATCTTTTCCAAATCATTTTCATATAAAATGTGCGTGCCATATTTATAACTTAGTTGTAAAGGATGGTCCATCACTTTTTGAAGACATTCTTAATAAAATACAATTTGCTATAAACTTTATTTTTAGAAGTAATAGAATACAACGAAAAAAAGAATATAAAAAAACTTGTCACGATTGCGGACTACCTTATAGAAAAAATTTTGAAGAAGTAGCGACTAGGTGAAATTCTTTATACGAACAACTACTTGTTGCTTATGATTATAGAAGACCTATAACTTTATTTTTTAACGCTCATAATCGAAATCCAATTGATATGGTTGTAGATAACAATTGAGAAAAAATTTCAGAACTTACTGTATTTTTAGAGAAATTTTTTCAAGCAACAAAAGAATTTTTCGGTATATATTATCCTACTATTTCAACGATGTTGTTTTATATAGCTCTAATATTTTTATTACTTAGTGAATATATTGTAAAACCAGCTTATAAGGAACCTATTAAAAATGTTTATCAAATTAAAAAAATATTTTATTCCTATTCCCACTATTTATATTATTGGTGCTGTATTAAATCGGGCTATTAAAATAGACAGTTGTAAAGCACTAATTAAAACTATTTATGATTGTATAGCAGTACTTCCACCTCCTACTCCAAAAAATCCAAATGACCCACAACCTATTGAACAAACTAAAGAAGAAGTGTTGTCTAGCATACAAGATGAATGCAAAAAAATATATAGGCATTACCAACAAGAAAGTGCTAGCAACCAACCGACTTCCATACCATATTCTTCTTCAACACAACCTCAAAAAATACATGTCGTTTCTGCGGCTAGTATTGAAAGCCTTAGACATAAAATGTATAGTGGTAACACTACTAACCAAGTTAGCGAGTTTGATGTTTTTATTTTGCAGGGTGTTGTACCGTACCAAACAGTTCTCAATGAAGAGGGACGTGGAGACTTGCTGAAATATTGGAGGAAGAATGAGAAGACATTTTTGACACTGTCAAAGATGGTCCGAGATGTGTTGAACATTCAAGTGTCATCAACAGCGTCTAAAAGTGCTTTTTATGCAGGCAGATTTCAAATAGGAGAGCACAGACACTCATTAGCGGGAGACAGCTTGGAGATTGCAGTATTATTCAGAGATTGGATACGTGCGGAGCGGAGAAGGTGCGGTCAACTGGAGATCAACGAAGAAGAAGACGAAAACTAAAACGACATCTTATCCGACGGAGGTGGAAGCGACGTCGAGTAATTTGACCAACAAATATCAATTCCAACTGAAGAACCACAAAAAATTATAAAGAAACTAGAAAATGAGTTTTTAAATATGTAATTTTTAATAGCAATTTTACTATGTTATTTGCAACTTTCAACACCACAAAGTTGCAATTTTGACAATTGTATTACAAAAAAATCACATTTCTATTAAATAATATAAGAGGCACAAAAATAGCTTTGAGATATTTTTATTACACTATCTTGTTCAATTATTGAAGTGTTTATATATATGTTATTTTTTTAAATTAGTGCAAAAAAAAATGGGAAAACCTGATCCCGACCCCGTCCCCCCCCCAACTCGATAATATCGGTACCCTTTTTCGATGGGACCGGGAACGGGACGAGACACCGGCGGATCACGCCGGTCCTGCCATACCCCCGTCCTTTCGGGTCCCGTCCTGCCGATACCCGCCCCGCTCCCTTAGCCAGCCATACCTGTGATGCCATTTTATTAAATTAAGGAAAAACTATTCAAAATTAGGCCCAAATCGGGTCCGCAAACAAGCCAAAAATCTGGCAAAAATAAAAACAAAAATGAAATAAAAGAAATAAACTTTGAAGACCACGTTGTCATTTGTTGCTGGAACCTTATTTTCACGCTTCTCTCTCTTTAGTTGGTTCCCTCTCATTTCCATCAGTGCCACTTTGACAAAATTGATGATTGGAGAGTTGATCGGAGCTGACCACGTCCTTGGTCTCCCTTCTGTCGATACTCCTCTGATTTGTCCCTTCACTATTGAGGTTGCTTTGAATCCTTTTATATCTAATATGTGATATGTTTTTTACTCCATTGCTTCTGATATTATCTTCTTGGTCTCCAATATGAGTTGTTCTTGATGTGCATATTACTCTACTACAATGGAGCATGGTATCCTTCATTTTGTTTGGGACTGGATCTTCGTGTACGCCTCCTTCCAGGTATCTCTTGGCTTTCTGACTCCTTTCTATATTTGACAAATGTTTTTATATCCTGTGTGATGATTTTTGTGTTGGTATGTTGGTCTTGTTTGTTAACCCCTAAGATTTGCCTCTGTGTTGCTGATCGGTTGTTTGAATACGAGTCTACATCTTCTGGTCCCAAATCTATGCAATTGTTGTTTTCCTCTGTACATTTAATCTGTTAATGTACTTGTTGTGTTCTTGCATAACTTTATTATTTTCTTGTATGTGCTGCTAGATTAGAGAAAAAGACATGCAAAAAAGAAAAAAGAGTTAGAAAATACCACCATATTCTTTTCCTAATAGATTCGAATATGATGATATAAAATTTCATCCCTTTCCTTATTCTCTTTAGCCTGTTCCTTTCTATTAAGGGATCCTTCCACACCAACCCCACTGTTGATTTCCTCTATTTATCTTGTACCCTTGATTCTCAAATAGGGAATTTGTGATTTATCACTATTGAAAATCTTTCTACATGTAGTTTGTAAATCCTGAAAAGATTGGCAATGAAAAGAATCATCATTCAGATCTTGATTGGCCAAAGCATCTGCCAACTTATTGCCCCTCGCTAAAAGTATGACTGAACTGCATAGTCATGTTACTGCTCAATTCTCTAATCTCCTCAATCCATATGATAATGCCCCAAGGTGGTTTCCATCCTTCTTCCTTCTTCCAAGATCTTGTAGAACACTTCTGAATCTGTTTGAAATATTATATTATCCAGACCTTGTCCTTTGCAGTATCTCATGGCTTCCAGAATAGCAAGTACTTCAACATCTATGTTTGTTGTAATTCCAATCTCACTTGTCTGTGCATATAGTAGATTCCCATCTGAATTCCTCAAACAAAAACCATAGGAACTCCTAAATGGATTACCTCTAGAAGCCCTATATGTATTACACATAAACCATCCTATAGGAGGGTACTTCCGAATCACCTCGGTGATTTTAAGTTTTGCTATCCCTCTTTCCAATAATTTGATCAAATCCTCCCATTTATGAGGACAACTCTTAATTGAGGAATTTCTTACCTAAACTACTCTCTGAACAGTAGTGATTATCATATAATACCCAATCCATAGATCTATTCATTCCATGTTTTATACTATTCCTCATTTTCTACAATTCCCAGAGTATTATGGCTGGTACTGCCTTAAAGATTTGCTTACTTCTCCCTGTTACTGGTGCTTTTCACCACTTAACTATCAATTGTTGCAGTTGTGTCCCCTCATCAATCCCTGCTCTAGAACAAGAATAGTACCAAACTCTGTTAGCTACATATGACTTTAGAAAGAGATGCTATGTTGTTTTCTCTTTTGGAGTGGCACAACACCAACATCTAGAGGAAATGTTATACTTCATCTTCTTAAGCACATCATCCACTAGAAACTTAAATTTCCAGCATCTCCATATAAAGAAAGATATTTTAAATGGCATCCCCTTTATCCACATGTTCTTGTAAGTATCAAGCTCCTGACCCATCAATCTCACTTTATTTCAAGATGACTTTACAGTAAAGTCACCTTCATTATCCAACAACCACGAAGGTCTATCCATCTCATTATTGGTGGTGTAATTGTGCTTGTGATATGCTGCATAATATCTTCTGGTAGCAATGTTAATCTGATCACATCCCATTCTTTGTATTATTGAATCATAAATATCTCCTAGTATAGCATAATAAAAGGCTCCCATTCTTGTCCAATTGTCAAACCAAAATTGAGAATTTCCCATATTCATTTGCTACCATATATGATTCTCAATCAATTCCCTTGCCTGTAACATCTTCTTCCAAGTTTGAGATGCATATTTTTACTGAACCACCATTGTATTTTCTCTTTTGCAATACTTGTTGTTGAGGAAGGTACTCCATAGAGATGGATTTGTTTTAAAATTTCACTGAAGCTTACAATATAAAGCCATAGAAACATCATATAATGACCTAAATCCCACTCCTCCTTCACTTGTAGGCAGACACAGTTGGTTCTAAGAACACCAATGTCTACTCTTCTCCCGTATAGTATTACTCCAAAAGAATTGAGTAAACATCCTATGCATCTGATTGATCACACAGTCTGGGGGATTGACTTCTAATAGCAGATGTATTGGCATGCTTTGCAAAACATGTTTGATTAAAATAGATCTTCCTCCAAATGATAGCATTTTACCCTTCCAAATTTGCAACCTATTCATTATTTTGACCAAAACCCCATTAAAGAATACCTTTTTCCTCCTGCTATGAAAAATTGGGCAACCTGAAAGGAAACTATTTCCTCTCCATCCCAATGACAATCTCCACTATGATACTTATGTCCCCCGGGACATTTTGATGCATATACACAAAGCTTTTCTCTTTATTAATCATCTAACCAAAGACCTTTTCATACTTCTCTAATACTGTCATAATCAATTGCAAAGATAACACATTAGCTGAGGAGAAAACAATCATATAATCTGCATATGCAAGATGATTCACTTTTTTATTCCACTTTGGCATACCATAGCCCCTGAACTGTGGTATGTTATGTAGTGTATTTAGATTTCTTGTTAGAATTTCAGAAGTTAGGATAAACAAGGTTGGAGATAAGGATCTCCCTTCTTAATTCCCCCTGCAGACTGAAAAAATCCATTCTGCTGCCCATTTATTAGAAATAAGTACCGATTTTTATTCACAATTATGTACACCATATCTATTAACCTTTCATGGAAGCCTATTTTTCTCAGCACCTGTGTTAGAAAGAGTCAAGATACCATGTCATATGCCTTAGCCATATCCAATTTCATAACAACATTAGCATCCTTGGTTCTCAACCTAATATCAGCTACAATTTCTTATGTACAACAATAACAACATACCCAATGAAATCCCACAATGTGGGGTCTGGAAGGGTAGAGTGTATGCAGACCTTACCTCTACCTTGGTAGGTAGGGAGGCTATTTCCACGAGACCCTCAGCTCAAGATAAAGCATAAGCACAAGCAAAGCAAAAGCAAGAGAAAAAGAAAAACAAGAGCAAAGCAAGAGAAACGGTCAGACGCAGTCAAAAAAATTTAAAGCAGTATGAAAATGATGGTATCAAAAGTGAATAAGTCATGCTAGCGCATTCTGAAAATAAGCAGTAACTAGCACAGGTAGATAAGCTAAAAAAATACACTAAATGACACATTGCAGCAAAAATAAAACTATAGGGGACTATAAAGCAATATTGCGCCTATTAATATGATAGGCTAAGCGAGCCTACAATAATAACACTACAACTACCAGTTTGCAACCGTAAGTATGACTATGCTCGACTACCTACTACTATAATATGTGTCCTACACAACCCTCTATCTAAGGTCATGTCCTTAGTAAGTTGCATCTGCGCCATATCCCGTCTAATCACTTCTCCCCAATTTCTTGTGTAAGTAAGATATTTTCCACTATACTTCTCCCCTTCCCAAATCCATCTTGGTTCAAAGAAATAATATCAGCCAACTTATCAACCAGCCTTTCATGAATCAATCTTGAAAAGATCTTGTTCACAAAGTTGCTCAAACTAATTGGCCTTATGTCAGAGAAGGTTGTAACAATATCCTTCTTTGGAAGTAACACCAAATTAGTGTGAGTAATGAATCTTTATAATTCTGCCCCACAGAAAAAAACGTTAACCATATTTACAATATCGTCTTTGATTATATCCCAACAAGCCTGGTAAAACAGACCTGTAAAGCCATCAGGACCCCCTGCACTCTCTCCATTAAGGATAAAAACCATATTTTTAATCTCTTCCTCACTAGGCATATCCACAATTGATTCCTTCTCCTTATGTGTAATTATTTTAGGAACATGATCCAACATCTAAAAATCAGTAGCATCTCTATCTCTAGTAAACTACTCTTGATAAAATTTGAGAGCTCCCCTCACTCTTGTTCCTTTTCTTCCAACCATTTACCATTTTGATCTTGTATCCTTTTTAGTTGTAATCTCCTTATTCTTCCTTTTACATAAGCATGAAAAAACCTGGTGTTCATGTCCTCATCTTTAAACCATTACATCTCTGCCTTTTGTTTTCAAAATTCCTTTTCCAGATTCAACAACCTATTTAGATCTGCTTGTACTCTATGCAAAGCTTCCCTATTGTTTGGGGAAGGTTGTGCTTCAAACTGTGCTTCATGTACCTTGATCACATCCTCCAGTATTTCTATCTCTCTAAAAATATTTCCAAAGGTTTCTTTACTCCACTGAGTTAGTCCAGCTTTCACTTTTTTTAATTTATAGTGAAAAAGAGTGAAAGGATTTTCCATAAAGTCAGCATTCCACAAATTTCTCACAACATCCAGGAATATGTCCTGCTTAACCCAGAAATTCAAAAATTTGAAAGGTTTCTAAACTGGATCATTATTTCCTGAATAGCTTATAAGAAATGGAGCTTGATCAGACCAGTTCTAATCAAATGTGTGATTTCTATCCCAGAAAAGGTACTCTATAAGGCTTGATTTCCCAAGCATCTATCCAGCCTTTTAAATATACAATCATCCCCACTCTGCCCATTCCACCAAATATAAGTACTTCCTTTGAAACTCAAATCAGTTACCCCATAATTCTACATACAAGCCCTGAAATCTTGGACTTCATTAATAATGACTGGTAAACCCCTATATTTTTCTATATCTATCACTATAGTATTAAAATCCCCTTCTATAAGTCAAGGATGTTGCATTGAATTCCCCATGTCTTAATGTGATTCCCATAAATCCAGTCTCTTCCTCTAAGTATATTTAGCATATACTAGAGTAATGGCCATCTCTTCTTGAGTTTCTTTGATTTTCAAACTTAGGCTCAGGTGTTGTATATGATATACAACACTTATATTTCAAACATATCATCCACAAATGCCCATATCTTCCCTGAAAAATTTGTCACAGCATGACGCAATCCTATTCTCCTTCTATAGCTTTCCAATTTATCAGATTCTTGAAAAGGCTTAATCCCACAAACCCAAAATAATACTTATTTTGCATTTGAATCAGTATTGTGAAACCCTCCATTGTGTTTACTGACCTAATATTCCATATAATAGAATTCATCATTGACAATTTGATTTATTAGCAAAACTTCTAGTTTGTATCCCACTCCCTGGGGGTACACTCCGATCTCTTGTATTCTTCTTCTTTCCTCTCCCCATGCCTCTATCTAGAAGCTTTGGTGATAGATCCCCTGCTCTGGCTGCTACTTTCACATTCTGTTCTAATTCATGTACATCTAAGTCCTTTTCTCCTGAATACTCATAGACAACTTAGTACCTATTCTTGTAGGTGCTATTTGACTCTTCTGCATATTTCATTTTTTGTTTTCAGTATTTTTTTGTTGCTCCTTTATTGGTGGACTTGTTACATTGCCCACTTTTGTTTGCATTATATGTTGACCTTCTATTTTCAACCCCTCTTGTTGTACCTCATGTTCTATTTTCTCCATATCATTTTTATGTTGTTCAACCTCTATTTCTTGTATCATTTCATCACCTTGTTGTTGATTCTTGCTACTACTACTTCTTTATGCTATTGTATGTGTTTGACTGCTATCATCTTGACTTTGTGTTCTGCTTCTTTCTACTACTGTATGTGTTTGACTGCTATCACCTTGACTTTGTGTATTGCATGGGCTGTTGTGACTCTTTGGTGGACAAAATTTTCCTTCCTTGTATTTAACTGGACTGGTATCTTGCTTCTTGGCTTTACTACTATTGCATGTTTCCTCCCTCATAGGCATGTCATGATCTGCTTGCATTATTGTCTTCCCCTGTATTGGCTCTATATCCATTAGTGTTGTCTCCCTATCTCTATCATTATTGTTCTCTTCTATGTTGTTTCTATTGCTTAACTTCTTCTCAGTATCTGGACTTTGTTTCTATGCATTACTGATTTGCTGTTGTGTATTTTTTGTAGGACTGAGACTAGTAAGTCCAACTGTCCCCTATTCCACTTCATCAAGGGCTTGAAAAGCATTGTGAGTTTCCATTTTTTCTCCATCTATTTGATTTCTTCTGTCACATATTTCACCCAAGATGATCCAACTTTTATCTCTAACATATCTATTATTCCTTCTTTGCATCCATTATTGTTTGCCCTGATTATTTCCTCCCCATCTTCCATTATTTCCTTGTCTTCCTTGATTGTTACCATTTCCTTCCATGACTTGTTTCTTATCATTATTCTCCTTTCTAAGCTCTTCTCTATATTGTTTTTCCAACCCTAGATTTAGTGCTCTACATTCTTGCTCATCATGCCTTTGCAGTTTGCAGTGCTTGCAGTATTTGGGTAGGAAATCATAATTAATAGTAATCCACTTAGACTGGGTCTTACATGTCTCCTCATTCTCCTCTGAAATATGAATTCTTTTTTGGATGTTCTAGAATTAGATATAATTCAACTTTCACTTTGACACAGCTAGGTCTAGTTCTATTTTCAGTGGCCAAGTTACCACCAGGGGTTTACCAACTGCTGAAGCTAGGAAAAACACAGCATCTTTTGCAAACAAATTTGGTGGCAGTTCTGGAAAGCTAATGTAAGCAACAACTATAGAAGTCTCCTCATTAGGCTTAAACCAAGGATCCCATATCAAAGGCCTCATCTGACAGTAACTTGAATGAAGTTTTATGTAATAAGCTGGTTTTAAAAGCATACTCACATAATCCTCTAGTAAATTCAATCTTATCAAGATATGTCGATCTTCTATTAATCCAATTGTAACAGGACTTTTAATAGCACATTGATATGGAATGGCATCTCTTAATTCTTTGATATCTATTATGTCATAAGAAAACTTACCAAGTATAGCATACTGTAACTTTTCTTGCATAATGAGTTTCTTGATTTCTGATTATTTCCATGACATATATGGTTCTCCATCTATGTAAACCACCAGCTTGGGTGGTACAACATATGTATCATTGTGTATATTTATGACTTCAGTAGGTTTTAGCAGATTAGCATATTTAGGAGGATTTGGGGTTTCTGGAGGGTTAGTGGATGATGAAGGTGTTTTAGTAGGAAAATTTGTAGGCTCAAACGGTTTTTTTTGAATTGGTAATAGATAGGAGAGGTGTGAATTGAGAACTATCAAGGTTAGGGTTTGGAATTGTGGGCGGACTAGCCACCGGTGGTGGCTGACCGCCGACTAAGTTGGCCATGGCGGCCGCTCTTAGTTGACTATCAGTAAGATTAGGTTTTTCTTAGAGAGAGAAGAGAGCATTTTCAGATTTTAGTCAAACTTAATTCTAGATGATCCTTTGCAGATTATTGACAATAAATAGATATCTAGTAAGGTTTCAAATGTAGAAGGCAATGAAGGAGAAGTTAATTGTCATGGGCAGATTCAGAGTGATATTGCTTTAGTTTCTGCATCATCAGAGGACATGTTAACAACATAAAATGCTAAACTACAAATTGTAACACCTGTGGAGGAAGTATATGATGAACTTGAACCTCGGGAGATTATGGATCATATCAGAGACACTCAAGAAGAGGAGTCAATAGAATAAAACATCAGTAATGTGGCAAAAGCTGGGGATCTATCTCCAAGACAGGAGAAAAGATTAAAGAGCGGCCTTAAAAAGCCAAAATCATTACTACCACTTCAGGTGACAACAAGGAGTAGTAAGGTGAAACACCCCTCATTAAATCAATGATTGACAAATTCTTTTTAGAATATAAGATCAGTCAATACTCAAAGTTCTTTTGAGACATTGATTGAACTTAATAGGAGACATCATTACACTTTTGTAGCTCTAATGGAACATTTTCAAGAGCCTTGTGAACTAGAGAATTATAGAAAGAGATTGGGTTTTTAGAATGCCATGGTTAACACTTCAGGCAAATTGTGGACTTTTTTGTCAGAAGATTGACAGAGACAGATTATTACAGATGAAGTGCAGCATGTTACTCTTCATCACAAATGTAATTCTTCAACAATCAGTAATGGTCACAACAGTCTATGCTAAATGTACATCCTTGGAGAGAAAAAACTTGTGGGATATAGTCAGTCAAATTGCAGGGACAATACAATCAGCATGGATAGTTGGTGGTAATTTTAATGTCATACTTTCATATGTCGAGAAATTATGAGGTCTTCTAGTACATCATCAGGAGACTGTTGATTTCGCACATGTCATTAATAGTTGTGGTTTGATAGAAACGAAGTTCACATGAAGCAAGTATACTTGGTGGAATGACAGAATCGAAGAGGATTGTATTTTCAAAAGATTGGATAGAATCTTTAGAAATCAGAAGTTAATGAATATTTTCCCATCTACTAACGTAGAGCACTTGATTAGGCATGAATCAGACCATGCTCCTTTGTATGTGGTGTGTGATAATAATGAAGAACCTGTAATAAAGCCTTTAAGGTTTTTGAACTTCTAGACTAAACATCACAAGTTCATGGATGTGGTACAGATGAACTGGTGTTCAAATTTTGCAGCTAACCCATTTATTGAATTTCAAGCAAAAATGAAGAAGGTGAAGCATGATTTATCAAGATGGAGTAAGGATATTTATGAGAACATATTTCAGCAGATTTCCACTTTAGAAGGTCTCAAAAAGGTAAAGGAGATTCAGTTAGAGATCTGTCCTACTATACTAAATAGACAGGAACTTCATAAAGGCTTAGGCTGATCTTAACAGATACCTGCACATAGATAAGGAATACTGAAAACAAAAATCAAGTATGATATGGTTCAAGGATGGTGAAAGAAACACAAAATTCTTTCATTCATATGAAAGTCAGGAGGAAAAAACTGACTCTTCAGGGAATACAAATCAGTCAATGAGATTGGATTACAACTAATGAGTAGATGGAAGAAGTAAAAAAAACTTCCTTAAGGAGAAATAAGGAGTGAAATCTGTTATTTTTAAGCCCGGAGATCAAGTGTGGGTGCATTTCAGGAAGGAAAGGTTTCCTGCCAAAAGAAGGTCCAAACTAGACCTAAGAGGAGATGGTCCATTTTAAGTTCTTGAAATGATTGGAGACAATGCTTACAAACTTGATCTTCCTAATAAATATCAAGTTAGTGCTACCTTCAATGTTTCTGATCTTTCCTTATTTAATCTAGGTTTGAATTCGAGGATGAATTATCTTCAAGAAGAGGGGAATGATAGCATCCATGGAATCTCAACATCATAAAAGGACATGGATGAGGCTTTGGAGCTTCAAGAAGACCCATGGCAAGATCTCAAATAAGGAAATTTGAAGACAAACTCAATGGGCTGCAATTAACAATTAAAAAGTGTCGTGTGATGGAAGAAGTGGTTCTCAAGTCATATACCTATTTAGAGGCCCAAATTAAAGTCTAAAATCATATGCAATGAGGCCAAAATTAGCCTCCCAAAGAATAAAATACAGTAGCCCAAAACAAAGGCTGGCCAGTGGGTCGGGTCGGCCCGGTCCCGACCCGAACCGATCCTGCCCCGATCCCTCCTAAAAAAATGGTGTCTGGACTCAAAATCGGGACGGGAGCTGGGCTCATCCCACCCAGGCCCGTACCGCCCCAAACCCGCCCCGCCCCAACCCGACCCCGTCCCGACCCGACCCCGTCCCGACCCTCTTTGCAAAAATGACTGTTGCACAACGACCATTTTATATTTTGGCCGTTGTGCAACGGTTATTTTTGGCCCCCCCACCCCATAAACCCCCCTACCCCCTTAATATTTATTTTTAACCCCTTAGTTACTATATTTTCACTTTAACTCAATTTTTAACTATAAATACCTCATTTTCTCTTCATTTTAATCTCACAAATCTTCCTACAATCTCTCTAATCTCTCAACTCAATATATCTCTCTACAAGTTTACAATTACATTGCCTACTAAATATTTAATTGTATTTGCTCATTTGTATAATTGTATCAAAATTAAAAAATTGGGACATAAGTTGGCAACTAGCTTGATGATCATCCATCGAGCAAAGTTTTAATTTTCAATCTCGATTACAAGTCAACATTACGTCGGCGTTTGGTACCTCCGTTCCTTCTTTAAATTGTTATTGTTACTTTATTTTAATTATCGCACTTAATTTCATTATCTTTAATTATTTATTTACATAATTAAAATGGAAGGATTAAGAGGTATGTTTAAGGGTAAGGGTAAGGATGCTTCTTCTAGTAGGGGTAACAAGGGCATGGGTACTTCTTATAGTCATCCTATTCCTAGACAAGATGATTTGATTGATTACACTCATATAGATGAAACTGAATTTTTTTAATGATATACCATTAGATAATGAGATATATTCTGCAACTGAACCATGCTTTAATTTAGAAGATAATCTAGATGACACACCCACTAATCTAGATGACATACCCACTAGTGCACCTCAAACTGAAACTGGAACGCCTACTATTCCCCCTAGTATGAGACGAGGCCCCACACAACGAAACTAAAATCAGTTGCATGAGATTTTTTTGATAGGGACCAAGAGAATCAAGTAGTTAGATGCAAAAGTTGTAAAAATGTTTATAAATTTAAAATGAAAAAAAGTCAGGGTGGGACGAGAGGTTTATTGATACATGTACAAAGCTTTCGAAAGCTAGGTGGGATGAATACGAGGCTACAAAGTCGTGTGCGCCAATGCGCTCTCAGTCGGGACAAGGTTCACATACTGTCCCGGACCAAGTACAAGGTCAAATTAACCCGACGACGGGGGGGAATTGTAGGTCCTAAATACGATAAACATAGAGATAGGGAAGCAATAGCAAAATTAGTTGCGGTGGAGGGTTTGCCTTTTTCATTTCCTTCTTTCCCTGGTTTTATTCATTACATAAGAGATATGTATAATCCTGCTTTTAACAATTTTTCTAGATCAACTGTTAGGAGAGACATTTTTAAATTCGCACGAATATCAATAATATTTACGTTATGCATTATATTATTTTCCTGGCAAAGTATCTATCACTTCTGATATAGGCCGTAGTACTAACGACCATGATTATTTAACCGTAACATGTTATTGGATAGATCATAATTGGTCTATGCAAAAACGTATTTTAGTATATAGATAAATTGATGATAGGCATACCGAAAATTTTATTGCAAAAAATATTCATCAAGTTTGCGATTATTATGATATAACTGACAAAATAATGAATGTCACGTTAGATAATGCTTCTTCTAATAATTATTATGTGAGACTTTTAAAAAATCTATTAATTCCATATTTTCCTAATCATTTTCACATAAAATGTGTGTGTCATATTTGTAACTTAGTTGCTATTACTTTTTGAAGACATTCTTAATAAAGTACAATTTGCTATAAACTTTATTTTAAAAAGTAATAGAATACAAAGAAAAAAAGAATATAAAAAAATTTGTCACGATTGTGGACTACCTTATAGAAAAATTTCTTCAGAAGAAGTAGCGACAAGGTGAAATTCTCTATATGAAGTACTTGTTGCTTATGATTATAGAAGACCTATAACTTTATTTTTTAACGCCCATAATCGAAATCCAACTGATATGCTTATAGATAATGATTGGGAAAAAATTTCAGAACTTATTGTATTTTTAGAGAATTTTTTCAAGCAACTAAAAAATTTTCCGGTATATATTATCCAACTATTGCAACTTTGTTATTTTATATAGCTCTAATATTTTTGTTACTTAATGAATATATGGAAAACTCATCTTATAAGGCACCTATTAAAAAATGTTTATCAAATTAAAACATTATTTTTTTCCTATTCCCACTATTTATATTATTGGTGTTGTATTATATCCGACTATTAAAATAGACAGTTGTAAAGCACTTATTGAAACAATTTATGATTGTATATCAATACTTCCACCTCCAACACCAAAAAATCCAAATGAACAACCACCTAAGGAACCAACTAAATAAGAAGTTTTGTCTAGCATACACGATGAATGCAAAATAGTATATACGCATTACCAACAAGAAAGTGCTAGCAACCAACCGACTTCTATACCATCTTCTTATTCTTCTTCAGTACAACCTTATAAAAGACATTGTTTATGCGGCTAGTATTGAAAGCCTTAGAAATAGAATGTTTAGTGGTACCACTACTAATCAAGTTAACGAGTTTGATGTTTTTGTTTTGCAGGGTATTGTACCGTACCAAACAGTTCTCAATGAAGAAGGACGTGAAGACTTGCTTAAATACTGGAGGAAAAATGAGAAGACATTTTCGACACTATCAAAGATGGCCCGAGATGTCTTGAACATTCAAGTGTCATCAACAGCGTCTGAAAGCGCTTTTTCTGCCGGAAGATTTCAAATAAGAGAGCACATACACTCATTAGAGGGAGACAGCTTGGAGATTGCAGTTTTATTCAGAGATTCGATACGAGTGGAGCGTAGAAGATGCGGTCAATAGGAGATCAACGAAGAAGACGATGAAAACTACAACGAAATCTTGTCCGACGGAGGTGGAAGCGACGTCGACCAATTTGACCAATAAATTCCAATTCCAACCGAAGAACCACAAGACATTGTGAAGAAATTAGAAAAGATGTTTATAAATATGTAATTTTTTTTCCAATTTTGAAATTGTATTACAAAAAAAATTATATTTCTATTAATAATATAAGAGACACAAAAACAGTCTTGAGATATTTTTATTACACTATCTTGTTCAATTATTAAAATATTTATATGTGTTATTTTTTTAAATTAAGTGTAAAAAAAAAATAGAAAACCCCGATCCCGACCCGACCCCTCCCCGCCAAGACCGGTCCCCTTTTCCGATGGGATCGGGAACGGGACGGGACATCGACGGATCCCGCCAGTCCTGTCGGAGGACCAATCTCGCCCTCCCCTTCAGTCCCGTCGGGTCTCGTCCCGCCGGGACCCGCCCCGCCCTCGAACCCGGCCCAGTGGCCACCCCTACCCAAAATTAGTGTTTCTAGAATCTATATTTAAGAGTTGTTTTAATCTATGGTGACTTGCATTGGTCCAAGTGTTGGATAGTCTTCTGTGCTTCAAGAGAATATAATTTCCATTTATTTCTATCTTGAAAAGCCTCTTCTTTATTACTATATAAAGGGGTGCTTGTCCTTCATTGTAATTCAGATTTTGAACAATATATTATATTGAGAGTTCTTTTGAGCCTTTGTGGCATTACTTTGGGATTTATCTTTCAACCTACTAGTTCATAGTTTAAGGTAGTAAGATGACTTCTTCTTGATATCTTTGATTTCTTTCTGGTATTATTTTGAAGGCGATTAGTTCTAAATACTAATTGTTGTCTTAAGTTACTCATAAAGCGGTCAAGATCCGAATTCTAAGTTTGATTTATTTCTCCAGTAAAGGCGTTTGGTTCATCCAATAACGTTGCTACATGAATCTTGTCAATCTTCAGAACTTGCATTCTTGGAAGTTCTTGAAACTATTTCCTTGAATTTCTCATATCTTTATTTCCTAGTTTCAGATTCTTTATTAAGAACAAAAATAAAAAAAATAAAAAATTAAAATTAAAATTAAATCAAAAGTCAAACTAATGCAAAATTAATTAATCTTGGATGATACAAGGATGAATTTGACTCTTTACTAGTATTAATTTTGGAATTAGTAATTTTCTAAGGAATATAACGAATAATGAGGAAACGAGTGTTTTTTCTATTTTTGTTTTCGCACTTCTAATATTTTATTCTCTAGTGTAGAGGAGTGTTAGATATACATATGATATACAATATATCATATGTATATCATACGGTATAATCTTGGGTTTCGTACCCCCTTGCTCGTGTATATTTAGTTTAGGTAATATTATTAAGTAATGTTGTAGTCTCCTAGTTTAGGTAAGGTTGTGATGTAATTAATATTGTACTTTTACCATAATTGTATAGTTAGTATCCAAGTAGAATAAGGTTTTAGGAGTAGAATAGGAATATGATTCTCCTATTATGGAAATATGTAAATGTATATATACTCTTTCAATCAATGAAAATAATCAGAGGATTATTTCTTTCATGGTATCAAAAGTCTAGATCTTAAAATCTTCTCTCTAAAAATCCTCCAACTTTTGGCGATCTGCCTCATTTTCCGAGCCCTCTTTCTCGAATTTCGTGCCCTCCAGTACCTCCTCTCTTCTCAAATTTTTTTCTTCTAAATCCCTCAATCACATATTGTTATATCAGTATGTCTATATCAAGGAACACGTTTCATCCCGCCCTTGCAGTTTCTAACATCAAGAATAACATCCCTCTTGTTCTTGAAATAGAAAACGTCCAATATGCGACGTGGGCCGAACTGTTCAAAATTCACGCACGATCGCATCAAGTCATCCATCACATAATCCCCGCGGCTCCTGAGGATACGGAAGTGCCAAAACGCGATGATGATCCTAAATTGTGGACGACTCTTGATGCCACCGTCCTTCAGTGGATATTCCACAATTTCTACCGACCTTTTGCAAACGATTATTGAACCTGAGGCTACGGCGCATGCCACTTGGGATAGATTACGTGATATATTCCAAGATAATCAAAATTCTAGAGCTGTTACACTTGAGCAAGATTTCTCCCATGTCAATATGGAAGATTTCCCTAATGTTTCGGCTTATTACAAAAGACTAAAGGAATTGGCGGACCAACTCCGCAACGTTGGCGCTCCAGTTTTGAATGATCGTTTGGTCCTCCAAATGGTTTCCGGCCTCTCTGAGGCCTATAATGGTGTTGGCACGCTTCTTCGGCAAAACAATCCGCTTCTGCAATTTTATCAGTCTCGTTCTATGCTTACAGTCGAAGAAGCGGGCATGGCAAAAAGGGCGGCTACCGGTGCTAGTCCCATTGTCATGATGACCGAGTCCACGGTTCATCCTACCGGTTCCAACAACTCGAGCCAAAAATCGCAACAACGGTGGCGGCAAAAAGGGTGGAAATAAGAAAAATAATGGCAAGAATCGCGGCGGCAACAATGGCGGAAGCCGGTACAGTGGTGGTGGCCCTCGTAGTGGTCAGCAGCAGCAACAACAGTTTTGGGCCCCACAGTGGGCCCCTATGCAGTGTCAGTAGGCCCTACAGTCACAGTTTGGGCCAAATAATTTTTTGCCCCACTAGCAGTGGGCTGCCCAGCAGCAGTCCAGGCCCACCACGACCTGGTCCACTTACAGTCAGCCTTCTGGGCCGCGACAGCAAGCACGGGTACTTGGGCCTCGACCCCCGCGAGCCCATCACGCAGCAGTACCCACGTCTACCGACATCGAAGCTGCAATGCACACGCTTGGTTTAAATCCTCCGGACCCGAATTGGTATATGGACACTGGTACACTACCCATATGACATCCGATTCAGATACGCTCTCGTCTTATTCCAATTTGAGCAACCCTCATGGCATAATTATTGGTAATGGTAATTCTATTCCAATTCGTGGTTATGGTCATAAAACTTTGTCTCCCCCTCATCTATCCCTTATCTTGAAAAACACCCTACATGCCCCCAAATTGATTAAAAACTTAGTGTATGTCCGTAAATTCACTACTGACGTTTCCGTTTCGATTGAATTTGATCCATTTGGTTTCTCTGTGAAGGATTTCAAGACGAGGAGTCCTCTCATGAGGTGTGATAGTAGGGGAGATTTTTATCCTATCACACCCAGTTCCGGTCCATCGAGTCAAGCCTTGCCATCAACATTTGCAGCCCTTTGTCCTTCCTTGTGGCATGCTCGTCTTGGTCATCCGGGGTCGTCTATTTTGTGGTTATTAGATAAAAATAATTTTATTTCATGTAAGGGTACGCGTAGTACTCCAAATTGTCAGTCTTGTTCTTTAGGAAAAATTGTTAGGTTGCCATTTGTAGACTCAAATTCTCATACTTTAATGACATTTGATATTATTCATAGTCACTTATGGACGTCTCCTGTTCTTAGTTCTTTGGCTCATCGGTATTATGTTCTCTTTTTGGATGATTATTCTAAATTTTTATGGACTTTTCTGATAGCGAAAAAATCTCAAGTTTTTCCATCTTCTTAAAATTTAGAGCATTCATTAGAACCCAATTCGAACGGGAAATAAAAAATATTCAGTGTGATAATGACAAAGAATATGACAATGGGGTGTTTCGGGAATTCTGTGCTAATAATTGGATCAATTTTCGTTTTTCTTGTCCTCATACGTCTTCACAAAATGGGAAAGCCGAACGCAAAATTCGTACCATAAATAACATTGTCCGAACTTTATTGATTCATGCTTCTGTACCCCCGTCTTTTTGGCATCATGCTCTACAAATGACTACATCTACTTAACATAATTCCTTCCAAAGGTTTGTCTTATTCCTCCCCCCTTCAAATTTTATATAATAAGACTCATTCGTATTCACATCTTCGGGTCTTTTGGGTGTTTGTGTTATCCGTTATTCCCGTCCACCACAATTAACAAACTTCAGGCCACGTCTACTCCGTGTGTGTTTTTGGGTTTTCCGTCTAATCATCGTGGTTACAAATATTTTGATTTATCCTCTAATAAAATCATCATTAGTCGCCATGTCATCTTTAATGAATCCCAATTTTCGTTTGCTAAGGTGAGTAATCCCGTGCCTAGTTCGTATAATCTTTTGGATTATAGTACATCCCTGTATATTATTCACAATTTTTCGGAATATCCTGCACCCAAAATTCTCCAGCGGCCCCACAGCCCGCTGGTCCCACTGGTCCGTCATAAGCTACGATTCCCAATACAGTCACTAGGCCAGTTTCAGCAATTGGGCCAGTCCAGCCCAATTCTGGAACTGGTCCAGTTCCTGCATCTGTTTACCGTGTTGGGCCAGCAAGTAGTGGGCCTGCTGGCCAGTCCGTCCCGAGCCTATAAAATTCCCAAAATCCACCCAATTCTTCCCCGAGTCATAGACCGGTCACTCATAGTCAACGAGGTATTTTTAAACCAAAAAGGCATTTTAATTTAAATTCTAATGTTCTTAAATCACCCTTACCCCGTAATCTTGTGTTTGCCTTAAATGACCCGAATTGGAAAATTGCTATGACTGATGAATATAATGCTCTTATTGATAATAAGACGTGGGAGTTGGTGCCCCGTCCATCTGGTATTAATATTATTATGTCTATGTGGATTTTTGCTCATAAAGACAATTCAGATGGTTCGTTTGCAAGGGATAAGGCTCGACTTGTCGGGGACGGTAAGACTCAACAGGTTGGTGTGGATTGTGGGGAGACGTTTAGTCCGGTGGTCAAGCCGGCAACCATTCGCACTGTACTCAGCCTGGCTCTTTCGAAGGCATGGATCATCCATCAGTTAGATGTAAAGAATGCTTTGTTACATGGTGATCTCAAGGAAATAGTGTATATGCATCAGCCCTTGGGGTTTAGGGGCCCCAAATGTCCTAATCATGTTTGTTTGTTGAAGAAGTCCTTATATGGGCTTGAGCAGTCTCCACGGGCCTGGTATACGAGGTTTGCCGACTATGTTTCGACTATTGGGTTCACTCACAGTAGGTCGGATAATTCCTTGTTCATGTGGGTCGTCCTTGGTTTATATACTTTTATATGTGGATGATATTATCTTGACTGCCTCTTCCGATGCATTACGCAGGTCTATCATGACAATGCTCAGTTCTGAGTTTGCTATGAAATACTTGGGTCCTTTGAGTTATTTTTTAGGGATTGCAGTCACTCGTCATGCAGGTGGGTTATTCTTATCTCAGCGGAAGTATGCCGCTGAGATCATTGAGAGGGCTGGATGTCATCATGCAAGTCCCCGTCCACTCCCGTTGATACTAAGCCCAAACTTAGTGCTGCGGCCGGAGCAACATACGAGGATCCGACTCGATATTGCAGTCTTGCAGCGGCCCTTCAGTATCTTACATTCACGAGACCAGATATTACGTATGTTGTACAGCATGTGTGTTTGTTTATGCATGATCCCATAGTTGAGCACATGAATGCGCTCAAACGCATCATTCGGTATATTCAGGGTACACTTGACTATGGCTTGCATTTATATCCTTCTTCAACATCAACACTTGTCTCATATATGGATGCTGATTGGGGTGGCTGTCCGAACACCAGACGGTCTACGTCTGGCTATTGTATGTTTCTTGGTAATAACTTGGTCTCATGGTCTGCGAAGCGTCAGTCGACTTTATTCCATTCCAGTGCAGAGGCCGAGATCGAGGGGTAGCTAATATGATCTATGAATCATGTTGGTTACGTAATTTGTTGTTAGAGCTTCATTGTCCTATTCAGAAAGCGACCTTGGTTTATTGTGATAATGTTAGCGCCATCTACCTTTCTGGTAATCTGGTTCAATACCAGCGCACTAAACATATCGAGATAGACATCCACTTTGTTCACGAAAAGGTTGCTCGAGGACAAGTACGCGTCTGTCATGCCCCGTCCAGATATCAAATTGCCGACATCTTCACAAAGGGTCTTCCCTTGGTCCTTTTTGAAGATTTTAGGGACAGTCTTAGCGTTCGACGACCGCCTGCTATGACTGCGGGGGTGTGTTAGATATACATATGATATACAATATATCATATGTATATCATACGGTATAATCTTGGGTTTCGTACCCTTGCTCGTGTATATTTAGTTTAGGTAATATTATTAAGTAATGTTGTAGTCTCAGGTAACGTTGTGATGTAATTGGTATTGTACACTTACCATAATTGTATAGTTAGTATCCAAGTAGAATAAGGTTTTAGGAGTAGAATAAGAATATGATTCTCCTATTATGGAAATATGTAAATGTATATATACTCTTTCGATCAATGAAAATAATCAGGGGATTATTTCTTTCAAAGAGGTTAGAGAAGCAATGTTTGAGTTGAATGGTGATAGCACAAGTGGACCAGATGGTTTTTCAGAGCAGTTCTTTCAATCTTGTTGGCATATAATTGGGGAAGATGTAACAAAGATGGTCAAAGCTGTTGTGGACATGAATTGCCAAGCTTCATCACTCACACAAATCTTGTTCTTATCAAAGGAGGAGGTAATTAATAATTTTACTGGCATGAGGCCCATCAGATTAAGTACTTTTGCTAACAATATTATTTCAAGAGTCTTGCATGAGATATTAGTTACTGTACTCCCTGGTATTATCTCAAACACACAAACTGGTTTTGTAAAGGGGAAGAGTATAGTCCAAGAAATAATAAGGGACATTAATCAGAGAAACAAACTGTTTAATGTTGTGATTAAGCTACATATGGCAAAATCTTATGATAGGGTGTCTTGGATTTTCTTAACAAAGGTCTTAAGGAAGTTTGGTTTTCAGAAATCATTGTAGATATGGTATCGAGACTAGTATCAAACAACTGATACTCGGTATTAGTTAATGGGTAGTCTCATGATTTCTTCCATTCCATAAGGGGGCTTAAATAAGGAGACCCACTATCTTCTACATTATTCATTATTGTTGCAGAAGTTTTGGCCAGATGACTGAATAAATTGCATGAAGATCAGGAATTTAAAGGCTATGAACTTCCTAAATGGAGTTCACAAATAATCATCTATCCTATGCAGATAATATAATTTTGGTTTATTCTGTTGAGCCAAAATCTTTGAAGAAGAAGATGAAGATCTTGAGGAAATATGAAGAAACTTCAGGGCAAATGATCAACAACAGTAAAAATTCTTTCTACATTCATGAGAAGACCCCAATATCAGTGGCTGCAAGAATAAAGAGGGCAACAGGCATGAGTAAAGGCTCTTTTCCTTTTACATATTTGGGGTGTCCAGTCTTCTATTGTAGAAGAAAGAATGTTTATTTTGAAGATCTAATCAAGAAAGTAATGAGAGGAGTAATGTCATGAAAAAATAGATTTCTGTCATTTGGTGGTAGATATATCTTGATAGCTCATGTTTTATAAGCCATGCCAGTGTATCTACTGTCTGCTATGAATCCTCTAGTTGGTGTTGTTAAGAAACTTCATCAAATTCTTGCAAAAATCTTCTGGAGTAACACTGCTGGTGTGGAAGGTAAACATTGGGTTTCTTGTGCGAAAATGTGTTATTCAAAGAGTGAAGAAATATTGGGCTTCAAGTCACTGATGGACATTTCAAAGGCTCTATTTGCCAAGTTATATTGGAACTTAAGATCCACACCTTCTCTATGGGGCTCCTTCAAGGTGAATAAATATTGTAAGAAGTTGCATCCTACAATAGCTCAGGCCAAAGAAGCATCTAATGTATGGAAGAGAATGGTTGAAGTTAGAGAGAAGGTGGAACATATTATTTGGCGGCACATTAGAGCAGGAAATTTTAGCTTCTGGTTTGACAATTGGACAAAGCAAAGGGCATTTTACTTTGTTCTTCCTGATTATGCAGTAGAGGAGGAGCTTGAAGTTAAAGAGTTTATCGAGCATGGACAGTGGAACATCAAAAGCTAAGGGATTTGATAACTGAAGAAATTGTACAACACATTTGTGACGATGTTAAACCAGTGCTTATGCAGGTTGACAATGACAAAGCATGGTGGTTGAGAAATACTAATGGGCAGTTTACAGTCAGGAGTGCTTGGGAAGAATTAAAACAGAAACATCAAACATCAGTGCAGTATGATTACATATGGTCCAAGGTATTACCTATCAAGATAAGTTATTTTCTATGAAGGCTATGGAAGAGTAGGATCTCTATTTATGATGACTTGAAAAAACTGAAGATTCCAATAGTGTTCATATGTTGGTGTTGTGTTGATCACAAAATGGAGACTATGTCTCATCTTTTTCTAATATCTACGGTAGCTTTTAATCTTTGGAAACAGTTAGCTTTTTATGCAGATATAAATATAGAAGCCCTGCAACTTCAGCAGGTATTCATTAAGTGGTGGACAGTTGAAGCACCTCCCAAACTAAAGTTTATATACACAACAATACCATAAATCATTCTTTGGGAGATCTAGACGAGAAGGAATTCAATTAAACATGGAGAAAACACAACATTCAATAGGATGATCTATCAAGTGCAGCTCACAGTACATAAATTAATCAGGATGAAATATCCTTGGTTAACCAACATTCCACCAGACTCACCTTCTGTAATACATTTTCTAAACTGTTATAAGCCTACTTTGCACTACTAATTTATAAAGTAAAATTTTCTAGATTTAGGTACATTGAAATGTAACACAGATGGAGCTAGTCAGGGCAATCCTAAGAACAGTTCTTATAGTTTTTGTGTCAGAGATGATAGAGGAGACTTAATTTTGGCAAAAGCTCAACAGATGAGAACAACAACTAATATGCTTGCAGAAGCTAGGGCAATACAGGAAGCAGTGAAATGGCGTGTTCAATAACAGGTTCAACATGTTACTATAGAAACAGACCCACTGATTCTCAAGAATATATTACAGGATGTATGAAAAATTCCTTGGAAACTAGTAGATATTATGGAAGAGGTTAAGCATATTATACAAGAATTACAGATGCACGTTATACATATTTATAGAGAGGACAAGAAAATGACTAATTACTTGACAAATCTTGCATTTACTGAGGACCAGCTGCTGCAATTTTACCGTTTTCAAGAGCTTCCACCAGCAGTGAGAAGAATTTTGAACATGGACAAGGCTCGGATTCCTGAAATTAGAATCAGAACAAGAAGAATTCAACAAGAAGCAGCTGAAGATGGAGCTTAATCTTGTTTTATTTATAGAAGCTTATGCAGTTTAGTTTTATTTATAGAAGTCTTTTGCCAAGATCTAAAGCTGCATTTGAGACTGATATTTCAATTGCAGTTACGGCAAAAAATATATATAGCATTTTGTCAAAAAGAAGTTCCAGAAATGCTTCTTTCATAGTTGAATAACTAATAGTTAAGGTGTGTTTTAATAAATAGTTTGTGATAGTTCAGGTACTCGCACTCCTGATAGTTCTAGTAGGAAATTTATGAAAAAATGATAATTCAGGTGTATTTTTTACCATTATCTTTTAAATTTTTAATAGTCTTTTCAAAGCATTAAACCGTCAAATAATTTTGTTTTGCTATTTTACGAATAACTTCAAAGAGAATCTATGTTAGGAGATTCTCCACTACTTAAATCGTTGACCAAAAATATATCAATTCCACTGGATATGCATGCTCTGGAAGAAAGAACCTAAAAAGAGTAGCAGATATACCTGTAGTAGAAGAAGCTCCGTGTTTCTGAACGTACTCTCGCCGTGACATAACTTATACATTGTAAAACTTAAACACCAAATTCATAAAGAGTCCTGCTATGTATCTTCAAAGCATAAACAATACCCATAGCAGTAGCAAAAATAAAAATTAGTAATGTTAAGCACAAAGGCAAAAATTGAATCTATTATATGATTAGGTACCATGCATTGTAAATCACACAGATGCTTTTCACTCCATCTCCTAATGCCAGGCTGATCGATTTGCACCGCCCTTTTCCCATAGCATGACTGGAAAAATTGGGTTGTGAGATGAAAGAGAATATCTTGAGTTTTGATCTGAGAGTGATTTCCAGTTGAATTGAACTACCCATGAGTACGTAGAAGATGGACACACTGCTTTTCATTAGTACGTAGAATGTTTATAAAGTATCTAGTAAATACTATACAATTATAAAAAAAAGGATCGAAAAATAACTAAATTAATCTTTTTAAAAAATTAAATATGCAGGTGGAAAACATGTTGAGGATTACCTCAAAGTATGCATTGTCTTTTTTGTTTATGTGTGACTACTGTCGGAGTTAATTTTTGGTGCCACTGAGAGTCTATACACAACATTGCAAGTTGGATCTTTACAAAAATCATGAATAAGTAAAATGAAGAATTACACCACTTCAACCTAGATCAGCTTTAATAGTAAAAGGTCTACAATTTGTTTTTAAAAAAAACCTTCCCTTGAAATCTGGCTTCACCACCAATTGCAAAAGTTTTGTTTTGTATTATGCAACTCACACCTTCAACTTTTAAGGGTTTATCACTACTCATGTACGGTTACCACGTTTTAAAGGTGGGCTTCTGCCATTATTATATGCACGATTTTTTATGATTACGGCATCAAATGGGTTCTATACGGTTTTTCTTTCAGAAGTTTTAATTTAAACTTAAAAATTATTAATTTAAAATTCAAAAATTTTATTAGTTAAAAAGGTAGTTTATTTTGTCTTAATATTGTCACTTAGCTTAAGGAGATAACTTTTTCTTCTCATTTTAATAATATAATATAGAAGATAGATAGAGAGATATGAGATGGGCGAGGCTTTTGAAGCAAAAAGTGATCTATTATCGGTTGTAATCTTCTTGACTTACTCCCTTTTTTTTATTCAAAATCTTTTATTTTGACAAGGCTAGTGTCGCTTTTTCACCAAAAGTAAGAGTTTTCCGTAGTTTGTTTGGCCAAGCTTTTGAGATGTCAAAAATGTTTATTTTTTTAAAGGTGTTTAATATTTAAAAAATAAGAAGAGGTGTTTGACCAAACTTTTGGGAGAAAATAAATGTTTTTGAAGAGTAGTAAAATTATTTTTTAGAAGTTAAAAATAGTTTTTTCCCAAAAGTAATTTTTTTAAAAACACTTTTGAAAAAATACAATTAGAAGTATTTTTTTAAAAGCTTAGTCAAACACTAGTTACTACTCAAAAATGCTTTTTAAATTAATTAGCCAAATCCAAACTATTTCTGATCAAAAGTTATTTTTTGAAAATCTCTTTTAAAAAATCATTTATCAAAGACTTATGTTTAGGAGAATTATGTTCCTAAAATTTGAGGTGTCAGCCAATCTTAATCTCCTCATATTGGAGGGTTCTTTTCCTTCAAAAATTTCAAATAAAGAGATATTAATGATACAGCCACCAATACTTGCGTTCAAAACTGCATTGATTTTCAGGTTGAAGTGAGAAGATCTCACAACCCTGCTAATGATCCCGTTTTATTTAACTTGTACAACATATTTGTGACAATGTTAACCAGTGCTTATGCATGTTGACAATGACAAAGCATGGTGATTGTGAAATACTAATGGGCAGTTCACAGTCAGGAGTGTCTGGGAAGAATTGAGACAAAAACATCAAACATCAGTACAGTGTGATTACATATGGGACAAGGGATTACCTATCAAGATCAGTTTTTTTCTATGCAGGCTATGAAAAAGTAGAATCTCTATTGATGATAACCTCAAAAAAACTGAATATTCCAATAGTGTCCAGATGTTGGTGTTGTGTTGATCACAGAATGAAGATTATGTCTCATCTTTTTCTAACATCTCCAATAGCTTTTAAGCTTTACAAATAATTTGCTTTTTATGCAAGTAGAAATATAGAAGGCGTGCAACTTCAGCAGGTAATTATTAAGTGGTGGACAGTTGAAGAACCTCCCAAACTAAAGTCTATGTACACTGCAATACCATAAATCATTATTTGGGAGATCTTGTAATAATACAAATATATAGTGTGTACAATGTTGAATTCTAATTGAATAATGATCCTATATTTATCATAATTATACACTATTATTAATTATAAAATATATGGTGAGTATATGAGAATATTCGCTAATACACCCCCTCAGTCGGAGCGGGAGGATGCCGGACGTTGAAACTGGATCTGAAGTCTAGGAAGAGTTGTCTAGGAAGTCCTTTAGTGAATATATCCTCATACTGATACGAAGAAGGCACATGAAACACCTTAACATGACCTATAACAACCTTTTCACGAACAAAATGTATATCCATCTCAATATGCTTGGTTCTCTGATGCTGAACCAGGTTATGAGATAAGTAGATCACGGATATGTTATCACAGTACACCAAGGAAGCCTTACGCAAGGGACAATGAAGCGCCAAGAGAAGGTTTCGAAGCCAACAAATATCAGCAACAATATTTGCAATACCTCTATACTCTGCTTTTGCACTCGATCGGGATATGGTGGCTTGTCTCTTTGCAGACCACGAAATGAGGTTATCTCCTAAGAACACACAGTAGCCGGAGGTGGAGCGTCGTGTGTCCAGATAGCCTGCCCAATCGGTGTCCGTATATGATAACAATTTGGTCGGTGCAGAGGGATAGAGATGCAATCCATAATCAAGAGTATACTTAACGTATCAAATGATATGTTTAAGAGCTGTAAAATGGGGCTCCCTGGGGGCATGCATGTATAAACACACCTGCTGAACAACATAAGCAATATCAGGCTTGGTGAAAGTAAGATACTGAAGTGCACCTGCAAGGCTCCTATAAAGAGTGGGATCGGACACTTGATCACCATCAACAACACTGTATGCATGATCTTGCAGTTCGCCATTTTAGCCCTGTACACAATTTCGTCTGCATACTTACGCTGACATAGAAATATAGTATTTGCAGATCTAGTCATTGAGATCCCCAAGAAGTAACTCAACTTCTCCAAGTCAGTCATAGCAAATTCAGATTTAAGTAGAGCAATTATCTCATTTTTCAACACATCAAAAGAGGCAGTGAGAAAAATATCATCCACATATAATAACAAATATGCAATGTTACTACCTCGATGAAATATAAAGAGAGAATATCACATTTGCTGCATACAAACCCAATATGCATAATGTAATTAGCAAAACACTCATACCACGCTCTGGGGGCCTGTTTCAGACCATACAATGACTTACGAAGACGATAGATATAATGAAGGGCCTCCGGATGGACAAAACCTGGAGGATGGTGCATGTAGACAGTTTCTTTCATGTCCCCATGTAAGAATGCATTCTTCACATCAAGTTGATAAATCTGTTAATGCTTACCCATAGCTATGCTCAGAACCATGCGAATGGTAGCTGGTTTAACCACCTGACTAAATGTCTCACCACAGTCAATACCCTCATGTTGATTAGTATCATTAGCCACAAGTCTCGCCTTATGGTGCTCAAGGTCACCACTTTCTAAACTTATGACGAAATAGCCACATGCATTGAATTATATTAACCTCATCCGATCTAGGAACCAGATCCCAAGTGTGCTATTTCGTTAAAACATTAAATTCCTCACGCATGGTCGCATTCCAATTTGGGTAAAGTTTGGCTAATTTTGGCTTTTTTGGAATTGGGGATATAGTTTGTGTGGATAGGTTAAAATGGACTTTGAGTTTGAAAATCCCATGTTGATCACGGGTTTCCATGCGGTGCTTGGAGGCAGTGGTTGTTTGGGTAGATGAGTGGGGTGCGATCTGGTGAGGTGTCGGGTCAAGGGCGATTTGGTGGAGTATCGGGGCAGGGGTTGAGTTATGGGATAGATTTGTTGGGGCAGTGACAGTGGAGGGCGGTTTTAGGGCTAGGTCGATGGGGTAGGGGTGAGTGGAGTTCGGTTCGGTGATCGGGATGGGTTGGGTGTGGTTGGGTATCGGGTCAGATCAATTGGATGTGAGTGGTTTGGTGTCGGGGCCGATGTCGGTGACCGGTTTGGATGTATAGGACGGGGTTGTTGTGGGGCAGTCGCTGGGCTGGTTTGGTCGACGGGAGGATGGGCGGCAGGTGGCAGTGACATTGGGATTATCGAACAGGGTTGCCGGCAGGTGTCAGTGACGATGGTGGGTCTAGTCGTCTCTGTCGGGGAATGTTTTGATAGGTAATTAGGGATGGCATGTGGGTATAATTTTGCGGATTTCGCACCACACCCGCCCCAATTGGGGCGGGTATATGTATAACTTTGACAGGTAGTAGGCGGGTATGAGTATAGAAAATGTACCCGTCATGGGTAGGCGGGTAGGTGGTGGATTTGCAGTCATACCCGCCTCCCCCGCCCCTCATCCAACAACCTACCCGCCCCAAGCCCAAAATATTAGCAGCCCATAAGGCGTGCATTCAGCCCATAAGTGACGACAAGTCTCTCATTCTCCAACAAAACTCAAAACCCTACGCTTCTTCAGTCCTTCATTCCTCCCTCTCTCTCGTTCCCCTTCATGCCGTCTCTCCTTCCTCTCTCTCATTCTCGACGTCTCTGCTTTTTTCTTTAAAGGAAAAATCACAAACATTTTTCACGAACCACCTCGACGTCTCTGTCTTTTTCTTTAAAGGAGATGTTGATCGGGAAATATTGGTGTCTTCGCTTTATGCTTTGGGGTTGTCTTGGTGAGGTCAACTTTTTTGCATTTGTTAAGTTTTACCTATTGAGTTTGTGGAGTTCAATTGAAAAAGTTGAAAAACTTTAGCTTATATAGCTGAAATAATATCTGATTTTTATCTACATTTGTAATATATAGCTATTTGGGTGGATAATTTTTGGGTTTTCTTGGAAATTTTGTTTTCTTGATTCTTTGTTGTGCAAGGGGGAAGATGTGAAAAAAATGGGGAATTTTGATGGTGAAAAAATCCGAAATTCTCCTCCCTCTCCCAAAGAAAATGAGACCGTGACAGTATAGATTCTTGACTCAAAATTTTGGGATAACTTTTGGAATTTGAATTTTTGGGATCATGTTGATCACTAATTGATCACAAATGAATTGATTACAAAATATGGCAGGCGGGTATTGGTGGGTGACGGATATCCACTTGGGTGGTGGAGAGGGTATGAATTTAGAAATATACTCGCCTAGGTGGGTATGGATGTTGAAAATTGTACCCGCCACGGGTGGCGGGTATAAAATTTTCTGGCGGGTACGGGTACCCCCTCCTCCACACCCGCCCCGCCCAATTGCCATCCCTATAGGTCATTAGTGGTGACAGTGAGATGGGGTGGTGACGTAACAGTGGGGGCAACGATCATGACACGACGGAGTTCGGTGAGTACAGCAGGGAAAGTATCTGACTCGTCTAGAAAGAGGTAGTTTGTGTTTCGAAATTTTTGGATGTTTGCAAATAGGAATATTGTCTCGTCAAAGGTGACATGACGAGAGATGTGGATTTTATGTGTAGGTATCTCATAGCACAAATACCCCTATGATTAGGTGAGAAATCTAAGAAGACACATGGAGTGGTGCGTGATGACAATTTATGGGGGGCCATGGAGGCAAGATTTGGATAGCAAAGGCAATCGAAAATTCGAAGGTGATCGTAGAAGGGGATCCGACGGTAGAGTATTTCGGTGGGGGTCTTGTTATGAAGAGTACGGATAGGTAAAATGTTAAGAATACATTCTATCATTTTAACTGCATAGACCCAAAAAGAAGGGGGAGGGGAGAGACATGAAAAATGAGTGTACGAACCATGTTATTAATAGTGCGGATGATTCGTTTGACTTTTCCATTATGAGGGGAGGTGTGGGGACACGAAAAATGAAAAACTATGCCATTATTTTTGCAAAATTTGTGAAAGATGGAATTGTTAAACTCACGACCATTATCACATTGGAATGATTTGATGGCTTTTTCGAAATGTGTTTTGATATAAATACGAAATTCAAGAAACTTGACAAACACTTCAGACTTGAATTTAAGTGGGTACACCCAAATAAAGTGAGAAAAATTATCTAATAGAACGAGATAATATTTATGACCCATTGAGCTAGTAATGGGAGATGTCCATAAGTAAGCATGCACAATATCAAAGGGAGAAAACTTAATACTTAAAGATGACTGAAACGGAAGGCGAACATGTTTGCCTAAAGGGAAATAAAAATAGTGTTGGGCAAGTTTTTCATTATTACATCGAATAAAGTTATTGCTTTTAAGAAAATTAAAAACAAGAGCTCCTGGGTGTCCAAGTTGATGGAGAGATGGCAGCGAGGGAGGTATGTGAGCTGGATCTGGCACCAGATGTGGATGAGAATGGATAGAGGTCCTCCACAATATTGCATCTCATAAGGGGTATCCCCGGAAGTAGATCATTCACAGAAAATCCAAAGGGGTCAAACTCAACAAACACCGAATTGTTACGAGTAAATTTTCTAACATATATTAATTTTTTAATAATATGGGGAGCATAAAGGACGTTATTTAGGGAGAAGGGTGGGTGAGGTGATTGGGTGTCAGTGGTACCATAACCCTAAATCGGAAGGTGATGACCATTGACAACCGTAATAAATTGAGGATACTTTAAAAGAAACAATTTGGAGTGATTACATGAGGATCAAGTGAGATGAGAAATGGCTCCCGTATCCATGTATCAACTTTCATCGGGCTGTTGCATATTTAAAGAGCTGAATGCTTGGCCCAAATCAGTGAGGGCCAAGCCGTTGAAAGTCTGCTACTGTTTGGCCTACATCAAGTGTGCCTGCTGGGGCGGATGGCTCACAGGTCGTGGGCCTGGTCCAGAGCCCAGAATACCCGACTGGCAGGTGCCGTGGTATTGGGCCGATGAATGCTAGAACGGGAATAAGGCCCAGTCGAATTAGTTGGGCCAATGGCCTGGGTTGGCCCAATGGACAGGATGGTTGGGCTGCTGCTGGCCTAATCGACCACCTCATCCGCGGCCTCTGCCGCCCTTGCCGCAACCTCTGTCACCGCTGCAGCTGCCCCGCGGTTGTTGGTTGTCCGGCGGTGGCGACTGAGCGGTGGTGGCAGCATTCGTCACCGGATTTTCAACTGCTAACGCTTTTTGATTGTGTTCATCCTATTTGGCACGTCGTGTTTCCTCCAAAAGTAATTGTGAACCTGCCTTGTTGAAGCTCGGTAGTGGGTCAGATTGTTGAATCATAGTCGCTAGAGTATCATATTCGCCCTTTGGTAAGCCAGAAACTAGTTGTAGAACCATTTTTGTTTCAGAAATTGGTGTTCCCACATTGGATAATTGGTCCGCAACAAGTGTCAATTGTTTACAATACTCGGACTGGGCCATCGAGATGTGTATTATTGAATTGTTCCTCCAAATACACGGCACGTGTATGCTTGTTATCCTAAAATATCTCCTCCAAACGTATCCATAACTCACGAGCCGAGGCACCGATTTTCATAACTGTATGAAGCAAGTCCTTAGAGATGGTGCCATAAATCCACTGTTTTACGATGGCGTCGAGACGACGCCACGTCGTGTTCTCAACATCGATATGGAGAGGGAAAGAGTCGTCAATATGATCAAGAACGTTATACGCACATGCGTGAATGCGAAAGAGTTCAATCCACGATGAATATTGACCATCTTCTTGCTCAAAAACTAAGGGGATGAAATTCTTGATATTCGTGATGGCGAACGCCGGATGGAAAGAAGGAGTGGATGAGGGAGTGGGGGGTTGTCTATGACAATTGTGGAGGAGGCGAAAGCCTTAGGAGAGGTGGGAGTATACATGGAATTCACAAAAGGGGACAAGGAGAAAAAATAATGTTCGGGTTTGGAGATGAAGGTCGCCGGCCGAGGGAGGTAGGGGGGGGGGGCGTTGTAGAGGAAAAAAAGAATTAGGTATTTTTAGGGTTTGACTCGTGATACCATGTAAGATTGTATTAATCTCCCTTGTGACATATTTCTCATTAATACAAATATATATAGTGTGTACAATGTTGAATCCTAATTGAATAAAGATCATGTATTTACCATAATTATACACTATTATTAATTATAAAATATATGACGAATATATGGGAATATTGCCTAATAGATATAAAAGAGAAGGAATTCAATTAAGCATAGAGAAAACACAACATTCAATAGGATGATCTATCAAGTGCAGCTCACAGTACATTAGTTAATCAGGGTGAAATATCCTTGGTTAACCAACATTCCACCAGACTCGCCTTCTGTAATGCATTTTCTAAACTGTTATAAGCCTACTTTGCACTACTGTTTTATAATGTGAAATTTTCTAGATTTAGGTTCATTGAAATGTATATAAATGGGGCTAGTCAGGGCAATCCTGGGATTAGTTCTTATGATTTTTGTGTCAGAGATGATAGAGGAGACTTGATTTTTCAGAAATGTATATAAATGGGGCTAGTCAGGCAATCCTTGATTTTTGCAGAAGCCAGGGCAATACAGGAAGCAGTGAAATGGTGTGCTCAATAACCGGTTCAACATATTACTATAGAATAAATTCAAAGAGAAGCTATGTTAGGAGATTCCCCACTACTTAAATCGTTGACAAAATATATCAGTTCCACTGGAAATGCATGCTCTGAAAGAAAGAATCTAAAAATAGCAAATATACCTGTAGTAGAAGAAGCTCCATGTTTCTGAATGTACTCTCGCCGTGACATAACGCTTCTCTTTTGTTTTTTATTTATAGATTTGAATAGTCATTTTGACATGCTATATTAAAGGATTCTGTAAGAAAATTTTGAATTCTCCTTTATGTTTCTATCTAATACTAATTACCTCAAATAAAAGATATTTTAAGAGGTTATCAAATAACACTACAACTATCAGTATGTAAGCGTAAGTAGGACTACGCTCAACTACCTATTCCGTGTCCTCCACAACCCCCTATCTAAGGTCATGTCCTCAGTAAGTTGCACCTGCGCCATATCCCGTCTAATCACCTCTCTCCAATACTTCTTCGGCCTACCTCTACCCCTTATAAATCCATGCATAGCCAACCTCCGCACTGGGGAATTTGTGCCTCTCTTCTGTACATGCTCGAACCATCTTAACCTCGCTTCCCGCATCTTATCCTCCACTGAGGCCACTCCCACTCTGTCCCAGATATCATCATTTCTAATCTTATCCCTCCTTGTATGCCCACATATCCATCTCTGCATTCTCATCTCCACACCTTTCATCTTTTGGATGTGCGAAGTCTTGACTGGCCAACACTCCGCCCTATACAACATAGTCGGTCTGACCACCACCCTATAGAACTTGCCTTTAAGTTTTTGTGGTACCTTTTTATCGCACAAGACTCTAGATGCGAGCCTTTATTTCATCCACCCTACACCAATACGATATGTGTCATCGTCATCAATCTCTATATTCCCTTGGATAATAGACCCGAGATACTTGAAGTTTCCTTTCTTTGGAATGACCTGAGTACCAAGCCTCACCTCCACACTTGTCTCATGGTCGCTCCCGTTACTGAACTTGCACTCCAAGTATTCTGTCTTGGTCCCACTTAGCCTGAATCCTTTAGACTCAAGAGTTTGTCTCCAAACCTCCATCTTAGCGTTCACTCCGCTGCGAGTCTCATCAATCAGGACTATGTCATCTGCGAATAACATACACTATAGCACCTCTCCTTGAATTTGTCGTGTCAGTCCATCCATCACCAAGGCAATGGGCTAAAGAGCTGATCCCTGGTGCAGCCCCATCAGCACCGGAAAGTGCTCTGAATCTCCTCCTATCGTTCGTACCCTGATCTTGGCTCCATCATACACATTTCAAAGTTGGATCTTTACAAAAATCATGAATAAGTAAAATGAAGAGTTACACCACTTCAACCAATATCAACTTTAATAGTAAAAGGTAGACAATATTTAAAAAAAAAAACTTCCCTTTTTTCTGGCTTCACCACCAATTGCAAAAGTTTTGTTTTGTATTGTGCAACTCACACCTTCAACTTAAGGGTTTATAACTACCTATTTACGGTTACCACATTTTAAGGTGGGCGATTTTTTATGATTACGGCTTCAAATGGGTTCTATACGGTTTTTCTTTCAGAAGTTTTAATTTAAATTTAAAAATTATCAATTTAAAATTCTGAAGTTTTATTAGTTAAAAAGATAGTTTGTTTTGTCTTAATATTGTCACTTGGCTTAAGGAGAACACTTTTTTATCTCCAATTAATAATATAATATAGAAGATAGATATGGGCGGGCCTTTTTAAGCAAAAGGTGATCTACTATCGGTTATAGTCTTCTTGACTTACTTCCTTTTTTTATTTTTTTATTTTTGACACGGCTAGTGTCGCTTTTTCACCAAGAAGTAAGAGTTTCGGTAATTTGTTTGGCCAAGCTTTTGAGAGGTCAAAATTGTTTATTTCTTTTAAAATATTTTTAATATTTAAAAAAGAAGAAGAAGTGTTTGATCAAACTTTTGAGAGAAAATAAATATTTTTGAAGAGCAAAAAAGTTAATTTTTAAAGCTAAAAAGGTAGTTTTGTCCAAAAGTATTTTTTTAAGATATTTTTGAAAAAATACACTTTAGAAGTATTTTTTAAAAAGCTTAGTCAAACATTAATTACTATTCAAAAGTATTTTTAAAATTAATTAGACAAACACAAACTATTTGTGACCTTTTTTGAAAATCTCTTTTAGAAAAATCATCTATCAAAGACTATAAGGTTAGGAGGATAATGTTCCTAAAACTAGAGGTGTCAGTCAATCTCTAATCTCCTCATATTGGAGGGTTCTGTTTCCTTCAAAAATTCCAAATAAAGGGATATTAATGATACAAGCACCAATACTTGCATCCAAAACTGCATTGATTTCAGGTGGTCACTCTTGAGAATTGGTTGAAGTGAGAAGATCTCATTATGATCCTGTTTTATTGAACTTCCTACTTTCTCTTTTGTTAATCGCCAGGTACTCATCCACTACATCGGCACCGACTTACTCTCATTCCTATCCATGATTAGACACATGAATACAAATGATAGTGATTACGAAAGGATTAAATTTTCAAATAGTTCTATTTTGCTTCGTAACTTGCTGACGTCTTTGTATGGGGTAAACTTTGGCCTTGATAGAGGAACCAACCAGAGACTAACATGTGGAAGCCTAAGTCTAGCCCAGGAAGTCCTCACCCAAGGCCAGAATCACCCCGGGGATACAATAAGTAGCCCACGACCACATGGTAATAGAAATATTGTCATGGGATTGTTGCGTCCATGTCCCGCTCCTCCTACAACTGGTGTTCACTCCCAACAACCCCTATTCCATCAGTCGATCTCGTGCTTCGGATTATTGTTCGATGGGATGTTTGCACTGTTGGGTAGTCATTTCATTCATACTTGTATACTGAAAAGTCTAAGGCTTATGTAAATGACTATACATTCTTGGAGAAGGAAGAGGCATCTCATCTCTTACACTTATAACTCTAACTCCATTTTTGAGCTCTCAAATATCGTAAAGCTTCACTCTATTTTCTAGAACATTTGTCTCATTATTTTCAATGATTTCACATTCTAGAATTTACGTATCATTCTCGGTCTAATCACTTTAAAAAGAGTTTAAGATCGAACACGATTCACTTGTCTTTATCGCCTTTTAACAAATTTAATTAATTATCCTACAATCATATTCTAGCGGTAAATAATTTGACGCCATCTGTGGGGATAGACGACTGTGATATTGTCTCGATCTTCTCAAAATTCTTTGTTAAATCACTCAAAAGCTTTCTTACTAAGGAATCCATTCATGTTTGAGACTTAGAACAAAAATCCTTTGGTGGTTGATCAACACGAAATTGCCGACGGGCATTGTAAAACCCTGCCGCTCTTATATTCGGCGATCCCAGAAGGACCTCTAAATGAGCAGAGTGCGATATCCAACAGCTGAACCAAGCAACCTACTATGGAGGTGTGTCTGTCTGTCTACCTGCACCTGCGGTCATGAAACACAACGCCCCAGTAAAGGGACGTCAGTACGAAAGAATGTACTGAATATGTAAGGCATATAAAACATGTATGTAAGAAAGTAAAACAAGTGAAGAGCACATAAAGCGACCTGGGACTTTGAACTGCCTCTAAGGGCGTAAAATAGACCGACTCATGATCATATGCATAATAGTAAAAATTGGGCTACTCTATGGGGCCATATAATATCATATCAAGCCTTTCTATGGGGCGAATCATCATAATGTACCCAACTGCACTGGTATGCTCATATAAGTGTCATTCTTGGCCGACTATAGCATGGCTTTGTAGAAAATAGCTACATATAAAGATGTACAATCCATGAACGACCTCAAGAAATATCACAAGACCTGGTCGTAGTGAAAGAAGGGCGATGACCTCCGACTACCATTATGTAACTACGTACGTCATCTTTCATCAATCAATAAGAGATATAAATAGAGTGCGGAAAGTACCCCCAACAAGGGAAAAACAAGAGTCTTAAACTACTTCAATGGAACACAAAGATGTGGTAAGTCAAGCTATTACAAGTGGAGTCATTTAAGAGATGTTTCGTTATGTTTTTTTCATTTGCAAGATCATGCCTAAAACAAAGAATAAGCCCTACATACCTTGTTTCCTTAGATACACAGATCCCACAAGTCTTCGTATGATCTATGAACAATCATATACAGTAAACGAACGATTGGTATAAAGGACAGATCTATAACTTATAAGAAAACTCACTTAGACATTTCATCGAACACCTAGCGTGCATATGATTTATGTGTGTTTGTGTGTATCAACACAACAAGCTTCTCAAATCCTTATCTTTAATCACCATAACACGTACATTAAGGATTAACTACTCATTGAATCATAACTTCAAACAAACAGCCCAACAATAACATAACATAGTTTCAAGATTTCCAAGAGCTTGTTCTACAAGATTTCCAACAAATCTCCCTTCTAACACTTATATACAGTCAAAAACAAGAAGAAGATTATGGAATTTACCTCAAATCACCAAAATCACTCTAAAGTAGGAGGGGGTGGGGTATTTCACTTCAAGGATGCTCTGAATTCATCACAACGGGGAGAAGAGCGAATTAACGACAACCACTGGATTTCTTATGTCGGATTCACTTAGTTTGCCTTTGATTTTTACCTTGGATCATATGAGACCTCTTAGACAGAGTTTAGAAGCTGCCTATGGTTGATAAAATAAGATAAAATGATTTTTGGGTCGAATTGGATCTATTTATAAGGAGTTAAAAAGTTGACTCTGACCTCATCATGCGGCACAACCTATGACTCGTAGGACTTGTATGCGTCTCGCAATCCATGTTGCAGGACATGCCCCAAACTCCCTAAAATCTCTATCAAGGAGTGCGTCCACTCTACATCTCGGAGATACTTCCTGCGAGTCGCAGGTTGTGCTCTGTGATTCGCAGAGTACCTCGAGTGTTGGATTCTTGTCAAATTTTCATCGAAACTTAATTTCGTTGATCCGATTAGTATTAAACATTTTCAAAACCCACTCAACACTTCCGTAAACCTTTTTTAGTCCCTTGGAGGGATCTTACCATCTCTTAGCCTATGTCGGCTAATAATACGATAACAATTATGCATGAAATATGGGGTGTAATAGATTCGGAACAACCACAACAATAGAGGCTTACCTGGAGATTTCAATGCGGAACGAGGAAGAACCGATCAACTATCAAAGGTGCAAATTAGAACAAGCTCATAAAGAATTTGATGGGGACACTAAACTCCGGCGATTTCATCATGTTTGCACCTATGACAACTTGGATAGAGAGAGAAGCTCTGATGAAGAGAGAGACGACACGCGAAAAAAGGGCACACATGAGATTTGTTGTCTTTTTTTACTTTCCTTTTCAAGTTTTAATTTGTTGTGATTTGGACAATTTGTACCTTTAATTTTCTTGTCTTTATTAATTAATAAAATGTCCTTTAAGGGCCAAATTTATTTTTAAAAAATATGTATTACTTCTAGACTTGTATTCAGATTAGTAGCTCTTGCACTTATGACTTCCAGATTTTGGGGACTAGTTTGACATAAAATTACTTATATTTAAGTAATTAAGACTATGCCAGTACCTTGGGCTGTTATCTTTACTTTTCTGTATTTACTTTATGTTTTGGAACTTGTTTAATTTGGGGTTCGCCTACAAGTTTTAAGGTAGGTGTCCTCATGGAACAAATGAGATTTTGGGTCATCAAAAATTTGATATCAGAGCACTAGGTTCACTGATTTCATGAGTACAAGAGCAATGTCTAATATAGTCTTGCATATTGATATGATGAGCTCCATATGTATCTTTGAGAGACTATATGACATTTAGGAAACTTTCCATCTTTCATTCCTTATCGTGCGTATGTGGTCCGGTTCAAGGTCTAAATTTTTTTGTTTTAATCTCTCACTAATAGTGAGGACACGTTCTCGAGTTCGCACATAAGTGGTTGTATGTGGCATCACACGGTATGGTACGAGATGCATCACCGTGGTAAGGATGCAAGACCAAGTTCAGATTTAAGTTATGACTTGAAGATTCAATTGAGTGAAGTTGTGATTCAGACTCTTTAGTTCGGTGATGTCTCTAGGGAATGGGGTTACGAAGGACTACATGATCTCCATGACTTTAACAGTTGGTTTCAAAAATCAAAGAAGTACCTTTATGGTATAGCAGGTGATAGAAAGATAGTTGACGATTTGAATTGGGGTGGTTAGCGGAATGTCTAAGTGTTAAGCATTACGACTTCAAAGACAGCACTTGAGGAGGTTTGCCATATCAAGGATGATTCACTTGAGGTGTGTAGTATTCTAAGTAGCTCTAAGATACTAAGTCCTTGTGGAATGAATCTCTTAAGACAACAGTCTATATATTAAATTGACTTTAAACCAAAGTTGTTCCAAAGACACCTTTTGAGTTGTTCAAAGGTTGCAACCCGAGTTTGAGACATATACGCATATGGGGATGCCCATCTGAAGTTAGAATATACTACCCACAAGAAAATAAACTGAATCCTAGTACCATTAGCTGATATTTTATTGGATAAGCCAAAAGGTCTAAGGGATACAGATTCTACTATCCATCTAATAGCGCTAGGATTGTAGAATTAAGAAATGTAAAGTTTCTTGAGAATGACTTAATTAGTGGGAGTGATTAATTTCAGAATGCAACTTCTGTAAGCGATCGACCTTCCACTTCAAGTGAAAGATTGGCTATTGTTCATAACACCCCTCAAGTACAACCGGGTGTTGAACAACCAATCAATGAAATTCCACAAGCTACTGAAAATATTCTAGTAGATCAAGTTGTTCAGGAAATTTCTAAAATTTATGAACAAGAAGTTGAACAACATGATCCTCAGGAAAATATTGGCACATAATTAAGGAGATCTACTAGAGAAAGAAAATCAGCAATCCCTAGTGACAATGTTGGGTATTTGTAAGATCTGACATTAAAGTAAAAAATGATCCCGAGTCACGAGTCATGAGTTGCAAAGAGTCAGTGGTACAATGCCATTAAAGAAGAGATGAATCCCATGAAAAGTAATGAAGTATGGGATCTTGTAGAGTTACCTAATGGTGTAAAAGCAATTGGATGTAAATGGGTCTTTAAAATTAAAAGGGACTCATTGGAAACATAGAAAGATATATAGCAAGACTACTTACTAAAGAATTTACAAATGGAAGGAATCGATTATACAGAGACTTCTTCTCCTATATCTAAAAAGGATTCCTTAAGAATCATATTGACATTAGTAGCCTATTTTGACTTAGAATTGCAACAGATGGATGTGAAAACTGCATTTCTCAATGGTGATCTAGAAGAAGAGGTTTATATGAAACAACCTGGAGGATTCTCCTCTAGTAACACTGAGTACTTGGTATACAAGTTGAATAAATCCATATATGAACTAAAACAAGCCTCTCGTCAATAGTAATTAAAATTTCATATTGTTATCTCTTCATTTGACTTTGTTGAGAATATTATTGATTAATGTATATACCATAAGGTTAATGAGAGTAAAATTTATTTCTTAGTTCTATATGTGGATGATATCTTTCTTGCATCCAATGATAAGGGAATGTTACATGAAGTGAAATATTTTCTCTCTAAGAATTTTTATATGAAAGGTATGGGTGATGCATCTTATGTCATTATCATTAAGATTCAATGATATAGACATCAAGGTACCTTAGGTCTATCTCAATAAACCTATATTAATAAAATTTTAGAGAGATTTCGGATGAAAGATCGTTCACCAAGTGTAGCTCCCATTGTGAAGGGTGACAGATTCAATTTGAATTAGTGCCGAAAGAACGATCTTGACAAGGAACAAATGAAAGATATTTCATACACTTCTGTTATTGGAAGCTTTATGTAGGCTCAGGTTTGTACAAGCTGACATTGCATTTGCTGGTGGAATCAGAGTAACCCAGATCTTGACCACTGGAGAGCTGCAAAGAAAGTCTTAAGATACCTTCAAGGGAAAAAGGACTACATTCTTATGTACAAACGATCAAATGATTTAGAAGTTATTGGTTACTCTAATTCAAACTTTGTTGGCTGTGTTTCACGAATATCAACATCAGGATACATTTTTATGTTGGCCGGTGGGGCTATATCTTGGAGAAGTGCCAAACAAATGCTAATTACTATTTTCATTATGGATGTTGAGTTCATTTCTTATTTTGAGGCTACCTCACATGGTCTAGGGTTGAAGAGTTTCATTTCTGGGATTAGAATTGTCGACTCTATATCTAAGTCATTAAGGTTGTGTTGTGACAATTCAATTGTTATTTTATGGCTAAGAATAACAAAAGTAGTAGTCGAAGCAAGCATATCGGCATGATCTAGTCATAAGAGAACGTGTCAAAAATAAGAAAGTGGTTATTCAACACTTTAGCACTAAACCGATGTTAGCTTATCCTTTAACTAAAGGCATGCCACCACGAAAGTTTAAGGATCATGTAGTCACAATGGGACTTAGTTCCACTATGTAAAATTTCATTGTAACAACAAATATTGTTGAAACTCTATTTTATATGACATTTCTCTTATTTGTTACTGTGTGCTTATTCAGTTTATTATGAGAATAAAGTATGGACCTAAAATAAATATTGGATTTATTCATTAAGTAATATGGACTAAGGCTTAAGAGGCATAATACAGTGTGATACATGAAAGATACTACTCACTCTTAGAGCAATTATCGTTATGATTCATGTATTATGATTCTTCTTAAAGTATACTTGGTGTTCATGTATTCGGACCAAGTGAGAGAATGTTAGTTCACGTTCAAAATGAACGTATGAATAATTATCCTTCATTTTGGGACCAGTTAAAACTTCCCATCATTTTAAACTACCATAAAGAAACTGTTGCCCCTAAAAACTGCTCAAGTAACTCTTCTTGATGGTAAAATAGTATAATAGATGCAGCAAACAGATTGGGTCCTTAAGCACAAACTTTCTTTTAAATCCGCACCATCTAATAGTGAGGTTGAGTTCTTAGAAGACTCACCGGAATTGGAAAACCGACGTCAACCACGACTTTGTAACAATGACCAGAGGTACGTCGATATATTATTCCACTGCGATTTCACTCTATCTATGTTTCGACATTCTTAAATTGTATGTAATGTCTTACAACTTCGGCTAAGGAGAAATCTGTAATTCTCTTGAAGGCTTAAATACTACAGAAACCAATAGTAAGCCCTTGTTCGTTATAGGGCTATTTTGTTTGCTATTGTTCCATACTATATATATCATAAATATGAGATGTTTACTATGTTAATTAAAAGGTTCTAAGTAGGTAATATCTTTTTCCTAATATGATTCATAATCTTGTAAAAAAATATGAAGTAGTAACATAATCTAGCCGCCTGTGGATTATTTTTGTCTAATTAGTTAGTGATGACTTGGAACATCCAAAAAAACTATTCTAAATTGATAAAATCCATTCTCACGTGATTTATTATGTGTGTTAGTATCAATCTAGTATCAATAATATAATAATAACTCAAAATAACTTGAAATCAACAATAATGAATTCAGCAAATTGAAAACACGTACTAACTTGGTGTCGATAGAGGCCTGCTTGATGCAGTATCCTAAGACAAAAATTTGCCCACACTTGTGCTGCAGTTTTACGGATGTCTGTCTAGAGGATACAACTATCTAAGTGAGAGTTCTAGCACAAGAACTTCACTTCTGGCGAATTTATTATATGTGTTCTTCAGAAACTTATTTTGAAGAAGAAGAAGTAGAATCCACAATCTTAAATCATTAATTGTGAAAAAACTGATTGATTGTAGTTTTTTTCTGTCTTGTTGTGTATATCTCTCCAACCAAGTGATCAACCTTCTTTATATAGAGTAGCATATGAACAGTTACAACCATTCATACCAAATGTTGTAATTGTTCTGAAAAGTTGCAACCTTTGATTCGAATTTTCTGTCCGTTGATCACTTTATTTCTTCTTAATTCCATACAAGTTCTAACAATACCCCACATTTTATATTCAAACATCAACAATACCCCACATTTGGATAGAAAATAAGATAATAAGGAACTTTTCGTTATTTCTGAACAACGCGATATGACATGCATCGAAAAAGGTGTCTGGTGGACTTGAACCGTTCGTAGTGAATACCTATTGGATTTACTTTGTGAAATAGTGGACGAAATGTCTTGAACTATTCACGTTTTGTAGTAAATCAAGACAACAAGTATCACAAAGATCATATCAACATATTTCAATTCTTACGGTTGTGTTCATTTCGGTCGTGAACAACTCCTTCTTCGTGAGATTTTCTAGAGAACGTAGATATATCGGTTCTCCCAGATGCGACCCCACATCAATCTCATATAGGTAATACCAAACAAGAATAGTCCGTACTATCCCACCATAGGCTTTTAGTATTATTAAGAATAAGATTCAGCCCTTAAAACATCAACGGATTAACACACTTAGTACACCATAAGAATGAGCATATGTGTGTTTTATGCTCCTTGAGTCTTCCCCAACTAGTTTTCCTATTGAACCTAAACCATGGGATCTCCAATTATGATAGGTTAGGTTTTCGCCAGTTAATGACTCATTGTGTTGGCTTTAAGCCCATTCCCCTCGATGTAAATACGACTTGCTCTCTGTTAAGGCCTTTTGTCAAAGGATCCGCTATATTGTCCTTTGATCTCACATAATCAATGGATATAATTTCATTCTTCAGCAAGCTTCGTATTGTATTATGACGTCGCCTTATATGTCTCGACTTGCCATTGTATATCTGATTCTTTGCCCTCGTCAGGGTAGCCATACTATCACAATGTATGCAAATGGCTGTCACAGGCTTTGTCCACAAGGAAATACCTTCTAGGAAGTTTGTGCCATTCTGCCTCTTCGGCAGCTTTGTCTAAGGCTACAAACTCTGCTTCCATAGTTGATCGCGTATTTACCGTTTGCTTTAATAATTTCCAAGATACCGACACTCCACCAAGTGTAAATACATAACTACTTGTGGACTTACTTTCCGACTGGTTGGACATCCAATTAGCATCACAATATCCTTCTAACACATGAGGATATTTTGTATAATACAATCCATAGTTCATTGTATGCTGTAGATATCGGAGTGCTAGTCTTAGTGCAAACCAATGAACCTTTCCAGGATCATAGTGTCCAAATTTTCTGAGGACCTTTTCAACATAATGGGATTGTGTTAAGATGTAACCATCAGAATTCTTTTGAATTCTAATACCAAGAATGACATCCGTTATTCCCATATCTTTCATATCAAAAGCGGCATGCAACATCTTCTTAGTTTGGTTAATTACATCTTTATCCGTTCCCATAATTAGCATATCATCAACATATAAGCATATAATGACACATGCATCTTTACATTCTTTAATGTAGACACATTTATCACATTCATTTATTTGAAAACCATTTGATAATAACGTATTATCAAACTTTTCATGCCATTGCTTTGGAGCTTGTTTAAGTTCGTATAAAGACTTAATCAATTTACAAACCTTTCATTCTTGACCTTTAACAATGAACCCTTCGGGTTGTTCCATGTAAATTTCTTCATCTAATTCACCATTCAAGAATGTGGTCTTCACATCCATTTGGTGTATTTCCAAATTGTGAATCGCCGCTATAGCAATTAACGTTCTTATAGACGTAATTCTCGTTACTGGTGAGTAGGTATCAAAGAAATCTACACCGTCTTTTTGTCGAAACTCTTTGGCTACTATACGAGCTTTGTATTTTTCTATAGTACCATCAGGCCTTAATTTCCATTTGAAAATCCATTTATGGCCTAGTGTTTTTTGTCCCGGAGGGAGATCAATCAATATCCATGTATTATTTTACACAATAGATTCTACCTCACTTTGAATAGACTCTTTCCAATAAGGTGCTTCGGATGATTCCATAGCAACCCTATATGTTTGAGGTTCTCCTTCAACGGAAAAGGTCATGAAGTCCGGTCCAAAATCTTTGGAAATTTTCCCACGTTTACTCCTCCTTGGTTCAGAGATTTTTTCTTGAACAGATGAAGTAAGATTTTCATCATTATTAGTGTTTTGGTTTGACTCATCTTGAGGCAGTGTCCTTTTCTTATGATTAGGAACACTTTTATCCTTGTCTTTGTAAGGAAAAATATCCTCAAAAATTTTTGCTTCAGCAGATTCCATAAGTGTGTTTTTGTGAATACCTTCAACATCAGAATGATACACCAAAATTTATATGCTGCACTACTAGTGGCATGACCAATATATATGCAATCCACTATTTTTTATCCAAGTTTAGTTCTCTTTGGTAAGGGAACTTAAACTTTCGCTAGGCAACCCCACACTTTCATCCGTTTGAAAGTAGGCGATCTTCCTCTCCATAACTCATAGGGAGATTGGCCTTTTTTTTTTGAGGAATTTTGTTCAATATCATATTTGCAGTAATTAACGCCTCACCCCATAGACTAAGGGGTGCACACGAACTAATCAACATTGAATTCATCATATTCTTCAATGTTCTATTTTTACGTTCGGCAACTCCATTTTGTTTTGGAGTATATGGCGCAGTGGTTTGATAAACTATACCATGAGTAGAACAGAATTCTTTGAACTCATTTGATTCATATTCACCACCTCTGTCTGACCTTAGAATCTTAATTCTTTTGTCAAGTTGGTTTTCCACTTCTGTTTTGTATGTTTTAAACATGTTCAAAACCTCTTCTTTGGTATGTATTAAGTATACATAACAAAATTTACTGTAATCATCTATGAATGATATATAGTAATTCTTTCCTCCATGAGATGGGGTTGCTTGGTAATCACATAAGTCACTATGAATTAAACCAAGCACTTCATTTGATTTCACTATAGATTTATGAGGATGACTTGCATATTTTGATTCTATGCAAATTCCACACTTAGTAATTTTGTTCATAGAGCAATTTGGCAATATGCCTAACTTCACCATTCTTGTAAAGAGCGATAATTAACATGCCTTAATCGTGAATGCCATAAAGAAGAGGAATCAACCATATACATAGAAGCAGTGCTAGTGCCTGCATTTTCATTAATAATGGCAATTGCCTTAGTAGGTACAACAGATAGTTTGAAGAGTCCTTCACTGAGGTAACTCTTCCCTACATACAACCCACCCTTGGTGAGTACAAATTTGTCAGATTCAAATACAATTTTGAAGCCCTTGTTACTAAGAACAGGCCCAGAAATTAAATTCTTACAAATTTCAGGTACGTGCAACACATTAGTGAGCACAAGATCATTCCCGGAAGTGAGTTGTAAAGTCACCTTCCCTTTCCCTTCTACTTTCACAGAAGCAGCATTCCCTACGAACAATGGTTCTCCATCTTTGATGGCCTGGTAGGATGAAAACATATTCTTTTCAGAACATACGTGCATTGTAGCACCCGTGTCCATCCACCAATCGGTTGAATTTGTAACCAGATTTGCTTGAGCCGCCACAACCCCAATGAATTGGTTTTTAGTTTCAGCCCGGTTGGATTGGTTGACATTACTCGAACCTCCAACACCACCACCTTGATTCTTGCGAAGGCGACAATCTTTTACTCTATGTCCAGGTTTTCCACATACCCAACAGAGTCCTGGTTGTGGTTTCTTGAATGCATTGGTCCTTTGTGGGGCGAATGCATTCCTCCCGGTTGCGAAAGATGGCTTGGCACCATTAAATTTGCCCTTGCCCTTCTGAAACTTGGCCTTAGAAGCATTGCCTTCAACCACATTGGCATTAGGCTCCAATGAAACAACATCTGCCTTTTTATTCTCCCGGTTATCCTCTTCAACTCGAATTTTCAGAACCAATTGCTCAAAATTCATTTCCTCGGTTAGATGCTTAAGATAAACCTTAAAATCCTTCCATGAGGGAGGTAATTTCTCAATAATAGCACCAACAAGAAAATTCGGGTTAAGGCCCATACCTTCAACCTAACTCATGAACAATGATTTGGAGTCCCTCCACTTGCTTGAAAACTGCCTTGGCATCACTCATCTTAAAGTTCAGAAACTTTCCGATGACGAACTTCTTGGAAAAAGCAACCTCAGTTTTGTACTTGTTCTCCAACGATTGCCACAACTCCCGTCCCATTCTGAACATGGAGTAGATGTCGTAGAGAGAATCATCCAAGGCATTGAGAATATAGTTTCTACAAAGAAACTCCTGACTTTCCCAAGTTTGAATGTCTTTCAGCCTTTCAGCCTTCTCCGCATCAGTCAGAGTATTCTCCCATTCTCCTTCTGGCAAAGCCATAGGAGTCTCAGCAATCAATATGTTTGCCAAGTGAAGAGTTGTCAAGTAGAACAACAACTTCTGTTGCCAGCGTTTGAAATCAGAACCTTTGAATTTCTCAAGTTTCTCAACATGGGTTTTCACCATTGACGATCCAGATTGATCCATCTTTGCAAATCAGGAAATTGAATTTTCTGAAAAATTTTGCAACCTCAACAAATCAGAAAAAAAAATTCTGAAAAAATATAATAATAACTCAAAATAACTTGAAATCAACAACAATGAATTCAGCAAATTGAAAACACATACTAACTTGGTGTCGATAGAGTCCTGCTTGATGCAGTGTCCTAAGACAAAAATTCGCCCCCACTTGTGCTGCAGTTTTACGGACGTCTGTCTAGAGGATACAACTATCTAAGTTAGAGTTCTAGCACAAGAACTTCACTTCTTGCGAATTTATTATATGTGTTCTTCAGAAACTTGTTTTGAAGAAGAAGAACTAGAAGCCACAATCTTAAATCATTAATTGTGAAAAAACTGATTGATTGTAGTTTTTTCTGTCTTGTTGTGTATATCTCTCCAACCAAGTGATCAACTTTCTTTATATAGAGTAGCATATGAACAGTTACAATCATTCATACCAAATGTTGTAATTGTTCTGAAAAGTTACAACCTTTGTGAAAAGTTGCAACCTTTGATTCGAATTTTCTGTCCGTTGATCACTTTATTTCTTCTTAATTCCATACAAGTTCCAACAATGTGCTCATATCTTCGGAGTTGATCCAAAATCGACTGGAACGATTTGTTTACAAATTGGTGCCGATGCCGGTGCCGGCTCAACTATAAGGCAAGTAAAAGCATCTCGGGGCTAAACTTTTTAGGGCCCCACTCTTTTCTAAATGTATCCTTTATTTTTTTAAAAACATTGTGTGCATTTTGAGTTAAATTTCATGAGAAAGTTTAGGGGAGAAAGTAAAAAAAATTACTTTTTAATGTGGGGATTGTTGCACTGATTGGGGAATGAAATAATTTCTAAGTAATTGTAGTGTCCTTCATTATGTGAATATCTATTTTGTTGTCCCATTATTATTTCTTCTTTCTCCGCTTCACACTTGTTATTCTCAATATTTTGAAAGTCTCTCAGTTCCCAAACGAACGCAAAACGTACTGTGTTTGCTTACAAAAAAATCAAGATTTACCTTTTGGTGTCTTCTTCAAAATTTTAAGCATTGACAACAAGCCATCACTATGTTGAAGCAATGCAACACTCTTTCAATATTATTCTATCAACCTATCAAATTTTTGTGTCAGATTTTATTATTCTATTTTTAATTATATTTTTCATTGAAAATTTGTGATCGTTGATATTCATATTTCATAAGTATATATTCTTGTTTTAATAATTATTAAAATTTATGCAATTTAAATATGTCAAACTAGAAAATATGAACCCGCTTATGCAAAAAGTGAAAAAAGAGAAAATTTGAAGACCTAATTAGTTTGGATTAGCAAACATTATCAATTGAACATGAATTGTTAGAACTAATCGATAACAAAACAGTAATTAATGACTTCGCATCTAAAAAAACTACAAAAGTAAATTTTAAATAAAAATATATTGACTATCTTTTGAAAAAAAAAAGATTAGGGCTTGTCTATAAAGTTTGGCTTTAGGCCCCCAATCTTGTTTGCCGGCACTGATTGGTGCAAACTAGTAAATTAAAATCAATCAAGAATGGTTTGTGTGATTGTTTGAAACTTTTGAGTTAAATTAAATTTTTAACTGATAAGATGAGAATTTTGGATGATTTTATTCATTTAATATGATCAAATAATTAAACTTATGATTTATTAGATTAATTAAGGAAAATTATGTGGTCAAAGCTAGTTATCTATCTCCATAATTTGTCTTGTTTTTCAATGATTGAAGAATTTTTCCTTTTTCCGGAAATTTTAAAAAAATATACAGCCCAACATAAAATGTTACGCCACGTAACCTAATATATTAATTATACAATATTATACCAACGGGAAAAAATATTATACATAATATATCAACCTTGTATAAAATATATAATAGTGTATAAGAGGTGTTTATACACAAATATGAGCTAAATCGGGTAACAAACTCAAAGTATAAGCTAAGTGGTGTAAATATTTTTAAAAATAAACATAGAGCTTTTTCTTTTAGAAAAGGGTATTATGATGTTGGGCACATTTCAGTACAGTAGAAACTCTATTAATTAATATTTGATTATTTAATAAACTCTCTTAGATAATATTTTTGATCGGTCCCAACTCGGGGATAACGTGCTAAATTAATAATTCGTTAAAATTATAAGATAATACATTTTTGATTACTCATATAGACCCCATGTAAAATATAAATTAATAATTCCTTATATACTACATAATACATGAGTGGTTTATGAAGACTTCTTGAAAAATGACTCAATTGTCTTTTGTTTTTTGTTGAAATCAATGTCACATTAAATCTCATCTCATCTCTTCTCTAATTTATCTTATCATTGTAAGAACTTCTGATGTTGTTTTCTCATAGCTCAACAAGAAATTATTCAATGCGATTGCCTCTTTAATAGCCTTGTTTCGTGAAGGGGGCTCTATTGTAGAACTTTCATCGTCATCTTCATCACCTTTATCAGTTCTCATAACACTCTCAATTATTTCTTCAGCAGTCAACAACTGTGCAACTACATTTTCTGCTGAGTAGTTCATGACATATTCGACATTCATTGTTTGTGTTAGCATGATTTGATCTTGTGTTTAGATAGGGAATATTTTTTAATATCCATAAAGTAGTACATTGAACACAAGAAACATAATAAAGTGGGAGATTGAAGGGTGTTTCATTTGATATAGTACATTGAACAATAATGAAGTGGAAGATTGAAGAGTGTTTGTAAATTGGGTATTTCATTATAAATTTATCTATAAATTGATAAAGTATTAATTAATATATAAATTAATAATTATTAATTTATCGATTAATTAATAAATTTTGATGGTTCCAAGAGCATTAATTTATAGAGTTTCTACTATATATATATATATTGCAACATCTTTACCTATTCTATGATGAATTTAAGCATGTTTGTATGGCCAACTAAGTCAAGTTATTGATTTTTTTTCCTTTTTTTGTTGAAGCTACTGTTGGACATGAAAATTTGAGCTTAATTGAAGTGAAAATTCTGTTCAAGGTTGGAGAAGAATTCTCTCGGATTATGACAGCAATATAGCTCATGTTATAGGGGTAGTTTGTTCAATGAAATTTATAAAGACCTCAAGCTAGTTTTTTAGGGGATATTATTAGTCAATCTTCTACACGGGTGGGACGCAACAACAAACTGAAAATACATACTTGCATCGAGGTTTTATAGCCAACTAACCGTTCTAGCCTTAGTTATGTTGGATTTAAAGATGAAGTAATTGAAAAATGTAGGGAAATAAAATTTGAAAAATTACTTTTTCAAGTGAATTTTCTTCTATATTGGTGGTGGAAAATAATATTTGTGTGTTTATACGTAGAAGCATATTTTTAGTTCATAAAGAGTTGAGAAGAGGACCATCTTTGTGTTGTCGTTGTCGCTCGGCTTGTCTTTGGATTTGATTGATAATCTTTTTGGATCAAATTTATTTATTATTTTCATTAGTTAATTTAATTTTCTGATATCAATTCTCACAAAATTTAATTCTATAATTTCAATCGCGGAATTAATTTTTCTTTTCCCAACTACCATTTCCGCAGCCAAGAAAGACACTTTCTTTTTGAACATGTATCTTTGCACCAGTTTGACTCCAACTGGTGTCACGATCCAAAATCTTATTTCTGCCGCAAGAGCACCAACCCTAACCCGTAGGCGAACCCTACTCATACAACATACGATCATGCGGAAATAAATGCGGAAATTAAAGAAGTAGAAGAGAAGTAATTAACAAGTATTTACATAGAAATACAAAGTCTGAAGAAAACCCCAAATATATATTGGGTAGTCATGAGTACAAAGCTCTAATACGAATACAAGTCTGAATTGAAATAGCAACACTGTCCGAATGTAAATGACAGAAATGTAAAGATAGATAAAGAGCTCCAGTGTCGGGAATGCATTAGCGGCTCACCCTGAAGTCTCTAAATGGTCACCTCGGACTAAGCATGATCAGCTGCTCTGTCACCTCCTGGCTCGGTACCTGCACATAGAGTGCAGTGTAGAGTGAGTACGGAAAACACGTGTACTCAGTAGCATCGTCGATCGACCCTAACTATAACGGTGGCGAGAGTTGGTACTTTTCGATACCTCTCTACTAGTTAGTCAGTTAGGCAATATATAATCAGTTAACCAACCTAACAGTAAATCTACGGTTCGATAATGTACAAGTTCTCTCTTAATCTCAAGTTCGTACAAGATTCAGCCTAAACACCATAATCAGGTATCTATTCCCATCAAACCTCAAAACTCAACCTCACAACAGTTACAAGTCTCAAGTATCAATATTTCTTCCAACAAGTCACAAGTTCAAGTAGTCTATCAGACATCAACACCGAGTACACACAACATTAAATAAGTATCAAAATGAAGATAAATGCAATACAGATGATATGTATGTATGCAATGGCCATATGTACCCGGTATACACACGCTGCTACAGTAGCTACTTCACGTGACCCATGGGGGACTTATGAGGTCCATATACCCATTCGAAATGTCCCATCGAATACCAGCTCTCTGACTGAAGTGTCATCAACACTCATCACTCTCGTATCAAGTACCATATCCTTTACTCGACTTTCCAAGTCATTTCTCAATAATATATCAGTACACCAATGCCAATGATAGAATGTATGAATGATATGGATATGCGTACACCATGTAATTAGCATAATCAGTTTAATAAGTATTTATCAGTTTCCGTTCAAGAGTTCAGACGAGATGTGGAGTGATGAATGCACGACAAGTCAAATAATAATATCATATCAAATGGCTACAAGCCCAAGTAAATAGAAACCATACCAACCTAAGCGGACTCTCTCACCGCACATCGTTGCCCGAAAGCTAAACACATAAACTCCTTCACATGCATATTTCTGATCCATTAATTACTCAATTAAGTTCACCCGGTACCCGTATTATTGCTCATCACCTCACTAATATGGGACCCTCAAATCTCCATTACTCCCCTTAGTTCATTACAACACATACTAACACGTAACAATACACTAGAGTCTAGAAAGTCTCAACTTGCTTGGATAGAGCCGAAGAAGTCACGCGGTAGCTTTCTCCTTTTGTAGCGCCTCCTCACGAGCCCACTCTAATCAATCATATCAATAATATGATATTACGGTCTAGTCGATACTCATAATCCCCAAGCTAGTTTATAAAGGAACCCCGGACCAACATTACCAAAATATGAACTTTTCTACCCAAATATGATTACGTGCTAGATAGTCATAATACAAAGTTAATTTAACAATAGACCCCAATTGGGTCCTCAATTTTAAGATAAGGCAAAATATCCAATTCAAAATCATAGAATTTCCCCCGACTCCTAAAAAGGGTTTAAGCATGCAATTGGTCAATTAATTAACACCTACTAGTCATTTACATCATTAATATACAATACCTATAACAATAGTCCACTAATTAACCCCCAAATTCTCAATTAAGACTTTCTTGTTCTCAACATAGTCAATTTTCTTTCCCAAACATAGATTCAAGCCTATAATAATGGAATACATCAATATAATTGACTAAGATTGGGATGTACAAGTTACCTAGATGAAGAACCTCAAATATCCACATTGAATCTTCCTAAATGTTCTTAAGGACTTGGAAAATGAAAATAGAAACAAATGGTTAGGTCTATGGCATAAATTGTTGTTGCTACAGTGCTTTAATCGCGATCACGAGACCCTGCACGCGATCGCGAGACCCCGCACGTGATCGCATTGGCTAACCTGACCCGACCCCACTGGACTCATCACGATTGAGGACAGGACCACACAATTGCGAAGCACCGCGACTCAGCCCTCCCCCGGGTGCGTGTCCACGTAACCAAAACCACTACCCCGTGATTACGAGAACCTAATTTTATCAAGGCTCGTGATCGCGTTCCGTCCCTCACGAAAGCGAAGAAGGAAACCATATAGCAGGCACCAGATTTTTTTGGTTTCACCCCAACTCCGAATCACTCCTCGAAAATCATTCGGAAGCTAAATAACACAAATCAAACATGCATTCTTATCAGAAAACACATTTCGGGCATGGTCGCGCACCCGAAATTCCCAAAAAGGTCTTTAAGGATTGGGTTTGACTAAAGTCAACTCTTAAACTCAATTTTCACAATTTTACTACTAAACTTCCAAAAACTCATCAGGCTGCCTCGGGAACCAAACCAAAGGCTGGACTAAGTCATAAATATTGTTTCGGAGCTAATAGAACCGATAGAACTACAAACGGAGCACGTTTACTCAAAAGTTAACTATAGGTCAAACTTCTCCACTCTCTTAACTTGAAATTTCTCAAACCTACCAAAGTGGGTCCAAAACCTATCAGACCACCTCGAGAACCGTGCCACCCATCACCACAAGTCACAAACAAGTAAATAAATGCCAGGGAGGGTAATTTGGGGATTTTAAGGTAAAACAAGTAAAACAACTTTTCGATTCATTACATCATATATAACTAAAAGAAATGTTCATCCTCGAACGGTAGAAAAAAGGGAATACATGGACTCTCAAATAAGTCGGGGTAGTTAGAATGCATATCAGACTCAGTCTCCCATGTAGCCTCCTCATTTGGGCGATTCCTCTATTGCACTTTCACGGAAGCTATCTCTTTAGACCTTAACTTTTTGACCTGTCGGTCTAGAATAGCTACAGGCCCCTCCACATAAGCTATATCCTGAACCAACATCACCGAGTCCCATCTAATCACATGAGAATCATCAGGAACATACTTCCTCAGCATCGACACATGGAACACCGGATAACACTAGATAAATAATGAGGTAAGGCCAACTCATAAGCCACCTTCCCAATTCTATCTAAAATCGTAAAAGGGCCAATAAACCTCGGGCTTAGATTTCCTTTCTTCCCGAACCTCATCACACCCTTCATGGGTGAAACCTTCAGTAATACCCGCTCACCCACCATAAACTCCAAGGGATGAAATCTCTGTTCCGCATAACTCTTTTATCTACTCTAGGCTGTAAGAAGTCGGTCCTGAATCAACTTGACTTTTATCTAGCGAATCTCTTAGAAGATCAGTACCCCAAGGTCGAACCTCAAAAGCGTCAAACCACCCGACGGGAGAATGATACCTCTTACCATACAAGGCCTCCAATGGTGCCAACTCAATACTCGAATGGTAATTGTTGTAGTAAGCAAACTCCGCCAAGGGTAGAAACTGGTCCCAATGACCCCAAAATCAATAACACGGGCTAGTAACATGTCCTCGAGAACCTAAATAGTCCGCTCAGACTGGCCATCGATCTAAGGGTGAAAGGCTATACTAAAATACACTATAGTACCTAACTCCTTCTGCATGGAATGCCAAAAGTGGGAAGTGAACTGCGTACCCGGTCAGAAATAGAAATAGGCACCCGTGCAATCAGACTATCTCTCAGATGTAATTCTTAGCTAACTTCTTGGAATTATAGGTAGTCTGAACTGGAATGAAATGGGTTGATTTGGTCAATCTGTCCACAATGACCCATAAAGCATCGAACTCACCCAAGGTACGGGAAAATCCTATCACAAAATCCATGGCAATCCTCTCCCACTTCCACTCAGGAATGAGCATCCTCTGAAGCATACCACTAGGCCTTTAATACTCATATTTCACTTGCTGGCAGTTCAAATATCGGGACAAAAACCCCACTATATCCTTTTTTATCCCGCACCACCAATAATGTTGTCTCAAGTCACGGTACATCTTCATAGCTGCTGGATGGATGGAGTACTTCAAACTATGGGCCTCCTCCGTGATCAATTTGGTCAAGTCACCCACCGTAGGAACACAAATTCGACCCTTGATCCTAAAAAAACCCTCACTCTCAATCTCAGCCTCCTTCATCTCTCCCTGCAACACCTTGTCATGGAATTTGCATAACTGAGCATCATCAAATTGCTGGGATCTAATATGCTCCAATAAGAAAGATTGTGCCTCTACACAAGCTAATACCATACTAGGCTCTGAAATATCAAGCCTAACAAACCGATTTACCAAAGACAACATTCATAGCCATAGGATGCTCCTCCACATGCAACATAGACAAACTACACATGCTCACCGCCTTGCGACTCAAGGCATCCGCTACAATATTTGCTTTGCCCGGGTGATACAAGATAGTCATTTCATAATCCTTCAGAATCTCCAACCACCTACGCTATCTCAAATTAAGATCATTCTGATTGAACAATTACTGAATACTACGATGGTCGGTGTAAAACTCACAATGCGCACCATAGAGTAGTGCCTCCAAATCTTCAAGGAAAACATGATCGTTGTCAACTCTAAGCCATGGGTGGGATAATGCTTCTCAAGAACCTTCAATTGACTCAACCCATAGGCTACCACCTTTCATTTATGCATCAACACACACCCAAGGCCCACTCCAGAGGCATCACAATACACAGTAAGACGCTCTTCCTCGACTGGCAAGGTCAAAATAGGTACGATAGTTAATAAAGTCTTTAGCTTTTGGAAGCTCGCCTCACACTCCTCGGACCACTGAAAGGCCACTTCTTTCTGAGTCAATCTAGTCAACAGAGAAGTAATGGATGAAAATCCCTCCACGAATCATCGATAATAGCCTGCAAAGCCAATAAAACTCCAAACCTTGGTGACTGAAGTGGGTTGAACCCAAACCCTAACTACCTCAATCTTCTTAAGATCTACCATAATACCATCTTTGGTCACCACATACCCCAAGAAAGCTATCGAACTAAGCCAGAACTCACACTTTGAGAATTTTGCATAGAGCTTCTTCTCCTTCAGAATACCAAGCACGATCCTCAAATTCTGCTCGTGCTCCCCCTCGCTCTAAGAATAGATCAAACTGTCATCGATGAATACCACCACAAATGAATCCAAGTAAGGTCGGAACACCCCATTCATCAACTTCATAAAGGGTGCAGGCGCATTCGTCAACCCAAAAGATATCACTAAAAACTCATAATGCCAATATCGAGTCCGAAAGGTCATCTTAGGAATATCCTCGGCCTTAATCCTCAACTGATGGTAACTGGACCTCAAGTCAATCTTGGAAAATACATAAGCAACCTGTAGCTAATGAAATAAGTCATCAATACGCGGTATCGAATACTTGTTCTTGATAGTCACCATGTTTAGTTGATTGTAATCGATACACATATACATGGACCCATATTTCTTCTTCAAGAACAATATCGGAGCACCCAAGGCAAAATATTAGGTCGAATAACCCCTTACTCAAAAAATCTTGAAATTGCGCATTCAACTCTCTCAACTCGGCCGGTGCCATCCAATATGGTGTAACAAAAATAAGTTGAGCGCCCAGATTTAGGTCAATACAGAAATCAATATCATGCTCTGGGGTATCACCGGGAAGGTCGGTAGGAAATACCTCTGGATACTCCCAAACTACTAGAACTGACACCAAGAGAGGAGTCTCCGCACTTGTATCACGAACATACGCCAAATAAGAAAGACATATTTTCTCACCCATCATCTGTTCTTTAAGGAACGAGATCACTTTCTTCTAACACTGGTTAAAAAGTACCCTTCCAAATTAACTGAGGGATACCCGACATGGCTAAGGTAATGATCTTGGCATAACAATCCAAGATAGCGTGATACGGAGCTAACTAGTCCATATCCAAAATAGCATCGAAATCTACCATACTCAAAACTTTCAAATCTACCTAAGTATCATACCCATCAATATAACTACGCAATCCAAATAAGCCCGATCTACCACTATAGAATACCCAACAAGTGTAGAAACATGAATAGGCATGGCTAGGGACTCATATATCAAATCCAAACTCAATGCAAAGTAGGAAGACACATAAGAATAGGTAGACCCTAGATTGAATAAAACTGTAGCAGGTCAATGGCAAATTGAACCTATGATCACAGCATTAGAGGCCACTACCTCGAGTCTTCCTGGAAAATCATAGAAATAGCCATGATCACCCGTAGTCTGAGCACCCCCACGTCCGCTACCTCGGTTGGACTGAACACCACCCAACATATATGTGGGCTACCTGTACTGCCTTGAGCACCACCTCTAGCACCCTAGGACTCACCTCTAGTCGGCTGCCACACTGCTCTGGGGAAATCTCTCCTGAAATACCTAAAGTCACCATACTCGTAACACCCTCTCGAAGCTGCTGTCGGCTGAGAAGAAGAAAAACTAGCACTGGCATAACCACCACAGCCGAGGGCTAATAAGAACTAGGTCAACTTCCTCGAACCATAAAACGTACGAAAAGACTGGCTTGTCTCTAACGGAGGCATAGAAACAACAACCGGCCTAGCACTCGAATGGTGGTGTCCTCCACCTTAATGACCCCTACCTCCAGATGAGGTAAATCCTTGAGCACTATGACGAGGCCTTTTTACCTCTCTCTCCTTCCAATCCTCTCTTTGAATAAACTCAGCCTCTCCTATGGCATCAATGATCTGCTGGAAGGTGGAACCTGTGGTAGCCATCTATGTTGCATTCAACCGAAGAGGACATACCAACCCATTGGTGAACCTCCTCACTCTCTCATCCTCATCAGGGGAAATCATCAAGACATGGCGAAACAATGCATGGAAATATGTCTTATACTCGATCACAGACATACGTCTCTGGCGTAAACCCTCAAACTGAGCATGTCTCGTCTCTCTAACACTGCGAGGCACGAACTTCTCCAAGAAAATCTGGGTAAATAAAACCCAGGTCATATAAGGGGACCCTACTGGTCTGGACTCAATAAAAGACCTCCACCACTGCTTGAAAGGTCCAACCATCTGGAATGTAATATAATCAATACTACAGGACTCTACTAGTCTGAGGTTGTGCAACCTCTCGTAAAAAATAATCAAGAATTCATAAACATCATCCTCGGGATCCCCATCATATCTAGGAGGATCCAACTTCCTAAACCTCCCAAACATCTTCTACTCCTTAATAGACATAACAGGTTGTGCAACTGGAGGTGTAGCAAGACCAGGTATAGACACACCAAGAACCTGAAGGATCCCAATAGGTGCTGGACGAACCCCTGGTGTTTGAAATCCGGGCATAGCAGCATGGTCAGGAGTCTGTCCTCCGATCCTAGTACGAGATTCATCAAAAGTAATTGGATGGACACCCTGAGCTATAGACTCCAAGAATATCATCATCCGAATCAAGGTATCCTAAAGTACAGGCGTAGAAATAAAACCTGGGGCATCTGATCCTCTCCGGCCCCACCATCCTGACCATGTTCATCCTCCTCAATATGAACCTCATCATCCTCCGGAATAGCCTCAGACCCTGGAGACTCTACTCGGTCATGAGCCCGAGCAACTACAGATGATCAGCCTCGAGCTGCAACTCATTGTCTACCCCTGCCTCTACCTCTACCGCCCCCTGATCCATGCACCACCTTTGATAACTGGTGTGGGTACAGGTACGGGATCATCATCTCCTCCTACGACTGATCTAGTCCTCACCATCTGTGAGAAAGAGTGAAACAAAGAGATTTAGAATTCAATCATAATTAAATCGCACAAAAGAATTAAATTTTCCTACATGTCTTATAGCCTCTCGAAGATATATACGAAGCTCTTCGTATCGATCCGCAAGACTCTACTAGACATCGTTTATGTACTCATGAGATCATTAATCTAGTGTTCTGATACCAAATTGTCATGACCCAAAATCCCTTTGTACCGTGAGGACACTTTCCTAACCCGTAGGCGAACCCTACTCATATAACATACAATCATGCATAAATTAAAAAAGTAGAAGATAAGTAATTAACAAGTCTTTAAATAGAAATACAAAGTTTGAAGAAAACTCCAAATACAAATCTGGTAGTCATTAGTACATAGCTCTAATACTAATATACGTCTGAACTAAAATAGCAACACTGTCCGAAAGTAAATGACAGAAATGTAAAGATAGATAAAGAACTCCAGTGCCGGAAATACATTAGCGGCTCACCTGAAGTCTCCAAATGGTCACCTCGGACTAAGCACGATCAATTGCTCCATCACCTCCTGGCTCAGTATTTGCACATATGATGAAGCAAGCGTAGAGTGAGTACGGAAAATACGTGTACTCAACAGCATCGTTTATCGACCCTAGCTATAACGATGGAGAGGATTGGTACTTTCCAATACCTCTCTACTAGTTTGTCACTTAGGAAATATATAATCACTTAACCAACCTAATAGTAAATCTATGGTTCGATAATGTACAAGTTCTATCTTAGTCTCAAGTTCGCACAAGATTCAGCCTAAACTCCATAATCGGGTGTCTAGTCCCATCAAAACTCACAACTCAACCTCACAACAGTTACAAGTCTCATGTATCAATAGTTCTTCCAACAAGTCATAAGATCAAGTAGTCTATCAGACATCAACACCGAGTACACACAACATCAAATACATATCAAAATGAAGATGAATGCAATGTAGATGATATGTATGTATGCAATGGTCATATGTATCTGGTATACGCACGTTGCTTTGACCCATGGGAACTTATGAGGTCATATACCCATCCTGAATGTCCTATCGGATACCAGCTCTATGACTGAAGTGTCATCAACAATCATCTCTCATATCATGTACCATATTCTTTACCCGACTTTCCAAGCCCTTTCTCAATAACATACCGATAAACCAATGTCAATGATAGAATGTATGAATGATATGGATATGCGTACACTATACAATTAGAATAATCAGTATTTATCAGTTTCCATTCAAGAGTTCAGAGATGTGGGATGATGAATGCATGACAAGTCAAAGCATAATATCATATCAAATGGCTACAAGCCCAAGTAAACAGAAATCATACCAACCTAAACACATAAACTCCTTCACATGCATATTTTTGATTCATTAATTACCCAATGAAGTTCACCCATTACCCGTATTAGTTCTCGTCACCTCACTAATACATGACTTCTAAATCCCCATTACTCCCGTTAGTTCATTACAACATATGCCAACACGTAATGTTACACTAGAGTCTAGAAAGTGTCAACTTGCCTAATTGAGTCGAAGAAGTCATGTGGTAGCTTTTCCTTTTCGTATCGCCTCCTCACGAGCCCACTCTAATCAATCATATCGATAATATGAGATTACGGTCTAGTCGATACCCATAATCCCTAAGCTAGTTTATAAATGAACCCCGGGCTCACATTACCAAAAATATGAACTTTTCTACCCAAATAGGATCCATACATGTTAGATAGTCATAATACCAAGTTAATTTAACAACGGATCCCAATTGGGTCTTCAATTTCAAGATAAGGCAAAATACCCAATTCAAAACCCTAGAATTTCCCCCCGACTCCTAAAAAGGATTTAAGCATGCAATTGGTCAATTAATTAACACCTACTAGTCATTTACATCATTAATATACAATACCCATAACAACAATCCACTAATTAACCCCTAAATTCTCAATTAAGACTCGTATTCTCAACATAGTCAATTTCCTTTTCCCAAACATAGATTCAAGCCTATAATGATGGAATACATCAATATAATTGAATTAAATTAGGGTTTGGAAGTTACCCAGATGAAGAACCTCAAATATCCACCTTGAATCTACTCGAAGTATGCTTAAGGACTTAGAAAATAGAAAATAGGAACAAATGATTCAGTCTAGGGCATAAATCATTGGTGCAACAGTGCCTTTATCGCGATCGCGAGACCTTGCACGCGATCGCATAGACTAACCCGACCCGACCCCACTGGACTCATCGCGAACATGAACACACGATCGCGAAGCATCGCGATTCAGCCCTCCTCCAAGCGCGTGTCCACGCGACAACGACCACTACCCCCGCGATTGCGAGGGCCTAGTTTCATCAAGGCTCGTGATCGTGCTCCCTCCCTCGCGATAGCGAAGAGGGAAACCAAATAACAGGCACATGATTTCTCTGGTTTCACCCCAACTCTGAATTAACCCTCGAAAATCATTCGGAAGCTAAATAACACAAACCAAACATTCAATACACGCTCACGCACTCTGAATTTCCAGAAAAGGTCTCTATGACTCGAGTTTAACTAAAGTCAACTCTTAAACTCATTTTTCACAATTTTACAACTAAACCCCCATAAACTTACCAGGTTGCCTCGAGAACCGAACCAAAGACTCGACGAAGTCATAAACATCGTTCCAGAGCTAATGAAACTGACGAAACTACGAACGGAGCACATTTACTCAAAAGTCAACTATAGGTCAAACTTCTCCACTCTCTTAACTTGGAATTTCTCAAACATATCAAAGTTTTTCCGAAACCTACCCGACCACCTCGAGAACCGTGCCACCCACCCCTGCAAGTCACAAATAAGCAAATAAAATCTCAGAGAGGTAATTTGGGGATTTCAAGATAAAACAAGCAAAATGACTTTTCTAGTCATTACAATTGGTTGGCTATAAACAATTTGCAGAATAGAGTTTCATTCTATTTTGGGGGGAATTATTCTAAACCTTTGACAATTGTGAAGGGATTAAATTTCTTAAGAAAACACGGTTTTTTGTGGGCTCGAAACTCCACTTTTGTTTTTAACGCTTTCTGGTTTACCGTATATATATATATATATACTTAATCATGATAATATGTTTTTGAGAGACATTTTGTATTTATTGATTCGTGTAAACATGTGGTGCGAACATTTTTTCGCAAGAAACATGTCTCAAAAGCAGTTTCGGAGCAACTTTGACACAACTTTTCTTCTCTTCTCTTAATTTTGTAATAGTTATTTATACAGAAAAGGGCCTGAAATACCCTAACATATGAAAAATGATTAACAAATACTCTTGTTCCACTTTTTTGTCTAAAAATATCCTTACCCGTGGTTTTTTATTCAAGAATACCCTCCTTCCATTTTTTGGTCTAAAAATACCATTAACCATTTTATTTTTTTGGATTGGATTTTCTACCCGTAAGAAGAAAATAAAGAGCTCTCAATAATTTAAGCTTCGGTTATTTGGGGGTAATAATCATCACATCCATATACATATTCAACCAAAATATTTCAGTAATGTATGTTAACCTAACCCACAAAATTAATTTTCAGATTCTATTGTAACTCAATTTAAGAAAATGCAAAAGTTTTAATATATCAAAATATCTGGCTTGAAATTTTCCTCAAATGAGAAATTACAGGAAAAAAAGCTCAGTAATTACAGCTTTGATCATTTGGGGGAATGATCACTACATTCATCAACCTTTGTTCTTATTTTTGGTATGAAGTTTTTATCTCTAGATATGAAATTTATTTTCCATTATACCTTATGGTTGTCAAATATGTACTAAAATTATCAAATAATTTCATTTTTATATTCTACTATATAACTAGACTCTTTATCAAAGGGGGAATAAGTTCTGGTAAGGGATCGTGAGCAGATATCATGGAGATGGAGCAGGTAGAGCAAGTATTGCACATCCCAGTAATGGAGCAAACAGGGGCATTAACTGGAAGGACACAGAGCTAGAGCAATGTTGTTGGATCGATGCCAAGCAATGCAGGCATGAATCTATCAATGGCGGAGGAGAGTGTGACAAACGTGAAAATTACAATGGAGGGCATTAAGGAGGAAGTAGCATACTGGAATTCTGTAGTTGTGTGCTATGTGCTCGGATCTAATCCACCTCAGACAGTTAAGGAGGGTTTGTTTTTTGACGAAATTGGATGTAGAAAAAGTTGCGCAGGTGAATCGAGGAGTATTCATAGTTAGATTCAAAGGATTGGATACCAGAAATGCAATTGTTGAGAATGGGCTCCAGATGTTTGACAAAAAAAACAGTGATAGTTCAAGCATGGAAACTAGATATGAAGCTCACGAAAGAGGCCATGGAGAAGATACCGGTGTGGGTGCGATTGATGGGACTGGATATTAAGTATTAGGGACGAAATGCATTGATGAAAATAGATGGGCTTATCTAGAAACCAATAAAGGCTGATGCAGCAACATCATTAAGGGAACGATTGACCTATGCTAGAGTATTGGTGGAGGTGAAACTTCATCAAAACTATCCAGAGAAGATAATGTTTGAGGGGTAGTATAGTAGAACAAGAGGTGTTCTATGAGTGAAAGCCAGTGTTGTGTACAAGTTGCAAGAACTATGAGCATGAAATGGGGAATTGTATGAAGCTTTTTAAGTAAGAGGCTATGAGAAATGAGAAATTCAAAGCTCTTGTGGAAAGAACAGAACATATAGGAGTTACAACAGAATAGAGGGGGAAGCAAGCAGAAGTTAACAAAGGGATAGAGCAGAGAATGAATAGGAAATGATATAAAAGGAAGCCAGTAGTACGTGCATCAACTCTCAAAACTAGGAATGCATTTGCTGCTTTGAACCAACAGGAGGAATGTGAGGAGCAAAAAATACGGGAGAACATGGATGTAGTAGTGCAATGTACCTAGTACTTCCACCCAGGGGTATTGTATAATGGTGATGGTGATGGTGATCCAAAGGAGGATGGTGGGGGAAACCCGCCTCCTAATGGATAAAATGGAGTTTTGGAACTCTAGGGGTCTAAATAACCTAGGGAAACAGCAGGAGATGAACGTGTTCATGCATACTGCTCAGGTGGGGTTATTTGGACTCTTGGAGACAAAGGTTAAGAGGTAAAAAGCTGGTGCAGTATCTTTAACCTTGTGTAATGGGTGGTCATTTAGTACAAATCTAGCACAACATCGGAGGGAGGATATGGTTATTGTGGAAACCAATGATATATGAGGTAAACATAGTCAAATGTACACCACAATTAATACATAGTAGTGTGAAGCATATGGGAACAGGAGAGCAATTTGAAGTAATAATGATCTATGCATATAATGATATGGCACACCGAAGGGAGTTGTGGGAGGATATTAAGGAGATGCAAGGTGGCATTAAAGGGCCTTGGGCAATCATGGGGATTTCAACTGTGTGCTGAACAGAGAGGATAGAGTTGGGAGTCCTGTAACAATGGAAAAAATGAGGGAGTTTAGACAGTGTGTGGAGGCATGTGACATGCAAAAAATGAAATCCTCAGGGGCTTTCTATACATGGTGTAAGCAAAAGAGGGGGAATGTAACACCTTGTCACTTTGGGCTATGATTTGAACTGTACGATGGAAAAATGATGGAACCAAGATAAGGATTTTGAAACTGTTTTAAAAACTAATCAAGGCATAAGAAGTGTTACATCCCGTAATTTTACATGCTAAGTTGTGTCATGAGTAAGTTGACATAAGCTTGGAAATGAGATCATCTTTGAAATTATAAATGAGTTAAGGTGAACATGACTCTAAGGTGTTAAGATACCTCTACAAGGTTAAAGAAGGTTTTAAAACAAGTGTTAAGTAAGTCTCATAAGAATTCGGGGCTAAAAGAATCAAAGAAATAAAGTTCGTCCAAAACTCGGGAAAAAATAGGCAGAATTCTGGACAGGAGTTATTATAAGACACGTTCACGGGGCATTCTATCCATCAGCTGTGAATATGGGGCATTCTATCCATGTAAGTGATTCAGTTGTCTCTGGTAAGAGACATGTTCTAAGACAAGTTGTAAGTTAGTAAGGTTTACAGAATTACATGTTCTAAGACAAGTTGTAAGTTAGTAAGGTTTACAGAATTGCAAAAGATATTAAGGTAACGATATGACTTATTTGGAATAAAATTCTCAATCACAAGTGTGGACATCCTCCCAAAGGGAAGGTAGTGCGATAAAAATATTAAAACAGAACCACATGTTGAGTAAGTGAGAAGGGTTATAACACAGAGTTTCAAGATGAATAAGATTGTGTTATCCAGAATCTACTAATGCGTTATGAATATAGAATGGTGTGCAAGTATGAATGTTAAGGAAGTAACAATAGCAACCTCCTAGCTAGAGGTACTAATCAACAGTAAGAGCATCCAATATATAAGGCTTAGAGAAGAATAGTATGAAGTATAAATAGATAGAAATGTATAGACCCAAGAGGGGTTATTCAGAACCAATGAATGAAAGGTAAGTCAAGAGGCCAGATGAGTCGTTAGATGATATAGTAGGTATACATTACAGAATGGCTCTTGTGCTTAGAATTTTAGTTTCACAAGTCAATGATCGTCACCCTCAGCATATAATTTAGACAGGAGTAATAATCAATAAGATAGAGTGTACACCAGTTCAGAAGTTAAAAAGGGCATGATGCCTAGGAATAATGCAAGCATTTAAAGGCTATGTACATAATTGATATTATCATAATAAAGATGGAAGTGAAAGTGATTAAGAATAATTGTGGGTAGTTTAAGAGTGCATAAGATCCTACAAGGATACATAATAATGAGCTTGCAGCTTAATGTGAATGAGAAGTTTCAGTCTGAAAGTATATTGATAAAAGATGTTAGCTAAGGAGGAGAATTTACTTCGAGTATAGTGGTTTAAAGTGTGGGTTACAAAAACAAAAGTTGACCAATAAAGCCTATTGCCTCAGTATATGGATATCTATCCAATAAGAAAGCACGTCAACAACTTAGTATTAACTATGCTGGCTGAATAAAAAATCAAATCGGAATCCAAAATGATACTTGAGGTTATGTATGTAAGAACTCCAGGATAGTGGAAACCGAGGTGAGTTGATGCATTTGTAATGCGCATATTTTGAATGAATAAGGAAATGAGATCGTATATGCTTAAGAACGGTTGGGAAAGCCAAAGAAATTTTTTGACCCATGACTTAAGGTTAGCAATAGTAAGCACACATTTGAGATATGGCGTGACATATTTTATAACTATCAGAACCTCCAGTTTATCTTCAAGAACAAATAGCTGAATGTGGGATGAATTTTCCCCATTAGTAAAAGCGTCTTCTAGGGTGAGCCATGATAGTACAGAGATACATGAGTCCTCTTAAAGAAAATAAAAGTCCTTGAGATTGAGAAATAAGTAAAGATGAGCTAAGATGATATAGTTGAGTAGGGCCCTTCTCGAGAGGGAAATGACTCAGAACCAACATTATAACGTAAGTGTATCGGAAGTAGTAAAGAAGCATTGAACTAAGATAACATCAAAGTTACCATTCGAAACTATTACCCTTAGTGGTAAAAGTGAAAAAGTAGCAGTATGCAGATTCTGTCCTCATATAGTTTAAAGAGAAAGTTCAGCAGAATAAGGTGTCAGCCTTCAGGGAAACATAAGACGAGATTTATGTGCGACTTGGCTTACCTAGAGACCGAGAATAGAGTAAGTTAGACAAAGAGCTTCGCTAGTTAGCAAGCTTGGGAGTTCGATTAATGGACTCTGATGAGGGAAAAGTTTGGATTCAGAATGTAACAAGAGGTAAAGAAATAATAATATGAGGATATGGAGTTAGTGATATTGAAAGAGGAAGTTCTATAGCAAAAGAAGCCAATGTTTGAGCTTAAGGGAGATGAAGTTTCCCGCTGTAGAAGTTGAATGTGCGCCCCAGATATAGTTGGTCTATGGGGCAAGATTGTGGCGGAGGAATATTAGTCCCTCTATTCTACTCGTCCTGGTTCGACAAAGATATACCATGATACATGGATATACATATATATGGGGAGGATTACATGAAGAAGGGAATTGCCGAGTTGGTGGCACAGTGTCCAAACTGCTAGAAAGTAAAGATAGAGCATCAAAGGCCCAGTACAAATAATAGAGATCTCGACTTGAAATGAGAGGTGGTTAATATAAAGTTCAGTATGGTTTACCCCACTCTTATTAAAAATACAACTTCATATGAGTGATGGCCGATAGACTTACAAAGTTGATCCATTTCTTACAAGACAGAGCCATTCACATAGTCCAGAATTGTGCAAAGTTGTATATTAAGGAGACTGTGCGACTTCTTGACATTCTAATATCAATATTTCAGATAGAGGATCTCTATTTACAGTAAAGTTCTAGGTATCCTTCCAGAGAGGTTTGGGAATATGGGAGAACCCTGGTGTAGTTTTCACCCCAGACAGATAGCCAGAAGATTCAAACGTTCGAAGATACGCTGGCATGTATACTAGATTTCAAAGAGAATTGGGATGATCATTTACCCCTCAATGAGTTTTCATATACCAACAGTTATCGTTCTAGTATCAAGATAGTCCTTTTAAGGCTTTGTATCGCCAGGAGTGTAGATCTCCTATCGATTAATTCGACGTATGAGGATCAGAGTTACGTAGACCTGTTTTGGTCCACCAGGCTGTAGAAAAATTTAACATAGAGTCGCCAGACTTTACTTATGGATGTGCGACGCCAAGATCTAGAGTTTGTGTAAATAATTGGGTCTTCTCGAGGATGTCGTCAATAATGAGATTTTGTAAAAAATGAAAGCTTAGCCCAAAGGTACATTGGGCCGTACAGAATTGTTTGAGAAATAGGCCAATTGGGCTACGAGTAGAGTTCCTCCGAATTAGAGTCTATGTATCTAGTCTTTCATATATCTATATTACGAGAGTGTTTTATAATTAAAGGATCTTTGAGTTCAAAACTTCCAGCATAAATCAGAGATATCGACGTATGTATATAATGTAAGCTACATCTTCGTGATGTTTTAATATAGTTTATGGTTGTGTGGAGCCAAAAGTTGTTGTAGATTTATTTTGGCCCGGTGAGGTATATATATTGTATTTTCTAGGCTGCATGCAGGTTTGGGATAGTTAGAATTACAGAGGAGACTCTGGCGAAATTCTCAAAAAAGTCGATAAGAGTTAGTTCCCTCATGTATACCCCTACATTCGAGGACGAATGTTTCTAAGGGGGGAGGATGTTACATCCCATAATTTTACATGCTAAGTTGCGTCATGAGTAAGTTGACATAAGCTCGGAAATGAGATCATCTTTGAAATTATAAATAAGTTAAGGTGAACATGACTCTGAGGTGTTAAATACCTCTACAAGGTTAAGGAAGGTTTTAAAACAAGTGTTAAGTAAGTCTCATAAGAATTCGGGGCTAAACGAATCGAAGAAATTAAGTTTGTCCAAACTCTGGGAAACGTAGGCAGAATTCTGGTCAGGATTTTGGCCCAACTTTCTGTGTGTATATCTTCTAGTGTATAAGGAGTTATATGGCTCATAACCTATGTATATTCAAGTTCAGCGAGTCTACTTTCTAACGCAACACACCGTTCGTCCATCGGAGCTCCTTACAAATAGTTCCACTTAGGCGGTGGACACTTGTCCTTTTGTATTTAAAATGGTGGAACGTCTTTGGGACCTCATTTCTCACCATTTCAGATCCTAAGCATCTCCCAAATACTCCCAATACATCTCCCTATCATCTAAGTAAAGTTCCACAAGAAATCAAAGTGGTTTATCCCTTAGAGATCATAGAAGTGTAAGAGGAAACTTGTTCATCTCTTGTGGTGGTGATATTGAGGTTACTTCAAGATGAAGTAGGGTTAAGGGGTTTTTTTTTTGTGTATCTAAGGTAAAACTCACCCTCTTCATCATATATAAGAGTTTAATAAAGTCTTTGAAGTATTGTTTGATTAAGAACTTCTGAAATAAAGTTTGAAATTTGTAAGTTAAGGTGTTTGTGGCGTATGGACTGTTTTGAGGGGTTTGTAAGCTATGTTTTTGGTTGGAAATTTATGTAGTGGCTTGAGTATGATGTTATTAACATTGTTCTTGTGTTGTTGATGTTGTGTTGCCGGATTTGGAAGAAAAGAGAACGTGGAGACTTATTGTTTCCTAGTTAGAACCGAGCTTGTAGCTTGTTGGGTCATGTTGGGCTACATATGAAGCTGATTTTTTAGCAATGTCCTTACTAATTTATTGCGGCGGGAACTTATACATGTATTGTTGATAGAGGTCCATGTCTTAGAAGGAGGGAGGAGTGTGGTATGATGTTGTAAGCCAAGCCTGCCACTCATTATACTATTGTTTGAATTGTCAGAATTTTTCTTACGTTGTTAGGGGCGGAATGGATGGGATTGATTATTGGTATTGTTAATATTGTTATTTCGTGTTGTTTTGAATTTGGGGAAGTAAGGGAATGTAGGGGAAGTACTGCCCGATTTTTTGTAAGAGAGCTACTAGCTTAGAAGTGTGTTTTGAGTCCTTCCATGGCATTAAACATAGTTCTAATATCTTGATGTAGGTTGAAGTACTACATGCAGTACGTGGAGTCATTAGAAACAAAGGTATGTTAAGGTTATTCTTCCTTCTTTTGGCATGATCAGAATGAGACGAACAATATCCATAATGACTCTACTCTTAGATATGTTAGAGGCTGATGTTCTTGACTTCTATATAATGATAGTGATCTTATTTTATGGATTGTTGATTCTTCAAAGTAAGTTATGTCGATGATAGTTTCATAATATTAATCGGAGGTGCAACGACCTTACGTCACTCTGATAGACTCAGAGTGTCTTAGTATCATTCATGCATTATATATGTATGTATACCATGACCTCACAAGTGTTATATACGTTATTATATGATATGTGTATAGGGTATGGGAAAGGTTATGATATGATGGGATGCCCACAGAGGCCGATATGATATGATGGGATGCCCATAGAGGCTTGATGGCGTTATACACGCATATGTATATGTATGACCAGGCATTATGTACGCACATGTATGATACTTAGGCATATTATGGACCTTAGAGTCATTCTATATAGTGGTTACTTCTTGTCTTAGGTTACCTTTATTCATCTATTATGCTATTCTTCATGCCTTACATACTCGGTACATTATTCGTACTGACGCCCCTTTTTCCTAGTAAACGTTGTGTTTCATGTCCGCAGGTTCAGGTAGACAGTGCGACGGACATCACCAGTAGGTTTACTATTCAGCTCATATTAGACCACTCTACTTGTTCCAGAGTTGCAGTCTAATCTTGGTAAGATATTTTTTATATGCATATGGGTATGGCGAGGCCTTATCCCGACCTTATGATGTCACGTACTCCAATAGAGGCTTGTACACAGTTATGATGTAGTCAGATGTTATGTGGCCTCCTTGGCCTATGTTTATGTTGTATCGTCATCTATTGCAGCCTTGTCGGCTCGTACGGTCATGTCTAGCATCTATGTATGTACGTATATGCCTTGTCGGTCTTGCACCTTTTCAGCTTATTATTTCTATGAGTCAGCAGGTTATCTCATGACGGCCTCGTGGCCTATGCTTATTTATGATTATGTGGTGAACGTATGTCTAGTGGTGCTCGGAAAGTAAGGCCCGGGTGCCCTTCATGGCCCTACGGTTTGAGTTGTGACAAGAAGAGTCTTAAGAAAAATTAGGGTCGCAAGCTACTCTACGGAGCATGTTTTAAAGTGAGTTTGCAGCAGACCTCACTTAAACTGTGTTTACAAATAAATATATAAGGAATATGGGAAAACTTTCATAAAGAATGTTGTATCCCTTTGAAAGACCTTTCTATCAATAAAAGTCCCACATCAAATAGAGCTCCGTACAAAACGTTATAACCAATTTACTAAGGACATGTAAAATAGAAATCTCGATTCTTGTTGGATTAGGTTTTAAAGCCCAAGCCTTTATGATAACCTATAAATACAACCCTAAAATATTTTATGTAAGGATTTTCGGCCAGAGCTACTACCAAACACCTAAGGTGAGTTCTTATTGAAATTACTATGTCAATTATATTAAGTTAACACTAGATTAACACTAAATCATTATTTGGAATCGCTAGATTTTGGAAAATCTGTTCAATATCGAATTTGGAATGAAGCTTTGAGATTTCTTCAAAAAGGTAAGCCCCTTAATCATTAATGGATTATATGGAATTATTATTATATTTTAGATATTTAATGATTGATATAGTCATTAAATAGGATTGATTTAGATTCACTCCATCAAACGCAAAACCTAGTAATTTTGTTATAGATTTTCCCTCAGTCCAACCAGCTTTCTTTGGCGATTTTTTATAATTTAACCATTGGATCGAGCCCATATTTTAACTTAGTGGTCACAATATATAGGTCTTAAATATGAACAGTTGAGATTTGATTTGGAGGTCCGGAGTAGTGCCCTTGAGCTATTAACAGTAGCTATAAAAAATGGTAAAAACTCTTCTCAAGGTCTCACGTTCAAATTTTTGGGTTTCTTCTTCAAAATTTCAGACCTTTTATTCAATTTTTGGAGCGACTAAGGTATGTAGAGCTTCTATCCACGTGTGGGGACATCATTGTTCTTCCCCACACTACATGTAATCCATGAAACGCTAATTTTCTCAAACCTAGGGTTTTGTGTAGGTTCATGATGACCCTATATATATGCACAATTATATTTAATGTTATATCTTGAATTCGTTAATTATATTCATGATACGCCATTATGACTGTCATGAACCTGTCCGTAATCCATGAACTCATGTTTTGACTTCCATGAGTTCTTAAATATCAAATCATGAATCATTGTCACACAATCCATGAAATTTTACATGTTTTTCATGATTTATACAAGTTATATTATATATATCTTCACATGCTAAATTATAATTACGAACTATGTTTTACAAGTTGTTTTTATGAAAATTCATGGGCTTACAAGCCAACTATATTCATATTCATATTTTGGAAGTTGCACGGATTACCGAGAAGTCTCAGATAGCCTGAAGTTACGTTTTCCAACTAGGATAAGGATCGCTCCGCCCCATACGACGATACATTCCTCTTATCCCTTAGTGGGATTATTTGATCCATCATGTTCATATTTATGTCTCATACTCCGGCAAGGTACGTGATGGCTTAGCTGATCGGGCAGAGATCAGCCGCTATGTTCACATTTGGTGCTTAAATATCGATTTTGTTAATGCTCTCCCATAGATATAAAGATATACAGACATACATATTTTATACATATTTTTACATTCATGTCAGATCATATACATGCTCATGCTCAGGTTACAATTTTAGTTTCATGTTTTCATTATTTCATGTGACTACTTATTCTTTCAGTTGTTTTACATACAATACAATTCAAATGTACTAACGTCCCTTTGCTCGGGGCCTGCACTTCACAATGCAGGTAGTGAGTTTCAGAACGACGGATCTGCATGCTAGGACTTCACCTGTATCAGCTATTTGGTAAGCCCCATTTCAATCAGGGTATCAGTCGATTATTTCCCATGATTATGTGTTAGAGTAGAGGTATTCCAGATCTTTGTCCTAATAAATAATTTTACAGTTAGACTCATATTTCAGAGGTTTTATAGACTAGACTAGTCTAGCATGTCATATCAGTTTTTCAGACTTATTACATTTTTGAATTATTTCAAACTTCTTATATTTTCATACTATAATCACATTATTCAGTTTTGCATATTTTATGATTTTGATGCCCATGTTGATTCAGCAAGCCATGTGATTTGCTCGGTCACATTCAGTCAGGTACGCAGTGTCATGTTACGGCCATGTCATGGTTCGGGGCATTACAAAGCTTGGTATCAGAGCCTAGGTTCAAGTTTATTAGAGAGTCTATGAAACCATGTTTAGTGGAGTTCCCTTTATATGTGTGTGCGTGCCACACATAGAAATGGTTAACTACCAAGACATTTAGGATTGTCTCGCTTCTTTCATACTCTAGATCGTGTAATTATAGCTATCCTTTTAGGAACTTTTCTAACTCGTGCCATGAATTCTAAAGTAGTAAGTAACATTTTCTTTCCATCAAAATCCCGAACGTATCGAGTTCGTAAGCGACGAGAAGGAAAATTCAAGGTCCAAGTAAGAATGATTACCCATCGGGGTGTAAATTGTGATGTACATGTTGGTAACAAATGAGACTTGATAGGATATTAAAAGTGGTACAAAGTGCATAGTTACTACAGACTAAAACATAACCCATAACAGAAAATGCAAAAAAAAAAACAGTCATCATAATTTATGGTTATTAGTTAACCTCAGTTACTAGTTATACAGTGATTCAATTAGCAAGATTATGCTTATTCAATACACTAGTGTTCAGTCATGTAGTTATCACATTTTTAATTTTCAATGTATCGGAATTCTTGTGACTTGACTTGTGAGGATACAACGAGGTCTATGGGTGCTAAAAGAAAGTGTAAGTAACAATGACTATAGCGAGATCTTTACATTTTTCAAGTCTGGGTTAAGACCCAAGACTCGCCAAAAGACACATGATACATTTATCAGGTGATAGTACCATTTTTTAAGGACAAGTTGGTGCATGGTAGTATACATATGCCCTATACCTTACAGAATAAATCTATTTTTATTTTGGGACATGGAGCCACAAGTACGAGGATGATAGCTCAGATTTATGACCCTACAGGATAACATGTTATGAAGTTAGCCACAGCCGGCATAAACTTCTCATGATAGTTTTGAGCAAAAAAGAGCCTAAGGGAAAAATACCTAGGAGGCAAAATGACGTGATATTACAGAATGTGTTTCCTTACGACCTATGCACATGACTAAGAAGAGACGATGCATGACATGAGAACCAAGAGCAGATGATATTGGACTTCAAGGAATAGAGTTTTATTTGTGCAAGTTTATTCTGATCAAAACCATAGAGTATGACGTTAGTAAGTTACTATAAGAAGTAAATATTACTATAAGATGACGAGATGTGACATTTTCCTCTAAGGTTATGTGATTAAGTGTTTACCCCATATGTGTATAGTTTGACATGACTTTAGAGTATATAGAAAGTTTGGATTAGATATTTCAATTTTTCTTTTAAGACTGGCGAAATTTCCCCTAAGCATGATCCATGTCTATAGTACAAAAAAGATAGTATACGACCTCATAATAGGGTCGGATAATGAGAGAAGTTAGAAATAATCTACGCTTCACTTTAGTATTCAGGACTAAACCAGAGAACATGATGTTAGCAGGTGGTTAGAAGAGAATAGTAAGTAAGTTTTGAGTAGATATAATGAATTAGCAATTTCAGCAGAGCTAGTAGAGGTTTGATTTGATTTTCTTGGTTAGGTTAACACTGGTGAGTGAGTAGCAGTTTTAATTTACCAAATGTGTGTTAGAACACAAAGAGTTTAAGATAAACATGAAGTTTAATGACAGTGGGAGAATAAAATCAACTAAGCAGTAAGAGAGAAAATTATAGAAGAATAGTGTTTTAAAATTATCAAAAGGTGTCTCTTTAAGACTAACAAAGTGAGTAAAGTTAAGTTGTTAAGACAGAATATGTCAGTAATTCAGTCAATGTAAGAATTTAGTTCCCCGTCCATGTAAGTAATTCAGTTTTCCCCCCAGTAAGGAAGATTGTTCAGAAGTGAGTCGAAAGATAAGTCGTCAGTGACGTAAAGTGCAAAAAATTGCAGAAGTTAAGGAAAGTTAGTTGGATCCCAACAATGGAGAGGGATCCCCAACTATAAGATCTTAACTTTTGGACCTCGAAGATGGTAGAGTTGTTGTACTGAACACAGCCAAATCCCCCTTAATAGTTGAGCAAAAGAAGAAAATAGTTTCATGATCTCTATCTATTGTAGTTCAAGGAAGAGATAGCAAACATAAATTCATGGCTAACAAACAAGGGGGAGATGATGATACTCTAAGGTATGAAGGAAAATTTTGCATCCCGGATGTATATTGACGCAAAGAGAGGATTATGGTGGAGGCACACAATTTCAGATATTCTATCTATCCAAGCTCCAAAAAAATGTATCATGACCCTGAGAAGGTTTATTAGTGGAATGAAATGAAGAAGAACGAAGCCAATTTCATGGCTAAGTTTCCAAATTGGTAGCAAGCGAAAGCCTATTCAGTAGGAGATTATGCCAAGTTATATATTCAGGAAAGTTACAGATTCATGGGGCTCCAATGTCCATTATATCAGATCGAGGTGCCCGATTCAAAGTGATTTTTTTTAGTCTTTTTAGAAGGGATTGGATACCATCTCAGTACCATTTTCATCCTCAAACAGATGTCAGGCATATCGCATTATCCATACACTCGAAGATATGTTAAGCGCATGTGTCCTAGACTTTAAGGGTAATTGAGATGATCATTTGCCTCTATTTGAGTTGTTTCTAAATATAGATATCATGCTAGTATCAAGATGGCAACATTTCAAACCTTATATAGGCGAAGGTGTAGATCACCTATTGGTTGGTATAAAGTTGGCAAAACAGAATTGTTAGGGCTAGACTTGGTCCATTAGGCTTTTGGAAAAAGTTAAATTAATTTAGGAGCATTGGAAAATGGATAAGAGTTGTAAGAGTCCTATGTGAAAGTGCGGTGCAGAGATTCAGAGTTTTATATTAACGATTGGGTGTTCTAGAAAGTTTTGCCTCTGAAAGGCATCATATGATTTGAGAAGAAGGAGAAGTTAGTCCCAAATAAATTAGACCATACAGGATCGTATGAAAGATCATCAAATTCGCATGTTGAGGACTAAAGAAGTCACTTAAGTGAAGGTGTTGTAAAGACCAAAATGTGAAAGAGGCTACATGGGAAGCCAAAGAGGACATGAAGCCCAAATATTCTCACTTATTGATGCACAAGTAGAAATATCTAGGGTAACTACCTCAAGTATTTAGACTTCATGTCAGTCAGTGTTCAGGTCCTATCTGCGCTCAGCATTCAAATTTCATGTTGTAACAATCATGTTTTTGACATTCAGATCTCATGTTGTAACATTCATCTTTTTGGCAATCAAATATCATGATATGATACCCATGTTTTCAAGTATTCATATCTCCCGTCTATTTAGCACTCATGTAGCTATGTCAACCAGTTTTCATGTCCCATGTCATGCTTCTCACGTCCATGTAATCATGTCATGTTCTAGTACTAATGTCACTCTTGCCTATGAATTCTTTTCCAAATCCCATGTATAGTATTCATGTATTCACTTAGTTCAATATCTATGTGTTCATACCATACCGTTATTCTTGATAGTTGGTATTCATGTATTAAAGCAAGATCAGTATTCATGTTAGTCATGTTCACGCTTTAGTTACCATGTTATGTCTTGTCATGCGTATCAAGATGCCCTGTGAGGATTGTGTTGTGATTTGGTTAGCTGGCAGGTGTTTGAATAATGTTGGGATAGTCCTATTTACAAAGGAAACCCTATCGAAAGTTTTTTAAAATTTCAGAGTTAGTCATATTCGTAACCATGAACCATCATTCGAGGATGAATGATCCCGGGGGGTATATTGTAACACCTTGTAACTTTGAGCTATAGTTTGAACCGTACATGGGAAAATGAAGGAACCAAGATAAGTATATATGAAGTGTTTCGAAAACTAATCAAGGCATAAGAAGAGTCTTAGAAAAAATTATAGTCGGAAGCTACTCTACGGAACATGTTTTAAAGTGAGTTTACAGTAGGTCTCACTTAAGAGTTTATGGATAAATATATAAGGAATTTGGGAACCATTCCTTACTGAAAGTTGTAGCTCTTTGAAATACCTTTCCATCCATATAAGTCCCACATCAAACGGATTTCCTTACAAAAGGTTATGACCTATTTACTGAGGATGTGTAAAATGGAAATTGCGATTCTTGTAGGATTAGGTTTTAAAAGCCCAAGCCTTTATGATAACCAATAAATACAACCCTAAAACGTTTTATGTAAGGATTTTTTACCAGAGCTGCTACTAAATACCTAAGGTGAGTTCTCATTTAAATTTCTAAGTCAATTATATTAAGTTAACACTAGATTAACACTGAATCGTTATTTGGAATCGCTAAATTTTGGAAAACTCATTCAAGGTCGAATTTGGAATAAAGCTTTGGGATTTCTTCAAAAAGGTAAGTCCCTCAATCATTAATGAATTATATGGAGTTATTATTATATTTAGATATTTAATGGTTGGTATAATCATGGAATATGATTGATTTAGATGCACTCCATCAAACGCAAAACCTAATAATTTGTTGTAGATTTTCCCTCCAACCAGCCATCTTCCTTTGGTGTTTTTCAATAATTTAACCGTTAGATCGAGCCCATATTTTAATTGAGTAGTCACAATTAAATCTGAACAGTTGATATTTGATTTGGAGGTCCGAAGTAGTGCCCTTTGAGCTATTAACAATAGCTATAAAAAAATGGTAAAAACTCTTCTCAAGGTCTCAAGTATAATGTTTTGGGTTTCTTCTTCAAAAGTTCAGACATTTTCTTCAATTTTTGGAGCGACTAAGGTATGTAGTGCTTCTATCGACGTGTGGGATATCATTGTTCTTCCCCCACGCTACATGTAATCCATGAAATGCGAATTTTCTCAGACCTAGGGTTTTGTGTAGGTTCATGATGACCCTATATATATGCACAATTATATTTAATGATATATATTGAATTCATTAATTATATTCATGATATGTCATTATGACTGTCATGAACCTATCCGTAATCCATAAATCTGTGTTTTGAGTTCCATGAGTTCTTAAATATCAAATCATGAATCATTGTTACACAATCCATGAAATTTTACATGTTTTCCATGATTTATACAAGTTATATTATATATCTCTTCAAATGCTAAATTATAATTATGAACTATGTTTTAGAAGTTGTTTTTATAAAAATTCATGGGCTTATAAGCCAACTATATTCATATTCATATTTTGGGAGTTGCACAGATTACCGAGAAGGCTCAGATTGCCTAAAATTATGTTTGACAGCGTATGATATGGATCGCTCCGTCCAGAGGACGATACATTCATGTTATCCCTTAGTGGGATTATTGGATCAAGCATGTTCATATTTATGTCTCGTACTCCGCCAAGGTACGAGATGGCTTAGCTGATCGGGCAGATATCAGACGTCGTGTTCACATATGGTGCTTAAATGTCAGTTTTGTTAATGCTCTCCCATAGATATAAAGATATACAAATATACATATTTTTACATTCATGTCAGATCATATACATGCTCATGCTCATGTTACAGTTTCAGTTTCATGTTCCTATTATTTCATGTGTCTGCTTATTCTTCCAGTTGCTTTATATATAATACAATTCAAATGTACTAACGTACCTTTGCCCGGGGCTTGCACTTCACAGTGAAGGTACTGAGTTTCAGGATGACGGATCTGCACGCTAGGACTTCACCTGTATCAGCTATTTGGTGAGTCCCATTTCATTCAGGGTGTCAGTCAGTTATTTCCCATAATTATGTGTTAGAGTAGAGGTATGTCAGAGCCTTGTCCTGGTAAACAATTTTGCATTCAGACTCATGTTTCATAGGTTTCATAGACTAGACTAGTCTAGTATGTCATGTCATTTTTCAGACTTATTACGTTTTCAAATTATTTCAGACTATAATCACATTATTCAGTTTTGGATATTTTAAATTATTATTTCATGATTTTGATGCCCATGTTGATTCAGCAAGCCATGTGGTTCGCTCGGTCACATGCATTCAGGCATCGAGTGTCATGTTAAGCCCAGACCATGGTTCGGGACATTACAGGGAACATATAAAGTGTACAGTAGGATAGACAGGGTGTTGATCAATACTGATTGGATCACACAATTACTAGATTCAGAAGTTCGTTTCAGGAATGAGGGGTTATATGATCATTATGCAACAATTGTAAATTGGGACAAAAATTCAGGTAGGAACCACAAGGTGTTTAGGTATTTTAATATGTGGAGTATGGTACCTGATTATCTAGAACATGTGGCAGAAGGGTGGCAAATAAGAAGGGGGACACTAAAATATTTGAGCTGGTTGGTAAATTGAATAATCTGAAGCATACTTTTAGAGTGTTGAATAAGGAAAGATTCACATAGGTGGAGAAATGAGTTGAGAAGGCAATGTCAATGCTGTTAAAATGCCAGGGTCAACTACAGAGGGATCCAATAAATACAACACTGATTGAAGAGGAGATGAAGTATAGCAAAGAATGTGTGAAGTGGAATAAGGGTAGAGAGCAATTTCTGAAGCAAAAGATAAAATATAATGGATTACTCAGGGGACATGAATACAAAATTCTTTCACAATATGATGAAAGCGAGGAGAAGCAAAAATATGGTATTTTCAATCATGGATGAGCAAGGTAGAACACAAACAGACCCTCAGAGTATAACTGATGCTTTTATTGGGTATTTTGAAGGACTATTAGGCACTAAGAAGGCAGGGAGGCATCATGTTTGTAGTCACTTAGTGAGGCAAGGTGCAATACTAACTGAAGCACAAAGGGGAGACTTGACTACTCCTATATCTGAAGGGGAGATCAAGAAGGCATTATGGGGTATTGCAGGAGATAAATCACCATGCCCAGATGGATATGGTAGCCAGTTCTACAAGGACAACTGGGATGTAGTAGGGAAGGACTTGATTGTTGTCGTACAAGAATTCTTTAGGAATGGGAAGTTGTTCAGGGCTATGAATAGTACAATGATTACCTTGATCCCTAAAAACACTCATGCATCAATTGTGGGAGATTACAGGCCCATATCTTGTTGTAATACTACATACAATGTGATCTCTAAAGTGTTGTGTAGCAGGCTAAAACCTATACTACCTATTGTGATATCAAACAATCAAAGTGCATTCTTCTCAGGTAGAACAATTGTGCAGAATATATTGATTTGCCAAGACTTGGTTAGGTTATACAAGAGGAAGAACACTACTCAAAGTTGCCTCATAAAGATAGACCTTAAGAAGTCCTATGACTCTGTCGAATGGGAGTTTGTAGAAGAAATGTTACATGCCTTAAAATTCTCTTAGGTATTTATTAGGTGGATAATGGAGTGTATATCAACAACTCAGTACAGCATTGCCCTGAATGGAGAGTTATATGGTATCATACAGGGGCAAAGAGGTTTGAGGCAAGGGGATCCAATATCACCTCTACTCTTTGTCATTTGTATGGAATACTTCACTAGAATCTTGAACAAACTGATAGAGATGACTGGTTTTGGGTTTCACACTAAATGTAAAGGGATAAGGCTGAATCACATTTGTTTTGCAGATGACATGTTATTGTTTTGCAATGGTACATACCAGTCAGTAGTGTTGATATCGAGAGGGTTGCAAACATTTACCAATGCCTCAAACTTGAACACAAATACTGGGAAATCAAACATATTCTCAACTAATATGGAACCTCAGAGCCTAGCTGATATCTATGAACTAACTGGATACCAGAGAGGAACCTTGCCTATCAGGTATTTAGGAGTGCTAATATCTGCTAAAAATTGACTACTCTGGATTGTGAGATGCTGGTGGACAAGATGATGGTAAGAGTGAGTACATGAGGCACAAAACACTTGTCATATACATGGAGGGTGCAACTAATTAACTAAGTGTTGATACATATACACTCCTACTGGGCTATTATCTTTCTACTGCCTAGGATGTTCTATGGAATGGCAAGGTGACAACACATAAAACTCTATTGATAGCATGTGATCTAGTGTGTAGGCCAAAGAAAGAAGGTGAATTAGGCATATTAGACAGCATACTTTGGAATGAAACTGCCGTGGCAAATATGCTTGGAACATTGTTCATGGTACTGGAAGACAATATGTGCTATGAGGGACAAGTTTAAAGGAGGATATGTGGAGAATGGCTGGTTAAAACAGACTGGACAATATACAATCCAAAGTGGCTATAAATGGAGGATAGGAGAGTAGGAAGCTTGGCAATGGGATAGATGGGTGTAGAACAAGCTCAATATCCCAAAGCAGAGCTTCATATGCTAGTTGATAGGACACAAAAGAATATTAACAAGAAGCAGGATACTGAGAATGGGAATTTGCCAAAATAGCAGTTGTGCTATTTGTGATGATGTAGATGAGACAGTAGAACATTTGTTCTTTCAATGACCTTTCTCCCATGAATGTATTAAGCTGATATTACAGCAACTAAGAATGAATGTACACAACCTAGCACTATAAGAACTATGGAGGAGGATGACAAAGAAGATTAAATGTAGCAGTTGCATAAGCTTTGTGTAGGCAATGTTGATAGAAGTGGTATACCACATTTGGAGAGCGCGAAATGAAGCATATTAGAATCATAGCGTACCACATCCAATGGTCATTAGAGAGCATGTACAGAAAGAATGTCAAATAAAAGTTTATAATTGCTTAGATATAAGAATGAATATACAGGGAAGGGAATTGATACATTGATATACATGTAGGAGGTAGATGAGAGTAGAGTAAAAGATCTCTAGACCTTTTTGGGTTTTGTTGGTGTTAACACTCAAGTGTTTAGCCGAATCAAGTGGCAGCCAAAGATGGAAATCTCAAAATGAGCAGGTAACAAAATTCTAAGCCGATAACTGAATTGACTCGTAACCGAATCCATCAATCTTAGCCCTCGGCTAGAAAAGCTTCATCGGCTATATCGGTAACCTGGCTGAATTATAATTCCAAGGAATGACTAAGACTCACACATATTTGGATACCTCAAAGACCACCTTCTAAACCCCAAGAAACAGAAACAAACCATCAACAGCTAGAAGGAAGTGTCGTCGGTCGTGCAAGAGGAAAACTATGAGCAAAAATCTGCACCACCTTCTCATAGTTAACTAGTGGATTTAGTGGCTAACATAGGGGGATCACGTCTTATTTCTTGTAGTATAAATGTAGGATCACTAGAATCCAATCGACTGCATACAGGTGAAGGTTCAGCTAGTTCTGTCATCCCTCTGACGAGTGGCGTTGTGCAACATACAACTATGACTCCAGGTGTTGTTCCTCAATCGAATGTGTATCAGTCAGTACCTACTCAGGTACAACCGATAGCATACCTAGGAGCACAAGCCCAGTCACTGGGCAACCAGTTTACTGTATGGTTGCCACCAAATGCTGGGGAGCAAACTGGGCCACTCGACTAAGCGAGTCTGCAGTATGGGCCGATCAATATGGCTCGGAGACCAGTTCAGGTATCTGGACAACTTGGTTTGCCCCCCGTTATGTCGTACGCTCCTATAAACGGCCCTACGGTGCAAGCGACCAATATTGGCCAGCCGAATTGGCAGCCGATGGACCCAGGGTATGACCCTACTAGGCTATCTGGTGACGTTGTCTATAGAGGGACACCATTCCAGCAGTCACATCCGGTACCCAATACATACTATCCATGAAGCTCAAACTTTCGAAGAACGCCTGATGTACGGGGAGAGCAGACATGGAACATTATTCCACCTTATCCTCAGGCTCCGTCGGCAGCAATGGGGATATCCCCCATCTATTGCTAATAACCAGCAGAATACCCATAACTTTTAGAACCTTATTCAATAAGGTACAGAATGGAGGCCTCCAGTTCAGAACGCCTACCAGCCGGTCCCAGTCGAGAATCGGCAGGGGACTTCACAGCTGATGTACCATGAAACTATCGCAAATACCATGAAGAGGTACTTTGGCATTCAACTGAAACCCTTGGACATGCCTGTTTATAGGAAGTCCTACCCCAATTGGGTAGATCAGATAGCACCATTACCGAGAGGCTTCAAAACACCTGATTTCACCACATTCTCGGGTGATGACGGTAAGTCTACCATTAAGCACATCGACAGATTTACCGCCCAATATGGCAAAGTTGGCCAGAACGAGTATCACAAGCTGCAGTTATTCCCCGTTTCTCTAACTGGAACAATATTTGCCTGGTACTCATCCTTGACCTCTGACTCTGTACAGAGCTGGGCAGACATGGAGCATTTTTTCCATAATAGATTTTATTGGCCCCAACCTCATGTCACTGTAACTGACCTGACGAATCTCAAGCAACAGGTTGATAAATCGGCTACCGATTATATCGAGATATTCAGAAGGATGGTTGGGAAATGCATTGTACACTTTCCTGAATCAGAATGCACCCACATGATAATCAACAACATGCATCCTCAGCTAAAGGAGAAGTTAGTGGGAAAATCCTGCTTTGACTTAAGCCAGTTAGTCGAGAAGGCTAGCCAAATAGAGAAGTATATCCAGGAGAATGAGAAAAGAATAGCTAACTGAAACTGAGGTTCTCATTTGGTATCCATTATTGAGGCAGATGAGTCTGACTCAGAGTCAGCCGATTACACGACAAACTCAATGGTAGCTGAGATTTTCAGGGGTAAGGTTTATTCTTTCCCAACCCTGAAAGCTACGAAGGGCAAGGAGACGAGTTACACTGATGACAGAGTCGGTTACTCGTTTGACATTACAAAGGCAGATCAGATCTTTGATCATCTGCTTAAAGATAAACAAATTCGGCTGCTTGATGGCCATAGGATTCCGTCTGTCGAAGAACTCAAGGATAAGAAGTACTGTAAGTGGTACAATTCATATAGCCACGCTACTTCTAAATGTGTGATCTTCGGGAAGGCAATTCAAAAGGGCATCAAGGAGGAAAGGTTCAAGCTAGCCGATAAAAGCATAGCTAAAATATCTGTTGATACTGACCCCTTCCCCGCAGTACTGATATCTATGGTATCCTTTACCAAGCCAGATCAATCAAAGGACATCAAGGGGAAACAACCGATGAAAACCATATAGGTTCCAAAGAAGCCCACTGGTAAGGAGGGGGTCACCAAGACCTCTATGTTTGATTAACTAGGCAGTTTACATGACATCTATGAGGACATAGACAGGCAGCCAGCTAGAAGCAGTTTTCGTGGCTGCCCTTATAAACCAGAGCACATTGCTCGGGAACCTCATAAATAGTACTCGATATTCAAAAGGGACCCAGCAAACCTTAGGAGCAGGCTTGGGGGGAAAGCATTTCTGCCAGTCGATGAGAAACCGAGCGTGCCCCAGATAGGCGAGGAACCACTATCCATGGCTAAACAGAGGGTGATTGAGTTTAATGTGAAGGAAGGTGTTTCTTCCTTACGTATCATAGTGAGGGATGAAGGTCAGCTGAGACCCTGGAGGATGATTAAGCCAGCCGCCAATATAAAGGAAGGAAAGTGGTTCATCAATCAGGCTTCTGGAAAGAAAGAGGCATTGCCGGGTGTTATGTCCAGGACGTAGAAAAGAAGGATGCAACGTATAAAAGCCTTGTGCAAGATGAAGCTAACATTGCACAAGATATCCAACGCTGAGGCAGCCGATAAGTAGGAAATTCCTGAGTTTGCCATAGCTGAGGCTATCGAGCGGGCTTTCCGCTCAACCTCTTCAAAGACAGTGTTGCATATAGGAGAAGCTTTGGACCAACCAGAACTGAATATACAACCTGATAACAACCCGACAAAGGAACCTCGACGGGAGACTAATATTCTGAAGGAATCCCTAGCCGAGATGGTTTCACAGGTCGTATAAAGGATCCAGGCATTAGAACCCCAGTCGGTTTTTATATGTCTCCAGGAGATGGAAGATACTAACTTCTCGTCAACCGAATTGGACGAGGTAGGAGACTCCATCCCTAATTTATTTAAACATGATTCAGTCGATAAGATTTGGGCAGCCATTGGAATGGTCAGCCTGATTCCATGTGAGTTCTAGGTCGGTCGCTCTAAGTTAGATAGCCTAGAAGTCGATATGTGTGTGGAAGACACTGAATGGGCGACATTAGCTGATACCACGGCTAGGGATGCTTTGAGCACTGTATTTGGTGCACCTATGGAAGAAATGGTTAAACACCTCAAACCCCTCTATTTTACGGCTTACATTAATGGCAAAGCTTTCAGCCGAGTGTTCGTCGACAATGGGGTTGTGCTGAATATGATGCCGCTGCTTACTTTGAAAAGCCTTAACAAAACCAGGGAGGATCTCATTCCAACTAACATGAAAATGGCTAGCTTTATGGGAGAGGCCTCTGAAGCTTTGGGGATCTTAGTAGCAGAAATTATTATAGGTCCTAAGACGGTTAGATATGTCTTCTTTGTGATAGACGGCAAGCCATCCTACGCCATCCTGTTGGGAAAATACTGGATTCACACCAGCCGATGCCTTCCTTCCACCATGCATCAAAAGCTCATTTTCTAGGAAGGAGACAAGATAGAAATCGTCCCAGCCAACGATAACCCATTTCAAGTAGGGGTTAAGAACTTGGAGGCTGTCTTATATTCACCCTATATATCTCTCATAGCTGTCGCAAAGCAATACGAAGAAGGATCTTGGGAATACTGCAATCTTACTCCACGAGGTTTTAAAATAAAATAATTAGTTGAACCTATTGGAAGAGTTAAATGATTGAGGAGACCCAAATCATATGTGATCTATGGCATCGGCTGACTGCTCTAAGTTCTGAAGCCAAGATAGCCGAGGCATCACAGGTAGGGGACTACGACAGAGAACCTAGGTTGGCACGTGCTTTGGTAGAGCATAGATTGCCAATTAAGGAGGGTTTCACACCTCATAAACAAATGCCCAGGAGATATCACCCTCAGCTGATCAAATTAAAGCTGAGATTGAACGACTGCTGAAGGCCGGGTTTATCAGAACGGCTAGGTAGATGGAATGGTTGGCAAATATTGTGACAGTCAAGAAGAAGAATGGCAAGGTTCGGGTATGTATTGATTATAGGAACCTAAATCTAGCCACTCCCAAAGATGAATACATCATGCCCATAGTCGATATACTAGTCAATTCGGCAGCCGCTAACGGTGTGCTAACATTTATGGATGGATACTCCAGCTATAATCAGATAGCACTAGCCCAAGAGGATACTCACAAGACCGCTTTTAGGTGTCTAGGAACCTTGGGCATTTACGAGTGGATAGTTATGCCGTTCGGTCTGAAGAATTTTTGTGCTACTTATCAGAGAGCAATGAACACCATCTTCCATGATTTGATCGGCAAGACTGTGGAGGTCTAAATTGATGATGTGGTGGTGAGGTCTAAGGACTTCAAAGATCATTTAGCCGATCTGGAACAAGAACTAAAAAGAATGAGGATTCATAATCTTAAAATGAGTCCAGCCAAGTGCATGTTTGGAGTATCAGCTGGCATCTTCCTTAGCTTCTTGGTACATAAGAGAAAGGTATTGAGATAGATCAAAATAAAGCCCGGGCAGTAATGGAGTCGGCACCACCCAGAACAAAGAAAGAGTTACAAAGCCTGTTAGGGAAGATCAACTTCCTAAGGCGGTTCATATCTAATTCAACTGGCAAAATGAAGGCTTTCTCACCTTTGCTTAGGCTTAAAGGGTCAGAAAAGATAGTATGGGGCCCGGAATAGCAAGAAGCATTAGACCAAATTAAAAAGGCCCTAGCAACTCCTCCTATGTTGGTACCTCCCTAGCTAGGGAAACCGTTGAAATTGTACATCTCGGCCGCAGATTTGTCTATCAACTGCTTGTTAGCACAGGATGCCGATGATGGAATCGAAAGGGCAGTTTACTATCTTAGTTGAATGCTCAATGAAGCTGAAACTAGATATACCCCTATAGAGAAGCTTTGTTTGTCCTTATTCTATGCTTATACAAAACTTGAACATTATTTAATGCCACATGTGGTTCACATTCGTCCGACACTTATTGAATAGACCTATTTTTCAAGCACGACTAATTAAATGGGCAATCAAGCTCACTGCATTTTCTCTCGACTATAGGCCACTCAGGGCTGTCAAAGGTCAGGCGGTAGACGATTTCTTGGCAGACCACCCTTGTGTATATGAGGAGGACCCATGCGGCCCCTATACTGCATGTATGGACGTCGTCCTTTGGACGCTAACTTTTGATAGGTCAAGAACCCAGAAGGGAGTCGGAGCTGGAATAAAGATAACCGATCATTGAGATGAAATGTGGAGGTTCTCTTATCGGTTAGATTCTAACTTGACAAATAACCAAGCTGAATACGATGATCTCATCGTAGGACTCAAACTCCTAGTTTCTATGAAAGCAAAGTGCATAAAGATTCATGAAGACTCTTAGTTGGTTATCAAGCAGCTGGCTGGGGAATATGACCGCAAAGATCCAAATTTGTTGGCTCATTACGAAATGGCTAGCAGGTTACTTAGTAGGTTCGCATCGTATACGTTAAGTTATGTTCCCATAGGCATGAATATTGAGGCTAACGACTTAGCACAAGAAGCTTCTGGATTTTGGAAGTCTCTACTCACTCTAGAGTATGATGAGCTGCCAGCCGAAGTGTTAGCCATGGGTCAGATCAACTCGTGGAAGCATGTATTAATCGGCTACTTAAAAGATCCTTCCACGTGCAAGGACCTTAAGGTTAAGAGGAGGGCCTTGAAGTATGTGCTCATTGATAATGATCTTTACAAAATGAGCGTAAATGGAATGTTACTCAAGTGCATTGATAAGGCAGAGGCGTTAAGAGTCATGGGAGAAATTCATGAAGGAATTTTTGGATCACACAGAGCCGAGCCAACGATGAAGTGGTTGATTTATCGCCATTGCTATTATTAGCTTACTATCACAGTCGATTGATTTCAATACACAAAAGGTTGCAAAGAGTGTCAGAGACATGGACCAGTCTAATGGGTACCAGCCGAGGTGTTGCACCTGATCGTGAAGCCTTGGCATTTTAGAGGATGGGCTATAGACCACATCGGCAAGATTCACCCACAATCGGATAGTGGACATAATTTTATTATTGTGACTACCGATTACTTCACTAAATGGGTGGAGGCACAGCCGATGAAGAGGGTTCATCAGACATATGTCATTCAGTTTATCCAATACCAGATCATATATAGATATAGTATTCCTGAGACGATTACAATCGATCAAGGGACAGTGTTCACTAGTTCTAAGGTGGCAGCCTTTGCTAAGAAGTTTGGGATCAAGATAATCACATTTTCACCTTATTATGCACAGGAGAATGGACAAGCCGAGGCAACTAACAAGTTTATTATGAACATAATTAGTAAAAATATGGAGGATAGACCGGCAATGTGGCATCTCACTTTGGATGAAGTTATTTGGGCAATCAGAAACTCTAAGTATACTGCTACGGGGACAACACCTTATCGGCTAACCTATGGCCAAGATGCATTTTTACCCCTGGAAATTAATGTTAAGTCATTACGGGTGGCCAAACATCTCTTTAAGTTTGGAAGAATATCAGCAGGCCATGCTAATGGAGTTAGATCAGCTAGATGAAGATCGACTGATGGCCCTAGAGAAAATCGAAGTTGGTAAATGGAAAATGGCTAAAGCATACAACAAGCATGTTAATCCCAAGAGGTTCGCCGAAGGAGACTTGGTTTGGAAAACTGTATTGCCGCTTGGAATGAAATATCGTAAATTCAGCAAATGTTCGCCAAATTGGGAAGGACCCTTCGTAGTTAGCCAACAGATTACTGGCAATGCGTATTGACTAATAGACGTGCATGATGAAGAGCTTGACAGAAACGTAATTAGCAAGTACTTAAAATAGTATTACCCTTCGATTTGGGGTATGCATGAGTAAACGACAGCTACAGACCGGTTGTCTGGTCATAAAAAATAGACCCTTCGATTTGGGGTCAATAAAACTAGGAAGCCAAGTTGGTTGGCGTTTCACTAGCTGGGGGTTGTGCTACATTATCAGTTACAGAAATCTCAGGATTAGCCGAATCCACGGCTGCTTGGAAAAAAAAATAGACCCTTTGATTTGGGGTCAATAAAACTAGGAAGGTAAGTTGGTTGACATGTCACCAACTAGGGGTTGTGCTACATCATCAGTCACAGGGGTATCAGGAATAGACGAATCTACTGCTGCTTGGTCACCTTGGATAGCCCCAGTCTATTTCTCATCCTCAGCCGCACCAACGGCTACTACCTTATCTGCTCCTACTTCTTCAGGAAACCCCTTTTCCGCATCCGATAAAGGCTCAACCACCACCACTGATGGGATCTCGGAAAAAGCTTAAGTGTCGGCAGCTAGAATGTCCTTTGGCTTCTGTTCGGCTGTTGGTAATACTTCTTGAGTAACAGAAGCAGCGATGCCTTCAGATCCATAAGGATGTCGGCTGACAACTGAGCAACGGGATCAACCGACAAAGGAGTAGTAATAACTGAAGAATAAGTTCCCTCGGATGCTACTTCGGAAAAACTAGCAGGGAGTGTTGGCATTGCTTAAGCAAGTCTATTTTTACACACAGTCCACTCATTTTTCAGTTGGGCCAGCCGTTCACTGCCCGCTTTCTAATCCAATTCCCAAACTACTTGTTGTTTAACGAGTTCCCAGAACTTGTTATCCAAATGAATGTCCTGCCGAAACAAAGAAGAGCGGGAAGAATCTTGGGCCTTAATAGTTGACTCCAAGGCACCTATGGCCGGAGTAATAGCCTTTATCTCCGCCTGGATCCTCTCCAACTCGGCTCGCAGTTTTGACACTTGCTCCTGCAATTCATTCATTTGGCTGACATTCTACTGCCTTTCTGCATTCACCTCATTGAAAGAGGTCTGTATGTGTTTCTTCTCTTGCCGAAGAGACCCCAGATGTTTTAGAGCAGCGACCGTCTCATCATGACTAACTTTGTCCATTTTGTGTAAAGCAAATAAGTCATTTAGAGCCAAGGCCATGTCATTATAGGCGGTTGCCAAAATTGGAGAATCTTTTGTTTTTTTTGACAGTCTGAACAGAGAAGCCCTCAAAGCATGGAACTATTCTTTGCTGATCGGAATCCCTTTGGCAAGAGACTCATCGACTCGCTCCCGATGAATGCCAACAGGCGAAGATGGCGCAGGTGCAATATAGACTGATCCAAAATATTGCAGAAGCAAGTCTTCAGGGATGATCTCGACTAGCACTTCTGAGTCATCAGCCGGATTAGCTTAAGTCGGGGGATTATCTCCAGCCATCTCCTGTACAAAAAGCACAGGTTCAGCATAGAGGCAAAGGTTTGGAGGACCAAGTATAAGAGAAAGGATATACCTCTGCGGCTGCATCAACATAAAAATCTTTGGTTCCCTCGACAGGTGAAATTTTGGCCTTGAGGATAGCCGATAATGGATCCTGTGGATGCGTGAAAGCATGAGCCGAGGAGGACGATCCAATATGAAGAGGGGCACCGAACGCTCTCTGCGACCGTATGCGTCTTATGAGTTATGGTCCCTGAAGGGAAAATAGAAAACATGAATATTGAAAGATATCTGATACGAAGGTATTTAAGCTAGACAATGGATATACCTCAATTTCATCCTCTTCCTCGGCTGAAACACGAACATTGGTTCTATGGGGCCTTCCTCACTACGATCTCGAATAACAACCCATCCGCTTTGTCTGGGTTGCTTGGGAACAGATATCCTGGGTGACGGGGATTCATTATCGGAAGTGGTATCCGAATCGAAAATCGCTCGGGGGGATTGAATTGCTGAAAGACACATGAAAGATGTTAGCCAAAAATTCACAAGAATAATCTGGCCAACACATATGTAGAAAATAATTTACCTTTCATCTTCGTTTGCCGCAACCTGACGGAAGACCTTAATCCAGCAGGTTTAGCCGATTTAAAGGGAGCAGTTTTCAAAGGGGCCTCTTTCACCCGCGATCTAGAAGTTTCTTGGGTATTTTTATTCTTTGACAAGACCAGCCGATCACAATAGACATCTAAAGGAGATAGGAAGAATTTTTCATTGGCCGTGTTCCACCAATCGTCAAAAGAAATAATAGTATTTGCTCTCGGGGGAAACGGCTACCAGTCAAATAGGGCTAGCCTCTCAAGATTGTGATCGGCTATCTCCCTCGCCTGCTTTGCATCAAGAATACAGCGTTGGGTTAAACAAAAAATACTGCGGTGGGGATATGGTATGTACTGAGTGAGACCAAATTTCCTTGCCATAAAGTTCGGCCGATAGGGCTTCGTGGTCAACTTATTGTTCCTAGAGGTAGGCTTCAAGACACTCAACAGATCCCTAATCTTTAGAATACACCCCCATATGAGGGCCATAGTTCTCCACTGAGAGAATATAAGGTCGTCATCGGCTACTAGATGGACCCAATCAGGGGTGCCCATCTTTCAAGGACCGGTTACCAATTTGTATAATGGTCCCGAGACAGACCATGCAGGGTAGAGACTGCAGTAAAAATGTCATGAGACACTAATGGTATTTTCCGAAGAGTATCGGCTAGAACTGGCGTGTTTAATGGAAAACGGCGGTCATCAAATCCATCAGGAATAAACTCTGGGAAATACAGGGTGATCCACAGCTGAAGGAACCACAGGGGATCAGCTAAGGTATCCAGATTTTGGGAGTACCTTAACCTTGGCATCGCCAAGAGCCATATAAAGATAAGTCAGGAAGAGAGATACCCAACTGATATCTTCCCCCGAAACGGCTAGCGCCGTATAAATTTCCAGTTCCTTCACGACTGCATAAGATCCTGTGCAGATAAAGTATCAGCTGAACCAAAAAAATAGGAAAGCATGACTCTCAACATCGTCGACTGGAAGAGGCGATACTCCGCTGTTGTTGGCCATAAAGTGGCCATGGTTGGAAGAAGTCTTTGAAACCTTAATGCTCAAGTCGGCAACATCTATATCGCCTAAGACATGCGCTTCGACTCCCAGTATCGGAAGGACAAGTATCGCCATCACATCGAGCAGTGTGGGTGTCATCATCCCCCAAGGAAAAAAAAGGTGTTGGCAGTGGTTGACCAATAACCAAGGAAAGCATATGCGAGACCAATGTTACAGGGGAGGTCAAACTCTAACAGCGCAATGGCGTCATAAAGACCCATGCGTCTCCATTCGGCCTCTCTGGCTGACTTCACTCGTTCCAACCAACCAGAATAGTTGCCAATCTTGGCCGGCCAGGTACGCAGGCTAGCCGGACAACGGTCACCGATAAACCAATCACAGGTGATAGGAGGTCATAGTTTGTCGGGCTAAGATGCCGAGAAAGAAAGAGTTCACCCTGTTCAGACGTACCATAAGGGGCAAGAACCAATTGTTCATCGATAAAGGCAAATGTAGGGGTTAGGTCACCAGTAGCCAAATTGGCGCTATCTGATCCCTGAGATAGATAGGAAGATGAAGACATAGTTTTCTGATTAAGGAAATAAGGTTTTCTTTGGAGGCGAAAAGGAATTTGGAAACGGCTAAAGAAGTATATGAGAAACCCCTAGGGAACATCTCTCCTAAATCTTTTTCCTTTTAGAGATGTGGTTGTCACGTGTCGGGACTACTCGCTTTCAAACATGCGTCAGAATTTATTTGTGGTAGCCGAGACGCCTCGGTTAAAAGGAATTCAGAGAAATTCATCATTTCGCGCATTTAGGGAAACAGTGATTGAAGTGACACCCGCACCTGCCATACGAAACGACGACTATTTTTTAATACATCAACTCAACAGCTGCACTCGAGTTAATGTAGGGGAAATTGTTAACACTCAAAAATACTTTTAGTGTTTAGCCGAATCAAGTGGCAGCCGAAGGTGGAAATCTCAAAATGTGCATGCAATAGAATTCTAAGCCGATTACCGAATTGACTCATAGCCGAATCCATCAGTCCTAGCCCTCGGTTAGACAAGCTCCATCGGCTATCTCGGTAACCTGGCCGAATCATAATTTCAAGGAATGACTGGAACTCACACATATTTGGACGCCTCAAAGACCAAGTCAAAGCACCTTCTAGACCCCAAGAAACAAAAACAAACCATCAACAACTAGAAGGAAGTGTCGTCGGTCGTGCAAGAGCAAAACATGGAGAAAAAATTGGCACCACCTCCTCATAGTTGGATAGTGGATTTAGTGGGTAATTTAGCGGCTAACATAGGGGATCACGTCTTATTTCTTATAGTATAAATGTAGGATCACTTGTACCGAATGAGAACACAACACAATCAATCAAAAAACTGATTTTTACATATCTGCATTCTATCTTTATCGCCTTTGTTGCACTCTAGTTGTATTTATGTTTCTTACCACTTAGTTTATTCAATCACTATCCTAACGCTTTCTGGAGTAGTTGGGGAACTCATTGCTGGAAGTTAGAGTTCCGCTTCCAGCCCAAATCGCTTAATTAAGGAATCAATTTGTTATCCGATAAAACGGCAAACATTTCGGACGGGAACAATAGGATTTTTGAATTGTTGCTGTATTTTTGTCGTGGTGATTAATAATATTTTTTTCGTTCACTAAAAAAAAAAAGAGTTCCTACTAATTTTACCCAAATATCAAATATTTAGTAATATCTAGATATTTACTAATTCTACATTAAAACGGTGAGAATTAACTATTAGTATATGCATATATGCTGAAACTAGCTAGTTAATTACCATGAATAATGTCTAGATATTCACAAGCTTCTTTATTCCGAATCAGTTGCTAGTTTCATAGAATTGATAATGAAGAATAATATAGAGAGAACTCTTAATTTTAATCTTCCTAAACGTTTTACATGAAGTTTTCTCAAAATAAAACTTAGCATTTGATTCTTAATTTTGCAACAACTATTTGAGTAGATATTAATAGTAACATGACACTAATAATACAAACGTTGGGGTATTTACAGGCCAAAAGGCTGAAGGAGGAGTATCTTTGAGTTAAAAATAAAGATTGATGGTATTTTTGTATCAAAGGGTGAAAGGTGGGTATTTGTAAGACATTTTTCATATGTTATTTTTGGCCCTTGTGAGGTTTATTTGTCTGTGTCTAGATTTGCCAAAAACGATGCTTGCTTGTAAAGCTTATCTTCTATCTATCGAGTCTATAGATCGAAGATCATCAACAAGAAAGTGACTTATCTTCTACCTTAATGTAGTATAGACTATAGGTCGTCAGATGAATACTACAAAATACGACCTCTTCATAATTATATTTACTCACAATTGAGAATGTGTTAGTTAAAGACACCCCCTTTATGTTATATCTGATTATTTCTTTCTGTCATCAAATGTACAAGAAGTTATCAAGTTAGTTATTTTGGTTACTTATATCGAGACTCACCAAAAATGCACGAGAAAATATTTTAACCTACAACAACAGGGTAACTCATCATAGCAAGCTCTATAAACTTAGAAAATGGAATGAGAAGCTGCTTTGACTAGGGGTGGTCAGCGGGGTGGGTCGGGACCGGGATCCGGCGGGACGGGAAGAGGACCCGTCCCGTCCCACATCCCGCCAAAAGAGGGGCCGGGATTTGGGGGACGGGACGGGTCGGGTTGCGGGATTTGAGGTTTTTTTAGACACTTAATTTAAAAAATATATATTTAAACACTTAAATAATTGAACAATATAGTTTAATAAAAACATTCCAAGGCTGTTTTTGTGCCTCTTATATTATTTAATAGAAATATGATTTTTTTGTAATACAATTTCAAAATTGCAACTTTGTTTCATTGTTCAAAATTTGCAAATCACATAGTAAAATTGACATTAAAAAATTACATAGTTAACCATACTTTTTCTAATTTCCTCACAATGTGTTGAGTATCTTCGGTTGGAATTGGAAGTTGTTGGTCAAATTATTCGACGTCACTTCCTGCTCCCTCAGACAAGATTTCGTTGTAGTTGTAGTCATCTTCTTCATTGATGTCCAGTTGACCGCACCCTCTACGCTCCGCTCTAATCTAATCTCTGAATAAAACCGCAATCTTCAAGCTGTCTCCCGACAATGAGTGTCTGTGCTCTCCTATTTGAAATCTTCCACAGAAAAAGCGCTTTCAGACGTTATTGATGACGCTTGAATGTTCAACATTTCTCGGGCCATCTTTGATAGTGTCGAAAATGTATTCGCATTCTCCCTCCAGTACCTCAGCAAGTTCTTCACGTCCATCTTCATTGACAATTGATTCGTACGATACAACATCCTGCAAAACATAAACATCAATTTCGCTAACTTGTGAAGAAGTTGAACCACTAAACATTCTATTTCTAAGGCCTTGAACACTAGTAGCATAAACCACATGTCTTTTATTAGGTTGCAGTGAAGTAGAAGAAGATGGTACCGAAGCCGGTTGATTATTTGCACTTTCTTGTTGGTAATACATATATATATATTTTGCTTTCATTGTGTATGCTAGACATAACTTCTTCTTTAGTTGATTTGTCTTCTTCTTCTGTTGGGTCTGTTGAAAGTATTTCTAAGCTTTCGTAAATCGTTTCAACAAGTGATTTACAACCGTCTACTTTAATAGTCGAATTTAATACAACACCAATAAAATATATAGTGGGAATAGAAAAAATATATTTTTTAAATTTTATAAATATTTTTTAATAGCTGGAGCGTAAGCTCGTTTTTGCATATATTCATTAAGTAACAAAAATATTAGAGCTATATAAAATAACATAGTTGAAATAGTAGGATAGTAAATTCCAAAAAATTCTTTAGTAGCTAGAAAAATTTTCTCTAAAAATGCAATAATTTCCAAAAAAAATTCCCAATCATCATCTACCAGCATATCCGTTGGACTTTGATTATGGGCGTTAAATAATAAAGTTATAGGTCTTTTATACTCGTGAGCAACAATTAGTTGTTCATATAAAGAATTCCACCTAGTCGAAACTTCTTCTGAAATTTTTCTATAAGGTAGTCAACAATCATGACAAATTATTTTATATTCTTAGCGTCTTTGTATTTTATTACCTTTAAAACTAAAGTTTATAGCAAATTGTACTTTATCAAGAATGTTTCTAAAAAGTTTTAGGCCATCATTTACATCTAAGTTATAAATATGACATGCACATCTAATATGAAAAATATCAAAAAAAGATAGAGTAAATCGAGTTTTTAAAAGGTTTACAACATAATCATTAGCAGTAGCATTATCTAATGTAACAGTCATAATTTTATCAGTAATTTCATAATATTCACAAATTTCATGAATATTTCTTGAAATAAATAATCCAATGTGTCTATCATCAATATATCTATATGCTAATATACGTTTTTGGATAGATCAAGTCTGATCTATCCAATGACATGTAACGGTTAAATAATCATTACCGTTAGTACTACAACCTATATCAGAAGTGATAGCCACTTTGCCATTAAAATGAGATAATGCATAACGTAAATATTGTTAATATTCATGTGCAAATTTAAAAACGTCTCTTCTAACAGTTGATCTAGGAAAATCGTTAAAAGTAAGATTATATGTTTCTCTAATGTAATGAATAAAATTAGGAGAGGAATGAAATGAAAACGGCAAACCCTCCACCACAATTAATTTTGCTATATTTTCTCTATCTTTGTGTTTATCATATTTAGGACTTATAATTCCCCCCGTCATCGGGATAATTCGACATGTACTTGGTCGGGGACACTATATGAACCTTGTCCCGACTCAGAAGGCATTGGCACACCTGATTTTTCAGCCAGATATTCGTTATACCTATCTTTGTGCTTCCTTTGTACATGTCTCAATAAACCTCCCGTCCCACCATAACATTTTCCGGTTTTAAATTTATAAACTTCTTGACAAATTTTATATCTAGCTAGTTGATTCTCACTGTCCCCTATCAAAAAAATCTCATGCATGTGATTTTTATTTTCGTTGTGTAGGGCCTCGACTCATAATAAGGGGAATATGAGGCATTCCAGTTTCAATTTCAGGTTGAGACTCAGTCTGAGCCTTAGGTGGAGGTGCACTAGTGGGTGTGTTATCTACATTATCGTATAATTCTTTTCTAAATTATAGTCTGGTTCAGATGCAAAATATACCTCATGATCTAATGGTATATTAATATCATTAAAAATCAGTTTCATCTATATGAGTGAAATCATCGGGACTAGAAATATGATTACTAGAAGATGCACATTTACCCCTGTTACCCCTAGTACCTCTACCAGAAATGAAACGTCTAAGTCGTTCCATTATAATTATGCAAATAAAAAATTAAAGTAAATGAAATTAAGTAAGATAATTAAAATTAAGTAACAATAATAATTTAAAGAATGAATGAAGGTACCAAACGTCAACGTGTAATCGAGGTTGAAAATTAAAACTTTGCTCAATGGATGATCCTCAAGCTAGTTGTCAACTTCACTCCCAATTTTGAACTTTGATACAAATAAGCAAATAAATAATTAGTAGGCAATGTAGACTTGTAGAGAGATAGATTGAGAGATTAGAGAGATGGTAGGAAGATTTGTGAGAAAAATGAGGAGAAAAATGAGGTATTTATAGTTGAGAAATAGGGTTAAAGTTTAAATATACTAATTTAGGGGTTAAAAATAAATATTAAAGGGGTATGGGATTTGTGGGATGAGAGGGCAAAAATGGTTGTTATAGCAGTTGCACAACGGCCAAAATCGAAATCTGGTCGTTGTTGCAACCGTCGTTGTTGCAACCGTTATTTTTGCAAAGTGGGGGGGGAGGAATGGGTTGGGACGGGGCGGGATAGGGCGGGACGAGCCCTAGTCCCGTCCCGAAATCGAACCCCGCTACCTACAATTTGGTTCCATTTTTTTGTTGTGGTTGGGGCGGGGCAGTAATCGGGCCGACCCGACTCACTGGACAGCCATAGCTTTAACCAATGAAATTTGAACTGGTGTAATTTCTGTTTATTATAACTTAAATTTTTGTATTGAATTAGTTGGTAGAATAACCATATGAAATTCATGAACAACCAGGACAATACCTTATACGGTATACCTGGCTGTTTGGGAAGTTGATAAGCGGAAACCTGGTGGGGCGGAGGGAGTTGTTATTACTCATTCTTTTAGTCAGTCACCGTGGTCTTTTTTTCTTTTTATTTCGACCTTTTCTTTAAGTTCATTGTTCCTTATAGTGATGATTGTGTATCTTTTTTTATTCATGTTTACTTGTGCTTCTGGTTATTAAGGATTTCAATATATATCTTACTTAAAGATACTTGGATAAAGCAAGAGCAAAAATTCTAATCCATTTAAAATAGTATGTGTAAAGTAAAAATGAAATTGTACATTGTTTGGTTGAATCATCTGTTGGAGGAGACTATAGCTGGCCAGTGGGCCGGGCTCGGGTCTGGCGGGCCAGGTTTGGCGGGGTTGGGGTCGGGGCGGGACAGGCGAAGGGGGCGGGGTCGGGTCTGGCGGGGTCGAGTTTGGCGGGACTTGCTCCAGTCCCGTCCCTATCCCGATCCCGTCGGAATCGGGTCGTGGCGGGGTCGGGATCGGGGCGGGTTCCGGCTGGTTTTCCTTTTTTTTTTTTTTAATAACATATGTATAAAAAAAAAACTCAATAAACAAGACAAGATAGTGTAATAAAAACATCTCAAGGTTGTTTTTGTGCCTCTTATATTATTTAATAGACATATGATTTTTTTGTAATACAAATACAATTGTCTAAATTGCAACTTTGTGGTGTTGTCCAAAAGTTGCAAATTACATAATAAAATTGCAATTAAAAAAATTACATTCTCAAAAAAACCTGTTCTAATTGCTTGATAATTTCCTGTGGTTCTTCGGTTGGAATTGGTATTTATTGGTCAAATTGATTCATGTCGCTTCCACTACCTTCGGATAAGATTTCGTTGTAGTTTTCGTCATCTTCTTCGTTGATCTCCGGTTGACCGCACCTTCTCCGCTCCGCTCGTATCCAATCTCTGAATAATACTGCAATTTTCAAGCTGTCTCCGGCTAATGAGTGTCCATGGTCTCCTATTTGATATCTGCCGGCAGAAAAAGCGCTTTCAGACGCAGTTGATGACGCTTGAATGTTCAAAACATCTCGGGCCATCATTGAAAGAGTCGGAAAGGTCTTCTCATTCCCCCTCCAGTATTTCAGCAAGTCTTCATGTCCATCTTCATTGATAACTTCTTGGTACGGTACAGAACCCTGCAAAACAAAAATATACAACTCGCTAATTTGGTTAGTAGCGATACGGCCGCACATTCTATTTCTGAGGCTTTCAATACTAGCCGCAGAAACATCATGTCTTTTGTGAGATTGTGTTGAAGATGAAGAAGATGGTATGGAAGCCGGTAAGTTACTAGCATTTTCTTGTTGGTAAAACCTATATATTTTTTTGCATTGGTCTTCTACGCTACACAACACTTCTTCTTTAGTTTGTTCAATAGGTGGTGGGTGATTTAGATTTTTGGGACTTGGATGTGGTAGTACTTCTATACAATCGTAAATAGTTTCAATTAGTGATTTAGTACCGTCTATTTTAATAGTCGGATTTAATACAACACCAATAATATAAATAGTGGGAATAGAAATAAAATATTTTTTTATTTTGATAAACATTTTTTTAATAGCTGCCATATAAGCTGGTTTTTTCATATATTCACTAAGTAATAAAAATATTAGAGTTATATAAAACAACATAGTTGAAAACGTAGGATAATATATACCGGAAAATTCTTTTTTTGCTTGAAAAAATTTCTCTAAAAATACAATAAGTTCGGAAATTTTTACTCAATCACTATCTACAACCATATCAGCTGGATTTTGATTACGAGAGTTAAAAAATAAAGTTATAGGTTTTCTATAGTCATAAGCAACAAGTAGTTGCTCGTATAAAGAATTCCACCTAGTGGATACTTCTTCTGGAATTTTTCTATAAGGTAGTCCACAATCGTGACAAGTTTTTTTATATTCTTTTCTTCGTTGTACTCTATTACTTTTAAAAATAAAGTTTATAGCAAATTGTATTTTACTAAGAATGTCTTCAAAAAGTGATAGACCATCCTTTACAATTAAGTTATATATATGACACACGCATTTTATATGAAAATGATCTGGAAAAGATGGAGTTAAACTATTTTTTAAAATTGTAATAGCGTAATTGTTAGAAGAAGCGTTATCTAAGGTAATAGTCATAATTTTATCGGTTATTCCATAATAATGACACACTTGATAAATATTTTCTGCAATAAAAGTATCAGTGTGCCAATCATCTATATATCTATACGCTAAGATACGTTTTTGCATAGACCATTTATAATCTATCCAATGACAAGTAACCGTTAAATAATCATGGTCGTTAGTATTACGACCTATATCAGACGTGATAGATACTTTGCCATTAAAATGATATAATGAATAACGTAACTATTGTTGATATTTATGTGCGAATTTAAATACGTCTCTCTTAACAGTTGATCTAGAAAAACTGTTAAAAGCAGGATTATATATATCTCTAATGTAATGTATAAAACCGGGAGATGAAGGAAATGAAAAAGGCAAACCCTCCACAACTAATTTTGATATTGCTTCCCTATCTCTATGTTTATTGTATTTAGGGCCTACAATTCCCCCCGTCATAGGGTTAATTTGACCATGTACTTGGTCCGGGACAGTATCAGTATGTGAAACTTGTCCCGATGGAGCGAGCGTTTGCGCACCCGGTTTTGAAGCCTGGTATTGGGCATACCTAGCTGGATGAGCACTTACTACGTGTCTAATTAAACCCCCCGTCCCACCGTGACCTTTTCCAATTTTAAATTTTAAAACATTTTTACAAATTTTACATCTAGTTACTTGATTCTCTACGTCCCTATCAAAAAATATCCATGCATCTGATTTTAATGGTCGATTTGCTGGACCTCGTCTCATACTAGGGGGAATATGAGGCATTTCAGTTGAAGGTGCACTAGTGGGTGTGTTGTCATCAACATTAGTGGGTGTATCATCTAGATCATCGTCTAAATTAAAGTTTTCTTGAGTTCCAAAAAATAACTCCTCGTCTAAATCTAATGGTATTGTAGGAAAATGTTGAGTATCAACAAAATCATCCTGTGTAGAAATAGAATGACTAGAAGAAGTACCCTTGCCCTGGTTGCCCCTACTAGAAGAAGCACTCTTACCCTTACCCTTAAACATACCTCTTAATCATTCCATTTTAATTATGATAATAAATAATTAAAGATAAAAAAATTAAGTGCGCTAAATAAAATAAACAGACAATAATAATTTAATGAAAGAACGAATGTACCAAACGCCGACGTAACGTCGACGTGTAATCGAGAGGTTGAAAATTGAAACTTTGCTCGATGGAAGATCCTCAAGCAAGTTGCCAACTTCACTCTCAATTCCCAAATGAATAAATAAAATTGAATATTTAGTAAACAATGTAGACTTGTAGAGAGATATATTGAGAGATTAGAGAGATTGTAGGAAGATGTGTGAGAAAGATGAAGAGAAAATGAGTTATTTATAGTTGGAAATTGGGTTAAAGTGTAAATATAATAACTTATGGGTTAAAAATAAATATTAAGGGGTAGGGGGAGGGGGGAGGCCAAAAATGGTCGTTGGTGCAACGGTTATATTTGCAAAGGGGGACTACGAGCGGGATCGGGGCAGGCTCGGGACGGGCTCGGGGTGGGCTCGGGTCTGGCAAGCCTGGGGAGGGCTCGAGACGGGTCGGGACGAGACATTGTCCCGTCCCGGTTCGAGTCCCGCAACCGAATTATTATTATTATTTTTAATTCTAATCGGGGTCGGGTGGGGGCGGTGTCGAGTCGGGTCGTCCCGGCCCACTGGCCAGCCTTAGAGGAGACTCAATAGGTCAGGCAAAGCAGTTGTCAAAGCACAACTCGAACACGCTCAATCTATGGGTATTTATGTTAAGTTGTCTGTGTTGGTTACAAAGGTGGGGGAACGAAAATTATAAGTAACTGCTAAGTAATACAAGAACTGAAATTACAATTCAACAACAAACTGAAATTACAATAATCTTGAACAAGAAACTGGAACTGTTTTTGTGTATGTTGAGTCGAGTATTTGCACTCTGTCTTTAAGACAATATTGCCCCGTATGTATCATTTATACGTCCTGGACAATTGTCTCCCAAGATAAAACAACAAAGGAAACTCAAGTGCTACCGTGAAGAATTTTGAGTAATGAAATGATGCTTGAAAGATTGTAGGAAGATGAATTCGTTTCTGTTTTTCATTAAGTGTAAAGTGTGCTCAACAATGGTGACAAGGGGTTCTTGAAACTTCAGGGATCAAATTGTACATATGAAAGAATTCTGGTCCAAACTGTACATATGAAACTTCAGGGATCAAATTGTACATATGGCAAAGTTCTCTGGTCCAAAAAGATATTATCAGAAAAAGCACAACCCACGACCCGTGGACCCGAGAACCCGAGAACCTGGAACCCGGAACCGGACCGGACCGGACGGGCGGCGGCGGCGCGCGTGTGGGCTTTCCTCGAACCGAAGCACATCTAGGTCTTCCCTCCTTTAAACACATGGGATACCCCTTGGGGTCCCAAACCCCAAGCCAACTTTGAGTCTTATAAACAAAACAATTCTTTCTTCCTCCACCGATGAGGGATAATTGATCCCATACCACACTTTTCCATGCTTCAAACACCGCACTTCGTGGACCAATATCTCTTTTATTTCTCAATGAAATTTGACGATCCTTGGCCCTACGGTTATCTACATACTTAGTAGATCATGCACATGTGAATAATCAGATTCTCCAACATGCGTAACACTAGTGTTTAAGCCGTTAAAGTTGGTCGGACGCAACTCTCGCCAAAGGTAAATTTCCAACAATCCCCTCTTGAAAGAGATTTCGGCGCACTCACATGGTGCCTTTTCATTTCCAGCAATATTTCAGCGGACCGATGTTGCATAAGGAGAGGTAGCTTCAGCTTTGAACCTTCCATAGTTAAATACCATCGGACTTACTTACTGCGCGGTGAACGTGATGTCTTGAACCTTCAGTGTTTAGTGTAAGACAAGTCAATAGTACCAACACACCAAATTCCCTTACTCTCTTCTTCGTAATGTTTTGTCCATTGTGGCCATGGACAACTTCTTGGATTCTTAAGTACGTTCATTTGAGGCGGCCCGTCCTCGCACTTAAATAGGTGGTCTCCTACAAAGTATCCTGCTATACCCCACTTCACAAGTGTTAGAAACCATTAAAAGTTTCTCAAAACCTAACCTCAACTGTTGAGGATCATTAAAGGTTTTGAAAACTTAACCTTTACCCATACTGCAGATAACACATAACGTCTATCGCGGGAACAACTTTGGATTTTGTGTTTCTTTACAGAAATCAATATCCGAAGTGCTCATGCTTCCACTGAAGCGATCAATTGAACCTTTACAGCTTAGTTTTCCCATTGAACCAAATTACTGGGACCTCCAGTTAGTAAGGTTGGGTTACCACTATATTGGTCCTTATATTTTGGGTTTTAAGCCCATTCCCCTAGACATGCAAGCCATCTGATCCTTGGGTAAGCCATTTGTCAATGGGTCTGCTATATTATCCTTTGACTTAATGTAATCAATGGATATTATACCCATGGTGATCAGTTGCCTAACGGTCTTATGCCTCCATCGAATATGATGAGACTTGCCATTGTACATAGCATTCCGTGCCCTTTCTAGAGCCGACTGGCTGTCGCAGTGGATCATTACCGAAGGTACGGGTTTGTTCCAACATGGAACATCCTCTAAGAAGTCATGAAGCCACTCAGCTTCTTCTCCTGCTTTGTCTAAAGCGATAAACTCTGATTCTATTGTGGATCGGGCAATGCAAGTTTGCTTAGAGGATTTCCAAGACACAACCCCACCACCAATTGTAAATACATACCCACTGGTGGACTTGGTGTTCTCTATATCAGATATCCAGTTTGCATCATTGTACCCCTCTAGTACAGCTGGATATCTCGAATAGTGTAACCCTAAAGTTAACGTATATTTCAGGTATTGTAATACCCGATTCAACGCCTTCCAGTGATTATCACTCGGATTACGGGTAAACCTAGCCAACTTATTGACTGCATAAGCAATATCAGGCCGGGTGCAGTTTGTTATATACATCAAACTACTGATCACTTGTGCATATCGCTCCTGGTATACAGGTGCACCAAGATTTTTATTAAGCTTTTGATTTGTATCCATTGGTGACTTTATCGGTGAACTGTCTAACATCTCGAACTTTCTCAACACATCCTCGATGTAGTGAGACTGAGATAAGACCAGCCCGTCAGACGTCTTAGAGATTTTAATCCCTAAGATGACATCTGCGATACCCATATCCTTCATGTCGAAGCATTGTTTCAACATGTTCTTAGTCTCTAGGATTACCCTAGATCGCTTCCCCGTGATCAACATGTCGTCTACATACAGGCATATCATAACAAATGAGTCAGAGTTACCTTTCGTGTAGACACATTTATCACACTCATTAATGGTGAAACCCTTCGATAGTAGAGTACTATCAAATTTTTTGTGTCATTGCTTCGGGGCTTGTTTCAGCCCATACAGAGATTTGACAAGTCGACAGACTTTATTCTCTTGCCCTTGAACCACATACCCCTCGGGTTGATCCATATAAATTTCTTCTTCCAAATCACCGTTTAGGAAGGTTGTCTTGACATCCATTTGATGTATCTCAAGGTCACGCAAAGCTGCGATCGCAATGAATACTCGTATAGATGTCATCTGGGATACCGGGGAGTATGTGTCAAAGTAGTCAAACCTTCTGTCTACCGATAGCCCTTGACTACCAACCTGGCCTTGTACTTGTCTATAGACCCATCTGATTTGTATTTCCATTTGAGTATCCATTTGCAACCCAACGGTTTATTTCCCGGAGGAAGATCAACCAACTCCCAAGTATGGTTATGCAGAATGGAGCCTATTTCACTCTCAATAGCTTCTTTCCAGAGCGGTGCTTCTGGAGTTGACAACGCCTTAGCAATTATCCTTGGTTCATCATTAACCATATAAGCTACAAAGTCAGGACCGAAGGATTTATCCTTCCTGACCCTTTTACTTCGCCTTACATCTATCTCTGGAGTCTCCAAGTTCTGAGAATCTGGAATACTAGATTCTGGATGTTCAGCCACCTCGAGATCCGCTAGATCTGGATCATCTAGATCCGGGCCGTCGACGACTCCCGGTTCTTGAGAGCTTTGTGCGTAACTTCGTTTGCGAGAGGTTATGTCTTTTTCCTTTCTAGGAAAGGTGCCTTCAAAGAATATAGCATTCCTTGATTCCATGATTGTACCCTGGTGGATATCTGGAATATCTAACTTATGCACTAAGAAGCGATAAGCACTACTGTTATTTGCATATCCGATGAATATGCAATCTACAGTCTTAGGCCCAATCTTGACCTGCTTTGGCTTGGGTACTTCAACATTTGCCAAACAACCCCACACCTTAAAATATTTGTAGGTGGGTTTCTTTCCCTTCCATAATTCATATGGAGTTTTGTCCTTACCCTTATGTGGGACTCTGTTAAGAATCGTATTAGCTGTAAGGACGGCTTCTCCCTACATGTTTTGGGGAAGACCGGAATTGATAAGCAAGGCATTCATCATTTTCTTCAATGTGCGGTTCTTACGTTCCGCCACACCGTTTGATTGAGGTGAGTATGGAGCCGTCATTTGATGAATAATGCCTTCTTGGGCACAGTTTTCCTCAAATGGCGCTACATATTCTCCCCCTCTATCGCTACGAATGGATTTAATCCGTAGGCTTAGTTGGTTCTCAACTTCTGCTTTGTAACGTCGGAGCGTTTCAAAGGCTTCATCCTTACTTTTCAACAAGTAAAGGTAACAATACCTTGTGTTATCATCAATGAATGTCACAAAGTACTTGTTTCCCCCTCTAGTTTGTGCGAACTTCAAATCACATATATCTGTGTGAATAAGTTCTAGAGGAGCGGTATTTCTTTCGACGGATCGAAAAGAAAGCTTGGTGAGTTTTGCCTCTACGCACACCTCACACTTATGTTGAGGGTTTACGTCGATAGACGGCAACAACTCCATCTTTACCAGCCTTTGGATAGACTTGTAGTTAACGTGTCCTAATCTATGATGCCATAAATTAGAAGACTCAAGCAAATAAGAAGAAGGTTCAACTTTATTACTTGGACGCATTACAGACATGACATTCACTTTGAAGAGGCCTTCACAGACGAAGCCTCTCCCCACAAATGTGCCATTCTTAGTGAGTACAAACTTATTGGATTCAAACACTAGCCTAAAACCTGCATTAACCAATAAAGGTCCAGAAATTAAATTTCTTCTAATCTCTGGGACGTGCATCACTTCCTTCAGAGTGAACTCCTTACCGGAAGTCATCTTCTGAACCACCTTTCCTACGCCCAGCACGTCAGAGGAAGCATTGTTGCCCATGAACATCTTCTTGTCGGTGACCGGTGTGTACGTGGAGAAGGCATCTCTGTTGGAACAGATGTGTCTGGTAGTACCTGTGTCCATCCACCACTGCATCGGATTCTCAACCAGGTTGGCTTCTAGCACCACTGCAGAGAATTCCTCAATCATGTCATCCAGGAGCGTATCCTTAACGACGTTAGCATATGCCTTGCCTTTTGACTTGGCTTTCGGTTGTTGCTCAATCTTGATCTTGCGACATTCCTTGATCCTTTGACTAGGTTTCCCACAATGGTGACAGTTATCTCTGAACATCTCCGCTGCGTGGGCCTTGCCGTCTTTCTAGAACTTCCGCTTCTTGCTTGAGTTCCTTTTGGCCTCAGCCAGATTCGCCTTTGCGTCAGCAGGTTGTCTACCCCTTGGCAATGTCTTCTTATTATCTTCCTAGTTTTGGAGTTTGATAATAAGCTCTTCAAAGGTCATCTCCTTTGTCTTGAGTTTTAAGTAACTCATAAACTCATTCCACGAAGGAGGTAACTTTTCAATCAGCGATGCAACCAAAAACTGCTCATTTGGTTTCATTCCTTCCAAATCCAGGTGATGTAAAATCATTTGGAATTTCTGGACTTGGGACATCACTGTCTTACTATCCACAATTTGGAATTTTAAACATTTCCCAACGATGAACTTCTTAGTACCCACATCTTGTGGGTTGTACTTCTTTTGTAATTTTTCCCACAGCTCTTTGGCAGTGCCAACGATGTAATAGACCTTGTAGAGAGGGTCTGCCAAACAGTTCAGTATGTAATTCTTACACGTGAAATCGCTATGATTCCACGCATCAAGAACCATCTTCATGCCATTAATGACATGGATACCAAGGCTCCCTTCACCCGTTTCATTAGGCGAAGAGTCCATTTCATCTTCAGCTTGTGGAGGATCTTCCGTTAGGAACTGGGCCATGCCCATAACAGTTAAGTAAAACAGCATATTTTGCTGCCATCTCTTAAATTCTGATCCCATGATATTTTCAGGGCGATCATGGTGGTGGGAGGCAGAAGGTGGAAGCGGCGGCGATCGGAAAACAGAGTTCTTTGCGCTTGAAACGATAGTGGCGGCAGCGATGAAGGCATCGAGTTCTTGCCGCTTGGCGATGGCGGGAAAGCGATATTATTGCCTTGAGAGGCAGCAATAGTAGCAGCATCATCGGTCATGTTTCCAGGCATGTTGCAGCAGTTACAGTATGCGAATATTGTCTTAAACTTGTTGGTTACAAAGGTGCAGGAACGGAAATTACAAGTAACTGCTAAGTAATACAAGAACTGAAATTACAATTCAATAACAAACTGAAATTACAATAATCTTGAACAAGAAACTGAAACTGTTTTTGTGTATGTTGAGTCGAGTGTTTGCACTCTGTCTTTAATACAATATTTCCCTGTATGTATCATTTATACGTCCTGGACAATTGTCTCCCAAGATAAAACAGCAAAGGAACGATTGAGCAAAGGAAACTCAAGTGCTACTGTGAAGAATTTTGAGTAATGAAATGATGCTTGGATAATATCAGAAGAAGCACAGCCCACAGTCGTGGACCCGTGGACCCGGAACCGGATGGGACGGGCGGGCGGGCGGCGCGCGCGTGTGGGCTTTCCTCGAACCGAAGCACATCTAGGTCCTCCCTCCTTTAAACACATGGGATACCCCTTGGGGTCCCAAACCCCAAGCCAACTTTGAGTCTTATAAACAAAACAATTCTTTCTTCCTCCACCGATGAGGGAGAATTGATCCCATACCACACTTTTTCATGCTTCAAACACCTCACTTCGTGGACCAATATCTCTTTCATTTCTCAACGAAATTTGACGATCCTTGGCCCTACGGTTATCTACGTACTTAGTAGATCATACACGTGTGAAGAACCGGATTCTCCAACATGCGTAACACTAGTGTTTAAGCCGTTAAAGTTGGTCGGACGCAACTCCCGCCAAAGACAAATTTCTAACAGTATGCACTAAAAAGTCTTAATACTCAGCACAAGCACTTAACAAAACCAAAGCTACTTATGATGCCTTTGCACGAAGTTGTTTCCCCCTAAAAACATTCCACTTTAATGGTAAGATATGTTGCATCACCCCGTCTCTCAGTTGAGAAAGTATGTACTTTTGGACTAAAAGGCGGGAGATTTTCAATGATAATTCTATGTAGAATTGCAAACTGAAGGCGAGTAAAGGTGAAACTGAGAGCCAACAAGTAACTAAAATTAAATTGTGAAATAGAATATTCTGCTATTTTAGCTGAATTGGAACAACTGGCTGGCTGATTCATAGCCAAGTATATGAATAAATTTGATCCTTCACCCATTAAAGAAACAGGATTCTCATGATTTGTCATTACATGGACATGGCAATTACAAATGACTCCCTCTTGCGAAGACCATACAGCACAGCAAAAGGCTAAAATAGATAGGAGTAAAACGACGTCGAAGGAACATATCCATTAGAATTAGAATCCATAACTACTCTAAATTTTATTGAGACAGAAACGGCACCGTTGGAGGAAATGTCGGCCACTCTGTCCCTCCAGCTAACACTTGGTTGGCAACATCAATCACCATTGGCCACATGCTCCACACTGGGGTCCACTATCCTTTGCATGCGTTACACGTGTCCCACACGAGAAAATCACAAATAACCGACATTATTCAGGGGAAAAAAACACTCTCCTCTGCGGCTGTGAAAATTCCGACATTTTCTACTCTCTCTCATGTTTTCTTTTCTCCCTCTCTAAAATAAAAAGTTAAAATAAACTCTTTTTACCTATCCCACCTGGATTTTATCTACCTCGTGTGGGATCTTGGAGTACAAATGCAACCCTTTATCCTTCTCTTTCGTTAAACAAACATTTTTTTTCTAAAATATTTAAAAATAATTTCGTCATAGTTAGATCCTTTTTAGACAAACTTTTAAAAGTTATTTGTTTATAAAGCGTAGTTTGCTAAATATAACCTCCTTTTAATTTATTTTTTTGAAGACAAGCCATTTGTGTTAGACCAATTTCTTTTAAAATTGCTATTGATTGTGTAATTACAAAACAAATTTGAGGCTCATTTAGTAATTATTATATTTAATTATAGAGAAGATTTAAATATATTTTATGAATATTGTGATTAAAGTTTTATTTTATTTAGTTAGAATTTAATACATAAAATAAACTTATGAATTAAGATTTTTATTAATAAAAATATAGTTGAACATAAAAAAGGAAGTTGTATTTATATTTGAGAGATATATGAATTATTTTTCTATCGACGTTTGTCCAATAGCTGAAATTAATGAGGGGTAGTTCAAAAATTTATAAATTTTCAGTAAAAGTATTTTTGTTTTGAAATAAAAAATTACCTACTTCTGCTTCTTGAGAAAAAATATGTATTTGTAATTTCTTCGTCAAATCTCTTAAAGAAATATTTATGGCCCGATTTTTTTTTGACTTTTAAAAATTAGCGACACAAGCTATTAGCTGAGTTTCTCAAAAAATAAAGTAGAATTATTTTGATAACATTGTCTTACATATAAATAATTTAACCAATAATATTATATATAGCTGATTTTAACTGGTTTAAAGAATATCGATTAATTTCGAAGCTACTTATGATATATTATGCTTTCTTATAGTTAAAAATATTTCACTAAATACTTATAGAAGTTAAATTGGAAAAATAAAGGGTCTAAATCTGTCCATATACTCCATCTCGAAATTGTTCAATTTTGCTTTCTATTAATTTTTTTTTATTTTATATTTTTATCGTAGCAACTCAACATCTTAGAAAAAAGGTTCATATTTATCTATAAACTTTTGATTTAAAGTTACCCACAAATTATACTTTAATACAATTTATTTCTAAAAATAGCAAGTTATTTTCATCTCCTCGGTCAAAGTCGAAGTCTTACGAATTAGGAGTGAAATTCAAAATAATACCTTTTACTAACGGGTGTACTATTTTTTGATCAAAAGTAAAGGATACAATTACTCAATATATATATATATATATTTCATCTCCCCGTCAAAATCAAAGTCTTACGAATTAGGGGTAAAAGTCAAAATAATACCTTTTACTAACGGGTAAACTAGTTTTTGATCAAAAGTGATGGGTAAAATTACTCAATATATGTAAATCTTTAGTGTTGTCCAGTTTGTCTGGCATTTCTAATGCTTTCTTAGCTATATGAGGTTGTAACTTAATTTTACCTTCTCCTATAGTCACTCCTAGGAAGTTTATGTATTTTTTACATAACTTCATTTTTTTCTTGCTAATTATGATTCCGTTACTTACAAATAGTCTAAAAACTGTCTGTAGATGTCCTAAGTGTTCAGTCATATTATTACTGAAGATTAGTATGTCGTCTACATATACTATTACGAATCTTTTGTAATCTCCAAAAATTTCATCCATTTTCTTTTGAAAAATGGGTGGAGCAGTCTTCAGGCCAAATGGCATAACCAACCATTCAAAATGTCCTTCTGGACAAGTGAATGTTGTCCATTCAATACTGGCGGGATGCATTTTTACCTGCCAATATCCTGATTTACAATCAAACTTACTAAATATAGTCTTTCCTTGTATTCTATTAATTAATTACGACTTGTCAGCGACTTATAACCATTACTTCTGGTATTATCGTTTAGTCTCTTATAATTTATCACCATTCGGGCTTTTCCTCTAACGATCTCCGAATGATTTCTAACTATGAAGGCTGCTGACCTGTGTTTTGACGTTGACCGTCTTATAATTTCTAAGTCCATTAATTCTTTAATCTGTAGTTTGAAATCTTCTATGTCTTTGTTCGTTGCCTCTATTGAAGCTGTTCTTATAATATATTCTGGATTTATAATTTCTAATTCACATAATATTCTATTGTTATTCCAGTGTCTAAGTGGTTTTTCTCCTACGATTTCTAACTCATCTAGAATTTTTACTATATTATCTAAATCGGTCTTGTCTTTTATTATTTCTATCTTTTCTATCCCATTTTTAAAATTATAAAATTCTGTTTCTAAATCTATTAACGTGTAATTCTTTTCTAGTATCTCATAGTCTTCTTCTTCTAGAATTTCTTCTAATATTAGGTTTTTATTGTTATTCTGACAGCAATATTTGTCTCCATTGCTGCAATCTTTACAACAACTATCTTCTTTATTTTTTAAGTTTATATGGGAAATCTGTATTATTTTAGTCTCAGTCTTTTGAGTTTGAACTGGTGTATAAGTGCTATTTTTCTGGAATATTATCACATCTCTAGTAATGGTACAACTTTCATTATTATCTAACAAGAAATCTAGACCTATTATAAAATCTGTATTTATATTTAATTCTCTTACTAATATCTTATTCATGCTATAACTAGGGTTATAGAATTTTGCACAAGTATTCATAAAACTAATTTTGGCTTCTTGTAGGTAATGTTTGTAGAAGTTATGGGTTCCATCCATCTGCATTGCTGAAGATGGCTTATCTAGTGTTTTCACTAGATGGCTAGGAACAATCTTTTTATTTAATATACTTCTTGTACAACCTGTATCTACTAGTGCTAGCGTAGTAATTTCGTAGTCTTTAATTTTAATCTTTGTCAGTAATCTTAGGGAGCTAAATTTCTTATCTTCATTACATATTAGAGTTTTTTCTTCCGAATTCATTAGTTCTGAAGCTATTTCTGTAATTAATTCTCTTTCTAATTGATCTTCTTCGACAATATGATCGTCTTCTATATCTTTTTGTTTTCCTTTTTCTAGCTGAGCTAATCTCATTTCTAAAACATTTATTCTGGTTTCTAGTGTTATTAGTCTTACCGCTATGGTTGTATCTTCTTGAATCTGTTTTAATGGTTCTTTAAGGCCTATAATAATTCCTAATTCTTTCTGGAGGCAATTTATACAACCTTCCATGTAGCATTTTTTATACTTGGCCCTTTTACTTCTGCTAGGGAACCATTTGCAAATGCAACATGCCGTGCTATCTAGACCTTTATTTCTTTCGAATAAATGGTCGCATTCTATCACTGTGTTTACTAGATTATTTAAATCTTCATTTATATCTAATTGTTCTATTCTTATTTCGTTAATAAATTCATCTGCTTCTGAGTCTGAAGAGTCTAATTTATTATTTTCTCTTGTGTCTATACTTACTATGGAGTATATACTTTCTGTATCTGACATATACTCATCTACATTTATTAATGTCTCCTGGAAGTCTTCTATCAACTGAGAATTTCTAGTGTTATTATTTATTCTCTTTGGACATGTATTAGCTAGATGTTCTATGCTACCGCAGGTAAAACATTCTAATTTATTTTTGTATGTTCTATCATTTCTATATTTTCTTATATGTTTGTTTTTATCCAAGTATGGTTTTCTGGTTGATGATTTTCTAAGGTAGTATCTTTTCTTCTTATACTTGTCATAGTTCTGATAACCATATTTCTTATTTTTTCTTTTATAGCTTTTCCTTTTCTGGGGGTCTTTATCATAACTTTGTGTGGTATATATTACACTTTTACAGAAGTTCAACTCGTTTTGTTTAAGTTGTTTATGTATTTGCAAATGCGTACATTTTTCTTGTAATATTTCCATCACATGCTGTATTATATGTCCTATGGACCATCTAGCGTTTGGGTTTTGTAATATCCCATCACGCTTGTTCCAGCGTTCTTCAATTTCTCTACCTAAAGCTCCTGGTAATTTATTGAAAAGCTATTTTCCTAAGTCTTGATCAAACGAATTACCGCTGATCGTACAATAATAAAAGAAATCATTTAAAAATTTCTTTATATATACCCAATTACTAATACTTAATTGTTCTAACTTAATCAGTGCATTTCTTTGTAATACTACTAGTCCACTATTTGGATCTTCACCCGTAATTAGTGTGTGTATCTTATTGGTGAAGTTGTATGGGTTTGATCCCATAGATACCAACTGGTGGAATTCTTTTGGAAAATCTGTTTTATAAGCTTCCCATAAAGCCTTCGTAGATTCTCCTAAGAAAGTTTCTAAGTATTTATACATTGTCTCATGGTCTGTTTCTACGTAGTTTTGTATATAGTCTGCTACCACTATTCCCTTCCATAAATCTATTACGGAGTTCCATCTTTGTGGATCGTGGGCAGCTATATTTAAAATCTTTCCTCTATTCCCTCCTTCTTGGAGAGTTATAGGTTCTTCCAACGGCATTCTTCTACCCGATGGTTTAACATTCTCTACAGGTTCTCCTGCAGTTCTAAATACTCTTCTTCTAGGTATATTGCATGTACTAGTGTCTACAGTAATACGTTCTCCTGTAGTTCTCTGGAAAGGACTGGAGCTAGATGTGCTAACTTCCATTAGTTCTTTCTGACTAACTTCGGAGTTTGTCTCAAATTCTTCTTCATTATTTAATGCGAAATCTTTCCAAATTTCTTCAAACATTGCTGTTTTTTCTTTGGAGAGTTTTTCTTCTTTATATCCCGCATTATTCATTCTTATCTCACAAGTTTTAAAATGCTCTATTGTTTCTTCTAATTCCATATTATCTTTTTTACAACCCTTGCATCTGAATAACATCCAGGATTTTTCTTTTTTCAGGTCTCTAGCCTTTTCTATGGAGATGTCTACTTCATACCCTTCTTGGATTATTTCTATGTTCATAAATGTATTTATTTCTGTTTCGTCTATAGTACTTTCTTCTTCACAATTCTTTTGTGGAGTGTAATTATATTCCGTAAATCTTATAGAAGTTTGTCCTTTGGGATTTGTATATTCTAAATGAGAAGTAGGCTGTAATACTTTATTCTTTTTATCAAAGTAGTCTAATTTCCATTCTAATCCGGCATATTCTTCCGGTTGGATTTTAGTAGGTTTTATTAAGTTTATTCCCTTATTATTCATTAATTCTACTACATCATTTATCCTTATTTTAAACTTGGTATTGCTATCATTAGTCATTTTTCCTAAAAAAACCTAAGCATAGTAATAAATTGTTACCATTACTCATTTCTTCGTAGCCTTTAGTTTGTATTCCTATTTTAATATGCTTGCCAAATTCTGATAAGTTCATTAAGAAGTCTGGACTTAGATAAAAGATTCCTCCATTATCGGTCATATCTATTTCTGTCATGCCTATAATGGCTTTCTTTATGTCTGTCCACCTATCATCGTATATCATTAGTAAAACTTTGCATCCTAAGTTTTTTCTAGTTAGACCTTTAATTCCTATAACTATTAATTCCATGTGCATGAGAGTTCTAGTTGTCTTTTTTATATGCTTAAAAGATTCTTCATTTATTAAACTAATATTTCTTGCTATATCTCCTAATACTGATAGTTGTTCTTCTCTATAATGTCTGTATAATTGAGCTGTAGGCGAGAAACGTCCAGCATTGTATAGAGTCTTAGGATTTAGCAAATTCAATTGATTCTGTTGGAAAATACTTATGTCTTTATCCACGTTTATAACTTCGCTAAGTTGTCTGTTTTCTTCTTCAGGTGTCTTCCTGTTTAAAATTCTAGAAATAAAGTTATTTCCTATTCTATTCTCTGAGCAGCTTATTCTTTGCCTTTCGTCTTCTCTTCCCTGTCTAGTTGTAAAAAGGTCCATTTTTGGGGTTTTCTTATTATTTTAGCTTTTTCTTTTTGCGGAGTTAATTCTATTTTATTCAACTGATCTATTAAATTATCTATTTGTTGATTTGCTTGTTTTTCTTTATCTTTTTCTCGAGCTATATGATCTCTTTCCTGTGCTATTTAAAAAATGTGTTCACTTAATTTTTCTACTCTAATTGTTATCGTATCTATTTTTCTATGTAGATCTAGTATTAAGGTTGCTAATACTATATTCTGTTGTATTATTACTTGGTCTGCCTTTTGACTAGGTATATATTCTTTGTAATCAGCTGGTAAAGGAATAGATTTTTCTATTATCTTTGCAACTTGCTCTTGAGCACTTACTATCCTGCTCATGAAAGAATTGCTATTTTTAATTCCTTAACAGATTCTTCTAATTTTAATAATCTTTCTATAAGCTCTTTTTTAATTTGTTTATTTTCCTGGCTGACCTTCAACTCAATATCTATTAGATTGTCTTTTAGAACTTTTTCTACGTCTTGTTTTGTAGATAGTTTTTTAAAGTCACAAGTATTTACTAAATTATTTATATATTCTATATTTTGTTTTGATCTTTTAAAGATTCTTTCTTGCTTTTTAAGTATATCTTCTAATTTTTGTAAGTTGTTTGTATAACTATTATTACTTTCTTTTACTTTTTCACTTAAGTTTATTATTATGTCTACTATAGTATTTAACTGTTTTTCTTCGCTATGAAGCGTGTGTTCTCCTATGCTAAAGTTATACTTAATAATACTTTGGTCTGGTAAAATTCTAAATTTATTTTCTGGTAGTATCCTTAAGTCTAAGTAATCTAGGTGCTTTAAATGAGCTATTTTTAACCTAAGGTGGTTATAATATTTTCTTTTATCTGGTAATCTATTATATGTCTATAGAATCTAATTGTACGTTCTATACCGTATAATTGCCACTTAATACTAGAAATTATTTCGTCTATATCTCCTAAGATTATTTTTTCTTGGATTACTCTAGATAGTAACGTATATTCTATAGGCTCTAAATCTTTTTCAAAATGATCTTGTAATAACTTAAGCTTTCGTACTGGTGATAAGAATTTAGATTCTAAAATTTCTAAACAAGTACTTAGCTCTCGCAGCTCTTATATACTCGTTCTTTCTTTTTATATCTCTATTAATAAGATTATTTTTAATTCTAATATATTTAGCAAAAGGAAGTGATCTCATATATATTTTTTAACCTAATGGGAAATACTCTAGTATTTTTTGTTTTTTTATATATTGATAGTCTATCCAACGTTCTGCGTAATTTACGTCGCTCTGTATTCCCTGTATATGCCAATGTATATCTAAGAAAGTACTTTTATCTATAGTTGAAAAGTATATGCTTTCTTCTATACTATTCAAAAAATAATTATATTCTAATTCTATTAAATGAGGTTTTACGTTAGTTCTAAAGTATTCTAACAATCCTTCTTGACTTAGAGTTCTATTTTTTAGTTCGATTTGTAAACCTATTAATTCTCTTCTAGCTACTACGTGTTTGTTTTTTCTAGCTACTTCTCTCTTAATATTCCAAGTAATGAAGCTAAGTCTTTCTACGAAGTGCAAATGTTGCATTAGTAAGGCTTAAAACGTCTAGAGTCTTGTGCTAGTTTTTTATTTTTTAAATATGTTACTAACTTATATTCTAAGGCGGATATTATATTTATAAGTTCTGAAAGTCTTGACTGATTATCTTTTGTCTTACTTAGATATATATATTCTGGATAGAAGGTTTTTAAACTCTTCTTTACTTCTAAGTATGATTCTAAATTATAGTCTGTCATATAAGTCTCTCAAGATGTCTAAAAACGTATTTTATCTTCTGCATTCAGAGTAATTCTTTGTCCAAAAATCTTTATACACTCTGATACCAATATAAAGGGGGGGTGTATTTCAATGGTTGTTTCGATAAAAGGGGGTGTGAGTATGGTTGTGTAGTCCTATCGATAAAGGGGGTGCGAGTATGGTTGTGTAGTCCTATCGATAAAAGGGGGTGTGAGTATGGTTGTGTAGTCCTACTCGGTACTCCATTCCCGTTGTAAATCTCCTTATGTCAGTTCTTTAAATCAAATAGCTATCTCCGGTATTTTTTTTATCCTGGACTCTGTCCAGTCACTAGTCCCTATTTACTATTCATCATCTCTATCATTCGTCCTTGGTTACTGTTATGTTCTTGACTACGCTATGCTTTTTTATTTCTCCTTCTGAACAGTTCATCTCTTCTTTTAGACCTTACCCCTATCATGACAGTCGTCTTTAGCTACACCCAATTTTCAGGCCAAAACAATCCTTCAGCGGACATCAACAGGCCAATAATCAACCACCGTTGACATAGGAATTTACAAGCTAATCCATTGAGGTCATGACGGAGTCCAAAGATAACCATATACTAAGTTCATAAGATGACCATATCCAAGCATATTGCAGTTAAGATTACAACAGTAATTTCTAGATCTATGACATGATTTATAACAGTAAATAAAGATTCATGATGAAAATAACAACTTCATATTAACATACTGGTTTCTGCATTTCTGCAAGATTTCATAAAAACATAAAACATAATATACACGGTGGAGATAACTACTGAAATTAAAAACTTACATAATTCAAAGTACGGGGAGGTTTTCCTTTCGGGAGTCCCGGAAACTACTGCACACTAATTAAAAACTTGCTCCAAAATAAACTATCTTACATATGGAGGTTTATTCAGTGAGGGGGAGAGAGGGTTTTTTGCATTTGGGAGTGGAGTTTGATCTTGCTTGTGTCTGATGTTTTTCTTCTCGGATATTTTCACTCTCTCTATCTTCATCCCAAGGGTCTGATATTTATACTGTCTTTCGGACTTCAAAATGTAAAGGAATCTTTAAAGTTTCGGCGGGGTGCGTTGTGGGCCCCATCGTCGCTTTAACTTTGAAGATTTTTTCTTTTCACTTTGTCGTCTTGTGTTGCTGGCATCTGCTTTTGTAAAAAGTCTGTGAGATGATGTCATTGATGTCTATCTTGTCTGCTGCTTTTATCCTTTTCTCTTTATGTCTCTGTCTACTTTTTTCGGTGGAATTTACACCGTTCTTTTTATTTCTTGTCTATTCCTTGGCTTTTATGTACTCAAGTTATGCAAAGCCACGGAATCGAAACTCATTCCCGAGTCATCGTTGTCATTTGGATCCTGAGCATAGTTTGATTCTAGGAATTCATTAGCTGAACTAGTCTCTAATACATGGTCTATATTATCCTGATTTTGGTTAAGTTCTGGATTCTGTTCTGGTGTTATGGATGCCACTGGTGGTGTAGCCATCGGATTTTCATGTTTGTCTTCACTTTTGGCGTCCTTCTGTTCTCTAAAAATGTTTTTAAGTGTCTCTTTAATCATTTGTTCTATACTTTTATTTTTCTCTTTTTTTATCTTTCTAGTTCTTGTCTTGAAAGTAGATCCTGAGAAGGTCTGAGGGAGTCTTTGTCTGTTCTTTGAAGAGGTTGCCTCTTCTTGTTCACTTTTTGGCAAAGTGACAGCCATTAACGGATTTGAGTTGTCTTTACCGGCAACCGTTTGCACCGGACTAGTTGTACCTACATCTGGTACAATAGATTTCTTAGCATTCAGGAGGGAATGCACACCTATCTCATCCATTTTTAAAGGAGATGGAGAACTCTGAGTCTGCTGTGTCTGGTTGTTTTGTCTGAGCTTTAATTCAAGCTCTGCAACTTTTTCTAAAAGATGTATATTTTGCGTCTGGAGAATTTCTTTTGTCTGGTTTAGTCTTTTTACTGTGTCGGTCATTGTGGTGCAATGATCGCAAAAGATTATTTTATCTGTGTCTTTCTGGATTTTGTATTGAGGTGTCTGGTTTGGGCTATTTCTGAGTGCTGGTGTAATATAATAGTTTGGCCCAAGTGTTCCTCGAGCGTAGTCTAAGGCTTCTGTAAATACATTGAAACCCTTAAAAAGTGGTGTCTTGAAATCTTTAATAGAGTCTACTACTTCTAACCAGGTCTGAAAAATTCCTTTTGTCTTTCCATGAATTGCAACATAAAATTTAAATTTTTTGTCTAAATTTTTGTCGTTAAAATAATAGCTTGTACAATTTAACGTAGCTACAAAATGGCTGGTGTCTTTTCTATTGTGGGCAATCCACAAATTATCTATCAAACACTTTTGTTGTCTGTCTAGCACATAGTCTGGGAGTGTTTTAAAAGTAAGATTTGAAGACGGAAAAGAAACTAAGTTATTCTTACCAAAGTAAAGTCTTTCTAGTGTTGGTGTCTCATGAGTAGTTATGGGCCTGAAATTCAGGTTCCCCAATACTGTTTGTCTGTAATCATCTTGGGTTTTGGCTGGGCCTTTCCCCTTGTCTTTCGGATTAGTCTTTGACGAACTCATTTTGTTAAGAGATAAATAAACTGATTAGTTTGTTGTAATCTTTAGCCTACTAAGTTGATCTGCTAAACCGTTATCTTTACCCTTTATATGCTCGAACACTAAATTATAAATCGATATAGTGTCTAAGAAGTTAAGCCACCGTCTCCGACTACTATTCTTATCATTTATTTTTTGGTTGAATTTAACTATGGCTTCACAATCTGTTCTGATTAGAGTTTCTGGTTTGTTTAAAATGTATAATCTAAAGGCATTTAAACCGTATACTACTGCTAGTATTTCTGCATCTATGCTACTCATATTTCCTTTTTCTTTATACTTACCGCTTTGGTAGGCGCAAATTTTTTCTGAAGTTTTGCTACTATATTTATTTGTTCTAGCTTTTAACACTGCACCCCAGCCTTCAAAACTACCATCTGTTTCTATGATTAAGTAGTCTGTTTCTAAAGGCATACTTAGATCTGGGATGTTCTGGATCTGTTGTTTGAGTAGTTTTACTATCTTAATGTCTTCTGCATTAAAATGTTTCTGTCCTGTGGAACCTGTCTTGGAATACAATGGTCCCGCTATCTTTCCTAGATCTTTAATAAATGTTCTAGCGTAATTTAGGATTCCTAAAATTTTTTGTAAATCTTTAGTGTTGTCCAGTTTGTCTGGCATTTCTAATGCTTTCTTAGCTATATGATTGCAAAGAATATATACCTAGTCAACAGACAGACCAAGTAATAATACAACAGAATATAGTATTAGCAAGAGGGGTGTATTTCAATGGTTGTTTCGATAAAAGGGGGTGTGAGTATGGTTGTGTAGTCCTATCGATAAAAGGGGGTGTGAGTATGGTTGTGTAGTCCTACTCGGTACTCCCTTCCCGTTGTAAATCTCCTTATGTCAGTTCTTTAAATCAAATAACTATCTCCGGTATTTTTTTTTATCCTGGACTCTGTCCAGTCACTAGTCCCTATTTACTATTCATCATCTCTATCATTCGTCTTTGGTTACTGTTATGTTCTTGACTACGCTATGCTTTTTTATTTCTCCTTCTGAACAGTTCATCTCTTCTTTTAGACCTTACCCCTATCATGACAGTCGTCTTTAGCTACACCCAATTTTCAGGCCAAAACAATCCTTCAGCGGACATCAACAGGCCAATAATCAACCACCGTTGACATAGTAATTTACAAGCTAATCCATTGAGGTCATGACGGAGTCCAAAGATAACCATATACTAAGTTCATAAGATGACCATATCCAAGCATATTGCAGTTAAGATTACAACAGTAATTTCTAGATCTATGACATGATTTATAACAGTAAATAAAGATTCATGATGAAAATAACAACTTCATATTAACATACTGGTTTCTGCATTTCTGCAAGATTTCATAAAAACATAAAACATAATATACACGATGGAGATAACTACTGAAATTAAAAACTTACATAATTCGAAGTACGGGGAGGTTTTCCTTTCGGGAGTCCCGGAAACTACTGCACACTAATTAAAAACTTGCTCCAAAATAAACTATCTTACATATGGAGGTTTATTCAGTGAGGGGGAGAGAGGGTTTTTTGCATTTGGGAGTGGAGTTTGATCTTGCTTGTGTCTGATGTTTTTCTTCTCGGATATTTTCACTCTCTCTATCTTCATCCCAAGGGTCTGATATTTATACTGTCTTCCGGACTTCAAAATGTAAAGGAATCTTTAATGTTTCGGCCGGGTGCGCTGTGGGCCCCATCGTCTCTTTAACTTTGAAGATTTTTTCTTTTCACTTTGTCGTCTTGTGTTGCTGGCATCTGCTTTTGTAAAAAGTCTGTGAGATGTTGTCCTTGCTGTCTATCTTGTCTGCTGCTTTTATCCTTTTCTCTTTATGTCTCTGTCTACTTTTTTCGGTGGAATTTACACCGTTCTTTTTATTTCTTGTCTATTCCTTGGCTTTTAGGTACTCAAGTTACGCAAAGCCACGGAATCGAAACTCATGCCCGAGTCATCGTTGTCATTTGGATCCTGAGCATAGTTTGATTCTAGGAATTCATTAGCTGAACTAGTCTCTAATACATGGTCTATATTATCCAGATTTTGGTTAAGTTCTGGATTCTGTTCTGGTGTTATGGATGCCACTGGTGGTGTAGCCACCGGATTTTCATGTTTGTCTTCACTTTTGGCGTCCTTCTGTTCTCTAAAAATGTTTTCAAGTGTCTCTTTAATCATTTGTTCTATACTTTTATTTTTCTCTTTTTTTATCTTTCTAGTTCTTGTCTTGAAAGTAGATCCTGAGAAGGTCTGAGGGAGTCTTTGTCTGTTCTTTGAAGAGGTTGCCTCTTCTTGTTCACTTTTTGGCAAAGTGACAGCCATTAACGGATTTGAGTTGTCTTTACCGGCAACCGTTTGCACCGGACTAGTTGTACCTACATCTGGTACAATAGATTTCTTAGCATTCAGGAGGGAATGCACACCTATCTCATCCATTTTTAAAGGAGATGGAGAACTCTGAGTCTGCTGTGTCTGGTTGTTTTGTCTGAGCTTTAATTCAAGCTCTGCAACTTTTTCTAAAAGATGTATATTTTGCGTCTGGAGAATTTCTTTTGTCTGGTTTAGTCTTTTTACTGTGTCGGTCATTGTGGTGCAATGATCGCAAAAGATTATTTTATCTGTGTCTTTCTGGATTTTGTATTGAGGTGTCTGGTTTGGGTTATTTTTGAGTGCTGGTGTAATATAATAGTTTGGCCCAAGTGTTCCTCGAGCGTAGTCTAAGGCTTCTGTAAATACATTGAAACCCTTAAAAAGTGGTGTCTTGAAATCTTTAATAGAGTCTACTACTTCTAACCAGGTCTGAAAAATTCCTTTTGTCTTTCCATGAATTACAACATAAAATTTAAATTTTTTGTCTAAATTTTTGTCGTTAAAATAATGGCTTGTACAATTTAACGTAGCTACAAAATGGCTGGTGTCTTTTCTATTGTGGGCAATCCACAAATTATCTATCAAACACTTTTGTTGTCTGTCTAGCACATAGTCTGGGAGTGTTTTAAAAGTAAGATTTGAAGACGGAAAAGAAACTAAGTTATTCTTACCAAAGTAAAGTCTTTCTAGTGTTGGTGTCTCATGAGCAGTTATGGGCCTGAAATTCAGGTTCCCCAATACTGTTTGTCTGTAATCGTCTTGGGTTTTGGCTGGGCCTTTCCCCGTGTCTTTCGGATTAGTCTTTGACGAACTCATTTTGTTAAGAGATAAATAAACTGATTAGTTTGTTGTAATCTTTAGCCTACTAAGTTGATCTGCTAAACCGTTATCTTTACCCTTTATATGCTCGAACACTAAATTATAAATTGATATAGTGTCTAAGAAGTTAAGCCACCGTCTCCGACTACTATTCTTATCATTTATTTTTTGGTTGAATTTAACTATGGCTTCACAACTACATTACGATTAGAGTTTCTGGTTTGTTTAAAATGTATAATCTAAAGGCATTTAAACCGTATACTACTGCTAGTATTTCTGCATCTATGCTACTCATATTTCCTTTTTCTTTATACTTACCGCTTTGGTAGGCGCAAATTTTTTCTGAAGTTTTGCTACTATATTTATTTGTTCTAGCTTTTAACACTGCACCCCAGCCTTCAAAACTACCATCTGTTTCTATGATTAAGTAGTCTGTTTCTAAAGGCATACTTAGATCTGAGATGTTCTGGATCTGTTGTTTGAGTAGTTTTACTATCTTAATGTCTTCCGCATTAAAATGTTTTTGTCCTGTGGAACCTGTCTTGGAATACAATGGTCCCGCTATCTTTCCTAGATCTTTAATAAATGTTCTAGCGTAATTTAGGATTCCTAAATTTTTTTATAAATCTTTAGTGTTGTCCAGTTTGTCTGGCATTTCTAATGCTTTCTTAGCTATATGATTGCAAAGAATATATACCTAGTCAACAGACAGACCAAGTAATAATACAACAGAATATAGTATTAGCAAGGGGGGTGTATTTCAATGGTTGTTTCGATAAAAGGGGTGTGAGTATGGTTGTGTAGTCCTATCGATAAAAGGGGGTGTGAGTATGGTTGTGTAGTCCTACTCGGTACTCCCTTCCCGTTGTAAATCTACTTATGTCAGTTCTTTAAATCAAATAGCTATCTCCGGTATTTTTTTTTATCCTGGACTCTGTCCAGTCACTAGTCCTTATTTACTATTCATCATCTCTATCATTCGTCCTTGGTTACTGTTATGTTCTTGACTACGCTATGCTTTTTTATTTCTCCTTCTGAACAGTTCATCTCTTCTTTTAGACCTTACCCCTATCATGACAGTCGTCTTTAGCTACACCCAATTTTCAGGCCTAAACAGTCCTTCAGCGGACATCAACAGGCCAATAATCAACCACCGTTGACATATGAATTTACAAGCTAATCCATTGAGGTCATGACGGAGTCCAAAGATAACCATATACTAAGTTCAGAAGATAACCATATCCAAGCATATTGCAGTTAAGATTACAACAGTAATTTCTAGATCTATGACTTGATTTATAACAGTAAATAAAGTTATAAATAATTACATTTTTTGGTTAAAGCTGATAAAATTAAAATTAAAATAACATGTTTGGTGAAAAAATGTTGATAAACACTTTTTTTTATTAGAATGATAAAATATACCCGGTTGTTTTCAGAATATATTGATTTTAAATAGTTGAATTGGAAAGAAGTGAAATGAAAGCAGATAAGTGAAGATCAAAAGAGATAGGCTTATGACTAAAATCTACCTGAACAAGCCCAATCTATTTATATAAAAAGGATGAATGATATAATTAAAATAAAAATATAATTAAAACTTATATTTTAGAAAATAGTATTTTGAAGGTTACAAAAATACTAAATATAAAATTATAAAAGATTTAATCAAATTAAAATGCATATAAGCTCTGAAATTATAAGTTGGAGGCAAGTCAGACAATCAACTTATAGATTATAGATAATTTTAGCTTATAATATTTTTAATACTTATCAAATGCGTAAATAAATTACGTAAAAGAATACGTGTAAACTAATTTGACTAACTTATTTACTTAACCAAATACCCTCGAAGGTCGAACTCTTCTTTTGAAAATTTTATTCGTGTTTCCTTAATATTTTGGAAGGGCGAGTTAAGCGCCGAAGGCAAATAAATTTGGTTGATATTTTATTCTGATTGTTCTTGCATTCACACGTTAGACAGAAACAGAAGGGGACAGCACAGTCTGTGTTTGACACACAATTATTAGACTAATAACTATCATCAATTACATACTATTCTTTCAAAGATTTTTCTCAATTAGCATAATTTGATACACTACCTAAATATACTATTACTAGTATAATACTCTATTCGGATAAAAAAGATTGTCTACTTAATCATTTATACACTCTTTAAAAAACACTAATTTTTAGATAAAAATAATAATTTAACTAAAATACACTTAATTAAATAGATATTAAAATTTGATCATCTAATATTTAATAAAGACAAATCAAGAAAAGTAAAGGTAATTTTTTCTTAGTTTGATATGTGAATATTTTTTTTATTCAAAAAATAAAATCCAAATTAATACTTTTTTTAATTCGGAGGGAGTGATAAGTGTTTTTTTTTCAAATAACAAAGAAAAAAGAGATTTGGCTTTCTTTCTGCAAATTTCACAGACTTTTCTTTTTTATTTACAGAACAAAACCCTTTTCAAGGGTTCTTTCTGTTTCTGTTTCTTTTCTTTTCTTTTCCTTTCTTAGTGCCGCTGGGAGCCATTTCAGTCTAATATCTGCAAAAAGCTATGTCAGGTTTATATTATCCCAACTTTTCACCTGCTAGAGCTGCTTCTCCCCAGATTAGAAGTACCCCTGATGTTGACAGGTATTCCCTTTTTCCTATCCTATCTCTGTTTACCTGATTTTTCAACTTGTGTTTTTGTTACTCAAATTTGAATTTGGCTATGTGGATTTTGATCTTCATGTGTTTTTTTCTCTTTCTTTGGAAAAACATCTTAGTAATCAGTACTTGTCAGAGCTGTTGGCGGAGCATCAAAAGCTTGGACCTTTCATGCAAGTTCTTCCCATATGTAGCAGACTCTTGAATCAAGGTAACCTTTTTTTTCATCAATTCCTTGTTTTGGATCTACTTTATTTGGGTTCAGCTACATTTTGAGCATCTTCTTGTGGTTATAGATGATAAGCTAGATCTGACCCAATTGATTTTTACCTCCACGAGGAACCATTGGATTCACTCTATCTGTTCTTGCTTATTTTCCTCCCCAGGATAGGGTGTTGGAATGAAAAAAATAATTCTTTTTATATTTTACTCTTCTTGGATTCTGTCTAGACTGAAGTTTCATGTTCCTTGTGGTGTTGAAATGAAATTTCCGATGCAAATGGAAGAGAATCGCAATGCCTCACATTTGAGGAGACATGCTAATTTGTTTCATTAGAAGTTCGAGGTTCAGAAATCACAAGCAAAGCTCTAAATTATTACAAGAACATACCAAATTCCACAAAGTGGGTCTGAGGAGGCTAGAGTGTACGCAAATCTTACCCCTTACCCCTATCGGGAGGTAGAGGCTATTTTCGGTAGACCCTCGGCACAAGCAATTCCAAAGCTCTAAATTACTAAATTGTGCAAATAAATGGACAGAATTGTAAGCGCACAAAAAAGTTCTCGTTATTCAGAAAATTGCATCTTTTCAAATAGATATAACATGTTTTGCACCGTGAACCTTTGTGCCGGTTATCATTGGGAATTGTGATTCAACCTTAGTGATACTTGTTTGGACTGCAAATTGTGGGTCTTATCAATTAGCTTTTCAAGTTTGAAATTTTACCCTAAGGGCACTTGTAACCTTTGGCTGTATGGCCTTGTCACACTACTAAAAAGCTTAAGAAATTGCAAATGAGGAATAACGAGTAAGGTGATGGAGCAGTCATTTGTGGAATTACGTGCTGGAGAGTGTGTGGGCTTGTATGTGATCTAAATGTTTACCGGAAATGATATCTGGGCAGTTTAGTGACCTTAGGATGTGCTCTAGATCAGTGTTATCAAAAGCGAAAAGCGCAAATAAAGTGAGGGTTTTAATGAAAAAAGGCGCAAATGGAGAAAAAAATACAAATATGTGTTTAGTTCAAGACTAATAATTATAAACAAAAATATTGAAAATCTCTTTTACAATAAAGTGAAATATCAATTGTTTACCATCATCTCTTCAGGAAACGCTCATTGGCAAGGAAAAGTATGTCTTAGAGCCTTGATGACGTCACTAAAGCGCACATTAAGCGAGACGAAGCACTTAACATGTTTTGAGCCTCGCTTAGGGCTTAAGTGCGCCTTTGACAACACTGCTCTAGATGCAAATAACCAAATTTTATGCTCCTATTGTCAAGGACCCTTGGTTTGAATCAGTTATGTTTAATGTGTAACTTGAATTTATTATAAATTTAAGTCTTGTGACATTTACAATTTGTCCCTCATTCCTCCAGGTTATACGACATGCTATGTTTATCTTCTTAATCTTGTGGAACCACTTTTTCTTTCCCAACCTTTGGTGATAATCATAGCGGCTATGGTGTTAAAACTATATTTTCTTCCGCTTCATGGTCATCAACCTATTGCAATATTATTGGTTGATGCTTGGTAAATATGATCTGTTTTCAGAGATTTTAAGGGTTTCTGGAATGTTGCCGAACCAAGGATTTGGTGAACTAGACAGATTGCGACATAGAAGTCCCAGTCCTATGGGTTCAGCAAACCTTGGAGCAGGATTGAGTGGTTGGAATGGACTTCCCCATGAGGTAATTGCTTTTTTGATGTTACCTTTGACACTTGGCTTAATGTGGCAAATGTCTTCTCTTAACTGGACTGTCCTTTTATATCTTGTGGGAATTAAATCCTATGATGCCTGTTTAACTGAATATTGCTCTTGGGTCTAAGTGAAGCAAATGGATATAAATTTTATTGATGTCTTCACATCGATGAAGTATGAACAGTGTGTTGTGGCAACTATTGTTAATAACCTTTGTAGAACCAATAAAATACATTGACTAGGATGTTTGCCTGTTTCTGGACTAAGTGCAATAGTATACCAAATAAAATCAGCTTCTTTTTCTTTTAACTTCAGAAGTATCTCGTTCTCTCTTACTTTGGATCCACCCTCCTTTTAATATGTACTGTCTACATTCTTGTTTGAGAAGATTGTCAACCATGTGATGCATACCCAAGGGGAAAGAAAGAAGCAAAAGTAGAGCTTCATGGCTCTACGTGATTGCCAGTTCATTTTTCAAACAGTTAGCAACATTAGTTGCTGATACGATCTCTATGATTTTGTGACCAGTGTAAGGCAGATTACAAGTGGTTGTTTATCTGATAACAGCTAAATTCCAATCATTCAAAAGCTTCTCCATTCCTTTCTTTCCATACAAACCACCTAAGACATGCAAGTGAATTGAACTTCGAGAAAAAGACATAAGTTTCTAGATGCTGTTAAATGGAACCATAGCAGTGGCTAGATAGAGAAAAAGGATCCCAATAGAGAAATAATGCAGAGTGCACTTCGAGGCTTAGCGTGCGGGTGTACAGCATTGCATATGCAATTTGGACGATCTTGTCCTGGAATCAAAATAATTTTTAGTTGAAGCAGCTGTACTTGCTCTTAAACCCGTCTTAAAGGGGCAGCCCGGTGCACTAAGCTTCCGCTATGTGCGGGGTCCGGGGAAGGTCGTACCACAAGGGTCTGTTGTACGTAGCCTTACCTTGCATTTTTGCCAGAGGCTGTTTCCACGGCTTGAACCCATGACATCCTGGTCACATGGCATCAACTTTACCAGTTACTCCAAGGCTTCCCTTCTAAACCCGTCTTACTGAAATGTATTTTACTACTAGATATGTATTTAACTTTTGTGCATAAGTTTGGTGCAAATACCTCAACCTGGTGAACATGGTCAGGTTCCATAACAAATAAAATGAAATCTGATTGGGCCCTACTTTTGCATAGTTATTGATTTTCTGATTTTCAGTAAGCCTCTAGAAATATTAGATGATGTGCATGGAAATACGAGCTGTCACTTCAAATCCATTCATTCTTTAAAGTAAAATTTTCTACTTTAATTGGGTTGGGTTTTTATTTTAGTTTTGGTGAGAGATCTTATAGTATTGCGGCAATCCGTATTGAGGTTCACAAAGAACCATTTTAAAATAGATGTATGAGTTTGTAATTAGTGTGAATCGATGACATCAACTCTGGGTCAGAGGAGAAGAATGCAGCATACGAAGAACACCACTCTTTTATTACCCCAAGTTTGCAGATTGGTCCTTTGCTTTGCAGAAGTCCTGAAAAAAGAATGATCATATTGTAAATTGATTATCCGGTTGTAGATCATAGGATTTCTTTTCTCCATGTGCATCATGATATCCTTCGTCCACAATCAAGGACTGAGCAAGGATAGCTGGCCCCTGCAATTACATGATTGTCCTTGTCCAGTTCGTTGCTTGTAACCAAAGCTTTGGATGTCATGCAATGTTACAGCTAGTTTTGATATTAAATTAAAAGAGAGAGAGCTGTGAAGATGTCTTCTTCAGACGTGGATGCTATCTAGGTCTTTGGTTTCCCTTCTCTTGCATTTCCTTTTGGGTGCTATATGTGTCCATTTGCGGCAGAGTGTGATCATCTGATTGATTCAGCGTTGAATCAAGCATATGACGACATTGGAGGCGTCTCAAGTCTCTGATGCATTCCATGTATAATATTGAAGCCTCAAGGATGTGAATTGCAGTACTGCACAGAATATGGACATAATTTTTGAAGCTTCAGAATATCTTTCAATAACAAGGGTGATGTGACTGTCAAATTTAGTTATATTTTGAATATAGATTTTGGGAATAAAGATGTTTGATTCAACATATTTGTGTTATCTCGTGTGTTTCTCCATCCAGACATCAATTTCTCATTATACCAGAAGATTGACCCCCTAAAAACAATATAGGTGAACCCTAAAAATGCAAAATTAGTTCCCTGAAGATTTTCATTTTATCATTTCCCCGGATGTAGTAATGTGAAGGTAGGAATGCGGAACTTTTGCTGGAGAATGAGTGAAGATACTCTAGCTCGTTTTGGAGGCTATTATCGGATACTGGTTGGCACATGCGTTGTAGTTAAGGTCAACATCTCTGGCTGGTTTCAGCTTTATAGCTATGTGCATTTTTCTCCCGTTGAACAATTTCAGATGATTACTAGTTTCTTTTTTGCTTAATTCTCTGTCAGTCAGCATCCTTTTTCAATTTTTCAATCCAAAGTACCAAGCAGCTAACTGGTTCTCTTCTTCTTTGCTAGTTAATTTTGATAATGTTATCTAAAATATCAATTTCTCAAATGTGTGGCAGAGGTTAAGTGGAGGACCTCCTGGAATGTCAATGGACTGGCAAGGGGCCCCAGCAAGTCCTAGTTCGTACACTGTGAAAAGAATATTGCGCTTAGAAATTCCAGTAGACACATATCCAAATGTAAGCCTGTTAGTGTTGTTGCTTAATTGCAGTGATATAGCTTAGTAGTATAGCGTTGTCTAAAACTTGAACTAACTTCATTGTGGATTGCAGTTTAATTTTGTCGGACGACTTCTGGGCCCCAGAGGGAATTCATTGAAAAGGGTGGAAGCTACTACAGGATGTCGTGTTTTCATTAGAGGAAAAGGGTCAATAAAAGATCCGGACAAGGTAGTTCTCATCTTTTTTTCTTTCTCACTACTGTTGGATTGTGTGGTTGATTGTAGCACAACTATAATTTTAGAGATATATTTACTATTAATTGTTAGAGGCATTGTCAGGCTTTACCGACTTCAAACTAATTTGGGATGTTGGCGTAATTGATTGATTAATTATCAGGTCTTTTACTTCTACCTATTTGAGTTAATTGATTAATAAATGTCAGGTTTCCAACACCCTTTTGATGGGCTGCAATTTTTTCCTAAACATTTTCACAAAAGAAGTGCGGCTGGATTTTTCTATTTGTTATAGTTTCCTCACATTAATCCTTTTAAGTATCTTTATATAAGAAGAGTGTGGCTTCCCTAGCAACGAAGGTCAGTGACCTATCCGAAGTGGATATTCAGTGTGGAGATGATTTGATTGACTGAATTGAAATGCCTTTTAATAAAGCAAGAAAAATTCTGTGAAGGGACAGGGAGAGAGATTGATAAGAAAATTTTGAATAGATGCAAAATCACGTCTTTACTTATTTGCTATCTTGAATGATGAAGAGTTTGACTCTATAAACTAAAACGTATTTCTGTAGATTTATTAACTGGAAATAGATAGAAATTGAGGAGGTAAGGAGAAATGGTTGATAGAGGCCTTGGAATTAAAAGTCATACAAGAAGATCAAGGGACATATAGAAATGGTGGAAGAAGTTCAGTGCTAGTTCTTGGGACGCATGAAATCAAAAGAAGTTATTGTATCTGTTAAAGAGTGCTCTTAGTGCAGAGAGCCAAAATTTGTGTGAAATACAAAGTGTAGTGGAACTCGATAAACCAAGAAGATTGTTTTACATCTATCAAATTTCTGTTTAGTGCTAGTAAACTTGTGATTTTTTGTTTATTAATACTAATAATTTTAATTGGAATATAGGCCGGACTTTTGGTATCTGAAAGTTTAGTTTATATAAGGCGGTTAGAGACTATTCAACTTGTAGACTCATTTCTAGATAGTGCATTGTATCTTGCAGAGTCATTTGTGTGATCTGTATCATTGGAGTTTACTAACATTTTTTCATGATTGATAATTTCAAGGAGGAGAAACTAAGGGGAAGACCAGGATACGAGCACCTGAATGAACCACTCCACATTTTAATTGAAGCTGATTTGCCAGCCAGCGTTGTGGATATTAGATTGAGACAGGCACAGGAAATAATAGAAGAGTTGCTCAAGCCTGTGGTATGTATCTTAGATTTCGTTCCCTATTTGGGGTCTTGCAAGACTCTATAGCATAATCGGGAGCACACAAAAATCAAATAAGTATAGAGATGCTATAATTTTGTTATCTTATCCTTAAAAAAAGGTTGACTATAGATGTGCTTATTGAAACATAATAAGTGGCTTCTGTTGAGTTGTGGAGCCTAATTCACCGCCGATACTATGAAGACCCTATGCCGACCGGAATTAGCCGATTGGAATCAGCCGATGTAATGTTTTAGTGCAGGGTATTTTGGGTATTTTAGGTTTGTATTATTCACCCTAGTTTTTTACTATATAAATTAGGGTGTCGTTCTTCTCTGTAAGAAGTTCTTCTAAGTAGAAGTTCTTTGAGCGTGGTTGAGTAGCCGACAAAGAGAGAAAAGAGAATTGTAAACTCAAAACTCCATATAGTAAAATCTGCAGCGGCAAAGTGGACTAGCTCTCGCATTGAGGGTGAACCACTATAAATCTTTGTGTGTTATTTGTTCTTCATTGATTTTATTATTTTCTAATTAGGTAGGAATCAGACGTAAATCCTAACAACTGGTATGAAAGCGACAAGTTGTGTTGCGATTCAGAAAACAATGGGAGGCGAAGATGGTTTGACACACAACATCGGGAAATTCGATGGTACAGATTATGCGTTTTGGAGAATGCAGATTGAAGACTATTTGTACGGCAGAAAACTTCATCAACCGCTGAGCACGAAGCTAGAGGAGATGAATGATGCAGATTGGAATCTCCTTGACAGACAGGTTCTGAGAGTAATTCGATTGACGTTGTCGAAGAACTTTGCTCACAACGTGGCAAAGGAGAAGACCACCGCTGACATGATGAAGGTTTTGTCCGACATGTATGAGAAACCTTCGGCTAACAATAAGGTATTTTTCATGAAGAAACTCTTTCATCTAAAGATGGAACGTGCTCATGTTGCAATGCACGTGAATGAATTCAACACGATTGTTAATCAATTGTCATCGGTTGCAATCGAGTTTGACGATGAAGTGCAAGCCCTAGTTTTGCTGGCGTCTCTACTGAACAGTTGGGAGCCGATGAGAGCAGCGATTAGTAATTCTGTCGGCAGTGATAAACTGAAATTCAATGATGTTAGAGATCGTATCCTTGCTGATGAGGTTCACCAGATAGATTCTGGAGAAGCATCGACAAGTTTTGCTATGAATGTTGAGAAAAAAGGCAAAAATTATGACAGAAACTACAATCGAAATAAGGGAAAGTCGAAGTCAAGGAATGGCAGGGGTCAATCCAGATCCGGGCGAACACTGAGTGTTGGAACTGTGGGAAACTGGGTCACATCCAGAAGAATTGTCGGGCACCGAAGGAGGACAACAATGGGAGTGGAATCAATGCTGCCACTGAAGACATTGGTGATGCGTTGTTGTCCATTGACAGCCCGATCGACTCTTGGGTGCTTGACTCAGGAGCGTCTTTCCACATCACCCCACATCGTGATATAATGACGAATTACGTTGCTGGAACGACAAAGTTTATTTGGCAGATGGTGAGCCTTTGGACGTTGGTGGTACTGGAGACATTAATTTGAAGATGTCAAATGGACACGTGTGGAAGATAACAAAGGTCAGACATGTGCCAAAGCTGATGCGTAATCTGATCTCAGTGGGTCAGCTTGATAATGAGGGACATAATGTTAACTTTGGCAACGGGTCCTGGAAGGTGACGAAGGGCGCTATGGTGATTGGTCGAGGTAAGAAAACTGGTACTTTTTATATGACGACGAGTTGTCGTGATATGGTCGCTGTTGTTGACAACACAAAGAAGACAAAGATGTGGCACTGCAGGCTGGGGCATATGAGCCAGAAAGGGATGAAGCTTCTGGTGACTAACAACATGATTCCGGAGTTGAAGTCGGTGAATCATCATATGTGTGAGAGCTGCATTCTTGAAAAACAAAAGCGAGTAAGTTTTTCAAATGCAGGTAGAGAATTGAAAGCCGAGAAGTTTGAATTGATGCACACTGACGTGTGGGGACCTGCCACTGTCCCCTCACTCGGAGGATCACATTACTACGTGACCTTCATTGATGATAGAAAGCTATGGGTCTATTTTATGAAAAACAAATCCGACGTGTTCACTGTCTTCAAAAGGTGTAAAGCCATGGTCGAGAATGAGACAAACCTCAAGTTGAAGAGCCTAAGGTCCGACAACGGTGGAGAATACATTGATGGTGACTTCAAATGGTACTGTGCTGATAATGGGATCAAGATGGTGAAGACTATTCCTAGAACGTCCCAACAAAATGGAATAGCGGAAAGGATGAATCGAACCTTGAACGAGCGTGCACGGAGCATGAGAATACACGCTGGACTGCCCAAGGCATTCTGGGTAGATGCAATCAATACCGCAACCTTCTTAATTAACAGAGGACCGTCTGTTCCTTTGGGTTTCAGAATTCCAGAAGAGGCTTGGAGTGGAAAAAGGGTAAATCTTTCTTTTCTGAAAGTGTTTGGTTGCTTATCCTATGTTCATATTGATGTTACGGCTAGAAGTAAACTTGATTCGAAATCTAAGAAGTGTTATTTTATCGGCTATGGTGACACTGAGTTCGGTTACCGATTCTGGGATGACCAAAATTGGAAGATCATCCGAAGGGACGTCATTTTCAATGAACAAGTGCTGTACAAGGACAAGTTGCGAGAAAGATCAGAATGTAAGAACAAGGAATCAGAAACAGTCGATTTGAGAGACTTCTCGGCAGCCGAGTTATAACCAGGTACTACTGAGGCAGAGGAACAAGCGAGTGATGGCAGGGTTTATGAAAATGCTGATCCTGAAACAAATCAGCCGACGCCGATCACAGAATTACGCAGATCATCCAGAATCAGTAAGCCGGTTCACAGGTTCTCTTTGTCCCTCAACTACATTCCCTCACTAACAGAGGGGAGCCGGAATGTTACGAAGAAGTCATGCAAGTTGATGAATCGATCAAGTGGGAGCTGACAATGAAAGATGAGATAGACTCACTGTTGTCAAATCAGACATGGGAGTTAGCTCAGTTACCGAAGGAGAAAACATTGTAGAATAAATGGGTCTACCGGATAAAGGAAGAACACGATGGAAGTAAGCGCTATAAAGCAAGGCTGGTTGTGAAAGGATTTCAACAGAAAGAAGGCATTGACTACACGGAGATCTTCTCTCCCGTAGTCAAGTTGTTGACAATCAGAACTGTTCTTGGGCTGGTAGCAAAGGAAGATCTGCATCTTCAACAGGTGGACGTGAAAACTGTTTTTCTTCACGGTGATTTAGATGAGGAAATCTACATGAAACAACCTGAGGGATTTGAGGTCAAAGGGAAAGAGAATCGGGTGTGCAAGCTTCAAGAGAGCCTGTACGGACTGAATCAGGCTCCAAGACAGTGGTATAAGAAGTTTGACAGCTTTATGAAGAAAGCTGAGTTCGTAAGGTGCGAAGTAGATCACTCTTATTACTTCAAGAGATTTGAAGACTCCTACATGATATTGCTTCTTTATGTTGACGACATGCTGATCGTAGGAGTAGACCTACATGAGATTGATAAGCTGAAAAAGAAATTGTCAAGAAGAATTTGCAATGAAGGATCTAGGAGCCGCAAAGCAAATCCTTGGGATGAGAATCATCAGAAGTAAGGAGGGCCTCAAGCTCTCACAAGAAGAATATGTGAAGAAGGTTCTCAAGAGGTTCAAGATGGATGATGCCAAGCCAGTCAGTACTCCCTTGGCTGGACACTTTCATTTGTCAAAAGATTAGTCGCCGATGACCGAGGACGAGATGAGATGAAGCATATGGACAAGGTACCCTATGCCTCGGCTATTGGCAGTCTTATGTATGCGATGGTATGTACGAGGCATACATTGCACATGCAGTGGGAGTTGTTAGCAGGTTTATGAGCAGTCCGGGAAAACAACACTGGGAAGTTGTGAATTGGATTTTCAGATATCTGAAGGGCAACTCGAGTTCAGCTTTGTGTTTCCGAAAGTCAGAGATAGGATTGCAGGGATATGTTGATGCGGACAATGGTGGTGATGTTGATAATAGATAGTGCACTGTATCTTGCAGAGTCATCTGTGTGAGCTGTATCATTGGAGTTTACTAACATTTTTTCATGATTGATAATTTCAAGGAGGGGAAACTAAGGGGAAGACCAGGATACGAGCACCTGAATGAACCACTCCACATTTTAATTGAAGCTGATTTGCCAGTCAGCGTTGTGGATATTAGATTTAGACAGGCACATGAAATAATAGAGGAGTTGCTCAAGCCCGTGGTATGTATCTCAGATTTCGTTTCCTATTTGGGGTCTTGCAAGACTCTATAGCATAATCGGGAGCATACAAAAATCAAATAAGTATAGAGATGCTATAATTTTGTTATCTTATCCTTAAAAAAAGGTTGACTATAGATGTGGTTATTGAGACATAATAAGTGGCTTCTGTTGAGTTATGAAGCCTAATTCACCGTCGATACTATGAAGACCCTACGCCGATTGGAATTAGCCGATGTAATGTTTTAGTGGAGGGTTTTTGGGTATTTTAGGTTTGTATTATTCGCCCTAGTTTTTTACTATATAAATTAGGGTGCCGTTCTTCTCTGTAAGAAGTTCTTTGAGCGTGGTTGAGTAGCCGACAAAGAGGAGAAAATTGTAAACTCAAAACTCCATATAGTAAAATCTACATCGGCAAAGTGGACTAGCTCTCGCATTGAGGGTGAACCACTATAAATCTGTGTGTGTTATTTGTTCTTCGTTGATTTTATTGTTTTCTGATTAGGTAGTATTCGGACGTAAATTCTAATAGCTTCTAGATTATTCCGAATTATTTCCTCTTTCCTTTCTTCAATGATGAGAAGAAATTCTCCTATTAGTTGTCCTATTGGTTGCACTTCTTTTATGAAGCAAATGATAGTCCCATTCCTCTTTTATTTCAAGCGTAGAAATAAATTTTTCCAGTTCACACACATCATATTCCTGCCTTCTCAAATTTTTATTTTCATATGCTTTTATCAACAGGATGAATCACAGGACTTCATAAAGAGACAGCAGTTGCGTGAACTTTCCCTACTAAATTCAAATTTCAGGGAAGAGAGCCCTGGACCAAGTGGCAGTGTCTCTCCTTTCAATACCAGTGGAATGAAACGTCCCAAGACCGGCCGTTGAGAGAAAGATGAGACATATAAGTTGTTGATGCTAAGAGAGGTTTGTACTCCTCAGATAATGAGAGGCATGCATGGGCATTCCCCTCAACATACATTATATCCGCATCACTACCTAAACCCAAGATATAAATAGACACACAGGTCCTTGCGGGTGATTTTTGGTTTGCTTTTGGGTTTTATTATTTTTTCAACAGAAATGAAAAGAGAGTAAAAAGGAAAATTAGAACTTATGGCTTATACAGTTGGTTTTCTATTTAGGTTCTGTCATGTCAGTCAGTCCATGTAAACTTCATTGATTTATTCTTGCGTTAGTAATTGTAGTGTGAAATATGCTGTTATTGGCACATTGTAGCGTTAGCAGTTTGAAGTCAATAGGTTTTTCTTTGACGTGTCCATTATGTTCGAGTTACATTGGTCAATTATATTATTATTAAAGAGACACCAATATTGGTGCTTTGTCTGGAGTTAGATTTATGTATTCTATCCTACTATATATTCACCTATTATTGCAATGTGTAATATTTTTATTCCTGTTGTAATAGGACAGTTTTAAGTTCTTTCTTCAATGATTACATTTGCTGATCTGTTTGTTTCTTGTGCTTACAATGGCCAAAAGCAATCTTTTGTTAGCTCCATGCTCTAAAATTCTTGTAAATACTAGTGGCCTTTTTTTCTAGTCTTTGCTATTGGGATCATTTTCACTTTTTCCTAGTGGTCTTTAGTTTTTGCCCCTCAAATAGAACTTATGCCAATTGGGCACAAGTTCTTTAAGGAACCGATACAACTTGTGTCGGATTTTTTTAAAAACTTATGTCCTAATAGGCATAAGTTCCATTTGAGGGGTAAAAATTAAAGACCCGCCCATTTGAAGGTCAAACTGTGCAATTAAATGTTGCTATTGGCGGCAGTTCTCTGTCTATTTTCAGTCGGAGGTGCTTCTGCTTGCGAATGACTAATAACAAGTCTCAATTTTAAACAAGTGGGATACATTACAACATAAAACTGATTAATTAACGAGCAATCTTCGTAATGCAAATTTCAATGTGAAATTGTCACTGCAAAAAAATAGTAATGGAACATGTTAATTTCATGCCTATTTGGATGTTCCATTTAATATGTAGCTAACTTTTATAAATATGTAACTGGTATTGTCAATTAAGGAAACTTTTGATAAGATTCATTTCTTAGCTTTCTCTTCTTCAACAAACAAATCACATGTTAATGTACTGTGAATGAATCTGCCTATGTTTTGGTACTACGTTGAGGATTTTCCTGTCTTATAAACCATTTAAGAATTTGTTCTTTCATCTAGAAACCTAACGTCTTTAAAAATTAATAATTCTCAACTTGAATTTTTATATCATGTTCTAGTTTCTTTTTTCTTTTCATATAGTATAAATCTAGGTATTGTGTAATTTAGAAGTCTATCAAAATCATAAAGGACATAATTTAACAACTCCTATATACAAGATTTTATGAAGTAAATTAAAACATCATTTAAAAATCACTATTATTGCAAGCTTGAAGAAGTGAGTTGATTTATGAATATGAAAAAATAATTTAAATCATGTGGGCCGTTAAAAAGCATAAAAATATTGATAGGGATGAATATTGATAATCTAAATATCAGAAAAATTATTGTCAATTTTAAATCTCTATGTCTGGAAACTTTTAAATATTGGTAATTCAAAATTTTAGACACATATCTTATGTTTGAGACACAAACTTCAGGCAAAAGTTGTATCTTTTACGAATTTTTACAACTTAAATTACATATGTCGAAAATTAATATTAAAATAACTAAATTTATAAACTTTTTTTTGGTAACTAACGATTGTATTACAAGGGAAAAATATTTACATAATTCAAGACTAAACCCTCTAGAATTGGACAGACAACTCCAACTTCTAGTGCAACATGCCTACAGAACTATTATATTCTCAATCAAACAACTTTCTAAAAATTTAAACCCAGGAGCACTTTTGCAAGTGTTCTCTTCTTTTCATCACTGACATGGAGGTCTTGTATAATCATCTTCACGGGTATTGCTTCTGTTCCTCTTCTTCTTCTTGAACACTCTCATGTTCCTCTTTTGCCATACGTAGTAAATACACCCTGAGAGTGTAAGGGTCGTCTTTCTTCCAATATGAAAGAGGTATCTTAACTCTTGTATACCTCAACCCTTGCATTGTTCCCATTTGTATGTTATCTTGCCCATGTATGTTCGTGATCCCAATTGTATGTTGGTATGTGGATTTGCCATATCACATTTGCGACATTACATTGAAGAACAGATTTTGGTGGATTTCTGGATTGCTATCACATAGTGGGCATGTTGGACTGCAGTTGATATCCCATTTGATCAGTCTGTCCTTGGTTGTTAATCTTCCCTGCACTGTAAAATAATGAATAAAAGTCCAGCTTGGGCATCCTTGATTGTTACATATCATCCTTCTCCATTGGATTTTTATAATATTCTGGCATTTGTAGGAATTCATCATGAGATAGGCCAGCATCTTCTATGTACTTCTGAGCTTTTAATATCTTCCTTATGATTCAGGATGCCTGATTTGCTATTGTTGCCCAAATATCACCTCCTTTAATATAATATGTATGGCACCCATTGTATCCAAAGCTTATTTTTTTTCTTGCATAGGTTTCATAAATGTTTTAGTATTGAATCTCTGTTCCATGTAAGTATGTGATGTTTAGGCCCTATGTAATCATTGGTAATCATAAAGTATCTCAAGCAACTAGAACTCTCTTGGATTGTTATGTATGACTAGTCCAAAGGAATTTTCTACAAACAATTTCTATTTGCTCGATGATTTTCTTTGAGAGGATAAAATTTTTTGACCAAAATATCTGAATTGCTAGCAATACACTTTTGATTAGTTGAAGTCTACCAGCATACTGATAGAAATTTTGATGTCCATGTAGTGATCTTCCCTATCATCTTATCCAACAGGGGTTGACATTGTCTAATTGAGATTCTTTTGGAGTTTAGTGGGACCCCTAGATATCTAAAAGGTAGGGTACTAGTTGAAAAACCTAGAGCTTGTATGATAGCTTGTTGCTCATCATCTTTCACCCCCCCCCCCCCCAAAGTAGATACAACTTTTACTTTGATTTGCAACCAAGCCAGATGCTATAGAAAATAGTTGGAAAGACTCAAATAACAACCTAGCAGACCCTAAATCTCCTCAGAACAGTAACAGGTCATTAGCAAAACCTAACTGTATAAGATTTGTTTTCTCACATCTAGGATGGAAATTGAAATTAGGGTTGTTTTTTTTAGTGTTTTGAGAATCCTACTCAGATATTCTATTGCAATCACAAACAGAAAGGATGATAGTGGATCCCCCTGTCTTACCCCTCTCTTAGCATCAAAGGGTTTGACAGGGTTGCCATTGATCACTATAGAATAGGAAAAAGATGTTACACATGTCATAATCCATCTTACAAAAATATTAGGGAAAATGAAGCCCATTAAGAATTTTCTATAGGTATACCTATTTCAACTGAATCATACGCTTTTTGTATGTCAATTTTGAGCATGCATCTAGGTGACACTTCCTTCCTCCCACGCCCTTTAACTAGTTCATGGCTAAGAATTATATGATCATGAATGACCCTACCAGGAACAAAGATGTTTGCCCATTGTCAATGATCCTATCCATAACCCCTAGCAGCCTATAGGTTAACATCTTGGAAATGATTTTATATATGGTGTTCGTCTATACTGTTTGATAGAAGTGGAATTTATGACTTTGGGTACAAGTGTGACAAAAGTGCAATTAATGGCTCTAACAAAATTTGTGTCAAAGAATTGAAGGATAGATTGAGTTATCTCATGGCCTATAGTTGGTCAGGCCTTCTTGAAAAAACATGAGTTGAAACCATTTATTCTAGGTTCCTTTATATCATTTATTCCTTGTAGAGCTTGATATACATCATCAGCATTGAAAGACTTAATCAATTCCTGTTGTTGCTCCCATGTCAGTTTTGGCCCATTGTTCAGCATATCAAGTTGTATGACTGGTATGGATGAGCTGGTAGTGCCAAGAAAAGCTTTGTAGAAGCCCAGGACCTTATCTTAGATGTCCTGCTCATTTTGTACAATTTATCCATTATCAATCATCAGGGTAAGAATTTAGTTTTGAGCTTTCCTGTTCTTAACACTTGCAAAGAAATAAGCAGTGTTTGAGCCTCCTCCTTTAAGCCATTGGACCCTTGATTTCTGCTTGTAAATACTCTCGTTAATAAGACTTCATTTTTCTAGTTCTGCTTTAGTGTCTTTTCAGCACCAAATAGCATATGTACCTGAGTACGGTTCCTCATTTGCTCCTGTATGTGCTGTACTCGCAGTCTAGTTTGTATAATATTCTCTGCTATCCCTTTAAATTTCTTGGTATTAAATGTTGTCATGCTCTTCTTAACCTCCTTTAATTTGGACAAATTGTCTTCAGGTTAATACTAGTATCATCAATACACCAGCTTTCCTTCACCAACTTTACAAAACTTGGGTGGTCAACTGGCAGCTAGAGAATCTAAAGGGCTTTGTCACTTTCCTTGTATCCTTCCCAACAACCATGGTCAGAAAAATAAAGGATCTAGTATTTGAATAACTATTGGAGCCATGTGCATCATCCAATGTGTATTTACTAGTGCTCTGTCTATTCTGCTGATGATATGGTTATTTGTCCATGTGAATTATCTTTCCACTGTTGGCAATTCTGTCATTCCTCTTATCATTTATGAAATCCCTGAAATAATATTACTGTCCTATATGTCATTACCTTGTATTCTATATTCTATGTTCAGTACTACATTATAGTCCCCCATTAGCACCCATGGAGACTGTATCATGCTACCAAGGCCTATCAGATCATCTCATAGAGTTTTCCTATCCTGGACAGTATGCAATCTATATATGTCAGCCATCAATAATTGTACTCCACTTCTGGAATCTTGTATATTCACTACCATAAACTGAGTCTTCCTTTCTATTTTTGTAACAGTCACCTATCTTGGGTCCGATATCAACCATATTCTGCCTTTTGACCTCGTTGTTGCATTTGATAACCATTCCCAGCTAGGTGCTACCTTATTTATAATATGACCAGCCTGAGCCCTATGCTCAATAATAGCTAAGACATTTACATTATTGCTTCTAATAAACTCCTTCAACTCATGTTGCTTATAAACATCATCCTTCTTCTTCCACAATTATTGAACTCTATGTTTTTTAGTTCTCTTCACTGGTGCATCTGGCCTTTGTTGCGGTTGTTTTTGTGTCTTAACTGGAGTTTTCTGAATATTAGCATAATTATGCCCAATTTATAGGCACTTCTCACAGTATTCGGGTTCCCAGTCGTATGCCACCTCTTGTTTAATCAAGCCTTCTTGTGGTACATTTACTTTAACACTCTTTGGCAATGGTTTAGTGATATCCATGTCAATGAGCACTCTTGCATATGATACTCGAGCCCAAATTGTGGTACAACCATCAGCATAAATTGGTATACATAAACCACTGATCTTGCCCATAACTTTCTTCCCCCAATAGACCAGGGAAGATTAGGAAATCTCACCCATATTGGGACTGTGCGCAACACTCCTCCTTAAAGACGAAATTATTTGCCCAGGTTTTCACAATGACAGGTCGATTGTTTATTGTTCCAGGCCCTACTAGTAGAACTTTATCCCTATCCTCCATGCTATTAAATCGGATAGTGAAATAATCATCATTATGGTAGAAAATTAGGGGTTTCATATCGAACTTGCCTTGACTAGCTAGATACCTTTCAACTGCTCCAATCGCTGGTAAATTCCCTATCACATAGAGAATTAGGGCACAACGCCATTTTCAGCTTCCTCTTCAATATCCTCCTTCTCCAATGTGACTATCTTCTGACCTTCCTTAATTGTGGGTGTGAAATAGCACATGCTTATGCCCTTCGAAACAAGTTTTTCAGCAACCACATTAGCCCAGGTCTGAGTTTCCATCGACGGCTGCTCCGCACCAGTGCTAGAACCTCCTTCACGGTTGAGGTAGTAACTGTTCTCTCCTTCATTCCTGTCTTGGTCAGAGTCCCAGTTGTAGATGTGCTTCCCTGCAACAGGGTTTTTCCGGAGTGAACATCACTACACCTTCACTTGCATCCTCCGGTGGGTTGAGCTTCCCTTTTTCTTTGTTACCTCCATCTTCTGATTCTCCCATCCCATCCTTACTATGCGGTGAATGCGTACTAGAAACACATTCTTTGGTCCCTTTTGTCGTCGATTTTCCATTCGCAGACTGGATTCTGATCTCCTTCAATAGCTTAGTGTTCACCGGCGTCCTATTTACTTGCTTGCGAGGTCCGCCTTTCCCCATTTCATGGTCACTAGTACACATTAGCATTTACTTGTTAACGTATGCCGAGAGCATTTTTAGGAGAGAGGAAATGAGATATCTGCCCTCTTACAATCTAAATTGAAGCAAATGATTTCTCATCTCTTATGTGTTTTTGTGATCTCTTAGGTATAAAAAATAAAAATTTCTTACAAAAGAGTCCTACAACTAAAATTTTATTATAAAGGATCAGAAAATCATTTCTCCAGTTTAGTTATGAGTTTTCATCTTGAAGAAATATGAGGTAAGACTACGTACAATAGATCATTGTGGTCCGATTTCCATGCACTTCCCAATTTTCCTTGGTAAAACAAAGAAAAGTTGAAGCCAATCACTCACCCACTCGTAGGGGTCATTTGATAGAAGGGATAAAATAGGATGAGATTATTAATTCCATGGGATTGAATTATCCCATGTTTGGTTGATGGAATAACTCATTTGGTATCCCACTCAATCTCATCTATATGAGATAAAATTTGGGATAAGTTATCTCATATAGAGAGTGGGATCCCATCCTATCCCACCTAATATCATCTATATGGAATAACTTCTCTCTCCTACCAAATGACCTAATATACTAAAGGATATGAAAATAAGAAAATTAACAAAGAAATCAACAAGAAAAGGGAAGGATACATAAATTGACACACGATCAACACAATTTGGCAACTAAAGGTCTAATTAGCTAAAAACCTCCAAATTAGTATTAAAATCAAGCACCAAACTCTAAGGATGACCTCAAGGGAATCTAGTTCCCAAGCAACCAACCTCTCAACAATTCACACAATCATAAGCTTACACAAGCTCTCTAACTCTCAAGAGTATTTCAAGTTTAATATTCAAAGTAGTCTAAAAAGCTAAAGGAAATAATAAACTACTACTTATACTAGGATAGAAATAAAAATTGATCTAATTATTACAATTATAACCTTAATGAAGTAAGGGCTTTATTTGGTCTTCATTTTGGAGATGAAACTTGCAATTCTAAGACTTAGCCAATTTCACTTTCATGGCCATATTCTTCACTGAAATGGATGTCTTCCTTCTCTTTTCCTTCCTCCCATGCAATCATGAATATTTGGAATCCCCGATCCGACTCAAGAGTGCACTCAAGTATATCTCTTTTTATGAACAATCATTTTAGAACTTGGAGCTCACGAGCTTGACTCCTTGTGAAAGTTTTTGATGCACCTTGGATTGTATCATTCTCCCCTTCTTGAAAAGAATTTGTCCTCAAATTTAAGGGGTCACCATCAACCATATCCATAGGAGAGAGATCATACACGTTGAATGTGTTGTGAACTTGGTAGTCCGGGGGAAGGTAAATCTTGTATGCATTGTCATTATGACGCTCAAGTACCTCAAATGGACCATCTTCCCTAGGCATCAATTTGGTCTTACTCTTGTTGGAAAATCTTTCTTTGCGAAAATGAACCCAAACCCAATCACCCGGTTCGAGTACAACTCGCTTTCGACCCTTGTTTGCTCTTTTGGACGTCTCTTGATTCTTCTTCTCAAGGTGAAATCTCACCTTCTCATGAAACTTCTTCATGGCTTCGGCCCTTTTAAGATCATCTAAACGTATCACAACATCTTGAGACAAAGGGATCAAGAGGGGTTAGTGGGTTAAAATCATAAACAACCTCAAATGGAGACATGCCAATAGTACTATGAATGGCTTTATTATATGCAAATTTAACTAAAGGCAATTGATCTTCCCAAGATGCTAGTTTTCCCTTAACTATTGCCCTAAGCATAGAATCTAAAGTCCTATTCACAACCTCGGTTTGTGGGTGACAAGAAGTAGAAAATAATAATCTAGTTCCAAGTCGTCCCCACAATTCTTTCCAAAAGTGGCTAAGGAACTTAGGGTCCCTATCACTCACTATGGTTTTTGGAATGACATGCAACTTGACCACATTCTCAACAATCAATGAAGCAACATGAGATGCTTCATCACACTAATGACATGCAATAAAATGAGCCATTTTTTAGAATCGATCAACAACAACAAAAATACTATCTTTCCCCTTTTTAGTCCTTGGTAAGCCCAACATAAAATTCATAGAAATGTCAAGATAAGGTCTTTGAGGGGTATACAAGCCATGGGGAAGAATTCTAGACTTAGCACTTCTATATTCAATACATTGACCACAAATTTTTGCAACATCATTATGCATTTTAGGCCAATAAAATTATTCCTCAAGGATTCCCATGGTTTTATCAATACCAAAATGACCCATCAAACTCCCATTATGTGCCTCCCTCACAAAACATTCCCTCCAAGAGCTCATGGGCTCACATAGTTGCTTGTTCTTGAACAAGTAACCATCAAACTTGGTAAAAGGGGTAGGAGGCCTATCCTTAAGCCCATGTCCCATTTCCCGTTCTTCACAATTTTGATTGATTTTGGCAAAGGCGGGGGTCCTCGAGATACAATGTCTTCAAGCTTCAAAATCTATCAATTTGGAAGATAAAGTATTATCCAAAACATGTTTTTGAGACAAGGCATCCACCAAAACATCATCCTTCCCCTTTTTGTATTGGATTACACAAGGAAAAGTCTCAAGAAATTAAATCCATTTGGCATGCCTTTTGTTCAACTTTCCTTGGGCCTTAAGATGCTTCAAGGACTCATGATTGGTCCGAATAACAAACTCTTTAGACCACAAGTAATGTTGCCAATTATCCAAAGCTCTAATTAAAGCATACAATTCAAGATCATAGATGGAGTAATTCAACGTCACACCTTTAAGTTTTTTACTAAAAATAGGCAATGGCCTTTTGATCTTGCATTAAAATGGCACCAATACCTACTTTACTAGCATCACATTCAATTTCAAAAATTTTATCAAAATTGGGTAATTGTACACAATGGTGCGGAGCTAAGCATTTTTTTTCAAAGTCTCAAAGGCATTTGCTTTCTTTTCTCACCCCAAGAAAAAGGTTTATCCTTTCGGATTACCTCGGTCAAAGAAGCGGCTATGGTGATAAATCCTTTAACAAATCGCCTATAAAAACTAGTCAATCCATAAAAACTTCTCACATCACCAATTGAGCTAGGAGTTGGTCAATCCTTAATAACGTCTATTTTGAATTCATCAACCTCAACACCCCTTGAACTCACAACAAAACCCAAGAAAATAACTTCATCAACACAAAAGGAATATTTAGCCACATTAACATAAAGTTGTTATTGCTTAAGCACTACAAATATACACTTCAAATGATCAACATGCTCATCCATGGTTTTACTATACACTAAGATATCATCAAAATAAACAGCCATGAATTTGCCAATAAAGAGTTTCATCACATGATTCATTAAGCGCATGAAAGTACTATGACCGTTAGTGAGACCAAAAGGCATCGCCAACCATTCATATAGACCAAATTTGGTCTTGAATGCCATTTTCCACTCATCTCCGAATTTCATCCGGATTTGATGGTATCCACTCCTAAGATCTATCTTTGAAAAGATGCATAAACCATTCAATTCATCAAGCATGTCATCAAGACAAGGTATGGGATGGTGATACTTTACCGTTATCTTGTTAATGGACCAGCAATTAACACACATATGCCACATTCCATCTTTCTTTAGGACCAAGATCACCGGCATGACACATGGGCTCATACTTTCTCGCACAACTCTTTTTTCAAGGAGTTCACCCACTTGCCTTTGAAGCTCTTTGGTGTCCTCCGGGTTGGCCCTATAAGCTGGTTTGTTTGGAAATTGAAACCCCTAGACAAAGTCAATTTGATGCTCAATTTACCTTAAGGGAGGCAATCCCTTTGGAAGTTCCGAGGGGAACACATCATCATAACCCTACAAAAGAGAATAAATAGAGCTAGAAAAAGAATGGGTTAGTTCATTAGTGTGCGAAAAGTAGCCCCTATGCATGATAAGGACTACCGAATGCCGCTCCTCCATCTCCTTCCTAATCTCCCATACACTTATCAAGAGGGACACATTTTCCTTTCCTCTTGACTCCTTCATTTCTCACCCTCTTTTTGAATACTATTTTCTCCACTACTCACTCCCTTGCTTCCTCCCCCACCCTTGCTCTTTTCCTTTAACTCCCTCATTTTTTTGACCTAACATATTGCAAAGGCCTTCCAAGTAAGAGGTGACAAGCTTGTATGGGGATAACATCACATAGAAGCTCATCTTGATACTTCCCCACCTTGAACTTAATAATTGCTTGTCGACTCACCTTCAATTCACCACATTCATTTAGCCATTGAAGTTTATAAGGATGTCATGATTGGTTGTGGGAATATTCAAGAAGTAAACTAATGTCGTTCTTGCAACGTTCTCACAACTCCCATTATCAATGATCATGGCACACACATTTTGGTTAATGACCCATTTGGAATGGAAGAGATTCTCCTTTTGGCTAGGATCATCCATAACATTGCTTATCATAGCTCTCCTTACCACATAATTTGGGATGGTAATCTCCCCTTCTTGAGGCATGGCCATACATGTCATAACTCTCTTTGCCAAACCATTTGGGCATGATTTCATCTAGCTCATCTTCATCATCTTCCACAAGTTCATCATTCTCATGATTATCTCCTTTAATCTCCTCCTCACAATCACTCTCATCATTATCACTACAAGTTTCTTTCATAATAAAGGCTCTATGATTATGACATTCACTCATCATATGACCATAATCTTGACATTTAAAGCATTGGAGAGGTTTATCATTATTACCTCCTTTCGAAGTAAACTTTCGAGCTTGCTTCTTAACTCAGTGGTTCTTGACAAAGGGCTTCCTGGAATCTTGCATGTACCCCTTGCTCTTTTGCCAATTGGAGGAAGAAGCTCCCCCTTCTGTGGTGTTGTTCCATGAACCATTGTAACCTCTCGACTTGTCAATTTTATCTTCTTTGAGCCTCTCATCTATCTCAATAGTCGCTTCAAGAGTTATATCAATATCACGATAGTTATGGAGTCTCATATGAGAAGCAATTTCTTTACTCAACCCGACTCAGAACCGAGTCATAGCATTTAAAGGATCCTCTTTAAAGTCGATCTTCATCTTCACAAGTTAGAACTCATCATAGTATTTTTCCACACTCTTATTGTTTTATTTCAAAGTGTAGACCTTCTTGAGTTGATTTTGCTTGTATCGTTCGGTGACATACTTACACCTTAAAATGTTCTTTAGCTCTTCCCAAGTGGGAGTGAGATCTAAGCCATGCATCCTTCTTGCTTTCACTTAGGTTTCCCACCATGTGGAGGCAAACCCCTCAAATTGAACAATGGCATAGACGCCTTTTTACCTCGGACATGTCCTTCGTCAAGAAGATTCTATCACATTGCATCACCCAATAAAGAAACACATCGGGGTCACTACCCCCTTTGAAGCTTGGAAGAGTGACCTTGATGGAGTTACGACTCATGTCCCGACCCCTAATGCGTCTATGGTGCCATTGATATCTATATGGGTCTTTTCGTAGTTACCTCTACATAAATCACGCCCTTGGTGGCCATCTCACCCTTAATAACCTCATTTCCTACTAGCTTGTGGGATATGGTAATTTCTCCCACCTCTACCTTATGGAGGACCTTGAAATTGTAAGCATTGTCCCCTCATTCGATTGTCATATAGATCTTTCTCACCTTCTAACTCCTCTTGGAACTCATCACCTATTGGTTGGACGTTTCGGATTGGGTGACGAAGTGGTTGACGGGGATTTGGGAGTGGTTGAGGGTTATTTAGTAGTGGTTGAGGATTATTTGGTGGTGGTTAAGTGTTATTTGGTGGTGGTGCGATGAGATTGTCATCTCGTAGGGGTGGTGGTGGTAAGACACTTGGTGGAGTGGGGTAGTACATTTTATGAGGGTTCCGAGTGATAGAGTGGGTGAAGAGTCATTACGCACTCCACTTGTGTTAACATGATGAGAAGTTATAAGAGTTAAAGACATTTTCCTATTCCTTTCTTCAATACTTCCTATTCTAGCATCCATACGCTCCATCCGACCTTCCAATCGGGAAGGAAGGCGGAGAACATGTTCATCATGTCAAGCAAAGTTGGTTCTGCGATGTGAACTGGACTTTCCTCCTCATGGTTCGCCATTGTACCTATTTAAGACACTCAAAAAAGCAAGCAAACGCGTTAAGTTAGTTAAAACAACTCACAAAACTCTCAATTATGCACACCTTTTGATTGTCTCACAAATTGCTCCAGCTAATGATTGTATTCTTGTTAATTTGGTTGAGTCACAAGGTTTCGATTGCTACTTGAGGTCAAGAATGGATTCTTGTTTGACTCGAAGAAAATGACGAATCAATTCAAACTAACGCACTTGAATCAAGAAGTTTCGACGAACTTTATACGAAAAAAGAACGAAAAGAATTGGGATGAAAAGAAATGGAACTCAAGAATTAATTAACAAAATTAGGATTAATTACTAGTTTTTAATTAATTAAACGAATTAACGAAAAGAAATTAGGAGAAGAAATCAAACCGGAGAAGATTTCGAATGAAAATTGGCTTAAAATGAAGTTGGAATTGCTGGAGAAAGCCCAAGCGCTGTTGGGGCGTGTGTTTGGGTTGGGAAATAATTTTGGACCACTCTCTGAAGTTGACGGCTCGCGCATCAGACTGAGAGTGGGCATGTCCCAATGCGCGTGGTCTGAGCTGGCGGACGATTCAGCAGCGACACTGATGCAATGCTAATGTGTTGCTTACGTGGCGTGCTGGTGTGGAAATTCTATTTTTTTTATAATTTCGAAATTTCAAATTTGTGGGGCTCCACCAAGCCTAGAACTTTCTCTTTTTGGCCGAACAAACACCTTTTGACTAATTGACTTGGAATATTTGAATCAAGCACACCTTTTGGGATCTTCTTCTCTATGAAGACTTGAAGATCTTCAAGAACAACAAGAACTTCAAATCTCCAATCCACTTCAAATCAACTTTAAATTTGCCCAAATTTTAGATCTAGACTCTCTTTCACTTGTAGAACACAACCCAATAACTTTCAAGCCCCAATTTATCTTCTTCAACAAGACCCACTTTCAAGTTTCTATACTTCAAGCTCCAACAATAGTAGAATACTCAAATCAACTTCAAATTGAATGAAACATGATATTTAGACTCAAATAACACTAGGAAAAAAGAATTTAGTGTCAAAACAACAAAATAAACACAAAAAATTGAAGTTTTTGATTTTTGGATTTTTTGACTACCTTTTTAGTAAAAACAACCAAGATTAGATTTGAAAAACAAATCTATAATCAAGCTCTTGATACCAATTGATATAATAAAGGATATGAAAACAAGAAAATTAACAAGGAAACAAAAGGGAAGGATAACTAGATTGACACAAGATCAACACAATTTGGCAACTAAAACTCTAATTAGCTAAAACCTCCAAATTAGTATTAAAATCAAGTACCAAACTCTAAGGATGACCTCAAGGAAATCTAGTTCCCAAGCAACCAACCTCTCAATAATTCACACAATCACAAGGTTACACAAGCTCTCTAATTCTCAAGAGTATTTCAAGTTTAATATTCAAAGTAATCTAAAAAGTCAAAGGAAATAATAAACTACTCCATCTGTTCCAATTTGTTTGAGGGCTCACTAGTTTGGTGGTCAAACAACTTTTTCTTTGATTTAATTTTATACATAGACTCTTCGAGTATTTTATAATAAAATTTACATATTTGAAAACTACATAAAAAGTATTGTAAGTCTACATAATTAATAATTCATAATATATGAAAAGAGTTAGATAAAATCGTAGTCAAAGAAATAGTTGTTTGACTCTCAAACTGGTCAACTTTCAAACAAAATAGAATGAAGGGAGTACTACTTTTACTAGGATAGAAAGAAAAACTAATCTTATTAGTACAATTATATCCTTAGTGAAGTAAGAGCCTTGTTTAGTCTTTCTTTTGGAGATGAAATTTGTAATTCTAAGACTTGGCCACTTTTGCTTGCATGACCATCTTCTTCGTTCAAATGATCATCTTCCTTCTCTCTTCTTTCCTCCCATGCAATTATGAATATTTTGAATCCCCGAACCGGTTCAAGAGTACACTCTAGTATATCTCTTTTCATGAACAATTCTTATAGAATTTGGAGTTCACAAGCTTGACTCCTTGTAAAAATTCTTGATGCACTTTTGATTGTATCATGACCATAGTCAAACAAAAGAGGACAATAAGGGCATTGTCTTGGTTGGGTTTGCAACGTGTAATTCCGGAAACATTTTGTTGATTTCGCCGTGAGATATTTTGGATCCACTTTCTATTAAAGTGTGATTATTTTCTTTATTAGGAGCTGTGAGTCGTTATTATTTAATTAAATAAACAAATTAAACTGTATAATGATATCAAATTATATTCAAATTCAATTTCCATGTGTCCTTCCAAACGGCCCCTAAATCTCTTCCACTCAGAGAACTAACTCAACTCGACCCGATCTGACCCGCCACGGCCGGACCCTCCCTCTATTTAGGTTTTAGATTACTTTCAACCTCAACCTTCTGTTTTACTGCTTTTTGTTATCAGTTGAATAGTGCTTCTACGGTTCTCTTTCTCGTCTGCCGATCTTAGCTTATGAGCAGCAGCCCCTGAAAGAATTCATCTTTATCACCCCCAAAGGTAACACCCTTTTGCTTTTCTTTCTTCTTCTCTTTCGTATTTCTTTTTTGTGCACATTTCTCTCTTCAAAATGCTGAGAAAGGTACTAACCCTTTTAGCTCTTCTTGATTTTTCTAGCTAACCCTTTTACCCTTTTTTTGTTTTCTCTCATTAGTTTCAGTTATTCATTTTGTGTTTTCACTGAAATTAAACCCCTTTTTCTCTGCAAAAACATCAGAAATGTAACCCCTTTTGGATTCTTGATGTCTCTCTTTTTTCTGATGTGTATATGCTGTAGTAGGTAAAAGATGTCGGCGGTGGCTCAGCTTCGCTACTCTTCACTTCCCAGCCACTATCAGAATCAAAGTCGTTACCTTTCTGGTGCCAAACCCAGATTTTCAGACAGCAATTTCGTGAAAAATCTCAACCTTAACCCTTTAAGAAGCAGACATGTAGGTTCTAAACAATGGGGTTCAGATTTGGTTATCAAGCATCAAGTTCCTTGTGCTGGGGGCAGTGATGGCGGCAGCATTGGGATGGGACGAGGCGGTGGGGGTGGTGGTGGTGATAGTGGGGGAGATTCAGATGATTCTAGATCTTCTTGGGACAGTTTTGGACCAATTGGTGCTTTTGTCAATGGCTGGAGATCAAGGGTTACTGCAGATCCACAGTTCCCTTTTAAGGTTCTTATGGAGGAATTGGTTGGTGTCACTTCCGCTGTCATAGGAGACATGGCGTCTCGTCCTAGTTTTGGTCTTAATGAATTGGATTTTGTGTTCTCCACGCTTGTCGTTGGCTCCATTTTGAATTTTGTCTTGATGTATATATTGGCACCAACAGCAGCATCTGTTTCTAGTCGAGCTCTGCCTTCGATTTTCGCCAGTTGCCCACCAAGCCACATGTTTGAGCCTGGCGCTTACAGTTTGTTGAGTCGGGTTGGGACATTGGTTTACAAAGGAACTCTATTTGCTGCAGTTGGATTTGCTGCTGGACTTGTTGGAACTGCAATTTCTAATGGTTTAATCAAGATAAGGAAGAAGATGGACCCTAATTTCGAAACGCCAAATAAGCCACCTCCAACACTTCTAAATGCTGCAACTTGGGCAACTCATATGGGTGTCAGCAGTAATTTAAGATACCAAACGCTTAATGGTGTTGAGTTCTTGCTAGACAAAGCTCTTCCTCCGGTGGTCTTTAAAACGTCGGTTGTGGTTTTGAGATGCTTGAATAATGTCCTTGGTGGAATGTCATTTGTCATGTTAGCAAGGTTGACGGGTTCTCAGAGTGTAGATAAAGGGGAGGTAGTTACTGTGGAAGATGGAGCAAAGGCAGAGAAAGAGAGGTTACTGAATCAGAGTGACACTGGTGATTCTGTTTCAAAGTGAATTGGCTTTGTGTGTACCAATATCTATGATTCAGCTTAGTCAGTTTTCCCCACCGCTTACTATGAATTATGATCATAATAAAAGGATGTACTTTAGGGAGTGTAGGGAATTTTGAGTTTGTCTATCCTGTCTAGTTTCTGTTTCAGAGATGATAGAATAGTTATTTGTTGATATTGATCATGTCCATTTGTATGGTAAACATGATAATAAGTGTGAATTTCTTTGTATCAGTCTTGCGTTACTGCTGATTTAGCTAGTCTTGATGGTTGTTTATGTGTTCTTTGGTTTTAGGGGAAATACATATTTTACCACCTAAACTTGTCTGGAAAGATCACTTGCACATTTAAATTTTACACACTGCTATTTTTATCCAAAGTATATCTATTATCCCCTAAAAGGTGACCTGACAGAGAAGGTGTTCTAACCTGCTACTCTGCTAGATGCGCATGAAAAGCAAAAAAAAAAATCCTTAAAATGAACTAAATCCCGTAAGTGTAATTTTTCAATTGGAGATCTTTTCTAATTACAACTATTTACACTTTAGGGGCCCTCTCTTCTTTTTTCTTTTTTCATTCTGTGCCCGGTAACCACATTGAAACTCAACTATATTTAGATTTGTCGTGTAGAATCCAATCGAGGGAAGCCCTTCCTAACAGGGATTACGGGAAAACCTACGGTTTAGTCCTTGAAACTCTCGATACGAACTTTGGCGGAGTAATTCAGAACTTTTTGTTCTTCGTAGCGCTTCTGATTCTTCGATTCGTCGAAATCTTGAAATGGGTTGTTCATAAATCCAAATTTTACAAAATAAAATGAAAAGCTGGAAAGTTGGCCAGCCAATTTTGGCTTAATTGATACCGGAAGAGGGAGTTCGACGGCAAGGACAGTTGCCAAAACATTCAATGCCAGAAAAGGTTGAAGCGTGTGAATCTGTAAGACCTAAAAAAGTAGTATCAGTTCTCATGGTCTTCATTCAACGTCACTCTCCATTTTGGCGGAAGTACAAATATCCATTTTTGGATTGCTCTTTAATTTATGCCCGTCTTTTTAAATGTTTTTGCAAGTTTATCCGTTTTGGAATCAACTTCAGACGTAAGCAACTGGAGTTGAAAATTTACGTCTGACTTCAAACATTTTTTTCTGAAGTGCGGACTTGTGAGAAGATTAAACATCAAATATTTTTGTCTGAAGTTCGATATGACCTGTCAAGGTTAACATTAGACATTTTTATTGAAGTTGTGGACTTGACAAGGCTAAAACTGAAATTTATCATTTAACACCCTTTTATTTTTTTATAATATGTCTGCACTTCAGTCATACATGACTGAATTGCGTAGCAGTTATGTGTGTCACGACTTAAAATTCATAAGCCGTGATGGCACCTATTCCCAACAGATAGGTAAGTCAACCCAAATATTTATGATACGATAAAGGTATTAAGCAGAAAGTAAAGAGAAAGAATATCCATAATACTAAGACATAATAAAAGAAGTACGGAAAACAATTGCAATCCGCCCAAGATTAGTGTCATAGTACAAGCGCCTCTAATAACAAAATAGTACAAGCTTGAATCTTCTAATACGCTGTCTGAAATACAAAGGAAAAACAGGAAGATAAAGGATAGACGGAGAAGGGTGCTATGGGACAGTCAGACAGCTCACCACGATCTCTTGAATGGAATCAACTCAGACTCACTCAACTCCACGAAATCCGCTAGTACTTGGAGTTGAATCTGCACCACAAAAAGTGGAGCAAGTGTAGTTAGAGTACGGAAAGCACGTGTACTCAGTATATCTCATACACCGACAACAAAAGAAGTACCGACAAAGTAAATAGAAAAGTCCTCTTTTACCTTATTAATTACGTTATCTCATAACCGAACCATTAACTAAGTACATGATATAAATAGCCAAATAAGCTAATGACTCAAGTAATAGATAATCAAATAGTCAGAGAATCAAATAAAGTCAACGAAGCAATCAATTAAGGAATGAGAAAGAAAATGACATGTAATGCAGTGTGCTCCCTATACACACAAAGCTTTCGAAACTGTACGAAAGATGTGACTTATGGGGGACCACTAGTTCGTATACCACCTGAAATACCTGATCTTTTAGATCACATCGGGTCCCGGTCTCCCAAGACCAATATCATACTTCTAACTTTAAGAGGTCAATATACCATTCAACCGACTTTATAGGCCTAGAATTCGTCATATGCCTTGAAATCCCAATCTTTTTCTCAGCTTCCAGCTCAGAATTGTCATTGTTTAAAGTGAGGACCTAGTCCTTGAGGGAATCATTCATATGTTTTAGGTTGTTTTTATACTTTTCTAGACTCTTGAGTTCCATTCCAAGGATGACATGTGTATTCATCAACTTCTTCTTCTCAACATGGAGATTTTCAAAGGCCTTAATGACAATGTGAGACACACTCTATAGTTTTTCCCTGGAATAAGTGTGAATCACATATTTTATCTCAGTAAAGTTAACCTCAGTTTTGACATCTTCGGGATCTGGGTCTGAGTTGGCCATTAATGCCAATATATCTTCTGTATCATACCCCTCTCTTGCTACTAGAGATCTATTTTGATCTTTTATCTCATAATCCTTATCATCACATTGTCGCACCCCAATCTTGGGGTGTGGCCGACACCAGGCTCCTGAATGGCCCGAGCATACCACCTGAATATCATCACGCGAACGTATAACCGTCTGGACTGACAATGCCTCATAAAGATAGTTATAAAAAAAATGACATTATATCCTGTAAATAGAAGAACCCAACCTAGGCATTTATATACATATTGAGGTCCAGAAGGGCAACATAATTTGTAACCAACATCAGGCCTACAGGGTCGTACTAAACGAAATGTACAATACAAGACATGTCTACAAATCATCTAAAAGGGAGCATCGACATAGTACATAAGTTGGGACAGGTCCCTCGACATACCCACAGTACCAAAAGGATATAAATATGACCCTAACTCGACAATGCTCCAGGAGGAGATGGAGCTCACCAACGAATGCTGATATCTGGAGGCGATCTATAATGACAGATCCTCTCCTCGCCTACATGAACCTATGTGGCATGTAACATAGCGTCCCCAGGCAAATGGACGTCAGAACGGATATTGTACTGAATATGTAAGGAAAAAATAAAATACATTAGTAAGTAATCATAAAAGAGACAGAGAGAGATATGAATTAACCTGAACTCCTGAAATGCCATCGATGCCCACAATATACATAATGATAATTCTTATCTTATAACCTTACTTTACACCGCTATATCAACGTCGTAATCTAACTGCTCGACTGCCCAACTGATCAGTGATAACTGCCTAATCGGTGGTAAATAACGATACACAACTGCCCAACCGATCGTAGCCCGATGGTAAATAATATGTCTGCCCAACCGGTAATAAATAACGATATATATAACTGCCCAACCGGTGGTAACTGCCTGACCGGTCATAGCCCGATGATAAATAACGTATTTTCCCAACCATCAAAATCAACTGATGTCGTTCTTGATATTACCGAGAAGTATATTGGAAGTAAATAGTTTATTTGCCATTTTCAGGACCTAAATGGGAATGGCAAACGATACATAACTGCCCAACTGATGACAACTGCCCAACCGGTCGTGGCCTGGTGGTAAATATAACTACATAGTCATGCTCTTATAGGTACTGTATATGCGCATATAATGCCATTAGTCGTTTACCTATGTACATACAATGCATGAAAAGCTTCTCATGATAATTAGAACATCTTTCGGAGTGACCTATAGTTGTTCACCCTCCGATTACGTTATCAATATTAACATCTTTCTCATATGCTTCAATAGGGACTTAGGAACATTTAGACATGCTTTGAAATAAATTTCATAGGAATAAATAACATGGACATCCTTAACTACTAAGAGTAGAACAATTTATGGAATAACATTATATTTACGTTTCGTTACTTGAAACATGCCAAAAGAAGGAAGGATTAGCCTTAACATACCTTGGATATTGACCTTCCATCACTACAATGAAATCAGTCCACTCGGTACACGTTAAATTTATGTTGCGGTTTACGTTTTCTTCCCCAAAATAACCTGTTTCCAAAGATAGAATTGTTGGGACGTCTTTTTATTTCTTGTTGTTCAAAAGAACACCTAAAGTAGAAAATGTTAATTCTCAAATATCAAAATGAATTGTTGCACAAGTTTTATGAATAACTTCCTAAACTAGAGGTTGATATTCACGTTTTTGCTAAGAGAAATTAGGGAGCAAAATGAAACATCAATGTAGTAATTAACTAGTGGACCGTGGGGTCCACTTCTTTATCACACTAATCGTGAATTCTCCACCTCTTAAAGGATAAACCACCAGATCACCTGATATATATATATGAGTCATGCTATTTTTTTCTATAGTGCATCCACGTGTAAAAAAAATATTGTTACAATAATTATCTAGTAACCTCTTTAAGGACTTTAATTAATTCTTGTTCTTTCTTTCACTACACCCCAAAATTCAACTAATTGCACACATAGTTAACTCCTTGACCTCAATTCACTTAATAATAATTATTCTCAATAAACTTCATATACTCATTATCATGACCATGTGATATAACACTAGTCTATAGACCCTTTTGGAATACACGAAATATTATTTCAAATCATCGTTGACATATTTTTAAGTCATAAATCATTCAAGGACTTCGTCTCTTAATACACATGGCTCTTGATATGCACAATTAAATATGACCAAAATTCCCATGGCTCAGGTCTACTTATATACATCGAGCGGTTCAAAGTGTAGCCTAAAAGTACGGATATTACAACCCACTTCCTTCGGTGAATTTCATTGAAACTTATTTCCTTCGATCATATTAATCTCAAACTTTCCCGAAACTTACTTAACACTGTAATAAACCTCTCTTAATCTTTTAGAGGGTTCTTAACCCCTTTGAAATTACGTTAGTTAACTCGCGACGCAATCGACATCAAAAGTATGGGGTGTAACATTCCCATCCCCCTTCCTTAGGAATATTCGTCCTCGAATGTTGGGCTTACCCGCATATTTTACTACTCCCCAAACCAAAGGGGGATACTATATCTCAATAATAGTATTCCATAGTGCCTATTACATTAACATGATTCATATTATGGGAGGTATTCTAATCCCACGTCATACCCGAATTCCGCCTCTCCTACATTCTTTTAAACTTAGACTCCACTAATTTCATTCAGCCTATATCGACCTCTCTATAACTTACGAAAACTGTCAACTCACTGGTCTTGATGGGCTTAATCCCAAGGTATAACCTACCCTCGTCACTTCCTTACTTACTCTCCCTTACCTTTACTTCTATCCATCTAAAACCTTATCGCACTTATACTTTGGCTTACGACCTACACCTATTATGTTCATACTATTTGTAACCTTCCACTTATCTTGCTAGCATCATAAACTTTCTTATACTATTCTTGAACCTCAAGAGAGACATCACACCGCTTCCAACTTCTGCTTACTCTCATAACTAGACCTCATTGTACTTGAAAATCATAAGTAGGAAGACATGATACTAATGGAACCACTATCGTTCTGGATATTGAATCATGTCGCTTCTGGCCCTACCTAAAGTCTCAACTATTCACAATCTTTTGTACTTAGGTATCTCATACCTTCTTCACTTTGTGTCTCATTTACATCTCAACCTCATACCTTATCTTCTGCTACTGTCATAACTTCTCTCCTTCAATTATCTTATCCTTTTGGCTCGCCGAAGCTTTTCTGGTGATCGATATCTCTGTATAACATTGAACATGAGTTAAACTCGACTCCTTATGACTTAGCTCTATAACACGACCTGAAATCAGAAAGAAGGGTAACCAATCCTAAATTCCCCATAGCCTCCTATTTATAAACGTGGTGCACAATACATCCATAAACAAGACTCTACTAGACATGACTTTGTAGACTCCATAGGACACGACTTGCTCTGATACCAAGTTTGTCACATCCTAACCTTGGGGAAGGGGGGTGGCCGACACCTAACGCCTGGACGGCCCGAGCGTACCACGTGAATATCATCATGAAAATATATAACCGTCTAGGCCGACAAGGCCTCAGAATGATAGTTATAAAATAACCCGATATAATATCCTGCAAATAGAAGAACCCAACCTAGGCATATATATATACATACTAAGGCCTAGAAGACCAACATTAGCTCTAACCAACATCCAGGCCTACATGGCCGTACTAAATGAAATGTACAGCACAGGGCATGTCTACAAAGCCTCTAAAAGGGAACATCGACATAGTACATAAGTTGGGACAAGGCCCCCGACATACCCACAATACCAAAAGGATATAAACATGATCCTGACTCGGTAATGCTCCCGAATGAGACGGATCTCACCAACAAAAGGTGATATCTGGAGGCGGTCTATAATGACAGATCATCTTCTCGCCTACATGAACATGTGTGGCATGAAACACCTCATCCCCAGGCAAAGGGACGTCAGTACGAATAATGTACTGAATATGTAAGGCAAAAATAAAATACATTAGTAAGTAATCATAAAAGAGTCAGCGAGAGATACGAATTAACATGAACTCTTGAAATGCCATCGAGACCCACAATATACAAAATGATCATTCTTATCTTATAACCTTACTTTATACCGCTATATCAATGCCATAAATCTAACTGCGGACTTCCCAATTAATCAGTAGTAACTGTCGAACCAATGGTAAATAGAACCACATAGTCATGCTCTTATAGGTACTGTATATGCGTATATAATGCCATTAGTCGTTTACCTATGTACATACAATGCATGAAAAGCCTTTCAGAATCATTAGAACATCTTTCAGAGTGACCTATAGTCGTTCACCCTCCGATTACGTTTTGAATATTAACATCTTTCCCATATGCTTCAATAGGGACTTAGAAACATATTTAGACATGCTTTTAAATAAATTTTATAGGAATGAATAACATGGACATCCTTAACTACTAAGAGTAGAACCATTTATGAAATAATATTATATTTACGTTTCGTTACTTGAAATATGCCAAAAGAAGGAAGGATTATCCTTAACATACCTTGGAAATTGACCTTTCCATCACTACAATGAAATCAGTCTGCTCGGTACACGTTAAACTTGTGTTGCTACTTACGTTTTCTTCTCCAAAATAACTTGTTTCCAAAGATAGAATTGTTGGGACGTCTTTTTGTTTCTTGTTGTTCAAAAGAACACCCAAAGTAGAAAGTGTTAATTCTCAAAGATCAAAATGAATTGCTGCACAAGTTTTATGAATAACACCCAAAGTTGATATTCACGTTTTTTCTTAGAGAAATTAGGGAGCAAAATTAAACATCAATGTAGTAATTAACTAGTGGACCGTGGGGTCGACTTTTTTTATCACACTAATTGTGAATTCTCCACCTCGTAAGGATAAACCACCAAATCACCTAATATATATATATGAGTCATGTTATCTCTTTCTATAGTGCATCCATAATTATCTGGTAACCTCTTTAAGGACTTTAATTAATTCTTGTTCTTTCTTTCACTACACCCCAAAATTCATAATTGCACACATAGTTAACTCCTTGACCTCAATTCACTTAATAATAATTATTCTCAACAAACTTCATATACTCACTATCATGATCACGTGATATAACACTAGTCATATCCCCTTTTGGAATACACGAAATATTATTTTCAATCATCATCGACACATTTTAAGTCATAAATCATTTCAGGACTTCATCTCTGAATACACCTAGCTCTTGATATGCATAATTAAATATGACCAAAACTCTCATGGATCAAGTCTACTTATATACATTGAGCAGTTCAAACTGTAGCCTAAAAGTACGGGCTATTACAATCTACTTCCTTCGGTGAATTTTATTGAAATTTATTTCCTTCGATCTGATTAGTCTCAAACTTTCCCAAAACTTACTTAACACTTAAATAAACCTCTCTTAATCTTTTAGAGGGATATTAACCTCTCCCGACTTACGTTAGTTAGTTCGTGAAGCAATCGACGTCAAAAGTATGGGGTGTAACATAATGAGGAGTCTTCCATAACAACTAATGACTTTCTTACAATTTGATTATCTTGTCTAGTGTTCATCTTATTTCTAGGGAAATGTTCCCTTCTTCTTATTTCAGGATCATCTCTTCTACCATCATCATTTTTCTCTAGACATTCACTAATGAAGTGGTATGAACTCCCACATCTGAAGTATCCTTCTTGTGCTACTGTCAGGTTCTCTTGGTGTTGAGGGCCTCTTTTACTTAGAAAACCTCCTCTTCTGATCATTTCTTTAGAACCTGGTGAGCAATGGCATGTCTATATCATCAAAGTCTTGATCATGGGTAGTTGTGAGGACTAGGTTCACATATTTACTAGGAGGATAATTCTTATAAAGCTGGAATTTTCTCATCTCATATGTTTTTATATTTCTCATGAGTCTTTCTATTGTCATAATCTTAGATCTTTGACCATCATAATGATATTGACTTTGCTTTAACAAGAACAAGTAGAATATCAAGAAGCTTTTTAATTCTTCTTCCTCGAGGAATATTCACTCAGAGAACTTTGTTAATTTGTTATATATGTGAACCTATTGAACATTTCTTGAAGATATTCTAATAGGACTATAGATTTTATATTACCATAAGAATTATAACTCATCCCAAGCTTGCTAATTTCAAAATAAAAAATTCAGAATTGTAGTGAATTTGAACGTATAACGAAAACTGTATGAATCGGTAATGAATTTGAAAGTTTGTTCTGAATAAAATTGTAGTTTCTTTGTTCTTGACAGTTTAAGACTTTACGGAGATCAATCCGACTTACAGATAAAACGTTATGACTGTTTTAATATTGTGTCCTATTTTACAAAAATCTGGCGAAACAGTTTTCTTAAAGATATTTGTTTCGTGAATTTGTACTAGTTATACTAAGTATTTACAAAGGAAAATTGATATAGTGATAGGTACCCATGTTACCTTCGATTCGGCGTAAGAAACAACCTATTTGGGGTTATGGGTTGAGAGTTATAACCCTTACAAGTGAGAAAGGCGAAAAGTTGAAAGAAAGAAATATTACTTGAATTTTTCTGAAAATATGACCAAGTATGGAAGTCTATTATTGTCACAGTATCATTCAGGTATACATATATATATATATATACATACATATAATATCTTGGATCGGGTTGCACGTACCGCAATAAATACATAATATATTGGATCGGGTTGCACGCACCGCAATAAATATATAATAATTGGATCGGGTTGCACGTACAACAATAAATATATAATATATTAGATCGGGTTGCACGTACCGCAACAAATATATAATATATTGGATCGGGTTGCACACACCGCAACAAACATATAATATATGATATTGGTCGGGGTTGCATGCACCGCACCAAACACATAATATAAAATATTGGATCGGGTTGCATGCACCGCAACAATTATATAGTATATATATGGGATTGGGCTGCGCGTTCCACTATTTCTTTCGTGAATGTGTACCGGTTAAACTAAGCATTCCCTAGGACAAGTTGCGGGGATTTATTTTTGTGTGTGAACAATTATTATTGGTTTGTACATTGAAAGTGTTGTAATATATTTCATAACGTGCTTATTATGTTTATAATATAATTGCACTTAGAGCATTGTGAGGTTACTTTGAATTGTAAGGCGAGGTCCTCACTCAACCCCCGGATGGTAGGGCTGACTCTTTAATCTAACATGTTTCAGGTAAGCGCGATAAAGGAAAACCTCTGCAACAGGGCTAGCGATCGTCCCGCAGCCTCACTGTTCTACCAATCCATTGCTCTGGATTTGGTGATGGTCTTTCTTGAATAAGTAGGTTGAAGAGTTCAATTTCGTTATCTAGGGGAATGCCCCACATGCGACTGTCTTCTTTTAAGATTCGGATGTTTTTATTTTGTATTTGAACTTCCATTGAGTCTAGAGAAATTTGTGGATGCATGAGCATGGGCTCGTGCTTTCATTAAAGAAGTACATGTTTTTATTATTTTCGCACCTTGATACATGTTTAATTTAGGAAGAAATAAAGTTAATAGTTCTCCTGGGAAGGGATAGTTTCCCAGGTGCCATCACGCCCTGAGGGAAGACTTGGATAAAGTCGGGGCGTGACAAGTTGGTATCAGAGCTAAACCAGGTTATGAGATTCTAGGAAATTTCTTTGAGTTGGGTGTTTGAACGGTTACTTATTGCGACGGTGTGCGCGCCCACTTAGTAATAAGTGAATGGAATAACATCCTAAACAGTTTCACTTCCTTCATACTCTTCTCGTGCCTATCTTGAGTCTTTTCAAAGACTTGGTTCTCATACTACCTCCTTCAAAGGATTATAGAAAGGGATTGTGCAATGATAAACTAACTAATAGTTATTTTTCTACATACGGTTACAATACAAGTTCTAACCAAGAGGGAAGTGCTCATAGAAACGAAAATGATAATGTGAGCTCGGGAGGATGTTCATGGACTGTAGTTGATTGGAGTCATACTACAGATAATAGTCAACTCCATCCCGGGAGATTTCCACTCCTCGTTTAGAAGAGCAAAGATGTTATGTGGAGATAGTAAAGAAGGCTCATTGCCCTAATTTCTACGTCAAGTGAAGAAAGTCTGGAAAATGAAGGAAAGAATGGACGATAGGAAAAAGGAAGCAAGGAACAAGGTTCACAAGGAGTTGGATGTCAACCTGCGGAATAGGCGAGTCACGTGGTTAAGCCTTTTAACACGTGTTGTAGTAAATGCAAGTTTGAGTTGGAGATCTACAATGGGTGACGGAGAATTAGCCGACAAGATTTAGTATAATGTTATGTTATGATGGAATGAAGTATTATGAATGCAATAATGAAATAATATAGTTATTTGTTTGTGGTGTTGCATGCTTATGAAGTTTAAGAAAATTTTAGGGATTTAAAATAGACGTCTTGTCTTCTAAAATATGGGTGCGCTTGTCTTTACAGAAAATGGTAGATTCACAAGTACTGGTGTTGCGGAGGTTGATCATAACTACCCGGGGAAGAACGAGGGGACAATGTCAACCCCCAAGAGTTCCGGTACAGGAACCAAGGACGCAAGAAGAAGTCCACCATGAAGCTCTTATACCTCCAGTTGAAAGAACGATGTCTCAAGATAGCGTGGGAAATGTTGAATAAAATGAGAGTCAAGCGTCCCAGGAAACGGTGGGACAAAAATTAGATAGACTCATAGAGTTGCTGACAGCTGCAGCCCCACATATGGTTCAGCCTACACCTAGTGTCTCAGTGATGGCCCCGACCTAGAATCCACCGGCCCAGGAACCAGATGTGACTGCACCACTAGACGGAAATATAGGAGCTCAGTCGGTACCAGATAGACTATGGGAAAATTTTATAAGGAGAAGGGAACCTATCTTCACGGGGAAGGACTCCAAGTCCGACCCGGTAGTGTTTCTTGACGAGGTAGAAGACCTACTGTTTACCATGGGATGTGTAGAGACGCATGTCATCAATTTGGTAGGCGCACATTTAGTGGATGACGCAGGGGTGTGGTGGAGAAATTTTAGAAGAAATCATTCCCCGATGTCACCACCGATGACGTGGGGGGGGGGGAGTTCAAAGCCGCATTCATTGAAAAGTACATGCCTAACACCTAAAAAGATGCGCTCAGGCGTGAGTTTTAACAATTGAAACAAGGGGACCGTGGTGTGCAAGAATACGATACCCAATTCATGTGATTGTCAGCATATAACGCACATATTATTCCTATGAAAAGGGAGAAGGTCAAAAGATTTGTTAAGGGTTTAAACCCGAACTTGGCAGAAAAGGTAGTGGCATTAGCCCATGATCGGACTTACCTTCAGATCGTCGGGATCCTTTAATAAGAATCAAAACCAGAGGCAAGAAGGTAGTAAGGGTTCTTCAAAATCGAGCCAGTCTCATTACATGCCTAAGGGCATAAATGGTTCAATCATCAAGGTAGCAATGCCAAGGCCACCAACCCCAACGCAGGGAGTGACAAATCGGTCTGTAAGATTTGTTAAAGGAAACATTTTAGAGAATGCAGGTTCTCACATAAAGGTTGTTATAATTGTGGAGAACCAGACCATTATGTCAAGATTGCAAGAAGAGAACCCAAACTCAATTTTCTCATGGGAGGTCAGAAGCGACCACAACTGCCCACAAAGAAAATCAGGGCAACCAGTCCCAACAGAGTCAGGGAGGTCAACAGTCCAACAATCCTAACCGGCTCTATGATTTGCCCTAGAGGAATGAGGAAGAGGCATCTAATGCGGTGGTCACAAGTATTTTATTGGTCTCAAGTTATCTCGCACTTGTATTATATGATCTCGGCTCTACATTTTCGTATGTATCAATGGTTTTGTTAAGAGTCTACATGTAGAACCTTCCTATTTAAGTGAACCCTTTGAAGTCATGACACCAGTGGGGGCCTCAGTTTGGGCCTCTCGAGTAATTAAAAATTTCTGTTAGAGGTAAATGGTAGAGGAACAATAGTAGACTTAGTATTACTTGATATGGTAGACTTTGACATTATTTTGGGTATGGATTGGTTGTCTGCATGTTATGCCACGTTGGATTGTCGGCAAAAGGTTGTAAAATTATCCTTTTCCGGTGAACCAAAAGTTTTTATATGGGGTAGAATTGGGACACCTTTGAGTTGGCTTATTTCCTACCTTAGGGCTCAAAAGTTATTAAGAAGTCACGAGGTGGAATACTCTTACCTGGCGAGTATAATGGATACCCAAAAAGAGTCCCTAGAGGTACATATTGTCCCTATTGTTCGTAATTTTCTGGAGGTTTTCCATGAAGACCTTCCAGGCCTTCCTCCGGACAAGGAAGTGGAGTTCGCTATATAATTAATTCCGGGTACAAGACCCATGTCCATTCCTCCATATCGAATGGACCCAGCTGAGTTGAGAGAGTTAAAAGAACAATGGAAAGATTTTCTGGATAAGGGCTTTATAAAGCCTAGTGTTTCCCCCTGGGATGCACCAGTCCTTTTTGTGAAGAAGAAAGATGATTCACTCCGAATGTGCATCGATTATCGATAACTCAATAAGGTTACGATCAAGAACAGATACGCATTACCAAGAATCGATGATCTTTTTGGCCAACTTCAAGGAGCCAGCTATTTTCCAAGATTGACCTCCGTTCGGGATTTCACCAGCTGAAAATAAATCCTGATGATATACCCAAAACAGCCTTTAGGACCCGATATGGCCATTATGAGTTCTTGGTCATGTCTTTTGGGTTAACCAATGCCCCAACAACTTTTATGGATCTTATGAATAGAATCTTCAAACCACTCTTAGATTTATTCGTGATTGTGTTCATCGATGATATTCTAATCTATAGAAAGAGTGCTGAAGAACATGAAGAGCATCTAAGGGTAGTGCTTCAAATCTTAAGACATGAGAAACTTTGGGCTAAATTTTCAAAGTGTGAATTTTGGTTGGAAAATGTGGCTTTCTTGGGCCATGTTGTGTCAAGGGATGGGGTTATGGTAGACCCCCAAAAGATAGAAGCAGTGAAGAGCTAGCCAAGGCCTACCACTCTGACAAAAATAAGGAGTTTCTTAGGTTTGGCTGGGTATTATAGAAGATTTGTAGAAGGTTTCTCTAGTCTCACTGCTCCCTTGACCCGATTGACTCAAAAATTGGTTAAGTACCAGTGTTCAGAGGCGTGCGAGGCAAGTTTTCATAAACTGAAGGAGGTACTGATTGCTGCGCCAGTCCTAACCTTACCATCGGGACAAGAAGAATTCACAGTCTATTGTGATGCCTCTAAGGTTGGGTTAGGATGTGTCTTGATGGAGTTTGGAAAAGTTATTGCGTATGCATCTCGACAATTGAAGATACATGAGAATAATTATCCAACTCATGACTTGGAATTTACCGTTGTAGTGTTCGTCTTACGAATATCGAGACACTATTTGTATGGGGTGCATGTAGATATATTTACAGATCACAAGAGTTTATAGTACATAACCACGCAAAAGGATTTGAATCTCCGACAAAGAAGATGGTTATAGTTTCTTAAGAATTATGACCTTAGCATTCTTTACCATCTTGGAAAAGCTAACGTGGTGGCTGACGCACTCAGTAGGAGATCAATGGGCATCTTGGTCTACTTGGCAATACAAAAGAGAGGTATTGTTTGTAAGGTACAAAAATTGGGAAACCTCGGGGTTAGTTTAACTGAGGTCGACGAAGGCAGGGTGGTGGTGCATGATACCTCTCAGTCTGGCTTAGCTTCGAAAATAAAAGAAAGTCATTTTGAGGATATAGAGTTTGTTAGATTTCAGGAGAAGATTCAATGAGGGAAACTTTCACAGTTTACATTAGGGGACAATTACGGTACCCTTCGGTATAAGGGTAGGTTATGTGTTCCTAAAGTGAGGGAACTAAGAAAGAAGATCTTGAATGAGGGTCACAACACTAGGTATTCCATTCATCCAGGATCAATGAAAATGTACCTGGATCTCAAGACAAATTACTGGTGGGACGGAATGAAGAGAGATGTTTCAGAGTTTGTCGGAAGATGTCTGACGTGTTAACAGGTGAAAACCGAATATCAATACCCTGACGGACTACTTTAGGACATTGGTATCCCCATGTGGAAATGGGAGGCGATTCATATGGATTTTGTGACTAGTCTGCCGAAAACTCGAGAAGGTTATAATTCTATCTGGGTGATTATAGATAGTCTTACAAAGTCAGCCCATTTCCTACCGGTCAAGACTACGCACCGAGCGTTGCAGTATGTGCAAATTTATTTGAAAGAGATAGTGAGGTTACACGGGATTCCATTACAGATTATTTTGGATAGGGGCTCCAAGTTCACCTCATACTTTTGGCAAAGTTTTCAGCAGGGCCTCGGGACAAAGGTTAAGTTGAGCACGACCTTCCATCTGCAAATAGATGGACATGCTGAACGAATAATTCAAACATTGGAGGATATGTTGCGGTCTTGTGTGTTGGACTTTTGGGGAAACTGGTTGGACTATCTATGTCTAATTGAGTTCACATACAACAACAGTTTCCATTCAAGTATACAGATGGCTCCGTTCAAAGCATTGTATGGGCAAAAATGTAGATCTCCGCTTGGGTGGTTCGAAGTAGGCGAAATACTATTGTTCAGACCCGAAGTCATGCAGGAAACAAATGATAAAGTGCAGATAATTCGGGAGTGGATCAAGACAGCTCATAACCGCCATAAGTCTTATGCTGATCATCACAAAAGAGATCTCGAATTTCAGGAAGCGGAGAAAGTATTTTTAAAAGTCTCTCCAATGAAGGGGGTGATGCGATTTGGCAAAAAAGAGAAGTTGAGCCCAAGGTTTATTGGACCATATGAGATCTTACGAAGAGTGAGGAATGTGGCTTACGAACTAGCACTTCCACAAGAACTAGAAGCGGTGCATCCGGTATTCCATGTGTTAATGTTATGAAAATACTTGCATGATCCAAGCCACGTCATCCGACCCCAAGAGATAGTTCTGAATGAAGAGCATCAATACGAAGAAATTCTGATAGAAATACTGGATAGACAAATCAAGCGCCTTAGGAATAAAGATATTGCTTCTGTGAAAGTCCTAGGGAGAAATCACTCCACAAAATAAGCAACCTGGGAAACCGAAGACGCGATGAAAGTCAAATACTCATTCCTGTTTGAGTAAGGTAATAAAATGTGCTAAGTTGTGTTTCATGTGTGTGCAGTGTGCGTGTCTATATGCTTGTGTTATGACCTTATTCACATTCAAGGATGAATGTTGTTTAAGGAGGGGAGAATGTAAAGTCCCAATTTTTGTTTGTTACAAAAAAAATATTATTAAAACTCATTACCTGCACGTTCCCCCTACCCCCCCCCCCCTCAAAACCCCTTGATCTCCCTCAACCCCTTCTCCTTCCACCGTCCTGCAAGTTACACACACAATCCACAATATATATATTCTCATATCTTATATTTTCCATAACAAACTAGAAAATACAGAGAACAAAAATTACCTTTAGCAATTGAGGAGTTCCGAAAAGATGTAGTCAAAGTTTGAGATTTTTCATTCGCAGTTATGAAGCAACAAAGGTGAGTTCTCTCACTCATAATTTCTTAGTATAATCCTTTGTTTTGAGTTACAATATATGTTAGAACATAATATGGATGATGAAAGAAGGATCATGAAAAGAAAAAGAACAAGGAGGTAGTATAACTTGAGATGAATTATTGATAGAATATTATCTTGTAACTAGTTTGGGTCATGTGATTATGGACTGTTTTTCTTAGTTATTCTTGTTAGAATTGGACGAAAGTTTACAGGGTTGTTCATCTATATTTTACGGTCAGATTGAGTCCAAACGGGGCTAAAACAAACTTACGGTTTGAGATTTATTGCTGTTTAAAGTTTCTGCCTCGGATTGATTTGAAATTCGGAAGGGCAGAACGTATAACGAAAAACTGTATGAATCGGTAATGAATTTGAAAGTTTGTTCTGAATAAAAGTTGTATTGTGTGTGAACAATTATTATTGGTTTGTACATTGAAAGTGTTGTAATATGTTTCATAACGTGCTTATTATGTTTATAATATAATTTCACTTAGAGAATTGTGAGGTTACTTTGAATTGTAAGGCGAGATCCTCACTCAGCCCCGGATGGTAGGGCTGACTCTTTAATCTAATATATTTCAGGTAAGCACGATAAAGGAAAACTCTGAAACAGGGCTAGCGATCATCCCGCAGCCTCACTGTTCTACCACTCTATTGCTCCGGATTTGGTGATGGTCTTTCTTGAATAAGTAGGTTGAAGAGTTCAATTTTGTTATCTCGGAGAATGCCCCACATGATATTTTCTTTTAATATTCGGATGTTTTTATTCTGTATTTAAACTTTCATCGAGTCTAGAGAAATTTATGGATGCACGAGCATAGGCTCGTGCTTTCATTAAAGTACATGTTTCTATTATTTCCGCACCTAGATAGATGTTTAATTTAGAAAGAAAAGAAGTTAATGGTTCGCCTGGGAAGGGATAGTTGCACAGGTGTCATCATGCCCTAAGGGAAGACTTGGGTAAAGTCGGGGCATGACAATATTGTAGACGAATGTTTTCAACTCATTGGTTATCCGTATTGGTGGCCATGAAATAAAAAAGGAGATAAGAAAATCGGAGGAAGAAGACGAGGACATCAACAACAGCAGAGGGGTGGATCGAGATCCGGTTGTGGAAGAGGCAACTACCGGGTTAACACTGTGGTTGTCAAAGAAGAAACTCAGGTGAAGACGGTATTGGTGAACACAGTTAGCACAACAGGACTTCACAATTTGAGCCATGAGATTAAGAAGACTTTGATTCACATGTTGAATTCCAAAAGAATAAATCCGAATGGGAAGATGAATAGTAAGATCGAAGACTTATCCTAGATCATATGCTATATAGCTACCAACCATGTGACAGGTAATCCAGAGGAACTGAGCAATAAGTGAGACATTCCTAAGTGTCTGGTTGGTCTTTCAGACGGAAGTAGCTCGGTGGCTACAAAAGAAGGAATAACTAGGCAGAATAGCAGGATATGGTTGGAGAATATTCTTTATGTTCCGGATTTGAGCAGGGTCTATCAGAAATAGCCTTTATATCCGTCAAATAGTAGGGGTAAGGTCTGCATACACTCTACCCTCCTCAGAGTCCACCTAGTGAGATTATACTGAGTATGTTATTGTTGTTGTTGTGTTTGACATGTAATTTAATTTATGTATGACAACTAATTGATTATTTAGATTGTGATGTGACATTTAATAGAATTATGTGTGCTATACTAGACTCCATGTTAAAATCTTGAGGTTTACTAGTTGCATTTTACATTTAATCTAACTTTTTCTTGCTTTCATCCTAGATTGAGATTATTGGTTGTGTTTACCAGGGTTCCAGATTTAATACTTAACTTTTTGTATCCTTTCAACTATATTCCTTAATCTACCTATCCCTTGAGTGGAAATGGATGTCGAGGGCGTGCATTTGACCACCTAGCTTATAAGTTGTTATGGGAGTGAAAATGTGTTATTAGTTTCACTTTGAATAAGATGGGGACGCCTTCAAAGTTAGTGTATAATTGAATTTTGTAGGACAAATTTAAGGGTTAAAGTATGTATTTTCCCTTGTTTTTATTGTTGATGCAAGTTAACAATAACTTAAAATATCTACATTCCTTGATTGAATGCATATACTGCTTATCAGACTTGGCTGAAAGATCGACCAGGTTACCTAGTGTCCGTCTGTTAGAACCTCGACCTAAGTAATCAGACATGGCATGGGCTGCAAGACATGTCAAGACCATGGCTTGGTCAAGCTGTGGCAAGGCAATATAATGTGGGACAAAGGCATGGCAAAGGCAAGGCTGTGAGCGACTAAAACAAAGCATAGCACGACAATACAAGCAGTGGTGCGAATAAGGCAGTGTCATCGGCAAGGTTGTGTGCGGCTAGGCAAGGCAAGGCTGATGGTGCATGCTTGGCAGTGTACGTGGCAAGCTGAACGTGCGACAACGGCCGCCATGTGCACAAGGCATGTCGTACAAGAAAATGGCGCGAAGGGAGAGCTAGGCGTGAGACTTTGGTGGGAAATTGGGTCATTGGCGCCAAAACTTGGCTGGCACATGCATGTGCCGCGCACATGCGTGCAGTTGGGCAGTTTTATCCATTTCCCTTGTATTCAACCGAAATGGCTAATACTTTTCGGCAGTTGCCTATATATTTTAAGCATTTCTTTGTATTTCCTAGAATTTGGGGATGTCAATTTCATTACCCTAGGATAAGCATTTCTTTGCAACCCAATACTTGTTCAAATTTGGGTTTTTTGAGTAAAAGTTTGAGGGAAAATTCTAGAGAGAAAAATCTATATAAGGTCAGGGGATCTTGTGCCAAGGGTGGTGCGAAAATTGAGTGTTCTTGTATTCACTTTAAATAATACAAGTTTGGAATTAGTTTCCTATATATTGATGCCTTGTGTTTTTATTTTATGTTGCCTTTCTTTCATCTCATGCTGCGTAGAAACATCTAAGTAACTTACTACGTTGTTGCTGCCCAAAACCGAGTCAAAGGCCAAACTGTCTGAATTTTGGCTAATTGTTGGAACATGCAGAGTTAAGGCACTGCTTGACTGTCCCGCAAGGACAAACGTCGCTTTGGCTGGTTTAAAATTGTCCCTGAGACAACAGGTATCAGAGCGGAGCAGGTTGAGATTTGTGTGATGGCTGGGGAATCAATATGAACGAACTGGGGGAGAAGGTTGCAAAGTTGGAGGCGCTGGTTAGTGTGATGAATGACGGAATTAAAGAATGAAAATGAGTTTCTGCGGAGGGTTGTAAGAAATAGTTTCACGCAAGGTGGTGCAGATCGTCCCAAAGTCAAAGTTTCGGAGCCTAAAGAGTTTAATGGTGCAAGGAGTGCCAAGAAACTCAAAAACGTTCTGTGAGATATGGAGCAGTACTTTCTTGCTTCCTGTGTGAAGGACAAAGACATAGTGTCTATAACCACTATGTACTTGGTTAATGATGTAAAGCTGTGGTGGCGTACTCGTATGGCAGACGAGGTTATTGTTGGGCGTCCGAAGATTGATTCGTAGGAAAGGCTGAAAAAGAGTTGAATGATCAATTCTATCCTAGCAATGCGGGATGGATTGCTAAGGACCGTTTGAAAAAGTTTAGGCAAACTGGAACAATGAGGGAATATGTCAAAGACTTTAGTTCCTTGATGTTGGACATAAGCAACATGTCCGAGGAGGATAAGTTGCATAACTTTCTGTATGGACTGCAAATGTGGGCACACAATGAACTCCGAAGAAAGACCATTAAAGACCTTCCTTGTGCAATTACTACCGCGGATGCTTGGAAATTTTCCGCCTGGGTCGGGAAGATGCTGGAATTTCTTCTACTTCCAAGTCCAAAAATGGGAACAAGTACAAGGCAAATGAATGGAAGAAAAATGGAAATGACAAAAAAATTGGTGTTGAGGGCAATGACAAAGGGAAGGAAAAACAGAAGGCTGGAACTTCAAAATTCAAGGGACAAAGCAGCAAGTTTGATGTATGTTTTATTTGCAATGGCCTCACTTGGCGAGAGACTGTCTAAAGATTGAAATAGTTGCTACATTGATCGCGGGCAGAGATAAACCAGAGGAAAAAGAAGAGGAACCTTGGGAGGTTGCTTATTGTGCACCACTGACTATTCTCAAAGGGGCAGATGCTGATGTTTCATCGAGGACGACGAATTCAAAAGGTGGGGGTGGTTTGTTAGACCCTCGGCCTAAGTAATCTTACATGGCATGGGCGTGACAAGGGATTTACATGATGGACCTTATCACGACCCAAAAACGAGTGGCATCATGTTAACATGAGCGACAAGACATGTCAAGGCCATGGCTTAGGCAAGCTGTGGCAAGGCAAGGTAGTGTGGGACAAAGGCGTGGCAAAGACAAGGTTGTGAGCCACTAAGGCAAGGGCATGGCACGGCAAGTCAAGCAGTAGTGCGAGCAAGGCAGTGTCATGGGCAAGGCTATGTGCGGCTAAGGCAAGGCAAGACTGATGGTGCATGTTGGGCAGTGTCAGTGGCAAGTTGAACGTGCGACAAAGGTCGCCATGTGCACATGGCATGACGTACAAGAAAATGGCGCGAAAGGCGAGCTGGGCGTGAGACCTTGGCAGGAAATTGAGTCGTTGGAGCCAAAACTTGGTTGGCACGTGCATGTGTCGCGCACATGCGTGCAGTTGGGCAGTTTTATCCATTTCCCTTATATTCAGCCGAAATGGCTAAGTCTTTTGGGCGGTTGCCTTTGTATTTTAGGCATTTCCTTGTATTTCCTAGCAATTGGGGGATGTCAATTGCATTATCCTAGGATAAGTGCTGAGTGGGTTGTGTTTGGCCTATCATTGTAAGTCAAGTGTCGGGAACACAAAAATATAAGTGTGCAACCCAACACTTGTGCAAATTCGGGTTTTGTGAGTTAGAGTTTGAGGGAAAATTCTAGAGAGAAAAATATGTATAAGGTTAGGGGATCTTGTGCCAAGGGTGGTGCAAAAAGTGTTCTTATATTCACTTTAAATAATACAAGTTGAGAATTGATTGTTTGTATATTGCTGCCTTGTGTTCTTATTTATGTTCTCTTTCTTTCATCTCATGCTGCCTAAAAGTGTCTAAGTAACCTACTACGTTGTTGTTGCCCAAAACCGAGTCAAAGGCCAAACTGTCTGAATTTTGGCTAAGTGTTGGAACAGGCTGAGTCAAGGCACTGCTTGACTGCCGCGCAGGGACAAACCTCGCTTGTTGGCTGGTTGAAAATCGCCCTTGTGACATCGTCCATCTTACTAAGTCTCGATGGTGTGCCTGTGATAACCAAACTACATTTAGCATTTCTTTGGACTGTTGTAAGGCACGTCATGTATAATGTACTAGTACATCCACGGGGGTTGTCTCTCACAACAAATTCTTGAAGAATATACATAAAACTAGAAGTAGTAAGGTAATATTATTGTACACTCTCGTATACAACATAAACGACAAGTCATATAGCCTTCCTACTAGTTATTATCACCACTGTATACAAGCTAAAGTTTATGTAGTCAAAGACAAGCTAATGTTAACGAGGTGTAATATTAAGAGTAACACCACTAATAAGATCACCACCCGATACATTGGATGATACAAATAGATCTCCGCTTCTAGTATTAGAAAATGAAGATGATGATGTAGTTTCACCAAAGCTGACTTTAGTATCCAAAGGATTGACATCAGTATATGGCATCATGCGGAATATGGTTTCAAGCGTCCTAACCACCTCCAACATCGATGGTCTATCTTCTGGTTTATCCTGGCAACACTTTAGGGCCAACGCCACGAACATCTCCACGCATTCAGAGGGGTAAGATCCCATACTGTTATCCATAATGGAGAACATTATTCCCGATTTATGAGCCATATTTACCTGCCATTGACATTTAGAGATTTCATTCATATGCTTTTATTGTTAAAATGCTAGACAAATAATCAAATATCCGTTGTTTTTGTATTCCAATAGGTGTTCAGCCGACAGAAATACCTCACGAACAATGTTTTTTCCATGTGAGATAGGATGCATGCCAGTTAAGATCTCCAGAAATACAACCCCAAGGCTGTAGACGTCACTTTTATCTGTCATTTTACGGGTCAAGAAATATTCGGGATCAAGGTAACCCTGTGCATATACAGCCAGAATCTCATAAGATAATCAGCCAGATCATTGCACAATTATTTTCTTAAAAAGGTAGAAAAAATGATAAGCATAGTCAGACTTACAGGTGTCCCCTTCACCATTGTTGAGACATGATTAGGCAAAACACCTTCATCATCCTGGACTGGTGCAAGCCGAGACAATCCAAAATCAGCAACTTTGGCAGTGAGTTTAGAGTCTAAAAGAATATTGCTGGCTTTGATATCCCTGTGGAATATGGGTGGATCAGCTTCAGTATGGAGGTAAAGGATGCCCTTAGCTGCTCCCAGTGCGATCCCCAACCTTGCTCCAAACTTCAAATTTCGTTTAGATTTAGCTGTCAAATGATGGAAATCACCTACTCAGATATCAATAGAATATATTCTTGACCAAAGTCAATTTAAGTTTATCACAGCCGCATAAAGAAACTAAGAACTTTTCTTGTTATGATAAGGAAAGGAAGATCTATATTTCTCTGATTATTGGACTTGCGGTGGTATATTTTCCATTATGCAACTTTTAGATCGGTCACCACCTTGACTGGTTTCTCTACGAACACAATAAAAATACTGAAGACACTGTATTATCAGTTCACAATAGTACCAATGACACTACATGTGCAAGGATCATCTATAAATATTGAAAACCCATCCTTGACTCTTCACTCCTAAACTAAAAGAAATAGATTGAGGATGATTAATCATATTAAAGCTAGATAAATATTGAAAACACATCCCTGGCTCTTCACTCCTAAAGTAAAAGAAATAGATTGAGGATGATTAATCATATTAAAGCTAGAAAACAGCCGGGAAACAGTTACCTACCAGAAAGCCAATCTCGCAAAGTTCCATTGGGCATGAACTCATAAACCAGCATCTGCAAACATATCAACAGAAGACTCATAATTGCTTGACTGTATCACTCTTTGTGCTAAAAAAAAAAAGACTTCAGCAGCTAATGAAAGCATTCAGTCTGCAATCATTTAGTCTGCTACACTTTCAGTCTGCTCATTAGCAACTGAAGTGAGATAAAATGCAAGAAGGCTTATAATGCTACATTAAAGAAATGTGACTCACTATGATTAACATGATAAATGGTGTGAATTATTAGTGACTAAAACAGTTGGAATTGAAAAGGTTTTTAGGTTTTATCATACCTGCTCTCCTTCTTCATCACAGTACCCAAGCAACACAACTAGATTACGGTGATGTAACCTTGATAATAGTTCTATTTCAGTCAAGAATTCCTTTTGCCCCTGCAGGGATCCTTCTTTTGCCCGCTTGATAGCAACAATTGTTTTGTCAGCTAAGATTCCCCTAAAGACAGAACCATATCCTCCTTCACCAACTTGAGTTGAGCTATCAAAGTTGTTAGTGGCCGAGGCCATTTCTCTGAAGGTGAAACATTTAACGCCATCTACTTTTATAGAGAGCCTTGAAGCTGCAAAGAAAAACACATGCTCATCAGTTTTGCAGAAAGAACTGAATATAAGCACACTTGATAAAGTAAAATGATAGCTAAGCTAACAAGATAACTTACACAAACGTTTTCCTGACAAGATGCTTTGATACTTAGCACGCCGCCTTGTGATTAATATAGTGGCAATTGTGGAAACAAAGGCAGCAAAAACACCTGCTGCTACAATGCAAGCTATTAGAACGCCTTTGCTTTCTTGTTTACCTTGGGTTCCAGGATTCACTGCAGCGATGCGAAGATCATATGAGAAACATAAGCTATTATAAAGGAAATAAAACAATTGAGCCATTATCCATGATTTCCTGAAAATGTGTCAACTTCAACATTGTGGCAACTAAAAGAAGTACAACTTACAAACAACACATAAACAAGAAAAGGATAGCAAACAAATGGTGGGTTTAATGTGCATCTATTTTAGAAGTCAATTTTACAAATCTTTGGCAATCAGGAACTGACAACCATCCCAACAAAAATTGTAAGGGCTAAGATCCTCAGATTTGGAGCTCCCAAAGAGAGATAGGACCAAACTACCTGGGTTTGAACCCCTTGAATTTTCAGTGTTCTAATCAAGTAACTGAGATCCTCCAACGTTCCTCAACATAAAATATTTGAATTTCTTTTTAAAAAAAATTGGTATAACCAAAGACTTCATTGTCTTTTCCACCCAATATATATGAAGTTCTTAGAAGATCATGGATTATAGCCTGAGATTCTTTCTGTTGCCTATTCAAACTTTTTCATGTTATGAATCAAGATCCTTTTACTTGTTGACTAGAAGTGGCACTGATGGTCAAATCTTTCAATCTTATCCACATGTTGTATATCAATGATTCAAATGTCAGGCAATTGTAATAACAGTCTAAAATGTTACAAATTGAGTTAGAATACATTTAAGCTATGAATACTTACAGTATGCATAAGGTCCGAGTAGTGTGAAGTTCAGGAGCTCATATGGTCCAAATAGGTCACTTCCTGGGAATTCCCAAGAGGCAAAAATTTCGCTAATACGATGAATCTCACTTTCATTAAATGTACTGACCCCAACTACTGGGAAAAGCTTCAAATACATCCTCACACGAGGTCCTTTTTCCCAAAAATATGAATCGATCCACAATTGGTAAAGGTCCAAATCAAGGGAACTAGTCACGTAAGACTCGAATAGTTGCTTGTACGGATCAAAATAAGAAATACTAGGACTTTTCAACCGGTATCCAATTCTAAGAGGGGAGGCACAAAAGCACGGTTCAGGTGATTCGGGGACAAATTCATAATAGTTGTCAGTAGGACATGCTTGAATAGGGCAAACAACACTTGGATTTGTTGAATTACTGGACTCATCATTTGATCCAGAGTCAGGGCCACAGTATTGGTCAATGTTTCTGATACTTGTATCACTGCAGATGGGATTGCCTTGGAACCTGGAAGTTGACTACAAAAGTTAGGGAAGATATAAAAAAATGAATTTGAATAAAGTACAAAATCTAAAAGCATTGTCATTGACATTTTTAGTATAAGATGAGAGACTCAACAAAAGCTTTATCAAAACTCCTCTCATGCTCGTAGTTTCCCCCTATTTATGTCTCTACCACCTTTTCATTTGTATTCTTTGGTAAAATATTGTCCTTTTTCAAGACGTACGCTTATCAGGATCATAACCCATATTTTAGGGTCGTTTAAATCTTCACCATTTCATCCCTTTTCACTACAACTAGATGAAAATATGTGACTGAAAATTTCAGAAATCCCTTTTCTATCTCTCCTCCTTTTTTGTTTAGCATGCTTTAATATTTCAAACAAGGAAAAAAATGAAAACCTCAAAGGTGCTCTCAACTCCTTGTCCTTTGCATTTTGTTTTCACTTTATAAAGCACCATATATGAATTTGCTAAGATCATGTGTATCGGTGTGTTTGTATAAAACATAACTGAAGTGATTTCATGCATCTTGTGCCTCCTCAAGTAATCCAAGTAACTGTTGTAAGACACACGAGGAAAATTGACATACTTTTCTTTTTTGGTTTGGAATATTGCTTCTGTTCTTCTAAATTCTTTACCGATTTGTTCGTCCTATTGGATGTGGTCCATGAGGACAAAAACCCAGTCAAAATGTTCTATCCTTGATTTTGAAAGAAGATCCATACCTTAGCGTGACATTTACAGGAGGTTCAAAAGCACCCGAAATGTTTGAAACTGAATTATTCCGCAGATCACTAGGTTTGCAAAATCAATGAAAAAGAGTGGTTAGAAAGAAATCCTCATTCAAAGGTTTCACTCTGGAAGTAATTACATCTATTAAAATTAGAAGTGTTATCTTTCTGCTTCACATCTTACATCACAAGTCTGTAAGTTGTAGTAAAGGTCTTGTTTTGCCAAATGTCGGTGGAAATGGAACCATTCAGAAAGTTGTTCTCAAGTGACCTGTGAAAAATCCATCCCACCAATTCGTTAGTGGTACATTTCCTTCAGCGAAACAGTTGTTATTGCAAGACAAAGTGAAGAGTCTCACAGTTTCTGCAGGGAAGGAAGAAGAGAAAAACTCTTGGGAACAGATCCATTTAGACGGTTATGTGATAGAATACTGCATCATGAGTTTGAAATATACATTAGAATATGCTAAGAAGTAAAGGGAAGAAGTAAGAGGAACACATGCAATCCTATTGAAATGGAAATGATGTAGAAATGAAAGCCAACATATATTTGAATAGCTCTCAGTCAATTTATTTCAAGGAAATATAAATATATGAAGAAACTACCAAGATCGAAATCAAGAAGCTTTACATAGTTGTCATATTGTTTGAAAGCTTATTCTGTGGTATGGATCCAGAAAGTTGATTCCCACTGAGATCACTGTATAGCAAGCAGAAGATAGACATATTAGGAGATCAACTAGTTGAACAATCTTGAAGCATCTTGTATACAGCTGAAGCTTATCAAAGGAAGCAGAACAAAAAAATAACAAACTCTCACTTACAGATAGCTTAGGTTTTCTATTCTGCTGAAATCAGGAACAGATCCTTGCAGAAAGCAATTTCTAAGACTTCTGCAATATCAGAAGCAGCCTTCAATCTTCAGTGAGTGTGTGAGAAGAGGATATTAACTTCATTTCTATTTCTACCAACATGTTCCATCATGATAAAATATCCCAAGAATTGTTTTTCACAATTAAACAGAAATGTAATTGGAGACACTTGCTCTCACTTGCTCTTTAAGTTTACTACATATAAACCAAAGCATTAGTCTTGGAAGCAATAAAGTGGTGTCAAAAAATTGTTTCTTGGAAGCAATAAAGCGTTAGTCTTGGAAGCATTAGTCGTGGAAGCAATAAATTGGTGTCAAAAAATTGTTTCTTGTCGAGCAAGGATGATATATACCACACGAGATGGAGCTAAGGTTTGCATGAAGAGATAATAAGTTGAAGATCATCATTCGATGGCTTCCTTATTCCACAATATTCAAAAAATTCTTATACCAATAAACATATATCGCACAGTAGACACGGGAGGGAAAAAGAAAAGTGCTACAGCTAAGTATAAGGAGATGAGCAAATTTCACTCTGAAGCTCGGAAACAATTATCAGGCCCCATAAATATGAGACCTCTATGAAGAAAAGAAAGGTAAAACTGTCATGTGTGAAGATGCAACTTTAATAAAAAATAAAAAGAAAGGGTAATCCGGTGCCCAAAGCATCCTGCATTGGCAAGGTCCGGGGAAGGGCCGCATCCCAAGGGGTGTGATGTAGACAGCCTACCCTAACGCAAGCATTAGTGGTTGCTTTCATGGCTCGAACCAGTGAGGAAAGCGCTACAGATGAGCAAATTTCTATAGAAAGCTCGGAAACAAGCATCAGGCTCCATAAATATGAGACCTCTATGAAGAAAAGAAAGGTAAAACTGTCATGTGTGGAGATGCAACTTTAATTAAAAAAGAGGCAGCCCGGTGCCCAAAGCATCCCGCATTAGCAGGATCCAGGGAAGGGCCCACCCAAGGGGTGTGATGTAAACAACCTACCCTAATGCAAGTATTAGTGGTTGCTTCCACGGTCGAACCCCTGACCTATAGGTCATACGGAGACAACTTTGTCATTGCTCCAAGGCTCCCCTTCTGAAGATGCAACTTTTATGTTTATTCTAAAGACTACTCGGACTGACAAATCCAATACGTTTTCTGGGATAGTACCCAAATCTCTAAACCACATGATTAATGAGAGAGGACTAACAAGTATTTTAAATGTCAAGGTGTATAAGTCTACACATACGCATGGATTCATTTCCATCATCATTCTAGCATATAGTAGTTATCCTAGTTCTTTCAGAGTGAATAACTATGCTTTTCCTTAGAGATAACACACTCGTTCTCATCAATGGGACATAAAAGAAAGTAAAAATGAAAATAATAAACTGAAGGATTTTTTTCAAGGAGCATTTACAATTTCAGTAATGATGAAGGGTTTCCATAAGAAGCTGGAATCTCAGATCCACTGAAATTGTTATTGTCAAGTTGGCTGCAAAAAGAAAAAAAGAATGAAACTTTAATGTCTGGATCACAGAAAAGGAAACTTCACCCACATTTCATTTATAGAACTAAAACAGCTATCAGATTACATAAAAGGTTTAAGCTGAAGGCAATTTATATCTCCATAAAAGATTTTCTAGTATCACGCATTGTAAGGGATGGATGGATTTTGTGATTTATAGTAATAGGAAGATCTGAAGATGGTGATCAGGAATGTTCTTAAACTCCATATCTGTTACAAGATGTCTCAGAAAATGCGCTCTATATTATGAGTTGTCTGGCTTTTTGGCCAATAAAGCGAGTACAGCTAACATAAAAAAGATAGTCTCGGTCAAACACAAATAACTTGTCAATAGCCATGTTATATTTTCATGATTAAAAAAAACATGTCAATAGCCCTTCAAAATTTATGACTAGTCTATTCTAATTTTTTTGGTTCAAACATGACTTTATGTTCTATCTATAAACGAGCGGCTTGCCAAAATTGTTAAACCACTTGAGAAAAACACATATAGGGTGTGTTCGGTATGGAGGAAAATATTTTCTAAATGTTCCAATTTTCCCGGTCAAAAATTTTGGAAAAGATTTTCTCTAGGAAAACAAGTTCCTTAAAAATGAGGAAAATGAATTCCCTAGTGGAAGTAGTGAAAAACAAGTTCCACAAGGCATTCCACATTGATTGTGTCCTCGCCACGGTTCAACACACCTCATCTTCACCCACACACCTGTAGCTCCCATCCTACCACCCACACACCTATCCCCCACCCAACCTCCCATAGTATTTGTCTATTATATACAAATGCTTTTAGGATAATATTTTTTGCTTACGTACCGAAAACAAGAAAATAAGTAAGAAACACACTTATTTTCCTGAAAAACATTTTCCATGAAAAAAAATTTCCTTCATACCGGACACACCCATAGTGGAAGTTGTTTCTGCAATAAAGTAGGGCACGGTATAAAATTTACAAAAGGATAACTTTTCAAGATACTTTACCAGTTTTCAAAAAAAAAAAAGGATAACTTGTCAAGATTGTTTAACTACTTGACAGAAAACATTTGGTGAGAGTAGTACCTGGAATAATATATAGAAGGAACTTACAGTATTTCCAGATCTGGAAGTGCAGAAAACTCAGGAGGAAGGTAGCCTGATAGATTGTTATTATCCAGAAGCCTGTTGAAAAAGATATTATCACAAGACCATGTAGCAAGCAGTATTAACAGAAACAGACCACTTTCAAGAGTTATGCCCTAGAGGTGACTGACATTATGTGTGTCTGCATGAAAAGGAGACAGCTAAGAAGAATCTTTCTTGTTAACTTACAAGTGAAGAATAGTGGACAAGTTGGAAAGCTCGTGAGGAATTTGACCACTCAGCGAATTGTTATTGAAGTGGCTGCAGACATTTCATTTGTTAAATTAAATAAGAAAGATGAAAGCTTAGATTTCATTGCAGTTAGCAATCAAATGAGCACTCACATATGTCTGATTCTATTTAAATTAGAAAAGGATTTTGGAATTTCTCCCGATATCTGGTTCTGATCTATCTGGAATCTGTTGAGATTTGATAGATATCCGAGTTCATCCGCTAAAGATCCTGACAATTGGTTTCCATTCAAAAGCCTGCATCAACATTATTGCTCCAGGATCAAAACAAATTGAGATCAACAATTTCACTAGCACAATGCTTCACTTTTTCCTCAAAGAACCTTCCATCAAGAGAGTTTTCCAAGTGCCAAAAATTCCTCAAAGCTGCAGAATTCAGGAACATCTTGTTCCTCTATGATCAACAATAAAGTATCTCCATCCCAAAGCGGAATATCTTGAATTGTTCCAGAACAACAATTAAGGCCTCCAATATGGGATTACACAGGAATTATCAGCTATTAATAATATGCACTCATATCGAATCAGCTCGAGGTCAGCTTCTACTGTTGACAGCATAATAAATTAATACACTATTTTGCTGTTATCTGAGCATTAGTTGGGGAGTGAATGGAGGGGGAAATGTGCAAGAAAATGACACTGGAGAAAGGAGTTCAAAAGTCCATTAAGTCTAACTTACAGAAGTCTCAAAGGCGTGATGTTTCCAATCTCTTTTGGTATGCTCCCAGTCAAATCATTCCACATGAAATTTCTTGTTGTAAACAATAAGAAGAGTAAGTAACATAGGTAAGCAAACAATGAAGCCTATCATACTATTATTAGCTGTAAAATATAATATCGTTACAACTTACAAAATTCGAAGATGGGATAGTTGTCCTAGCTCAGGTGCTAAACTTCCAGAGAGATTCTTATTCATCATACGGCTGCAGAAAGAGTCGTGAGGAAGAGGTTTGACAGTCTTTCATATTTTTTCCAGAAAAAAAAAAGAAGCTTTGACGGCCTTTCATGTATTGCCGTCACACAAGCAAAAGAAAATATATTTTGTTCGAGGAATTTAAGGCAATGATAAAGAAACTACAATGACGAGAGAAGTCAACTAACAGACTCCAAAAATTTTGTGCAGCTGATGGATCTGATAGTGAACAAAAAAATTGCTGACACTGTACACTACAGAAAGCAGAAGAATAACCTACAGTTCCCTGACATGCAAGTACCCATCAGCACCAAAAGTGTTATAGCAAAAAACTCCTGTCCAGTTTGAAGTACAAGGGTCACCCCATTTCCAATCCTTCAGGTGCTTCAAACTATCAATCAAACTACCCTTAACGGATATTAGAGCTGAAACTGCAAATAGGAATATAACTTGGTTAAGTTTCGAAATAAACAACTATAAGAAGAAAGTACACATGACTTAACATTTTACAGATCAATGTATTAGCTATATCAAGAACATGGTCGACAAGCTTTATACCAGGGACTAATACGAGAAAGTGATATCTAATTCTCAAGTCTGAATTGAACTATAGGTATGAATTTAAATATGATGGGTCATACAAGAAAAAAATGGAACAACGTGATACCACTATCATGATTTCTTTCGTCCAAAAAAAGTGCTTGGATTTCCAGTATTAGTTGTGAAGCTCAAAAAAGAGAATTTGGATGCCAGTGACTAAAAGTCAGAGCAAAGGCAGGTTGAAAGGCACAACAATAGTTGCAAGATACTTTTCTTAGGCAGCCTCTGCCCTTTGAGGTACCAAAAGTCCCAAATATGATGCATGGTGGAGACATGGATCTCTTTCTGCCTAGCGCGGAGAAAACATGGACCTGACTTTCATTCTAATACTTCATCACGAGATGAAATGAGGATTAAGGATTTCAATTGATCCCAGTAAATACACAGTTTGGTTTGGCCTAGCTATATGCATACTTGAAATGCAAATATTAAATAGGTAGTACAATTATACATACTAACAAGGTGGCCAAAAATTATATATATTTCTTCGATCCTATCCCTTTCATGACCTAAGAGAAAACCTAATGAAAGTAGTACAGTTGCATCTATCCAAATCTCAGATACTGTTTTCATATGTATCTTGTAAAAGTAGACTTTATTCTCATAAGACCTTTCAATATATTGATGCATGTATTCTCATTTGATATTTTGCCTAGGTTAAACAATAGAACCATGTAAGATTTTCTTTATAGAAACCTTGATGCAAAAGAACTCATGGAGTAAGCCATGCTAAAAGTCCAGAGGTTCTGATATTACACCGCATAAACTAACCAAGTCCCTAACACCTTCTTCAATTATTTTATAATGTACTAAGACCCTTAGAAGAAAGGCTAAAGAACTAAAGCAAATTCATCTAACAAAAGGTTGCTTGGTACACAATTTGATGTAGATAAATCACCAAAATCCTTCTGCAGAACGAGAAGAAGGCTGTGTTCGACTATGGAAATGAAAAGAACACACCCTTAGAAAGGAGATAATCGAAGGTGTGCTTCATGACACTTCCCACCAGCATAAACTGAAAATTTATAGAACTTCAACCGCCTGGAATTAGCTTGAAGGTTTGCAAGATGTCATCGTTATGCATTACAAAAAAGGCGAATACAGATTTTAGTTAGACGAAATAAGTTAGTGAACACAGAAACCTTTAGGCCACGCAAGCACTGGATGTACTCAGGCGTAGTGCAACAAAGATAATCAAAGCTTTAGAGTGTGTATTAGCATAACCTTACAATTGAGGTCTTGCACAGAATGTCTTTATCAGTTTACAACTTCACATCACAACTTTTCAAACAATTAGAAAACTTACGAACTTCTAATTAATGAAAATAAGTCAATAATACTGCAAGCAGGACAGTTTAAGCATTAGAAGTGGCAGAAGAAAGCCCACCTTCCGAGGGATCGGTTATTTGAGAAACCACAAGAAGCATATAGCAATGAATTGCTGTAGCAAAAACATATATACAATATCTGTGTTCCTCCATCTTGAATACCTAAAAACATTTAAGGCAAACATAAGTCAGGTGGCTATTTTTCACTCGTATGAAGCTAAAAATCACCAGAACATACTACGAGATCCCAGATTCATTATGAGAGTCTTTTAATGGCTTACTAAGGATTTAACTAAAAGAAAAACCAAATCTATATTTTGCACACAACCTTGTGGCCTAAATCCAGTCCTCATTCCCTAGAAGAATACACGGAAATCCAGTGGAAGGTTACATAATATACTGCGGTTGATGGAAACTTCCTACTCACTCGGTCTTTAAGTAGGACGAGAGCATTCTTTTCCCTATATAGTAAGTATATAAGCAATGAAACTGGAGTGAATGGAAAACAAAAGGAGGAAGCTGTACAAACTCATGACTATCTCGGGAAGTCAATATTAATAATAAAAGAATTAAGGTTACTAGTGTTCGTGGTGTCCTTTGTAGAGTCTTTCCAGGGATCATCAATGAACACTTCCATAGGAAGAAAAGGGGTGAGGGAAAAGAAGTCACTCTTACAAGTCAAGGTTTCTTGGAAGTCTTCAGATCAGCAGAGTAAAATTTGGCATTGGTACAATCATTGTTTGCCACAACTCTTGGGATTAAACACTTCAAATGAACAAGCTAGATCAATTCATAGCGTGAAACAATACCAAATACCACAACAAAAAAAAAAAGGAAACATGAGTTTCAATCAGGAGATTTGAAATCTTAGAAAGATCTCCCCTCAAGGCACATAAAAGAGAAGTTCAATACTTGGAATTGCTGTTCGAGATGCATGGATATTAGACAACATGTCACTAGTCCAGACAGATATTTTAAAGTATATTCCTTGTTTAGTGCTCAACATGTCAACTTAACAGGCAATTTTATTTGACAATGTCGGTTTTCAGGCAACTTAAAACACGGATGTTTGAACATTTAAGCACCGCTTTTCATACAAGTTGGGTACCTAAAACAAAAAGTAAATTTTAAAAATCAATACATTGACCAAGAACTGAGTGGACCTCAAATGATTTTAAGATTTTTATATTAGCAAAGCTAGACTGATCCAGGAACTTCAAATTCTATATCTTTACATTTAACGGAGTCTTCCTTAACCAAGTATAATCAATTTAGATACAGAAGTGAAGAAGTACCAAGAAGCCATAACATCTAGAGGACGGGGAAAGTGGATCAGTTTATTTCTTAAATTATAATCTTTACTTTTATATAGTTCTGTTAATTCCTCCAAGAAATCAAAATAATAAACACATAATTATAGCTCAAAAGAAAAGAAGTATTTGGGTGGGGGGTTTGTTGAAATAAAGTAATAAAACAGGATGAAAAAGCTAAAGAAGCCCAAAAGCTAGCATACCTGATGAGAGAAGGAAGAATCAAGAATTTCACAGTAGAAAGTTGGATTTAATACATATTATTTGTGGGGAAAGTAGCAAGGGTCAAAGTGAAAATGGGTCAAGTGGGATTGCCTGGAGAATAGAGAAGATTATGATGATGGAATTATGCACACCCGATAATATAGAAAAATCTAGGTGAGTAAGAAATGGCATTGTCGTTGACATGGTTAGTTGATCCAATATAACGCACAGTTGGATTCAGACTGATGCAACAGATATTTTATTTATTAACAAAGGGGGAAAAAGATGACTATTTAGTTTGTTTTATAAGTTGGGAAAAAGTAAACTTTTTGGAGGAATTTGTCGTGGAGACTGGAGAGTTGTTGGGTGCTTCGGTGAGGATTATATAATCAGTAAAAAAAGAGTTGCCGTGTTGGAGCAGGAGAGATTGATGGTGAATTGTTGGATATTATTATTATTTTTTTAATTTATTTTTATATTCAGCTTCTCGGCTTAGGTTCACTATTCCGGAAGATGATAATCTCAGTCTCTCAACACTATTATCAGTCAATCATGGAATATGAATATATTTGAATGATCAGAATTTAAAAACTATGACGAATTGTTTTTTTTTGTTGACGAAGGAACCCGCAGCCGCTACTCTCTCGAGTGCGCACATGGTAAACCCCGGACTGATGCAATAGTCTGCAAACCACGTCAGTCGATTAACCACACTTGGCAAGCCATGTGTGACAGGCTCAACCAAGAAAATTTATACAGGGGATCAAACTCGTGACCTTACGGTCTCGCGCTATACTGCTACACTAACTTGACTACCCTTGCGGGTACTATGACGAATTGTTGAATATTATAATAAGAGGTTAAACTTAAGCAATTAGAAGCAGCAATCAGGGAGATAGATGTTGACTGGCCTGGTGGGCCACTTGATGCTCACCCGCGTAGTATTTCTTTGACAATGGTTCAAACTTCAAACCTCAAACTACTTTCCCCCTATCATTTTATGCTAAAATAAAGAGTATATAGGATTAGTTACGTAGCGGTCTTAAAACGTGTAGTGGCATTTTTATAATTTCACCATGAATACGTTATTAAAAGTAAAATATAAAATTAAATATAAAAAAGAGTGTTAATTAAATGAGGCACTAGGGGTGAGCACGGTACAGGGTACCCAGATACCCGACCGAAACCGACACTAACGGGTAGGTTCCGGATAGATATATTATAATAACGGATAGAGTCCGGGTAGTAAAATTAGGAACCGATCAATGTCGGGTCGGGTTCCGACAAATAGAGACAGGGTACTCGGACCCGAAACAGATACCCGCAACCTATAAAATATTAAATATTTTTAATTTTTTGAGAAACATTTGGACTACTTTTAACTTTCTCCAAAATTATTTGTTGCACGCCTGCACATTGATTTTACCCACCCCAAGACGCAAATATTACAATTTTTTCACCCCTTTATTCTAGAATGTTTTTTGTGCCCTAAGAGAAAATACTCAAAACTCTCTCAATAACAATGGTGTTTTAGTTACACCACCGAGCTTCATCGTCGTCGTTGTTGAAGCTTTCTCTCAGGTACTTTCATCGTTGTCGTCTTTGAAGCTTCACCTTTGCCTCTTTCTCTCCCTTGGTTGTGTTCACGTCGTTCCTAAAATGCATATGGGTTCATATCTAACTCTTCAATTTCTTTTTAATATCATATGCTTCTGTTCTATTTCAGGCGATACTCATCTTCAATTTGTATTACTTTTTTATTTAAAATGTAAATCTATTTTTAAAATTTGTGTATATTTTTGTAGTTGTGAAGATGAAATTTAGGGATTTACTAATATAATAAATCTTTTATTTTGTATCGAAGAGCTTATGAACACGAAAATAAGTTTAATTCATATATTTTCAAATTTATTTTGAAATCAACACGTTCAATTAATTGAGTGTCAAATTTGACTTGCAATTTTAGGTTTTGGTTACATAATTAGCTTTTCTACAATGAATAAGTTTTCTAAAACTTTTTATAAGGGTACTAAAAACTCCGATTGCAGGCTAAAAAACTACTGGATGAAATTATTTTAGAACTCTTTTTGATTCTCATAGGCTAAAAAAACTGTTGCTTAATCTGTGTTTTTTATTTACAGGATACCCGGGAAAAATAGTAAAATTTCAGATTCCTCAGCACCAAAAACCAATAATTTCGACTTATATTTTCGAAATCTTTAAGTTGAAGAACACATGCAATACTCTTAAGAAGATTTCGGATTTTTAAACTTAAATTTTCGGACCTAAAATAGACCAAAAAGAGAGAAAACCTAAAAAATGCTCTCTATAACCCGACCCCCAAAAACAGTGAGCAAAGGGTTTTTTTTTTATAGATACGCACCCCAACGTTCACCCCCACCCATACCCCTTACAAAATTAAATTCGAATTTCAAAATAAAGGGGGAACAAAACTGATTTTTGGGGCGATTTCTTGGGGCATGGGTCGGTGAGAGGTGATAGGGTAGGTTGGTGGTGTCAGGCGGCGATTTCGGCGATTGGTGGTGTCAGGCGTAGGGTGCGGCGACGTAGGGGTAGGGGTGTGCGGCGATTGGAGAGGGGTTTGGGATGTGTTTCACTTCGAAATGATTTTAGGGTTTGGGGCTTTGGGGCTTTGGGGTTGGGTTTTAAGGGGTATCGGGTTTGGGGCCGACGGGTTGGGGAATTGGGTCGGGCCAGTTGGGCTTGGTAAAAGGGGGTTTCGGGTGGGCCGAAAATAAAAGGGGGAGTTGAATTGGGTTTGGCCGATTGGGCCTTTGTTTTTGGGGGGAGGGGGGTTGCGAATTTGGTTAGGGGTTTGGGCTAGTTTGTGGGAATGAAGTTTGGGTTGAAATTGTTTTGGGTTGGAAAATGAAATGGGTTATGGATTTAAAAATATAAAAGGGGTTTAATATTAAAAAAGCTTTGAATAAAAATGTAAAATTATTTAGAAAATAGTATAAGATGTGGTAATAATAAAACATAATATTTGTGAAATGCGTAATGCTTAATAAAGAAATACGATGTCGTTTTTGCTAAAATAAAATAATATAGAATATTACAATAGAAACTACGATCATGATTTAAAATGGCAAATGGTTGTAGAAATACGAATAATAATAATAATAATAATAATAATAATAATAATAATAATAATAATAATAATAACAACAACAACAACAACATTGAGAATAATAATATATATGCCTATATGTATATATAATAAAAATATTTTTGAGGTGTCAAAAATATTTAAAATTGCAAATAAATCGAAAAAGATGGGACAAAATTGGGTGTCAACATATGCCCCTCTCTGGCCGAAAACGATGAAAGAATTTTCGGAAAAAGAAGTTGACTGAGTAGCCAATTTTGTCTATGATCATCGGGACTCGAATAATGATTAGGGATGCATGGGTAGAAATAGAATCCCGAGGGTAAGAGAAGTTGCAAAAGATGGTGCAGATTCGAGAAATATTTCCCCAGTGTCGGGTTATGATGACACTGGTTGAAGGTGTGGCAACATATTGGGAAAGAGTGGGACGACGTTCGAAGTACGCCGCTGACCAAAATTTCCTCGGTTCGCCGTAAGAGATAGTTTCACGTTGTGCTGAAAGCTCCCGCCGATTCAAACTCCTATGGACTAGAGCTAAGATAAAAGTTAATGCATAACTGTTGCATAAGATATGTATGTGAGAATATGACTTTGTAAGTTGAAATGATGTCGTTGCTTAAAAGTTGTGCAGACGACGCCGTTGGTGGGCGCCTGTTTAAAATAAAGTACCCGCATTAGAAGGTGGGCGCCAGAAAGAAAAAAAATAAAATACCCGCATTAGAAGGTGGGCGCCTGATTTAAAATAAAATACCCGCATTAGGAGGTGGGTGCCTGATTTAAAATAAAGTACCCGCATTAGGAGGTGGGCGCCTAACTTAAATTAAAATATCTGCATTAGGAGGTGGGCGCCTGATTTAAAATAAAGTACCCGCATTAGGAGGTGGGCGCCTGACTTAAAATAAAATATCGGCATTAGGAGGTGGGCGCCTGATTTAAAAATAAAATATCCGCATTAGGAGGTGGGCACCTGATTTAAAATAACATACCCGCATTAGGAGGTGGGCGCCTGACTTAAATTAAAATATACGCATTAGAAGGTAGGCGCCTGACTTAAAATAAAATAGCCGCATTAGAAGGTGGGCGCCTGATTTAAATAAAATACACGTATTAGGAGGTGGGCGCCTGATTTAAATTAAAATACCCGCCTTGGAAGGTGGGCGCCTGATTTAAAATAAAATACCCGAATTTGAAGGTGGGCGCCTGATTTAAAATAACATACCCGCATTCGGAGGTGGGCGCTGACTTAAATTAAAATACCCGCATTAGAAGGTGGGCGCCTGATTTAAAATAAAATACCCGTATTAGAAGGTGGACGCCTGATTTAAATAAAATACCCGCATTAGGAGGTGAGCGCCTGATTTAAATTAAAATACCCGCATTAGAAGGTGGGCGCCTGATTTAAAATAAAATACATGTATTCGAAGGTGGGCGCCTGATTTAAAATAAAATACCCGCATTAGAAGGTGGGCGCCTGATTTAACTTAAAATACCCGCATTAGAAGGTGGGCGCCTGATTTAAAATAAAATAGCCCCATTAGGAGGTGGGCGCCTGATTTAACTTAAAATACCCGCATTAGAAGGTGGGCGCCTGATTTAAAATAAAATAGCCCCATTAGGAGGTGGGCGCCTGATTTAACTTAAAATACCCGCATTAAGAGGTGGGTGCCTGATTTAAAATAAAATACCCGCATTAGGAGGTGGGCGCCTGATTTAGAATAAAATACCTGTATTGGAAGGTGGGCACCTGATTTAAAAGAAAATACCCGCATTAGGGGGTGGGCGCCTGACTTGAATTAAAATACCCGTATTAGGAGGTGGACGCCTGACTTGAATTAAAATACCCGTATTAGGAGGTGGGCGCCTGATTTAAAATAAAATACCCACATTAGGAGGTGGGTGCCTGATTTAAATTAAAATACCCGCATCAGAAGGTGGGCGCCTGATTTAAAATAAAATACCTGCATTAGAAGGTGGGCGCCTGACTTGAATTAAAATACCCGCATTAGGAGGTGGGCGCCTGATTTATGTCGTCGTATTGACGTAATGTAGAGTGTGACCCTAAGGTCGAAACTGTTATGCCATGAAAAGTTAATGCGTGGACATAAGCGATGCAAAAGTTGAGTAGATGAGAATGCGACCCTATAAGTCGAAATACTGTTCTTCACATGGACATAACACGGTTGGGAACATGTAGTTTAGCATGACGTCTTTGTACAGTCTCCAAACAGGAAAGTGATCCTTGTGGTGAGCTGCGATGCGGAGATCCCTTGCGAATTTGCTCATAAATGTTGCAGCTTCCCTGCTTCTTTCCATCTGAAGAACCTGTACTCAAATAAATTTATGAGTTTGGGGAGGGGGAGTTGATTCGCGTTGACTTTGTAGCTTTGGCCTTAATACTTGCATGTCCTGCTGATTCGGACCTGTAGCCCATCTCTGGTTCCCGTATTGGATAGCCATTAATGAAAACATTTGTTGAAAACAATTTGTTTGTAACAAGTATGCATATCAGTAACTATTCTGTCGAACTCTAATAAAAATGTTTGTTGAAAATAATTTTCTTATAAGAAAGTATGCATATATATAAATGTCTGTCGAGCAGTGACGTGCGGTGAAACAAATCAAACGTCTTATCCAAAATCCTTCTTCTGGCTGAAGACTTAGTTGGCCGACACTTTTCCATGTCTATCGGCGTCTTCTTGCAGTGATCCCTTAAATTTTGCCCCAGCTTCTGATATGCGAGGATGCTGACTTTCAACTGGACCAAACCAAGTCTTGTGTGGGTTGCTTGCTTGTTCTATCAAGGCGATCGGACAAATGCGCTTTATTATATGCAATATAAAGGGGGAGGGAAATTCTAATGGTGTGACCGAAGACGGTATAGGCCGCCTACGTATCCCAACAAGGGAATCTGGTCATAACATAGTTTGTTACAAGGAAAAGGGGATTGTAAGGATTTCTAAAGATGGGACCGAAGCCGATGTGGCCGCCTACGTATCCCGCCGAGGGAATCAGGTCATAACTTAGTTCATGTTACAAGTAAAAATGCAATTTTAGGGAAATTTGTGCTCTAAAGAAATGGAACCCGACATGGGTTCTTTGCGTATCCCGCCAAGGGAGCGCAACTTTTACAACGTAAGAAATGCATTACATAAAAAAAACCTAAATGTAGTATCTTTTCACCGCATCTGCGTTGATAGCTTTTGGTCATACTTTGCCGTCCATTTCAGCTAGGATTAATGCTCCTCCAGTTAGCACCCGGTGAACCATATAAGGCCCTTGCCAGTTAGGTGCGAACTTTCCTTTAGCTTCATTTTGGTGCTGGAATATATGTTTTAGCACCAATTGCCCCGGTTTGAAAGTCCTTGGTTTTACTTTCCTGTTGAAAGCTTTGGCCATTCTATTTTGATAAAGTTGCCCGTGACAAACAGCGTTCAATCGCTTTTCATCAATCATCAATCATCATCAATTGTTCGTACCGATTCTGTATCCATTTTGCTTCGCTTAGCTCGGCTTCTTGGATAATTCTCAAAGATGGTATTTCCACTTTTGCCGGTAACACAGCTTCTGTTCCATAGACCAAACGATACGACGTTACCCCAATAGAAGTCCTGATTGTAGTGCGATAGCCCAAAAGTGTAAAGGGCAAATGCTCATGCCAGTGCTTGTAATTATCAATCATCTTTCGCAGTATTCTTTTGATGTTCTTGTTGGCTGCTTCGATTGCTCCGTTCATCTGAGGTCGATATGGAGTGGAATTGCGGTGAGTGATCTTAAACTTTTTTCATATCTCATTCATCAGATTACTGTTGAGATTGGCTCCATTGTCTGTTATAATCGACTCAAGAATTCCAAATCGGAAAATGATGTTATTGCGGACAAAGTCAACTACCACTTTCTTTGTCACTGACTTGTGGGACGATGCTTCTACCCACTTTGTGAAGATGTCAATTGCCACTAGAATGAATCAGTGTCTATTTGATGCGGCAGGTTCAATAGGACCAATGACATCCATGCCCCAAGCTGCGAATGGCCAAGGAGAACTCGTCACATTGAGCTTGTTAGGAGGTACCCTGATTAAATCGTCGTGAATCTGACACTGATGGCATTTTTGCACAAAGCGAATGCAATCTGTTTCCATGGTCATCCAAAAGTACCCTGCTCTCAGAATCTTCTTTGCTAAAGTGAAACCATTCATATGAGGCCCGCACGTGCCTCCGTATATCTCTTCAACTAACATGCTTGCCTCTTGGGCTTAACACATCTTAACAAACCTAGATCCGGAGTCCTCCAATAAAGGATTTCTCCGTTTAGGAAAAAATGATTGGCTACCCTCCGAAGTGTCTTCTTTTGTGTGCTGGTTATGCTTTCTGGATATTCGCCTGCCTTGAGATACCTCTTAATGTCGTGGTACCAGGGCTTCCCATCCAACTCTTCATCTATATGGAAACAATAGGTCGGCTGATCCGATAAGTTCACCTTGATGGGATCAATGTAATTCTTGTTCGGATGTTGAATCATGGAGGACAGAGTTTCCAGAGCATCAGCAAACTCATTTTGAGTTCGTGGGATATGCTTGAATTCTATCTCGCTGAACCTTTTGCACAATTCTTTCACGCAATGCAGGTAGGGAAGTATGTTCACGTTCTTGGTGGCCCATTCGCCTTGCACCTGGTGAATCAATAAGTCTGAATCACCTATAACCAACAATTCTTGAATATTCATATCAACGACCATTCTAAGTCCGAGTATACAAGCTTCATATTCCGTCATATTGTTAGTGCATGGAAATCGGAGCTTCGCCGAAATTGGGTAGTGTTGACCTAATTCTGAAATCAAAACCGCTCCAATACCAACTCCTTTGAAGTTTGCAGCTCCGTCGAAGAACATTCTCCAACCTAGGTACTCTTCGGAGATATCTTCCCCAACAAACAATACCTCCTCGTCCGGAAAATAAGTTCGGAGAGGCATATATTCTTCATCTACAAGGTTTTCAGCAAGATAGTCGGCTAGTGCTTGTCCTTTGATAGTCTTTTGGGTAACATTTATGATGTCGAATTCACTTAACAAGATTTGTCACTTTGCTAGCTTCCCAGTGGGCATGGGCTTCTGAAAGATCTATTTGAGTGGGTCCATTCTGGAGATGAGATAAGTTGTATATGCAGACAAATAATGTCTAAACTTCTGTGCAATCCATGTCAAGGCACAACAAGTACGCTCCAGCAAAGTATATCGAGCTTTGTAAGGTGTGAACTTCTTGCTCAAGTAGTATATAGCTTGTTCCTTCTTTCCTGTTTCATCGTGTTGTCCCAGCACGCATCCAAACGCGTTTTCTAACATAGACAGATAAAATAACAAAGGCCTTCCAGGCTCTGGAGGCACCAAAACAGGTGGGTTAGACATATATTCTTTGATTCTATCAAAAGCTTGCTGGCAATCTGTCGTCCATTTAGTAGCAGCGTCCTTCTTCATTAGCTTAAATATTGGTTCACATATTACTGTTGATTGCGCTATGAACATGTTGATGTAATTGAGACGACCAATGAAACTCATTACGTCCTTTCGGCTCTTTGGAGGAGGCAAGTCTTGAATAACTTTTACCTTCGAGGGGTCCAATTCAATACCTCTTCTACTCACGATGAAACCTAACAGCTTCCCAACAGGGACACCAAATGCACACTTTGCAGGGTTTAATTTCAGGTTATACTGCCTTAGCCGGTCGAAGAACTTCTTCAAATATGTCAAGTGATCTGGGGCCCTTCGCGACTTGATAATAACGTCATCTACATAGACCTCGATTTCTTTGTGGATCATATCATGAAAAATGGTAGTCATGGCCCTCATATAGGTGGTACCTGCGTTCTTGAGTCCGAACGGCATTACCCGGTAATAGTATGCTCCCCAAGGTGTAGTGAATGCTATTTTTTCTACGTCTTCTTCATCCATCAAGATTTGGTGGTAACCAGCAAAGCAATAAACAAATGACTGTAATTCATGCGTCGCACAGTTATTAATGAGTATGTCAATATTAGGGAGAGGGAAATCATCCTTCGGGCTAGCCTTGTTAAGATCCCGATAATCCACGCACACCCGTATTTTCCCATCTTTCTTTGACACGGGTACAATGTTGGCCAGCCAAGTGGGGTAGCTCGTGACTCGAATGACCTTTGCATCGAATTGCTTAGACACCTCTTCCTTAACCTTTAAACTCAAGTCAGGCTTGATTTTCCTTGGTTTTTGTTTCACCGGAAGGCAGGATGGATCAATAGGTAATTTATGTGAAACAATATATGTGCTCAGACCTGTCATATCGTCATAAGACCAAGCAAATATATCGATATATTACCTCAAAAGATCCGTAAGTTTTTCCTTTTGTGTGGTGCTCAGATGGACGCTGATTCTTGTTTCCTTCACATATTTTGCATCTCCCAAATTTACTGCCTCAGTTTCATCTAAATTTGGTTTTGGCTTATTCTCAAAATGTTCCAAATTCTGGCTGCGAGTCTTCCTCATATTCTTCGAAGTCCTGTTCATTGTTTGGGTTTTGTTTGTTTGTTTCATTACATGTCATATTCGCATTATCGACAGATTTATTAGTTTGCATGCTGAAAGAGAAAAGAAAATTAGTAAACAAAATAAATTTTGAAATAGCAAAAGAAATATGGATTTGTCATTTAAGCTTTCAAAAGATGGAGGCAAAACACATTAAGATGCATATATGCGATTCAGGCCTCAATCAGAATCGCATTGTTTCATAAAGTACTAAGGCAATTTCTACCAATCTTCCCGGAGAAACGGGGCCGGGGCACAGGTCCAATTTTTTAAAACATCTCCATGTTCTGCATCCCAAATGGTTGGGTCTTCAGCAAAATCATCCAGGATTACATTGCATTCCACTTCTTCTCCCGCAATGAAAAGACTCTTGAGTCCTTCCACGAGGTTGTCTGCATCATCTTCCTTTGACTCCTGAGCAGCATATGCTTTGACAAATGATTGATTCAGAGGCGGAACAGGCTTTGGCAGGGGAGTGTCTCTTTTCCTTCGGAGATTGATTGACAAGACTTATTCGGGAGTGGGTTCGTATCCGAGACCGAAAGTATCATTTTTACTGAGCAAGTGAACCGGCTCTACTATACCTTCTAAGTTCAACCCGAGGCCTTGACCGGGCTTAAAGCCATTCTTCAACATTTCCTGGGCCACCATCATGAGAACCCGGGGTAATTTCAGTTTTTCAGCTTTGGAGGCACATGTAATTTCTCTGATATGAAAAACAGACCCATCCAATATATCTACGCTTTCAACAATAGGGATTTGCCCTTCGGGACATATTGAATTGCTCCCTTCTCCGTGTATCACGACCTCGTGATGATCCCAGACAAACTTCAGGCTCTGGTGTAGGGTAGAAGGAACTGCACCAGCCATATAGATCCAGGGTCTTCCCATTAGCAGGTTATAGCCGATAGATATATCTAACACTTGGAATTTCACGACGAACTCTACAGGTCCTACTTGCAATGTCAAATCCATTTCTCCCATAACGCTAATTTGGGCTCCATCAAAACCTTTAACCCTCACATGACTTTCACGAATCTTTCCAATGCTAATTCCCAAGGCTCGGAGAGTCGCCACAGGACAAATGTTGACGGCTGAGCCTCCATCAATCAACACCTTAGAAATGAACTTGTTCATGCACTTTACAGTTATGTTCAAAGCTTTGTTGTGGCCCAAACCCTCAGGTGGCAATTCTTTGTCATGAAAAGAGACTTTATGGGCCTCTAAAATCTGTCCGACCAAGGCCGAGAGTTTCTTGCCAGTGGTCTCTCTCGGAACATAAGCTTCTTTGAGTACTTCTAATAAAGCACGTCCGTGGGTCGCGGAATTTATCAACAATGATAGCAAAGAAATTTGAGCTGGTGTTTTCTTCAATTGTTCTACAACGGAATACTCTTTGGTTGGCATTTTCCTCCAGAACTCTTCCATTTTAGTCTCTGTTACAACCTTTTTTGGATTGTCTGCAGGGGCATAACACCGCCCGGATCTTGTCATACCAGCGACGACAACTTCTACAATTTGTTTCTCTTTTCTCCTACTCCTTTCCCCAGTCGAATAGCTCCAAGGGACAGTTTTGGTATCAAAAGACGATGTCACTATCCGTGATTTCGGAGGAAGTACTTCCACTTCAAATGGTGCCCTCACTTGAACTGTAATTATAGGGGTGATAAAGGCCGATGATTCAATATTTTCCTTTCTTCGGACCGGCACAATGGTCCCTTCCAAACTGTTTTCTTCATCAACGGTAATCATGTTTATATTGGCATTGTCATGATTTGGAAAAGGGTTATTGTTTACATTAGGGGGAGGTCCTTTCAGTTGGATAATTCCTTCTCGATCAACGCCTCGATCTTGTCTTTGAGGGCAAAGCAAACCCTAGTGTCATGTCCAGTGATTCCAGAGTGGTATGCACGATGCTTAGTCTCATCGTACGATCTGGGAATAGGATTGAGGATATGCCCTGGGATGGGCTGGAGTATTCCCGCGATCCTCAATCTTTCATACGACTGGGCTAGAGGTTCGGCTAAAGGTGTATATGTTTTGACTGGCCTTCTTTCATGATTCACACGGGGTCTGGGGGCATTTGGTGGATGGGCTCGTGACTGAGATGGATATGTGGGTTGATACTACGGGGAATTCGGATAGGTAGGTGCTCGTGGTGGACTGTATATTGGCTGAGTATGGTAGACATGGTAGGGAGTAGGTGAGTGTTGACAATAAGGCTGAGGGCTTTGTGTGTTTTGACTATAGTAGGAGGGCTGAGGATTTTGGGTGTTTTGATTGTAGTAGGGAGGCTGGGATGATGGGCTTTGGTAGGTTGGCATTTGGTTTGACCTATGTTCCTGGACTATCATAACAGGAGACGCTCCATCTCTCCTCTTCTTAATTGCTCCCCCAAATGAGTCTGACTGAATTGCCTTACTCGTGGCCTGCAATGCTGCTAAGTTCGTGATTCTTCCTGTTTTGATACCCTCTTCTATGAAATCTCCCATCCTTACCACTTCAGAGAAACTCCGTCCTATGACGCTTATCATTCTTTCATAGTATGTTGCATCTTTCATAGATTGCACAAAGAGAGTGGTCATCTCACTTTCTGCCATCGGAGGTTGAACCTTTGCTGCTTCTGCCCTCCACCTCATGGCATAATCTCTGAAGGTCTCTGTAGAGTTTTTCTCCAATTTCATTAAATAAAATCTATCCAAGACTGTGTCGGTGTTAAACCTGAACCTATCCACAAAATCCTGTGCCATTGTGCCCTAGTTATGCCATTTTCGCGGGTCCTGGCTTGTGTACCAGTCAAGCGCTTCTCCTGTCAAACTCCTTATGAACAACTTCATTATGATGGCCTGGTCCTTACCTACTCCAACCAGCTTGTCACAGTACGATCTTAAATGAGTGCGAGGATTTCCCTTTCCTTCAAATAAGTCAAATTTTGACACCTTATATCTGATAGGCAACTGAACATCGGGATGCATGCAGAGATCTTCGTACTCGAGTCCTTCTTGCCCCTTGCTGGTTTGGATGTTTTTGAATGCTTCTTTTAGGCTATGAATTTCTCTCGCCATACTTTCATCGGTTCTGATCCTTGCTTGCCTTTCCATCTCTTCATATTGATCTATTTCCTGAGGAGGTATGTTTGGTATGGTAGAAGTAGAAGGTTGGGCTTCCGTTGCATATACTGGTGGCACATACTGCTTGTTAGCGATGTGTGCCATCGGTTTTTGTTGGGTTGCCTGGTAATTTTGTGTGGGAGGGATATTTTGGACGAGTGGGGTAGTTTGGATAAGTGGAGCTTGAGACGCATATGGAGTTGTGAATGATACTGGGTCATTTTGTAGAGGACTTTATTGTGGATTGGCATGTGGGTTGATAGGATGCGGATTAGTGCGTTGCAGGCTGGCGAGTTGAGGATTGGTTTTGCTTAGTAAGGGATTTCGGGGAAGGTTCTGGGGAAATGGCGGTTCAGGAGATGGAAAGGTTTGTGGTGCAGTCGCGCTCGTCCCTTGTTCAGGGAGTGGAGTATTGAGGCTGATGGAAAGATTGGTAAGATTTCGGAGCCGCTCGGTCTCAGTGTGCATGGTTGCCATTTGCTGCAACAGTTGGGCGAGGTATTCATCCTGGGCGGTAGTATTTCTCCTTTCCGATGTCTCTGGTTCACCTCCCGGAAGTGCGACAAGTCCCAGGCCAGTTTGTTCGGATGCTCCCGAATCAGTCATTTTGTTGGATGATTGTGCCTTTGATCTCGTGAAGTAAGGGTGTTCCGCCAGTTTCAGTCAACACGAATCAACTTTTGGGAAATAAATCAGGCAAAAATAAACCTTCTTCAAAAATGAAGCAAACTAAGTTAGTACAAGACGAGTAATTATTGCTTTTGAATAACATGTACAAAGTGAGAAACAGTAAACAAGTAGCAAGCAGATTCTATTAAATGTGTGTCCTAACGTGCATGGGGCCTCTCTTATGCCAGAGGTGGGCTTAAACGCCAAATATGCGAGATAGTGATAAATTGATCCAAGCCGGTAATTGTGATGCCTTCTGTTGGAAATAAAGTTTAAATTTTACTGTAATAATAATGCATACAATAACAAAGCTGATAACATAAAATACTCTTATGACCAAGTTTTAAATCTTGCTCTTGATCACAGAGATGAAGATGAAACCCTAACACTGCTAGGTCCGGCTCCTGCGTCTTCTAGGTACTGCATTATGTTTTGCATTTGCTGCCACATTTCAGGGGTGACGACCGTGTCTCTGAGCCGAAAATTTCTTACCCAAATTGTTGTGCCAATATCTTCAAATCCTTGTTCGCCTTCAGGACTAAGGTCTGTATTACCGCGATCTTCTCGTAGCCATGCGTGATATTCGGGAGTACCTCTTGCCTAACTATCTCCAATATCCATTTTGTCAATGTGGTTCCATTCATCGAGAATTTGCCTAGCTCTAGGGATAATGAAATTCGACCTGAACTCCACTTCAGAAACTCTCATATTTGCTTGAAGGGGGATTATTTGCTCTTGTCCAAATTGTCGGAGTACGCGGAGTGGAGCGTATGGTTGGAGGCCTTTCAACCCGATAAGTTCAATATAATAAAGCCTTCTACATCTTATATAGGCTTTCTTGGCGTTCGGGAGCAGCGGGTACTTTCATTGGATCTGATCACCAGTGCGGGATGCCAAAAACTCATACCAATCATTGATGCCGACCGGCGACACAAATCGTTTTGTCCTGTCATAAAAGTTGACAATTTTGTTTGACTTGCTGAAGCTTATGTCTACCATATTCGGGCGCTGATAAAAGTGTTCCATCGCCCATATCTGCAGCATAAGGTTGTAGCCTTCAAAGAAACTCGTTTCACCTCTTTTACATTTCCCTAGAGCCTGAAACATCTCCGCTAAAATCATAGGGGCTAAAGTGAGTTGTGCACCGTCTACTCCTTCGAAAAGTGCTCGTGCCACGGAACATATGCAAGTACTGATCTTTCCATGCTCAAGTGGGAATATCAAAGTCCCGAGTAAAGCGACGGTAAATGCAATAGAACGTTTGGTCTGCTAATGGTCGGGAGTGCAAAAGAATTCATTTTTGAACAACTTATAACCATCTCGACAACAATATCTCTCATAAAGATAATCCAAAGAGACCCAGTTATTTTCAAAGCAACGGAGTTCCTTAGTGTTCTTCAGCCCCAAGTAGCGGAGAAATTTCTTTCCGGATTGACCGTGCGGGATAATTTGTCCTCTACCCTGGTAGATTAAGTTGGTGAAATAATTGATTTCTTCCAAAGTGAGAGTCGTCTCAAAATCTTTGAATTTAAAGACGACTCGATCTGGATCCCAAAAATAAATTAGTGCTCTGACTAAATGCTGTTCGGGGAAGATGTCGAACAATGAAATGAGGCAACCCAATCTCCTCCTAATTGCCATCTGGCTGCCAAGGTCGAAATTTGTCCACCACATTTTCAGTTTACTCGGAATCCTACTCACCATCCTGACTTGCGGCAAAAACTCCATCTATAACACAAATATACGGAAAATGAAAATGTGTTTTCCAATTTGGGAATGATGTTTAGGCTTGGATCCGTCTATCATTATCACGCGACACATAATATGAAGAATGGTCGTTGGGTCGTGAGACCCGTCGACAATTTGGTGGATTTCTTAATTGTGGAATAGATGTCTAGGATCGACCCACCTATGGTATATGCATGCATGACTTAAAATAAAGGGTGGTATAGCTCTATCTTAAATTTTTTAAGATTTGGCTGACTAGACTCAAGGTTCCCGAGCGGACTGCTCGAGTGAGAAGTCTACGCGGCCACCGGATGGTCCAGACGCTCCGCGCATACGCCAACTCTCCTAAAATTTGATAATTTGAAAGAAATTTGCGGGTGCGCAAAACACACCTCGCGTGTAATGTGTGATAGTGTCAATTTTCCGTAATGGAAGAAATATGAGTGGAATGCCAATTTAAGGAAAGCAGTAAGAGAATATAGCAATTAAAGCATTTATGCAAAATTTACAAAGGAAACAAATCAAAGCATTAAATCAAATAAGGAGCAAAAGTAAAGCACAGTAATAAGTAACCTAGGTTTGCTATGGTTAAGAACATGAAAGTTTCCCCAGTGGAGTCGCCATGCTGTCGCGCCCTTTTTTCGACCCTCGATCAAAGCGGAGCACAACGTGTCGGTGATTCCTGGATATTAGATTAAGGAGTCGCCACCTAATTATTCTACGGTGAATTAGGACACCTAAATATTAACTAATGTTGCAGAATAACTCCAATTTTAAAGTCTACGAAACTAATGAGATTCTAGGTAAGAGTTCTTTATTATCCTAAAGGGGAGGGGTTAGACATCCTTTAAGATCCGCTAACTTGCGGTTATCCGATCAAACTCAGGTTACTTATTGTACTAAGAAAAGAATGCATGTTTGTATATAAAGTTAAAAATATGTTTGAAAATATTTAGTAAATGATGCATTTTGTACAAGTATGCATTTGTATGATATGTAAAGAAAAATACATGTAAAGTTAAAAAAATATATGCATTTATAACAATTAATAGCAAGGAGAAAAGCAAATTTATTTATAATGCCAAAGAAGTATTTTCTTGGAAATCACTTTTGAGTTGCAAAAAATAAAAAAGGGATAAACTTTTATATAATTAATAATGCGAATAAAAGATGACCAAAGTTGTTTTGAAAATCTTGAATGTGCACGACGAGCCTAAAATAGATGAACTGGCGAAGGATTTCTATTTTTTTGCACTAACTGAACCTACAAATGAATAAACTAGCAACGGGTTTTAAACTACTCTATTAATTATCCATTCATGGCCTAATTATTCTAAATATCCTAACAATCACACAAGCATTAAATAATTATTACAGGCCCAAATAGAAATAACGAAATTAAAGAATAACAATGAAAGGGAACTAAAGCGGATGACGATGTCATCTCGCCCTATTTATTTTGAAATCCCGAGTTTGGAGAATGCAAGGAGTGTGAATGCGGGTCTTCGTTTGACAAAGCTCATGATGAGTCTCATAACGAAACTCTTCATAGCTCCCGATGCATTTCATGTAAACAAAAGAAAAGAAACGGATTAGGGGACGGAACATGAAAATATATATATATATATATATATATATATAAATGCAAATAAATAATTCATAAAAAGTAATATGTTATTGGGCCTCGAGATGCAAACAGTATGCAGGAGAGTATAAAACGAGCCAAAAATAGAATTTAGACCAAAAATAAATTGGCTCGGATGCGCGATGGGCCCAATTAACACGCAGAAATAGAAAGCAGACCCAAACATATAATTTCCAGATATATATATATATAAAAATATTGGCCCAGATGCACAATGGGCCCAATTAACACATATTCATAAATATACAAACCCACATTTGATATCCACTTAAGCATATGAAGGTAGGTATACATGATATATTCAGAATATAACTGATATACTTAAGGGTATACGCAGATATACAGTTCTTGTATACACTTAGTGTATACTGAGCCTGTATACCTTGTATACTTTAGGGTATATCATGTCATAGTTTCAACAAACCAAATAAAGAATATGAGAAGATAATCCAACATGAGCAGATTCATACCATAAAATGCTAAGTAGATACCATCACACAAGACACACTTAACATGTATAGAAATGACACACTTAACATGTATATCTGCAAAGGTTATCTAAATCAAACAGAAACTGGACAAGAAAATTTACATGCATTCAGCAGATGTCAAAACAAAGCCCAAGTCCACTCACTTTTATGCAGAGGAAGGCAGAGTTAGATTCCTCTCTAATTAAATGAGAACTACAAACATTCCTAAACTTAGACCTAAACTATTGAAAGGAAACAATAGATATACTATATGCTTACCTTTTCCTAAAATTCGAGTGAAATGCGTCATAATATGGATACATGATAAACTAGCCAAAACAGAATTTTAAAGTCATTTAAGCATGATCTTAGACTAAGCTAGCTATGTGATATCAAACATATAAAAAATAATGCATAACCACATATTCCTATTTCAACTAGTATATACTATGGCCATTCATACACAAGCTTCACTTAAACAAACACACAATTTAGGTTGATGTTTGTTGCAAATGCAATCAAAATTAAGCATAATTTCAAGAAATAAATAGGCAGGAAAATATGAGTAGGAGAAACTGAAACCGAATCACATTACAAGTATCTCATCCAAATCAAACTCGTAACAAGTATACAGTTAAACTCTTAAACTCAAAGATGAAAACTTTAAACATAAGACATAATTTATGTTGATATTTATTGCAAATGTAGCTAAAATTAAGCATAATTTTCAGAAACCAATACCCAGAAAAGATAAGTAGTAAAACTGAAACTTGGATCACATTACAAGTGTCTCATCCGAAACAAACATATCATTAAACCCTCAAAGATAGCAATTTTTAACATAACACACTTGCCAATTGTTATTTTTTTTAGAAGCAACTTGATAATAGTATTCTAACATACATATACATCTGTCAAATAGCTTAACAAACCATATCCTATGGAACATGAATCTAGCAGTTCACAACCAAATATGTCCAAAACATTCACATTAACTAAATAGATTAAACCAAACTATTTTTAAACATTAATAATAATTATGGCAAAAATAATTCCTTCAACACCACATAGTTAATATAAACATACAGAATAATATAGAAAGATAAGGGAAAGAAGATGTATTTACGGACCTTCTCCGGGCAGCGAACTGAGGCGTTGTTTTGAATCGTCGAATCCGCTCGAGAATGTTTAGAATTCAAATTTTTTGGATTTTTTATCACAGAATTCTGAATTGGTAATTTTGAAAAATAATTCTGTTTCTGAAAATTTTGACTCAACCCGGAACTGACCCGACCCCGGCAATGACCCGACCCGACCCGAAATCAAATCAAACCCGAATTTGAGCGAAAATATGAGGAATGCAATGGAATTTTTAGATTGCAAAATTGAAGGGCAAAAAGTAGTGTTTCGGATTAAAAAATCTAAGAACAAAAGGGGTATTTTCGGATTTGGGGAATTAAGGAACAAAAGAGGTGATTCTTAAACAAAATTAGGAACAAAGAAACTTGAATTTATAATCTTCAAACCCAAACTGGAAATCCGACTTTTTGGCCCGGTTTCGACCCGACCTGGAACCCGAAAAATAATGGGAAAAATAGTAAAATTCCAGATTCCTCAACACCAAAAACCAATAATTTTGACCTATATTTTCAGAATCTTTAAGTTGAAGAACACATGCAATACTCTTAAGAAGATTTCGGATTCTTAAACTTAAATTTTCGAACCTAAAATCGACCAAAAAGAGAGAAAACCTAAAAAATGCTCTCCAAAACCCGACCCCCAAAAATAGTGAGCAAAGGGGGTTTTTTATAGATACGCACCCCAACGTTCACCCCCACCCATACCCCTTACAAAATTGAATTCGAATTTCAAAATAAAGGGGGAACAAAACTGATTTTTGGGGCATGAGTCGGTGAGAGGTGATGGGGTAGGTTGGTGGTATCAGGCGGCAGTGTCGGCGATTGGTGGTGTCAGGCGTAGGGTGCGGCGACGTAGGGGTAGGGGTGTAGGGGTGTGCGGCGATTGGAGAGGGGTCTGGGGTGTGTTTGACTTTGAAATTATTTTAGGGTTTGGGGCTTTGGGGATTTGGGGTTGGGTTTTAAGGGGTATCGGGTTTGGGGACGACGGGTTGGGGAATTGGGTCGGTCCGATTGGGCTTGGTAAAGGGGGGTTTGGGTGAAATTTGAAAATAAAAGGGGGTGTTGATGGTTAGGGGTTTGGGTTAGTTTGTGGGAATGAAATTAGTTTGGGTAGAAATTGTTTTGGGTTGGGAAATGAAATGGGTTATGGATTTAAAAATATAAAAGGGGTTTAATATTAAAAAAGCTTTGAATAAAAATGTAAAACTATTTACAAAATAGTATAAGATGTGGTAATAATAAAACATAATATTTGTGAAATGTTTAATGCTTAATAAAGAAATACGATGTCGTTTTTGCTAAAATAAAATAATATAGAATATTACAATAGAAACTACGATCATGATTTAAAAAGGCAAATGGTTGTAGAAATACGAATAATAATAATAATAATAATAATAATAATAATAATAATAATAATAATAATAATAATAATAATAATAATAATAATAATAACAACAACAACATTGAGAATAATAATATATATGTCTATATGTATTTATATAAAAAATATTTTTGAGGTGTCAAAAATATTTAAAATTGCAAATAAATCGAAAAAGATGGGACAAAATTGGGTGTCAACAAGGAGCACAACCACATTCATAGGCCATAATCCATTTCAAAGTTTGTGAAATGCTTCAAGCAATCTATGAAACTTACTTAACACTTATCTAAACTCATTTCATCCAAATATGGAATTCTTAGCCTCATTGGACTTATTTTACTTTACTTATAACACATACTAGCATGAAAATACGGGGTGTAACATCCTTCCCCCTTAGGAACATTCATCCTTAATTGTGGAGGCGTACATGAAAGGGTACTAACTCTAAGTGGTTCTGAAAAATTTGGCAGGGTTTCCTCTATAAGTGTGACTACTCAAGAACCTGCCAAGCATCCAAAATATCCACATAATGCCCCACAGGGATAAAATAATAACATCAATCACATCTTGGGCCTCTCACAGTGATAACGTCCAAATTCACTCTATAAATTAAAAGTATACATAGTCAACCAATTGTACATAGACTTCAAAATTGTTTGGCATCCGTTTTCTTTGAACACAAACAATGTTTTAGAGTTTCCAATCAATTCTAATCCTCATAACATGTCGTCATGACCCATTTGGTCATCTAGCGCATTCTAGTCTAATTTTCCCAAATCATCATTTTTCATGATCTTAAAGCTACATTTATAACTTTAGGGGAGGGATTGTACTCTTCTCGAGGTAAATCGAATTAGTTTTGGAAGGAAAATCCTAGGTTTGGAATTTCCTGAGTTTGAAATGGAATATTTGACTACGAGTTGACTTTTGAGTAGATGAGTCAAGAACTAATTTTTGATAGTTTTGTTAGCTCTGGAGCGTGGTTTTTGACTTGGGTGGATAGTTGGAGCGAATCCTGAGTGATTTGGGTGCGATTCGAGTAAGCTTGTAGAATTGGAAAGTTCTTAAGTTGGATGACGAGATTTGGTTGACTTTAGTCAACATCGAGGGTAATAGCATCCTTTGTGAAGTTTCATCAATTCTATTATATCTGGAATATCGAATATGGTCTAGTTGAGTCATTGATTCGACTCTCGAGGAACTCAAGTGAATTTTGAGCACTTGGTAGAAATTCTAGAGTTTAATAGAATAAGAGTTGACTTTGGTCAACATTCAGTCAAGATGTCCTCGTATGAAGATTTTGAGTGCGCGAGCAAATTCGTTGAGTGTTTTATGAGTGGGTTGCCTATTTTGTTCATGTCTATAGGGGTTCGAATGATTTTCGAGTGTCAAATTCAAAATCGGAGGACACCAAAATTTTATGGCGTTCTGTTACTAGTTTTCTTCTTCGCATTTGTGACGGAGGGACCATGAATGCGAGACTTAACCAAGGTGGTCAGTGCAATCACGGGACCCCTGTCGTATTTTCTAAGAGGGAAGGGACTTGGTCCGGGTCAGGTAGCCTCGCATTTGCGAGGGAGAGACCGCGAATGCGAGATTTGACCAGGGTGGTCAACACGATCATGGGACCCCAGTCGCATTCGCGAAGAGGGAAGGGCCTTGGGCTGAGTCGGGTAGCCTCGCATTCGTGAGGTAGGGTCCTCATCCGTAAAGGCCAATTATATGGGCCGGGTCACGATATCCCTTTGCGACCGCGAAGGCCTACTCGCAATCGCGGAAAGGGAATTCACTGGGTAATTTCAAACTTCGAACCTAGACCCTATTTTCATATAACTCTAACTCTAAAGCTCAGTTTTGGCAGAAATCAAAGAGGTTCTTCAAGATTCTTCGTTGGGTTAACATTCTAAGCTCAAATCCTTTACTTTACTTTGATTCCTTCTATTATTTTGCGGTTTTTTTTACCATAATGTGGGTTGAAAATCTAGGGTTTAACTCAAAACTTAAGAGAGCGATTTTCATGAAATTAAGTGTCAAGATTAGGGCTTTTTGATTTGATATTTTGGATTTTGATTAACTAAGCTTTGGGTAACTCAATTTTGAAATAAAAATTTCAGTTTTACCCCCGGGGCTCGGGTTGACTATTTTGGGTCTATTTTGAGTTTTGAACTATAATACAGCAATATAGGTTTTGTTGGGTTTGAATGACCTTGTAGAACCCTAATTTGATCGTAATGACTTTGATTTCATAATAAAATTGATTGTTTGACCTTCAGGGTCTAGAGCGGGGTTTTGGATTGACTTTCTCAAACTCGAAATTCTTTTATGGTAATAGGAGTATCAATAGGTTTGTATTTTAACGTAGGTTACCTATTTGATAGAATGTGATCATTCGAAGGCACTTTAGAGAGGAAACACATCGTCTTGAGGGTTTGTGGTTTCCTCTTGGCTTTCGAGGCAAGTTATGTCTTACTCTTGTTAGACTCCGATTAGAGAAGTGTATGTAGTTTGTAGAGATTGTCGGGAAAGCATGATAGGCCATCGGGCGTGGTGGTAGAGGTGAATCGAATTAGGTTGATATTATTAGCTGTTATGTGATCTATGTTATCCATATTTGATGTCTATGTGTACTTCTTGATTTGGATTATCATCCATCATTTTGCAACTTAATAAAATTATGTGAAAAGAATAGTTCTTGGAAATGACGTGTTAAGTGAAATGTCATTACGAATACTTACCTCTTTGTACCCTTGATACGTTGACCTTATGATCTTTGCATGTTCTTTCATTCATACTTATATACTGTTGATTATCTATTGTGGAATTGAGGTACGATACGATTCGAAGAGACCGGATAGAGGTAAGAAGGATATCGTGTATGCCCGACGGAAACTATTCCAAGTGGATGATACATCGATATTGTGAATTCCCGATGGGAACTATTCTGTGTGGATGATAAGTTCATATTGTGAATTCATGATGGGAAATATCTCGGTGGTACATAGACTCCGCGGGTCCCCCATGGGTCATGACTTTGAGGCATTTCACTTAGCATGTGTGTATAGGAATGTAGAGAGAGATGGCTATAACATTGCATTGCATTGGATTCAATCATTCATTCATATATAACTGATCAGTTGGTGACCTGTAACTGTCTATTTGGTGAATTACATGATTCTTGGAGCTCTAGTTGAAACATGATTTCATGGCTGTACTTGATTACCTTATCTGCTTACTTGTTAATTTTTATAGCTTCATATGTCATCTAATTATTGTTGGTCTATGATACCTACGAGTACTAGTTTTGTACTAATACTACTCTTGCTGCACTTTTTATCGAGTGTAGAGTTTGATCCAGTTCCAAACCTCGTGGCTGATCGCGAGGGTGATTATCAAGACTTTTTAGGGTGAGGTACTTGATCGTCCGTGTCCCCTGGAAGACCTTCTATTTATTTGTTTATTTTTATATTCGACAGATAATGTTTTGCCTACAAGCATATTTCAGACTTGTATTTCAGATTCGTGTCTTTAGAGCTCTTATACTATTTGACCAGATTTTGGGATATGTTGGATACTTTTTTAGTAATATGAAATTTTAAAGTTTTTGATAACTTGTTCCTTAATTAAATTTCTGCTTTCATTAACTTGTTTACTTTTAGTTTTTGGGGATGGTGCGCCTACTGATGGGTTAAGTGTAGATTTCATCATGACTACGATTTTGGATCGTAACACATGCAATATATCTCACACCCAACATTAAATCGTGAAAAGTTAAAAGATTCAGCCAAAAATTTATTCGGGCATTTCATCGAACACTTTAAGAGCATGGCATTATTCACTATATTTTAACATAATGAGTACTCAGACTTCCCCATTTTCAGGCACAAACAAGCACACACTCTCAATACTAATATCACCCAACGGATTAACATAAGATTTGACAAAATTCTAGCAAATTCATACTAAAAAAAAGTCTCAAAATAAGCCCTAGTTCTTGATAAATATAGAGAGAAGAAGAAAATATACATTAAGCTTTCACACCTGGATGTTTGCAATTTGGAGTGATGAATCAGTGAAAAATATGGGAGTTTTAAAGTTGGGTTAGTTGAGGAGAGAACCGAAACTCTTGGGAGATAAAAAGTTAGAAACTTTAACTCTTTAGTTCATCTTTCGTTTAGGTTAATAACTGCTAAGGTTGCAATTGCAAATGGATTGTTTGCAATTGCGGTTTCTGAAGAATTCAGGGAATCGTAAATGCGAGTAGATGTATGCATTTGTGACCAACCTGAGAATCTCAGAAGTTCACAATTGCCAGCAACTGTTCATAATTGCCACATCTGCAGCTGAATCGACAGTTCTCTCAATTCTCCATTTGCCATGATGTTGTATCCCATACACTTCTAATCCACATGAACTATGGTAGATCGGTCAAAACCAACAAAATAAACTATCCTAAGAGAATATAAAAATTCAAAAATGAACTAAAAGTAAAAAACATTTGATGGGTTGCCTCCCACCAAACATTTGATTTAACGTTGCGGCATGACGTTACCTACTTTACCGCTTTTCTCGCTATTTGGAACTTATAAATTGGGCACCCAACTTGGACTCAAGTTTGTGACCATGAGCGTTGGGGGTGGTAAATACATGAACAAGCCAAGTGTTAATCTCTTCATTTTACACTTCTTGATTTTCAAATGAGGAATGTCGTTTTGCTTTCTTGAGCTTTCAAATTGCAAGATGTACAACTCTTGTCTTTCTTCTTCGCCATCCAGTATGGATTTATGTAGTTTAATTTTCATATCACCACACAAATCCAATGTTGAAAAATGCTTGGAGTGAGACTTCAAGCTTCCAACATGTAATTTTTTTCATGTCTTGACATTCTCCTTTACCCCCGAATTAGAGTCTATATCAACCATATTTTCAATGACACCAGTTGACTCTAATTCTCTTTTGTCTTCAACATCTTCAATTAACATGAAGTCGGTTGACGGATGTTCAATTCTATATTCCTTGCCATGAAGCTCACTTTGTTCCTCCAATTTGGACTTTTCTTGAGCTCTTTCATTCCGGTTTATAGCTTGTTTAAAGTCCTCAAGTGCCAAACTTTATTTTTCTTCATTTTCAATAGGGCTGGCAAATTGGACTCAACCCCAATTGACCCGCCCATATTTTAATGGGTTTGGGCATTGACATACAATTAGATGGGATAAGTTTGGGCTAGCCCAACTTAACTCATTCATCCTGAGCAGACAAAACCAATCCATTACATTAGCTCAAACTAACTCATCTACTATTATATTGTTTACCCTTAGGTCTTTTCACGACAAACTCTAGAATGGTGTGCGACTCCATTTTTCTTCAGCAAATACTGATAAGTTTTTAATTTTTTTGCATCTTCCCCTTCTTCTTCAGCAAATAACGTAATCTTTATTTTCCTCTCATCATCTATTTCCCATTTATTTTAGAAAAAAATTATATATATATAGATCCTATTAAAATTTATGTTATTATTGTAATTTTACCTATTATTATTATAAGTTAGTTAAAGTTAAACCTTTTTGTATTGCTAGTTTTATAGGGAAATTTTACCTTTCAATATATTTTATATAGTAGTAGTGCCTTTCAATTTTTACTGGAAATATTACTTATTTTATAATATACAGAAAATATAATATACATACTAGAAATTTTAGGTAGTACCTTTCAATCTTTTACTTATTTTGTAAATGTGAAATATTATATAAAAAATTGAATGCTTCAGCCTTGATTCATTTTAATTTTTTTTGAAATCTTAATCTACCACAGGGGTTTGAAGATGTCGATAGACCATGATGATGTCGAGTCCAATGAATTAAGTATTGCAAGTTCATCAAACGACATAAAACCACTTCAAGAGTTTGGAAATTTTATGAGGAGTTGACATTGGATAGTCATCCTGACAATAGACTTCGAGCGGAATATAAGACGTGCAGGAAACTATTTTTGGCCAACTAAGTTGCTGGAACTACAAATTTAACGCGCCACTTATCTAAGCACAATGTTGAATCATTAAAGCAAGGTACACCGATAGATCATAAAGAATATCGTGAAGTTATAACGAAGGCTATAGTTAGACATAACCTCCCATTTAGTTATGTAGAATATGAAGGGGCTAGAGAAGTGCATGATTTCTTGAATCCTACCGTTAAAACAATTTCAAAAAATACAGTAAAAGTTGATGTGCTTAAATTATATCATGATAAAATGGAGATAGTCAAGAATGAGCTTCAAGCTATTCTGAATAGAATTAGTTTGACATCGGATTTATGATCATCAATCACATCAAATGGTTATATTTGTGTTATTGCATACTATGTTGATTTAGATTGGATTTTACAAAAGAAGGTTTTAATCTTTCTCCATGTGTCTCCACCTCATAGTAGTGCTATTTTGGGTCCAAAGTTGATTAATTTGTTGAAAGCATGGGGAATTGAAAAGAAAATATTTTCTACAACTTTAGATAATGCGAATTATAATGAAGGTGTTGTGGATCACTTGATTTAGCATTTTAAGTTGATGGATTCTTTGCTTTGTGATGGAGATTTTGTCCATGTCAGGTGTGCAAATCATATTTTGAATTTCATTGTTAAAACAGGTTTGATTTAACATTAGAGAAAGTATAAAATACATTAAAGGTTCCGAGTCAAGGATTGTGAAATTTGTAGAGTGTATTAAGAATCTTGGCTTGAAGTTGAATGGAAAATTGCATCAAGATGTGTCTACAAGATGGAACTATATATATTTGATGCTTGATAGTGCTTTTTTCTTATCGTCGAGCATTCTCTGACTTCAAGATACTTGACAGAGATTTTAAATGTTGTCATTCGAATGATGATTGGGTTAAAGCTGAAACAATTGCCAAATTCTTGAGGCCTTTTTATGAAATCACTACATTGTTTTCAGGGAGCCATTATCCTACTGCAAATTTATATTTTCATAAAATTTAGAAAATTCATATGTTGATACGGGAAGAAAAATATAGAAAAGATCCTAATATTAAAGAGATGGCTATTGAAATGGAGAAGAAGTTTGCAAAATATTGACAGGATGACAACAGTCATATTGCTTCGTTGGCTGTCGTTCTTGATCCTCGGTACAAATTAAAATTGGTGAAGTTTTGCTTTAAGAAACTTGATCCTTTGACTTCTAATGAAAAGGTAAGTGTTGTTGAAGATAATTTGCATAGGTTGTTCAAAGAATATATGACAATATCTGATGTTGAAATGATTGGAAGTAGTAGTCGTGGATGTGATGGTGAGATGCTGGATGACATGGATACATTTGATATGTTTGAAAGTCCATCTGAGTGTAGTTCAAGAAAAATACAATTGAATTTCTATTTGGAAGAGCCCATAGTAGTTTGCAAAGGAAATGAAAATTTAGACGTGCTTACATTTTGGAAGGATAATAGGATGAAGTATCCTGAACTCTCATTGATGGCTCGTGATTTTTTAAGTATACCTATTAGCACAGTTGCATCCGAATCAACTTTTAACATTGGTGGCCGAGATATTAGCAAATATCAAAGTTTCATATTATCATAAAATGATGAAGCTAAGTTGTGTTCTCGAGATTGGATTTATAGGCATCAAAGTACAATATAATTAATATCCTTATCTCATTTACTTTATGAACTTTCTAGTAGTTTGACAATTTTAAAATTTTCTCATTTTTAGCTCCTGATGATTCTGAGAAAGATGACGATATTGCAATAGATGTAGAGAAAATTGTCGCTAAACTTTTGAGTTAGAAGACAAGGGTATGTCTTTATACAATAAAACCTCTATAAATTAATAACCTTGGGACCATGAAATTTTATTAATTTAGAGAGATATTAATATATCGATAAATTAATATTTTATTAATTAACAGAGAGACTTTTTAAATTCAGCAAATTTAGTACATACATATGTATTGAAAATAAATGAATTCATATATGTTTCATTGATTATATTCATGCATCAACCAATTCTTTGTAACTAATTAAATATATTCATGTATAATATCAATTCATTGTATACAATTAACTATTATATTCATGGACGCATGTATCAATTCATTGGAATTACTTAAATAATGTATACATGTTTACATTAATTCGTTGCACTTAAATAACTATTATAGCCAATTAAATATATTCATGCATGATGAATGAAACATATACTATATAAATCTCAATATGGAAATAAAATAATTCATAACACCTAACCATGTCTTCTCATCTAAAAGGCATCGCAAAATCATCCATGAATGATCAAATGCGTAAAGCATTATGTGAGTATGAGAGAGACCATCCCACATGCACTCAAAAAGATTTACAAGAGTGGGTTGATGAAAAATATCGTTTGAAAGTTAGTCAAGGTACAATATCAAACACTCTCAAGAGATCATCGGAGTACCTTTCAGCCAACTTTGAGAAGGGTGGGGATATTAAGCGACACAAATCGGCGAAATATCCAGATATGGAGAAGGTTCTTTATGAATGGTTTCTTCAGTACCAAGATCGAGTCAACATGACCGGAGAGCTTATTTTGGAGAAAGCAAAGGATATAATGAAGCTTTTGCATCCTCAACACCCTCATGAACATCAATTTTCTCAAGGTTGGCTTAAAAAATTCAAGGTAAGACATGGTATTAAATCATTCCGTCGCTTTGGAGAAAGTGGTTCGGTTGACATGCAGGACATGTAAATGAAACTAGAGGCTATAAGGGAGAAAATAAACCAATTTCCCATTAAAGATGGAATTAATTTGGATGAAACAGGTCTGTTTTACAGGTTACAAGCTGATCACTCTCTTGCAACCAAGCAACTTGAGGGAAGAAAGCAAGACAAATAGAGGCTTACAATTGTTATTTGTTGCAACGAGGACGGTTCGGAAAAAATTCCTTTATGGATTATTGGAAAATATGCAAAGCCACGTTGCTTCAAAAATATCAACATGAGCAGCATCAATTGTCATTATCGTGCCAACAAGAGGGCATGGATGACTAGTGTGTTTTTTGATGAATATGTTCGCTGGTTTGATAACAAAATGAATGGCAGAAGAATCTTGTTGATGGTTGACAATTGTCCAGGCCATCCAAAAAATATTGAAGGGTTACGGAATGTTGAGTTATTTTTTTTGCCACCTAACATGACATCAAAGATTCAACCATGTGATGCAGGAATAATTAGAGCTTTCAAGATGCACTATCGTAGGAGATTCTACAAAAATCTACTGGAAGGTCATGAGTTGGGGCTACCTAATCCTGAAAAGATTAATGTTTTAGATGCCATCAATTTTGCAGTCTCCGCTTGGACAACCAATGTTTCTCAAGTGTCAATAGCAAATTGCTTTCGGCACTGCAAAATCCGTTCAAATGAAGAAATCTCAAGTGAGACAAACTTTGAAGAAAGCCTACATGAGCTTGAGAATATGGTCAAGGATGTTGGTTATCGCAATGAAATGGACGTCAACAAATTGGTGGACTATCCGGGTGAAAATGATGAATGTTCAATGGTTCAAAGTTTAGAGGAAATTGTTGCTGATATTATTGAAGATCCTACTAATGATGAAGCTGAAGATGATTCAATACCGTTGGAACCAGTCACGAGAAAGGAGGCTTTGAGCGCGACAACAACTCTTCAAAAATTTTTGTTGCAGCTAGAGAACTCGACACCGGAACTCTTGGCTGCAATTTAAAAAGTTAGGGATGAAATCCAATTAGATTTAAATTTTAAGAAAAATCAAGTAACAATAGATTCATATTTTAGCAAATTACCATAATTTTTATAATTGTAATATTTATAAATTATTAATTTAGAGTTTTAATGGGACCTAATATTTATAAAGAGATTTTCCGAAAAATTATTATCTTATTATCTTATCGAATTTGATGATTTTTTACAAAGGCCCAAGTCGGGATCGGAAGATTTTATTATTTTAGAGAGTTTATTAATTTATAGAGGTTTTACTGTATATATTTTTAATGTGATGTCATGAGCATGGTGGTATATTAAAATTTTTCTTATCCGGTAGGCGAACATGGTCGCTTTGGGCCTTGCGTCGTGAGTTCCCTCGTATCCGACACTTTGAATTTTTCTAATTCATTTGACTCAATGATTCAATCCTTAGTTCGGGAGTACGAGACGTATATGGTAATTAAGATCGTTGATATTTAGGTGTGTAATTAATGGTTCGTGCCAAGTAAAGGGTTCTTTAGATATTCTGGCATATAATTATTATACAATTTAATTATCACCTATAATTAGACTGTATTTTCCAAACAGCACCCTAATAGAAAAATACCAATCATATACTCCTAGTAAGTACAGTAAAATCTCGTTATAACAATTATTTTTTTAGCAATATTTCACTATAATAGTTTGATTCTCTCCAAAATTTATTTTATATTTTATATTTTATATTTTACTTCTCTATAATATTCTACCTATAATTCAATGTCATTCATTATAGTGGTAGATTCTTTATAAAATTACCTTTATATAATAGTTATACTCAAATATTATGTAGTAATTTTTTAAGAAATATATTATGTATAAAAATAAAATATTAAAATATTTATGATAATTATTAATGTCATACACATAGTAAATTTCAAGCACAAATATCTAAAAGAAAATAATTATATTTAAATGATGCCCATCAGTTATGGTCATAACATCACGAGGAAAGGCTAATAGTGTTTGTCTTTTTTACATTCATAATCTTTTTATTTATTGTTTTGGTTAAATTGGTTAACAAATACATTCCTTCTTCTTGGTACACAAAATCCTGAAATTTTAAAATTTTTAATTAATTTAAATGCATATGTTCCATAGATTTTAATATTTTATCGATACGATATAACTAGCTGTGGATTTATTAGTAATGTATTAGTCTTTTAATTTTTAATTAATAAAATATGAAAATCAATTGAGATTTTAAATTTAACAAATATTTTATTTTATAACATGAACATTACAAAAAATTAATGTTTATCATTTAATTTATAAAAATTAAATAATAAACACCAGTATTGATATATAATAACACATCACTATAACAATCATAAAATTTTGAGAAAAACACCACTGCTATAACAAGATTGGACTTAATTTAATTTTCATCCTAAGATGAAAAGAGAAATAGATGAAATTGCAAATTCTCAATGAAATAGTGCTAAACTTTGTACGATTGCTTTTATTTTTGCTTTATAGCTTTTCGAGCCGGCAGATCAGTCAGTCGCGTGTTCCATCTAAAATCTCTTTGAAAGGCTCCAAAATCCTTTTATTTGCCTTCTTTGCTCTTACGGCTTTCTTTTTTCCAAAAAAAAAAAAAAGTGGAACTCTCACCCAGGAGCCTCCACACCCCGGTCCGACAGGTCTGTGAAGTAGGTAAATCATGATGACTCAATTGATTTCAAAAATTAGACCAGTACCACGCTGCGCACAAGTGACCCTCTTTTATTTCAAGAAGTAACCCCACACTGCCGCTGACGGGGTTACAACAATTATTAGTTTGATATACTCCTAGTAAGTACAATAAAATCTCGTTATAGCAATTATTTTTATAACAATATTTCACTATAATAGTTTGATTTTCTTCAAAATTTATTTTATATTTTATATTTTAATTCTCTATAATATTCTACCTATAATACAATGTCATTCATTATAGTGGTAGATTCTTTATAAAATTACCTTTATATAATAGTCATACTCAAATATTGTGTAGTAATTTTTTAAGAAGTATATTATGTATAAAAATAAAATATTAAAATATTTATGATAATGAATAATGTCATACACATAGTAATATTTCACTATAATAGTTTTTTGTTTGAACTTTAAATAACCTTTTAAAAGAAAAGTAAAAGAAGATAATGTGAGTTTTTTTAATAAAAATTTCTTAATTACTCCGAGGAGGAGAAGGGGAGTTTATTTCATAAATGAGTGACCCAGGTTGAAGAAATTACTTAGGAGTTGTTTGATCATGAAAATCAAATATTTTTCACTTTATTTGGAGTTTTAAAGTTGAAATTAAAGATGTAGTTATATTTGGTTATAATTTTTGCAAAGAATATTTTGTTATTTGAATGTACTGAAAGTGAAAAAAGTGTAAATAATATTTAAATATTTTTCAGTTTCAAATACAACTTCAAATTATATTTGAAAATTTCATGACCCAAACGTTGATTTTCAAAAAAAGTGAAAAAATTTTCTTAAAAAAAGGAAAAAATTCTCATGGTCAAACGAATCGTTAAAAAAGCTATTTTTAATCACAATAAAATAATCTAATTAAACATGAGCAATTCACTATAGCGGGAACATAATTTATTTTCCCGGTAGCGCAAAATCCTAATTCGCATACCATGTGGACTTAAGAAAATGACGGAATAAATTCTTAAATTTTTCAATAAATTTTATTTAGATACTTGAGTTATGACCTGTTCAATTTGAGCACCTCGACACATAATAAGGTGTTCTTATTTGATATTTCATACTCAAATTTTGGAAGAACTTCTGCACATATTCTCAAACATCTATTACGTAGATAAGTTAACCACATAAAATATGTCACTTTCTTTAATCAAACACAACAACCTTAACTGGAACATGCATGGGTCTTAGTGCTTATTGAGTCTAATGCATATAATTAAGAGACGTGATATATTTTAAGTGGTTAACTTATCTATCTAATGGTCGCTTGAGATCACATGCAAAAAAAATTCAAATTTTTTAGTGATGAGTGTCTAATAGGGCATTTTAACATGTGTTCAGGTACTCAATCACAATAAAATGTAATTTAAGTGTCTAAATAAAATTACTGACAAATTTAAGGGCTATCGATATGTTCCGTCTAAAAAAATCCACCAAAACGTACAAGAACCTACCCATTTGTTTTCCCTTCATTCCTTCTCTCTAGGTCTGTCCTAAAATTTCCGATCATTAAACTGCTATTCTTTCATCTCAATTTATGTGGCATAATTTGAATTTTGAAAGTAATTTTTTTAAAAAATTTTGGTTGTGAATTCGCATATATAATCTTTATATTTTTTGACACAAAGTTTACATATTCGAAAATTACATAAAAATTACTATAAATCACAATAATTGATAGTATAAAATATATAATTTTTATATTTTTTAACATAAAATTTATATATTCAGAAATTACGTAAAAATTACTATAAGTCTTAATAATTAATATTAAAATATTTAAAAGACAGAAAAAATCAGTACAAAGAAAAATTCGTTAGATTCTCGAAATACGAAAGGTGTGACATAAATTAATAGGAGAGAATATATGTTACTGGAAATTTTCATGGAGCAATCCCCTCAGAAAAAGCCGGTCATTGCGATACCTCAGGATAGTGAAAGAGGAAAGGAGAAGAAAATGCTAAGTTATTGATAGAGTTTGAACCTTTTAGCTTAACTTTAAAAGGCAGCGAACTCAAGCCTTCCTAAGTTGAAACAAAATATGTTGTTGAGCTGAATACTTATTTGGCAACTCTCTCTATTTTAACTTTGTAAATGAGGTTTTATTCTCGTATGTTCTTCTATGTAGTGTCATACCTTTGACTGATACTAGAAATTAAAGGGACTAAAATGTTGATGCATGGAAGCTGGACCACAAATATCGACTGTTATAAGATAAAAGTAAAATAAAAAGCGAAGTAATTAAAGTAACGCCCTTTCCGTTAAACAAAGAGATAACTACAAATTGGAGCAACGCCTGCTATTTAGTAACGTATGAGCGTGTTTGAAAGTAACGTCTAGTAAGTCACCCCACACTTGCAATCACTGTAACTTAGAAATTTCGAATTTATGTCTTTTTTATCAGTCCCTCTAAAATTCCTCTAAGTATGTTAATTATATCAATCCCTTTTCTTTTCTTTAATTAATACTAGGATTAAGCAAAACCATGCACACACCACTGTCTCAATTAACTACTAGGAGTGCATTTTAATCGTGAACTAGTTAGATGAGTTTATAAATTTTCTATATCTGTTTCACTCTATCAATGTTTGAAGAATTCAGGAAAATTTGACTAGATTTAGTGTGTCCTACTAGTCTACTAGTATTAGATTATGGTTTCGAGGAAAATGATGATGATATGATATTAAAGTAAGAAACATTGGGAAGGTAGAGACAAATGAATGAAAAGAAAAAGGTATAGTTACTGCAGAAAGAGAAAAAAGGTATTTTGTGTTGCAGTAAAACACTTCACATGGCCACCCTTTGCCCCTATTGCCATTGTGTTGTGCCCATTTCTGTATTCTTTAGCTTTTTTTCCTTTTGCATTAAAAGTTTATCACCATTCCTATATATGTCCCACTTTCCCCTTTTTTCTTTGGTTATCTTTCAACACTTATCGTTTGTTGCTACTAGTTTCAGCTCCAAGGTGAAGCTCAAGTTTCTTCTTAATACAACTCATACAAGAATGGTGTCTCCTAATTACAACTCATTTACCACCCGGTATTCTCCATTATCTTGTCTACCTCTACTTAATTGTCCTTCATCCCTTTTAAAAATTATTCACTATTGCTTTATTCTGAGCCCCTGTCGAAAACAGCCTATGTACCTCCCAAGATATGGATAAGGTTTGTGTACTCTACCTTCCCTAGACCCCACTTGTGTGATTACACTAAATATGTTAGTTGTTTTTGTTGTTACTTATTAACGGATAATTATGAGTTGGACATCAAGTTTAATTTCTTGTCCCTTTCAAATGATCATGAGTATAATTGAAGTGATATTATTTGATGAATCTAGTGCTTTCAGATTGATTTGAGCTAGCTACCCCACCACCCGCATAAGAAGCAAAATAATAGAAAGAAAAAATGAAGTGCATCTTGGCTGCCCTGTTTGATGATTCATGCTATCATTATAGTATAGTTTTGCTCACTTCAATTATATCTGTTAGAGTATTCATTGCACCCTACAAAAGCCTATATTTTGTTTTGTTTTGTTTCCACGGGATGGGATTACTTAATCATTGTCCCTTCCAAACTGCCTCCTGTGAACAGTTCAGGAAGGCCTTTGTTAGGGTAATTCTTTATTCTGATATTTTATATGCTTTCTTTTTGAGGAGTTGGTTTTCTCTTTAGCATAATTAGTCAAACATGTGAAAGTGGGAATTATCTGAGTGTAGGTGTGGTATCTTATCACGTTCTTCATTTTTATCAATAAGCTTGAGCTATCATTTGGAGGAATGCCACAATTTTATGTTCGTTATGATGATTATTGTTGGTTTGGCCGCTTTAAATATGCTGACCTGCTTTGTTCTTTTTGTATAAATGCCATATCACTTTCCCCCAAGACTTCTCAATTTCATCTGTTATTTTATGAATAATTAATAGTATCTCAAAAGGATTAATACTTGTTCTGACATAATTTTTATTATGGATTTGTCATGTCAAAATCATTGCAATAAATCAACTTACTCGTGACAATATTGATCAGCACTATATTTTCTGATGTTGCTGGGGATATTACAGTTGCTGTAAACGGAGTGTCTTTCCTACTGCATAAGGTACTTTCCTGTTTCTACTTTCTCCTATCTTTGTCTCAGATCATGTATATTAGGAGAGGGTTTGCTTTTAGAGGGTTGAGCCTTGTGTTTACTGTTTAAAGATACCTCGACATTATGATGTAGATGAAACTGGAAACACATAGAATGGTTAGACTTGGTTGATAATGTTCCTGTTGTTCGATAGGATATATTGGAAAACGAAATTTTCCACTGATGGAGCAATTGGCTACCGAAAAAGCAAAAATTTCCTCTTATAGTATGCTTAATGTAAGCTCGCTTTAAGGTCACAACTTCGAAACACAATCTAGTTTGACAAGAACTCCAGTTGGTGATGTAATGCTGCAAAAAATAATACTACCAAGAAGTAAGCACCTCCACCAGGGCACTACTACATGAGATGACACATCCCGTACACCAAACCTTTTATGCGTGGCATTGCAACAGACGTATTCCAGAAATCAATTTTAAGATCATTACTAGTTAACTGTATACTTAATTCTTCAAGTTGATAATTGTGTTATGTAACTTGTGGTTTTGCTATAGTTTCCACTGGTGTCTCTGAGTGGAAAGATCCGGAAGATGGTGGCGGATGCCAAAGACCCAAATCTCTCAGAATTGGATTTGACTCATGTACCAGGGGGACCTGAAACATTTGAACTGGCTGCGAAGTTTTGTTATGGCATGAACTTTGAGATCACAACTACAAATGTAGCACGTTTGCGTTGTGTGGCAGAATACTTGGAAATGACAGAAGATTATCGTGAAGAGAACCTCATTGCAAGAACAGAAATTTTCCTTGTTGAAGTTGTGTCTCCAAGTCTTGAAAAATCAGTGGAGGTACTTTCTTCTTGTGAAGCCCTGCTTCCTACTGCAGAGGAGGTTGGTATTCCAGATAGATGCATTGATGCCATTGCCAGGAACGTTTGTCAGGAGCAACTTGTTTCAGGTCTATCTCGTGTAGATTGTGATAGTGGATCTTTGGAACTCAAGGACAGATGTCTTGAATGGTGGGTCGAAGATCTTTCAGTTCTAAGCATTGATTTTTATCGCAGAGTTATCATGGCAATGGGACATGTTGGGGTACACATAGACAACATAATTGCATCCTTGATGCATTACGCCCAGGTCTCTCTAAAGGGTATCGGGAAACTGCAAATTTGGAATCCAGCCAGAGAATATCCATGCAAGGGAGAAAAGGGGCAGAAAACAATTGTAGAAACTCTTGTTAGTCTGTTGCCTCCAGAGAAGAGTTCATGTATTCCGCTGATTTTTCTTTTTGGGATATTGAGGATAGCTATCATGGTGGATGCCGCCCTAGCCTGCAGGCTTGAAATTGAGAGGAGGATTGCCTTCAGGCTGGAAATGGTATTACTTGATGATTTGCTTATACCATCTGTCCAGACAGGTGATTCTTTGTTTGATATTGACACTGTCAAGCGAATACTGATACATTTCCTCCAAAGGATAGACCAGGAAGAAAATGAAGATTGTGGATATGAATCAGAAGGTATTGATTCTCCAAGCCATGGTGCTCTATTGAAAGTTGGACGGTTGATAGACACATATCTCACTGAAATAGCACCTGATCCATATTTGAGCCTTGACAAATTCACTGCTATCATATCAGTTTTGCCTGAGTATGCTCGTGTAATTGATGACGGGCTTTACAGAGCTATTGATATTTATTTGAAGGTAAAATTTCAAAATTTTAGTTATAGACCTGTATATTAGTCTAGCAACAGATCATCTGAGATTTTTTGAATCCCTGCAAATAATATGTTCTTTCTATAGTCGGAATATTCTTCTTTGCGCATATAAAGGTCACAAGAAGAAACTGTTGTGTTTTTACCCTGCAGGTTGTTTAATGCTTTTAGTAAAATCACATCTCAACCTCTTGGGACATAGTTTTTTGTCAAAAAGAAGTTTGAAAATTATTTAATTTATCATGCACTGTTTCTAAACTTCACTAGGCTCATCCGATGCTAAGTGAGCAGGAATGCAAAAAGCTATGCAAATTCGTAGATTGCCAAAAGCTCTCTCAAGAAGCATGCAATCATGCAGCACAGAATGACAGGCTCCCAGTTCAAATGACTGTCAGAGTTCTCTACTTTGAGCAGCTCCGCCTTAAGAATGCTCTATCCGGAAGTTGTGGAGATACTTTTGTATCACAAAAGATCAGCAGCGGTCTTACAAGTGCAGCCATGTCTCCTAGAGATACTTATGCTTCTTTAAGGAGAGAGAACCGGGAACTGAAGCTGGAGATATCGAGAATGAGGGTGAGGCTCAGTGACCTGGAGAAGGAACAAATGTTCATGAAACAAGGGATGATGGACAAAACCGGACAGGGGAAAACATTCTTAACTTCCCTTTCTAGAGGTATAGGAAGGTTTGGTATATTTGGTGGTCCTTCTGGGGGAAAACATCACAAGTCTGGGCGGAAATCCAGGACATCAGAATGTAAAACTGGTAGGAGTAGGAGGTATTCTGTTTCCTAGGGAAAAGATTGTTCTCGCAATGTCAGAAAGAATGTACAATCATTGTAAATGAATGCATTTATTCATGAGTTTTGGAGAGTGCTAATTATATGGTGAGTGCTCTTTTCTTTCTGTCCTGGCCAATATCTTAGATAATGATCATGTCGCACATTGTTGAATTGCTTATAGTCACAAGAAGAATAATGATGCTCAAAAGCAAAAAATCTTTATTCAATGATGTTGAGATCTTGGAAAATTTACTTGAAAACTAATACTGGACTAACACATCCCTATGAAGGAATATAACAACTGTTTGATAAAGTTGGCAACGTGAGTGAATTAAATTCATCCACTGTAGAAGTCTATGCTAGTAAGTTATTGAAATTCCGTGAGAAATCCAGAATCCTCATTGACTCATCTTACTGAAAAGTTGTTTACGTATCTGCACAAAGCAAATCATGGACATCAATAAGTATGTATCTGAACGTAGTTTCATTCTTTTATAACTACGGTTTCTTGTTCTAATTTCTCATTTCATCTGTAGAGGTTTATCATTTAATTCGCGTAACATATTACCTCGGGAAGTTTCTGCCTGAAAACAACATCAAGTCGAGCATCCAGAGTGTTCTCACATACAATCTTCCCATCGCCAGAAGCCAGAACTACTCCTCCAGAACTTTTATTAGCAAAGTCAAAAACAAGTTTTTTAATAATTCACTAATATTTGTAAATGGTGAAGCTAATCAAGTACTTGTGGCCAAACTTCAACTTGCAAATAATGTGAAGTCATAGCCGATGGAACACATGAAAAACAAATAACAGAGTGAAAGAAAGTAGTTACCAAGAGGAACGATGAGGATCTGCATCACTTGGAGGTGGAGGTAGATACACATTATAGTCAATGGTGATGTTAGGGGTACGCACTTTGGCTTTCTCAGCATACTCTCTTTTTGCTTCCTCTACAACTAATTTAACTACTGCAACATCCATCTCCCTACACCTCAACAACACCGATGGTTCCTTCAGTCGCAGCAGACTCTACACATTAAATCCAAAAACTTTACTTTAGAGAAATGTTTAAAGATGCATGGTTTAGTGAACTTCAGAGTTATACGAATATTAAGGTTGATTGAAGATCCCGTGTATCAGCGAAAAAAGATACAATTTGATTAAGCAACTAATTACCTGAACAATCAATCCTTTGAGAAGCTTTTTGTAATTATTCTTGTCACCAGAAATCTTTAAAAGTGTCTTTCTAGCAGACTCCTTCATACCACTCACCACATCATCCTGTGCTTGCAGAACTTTGATGCGGGATGCATTTAGTTGCATAGAATACTCACTGTACCAATTAGAAAACAGTTTAATTTTACACTATAAGGTTACTAAAAATATAACTACACATTCCGATATATAAATGTCAAACTCACATTTTCTTACGGACTTCCACCTGCTTGGTTTTCCTCTCATACTCTTGTCTGACCTTTTTCTTCTCAGCTTCAACTAATTGTAATTTCTCAATTTGGAATTCCTACCATGCACACGCAAATACATAGGCAAATCTTAAAGAAGAAACTAATTAACTACGTAATTAAAAACTACAGGGGAAACTGACTTAGGATCTCAATGCATGAAAACCTGGAAGGAGCATAAATTTATTCATTTTCAATGAGCTTTACATATTCACATAATTCGAATTACCAATCTAATATATATGGAATCAGATGTACATTTCAGATTGAAATAATCATGTCTGATGATGCGGTATTACCTAAATTTGCGTCTAATTAAACGTGAAAGATGACTAATTGCAGATTAATTCCAAGTTATCTTAGAAGTATAAAAGCATTGTACACGGTTAGGGATGCCAAATGGGGCGGGGCGGGGCAGGGAAGGTCAAAGGTTAAATGAGGCAGGGCACGGCAATGCTTAAACAGGGCAGGGCGGGGCGGGTCAATTTTTTCTTCTTCAAAATATTAAATGGGGCACGGCAGGTCATAGGGCGGATCTGAGCTTGGGCTTGTTTAGCTGTTTTATTACATTTTCTTGCGGTTCCAGCTGCAAACTTGGCTAAGAAATTGGCCACTTTGCTGGAAAAAAATTGTTATCTAATTTTGTTATACTGTTAAGCTTTATTTCTTTAACCTTGGTAGAATTCAAAAGATTACTCTGATCTTAGTCTCAATGGAGAAAACAATTGCTAACATATTCTTGACAATTAAGGTCTAAGTTTGAAACTTATTTTAGTAATAACGGTAAATGCACTGAAAGTAAGAAGAGCAGTAATATTTTTAAAGTAAAAAATGTTTGTATATGAGTTTTCATATTCTTATAAAAGTTAAGACTCTATTTGGTTTAAAATTGATCTACTTGGATATTTGATAATGAGATTGATTAATATAATTTTCTATATCACACTTTAAATCATGAGTAAAATTTAAATAAAATGGGTTAAGTAAAATAATTCATGTGAAAATGGTTACAAAATCAACTGTAACATTATAAAAGTACCTTTACAAAATAATAAGTAACTAATAAATTAGAAATTTTCTAAAAAAGGAAAATAAAAGAATTTGAAGATGATTTTAAAAGGACTAAATAGATTTTTTTAATTTTAGTAAAAAAGAATAAAGAAAATATAAATAGAGCCTAAATGGGGCGGGCCTAAACAGGCAGGGCAGGGCTGAATTGCAGGGCAAAATCTTAGCCGGGGAAGATTTAACCCGCCCGCATTGCCATTCCTATACACGGTCCGAAAACTTGAAGAAGTTAGAAAAGTACAGATTAAATCAATCAATCAACGGGCTCTCAATCCAAATTAGTCGAATCCACTGCTCCATTTAGGTACCTTTTTTTCCCCAACAATACTACTACATAAATTTGTGTTCTACGATGAATTAAAGGTGTATGATACTAGAAATTTTACATATAATTTTAAACAAAAAAAAAATTAATAAAGGAAAAGGTGGGGAGTAAACCTCCTCAGCGGAGACAGAGATCTCATTGGCCTTCTCTTCGGCTTCCTGCCGAATAAATCTGACCATTTGCTGTATTTGCTTTGATACATCTGTGTTGTTCATTTTCAATTTTCTTTCCTTTTTCTCTTTGATTTCTCAATACTACCAAAATATAATAATGCAATAATTGGAACAACTTCAATGCACATATAAATGAATAATTTATTCCGGCAAGACACACGGGAATTCCAAATGCAGGTGACCTTTAGAGACGATCTAGAATTTAAAGATATTCACTGCTTATGTGTAGATCCATCTCTTATGCATATAATGCAGCAATTTTAAACGTTGAACAAATCCTTTTTTCGGGTTTTACGCACCCCAACTACCTTAACGGTTTGTTAATACGTTGGTTAGATTGAAAGAGTCCATCTTATAATCCCCACACAGAAGTGCGAAATTCAATGTGTATTCTTGAATAATCTCATTTTTCCATTATTCAATCATTTCATTTTACCAAGTTCAATGTTAGTCAGATTAGTCAACATTTTTCTCTTTCAAATCCATCCATCTTACTTACTCAAAAGTTTTTTAAATGATACTCGAAATCTTGCTTCTAGCTTTGGGCACTGTCTATTCAAAGATCCGAGACTTCTAGTGTTGTTGGTGACATTGGTTCCCCGTTCCTACTCTCCTATCTCTCTCACCCTGGTTGGGCTCTCTTCCTTCCTAGCAGCCTATGTCTAGTGTCAAAAAAGTGGATTTCAGGTTAGATAGTCTCGAGAAGGTATTAGCCACTGGTGACCATACTTTCGTGAGTATTATTTCCTCCGTCCCAATTTATATGATATAGTTTGACTGGGCAGATAATTTAAAAAATAAAGGAAGATTTTTAAATTTTGTGATCTAAAACTGTTGGTGATTTCTAAGCAATGTCCCACATTGGTGAGGAAACACTATATTATTGTGTTTATAAGAGAGAATTCTTCCTTATGGATTAAGATATATTTGGGCCACACTATGCAAGTGGTTTGCCTTGATTATTCTTATTATATTACAATCAAAGACAAGCACTTAGCACTTTGCACGACTGTGCGCGAGTCCAAATAGGAAGTTCATTTTGCTCTAATACTATTTTGGACAAAATTAATTAATTAATTTAATTAATTCGGATAATCATGAAAAGGCATGACAATTGGTTATGTAACCAACATATTTAATCTTAACCGTTGGTGTAATCTCAAGAGGCACATGAACATGCACCATCTATCTATAAATAGATTGTCATATTCCCACCAGTTAAGAACAATCAGAAAAATTCTCAATACAGTAGGAATCAAACGTTGTTTTAGTGCAAACGATATTTGATTAGACTTCTTAGTATCCCTAAGACATTCTATCCTTCCCGATGCACTCTATGAGGGCGAAATAGTCTTAAGGGTAGAGTTCGTACTCGCTTGTAAAATCGGTTTTCTACATTTTCTGAAAATTGTAACAAACAATCTTAAGACTATTTGATTTTTCATGGCTAGTATTAGGGAGATGACATCAAACTTTGTCAAACTGGAAAAGTTTGATGGTGGTAATTTTCGAAGATGGCAGAAAAAGATGCACTTTCTTCTCACCACATTGAACATTGCTTATGTTCTGACTACTCCACAACCAAAAGAAGAGGAGAACGAGACCATTGCACAGACGCGCGCCATGGCAAAATGGGAGAATAATGAATACATATGTCGAGGCCATATTCTGAACGGGATGTCTGATGCCTTGTTCGATTCTTACCAGACCGTGTCTTATGCAAAAGAACTGTGGGATCAATTGGAGGCAAGGCACATGCGTGAAGATGCAACAAGTAAGAAATTTATTGTTACCCAATTTAACAATTATTCTATGAATGAAAAAGGTCAGTAATGGATCAATTTTATGTGATTGAACGCATCCTTGGTAATTTCAAACAACATAACATGAATATGGATGAATCTATTGTTGTATCTAATATAATAGACAAGCTGCCCCTAACTTGGAAGGAATTCAAACACAGCCTTAAACATAAAAAAAGGATCTTACTCTTGAGGAATTGGCTAACCATATTTGTGTAGAAGAAGAATTCTAGAAACAAGAAAACAAAGATCAGGATATCCACATTGTGGAGGAAGTCAATCCAGTAAGGGAAAAAACAGTTCAATTCAAACAAGTAGAACAACAAGAAGAACAAAACTGACAGCAACAAGAAAAAGAAGTTCGCTTGTTGGAATTGTGGTGACCCTCACATGAAACGTGACTGCCCAAATAAGAAGGATCCTGGCAGTTCGGGTTCAGGACAGAAGAACCGAAAGGTTGTAGATGGAAACAAAAATTTCACTGCCATGATTTCCGAAATCAATATGGTCCAAGATGACAATGATTGGTGGGTTAATTTGGGTGCTACAAGACATGTTTGCAAGGACAAGTCTCACTTCAAGACCTATAAACCAGTGGAAGATTCAACTTTTCTCTATATGAGAAACAAGTCTCCTATTAGTGTTTTAGGCAAATGAAGTGTTGTATTAGATTTTACTTCTGCAAAAAGTTTAACTTTGAATGATGTTTATCATGCTCCAGAAGTTAGTAAGAATATGATGTCTGGTAGTATTTTGAACCAATATGGGTTTAAACAAGTGTATGAGGCTGGAAATTTTGTACTCTCTAAGGGTGGGGTGTTTGTAGGAAAGGGTTATTTACATTGTGGTATGTTTAAATTTAATCTTGTTAACATTAATAAAGTGATGAATGCTTCTGCTTATGTCTTGGACTCTATTGATACTTATTTTTTATGGCATTATCGTTTAGGACATGTAAATTTTAGAAAGTTGAAAGATATGACTCTACAATCTCTAGTTCATTCAATTGACAAGAATGCTGTAAAATGTATAACATGTATGCTCACTAAAATCACTAGATTGTTATTTTCGTCTGTTCAAAGAGATTCTAAATTACTTGATTTAGTTCATAGTGATTTATGTGACATGAGCGACAATGTGACAACAGACATAAAACATTATTTTGTTACCTTTATTGATGACTATTCCAGATTTTGTTGTGTATATTTGTTACATTAAAAAAGTGAAGCACTTGAAAAATTTAAAGTGTTTAAAAGTAAGTAGAACTTCATTGTGAAACCTTTATTAAGTGTCTTAGATCGGATAGAGGTGGGAAATATTATAATCCATCATTCTTTGAATAAACTGGAATTGTGCATCAAATTACATCACCTTATACACCACAACAGAATGGTGTGGCCGAAAGGAAAAATAGAATCCTAACGAAAATGGTAAATGCCATGTTATTTAAGTCGGGTTTAGGACATGGATATTGGGGTGAAGCCTTTCATAAAACTTGTTATATTCTTAACAAAGTATATAACAAGAGAAGTAAGATTACCCCATATGAATTTTGTAACAAAAGAAAACCAAACCTAAGTCATCTGAGAGTCTGGGGATGTAGAGCAATTGTTAAAGTTCCAGAGCCCAAAAGAAAGAAACTTGGGGAGATAGGAATTGAGTGTGTTAGGCTATGATATGAACAATAAAGCCTATAGATTTAAGGTTATTGCACCTAATGATTCATATTCTGTTAATACTATAATTGAATCTAGGGATGCTATTTTCAATGAAAATAGATTTAGTACTATTCCTAGATCTCATAACACAACGTTACCATCTAGTTCTCACTTACGGGAAGAGCATGGTTTAGTTGATAATAACTCAACTAATGACGAAGTTGTGGAACCAAGAAGAAGTAAAAAGGCACGAAAAGTTAAAGATTTCAGAGATGATTTCTTTATGTTTCTCGTGGAAGGAAGTAGGGATTAGTCTTCTGTTGACACTTACATACCTTTCTGTTATAATTTAGAAGTTGATCATGTCACATTTGAGGAGGCAATGAAGTCTCCAGATGCTTTCTTTTGGAAGCAATTAATGATGAAATGGATTCGATTATGGGTAATAGAACTTGGAAGTTGGATGATCTACGACCAGGTTGTAAACCCATTGGTTGTAAGTGGATTTTAAAAAGGAAAATGAAAGTAGATGGAACTATAGACATTTTCAAGGCTTGTTTAGTAGCCAAAGGCTACACTTAAAGTTAGGTATTGATTACTTCGATACTTATGCTCCTGTTGCAAGGACAACAACAATAAGGGTGTTGATTGCATTAGCCTCAATCTTTTGTCTCGTTATTCATCAAATGAATGTGAATACCGCATTTCTAAAATGATGAACTAGATGAGGAGGTGTATATGGAACAACCCGATGGGTTTGTTGTTCCTGGTCAAGAACACAAAGTGTATAAGTTGATCAAATCATTGTATGGCTTAAGCAAGCTCCCAAATAATGACACCAAAAATTTGATCAAGTTGTACTTACTAATGAATTTCTTATCAATGATGCCGATAAGTGTGTGTATATAGTAAGTTTGTTGGAAACAAGGGAGTTGTCATTTTGTTTATATGTGGATAACATGTTAATATTTGGCACTGATCTTCAACAAGTGGTGGACACAAAAGAGTTTTTATCTGCTAATTTCTCCATGAAAGACATGGGTGAAACGGATGTGATTTTAGGCATTAAAATTACTAGACATACTAGTGGTTTGGCCTTGACTCAGTCACATTTCATTGAAAAGGTGTTAAAGAAGTTTAACAACTTTGATTGTAAATTTGCATCTACACCTCTTGATCACAATGTAGTGTTATCTAAGAATACAAGAGAACATGTTAAACAATTAGAGTATGCTAAGGTAATTGAGTGTCTTATGTATGCCATGACATGTACAAAACCTGATATTGGTTTTGTTGTGGGAAAACTGAGTCATTTTATTCATAATCCAAGTCATGCTCATTGGCATGCGATTCGAAGGCTACTTAAGTATCTTAGGAGAACTATTCACTATGTGATACATTATGATAGATTTCCTTGTGTATTAGAAGGGTTTTCTGATGCAGGTTGAATATCTAATAGTGATCATTCCTCTACGAGTGGGTGGATATACACACTTGGTGGGGGTTCAGTTTTATGGGGATCCAAGAAACAGACTTGTATTGTAGATTCAACTATGACATCTGAATTTATAGCATTAGCGTCTGCAAGTAAGGAAGGCAAGTATCTAAGATTTTTTTTGTATGATTTGCCTTTGTGGGCAAAGCCTATGTCACCTATCTCAATTCATTGTGATAATGAGGCTACATTGGCTAAATCATACAATAAAGTTTATAATGGTAAATCAAGGCACATTGGTTTACGACATAGTTATGTGATATTAACTCATTCATGATGGTGTTATAACTGTGTACTTTGTACGTATAAATCAGAATCTGACAGATCCCTTGACAAAAGGCCTTACGAGGGATTTAGTCACCAAAACTACAAAAGGGATAGGTTTGAAGCTTATACTATTAACTACCAATGGTGGAACCTTGACTTAACACTCGATAAAACCCTCGAGTCTTAAGTTCAATGAGTCCAATTACATCATTCTGTAGTTGCAAGCACTTGTCTTACCATCCCAAGTTGTGCTTGGTTCCATAATGTGTATGTAGGATGAGCAAATTTATGCTCTTAATGAACCTTTAATGGTATGTTTATGCAATAAAGATGTGTATGATATATTTTATATTTCTCCGGGTATGCCTGGGTTAATATGTACATTTTATCATAAATGAATAAAGTTGCTCATATCTATTACTCAATTGATTTCCACAAGTGTACTATATTATGGAGTATGTGAAATGTTCACCTATATGAGCTTAAAGTGAGGCCGCTTTAGGAAATCAAATAGGCTTGATTTCTTGATGCTCATGAAAAGGATACATGACACATGGCCATAAAAGTGTCGGTAACTTCTATATGTATTGGGGATAAAATATTTTATGCGTGACTTGAAATTAAGGAATAAGAGAGGATCGCTGGTTCAAAGCATAGTCTACCATGCCATCCTAATTACTTAAAAGACATTTCACTAATATAGGGGTTAAATCACGAGACACCTCTATTTAAGCATAAGATCATGTTATTAAGTATTGCTTGAAAATGATGGGGGTTGTTGGTGATTTTTAAGCAATGTCCCACATTGGTTAGGAAACACTAGATTATGGTGTTTATAAGGAGAGTTATTCCTTATGAGTTAAGATATATTTGGGCCACACTATGCAAGTGATTTGCCTTGACTATTCTTATTATATTATAATCAAAGACTAACACTTAACACTTTGCATGACTGCACGTGTGCGAGTCCAAATAGGAAGTTCATTTTGCTCTAATACTATTTTGGACAAAATTAATTAATTAATTTAATTAATTCGGATAATCATGAAAAGGCATGATAGTTGGTTATGTAACCAACATATTTAATCTTTACCGTTGGTGTAATCTCAAGAGGCACCATCTATCTATAAATAGATTGCCACATTCCCACCAGTTAAGAACAATCAGAAAAATTCTCAATACAGTAGGAATCAAATATTATTTTAGTGCAAATGATATTTGATTAGACTTCTTAGTATCCCTAAGACATTCTATCCTTCTCGGTGCACTCTATGGGGGTGAAATAGTCTTAAGGGGAGAGTTCGTACTCGCTTGTGAAGTCGATTTCTACATTTTCTGAAAATTGTAACAAACAAAAACAAACCAAATATATTTGTGTGGTTATATATCATCCCATTAAGCGTAAAAGGTAAAGTTTAAAGTTAATTTTTTGCTAAATAAGAAAATGTGTCATTCCTTTTAAAATTGACCAAAAAGAAAAGTGTTTCATATAAATTGAGACAGGGAGAGTACTAAAAAAACATTATCAATAGAAAAGTAGAGAACATGACTTGATTTTCAAGGTTAAATATGCTTTAATATGATACTCCAATATATTATTCCTTTTTGAATGTTGTAACCTACAATTGGATATCGAAGATGACAAGTTGGAAATAATAGCTTAGGTCTACCTTCCAATAATTCAATATATGCATTATAACACAAGTTATAATAACATACCTAGCGTAATTCCACAAGTGGAGTCTGGGAGGGTAAGATGTACGCAAACCTTACCTCTACCTTTGCAGGATAGAAAGATTGTTTCCGATAGACCCTCAACTCAAGAAGAACGTAGTCAATGCAGACAAAATAAGATGAAAAAAAATCAAGAGACAAAACAAATGGCGCAACATAATAATACCCACATAAAGATAATGATCTACGCGATACCAAATTAGTAGAACTAAGAAAATGAGACGATGAGATAAGAAGACTAGCCCCCACCTCTCGCACACACAACACGACAAACTCAAACACCTATTAGCCTTCTATCCTAATCCTCAACTTCCAGGTCTTCTTCTATAAGGTCATGTCCTCAGTCAGCTGGAGCTGAGCCATATCCTGTCTAATCATCTCCCCCAACTCTTTTTTGGCCTACCTCTACCACTCCTACCTTCTATAACCTCCAATCTCTCACACCTCCTAACTGGCACATCCTCACCCCTCATCTTCACATGCCCGAACCATATTAGTCCCGCTTCCCTTATCATGTCCTCCACGGAGGCCACTCCGACCTTGTCCAGTATATCTACATTCCTAATCATAGATCTCCTAGTATGATCACACATCCATCTCAACATACACATCTCCGCTACCTTCATCTTCTGAACGTGAACGCTCTTAACTGGCCATGACTCTTCCCCATACAATAATGTTGGTCTAACCACCACTTTGTAGAACTTACCTTTTAGTCTAGGCGCCACCTTCTTATCGTAAAGCTCCCTAGAGGCGAGCCTCCATTTCATCCACCCTGCTACAATACAGTAGACGACATCATTATCTTGTTATTAATCCATATGAATGTATATTAAAATTTTATTTTAATATGGAGATGCTTGGAAGTTAGAGGTGTATCGGTGACTTACATTAGGTTGATAAAGGACATGTATGATGGAGCAAAGATCCAGGTAAGAACAATGAGAGAATACTCATAACACTTTCCAGTCAAGATGAGGTTGCACTAGGGATCGGCTCTTCGCCCGTTTTGTTCTATTTGCCTGGGTAATGGATGTATTGACTCACCATATTCAAGGTGAGCTGTCATGGTGTATGTTATTACATATGACATAGTACTGATTGATGCGACTCATGACATAGTTAATTCTAGGTTGGAGGTTTGAAGACAAACGGCGGAGTCTATAGGGTTTAGGTTGAGCAGTACCAAATCAGAATATTTGGAGTGCACGTTCAGTGATGCAATGCATGAGACAAGAGCGAAAGTAAGTCTTAGTACGTAGGCCATCCCAAGAGAGAAAGTTTCAAGTATTCTAGGTCTTTAATCCAAGGAAATAAGGAGATCGACAATGATCTCATACATCGTATTGGTGTTGGGTGGATGAAATTGAGGCTAGCGTCTGGCGTCATGTTTGATAAAAAGGTACTACCAAAATTTAAAGATAAGTTCATGGAGTAGTAGTTAGACCGATTTTGGTATTGGGTGAAGTTCTGACCAGTTAAGAATACTCATGTTCAGAAGATGCGAGTTGCGGCAATGAGGATGCTGAGATGGATGTGTGGGCATACAAAAAAAAATAAGATTGGGAATGAGGATATCCGGGACAAGGTGGGAGTGACCGTCCTGGTATACAAGATGAGGGAAACGAGGCTGAGATGATCTGGGCGTGTGAGGAGAAGATGCGCAAATGCCCCAATAAGGAAGTGTGAGAGGTTAGATATAGTGGGCATGAGTCCGAGAGATATATGTAGGTCGAAAAAGTATTGTGGAAAGATGATTAGATATGACATAACACAACTTCAACTTACTGAGGACATGCCTTTAGATTGGAGGGTATGTAGGTTGTGAATTAGGGTAGAATACCATTATATAGTTGAACGTTGTCTCACTTTCCAGTGGGATTAGGATCTGTGGTAGTCTGGAGCACCGTGTCTGTCGTAGTATTAGCCTTATTCTTGTAGTTTCTTGCTTTATATCTTTTACCATCTATTGCTTATTGTGTTTCGGTTATCGCATTACTTCGTTGTTGTTACTATTCTTTTTCTGAATGCTCTGTACTGCTTTGATTATTAGTTGCCATATTTTTTTTTTCATAACTATAGTCAAATATCTCTATAACAGCCTCATTGGGTTCAAAAGGTTTTGGCTGCTATAACGAATGTATGTTATACACATATAACAATAATTACATTTAAATAATATTTAGTTGTTATAGAAAAAAAGATGCATATAATTTAATTTTTCATTTTTAATTGCCAAATCCTATGTTTAATCACACTTTGTATCACGGAGAAAAATCTTTTAATGCTGAAAAAATATATTCATATAATATTCTTTGACATAAATAGTGTATTGAAGTATCAAAATATTTTTACACTTATTGTTGGTAAATATAGATATTCTATTTTTATGAAGATAGTTAATTATTATATTACAAAAAAAGATACTAGATGTTATAGGGAGGTAATTTTACAAAGAGCATAGTGTTATAAAAATGGTGGTTGTTGTTATAAGTAAAATGTTGTTATAAAGAAGTAAAATATAGCATAAAAAATTGGTTCTGAAAAAACTTAGTTATTATACATAGGTTTTGTTATATGAGGATGTTGTTATAGAGAGGTCTGAATGTACTTTGATTTGGTGCACTTCAGCCGAGGGCCTTTCGGAAAATAACCTCTCTACCTCCATGAGGTAGGAGTAATTAAGATCTGCGTACACTCTACTCTCCGTAGACCCCATTTGTGAGCACTGGCGAATTTAGGTGTTAAACAAGGGTCACGTGAATCATGGTCACCCGATTAAACTCGGTATATTATGTGTATAATTCTTAAAATATATATAGGATTACCTTATGGAACCTATGCTACAAAAGGCTTAGTAGTACACTTGGTTTAAAACTAAGTTATTTACCTAAATGTTTAAGGATCAATCCCCACTTAATATATCTTTTTTTTCCTTTCTTTAATAGTGCATCCGTCATCTAAAAATTCTAAATTCGCATCTACTTGTGAGATTATAATGGATATGTTGTTGTTGCTGCTGCTCAATACAGTACCTTTTTTAGTAAAACAGTCAACATAATACTACATATAAAAGCAAAAGAAGTTAGGATGCTTGGGAAACACTAATTACTTGGACATGAATCGCTTGTAGCATGAATGAAATCCAGTACCATTATTTACGTCGAGACGATGCTTGTACACAATAGCTGCATTTAAAATGTAATTTCTACTTGGGGGATAGAAGATGATTCTATGGCTTGAGTCAGTTGTAATGCAGTGAACACTAATTTTTTCACCCATTTAAGGGACAAAGTACATGGGATTGGGAAGTTTAAATGTTCGATTGCCTATATACTCTCCTTGAAGATCACTCCATTGGTCTCCTACGTTGCCCCATATCCTGTACCCTTCTCCTACCAACTTTTTCGTTATCTCTGACTTATAAACAATTCCACTCATTCCAGTGTACTCATCACTCCTGCAAATTCACCAGAAAGAGGAAATAATAAGCAAGAACTTTCAATTTCTTTACATAGTTAACCTAATAATTAAGCGTAAAAAAATCCAACTAGACAACAATATCACCATGGTATAAAATTTGTGACATTAGTTGCTGTCGAATTGTGATCTCATGACTACTGGAATTTTTTCACAACAACAATTAATATAAAAAAGAGTAATACATTGTCAGTTAAGCAGAACTTAATTAATAATGACGGTATTTGATTGTACTACCTTAAAATGAGACGTTCATAGGCAAGAAATCCCTGGTTGTGCAGATTGTAAAGTGTGGCTTCACTTCTACGAAGTGACAAGGAGCAATTTAAATCCACTTTTAATCAACTTGTTATACAATCTCAGTACAGCTGGAATTGCTGAGCACACTCCTTTTAATGCCCATTCGTTAAACCCCTTAGGATCGTACGGATCGCCCCTACATTAATTACATTGATGTTACAAATTACAAACCAAGAATAATGAGAGATCACTCGAAAAGAAAAAGAAAATTCTTTCTTGATTTTGTAAATGGACACTTTTTTTGAACAAAAAATAAATGATTAAGTGAACACTCTTTTTAATCGAGAGAATACTGTTTAACAAGATATGAAATTGAAAAAGAAAGATTGACCTTTAACACATATCAAAAGATTGACCTTTAACACTTCATGTCTTTAAAGAGCATATCAGTAAGGTAAATTAGAGGCTTTCATGGAGTGTGTTTCCTGCTCCATAGGTTAAAAATGGACTCAATGGATACGTTCAAATCCTTTAGAAGAAGGAAAATATTGACGTACCCGAAACGTTTGCCTTGGTAATAGAAGAGATTGGAGAGACAAGTGTCATCGACGTCTAAGGTCCAGGCATCAAAGCCATCGTTAGATAGAACAACATCATGATTGACATCCATAACTTGATCAATGATTAGATCAACATCACGTTCATATTGACCCAACATCATATAACTTTCAACGTAACGCAGGCACTGATTTGGAACAATGCGCCATGCACGTATGTTGTTAGTCTCCACGCCCAATCTCCAGCTCAAGCAATAGCTGTCCTCCGGCCTCCACTTCCTTATCGGCATCGATCCAGCACTAGTTGCTGTTAATTTAGAGCACAAGGCCAGCAAAAGAAGCATCACTAGTTCCCTTATTTGCTTCATTATCTCCCAGATCAGTCCTCCCTTGTTTATCATCAAATTTGGAAAGAATTGCCATATTTATCAGTCACAAACTAAGCACCATTCATGTTTGTGTCAGTTAAAGAATATATATATATATATATATAAATTCTCGGAAAGTTGGAAATAAACGATCAATGGCAGACGGTGTGGAAATCTGCAAAAGGATATTAATTTTATATCTTCATAAATCAAACAAAGAGACTAAGAGAAGACTTGTCGAAATTGTAGAGAAGGGGATAAGCATTTACCTTTCGTGGAAGGTCATCCCAAGGAATAACGTTTGCGTAGGGCAGTAGATGTCGTCTTCTTGGAGAATATCTTTCAACACATTAGTATTATCAGTGACCAAGATAAGGGATTACTCCTATAATATGCTTTGTGTCTCAATGGAATTTGCGACTTAATTTAAATACCCATTTGTTGGAAGAAAAGAATTCCTAACTGAAAGAAATAATCCCCTTGATTATTTTCATTGATTGAATAGATATATATACAAGTTACAAAATAGGAGAATCCTATTCCTATTCTATTTCTAAAACCTTATTCTACCATAATTCTAACTATACAATTATGGTATGTGTATATCCTAAATATGGTAAGAGTATATCCTAATCTAGGTAACAAATATACTACAATATACACACAATATACTTTCCTTAATATACAACTATGTCCACTGTTTTGTCGCCTAGTTCCGTGGATCGCCCAACTCGTCCAGGCCATTTGGGCGCCTCTATTTGAGTTGCCATCGCTCTCTTTTGGCTGCCATTCCTTGCTTTGTATACCAGTGATATATACTGTTTTATATTCAGTGTATATCACAGGTATATTACCTCTGTTTAACACACCCCCGCAGTCATAGCGGGCGGTCTTCGAACGCTGAGAATGTCCCTAAAATCTTCAAAGAAAACCGCTGGTAGACCCTTTGTAAAGATGTCTGCAATTTGATAACGAGACGGGACATGGCCTACGCGAACGTGACCCTTTGCAACCTTCTCACGGACAAAGTGAATGTCCATTTCGATATGCTTGGTGCGTTGGTGTTGAACTGGGTTCCCTGACAAGTAGATGACACTAATGTTATCGCAATATACCAAGGTTGCCTTCTAAATGAGACAATGAAGCTCCAAAAGCAAATTACGTAGCCAATATAATTCGGAGACCACATTCGCTACCCCTCGATATTCTGCCTCCGCACTTGAGCGTGATAGCGTTGCCTGACGCTTTGCCGACCAGGAGACCAAGTTGTTGCCAAGGAACATACAGTAGCCAAAAGTCGACCGTCTGGTATCGGGACAACCACCCCAATCAGCATCCGTGTAAGAGACAAATGTGGATGTAGATGAAGGATACAAGTGCAACCCATAGTCAAGTGTCCCCTGAATATACCGAATGATGCGTTTGATTGCATTCATGTGCTCAACCCTGGGATCATGCATGAATAAACACACCTACTGAACCGCATACGTAATATCCGGTCTAGTAAAGGTAAGGTACTGGAGGGCCCCTGCCAGACTGCGATAGCGGGTCGGGTCCTCGTATGGTGCACCTGTTGCGACACTTAGCTTTGGGTTTGCATCAACTGGCGTGGAAGTGGACTTACAGGATGACATCCCAGCACTCTCTATGATCTTAGCAGCATACTTTCGTTGAGACAAAAACAAGCCCCTTGAATGACGCTTGACGGCAATCCCCAAAAAATAACTCAAAGGCCCTAAGTCTTTCATAGCAAACTCAGAACTGAGCATGTTCATGATAGACTGGCGCAAGGCATCGGAAGAGGCAGTCAAGATGATATCATCCACATACAACAAAATGTAGGCCAATGACGAACCACGGCGGTAGATGAACAAGGAATTATCTGACCTGCTGTGAGTGAACCCCATAGTGGAAACAAAGTCAGCAAATCGTGTATACCAGGCCCGTGGAGACTGCTTAATCCCATATAAGGACTTCTTCAACAAACATACATGATGAGGACGGTTTGGATCTCTGAAACCCAACGGCTGATGCATATAGACTGTTTCCTTGAGATCACCGTGTAGGAAAGCATTCTTGACATCAAACTGATGAATTGTCCAAGTCTTTGAAAGAGCCAAGCTAAGCACCGTGCGAATGGTAGCCGGTTTGACCACCGGACTAAACGTCTCACCACAATCTATCCCAACCTGCTGAGTCTTACTATCACCAACAAGTCGCGCCTTATGTCGAGCAAATGACCCATCTGAATTCTCCTTATGAGCAAAAATCCACATAGACCTGATAACATTAATACCATATGGACGGGGCACCAACTCCCACGTCTTATTATCAATAAGAGCATTATATTCATCAGTCATATCAATTTTCCAATTAGGGTCATTTAATGCGGACACATGATTGCGGGGCAATGGGGATTTAGAGACATCAGAATGTAAATTAAAATGTCGTTTAGGTATAAAAATACCCCGCTGACTACGAGTGACCGGTCTATGACTCGAGGACGAATTGAGGGAATTTTCTGGGCTCGGGACGGACTGGCTAGCAGGCAGTGGCCCTGCTGGCCCAAATCAGTAACTGGAAGTCTCATGTGGAGTAGTTTCAGAATTGGGCTGGACTGGCCCAATTGCTGGAACTGTTCCAGTCACTGGAATTGCTGGGTTTGGCGGTACTGTGGGTCCAGCGGACAATGGGCCCGCTGGAGGATTTTGGGTGCGGGAGATGTCCAAAAAATTTTGAATAATATACGAGGATATTTGATCATTCAAAAAATTATACGACTTAGGCTCGGGAGTATGAACTTTCGTAAAAGGGAATTGAGTTTCATAAAAAATGACATGGTGATTTATTATGATTTTCTTGGAAGATAAATCAAAACACTTATAACCACGATGATTCGACGGATAACCCAAAAATACACACGGGGTAGACCGAGCCTGAAGTTTGTTAATTGTGGTGGATGAGAATAACGGATAACACAAGCATCCAAAAATCCTAAGGTGAGAATAAGAAGGGTTCTTATTATATAGGATTTTTAGGGGGGAAGATATGTGGCCATTTGTAGAGCATGATGCCAAAAATATGGGGGTATGGAGGCATGAATTAAGAGAGTTCGGACAATGTTATTGATGGAACAAATTTTGCGTTCGGCTTTTCCATTTTGTGGAGATGTATGAGGACACGAAAACCTAAAATTGATCCCATTATTAGCATAAAATTCCCGAAACTCTCTATTGTCATACTCTTTTTCATTATCACATTGAATATTTTTTATTTCTCTTTCGAATTGAGTACGAATGAACGCTCTAAATTTGATGAAGACGGAAAACACTTGTGATTTATTCGCAATTGGTAACGTCCACAAAAATCTAGAATAATCATCTAAAAAGAGAACATAATATCGATGACCCAACGAACTAAGAACATGAGATTTCCATAAGTCGCTATGAATAATATCAAATGGCTTTGAAGTATGAGAATTGGAGTCTACAAATGGCAACTTAACAATTTTTTCTAATGAACAAGACTGACAAATTGGAGTACGACTCGTACCCTTACAAGAAATAAAGCTATTTTTATCTAAAACTGATAAAATAGAAGATCCCGGATGACCCAGACGAGCATGCCACATGGAAGGAGAGATGGCTGCAAAAGTTGACGGCAAGGCTGGACTCGATGGACTGAAACCGGGCATGATAGGATACAGATCCCCCCTACTATCACACCTCATGAGATGACTCCCCGTCTTGAAATCCTTCACAGAGAAACCGAAAGGATCAAATTCAATGTACAGAATTGTCATTTGTGAACTTTCGGACATACACTAAATTTTTAATCAATTTAGGAGCATGTAAAGTATTTTTCAAGAGGAGTGGTGGATTGGGGGGAGACAACGTTTTCTGATCATACCCTAGAATTGGAATAGAACTGCCATTACCAATAATTATCCCCCGAGGGGTGCTCAAATTGGAATAAGATGAGAGAGTACCTGATTCGGAAGTCATGTGAGTAGTGGCACCGGTGTCCATATACCAATTTGGGTCCGGTTGAGATAACCCCAGTGTGTGCATTGCGGCCTCTATATCGGTTTGAGTGGAGCCTGCTGCATGATGGGCTTGCGGAGGTCGGGGCCCAAGAACTCCTGTCCGTGGTGGTGCTGGGCCGTAGCTGCTGTTGTTGCCCTTCTTTGGGCCCATCGGCGATGGGCCACCATTGCTTTGGGTGTTGGGCCTGGGTGTTGGCCAGCCATTGGCCGTTAGGCTAGCTTCTTTGTTTGGTAAGGGCTCCACTGCCATGGGCCCCACTACTGGGCCCAGGGGGTGGTGGGCCACTGTACCCTGGATGTGACCCACCGCCTGCTTGTTGACCACTGGGACCGCCACCAGAACTGCCGCGTTTGCCCCCGTGGTTTTTATTATTTTTGCGATTATTCTTGCCGCCACCATTATTATGGTTTTGGCCCGAATTATTCACAAAACCCGAAGAACTAGGAGATGATGCCACCATGACGACTGGGCTTGCACCGGTAGCCGCCTTTTTAGCCAAACTGACTTCTTCCAACGTAAGCATGGAGCGGGCCTGATAGAAGTCGGGAAGAGGGTTGCTTTGGCGAAGGAGAGTTCCAACACCATTATAGGCCTCCGAAAGACCGGCAACCAACTGTATAACTAGACGATTATTTGTTATTGGTGCGCCAACATTACGGAGTTGATCTGCCAACTCCTTTAGTTTTTTGCAATATGCAGAAACGTTCGAAAATTCATCCATTCGAACGAGAGAGAATTCCTGCTCGCGTGTGACGACACGTGAATGTTGGTTGTCTTGGAATATGTCACGCAATCTATTCCATGCAGCCATAGCCGTGGTATCCGGCTCAATAATCATCTGTAGAAGGTCCACCGAAATAGTGGCGTAGATCCACCGGAGAACGGTAGCATCAAGTGTAATCCATAACTCAGGATCCTCCGCAGGAAGGGGTCTAGTGGGTGGAATGATGTGATGAAGAACTTGATAAGAGATAGCGTGAATTTTAAATAACTCCGCCCACATCGCATATTAGACGTTTTCCATCTCAAGGACAATAGGGATACTGCTCTTGATATTGGACACCGTGAGGGCAGGGTGATAATTGTTGGAAGAACAAAGAGGAAAGGGAAATTTAAGAGAGGTGTTTTTGAGAGCGGAAGACGAATTTTGGAAGAGAAAACCCGAGGGGGGGTGGGGTGTCTCGGCCAAAGGGAGGACAAAAGTTGAGAGAAAAACTTTTGTTTAGACCTAGTCTCTTGATACCATGAAAGAAATAATCCCCTTGATTATTTTCATTGATTGAATAGATATATATACAAGTTACAAAATAGGAGAATCCTATTCCTATTCTATTTCTAAAACCTTATTCTACCATAATTCTAACTATACAATTATGGTATGTGTATATCCTAAATATGGTAAGAGTATATCCTAATCTAGGTAACAAATATACTACAATATACTTTCCTTAATATACAACTATGTCCACTGTTTTGCTGCCCTAGTTCCGTGACTGGCCCAACTCGTCCAGGCCATTTGGGCCGCCTCTATTTGGCACTTTGCTCTCTTGTTGAAATTTGCCATTCCTTGCTTTGTATACCTGTGATATATACTGTTTTATATTCAGTGTATATCACAGGTATATTACCTCTGTTTAACACTAACTAATATGATTTCTTGAGGCATATAATAATACATAACACACTACTTTTCTCACGTAGGAAGACAAGATGATATATAAAAGATTTAGTGCAGATCTAGATTGAAGAAAGGCAAAAAGGAATATCACTTCTGTTCTCAATTAAAGGATCAATAAATCTCTAATAAAAACTGAGACTTTTTCTCTATAAGTTGAATCACTTCTGTATTTTTCCATTGAAATAATTAAGCACTCTGTCCCAATTTAATTAATTGTCTTAGTTTGGCGGATCATAAAATTTAAGGAATAAAAGAATACTTTTGAATCTTGTGATACTAAATTAAAGATGTGTATAATGTACTAACATGTCTTTCAAATCTTGTGATTTTAAATTTGTCATGTAGGATGTTTGACTTACTAAATATGGAAAGAAGCACTCTTTTTAGTATAAAAAAAGGAAAATAAGACACTTAAATTGAGATGAAGAGACTACTTAATTGTATAATTACGGAGAGGAGATAAAATCATATAGTAGTACTTGCTTTATTAGTCAATCGCATTATAGGGAATATGAGCTACACCATCCTCTTAGAAGTATGCCCATAAAATATGTTACCTGCCTGAATAAGTACTACTAATCTCTCTTGGAAAGTCTTTCTCATTAATACAAATATATATAGTGTACAATGCGAGATTCTAATACAACAAGGATCATATATTTATCATAATTATACATCACCAAATATTACACAATATATAAAGTATATTATAGTAGTAGTACACGTTAATACACCCCCTCAGTCGGAGCGGAAGGGGGTCGGACGCTGAGACTGGATCAGAAGTCGAGGAATAGCTATCTAGGAAGATCTTTAGTGAAGATATCCGTGTACCGATATGAAGAAGGCGCATGCAACACCTTAATATGACCTAGAGCAACCTTATCACGAACAAAGTGTATATCCATCTCAATATGCTTGGTTCGCTGATGCTGAACCGAATTATGAGATAAATATATTATGGATATGTTATCATAGTAAACCAAAGACGCCTTACGCAAGGGACACTTAAGCTCCAAAAGAAGGTTTCAGAGTCAATAGATCTCAGCAACAATATTTGCAACGCCGATGTACTCTGCTTCTGCACTCGAGCGGGATAACGTGGATTGCCTCTTGGCAGACCAGGAAATGAGATTATCCCCTACGAAAAAATAATATCCGGAGGTGGAGCGTCGCGTGTTCGGACAACATGCCCAATCAACATCCATATATGATAACAATCTGGTCGGTGCTGAGGGGTATAGGTGCAATCCATAATCAAGTGTGCCCTTAACGTATCGAATGATACATTTAAGGGCAGTAAAATGAGGCTTCCTGGGGGCATGCATGAATAGGCACACCTGTTGAACAACATAAGCAATATCAGGCCTAGTGAAAGTAAAATACTGTAGTGCACCTGCAAGACTCCTATAAAGGGTGGGATTGGTTACTGGATTACCATCAACAATACTAAGCTTTAATTTAAAGTTAACCGGAGTGGACATTATCTTGTAGTTCGCCATCTTAGCCCTGTAGACTATCTCATCTGCATACTTGCGCTGACACAAAAACATATTATCTGCAGACCTAGTCACTGATATCCTTAAAAAGTAACTCAACTTCCCTAAATCTGTCATAGCAAATTCAGTTTTAAGTAATGCAATAATCTCATTTTTCAACAAATCAGAGGAGGCAGTAATCACAATGTCATCCATATATAACAACAAATAAGCAATGCTACTACCGCGATGAAAAATAAATAGAGAATTATCACACTTGTTGCATATAAATCCAATCCGCATAATGTACTGTGCAAAGTGATCATACCACACTCTAGGAGCCTGTTTCAAGCCATAAAATGACTTACGGAGATGTCAGACGTACTGAGGGGCTGTTGGATAAACAAAACCAGGCGGCTGGTGCATATAAACAGTTTTCTTCAAATCGCCATGTAGAAATACATTTTTCACATCAAGCTGATGAATCAGCCAATGCTTACCCATAGCAATACTTAGAACTGTGCGAATGGTGGCCGGTTTAACAACCGGACTGAACGTCTCACCACAATCAATGCCCTTCTGCTGATTAGTGACATAAGCCATAAGTCTTGCCTTATATCTCTATAGATCACCAATGTCTCTGTATTTGTGAGGAAAAAGCCACATGCATCAGATCATATTCACCCGTCCGGTCTAGGAACCAACTCCCACGTGTGTTATTTCGTTAAAGCATTAAATTCCTCACACATGGCCACATTCCAATTAGGGTCTACTTTGTCTAGTTTTGGGTTTTTGGGAATTAGGGAAATGGGGTGTGTTGATAGGTTAAACTAAACTTTGGGTTTGAAAATCCCTTGTTAGGCACGAGTTTCCATCGAGTGAGTTGGTGCAGTAGGTCGACGATAAATTTGTTGGGATGGTGGTGTCGGGTCACTGGTGTGATAGTTTGTGGCGGATGGTTGACAAGTGTAGTCGATGGAATAAGGCAGTGGGTAAGGTGTGTCGGGTAGGTTCGACGACGGGTCTGGGGTGTCGACGATGTCGGGTAGTGTGTCGGAGGTGGGTTAGAACTGTACTAGTGGTTGGTTGGTGTGGCATTGGCTGTCCGAGTATTGGGTATTGTCGGGTTCATATTTCCAGTGACTAGTAGGGATGCGGTGGAGGGGTGGGTGACTGGTAGTCGGCGATGGTATTTTTTGGAGGTGGCGACTCAGTATGTGGTGGTTGAGGGTTCCAGTTGGTGATAAGGATGTTTACCGATGGCGGAATAGAGACGGTGTGCCAATAGCCGGTGGTGGTAGGAATGGGCGACGATGGTGACTGAGATAGAGGCTGTGACACGGGCGCAGACGTTGTCGGTGGCAACAAGATTAGGAGACGCGGAGACGCTGCCGGTGGCAGCATCGGTAGGTGGCAGACAGACTGGACTGACAGAGAGGGTGGCTGACGGACTGCCGGTGGTGGTGGACTGACCGATAAGAGATTGAGCAGAGGCAGCGGGTACAGTGGCTGTCGCCAGAATAGTGATAGTGCAATCGAGGGCTAGGCGGAGAAGCGGTGATGTGTTGGACTCATCCAAAAATATGTAATCCAAATTCTAAAATGTTTGGATATTTGTGAATGGGAAGATTGCTTCATCAAACGTGAGGTGACGTGAGACGATTATTTTGCGGGAAGACAATTCGTAGCACAGATATCCCCTATGATTGGGGAGAAAACCTAAGAACACACAAGGGGTGGTTCGGGGTGCAAGTTTATGTGAGGCCATGAAGGCAAAATTCGGGTAGCACAGGCAATAAAAAATTCGTAAGTGCTCATAAGTTGGGATCCTACTAAATATAATTTCCGTGGGTGTTCTATTTTGGAGAGTCTTAGTGGGCAAACTATTTAGAATATATTTGGCCATTTTCACAGCATATACCCAAAAGGGAGGGGGGATGGAGGCATGAAATAAGATCGTACGAACCATGTTATTGATAGTGCGAATGATTCGTTCGGCTTTGCCATTTTGGGAGGAGGTGTGGGGACATAAGAATCGAAAAATCATGCCATTAGTAGAGCAAAAATTGTAAAAAGCAGAATTATTGAACTCACGACCATTATCACATTGAAGCGATTTTATGTCTTTTTCTGATTGTGTTTTGACATAGACACGGAATGCAAGAAATTTGGAAAACACTTCAGACTTGAATTTAAGCAGATAGACCCAGACAATGTGAGCAAAGTCATCTAATAAGACGAGATAAAATTTATGACCCAGTGAGCTGGTAATGTGATATGTCCATCTGCATGAACAATGTCAAAAAGAGAATACGTAACACTTGAAGAAGACTGAAACGGAAGGCGAACATGATTGCCTAAGGGACAAGAAAGACACTGTTGGGCAAATTTTCCATTATGACAACGAATTAAATTATTGTTTCTAAAAAAATTAAAAACAGAAGTTCATAGGTGTCCAAGTCTATTGTGCCAGGTTGACGGAGAAATTAGTGCTAAAGCGGTGGGAGGAGTGGCATGAGTAGTGGGAGATGTGGGAGGGCTGACACTAGCAGCGGACGTGGATAGAAAATAATAGATATCATCCTCACTATTGCATCTCGTAAGGTGTTTCCCGGTATTGAGGTCCGTTACGGAAAATTCGAACGGGTCAATGTTAATTGATATAGAATTATCGGTGGCAAATTTCCTAACGGAGATTATGTTTTTGATAATGTGAGGAGCATATAAGACGTTATTCAGGGAGAAATGGGGATGCGGTGGTGGGGTTAGTGTGTGGAAAACCCTTGAATTGGAATGCGATAGCCGCTTCCAACCATAATAGGTTGCAGAGTATTTAAACTTCGCAGTTGAGAAAGATTACTAGAATTGTTGGTGAGGTGAGACGTGACGCTCGTATCCGTATACCACACATTATCGGGCTGCCGATGAGTCAATGTGACGAAAGCCGGGCCCAAATTGGATTGGGGGAGTCCTGGGGCGGACTGCTAGGCTCCAGGAAATTGGGCCGGATTACTGTGGCTCATTGACTGACCTGGGGCGGATTGGTAGGCTGACTAAAATTGGACCCAAAATTGGTTTCCAGAACTTGGGTGTTAAATTTGCCCGGAGGTTGGAGTCGCTATTGTAGTCCCAATTCTTTGGTGAATGCAATTCTTGTGCATGTCCCTGAATGATGGGCAGTGTTGTGTTGATGATGCCATGAAAAAATATATATATATATTTCTTTTTCGGATAGGGAATAAAATTTCCCGGGAACAAGACAAAATTGTCTCAGTGTTGTGCTTTTGATTATTTTTTGGGTGAAGTAAAACGAAATAAAACACAGAAACCGAAGGAAGGTTTGTTCTTGAAAACAAAACGCAGATAAAATTTGATGCTTTTGATTTTTCTCTGGAAAGGGGAAGAAAAAGAAAGATGACACTTACTTTTTTCCGTGCAGAAAACAAAAGAAAGACACAGAGGACAATGTTTGGTTTCTCTGGCAGACAACCAAAAGGAAAACAGAGGAAAAAGCAGTGTTAAGCTTTTCTGGGTGACAGAGAAAGGGAACAGTTGGCAGTGTCTCAGACAGAGCACAGCGCAGAGACCTAGGGGTTCTGCGGCTGAGGACAATATTTAGAATTTAGGTTTTGACATCTGATATCATGTTAGATTGTATTAATCTCTATTGAAGAGTCTTTCTCATTAATACAAATATATATAGTGTACAATGTGGAAATCTAATATAACAAGGATCCTATATTTATCATAATTATATATCACTACATATTACACAATATATGGAGTATATTATAGTAGTACACGTTAATAACTAGTACACTATATATACTGACCCTTTTTACTTTGTAATTGCGTAATTAGCAACAAATCAAGTACGTAATATTGTTGTACCATTTTTCTGGATTCTTGACAATTAAACAGCTAGTACTGTTTCATGATAGCTTTAAATCGAGTCCTTATTGGAAGTTATAAATATTTTTTCCTCACGAGTGCGGTAGGTGTCAGACAAAGAAAATTTGAGGTTGTGATTATATATGTAGTCAGTGGTGTGGTGCTTTGAATTAGATGACCGGCAAATTAAGTAGCCGGCCGATCAAAGAGAAGTGGGATAATGTCAGATATGCACTAGTTAAAACAGGAGGATGATGAAGGCTTCCATTTCCTTTCTTCTCACTGCACTGAAACCACTGCAAATTAAATACATCAAATTTCAACGATATAAACTAATACTCCCTCTGTCCATTTTTACTTTGTCCATGTTTGACTTAACACATCCCTTATGAAGTAACTAGTATAATAATAAGTTTACTATTATAGATAATAAAATTCGAGTCGAGAAAATAATAATCAAGAAAAATATCGCAACAATCGTAGTATTTGATTTCAAATATGAGTGTTACAATCTCTATGAATCTTCTAATTCTTCCTTTCGATAATAAATTCAAGGGCTTTTGAGCTTGATCTTGAACTTAGTGGATTTGACCTTGACTTGTAATTGAATTCTAGGGCTTGAAGCTTGATCATGGTGGTCTTGATCTTGAATTGTACTTGGATTTCAAGGGCTTGTAGCTTGATCTCGAATCTTTGTCTTGATCTCCATAACTTGTAGAGAAATATTTGAGTGTTTGAATGCTTATAGCTTGTAGAGAAATATGTGACATTTGATCCACGAGTTCTCTCTCACTTCTTGTTAGAATTCTTGATCCTTTTTCTGAATTATGAGACCCTTATTTATAATAGTAAGATGGAGGAGTTGTGATAAGGACAAATTCCTTTAGGCAAATCAGATTCAAGTTGACATGGCGATATTTGATTGGTTAGAATATGTCATTTGTACACATAATGCAGTTTCATTGGCCTTTGATTTGACTACGCATGCTGTGTCATTTTGACATGTGGCATAATCCTATCGACTCTTTCGCTTGACTTGGCGTTCCACGTCATTTGATACGTGGCACCAAACTGGATCTCTAGAAGGATTACGTGTTGGGCTTGGCAAAATGGGCTCGTCATGCGTGACCCAAATCAAGGAGCTAGCCTAATAAAATTTGGACTTTGGACTTCAATAATTAATTCAATCATATTAGCTTACTTATTTACTTGAACTAATATATCCTAAATTTAATATAATTTAAATTATTTATGAATTTGAATTTAATAAAATTTATATTCTTACAAATGCCCCTTACTTCAGGACTTGTCGAGATGTAAATTTGTTGAAATCGGAGACGAGTCAAGTATTAGCAAAGGCAAGTCTCATTTTACTTCTTGTAAATATTTACTCAAGCATGCCTCTTCCAATTTTGTAGCTTAAAATAACTTGTTCTATAAAAATCAAGAAAGAGCTCGAGAATGATCAATTACTGTTATTTGATACTACTTCAGAAGTAGCAATCATGAATAAATTAATTTAACTGAAATGACTCTTTCACTTATTGAATTCAACAATTGCATGTCAGCTCCATCTCTCCCTCATTAATTACTTTGAGGAGCCATACATAGCATTATTCTCCAATGAAAATGTAGGAACATGCTGTATCGCATAGCATGAATCCTAACGTTCCCAAATCCAATTTGAAATCAAATAGCTTCAAGTTGACTTATGTTTGGACACGGAAGAGTCCAGCCGCATTTACACAAATCCCACATCGAGCGAACAAATTGACACTGCCCATTTAACAATCTATATAAACCCATCACTCTTTCATCTTTTAGCATCAATCTTAATTTGCAGGCCACGAGAGGCATGGTGATGAGGTAACTCCTTTTTTTTTCTGCGTTTTCCTTCGATATATGTTTTGTTCTTTTGTCATTTTGTTTTTTGTAGGTCCAAACGTCAATGATGAGTTCTTGTTCAAGGAGATGATCCATGCATGAAGAAGATAATCTTAAGGTGCAAAGGGACGACTACTCATCCCCGCCTTAAGAGCGGTAAGGTAATCTTACAGCGCAAAGGAATGGATACTCGTCCACTAAGAATGATAAATTAATCTTACGGTGCAAACAGATGGATACTTGTCCCCGCTCTATGAAAGGTAAGGTAATCTTACGACGCAAAGGGATGGATACTCGTCCCTGCCCTAAGAAAGGTAAGAATCTTACGGCGCAAATGAATGAATCCTTGTCCCCGCCCTAAGAACAGTAAGGTAATCTTACGGCACAAATGATGGATGCTCGTCCCTCCCAAAGAAAGATAAGGTAATCTTACGACACAAAGGGATGGATGCTCGTCCCTGCCCTAAGAAAGGTAAACTTGAGAAGACTTGGAGGATTTGACGACTTCAACTTGAAGATGTAGTGGATTTGAAACTTCAACTTGTAGACTTGGCAGATTTGAAGACTTTAATAAATTAATAAAGTATTAGTAAATGTAAAAGGGATAAATATTGAGTTAATTCCTAACCCGACCCATCTATCCACCCGTTTATAAATTAATAATTTTGTACTATATATATATATATATATATATATATATATATATATATATATATATATATATATATAAAAGATATGATGGAAAGGACAAAATAAACTGTGCATAAGATTGAACCCAAGAGGAAACTAATATACAAAATTTACACAGGACTTCTTCTCGTCAAAACAAAATTCTACCTTTAGTTTTGAACCCAACTCCAATGATGTCGAACGATTAGCATATAGGCATCAGGCATGTGGCAAGAATGAAGAAATACGGACAAACACCCGTTCTTAGATGGGTAAAAAGCTGTCCGAGCACGATGTGAAAGCAAAACTGTCTTAAATATTGTACATCAGCAGCTCTTCGCCTCCTCGTAATTGCACATCATTCAAAACAAATGTTATAATCAAAATGGAGGAGGTAAAAAGGTGGACACAAATAAATATTACTATTACTATTAGAGTATTAGTAAATGTAAAAGGGATAAATATTGAGTTAATTCCTACACTTGCCGGAAGATGAAAGAGTACTCCACGTTGTCCATAATAATTACTAGCATTTGGACTATATACCAACGATATGCAAAATTCAATTAATAGTGGAATATGTAAGAGTTCTTATATTGTATATGATTTAATGTAGTTAAATTATCTATTTAATAATTTTTTTTATATTAGGGATAAAATAATCAATCAATTTTGAAGGGTATTATCGTAATCTAACTTTTAATAAGGGGTTCACACTTTTAGAATATATATATATATATATATATATATGATGTATTGGCTTTTGGCTCATTTTCGTTTTTTGATTGCATGTTTAGAGCATAGACACGGCTTTTAAAACAGTATAATGATATTTATTTGATGTACTTTTTTTTTGTTTTACCAAGGATTTTAGGTGATTGACTGATTGTGCTATAATTTTCATCTGCGAAGCACCCAATCCACCCGTGGATGATGGGTGGATCGGATGTGGATGAAGAAAAAATAGGGTGATGGATGGATGATTGGCGGGTGGAGGCAGATTGAGCTCCACCCGATCCACCTCTGATCCATTGCCAGCCCTATTTTAAACTCATGAGACTGAACTTAGAATAAAACTCTAAGCTGCCTACGTACATCGGTGAAGATGATCAAGTCATTCCGTAGTTCAGAAAAATTAGTTTTTTTTGTTGTCCTAGATTTTGCTTAGGTCGCCCTTTGCGAGGTTTTCAACCTAACATACATTTTTTAGTCCTAACTTTTGCTTAGGCTGCCTCTTGCGAGATTTTAAACCTAGCAGATATTGTTTTTTGAGTCATAACTTTTGCCATATTTTCAACCTAGCAGATATTATTTTTTGGGTCGTGCACAATTTATACTTTTGCGGGCTAGGAGTGACATATAGTTTATGCTCGTACGTCGAGGAGCATTTCACTTGAAGATTTTGCTCGAATTTAGTGAGCTTTGCAATGTACAATTTAGGCTCGCATTTCAAGGAGCAATGCAACTTGTAGTTGAGGATCGTGCATTGAGGAGCATTACAACTTGCAATTTAGGCTCGTGTAGTGATGAGCAATGCAACTTGTATTTTAGGTTGGTGTATTGAGTAGCATCGTAACTTGCAGTTTAGGTTCGTGCGATGAGAAGCATTGTAACATACATGGACTCTTTAGATTCAAACATGCCCCCACTATGGAGTTCTTCTATACATTCATCTTCATGAGGCTCACAGACAGACAACCATTGATCTCAATTTGTAGTTATGTTCAATTCCATATCATGCACACAAGTGACCAACTTTTCAAATGTATTGGGCTTTATTCCATGAAAGATGTAGCAAAGACCCCAATTCATGTCTTGAATGCACATTTCAATACTAGAAGTTTCACTACGGCGATCTTTGAAGTAGAGGCTCAAGCTCCTCCAACAATTGATGAAGTCAATAACAAGTTCATTGTCATGTTGGCATGCATTTGTAAGTTCAATCCTACTAACAATATGCCTTGTGCTATAAAAACAAATAAGGAATTCTTGCTCCAGTTGCTCCCAACTATCTATAGAACTAGGTTCGAGATATGTGTACCAATTAAAAGTACTTTTTTGAGAGATCAGACATACTGTTTGATGAGAAAATCACCATAAGTCCCATCATCATTGCAAGTCTCGATGAAGTGTGTTATATGTTGTTTGGGATTTTCTTTGCCATCAAATTATTGGAATTTAGGAGGATGATAGCCATCATGCATCATCAAGTTATCAATCCTTTGTGTATACGACTTTTCATACATGAGAATATCTTTGGAGGACTCAGATTTATCTTTGATGGCCTCTATGATGAAGTCCTTCAATTGGTCAATAGGAATCAGACCTTCAACGGAGACTTGAATCTCTTTGATCGTCATTGTTTGCTTTATGGATGACTCTCCTTTCTCTTGAATTTCAGGAAGCTTCATAGGTGCTTGGATTGATTCTCTCTCAGCCATGCTCTCCATCTTATTTGTCATCTTGGAAAGTTTAGCATCCTGTTCTTGCGTGTGATTTGTCAAGCTTTCAACTACTTCAGTCAAACTTGCAAGTTGTTCTTTTATAGTGAAAGCGCCAATCGTCATTTCTTGCACGACCATCATAGATGATTAAGAATGATATAAATTGCCATTTGAATAGAGCTAGGACTGAATAGCATCTTGATAGACAATTAGAGCATATCCATCATTTAAGACATCATCATCTATTTGCATAAAAAGGTTGTTAGACTTGCAGTGGCGTTCTTGTGGCAGATTGAGTTGAGCCAAAGTTCTTTTGACCGCCTCAATAATATTAATCCCTTTTTAGCATGCAGGAAGACGATATCGTTCCTTTTGGAGAAGATGAACCATAAACATGAGTTGAATTGGACGGTACTTGAATCACTTATTGTCCTAGCGTTTTCATTTTGCTCCTTTTGATTTGATCAATAATCTTTATGACAGCTTCCAATCCACTTTTAGAGTGAGCAGCTACAATAGCATCAAATTTAGGGTTGATTTCATTTGAGTGATTTTGATTTTCTTCAACTTTGATGATCGAAAAGTTGAGATGAGAGGTAGAGATTGTTCCACTGGGCGTGCCAGAATTTGTAGACAATAAAATTCTCATCGAGCAAATAATAATCATGACAGGAAAATATCACAACAACCGTAGTATTTGATTTCAAATGTGAGTGTTACAATCTCTATGAATCCTCTGAATCTTCCTTTTGATAATAAATTCAAGGGCTTTTGAGCTTGAACTTATTGGATTTGATCTTGACTTGTACTTGAATTCAAGAGCTTGAAGCTTGATCTTGAATATTGTGGTCATGATCTTGAATTGTACTTGGATTCAAGGGCTTGCATCTTGATCTTTGAATCTTCGCCTTGATCTCTAGAACTTGTAGAGAAATATTTGAGTGCTTGAATTCTTGTAGCTTGTAGAGAAATCTGCGGCGTTTGATCCACGAGCTCTCTCTGACTCCTTGTTAGAATTTTTGGTCCTCTTTCTGAATTATGAGACCTCTATTTATAGTTGTAGGATGTAGGAGTTATGATATGGACGACTCCTTTAGGCCAATAAGATTTAAGTTGATATGACGATATTTGATTGGTCAGAACATGCCATTTGTACACATGACACATTTTTATTGGCCTTTGATTTGATTAGGCATGATGTGTCATTTGACATGTGGCATAATTCTAAGGAATTTGTTTTCAACAAATTTTGAATTTACAGAAAATAAACTGCAACCATAAATAAAATATGAAGAAACTAATATTTTATTGATGAATATTGCGGGTACAAATCTATTTATTCCCTTGATTATTCTCTCATAATATTTTTCCATGATTTGAGAGCCGTTAATGGCGTATTTCTCGAATGTAGGATGATTTGGATGTTGACTTTCTTGGGGTGTACTTAATCTCCAAGAACGTTGAGGCAACACTTTGAATTGATCTTGATAAAGAGCGTCCCTTGATCACTTCGGCTTTGAAAAAGACAGTATTTGATGCCTATCGTGCCTTGATTTCTTTATGAATATCCCATGAATATAATTTGTGGTATTGTAGAGATGCCTTTTCAAGGGAATATGTGTCCTTTTATATAGGTGTGAGTTAGGGTTAGGGTACAATAGTCTCCATGAAACCCTAATATACATTAGAGTTTGAAGATGTCCCGTGAAATTTCAATGTTTACAAATGCCCCCTTCTTCAACGCTTGTCAGGTTATAGGCTTGCAAAAACTCAAAGTCCTGACTTGAAGTATGCCATCTTTCACTCCGATCTGATTTGTGAGAGAAGAGATGAAGGACAAAATTGGTCCTATTGGGCGTGCGAATTTGTAGATGATAAAATTCACGTTGAGAAAATAATAATCAAGATAGGAAAATATGGAAACAATCGTAGTAATTTATTTCAAACATAAGTGATACAATCCCTATGAATCCTCTGATTCTTTCTTTCGATAATAAATTCAAGGGATTTTGAGCTTGATCTTGAACATAGTTTATTTGATCTTGACTTGTACTTGAATTCAAGGGCTTGAAGCTTAATATTGAATATGTGGACTTTATCTTGAATTGTAATTGGATTCAAAGGGCTCGCAGCTTGATCTCGAATCTTCGTCTTGATCTCTAGAAGTTGTAGAGAAATATTTGAGTGCTTGAATGCTTATAGCTTGTAGAGAAATATGTGACGTTTGATTCACGAGCTCTCTATGATTTTTTGTTAGAATTCTTCGTCCCTTTTCTGAATTATGAGACCCATATTTATGGTTGTAGGATGGAGCAGTTGTGATAACGACAAACTTCTTTCGGCCAATCAGATTTAAGTGGACATGACGATACTTGATTTGTCAGAACATGTCATTTGTACACATGACACATTTTCATCGGCCTTTGATTTGACTAGGCATGCTGTGTCATTTTGACATTTGGCATAATCCTATCGGCTCCTTCGCTTGACTTGACGTGCCACATCATTTGACACGTGGCACCAAATCGTGCCTCTAGGAGGATGACATCTTGGGCTTGACAAAGTGGGCTCGTCATTCGTAACCCAAATCAAGGGGCTAGCCCAATAAAATTTGAACTTTGGACTTCAATAATTGATTCAATTATATTAGCCCACTTATTTATTTGGACTAATATATCTTGAATTTAATATAACCCAAATTATTTTATGAATTTTAATTCAATAAAATTTATATTCTTACAACTATATCACTTTTTAAATATAATAAATTTAATAGTTTGAAAAATAATTATAGTTAATAATAAGGATAAATTAGCAACTAAGTGATAAATTCTGAATTGATTTGCTAGACTAGACAAGGAAAAATGAACATATATATATATTTTTAGTTTAGTGGGAAAGTAAATATAAATTGAGAGAGTAGTAACAGTAGTTACTCACCTCACGATTCCTTTTTTACTTGTCCCTTATTCACTTGTCACTCCCTACTTAATTATCCTTATTAATTATGTTTTGGAAATTTAATTAGCTTAAATAATATTTTATGTAGTTACTTAATAATAAAGGTAATATTAGAAGAAAATAATAAATATCTTTTGATTTGTTAAAACAAAAAAGAAAAAAGAAAAAACATTTTTAGTATAAGAGACAAATAAAATTAACAAAGGGAATATTTGTTCAAATGGTTTTATAACTTAATTTTATGACTCTATGTAATTAGTAAGGAAAAAGGTCAGATTTGCCCTATACTCTAAAAAAGTTATATTTGTCCATCATTATGTTTTCGACATAGCCCTTGCCATCCAATTTTTAGACCATATTTACCCCTAATCCATTCTATGCATGTTCCCACCTAATTTTTTTCTACATGGTATCTATGTAGTTTTTTTAATTAAATTTGATCACCCTTTAAAAATATTCAACTGGCTCACCCAATATAATCTGACCCACTAACCACTAATCACTACCCTTTCCATCCAACATCCCCACCTCCAACGCTCTTCTCCATTCAGCAAGGCTAGTCTGCTAGCCCCTTTACCAAAGGTGAAATTCTTGATTATATTCTCTTAAAGCAAGCTTAATTTTTCTGAGCCATATAATCAAGTAACAATGGTTGAATACAATGTCAAGTTCGAGGTTGAGAAATTCAATATTGCAGCATAAGTATGTTGACGGATTGATAAGAACTGGTTAAAAGTTTTTATTTATGATTAGGTTAATCAATGATTTTTCTTGAATAACAACAGTCTACCACCGCATCGCCTCCGCCAAGAACCACTAGAAACCAGTCCAAACACCACTAAAACACACATCTCCTCCACCCAAAAATATAAGGACCCGATATACATCATTTTGAGTTGTAGGTCCTTTTTTAGTTAAATGACCCTTCTCATAGCTTTAGAATGATATTTTTGCCTTAAGGGGATAGATGACACAATTATGACAAAAGAAGGTGAGATCAGAGAAGAAATAGTAAAATTTAGAAATTCTTAAGCTAAGAAATGAAAATGGTTGTCTGGAGTAAACATGTGGGTTAACGAGGACAAATGAGAATTTCATAGATTTCATAGGGTCCGTGATGCGATTTATGCTTATTCGAGTTGTTGGTTCGGGTATCGAGTGTGATTTGGATCATTGATTGAGAAATTAGTTAAAGTAAGAAAATGGAGTTCATCACGGTTAACATTAGGTCGAGACAACCTATTTTGGTTGTTTTGAGTGCGCGAGTAGGTCTGAAGCTTTTTTATGATTGAAATGCACACTTTATTTATATCTAGGGGGTCCCGGATGAGTTTTGGGTGTGGATTTCAAGTTTGGAAGACACCAGAAAAATCTAGTGTCCAGTTACTGGTGTGCTTAATCGCGATCGCGTGGCATAGAGTCGTGATAGCGACACACATGAAGTCTGGTCATCGCTATCACAAAGATTAAAATTCCAGGGTTCCACGATTGCAACAGTAGGTCCCGTGATTGCGAAGAGTAGGTCACCTGGGCAAAATATTAATTCCCAATTATGGGATATGACATTTTAAGTCCATATTTTGAGCTAAGACCTCGGGTTTGAGAGATTTTTAAGGGATTTCAAGATTCATTGCGACGGTAAGATTCTAACCTTCATTTTATCATAGATTCTTGCGGAATTTCATTAGTAAAATCATGATTTGGATAGTAGAATTGGAATTTAAAAGACCTAAGATGAAAATATGAATTTCTTCAAATTGGATGTCGAATTGAAGTTGAATTTGAATAATTTTTGAGATTTATATTCTTTGGCTATGGATAAACAGATTTTATCATGAAATTATAATTTTCCCCTTCGGGGCTCGAAATTGCCTTTTTGGATGACTTTTTGGGTCTGAATTAGTAGTATAAAATTATGGGTGTCTACATACTCGCATGCTTACGCATATTTCATGTTTGAATAGATTGGGATCATTTGGAAGCTCTACGAAAGGGAAATGCTTTATTGTGAGCGTTGAGCTTTGAATTAGACAAGTTGAGACCTTACTTGACACTTTTTAAAGCGTGTGGTTGGTTAAAATGAACTAATAAAGAGGGAGTAATGGAGAATTAAAGGGGGGTCCCGTACTTGTTGCTTAACATGTACATGTCATATTCATGCTTTCATATGGTATCTCATTCATATTATACTTGAAGATACATATGTGTTGTCCGATGGAAAATAGTTCTGGACGGAGTGATGCGAATAGTAAAGAGCAGAATTGGCTAAGTACATTTAATGTTAGGTGAAATGGATACGTTTTAAGTTTTAAAGCCTAAATAGATAAAAACCTGATGGGAAATGGTTTCAGGTGGTGTAAGCTAGGAGAAGCTTAAGAATACTAAGAGAATCAATAATCATACCTTAACCAACCAAGAGGTTCTTCATACCCAAGCTCCCTTTAATACTCCAAGACCTCCAAGTTGTTTCTGACAATTCGAGAGATATTTCAAGATGATCCAAGATTTTTACGGGAAAATTCACATCCCAACCTTGTGTAAAGGTTCTTAAATGGTGCATATACCTTGGTAGAGCGTTTTGGGGACATCTAGAAGTGAAGGGGGTCAAAATGAAAATTCGATATTAGGCCATTTATAGACAGCCCACCACATCCCATATGCAGGAGGATATGCGACTCATATGGGCATATGCGATCACATCCTCTACTGCATATGGTGGCAGTGAGGTGGCCAAATGGTTTCTTCAAAGTGTGTCTCCATTCGCAAAGCGTATGGGCCTCCGTGATGTGAACCGCTTAGCATATCGTCCTATCTTCGTATAACTTTGTCAAAATATGATTAATTTGATCCCAATGCATTATAACCATCCATACACCTTCTTAACAACCATTTGTGTTATAACTAACCCTCAGAACGGGGTTTGGGTCATCAGATCTCAATTCAATTAACCATACTCTTAGACGTGCACACACGACGGGTGCAACTTGGGATCCTACAGATATACTTCCAACCTTGGCCCAAGGACTTCATTATCTTTTCATGGGAATCATAACTCCTTTAATCTTACCTCGTCTTGACATGACATACTCAACATAAGGATTTCAATCACGAAGGGCTTAGTAGCTCTGAAGCTCTTATGACTTCTTCGAGTTTCAACTCGATCGTTCCTCAATCTTCCCAAGGGAACCCTATTCCCTGTATTAAGCTCCCTAACTTAAGGTATATTCTATGAATGAAATTGTGGGGAGTAACATCCTTCCCCCCTTAAGAATATTCATCATCGAATGTTGGGGCATCATTACTCGGGTATAGTGATTCTTTTATTCTTTGGAAATATTGGCAGGGTTTCTTCTGTAAATAGGACTATCTCAGCCTGTCACATAGTTAAAATTCATAATTATTGCCACATAGGACTACATAAGAAATACTAGTACACGTCGATCATATATGATCGTATATCTTTTTACAATATTACATACTAAACTTCAATTTATCTGAGCTGTTGATTCCTGAAATCTAAACTATGATTTTCAGTCCTTTATTACGACTTTCCGCTAAACATAAGACATATAAGCTAGAAGTTCATAGGCATGGAACATAAGTAGGGATATAATGAAAAGAAGTTACACGAAGATCGTAATAGATCAGGAGTTCTTTGGAAAAGATAGGGATAGCTCAGGTTCATTTCTCCTTCTGTTCATCCCTTCTTTCTCTATTTTATGTCATTATACATTCCTTTCTTACTTTAGTCTTATCGTCACCCTTGTATATGTAAATTTTGGATAACTCATGGTCTTGGAATCATTAGATTTGGTAAGCTCTTATCTACCTTCACATTGTCAATTTTAAGTGGATAAATGCCCTTAGTATTAGAACGTAAGAACCAGGTGGGTAGACATCCACGATTAGGGATAAACTCAATCGTCTTTCACTTATCTCCCTAGTCAAGTTAGAGTAAGACATCCTCTCATACCTGACGCTTCACCCTCTTGCAGCCTTTTTTTACTCAGGGCATGTCCTTCCCTGAAAGCAACCTTTACTTCATAAAAAGTGCAATGTTGATTCCTATAACTTTAAGATCCTTTACACGTCGTCTTTGACTAGTCTTCTACTGGGTATGTCATGTGTATATTTTCTAAAAGGGAACTTTTGACATAATTATATTGTTCTTCGGTATTTCTTATACTAAGGGTCATCCCACCCTTTCCTTATCGAAAGGTCCACCAAGGCGTCGATTTGCTAGCTTCACTGTGGTCACCGTACTTAAGTTAGAAGTTTTGCCTTTATCACTTGGCTCTGGTCCCTTTATACAACCCATGTCTTTAGACCTTATGTTACTTCATCATGCATCTCGCGAAATCTCCAATCAATTTGACAAATCAAAGTTTGCCATTATCTGCCTACCCTTATCTTTGCTTCATCATTCCTATTCTTTAACCCATTTCCTTGATGTTTACCTTGGACTCCTCTGAGATATGTTAACCATTTTATTATTTCATAGTATGCTCACATTGAGCTTCATTCGTCCTTACTTCTACCTACATATCCCCAAACTTCTTGTTGGTGTGAACTAGTGCTTGACACATTTAAATTCAAATCGTAGCACGGTTTCAATTTATTACTTATTCGGGCTTCCCCCTTTAATGGGTATTAGATCTCCCTCTTAACTTGTCACTCAATTATTTAACCTTTACATTTATGGCTTATACTCCTCTAAGAATCTCTTGCTTTAATGCACTTCTGGACATCGGGTGTTATATTCTTAACTAAGAAGATCTAAGTACCATCCGTTTGCTGTTAAATGTCTTTTCACCCGTCTGTCTTTATGAGGAACATCTTTCAGCCTCATTACTTTGTCATAACATTCCACTTGTATTTACCAAACATTCGTCCACCACCTATAGTCATTATTCTATCATGTCATGATCCTTATCATGAACTGTCGCCAACCAACTGTTCTTTCTCGATCGGCTCGTAGAATCACACCGTAGGACTCGAAGTCCTTGTCACCCATTATTTGGAATCGATAATTCTTTGATGCCACCCGCTCACATAGTTGTTAATAATAAATGATGTATTCTTTTTTCCTTCAATAAATGGAACTTATCTTGTTCCCAGTCATCATAAACAGTTCGATCCTTGAATAGGAGTAAGGGACACTGGTTCGAGAATGACATTTTGCCCCTTTCCTTTCACTACTTCCGGGAACGAAGATTCATATGACTTTATTTTGAAAATTCATCCTCCTTATCAATCTTCTTGGGGGTCCCCTCCTTTCTTGGCCCAGGTTACCTTTTAAATCACGTTTTATAGCATATTCTCCCATTCAAAAGGACGTACGTCACCAAGAGACGGGAAACGATTCTCATGATATTTCAAACTCTCCAATGATCTTTTTTATTTTATAGTTTCTTTCGGTCTTATTTCAGCTTTCCATTTCTCACCCAAATCCTGGGACTCTCACGCAATCATCGGATGATATATTATCAGGATACATGTATGTGACTTTAACTAACCACTGGACTAGAAGTTGTTTATTTAGTTGATATCATTACATTCTCTCTTATTGAAATTTCTTATTCCGCGGGAAATTCAGTAAATCAGCTTCTAAAGTTGTATCATTCTTCTAGGATATAAAACAAGTCCATTTTGCGCATGTAGAAGGTAGGTAGATGAATAATAAAACTAGTAGCATAATTACGCTCGTCTACCCTCCTTAGATGGCATCAGAACTCGAGACTACATCCTCACTCTTCTCTTTCCTTCTGCAGTCCACCCCGGGACACTCTCAGATCTTGTGTCCTCGATTACCACACCAATAACAACCTCTTGTCTCCTTACAACAAGGCCCAACATGCATATCTTATAACATGGCCTAGATGGACCCACTTGGTCTATACCCTTCTTATTCTGACCCTAAACTATCGAGGGTTATGACTCCTGCCTCGGCCTTACCTGAGAAGCCTGATCATACCTGATCTATCACAAACATTTGTCATACTAATTATGTATCCGAAATCCGTCCTTATTCTGTCCTCCCTGATAATCACCAACCATTTTAGCCTTTTTAGTTCTTCTCTTCTCTCCGATTGAGATCAATCTACCAAACATAGATTATCCCTAGTCAACGAGCTCCTTCGGCTGTGAACTCTCTGACCCCTCTTGGAGTCTACCACTATCAATCACACCAGGGTGGTATCGTGCCTGAGAGGCAACCAGCTGGGTCAATACCTGAACTGACTTCCTAAAATCTTCATCAAATGGTGTTGGTGGTATATCTAACGGTATATCTGACAGTGTGGGGGTCCCTCTCGGCATCCCTAGTTGTATCTGAGTCAGAGATTGGTGGGAAAGTAACCCTCTTGTATTCTCTGATGGGTCAGTTTTAATATAAGGTGTATCCGTTGAAGAAGGCATCGCTAAAATCGCAAACACAACGAGGTTAGGAGTAGGATACTTACAGCTCGGTTCTATGGCATGATCTAGATCAAGAAAGAAGGAACCATCATAAATGCCCTGTAGCCTCTATTTGTAAGTGTGGTATGCAACACACCCATAAGCAAGACTCTACTAGACACGGATTGTAGACATCCCGAGGACTTACCTGCTCTGATACCAAGTTTGTCACACCCAAAACTAGGGGGGTGGCCGACACCTGGTGCCCTAAGGCCCAAGCTACCACTCATGATACTTGTAGCATACTCAACAATACATAGGCTGACAAGGCCTCTGATGAATGATTACCTGACTAGATGACTGAATTACCTACACGCAGAAAAGGCCCAACATATGTGGATATATAACAAGGACACATAATACTACTATATACAAGACGATCGAATACAAGCCTCTAGAGAGTACGTCAACAACATATTCTTGGGACAGAGCCCCGCCATACCCAACTATGTACATATATGCAACCACCACACCTATTATATTACTACATATCTCTAGTAGAAGGGAATGTGACAACCTTCAGCTGAGTCGAGTCACCTATTGTGAGGTATCGTCAAAATCTCTATATGTACCTGCAGGTATTAAACACAGCGCCCCAGCAAGGGGTTATCAGTACGAAAGATGTACTGAATATGTAAGGTTGAAACTGTATGTAAGTGCAAAACTATAAATGAAGCATAAAGCTGAAGCTGTATTTGAGTGCAAGACTATAAATAGAGCAATGGAGAAACAATTTGTACTCAGAGTGCCTCTGTGTGCAAGGAATATGCATACTTTGTTTTAAAATATTTGTATACATATATATATATACATATATATATATATATATATATATATATATACGTAGGTCACACATCGAGGCTACTTTATCATCATTACACCGCTATTTGGGGCTATCATCATAAACTTCCCAGCTGCAGTGGTGTGCACATATAAGTGCCTACCCGGCCGACTATAGCATGGCGTGGTGTCATAAAATAGATACATATATATAAAATACATACAATGACTCTGAAGGGCCTTATTGATCTGATCGGAGTGACTCAGGGTCATTATCATCCGATTATCGTTATGTAACTAAGTTTGTACCAATCATCTGAGAATCAATAAGGATCATAAGAAGACATCAGCTTCAAGATACTACCAAGACGGGAATTGTTCCCGACAAAGAACAATAATAGTCATGATCCATAACAATATGAAACAAAGGTATTCACAACCTAAAGTCTTTATAATAGAGTTCCTTTTGAAGGAAAGTCATTATGGTTACGCTTATCTGTAGATCATGCCAAGGGAATGAAAGAGTAAGCCTCAATATACTTGATAAATAGAAAATACCACTCCTATTGTTCTTCGCTTGTCCTACAATCGTCGACCTAAGCAATAAGGACAATCTGTGTCAAAATCCACGCAAGAGTTTCAAGACTTTGTCGTTGTGATATTTCGCCGAACCCTTAGCATGCGTACTTTATTTCATCTTATTTCCATGGAAACTTCAGCTATTTTTACTTCCTTTTCAACAACAACAATACCATTAATATTATCACAACCATACTTCATGGATCCATCCATGGTCATTTCCACAAACCTCATAAAAACATCAAACAAACCAATACAACAACTATCATGTTTAACCATAGTGTTTATCTCAATTTCTCCATGGATTACTTTCTCAAAAGATCATTCTAAGATAGGAGAAGCTTAATAATACCAAGAGCATCAATAATCATACCTTAACCAACTAATAGGTTCTTCATACCCAAGCTCCCTTTAATACTCCAAGACCTCCGAGTTATTTCCGACAATCCGATAGAGATTACAAGACGATCCAAGATTTTTGAGGGAGAATTCATATCCCAACCTTGTGTAAAGGTTCTTCAATGGTGTATATACCATGGGTGAGGGTTTGGGGACATCTAGAAATGATGGGGGGTCGAAATGAAAATTTTTGGAATGAAAATTTGAGATTAGGCCATTTATAGGCAGCCCACCGCCTCTCATATGCGGGAGGATATGCGACACATATGAGCATATGCGACCGCATTCTCTACTGCATATGGTGGCAGTGAGGTGGCCAAATGGTTGCTTCAAAGTGCGTCTACATTCGTAAAGCGGATGTGTCACGCCCCAAATATAGAGAGGCGTGGGCAGCACTCGGTGCCTTACTTGACCTTGAGCGTACTATCTGCAAGTTACAAACTCTGAACATACGTACAATAAGCCTAGTCGGCAAGGACGAATATATCTCTACAGACAACAAAATCCAAAGCAAGCTTAAAACAAGGGCCGACAAGGCCACCTTACTAATATATTGAATATGCAGGACACGTATACAAGCCTCTAAGAAGATCAAATCATATTGTGGTCAGGACAAGGCCCCGACCTAACCATCATCTCTATATACACAAAACAATATCAACTCTGAACTTGGTAACTTCGGCTGTAGTGGAGCTTTCCAATCACACTGATACTCGACACCGTCTACTAGGATGGTGTCTCTATCTGTCTATCAAGGCTTGTGAGCATGAAATGCAGTGCCCCCGGCAAAAGGGATATCAGTATGAAAAAAATGTACCCAGTATGTAAGGTAACTGAATATCTGAAACTCCAACTAAATTAATAGACATGATCTACTGAATAAAAATTGAGAGTCAATAATAATCTGGAAATATTTATAACTGTCTATGTCTCATTTCATGTATGCAATATAGAATATAAAGTGGCTGGCTTCATGTGGTGTCTTGTGTGTAAGTGCATAGCCCCGAAGGCAAACAATATCTCTATATAGCCCCGAAGGAAACTGTATCTCTTTATAGCCCCAAAGGCAATTGTATCTCTGTATAGCCCTGAAGTCAACTATATCTTTGTATAGCCCTCAAAGGCAAATGTATATGATGATGAATGCATAGCCCCGAAGGAAAATGTATGCAATGATTCCCTAAATGATATGCATGATATACTCTCTGTTTCTCAAGTAGATATTACATACTCTAACTAATTATAGATTCTCAACGAAGGATGACTTTAACACAAGTAAGATGGAATAATTGAGATATAGAAACTCTATGAATTACTTTTCTCGTATACGCTCAGTTGACTCTTACTGATAATGGGTTTATGCTAAAATAAAGTAAGGGACATCATTTACATACATGTGTCGAGTAACCTAACAACAAAATCCATGCAGATCATCTAGCACCTCACCTATAAGAATGTTAAAGCTCCCATTATGCAAAGAACATACTAGTGTATCACATATATCGAGCAACAAACTTGTTCTCTAATGAATCAGACAGCATGTCCCCTATTTCTTCTACTTCCCTCAAGTTCAAAACAACTAGAATCATACGAAATACACCACATTCCAGCCACCACACAACTTAGACAATTACCAAACAGTCCATATACCACAACATCTAAATACAATTTCCTACTATTAATTTCATATCTCTCATCCCAAAATTTAGCTATAACATAGATGAACTTAAATATATCTAGGAGAGGAAAATTCTTACCTTATATGCCAATATCTATTCTTCTTCGACCTTACTTCACTTTGAAGAAAGCTCGGACTTCACAACATGATAAAACTAAACAACATGATTGAAGCGGTGAGCGAAACACGTAACAAAATTGAATAAATTTGTTGTATATACATTCATTGAATAAGGTTGATGCCTACTATTCATTGATGCCTCACTTCCATTAATGAGAGTAATTTAATTCAAGAAGAGTTATTCCTTAAGAGAATTGTTGTCGTACATTTTTTTGCCTATTCAAAATAACTTATCTATAGTACAAAAGGTTGCTATAAAGTGTGGTTCTTCCAATAATTATTTCCAAACTGAGAATGGTTGATATGTCAACTTTCAAGCCTATTTACCATGAGAAAACACGTGGCTCTCCCCATCTTAATCACTAACCACATGGACCCATTAGTAGCCTTTTACTATGGACATGGGAATTACATGTTTCAGCCCTTTGCACCAAATATTGATCTTTATCCATCAATATATATATATATATATATATATATATATATATATATAATAATGGTGACCATTCCTTTATGGGACCCGCGTGAACATATTGTCCCCTAAGCATTATCTAACTATTTTAACCAACTCTTTTGTCTCCCACTACATCCAATTTACTTAAATAATAATCATTTTTAACAGACCTCATATACTCATTATCATGATCTTGTGATATAGCACTAGTTTGTGCCTCTTTTTGGAACACACAAAAAGAATATTATCAATCACCATCGTCACACTTTTATATCTGAAATCATCTCGAGACTTCATCTTTTTATACAACGGGATCTTTATTTGAATACTTAAATATGACCAAAATTCCTCGTTGTTCGGGTCTACTTACATATGTCAAGTTGTTCCAACCATAGCCTAAAAAGGTATGGGGTATTACATTGAGGAAACTTATTCTCACCAACCGAGCTTATGTCGACTAACTTACAATGCAACTTAGCATACAAAAATATAGAATGTAACATCCTTCCCCCCTTAGGAACATTCGTCCTTGATGTTGGGGTCTATATGTCTAGCTTTTTCATGATCACACTTGTCCTCATACAAAGGCCTTTTATCTATATAAATCACCAACCTATGGCTATTACTTCCACTTTGATGCTCGATCCTTTTAATTCAAGCCTAGGTAATTCATTCTAGTCTCGCTTAATATATATAAATCGAGCTCCCTCCTGACCCTCTACATGAAGTCTTATGCTGAAATTCATCATCTATCCACCGCTCTCTTAATCTTACACTTCATGTGCCCTTGATCCCTAACTTACCTCGAATCGGATAATCTAGTTATATCTAGACCCTTGGTATCTGGGTAAACTATCCCTCGTTTGGACTGTCGACTGTCCTTGTCTCCTCTGAGATCTACTACTACCTGATTGTTTTTCACTAACTGGAAACCTCATATCCCTTTCACCTTGCTCCATTTACCTTAGGGTCCCAATTATGAAATTTGTACATCATATATGCATGCTTTGACAGGGCCTCCACATCATAGAAAACTCTCTTACTAGTGTCCATACCTGATGCGGTACTAGCCCTTTGGTTGGTTGTAATCTTTCTAATCGTGGGCATCTCCATATAAAACCTCAAACGTAAGTTTTAAACTCAATCAATATGACTCAGCTCTAGAGCATGATTTGGATCTGAAAGAAAGGTTACTGACATCTTAAATGCCCTGTAGCTTCCTATTTATAAAATATTGTACACAACACATTTATAAACAAGACTCTACTAGACATGAGTGGTAGACTTCCTAGGACACGACCTGCTTTTATACCAAGTTTTTCACGCCCCAAATCTGGAGAGGCGTGGGCAGCACTCGGTGCCTTACTTGACCTTGAGCGTATCATATGTAACTTACAAACTCTGAACATACGTACAATAAGCCTAAATGTCAAGGCCGAAATATATCTCTACAAATAACAAAATCCAAAGGAAGCTATAAACAAGGGTCGACAAGGCCACCATACTGATATACTGAACATGTAGGACACATCTATAAGACTCGAAGAAGATAAAATCATATTGTGGTTGTGACAGGGCCCCGACCTACACATCGTCTCTATATACATAATACAATACCAACTCTGAACCAGGTAACTCCAGCTAAACTGGAGCTTACCAATTATGTTGCTACTTGACACCGTCTATTGGGTGGTTTCTCTGTCTGTCTATCAGGACCTGCGGGCATAAAATGAAGCACCCCGGTAAAAGGAATGTCAGTATGAAAAAAATATACTGAGTATGTAAGACAACTAAATATCTAAAACTCAAAGATGATATACATGACATGCTGAATAAAAATTAAGAGTGAATAATAATCTGGAAACATATCTAATTGTCTGTGTCTCATGTCATGTATGCAATATTTGAATATAAACTGTCTGGCCTCATGTGGTGTCCTGTGTGTAAGTGCATAGCTCCGAAGGCAAAGTGAGTGACCCGAAGGCCGTGCATAGTCCCGAAGGCAAACTGTATCTCTACATAGCCCCAAAGGAAACTGTATCACATTATAGCCCTAAAGGCAACTATATCTCTGTATAGTCCCAAAGGCAATTGTATCTTTGTATAGCACCGAAGGCACATTTATCTCTATATATCCCCCGAAGGCACATTTATCTCTATATATCCCCCGAAGGCAAATGTATATGATGATGAATGCATAGCCTTGAAGCCAAATATATGAAATGATTCCCTAAATGATATTCATGATATACTCTCTATTTCTAAACTAGATATGATATACTCTAACTGATTATAGATTCTCGACAAGCGATGGCTTCAACCCAAGTAATGCTCGATCGTGTTCCCCTTTGTGTCTTGGCTCCTCTAGTACATCATCGTTGACATGCCTAGGATTATTTTTGGCCACTTCTTCTCCGGATTCTACGTCATAAATCACGGCATGCTCTTGAAATTCTCTCCTTATAAGTTGTATGTGTTCGTCAATCATTTCAGGCACGGCCCTCCTAAGTTCCTCGTTCATGTTAGCCATAGCGTTATTATGTGGGACGGGAATGCTTGGCTCTGATACCAAATTGATCTAAGTACGAATTTTTGAGTTGGCAAGTGATTCGGGTGTTGGTGATATTTGGGTTGACCCGAAAATAGGTGAGGAAAATGGGATTCTCGATTTATTGGCAAGGTAGGTAGTATGGTGATTCAAGGCTATTTCAGGTAGCTTGGCTTAAAAGCGTGAGTTGGTGTTTTGGGATGTGATCTCGAGAGTCTTTCGAGAGATAGTGGTCGTGGTAGTTTAGGTATTTTAGTTTTGGGTGAAGGCCTTTTAGTGGGGATGGTAATGAGGTGTTATGGGAGGTATAAAGGTGGAGGAACAAGTAATTGGAGCACGGGTTGTTGGAAACAATCCGAGACACAAACCAAGTCACAATTCGGTCGATATGGGTCCTTGGATTGTAACACGAGGATTTAATTGCTCGTATGGGCTCCAAGATGTTTTGATCCATTTCACAAGGACTATCTTGAAGTTTGCTGCCCACAATAATCAAGACTAACCTAGAAAGGGTGATCGAAACCTTCTACACAAGGGTGGTTCTCCCGGAGAACCAAGAGACCCTCCCGGAGGATCAACTAAGTATAACAATCCTGGATTGAAATGCTTAGCTAAATTTAGTTAACACTCAAGTTTTTCATTCAACAACAACTCATTTTTACAATGGCCTTATAGTCCTTTTTATAGTAGAGAAAGGACTATTCTAGAAGGAAAATGTAAAGACATAAACTACAACTAATTTGGCTATGGAGGGAACGGGGGATGGGAAGAGTCCTTGGCCGAAGGGGATGGATGCCATCTTCCAACGAGTTCTAGAACCTTTCTTGTTAGCTTTCACATTTGATCTTTAAATGACCTTCTTGGAGAGTGGTGCAAGACATCTCCCTTGATATGTATTCTTGACCGATCGGTTGGGGTAGTTCGAGCAACTCCTTGGTTTCCTCGAACTCATCTTGATGTCATCAAATTTAGGAAGTCCATACACGGTTTATTCTCTTTAGCTTAACACCTTCTAGATTGTGCATTTAACTCTTATTGTCGTGTGCATTCTCGGACATGTCACTCTCGAATGGTGCATCCTTCGGCCTTGTCATCTTTCCCCATTACATAGTGTCTTAAATGAGTACTAGGTAAAGTTAAGGGTTCTTAATGTGTCCTAAGTAACTACCAGTTTATCTAAGAATTTAAAGACAATAATTTAAGCAAGGCCTCGGCCAAGTCCAACACTTAAGGCCGAAAAATACAACTCTTTCTAAGACAATCAAGTGTTGTCTCCTAATCCATTCCACACTCCATACATTTCCAAGTGTTTGGCCATGTGTTTATGGTTCACCATTGGCATTCTTGGAGCTCTACTTCTTATCTTGAATTGAGGAATTATGTGTGGGGTTTGATTTACATCATTCTCCCCTTCTTTGAAAGAATTTGTCCTCAAATTCGTGGGGATCAAATGCAAGGACTCCTCATTATCAATGCTGTCATGTGGACTCGATTTCTTGCATGAGTCTTCTTGAAATTCGGCCATCCATTTGAAGGGACCATTCTTTAACTATGTTTCCCATCGGATCAATGAATCATAGGTCCACGGTTGGTGATGTTCATCCTCTAATTTTGCGTCATGCGCTTCTAGGGCTTGCTGTTCTTGTCTATATCAGAACCATCCTCCCATACAGTTCCAAGTAGCTCATTCATGATTGGGGTAGGAGTGTCAACGGAACCTCATAGGGGAAGAAGAAATTCTTACATAGACATCTATAATCTCGTACCAATCTTGTCCTACTTCGAAGGGATTAACATCACGGTTTGCAAATAATGAGTCATGTATGTGGGCCAAGCAAACTCCTTGTATGAGACTCAAGGAATAGTTTTGTTTACCACTCATTCGGAGCGATACCACAAACCATTTGTTCCTCTGTTGTAGGTCCTTGATGACCACCACTCACTCAACTCCCCCCTTGAGTAGTTGTGAGCCGTTCTTCAAAGATACTTCGTGAAGTAGTCTATACCAAGTTCCACTCCTTTCAAACACCCACACGATCATTACCGCGTATAAAACAAGGTCTCCTTGGGTAGCTAACTCGGAAATACTCTTCGGATCATGATGGCTAAGTAGTTGTTTTTCGGATACCATGTTAAGGGCATGAACCATACCATTTGTTGGAATTGTTCTGATTGTTGAGCCATTTGGAAGTGCAACTTCCGCAACCCCTGAGTTCTCCTTCTCTGCCGTAATTGTAGGATCATACAATGGGTTGGTGAAGAGGGTCCAACCTTGTGTTGTCCTAACACCTTCTTCTATGTCCTCTACAAGATTTTCCTTTTATTCACGCATAAACACTTCCGACGTCCTCCCCTTCTTTGATATTCCTTCCTTCTTTTGTTGCTTCACAATTATGAGAGACTTGGAATTGGTTTGTTGTTTTTGAGCCCATTGAATATTACTCTCCCTTACCTTAATAGGTAGTAAGGGTCTTAGCCGGAAGTCCTTGTCATCCTTATGAAAGGAATATGTATTAACTTCCCTATCATGGATCATCTTGCTGTCATACTGCCATGGCCTCCCTAAAACAATATGGCATGCATACATGGGTAGGATGTCGCACCACAACTCGTCCTCATATCCCCCAATTTGGAGGTTAACAAGGACTTGGTTGGCTACTTCTAACCCACTTGATTTGTTTACCCAACAAAGACGGTAGGGCTTGGGATGTGCACGTGTTAGCAATAGTAACTTGCTTAAAATCTCTATAGAATCCATATTCGTGAAACTTCCTCCATCAATTATCACACTACACTCGATCCTTCACCTTGCACAGTGTGTAGAAGATCTGCTCTCATTGCTATTCTTCAAGTTCTCCCGGTTGCATGCTTAACACATGTTGGAGAACAAGACTTACTCCTTCCGGAATGGTCTCGTTTTCCCCTTGACTTTCTCACACTTTGGGTTCTTCCACAATGAAGGTACTATCGCACTCTTGGTACTCTTCAAGGGTCATGGCCCTCAGATTCGGGCATTCTCTTGTAAAATGTCTGAGGCCTTGACACTTACAACATCTCTTACCGCCTCCTCCAACTTCCTTGGCCGGTTCTACCTTATTTTCCTTTTCCTTATCCATCTCATCTTTATTGTATAAAGGGTTGGAGTATGAAGAACTATCCCTTTCTTTGGTAATCACGGGCTAAGCATATGGTTTATAGGCATCCTTATTTTGTTATTGCTCAAACTTTAGCACCAAATGGCACACATCTTCAAAGGTATGATAAGTGGACACCTCGACCTTCTCTTGTATTATCGGACTCAATCCACTTATGAATCGTGCAGTCCGTTGTGCCTCCACCTCATCCAAGCCACTTCAAACTCCCGAATGTATTCTTTGACCTTAAGGGCACCTTGCTAGAGCTTGGTGAGTTTAAGGTAGAGTTCTTGTTCATACTCTCGCGGTAAGAATTTTCTTTTCAAGTGTTTCTTAAGCTTTGCTCAAGAGTCAATTTTGTTTTGCCATTCCTACTCCGGCTTGCTTTTAAATTTTTGTACCATATAAAAGCAAAAGACTTTAACTTCAATATGGAAACTTCGAAGCACGTCCGATCATCATAATGTTTAAACTCAAACAATCTCTCAATGGCTCTTAGCCATTTGAGAAATTCTTCTAGATCTAAATTACCATCGAACGTAGGGAGATCCAACCGCAAGGCTCGGTCGTGTTCCCCTTCTAGTCTTGGCTCCTCTAGTACATCATGGTTGGCATACCTAGGATTATTTTGGGCCACTTATTCTCCGAATTATACGTCATGAATCATGGCACGCTCTTGAAATTCTCTCCTTAGAACTTACATGTATTCATCAATCATTTCGGACATGGCCCTCCTAAGTTCCTTGTTCATGTTAGCCATAGCAGTATTATGTTGGATGTGAACACTTAGCTCTGATACCAAATTGATGTAAGTATGGAGGGATTTGAGTTGGTAAGTGATTCGGGTGTTGGTGAGATTCGGGTTGACCCTAAAATAGGTGAAGAAAATGGGGTTCTCGGTTTATTGGAAAGGTAGGCAGTATGGTGGTTGAAGGTTGTTTCGGGTGGCTTGGAATAAAAGTGTGAGTTGGTGTATTGGGAAATGACCCCGAGAGTCTTGAGGGAGAGGGTGGTGGTGGTGGTTTGGGTATTTTAGTGGAGCTAAGATTGCGGAAACAACCTGAGGCGGTGAGGGTCCGGTAGAAATATTTGATAGGGACGTTGGTGTGTTTGATGGTATTTGTGTGGAGTTGCATTTGGTTTAGGATGGAGGCCTTTTAGTGGGGATGGTAATGAGGTGTTATGGGAGGTATAAAGGTGGAGGAACAAGAAATTGGAGCACGGGTTGTTGGAAACAATCCGAGACACAAACCAAGTCACAATTCGGTCTATATGGGTCCTTGGATTGTAACACGAGGATTTAATTGCTCGTGTGGGCTCCAAGATGTTTTGATCCATTTCACAAGGACTATCTTGATGTTTGCTGCCCAGAATGATCAAGACTAACCTAGAAAGGGTGATCGAAACCTTCTACACAAGGGTGGTTCTCCCGGAGAACCAAGAGACCCTCCCGGAGGATCAACTAAGTATAACAATCCTGGATTGAAATGCTTAGCTAAATTTAGTTAACACTCAAGTTTTTCATTCAACAACAACTCATTTTTACAATGGCCTAAGAGTCCTTTTTATAGTAGAGAAAGGACTATTCTAGAAGGAAAATGTAAAGACATAAACTACAACTAATTTGGCTATGGAGGGAACAGGGGATGGGAAGAGTCCTTGGCCGAATGGGATGGATGCCATCTTCCAACGAGTTCTAGAACCTTTCTTGTTAGCTTTCACATGTGATCTTTAAATGACCTTCTTGGAGAGTGGTGCAAGACATCTCCCTTGATATGTATTCTTGACCGATCGGTTGGGGTAGTTCGAGCAACTCCTTGGTTTCCTCGAACTCATCTTGATGTCATCAAATTTAGGAAGTCCATACACGGTTTATTCTCTTTAGCTTCACACCTTCTAGATTGTGCATTTAACTCTTATTGTTGTGTGCATTCTCGGACATGTCACTCTCGAATGGTGCATCCTTCGGCCTTGTCATCTTTCCCCATTACATAGTGTCTTAAATGAGTACTAGGTGAAGTTAAGGGTTCTTAATGTGTCCTAAGTAACTACCAGTTTATCTAAGAATTTAAAGACAGAAATTTAAGCAAGGCCTCGGCCAAGTCCAACACTTAAGGCCGAAAAATACAACTCTTTCTAAGACAATCAAGTGTTGTCTCCTAATCCATTCCACAATCCATACATTTCCAAGTGTTTGGCCGTTTGTTTATGGTTCACCGTTGGCATTCTTGGAGTTCTACTTCTTATCTTGAATTGAGGAATTATGTGTGGAGTTTGATTTACATCATTCTCCCCTTCTTTGGAAGAATTTGTCCTCAAATTCGTGGGGATCAAATGCAAGGACTCCTCATTATCAATTCTTTCATGTGGACTCGGTTTCTTGCATGAGTCTTCTTGAAATTCGGCCATCCATTTGAAGGGACCATTCTTTAACTATGTTTCCCATCGGATCAATGAATCATAGGTCCACGGTTGGTGATGTTCATCCTCTAATTTTGCGTCATGCGCTTCTAGGGCTTGCTGTTCTTGTCTATATCAGAACCATCCTCCCATACAATTCCAAGTAGCTCATTCATGATTGGGGTAGGAGTGTCAACGGAACCTCATAGGGGAAGAAGAAATTCTCACATAGACATCTATAATCTCATACCAATCTTGTCCTACTTCGAAGGGCTTAACATCACGATTAGCAAATAATGAGTCATGTATGTGGGCCAAGCAAACTCCTTGTATGAGACTCAAGGAATAGTTTTGTTTACCACTCATTCGGAGCGATACCACAAACCATTTGTTCCTCTGTTGTAGGTCCTTGATGACCACCACTCACTCAACTCCCCCCTTGAGTAGTTGTGAGCCGTTCTTCAAAGATACTTCGTGAAGTAGTCTATACCAAGTTCCACTCCTTTCAAACACCCACACGATCATTACCGCGTATAAAACAAGGTCTCCTTGGGTAGCTAACTCGGAAATACTCTTCGGATCATGATGGCTAAGTAGTTGTTTTTCGGATACCATGTTAAGGGCATGAACCATACCATTTGTTGGAATTGTTCTGATTGTTGAGCCATTTGGAAGTGCAACTTCCGCAACCCCTGAGTTCTCCTTCTCTGCCGTAATTATAGGATCATACAATGGGTTGGTGAAGAGGGTCCAACCTTGTGTTGTCCTAACACCTTCTTCTATGTCCTCTACAAGATTTTCCTTTTATTCACGCATAAACACTTCCGACGTCCTCCCCTTCTTTGATATTCCTTCCTTCTTTTGTTGCTTCACAATTATGAGAGACTTGGAATTGGTTTGTTGTTTTTGAGCCCATTGAATATTACTCTCCCTTACCTTAATAGGTAGTAAGGGACTTAGCCGGAAGTCCTTGTCATCCTTATGAAAGGAATATGTATTAACTTCCCTATCATGGATCATCTTGCGGTCATACTGCCATGGCCTCCCTAAAACAATATGGCATGCATACATGGGTAGGATGTCGCACCACAACTCGTCCTCATATTCCCCAATTTGGAGGTTAACAAGGACTTGGTTGGCTACTTCTAACCCACTTGATTTGTTTACCCAACAAAGATGGTAGGGCTTGGGATGTGCACGTGTTAGCAATTGTAACTTGCTTAAAATCTCTATAGAATCCATATTCGTGCAACTTCCTCCATCAATTATCACACTACACTCGGTCCTTCACCTTGCACAGTGTGTAGAAGATCTGCTCTTGTTGCTATTCTTCAAGTTCTCCCGGTTGCATGCTTAACACATGTTGGAGAACAAGATTTACTCCTTCCGGAATGGTCTCGTTTTCCCCTTGACTTTCTCACACTTTGGGTTCTTCCACAATGAAGGTACTATCGCACTCTTGGTACTCTTCAAGGGTCATGGCCCTCAGATTCGGGCATTTTCTTGTAAAATGTCTGAGGCCTTGACACTTACAACATCTCTTACCGCCTCCTCCAACTTCCTTGGCCGGTTCTACCTTATTTCCCTTTTCCTTATCCGTCTCATCTTTATTGTATAAAGGGTTGGAGTATGAAGAACTACCCCTTTCTTTGGTACTCACGGGCTAAGCATATGGTTTATAGGCATCCTTATTTTGTTATTGCTCAAACTTTAGCACCAAATGGCACACATATTCAAAGGTATGATAAGTGGACACCTCGACCTTCTCTTGTATTATCGGACTCAATCCACTTATGAATCGTGCAGTCCGTTGTGCCTCCACCTCATCCAAGCCACTTCAAACTCCCGAATGTATTCTTTGACCTTAAGGGCACCTTGCTAGAGCTTGGTGAGTTTAAGGTAGAGTTCTTGTTCATACTCTCGCGGTAAGAATTTTCTTTTCAAGTGTTTCTTAAGCTTTGCTCAAGAGTCAATTTTGTTTTGCCATTCCTACTCCGGCTTGCTTTTAAATTTTTGTACCATATAAAAGCAAAAGACTTTAACTTCAATATGGAAACTTCGAAGCACGTCCGATCATCATAATGTTTAAACTCAAACAATCTCTCAATGGCTCTTAGCCATTTGAGAAATTCTTCTAGATCTAAATTACCATCGAACGTAGGGAGATCCAACCGCAAGGCTCGGTCGTGTTCCCCTTCTAGTCTTGGCTCCTCTAGTACATCATGGTTGGCATACCTAGGATTATTTTGGGCCACTTATTCTCCGGATTATACGTCATGAATCATGGCACGCTCTTGAAATTCTCTCCTTAGAACTTACATGTGTTCATCAATCATTTCGGACATGGCCCTCCTAAGTTCCTTGTTCATGTTAGCCATAGCAGTATTGTGTTAGATTGGAACACTTAGCTCTGATACCAAATTGATGTAAGTATGGAGGGATTTGAGTTGGTAAGTGATTCGGGTGTTGGTGATATTCGGGTTGACCCTAAAATAGGTGAAGAAAATGGGGTTCTCGGTTTATTGGAAAGGTAGGCAGTATGGTGGTTGAAGGTTATTTCGGGTGGCTTGGAATAAAAGTGTGAGTTGGTGTATTGGGAAATGACCCCGAGAGTCTTGAGGGAGAGGGTGGTGGTGGTGGTTTGGGTATTTTAGTGGAGCTAAGATTGCGGAAACAACCTGAGGCGGTGAGGGTCCGGTAGAAATATTTGATAGGGACGTTGGTGTGTTTGATGGTATTTGTGTGGAGTTGCATTTGGTTTAGGATGGAGGCCTTTTAGTGGGGATGGTAATGAGGTGTTATGGGAGGTATAAAGGTGGAGGAACAAGTAATTGGAGCACGGGTTGTTGGAAACAATCCAAGACACAAATCAAGTCACAATTCGGTCTATATGGGTCCTTGGATTGTAACACGAGGATTTAATTGCTCGTGTGGGCTCCAAGATGTTTTGATCCATTTCACAAGGACTATCTTGATGTTTGCTGCCCAGAATGATCAAGACTAACCTAGAAAGGGTGATCGAAACCTTCTACACAAGGGTGGTTCTCCCGGAGAACCAAGAGACCCTCCCGGAGGATCAACTAAGTATAACAATCCTGGATTGAAATGCTTAGCTAAATTTAGTTAACACTCAAGTTTTTCATTCAACAACAACTCATTTTTACAATGGCCTAAGAGTCCCTTTTATAGTAGAGAAAGGACTATTCTAGAAGGAAAATGTAAAGACATAAACTACAACTAATTTGGCTATGGAGGGAACGGGGGAGGGGAAGAGTCCTTGGCCGAAGGGGACGAATTCCATCTTCCAACGAGTTCTAGAACCTTTCTTGTTAGCTTCCACATGTGATCTTTAAATGACCTTCTTGGAGAGTGGTGCAAGACATCTCCCTTGATATGTATTCTTGACCGATTGGTTGGAGTAGTTCGAGCAACTCCTTGGCTTCCTCGAATTCATCTTAATGTCGTCAAATTTAGGAAGTCCATACATGGTTTATTCTCTTGAGATTCACACCTTCTAGATGTGCATTTAACTATTATTTTCGTGTGTATTCTCGGACATGTCACTCTCGAATGGAGCTTTCTTCGGCCTTGTCATCTTTCCCCCTTACATAGTGTCTTAAATGTGTACTAGGTGAAGCTAAGGGTTCTTAATGTGTCCTAAGTAACTACTAGTTCATCTAAGGATTTAAAGACAATAATTTAAAGCAAGGCCTCGGCAAAGACCAACACTTGAAGGCCGAAAAATACAACTCTCTCTAAGACAATCAAGTGTTGTCTCCTAATCCATTCCACAATCCATACATTTCCAAGTGTTTGGCCGTTTTTTTATGGTTCACCGTTGGCATTCTTGGAGCTCTACTTCTTATCTTGAATTGAGGAATTATGTGCGGGGTTTGATTTACATCAATGAGACATAAAATGACATGAAAGGAACCAATTAATAATCTGAAGGTATCGACCTAACTGGTTGGAGTGATCCTTATCCTACGTTGGCATACGTAGTTTCAGGTTATCTGAACTTTCGCGCTAAACCTATGCTACTCCAAAAAACATGAACATGAATTTAAGTAGCATTTGTGCCCATGGTTATCAAAATATGATTCATAATATAATTTATAAAACCTCATAAATTTTATAAATATGGTTTATAAATAGTTTTACATGAAAATCTATAAAAATATATGTATTTACTTCATTAGACATGAAAATATGTAAAAATTCATGAAGTGGAACTATCTGAGTTCATAACTGATATCTGAGAGCTCATTGAAAAGATAATATGAGCATACATAGATTACAGACAGGTTCATGATAATTGTAATTATATACATGGATACTGTTATTTGAAACAAGATTGAGCATGACAATACTAATATATAATTAACTTGTATCGAAGGTATTTCATGAGCTGAAACATGATTCTCTAACTCTGAGGAGAAAGAGGGTTTGTCATGAATAAACGTGGTGTGGGAAAGAACAACGATATTCACGTATATAGATATAAGCCCTACATACCTGTAAATGCTCCAATCCAACAAATTATCTTGTTTGTCTAACAAAGAACACCCAAGTCCTAGCTTTGAATCATTGGAGAAGAGATACTTGTTAATCCTATATATTTCTTTAAGAATCATATTAGGGATCATGTATTTAGCACTAGGATTAATTACTAAGCATAGAGATGTTCTTACTTTGATGTGGGAGGTTGAGAGGAGAGAAAAACCATCCTTCAAGGGTTTTCTACAAAGTTGGAATGTTAAGTGTTATATTTATAGCACGGGGCATTTTGGACCGTCGAAAAATCTCCAAATCAAGGGGTGACCTCGCTATATCCCTCGCTCAGTGAGCTCTATAGTGAGGTCATACCTCGCTTTGAGCTTCGCTCAACGAGCTCACCCGACCAAATAAACTTAGTTGATTTTCTGATGTTTTTACCTTTTTTACCATATACCTCGCTGAGAGAAGGCTATGGCGAGATCCTGTCTCACTTTGGAGCTCGTTGAGAGAGCTCTGTTGTCCATTTCATACAAAGCCAAAATTTTACGTTTTTCGACTTTGTTGATAGCGTTCAGTAAAATAGCTATAACTCCTAGCACAAAGCTCTAATTGAGCTGATACATATATGGTTGAAAAGTTATTTCAAAGGGGTATAACGTTTTTGTTTTAAATTTTCTCAAATTCCCTATAGATCTTTCTGTATACTCACTAAATGAGACTTGCGCAAACTCACTTGAAAACATGCTCTGTAGAGTAGCTTCCGACCTTACTTTGCACAAGGACTCTTATTATACCTTTTATAGGTTTCAAAACACTTTCACAATTCCCATATTGGTTCCATTATATCCCTAACTTACAAGCTAAATCTTAGCCCAAAAATATGGGATGTTATAGAGATACCATTGGGGAAGTAGATCTATGCATTGAAATGAGGCCCGCCGAATTTATCATAGAATTTCAGGTTATGGTGATAACCACCGGTTACAACTTGCTATTGGGAAGGTCGTGGATCCACATGGATGGAGTAACTCCATCTACCATGCATCAGTCTTTAAAGTTTGTATCGGAAGACCACGAGATTGTGATTCATGGGGAAGGGAGTAGCCTCAGTTACCCTGATTACTCTATCCAGATGATTGAAGGGACTCCTAGAGGTATAAATTTTCCCGTTGTGGAGATAGTAGAAGCTAACTACGAAGAGTCCACACCGCAACCCCAAATTCCTATACAAGATGGTTGTCACTACTATGCTCCAAGATGGATTTAAGTCAGGATGAGGTTTGGAAAAGAACTTGGATGGCATAGTTCAACCTATTCTAATTCCTCAAGGAACATTTTCTCAGTATTGGATTTGATCCAGGATGAGGTTCGTGGAACATTTTCTCGGTATTCGAGGTAAGTTAAGACTTGCAAGACTTCATTAAGGGGTGTTTTTTGCTAATTAAAGACTAAAAATGGAAGAGATAATGGGTAAGGGTAAAAGAAGAAGGGCTCATACCCGTGGTGTGACGGGCATTGGTACAAGTATTGGAGTTGTCAATGGGAAAGTATGTGTTTATGTAGTTATGAATTGTAATCCGAGAATGCCAAGGCACCTGGGCATTAGCTGATGATTATTTGATTTGCTTGCATGTTATGTGCTACTTATCTTATAATTCTAAGGAATCTCGTGCACTTGTGATAAACATTTTAATGAACTTGTTGGCTATTAAGTCTGGAATAAATGATGAACCTACTTGAATTAGTTTGGTATTAAGTATGAATTATTGACGATCTAACTTGAATTTGTTGGCCATTGAGTCCGTATTGTTGAGTTATTCACTCTCTTAATCTAGGGATAGCAATTTGGCAGGGCAGGTGCGGGTACCCCCTCCCCCGCACCCGTACCCGCCAGAAAATTTTATACCTGTCACCTACCCGCCATCCGCGGAGGGTACATTTTCAACATCCATATCCGCCTAGGTAGGTATATTCCTAAATCCACACCCGCTCCACCTCCCAAGTGGATATCCGCCACCCGCCAATACCCGCCTCAAAATTTATTATTATTGGGCTTATGGGCTGCTAAAATTATTATGTATGCCAAATTATTTGGGCTTTAGATAAATATAAAGTTGTACAAATAAAATATAGTTAGCGGGTATAAAGTGGGCAGGTGGATTTGGGACAGACGGTTGGATGCAGGATGGGGCAGGTGGGTATGAGGCTGGTATAACTGCAAATCCACCACCTACACATACCCGCACCAACTGGAGCGGGTGCGGTGCGGAATCCGTAAAATTGTACCCATCTGCCATCCCTGCTTATATGTTGTATTATGCATATATACATTGACATGAGATCATAAGCATAAGAGAAATGGTTCCGACAGAATTGTGAAATGCCATAGGGAAATAGTTCCGATGGAATTGAAATGGCGAACGAAAATGGTTCCAACAGAAATGTTTGTAAGCGGAAGGAAAATAGTTCTGGTGTAATTGTCATATGCCGAAGGGAAATGGTTCCGCCGAATATGTGTAAGCCGAAAGAAAATGGTTTTGATAGTATATGTACCTCACGATTCCCCCATGGGTCACGAACTCCAGAAGATTACTGAGGAGTTGCATGTATATATAGGTTTGAGAGATAAAGAGGATTTGGCATTGACACATTTATCACTGTATTGCATCTCATTCACCATTTTTGTCTGATTCTGTGCTTATTTGATTATTTGACTCTACTTGATTTCTTATTATTCTTTTGATGAATACTTGACTTTCATTGTTGAGGTAAACTTGGATGGTTGAAAGGATGTTTTTTCTTACAAATCATATCAGTACTTGTTTCATTGTTGGTCTATGAGATATACTAAGTACACGTGTTTCCCGTACTCATACTACACTTGTTGCACTCTTTGTGGTGTATATTATCTTTGAATTATGAGTGGGTCCCGCATAGTGTTTTGAGTCCAAGGTTCTTAATTCGGGATATCTAGTGGTGAGCTGTCTGGACGATCCGAGGCTCCAGTCCCTTTCTGCCTTTATTTATGTATGTCTCTTTTACATTCTAGATAGTGTATTTGATGGATTCCGACTTGTATTAATATTCTTAGTAGCTCTTGTACACATGAAAACAGTCTTGGGTGGTATATTTGATTTTTTTTCCGCGTCTGATAATTATATCGGTGATGTCGTTAATGGCCGGAGGTGGTATCTCTGGCAAGGCGCGGGAGAGCTAAGAGAAAGAAGGTTCATGTAGCAAAATGAAATGAGGAAAATTGTCACGACCCAAAATCTAATTTGTATCGTGAGGGCACCTACCCTAACCCGTAGGCAAACCACCAACAACCAAACATGATAATATGAATATAAATGTGAAAAAGTAAAGAACAACAGGAGTATTGTCAAGCCTCAGAACTTAATACATAATCCTTGAAAAGAAAATCCCAAAATGTGATTATCACGAGTACAGAGCTAGTACTAGAATACAAGTCTGAGCTTTAAAATACAAAATATTGTTTGAAAGAAGATGACGTGAATATAAATGATAAGCAGGGAGTTCCAGTGCCGGGATGGAATCAACGACTCACCCTAAACTCCAAGAAAGCACTCCAATGCCGTGTCTAAGATGCTACGCTACCGTTCGACTTAGTACCTACATACAGAGTGCATCAAATCTAGAGTGAGTACAGAAAGCATGTGTACCCAGCAGCATCGTCAATCAACCATAACTATAGCGGTGATGAGGGTTTGTACTCCAAATACTTCTCTTCTTGCTTGGTTAGTCAAATTATACATTTTATAAGCATTAAAACCATCTAACTAAGGATTCCACAACCGACCGCATGATAAAGCACGTTACTTTTCAAGGATCATACTAAAGTCTCTAACTTTACCTTAATTAGGATAAGTTCAGCAATAAGATTCTAACCTACACCCAATCGGGCATCTAAATCCACAAGGATTTTGTCTTACATTCGTTGCAATACATAAGTCGTAAGGATCCCATCCTTCTTTCAGTTTCAAGCAAGTAAGCCATATAGCCTCATGTTTCCATATTATATCAAGAATAAGTTACAAAGTTCCAGTATGTTTTTCCTTAAGAACCATATGATCATAAATTATATAGTTTTACATCATCAAGTACACATAGAAGAATTTATAAATCAAGAAGTATGAATGAAATGAAATGCTGATGATATGTATACAATGCAATGGCCATATATCCCAGTATACACACGCTCTTATAGTAGGTGTCACGTGATCCATGGGGGACTCATGAGGTCTATATACCCATCCGATCTCATCGGATCCCAACTCTGTGGTTGTAGTATCATAATCATCCGAAATTTCCCATTGGATTCCAGCTCTGTGGATGTAGTGTCATCATCTATCATCACTTTCGTATTATGTACCATATCTAATAACCGACTTTCAAGCCCCGTTCATCAGTATTCCAAAAGTTCAAATGTCAAATATAATATGTATGAATGATATGGATATGAGTACACCAAGCAATAGCATAATCGATACAATCAGTATTATCAATTCATTTTCAAATATTTATACGAGATGTAGAGTGACGAATGCATGACAAGTCAAATCACTGATAATATCGAACATGGCTACGAGCCCAAATAATCAGCAATCATACCAACCTAAGTAGATGTATGCACCACGCTCATGGCCTAAAAGCCAAACACATAAACTCCGACATATACAACATAGTATTTGCTTAATTACACTTTAAGTACACTGGTACCCGTATAAGCGCTCATCACCTCACTAGTACGGGACCCCCAATTCCCCAATACTCCCATTAATTAACATACAACATACCAACACATAACACTATATTAAAGTCTAGTAAGTCTCAATTTGCCTTTTTATGAAGTTCTATAGCTCACGAACGACTCCAAGCTCTGTCCGCACAAAGATTAAGTCTCCCAGAAGCTCCATCGTGTCCAAACTCACCGAACGAGTTCAATCTAGTCAAAATAGTAGTCTACGAAGTTAGACGAGTCAAATGATAACCATATTACTATACTTTATTTCAGAACCCAACAGTCACCCAAAGATAAAATTCCAAGTCTCAGAGGGAAAAATGGGAAATTTAGTTTACCCAACCTCTAGGGAGTCTATATACCAAGAATCATCCAAATCTAATAGCAGTTTCATGATTTATTAGAGAAAACTCCATTTTCCAAATTAGAATTCATAACCCATGAAACACTCACCCCAAATTATAGATTCTACCATGAATTTCTTTATTAATTAATGTAATAACCGAAAAAGGAAGATTGGAAGCTTACCCAACAGATGAACCTTGCAGAACCACAAAAAATCTCCTTAAATCGAGCTCTCATGCTCCAAATATGTGAATAACAACCCAACACTCGAAATGGGAACTAAATATCTGATCTGAAACAGCAATTCCACTACGGAATCGACTTTGCTGGCGTGGATGTGCTTCGGCAGAAAAACAAGCTGCCGAGGTGAGGTCACTTAAATCCTAGATATCCGCTGGTGCAAAAATGACTCTGCAGAGGAGCAATCGCCTCTACGAGAGAAGGCTCCATAGAAGTGTCACGACCCTAAATCTCATTTATGTCGTGAGAGCACCTACCCTAACACATGGGCGAACCCAATATACAGTCATATGAATAAATGGAATCAAATGCGGAAAATAAATAAAGAGAAATGAAGTATCTAAACAAGTCTTTTAAATAAAAGTACATAAGTCTAAAGGAATCCCCAACAAGATTTGGTAGTCATGAGTACAATCTCTAGTAACATCTGAATACAACACTGAATAAGAAATACATAAACCATCTGAATGTAGCAATGCATCATTGTCTGAAAATAACAAGAACATGATATAAAGATAGAATGGAGTTCCAGTGCCGGGGAAAAAGATGCAGCTCACCCTGGACTCCAATATCACGCTCACTTAGGAAGTGGATCAAGTTGCTCTGGAGCGTCTCCTGGCTCGATACCTTCACATAGAGTGCAGCAAGCGTAGAGTGAGTATAAGAAGCACGTGTACTCAGCAAGCATCGTAGACCGACCCTGGCTATAATGGTGGCGATAGCTGGTACTTCTTGATACCTCTCTCTACTAGTTAAGAATAATTAAGTTAACTAACCTACAATAAGTCTAAAGTTCAGTTAAGCATAAGTAATCTCAAGTCCCACATCGCACAAGTCCAACCTTAACCCCATTCAGGGTGTTTAGATCCCTCAAGCTTCTCTACTAAATCTCACAACAAGGTTAAGCATAAGATAACAATATCCCTTCTAGCAGTCTAAAGGTCACAAGTATAATAGAGTATAAATCCAGGCACATACGATATCAAACACATATCATGAATATAAACTAATGCAATGCAAGATGATATGTATGAATGAAAATGGCCATAAGTACCTGGTATACACATGGTGTTGCAGTATCTATCACATGACCCATGAGAGACTCATGAGGACCATATACCCATCCGATCCCATTGGATACCAGCACGAGGGCTGAAGTGTCATATCAGTTATCACTCTCAAAACCATGTACCATATCCCTTAATCCAACTTCCCAAGTCATTCTCAGTGATTTATTAGTAAACTTATGGCAGTATATATAATATATGAATGAGATGGATATGAATAAATCATGCAATCAGCATAATCAGTTTATCATTAGTTATCAGTTTATGTTCAAGTGTTCATATGAGAAGTAGAGTGATGAATGCATGACAGTCAATCTGAATATCGCATCAAATGGCTACAAGCCCAAGTAAACAACAATCATACCAAGCTAAGAAGACTCTTGCATCGCGCCCCATGGACCGAAGGCTAAACACATGAACTCTTTCACTTGCTCTATATTAGTTCATTAATTACCCATTTAAATTCACTTGGTACCATCATTAGTGCTTATTACCTCACTAATACGGGACCCCCAAATCCCCATTACTCCACTTAATTCATTACAAGCATACTAACATAATTATGTTATACTAGAGTCTAGAAAGTCTCAACTTGCCTGATTATAGATGAAGACTCACGCAATTGCTTTTCCTTTCCGCCGAGCATCCTCATGAGCCCACTCTGATCAATTACATCGAGTACATGAGATTACAGTCTGTCATTACCCATAATCCTCCAAGCTAGGTTATAAAGAAACCCCGGGCCCACGTTATCAAAATACTAATGTTTCTACTCAATTATCACCTATAAATGCTAGATAGTCATAATCCCAAGTTAATTGAACAACAAAGCCCAAAAGGATCCTCAATTTCATGAATTAGTGAAAAGCCCCAATTCTAACCCTAGAATCTCCCCCAATTCCCAAAAGGGTTTACAACATGAAATTTGTCAAATTATCATCATCTACTAGTTAAATATATCACTAGTTTATAATTTAAGCATCAATAAATCCATAACTCATCCCCAATATAACTTTCATTCTCAATAAGTCATTTATACCATTTTCACCCCATTTAAGAACATACTTAACATGGAAACTTAACACATACGCTATAATTAAAGGGAAGGGTAAGATTATACCTGTAGTGTTGAACTATTACTTGAAATCTTCAAGAATCCTCTACTGGTTGAGCTCCAATCCCAATGAGAATATTTGGGAAATGAAATAAATGCTAGGTCTTAATATTTATAAACTGAATATTATTTCTGTTGCGGTGTAGTCGATTCCACTACGACGGACCCGCTCTGGCAGAAACCCTATCTGTTGGGGTGGAAGTCACTACAAACCTCTGATGGGGTGAAAGCAACCTCCGTTGAGGCGCACACGCCCCGGCAAGGAACATATTCACTATGGAGGATTCTTGACTGATAGAAGAATCTCTCTTCGGTGAGCCAGGCCTCCGTTGAGGCGGATGCCTGGTCGCCAGCGCGGACACCAGCAACCTGCAGCAATCCAAAGTTACCTAATCATCTGTCAACCACCTAAAAACTCTCGGGACCTCCTAGACACAAACCAAACATGCTACCCTATGAGAAAACACATTCCAGACCTGCTCGCGCACTAGTATTTCCCTGAAAAGGTCTCTAAGGCTCGGGTTTGACTAAATTCAATACTTATGTTCTAATTCTATAATTTTACAAACTAATATCCAAAACATATCGAAATGCCTCGGGACCGGAACCAAAGTGTCTACTAAGTCATAAACGTCGTTCCGGAGCTAATGGGACCGACGAAACTACGAATGGAGCATGTTTATCCAAAAGTCAACTATGAGTCAAACTTTTCTATTATCTTAACTTAGAACTTCTCAAACTTAACTAAATAGGGTCCAAAACCTACCTGATCACCTCGAGAACCATGCCACGCATCCCCGCAAGTCACAAGCAAGCAAACAAAGGTGCGGGAAGTGTAATTTAGGGGTTTCTAGAAAAAACAAGCAAAACAACTTTTCAAGTCGTTACATCAGGTACCACTTAAATAAACATTCGTTCTCGAACGATAAAGAAAAGGAAATACATGGGCTCTCAAATATCTCAGGTTAGCTAGCATGTATATCGAACTCGGTCTCCCATATAGCCTCCTCCACATGGTGATTCCTCCATTGTACTTTCACGGAAGCTATCTCTTTAGACCTCAACTTCCTGACCTGCCTATCTAGAATAGCCACAGGCTCCTTCGCATAAGCTAGATCCTGATCCAACATCAATGAGTCCCAACTAATCACATGAGAATCATCAGGAACATACTTCCTCAACATAGACACATGAAACACAGGATGTACACTAGATAAACTAGGAGGTAAAGTCAACTCATAGGCCATCTCGCCAACTCTGTCCAAGATCTCAAAAGGGCCAATAAACCTCGGGCTGAGCTTTCCCTTCTTTCCAAACCTCAGCACACCCTTCATGGGTCAAACCTTCAGCAATTCCCGCACAGCAACCATAAATTCCAAAATACGAACTCTCCGGTCCGCATAACTCTTTTATCTGCTCTGGGCTGTAAGAAGTCGCTCCTGAATCAACTTAACCTTATCCAATGAATTTCTTAAAAGATCAGTACCCCAAGGTCGAACCTCAAAAGTATCAAACCATCCGATGGGATAATGACACATCCTACCATACAAGGCCTCAAATAGTGTCATCTCAATGCTCTAATGGTAACTGTTGTTGTAAGCGAACTCCTCCAAAGGTCTAACTGATCCCAATGACCCCCACAGTCAATTACACAGTCTCGTAACATATCCTCGAGAACCTGAATATTCTACTCAGACTGGCCATCGATCTGAGGATGAAATATTGTACTAAAATCCACTCTAGTACCCAACTCCTTCTACATGGACCCCCAAAAGTAAGAAGTGAATTGCGTACCCCAGTCAGAAATAATAGAAATGGGCATGTCGTGCAATTGGACTATCATTCGGATGTAAATCTTAGCCAACTTCTTAGTATTATAGGTAGTCTAAGCTGGAATGAAATGGGCAAACTTGGTCAACCTATTTACAATGACCCATATAGCATCAAACTTGCCCAAAGTACGGGGCAATCCTATCATGAAATCCATGGCAAACCGCTCCCACTTCCACTCGGGAATGGGCATCCTCTGAAGCACGCCACCAGGCCTCTAGTGCTCATATTTCACTTGCTAGCAATCTAAACAACGAGATATAAACTCCACTATATCCCTATTCATCCTACACCACCAGTAATGCTACCTCAAGTCACGGTACATCTTTGTAGCCCAAACTATGGGCCTTATCCATAATTAATCTGGTCAAGTCACCCACCCTATGAACACAAATTCAACCATTGATCATCAAGACACCATCACTATCAATCAGTTTCACTTTTGCTTCTCCCCATAACACCTTGTCATGGATTTTGCACAACTGAGCATCATCAAATTATTGGGACTGAATATGCTCTAACAAGGAAAATCGTGCCTCCACACAAGCTAATACCATACTAGGCTCCGAGATATCAAGCCTAACAAACTGATTTGCCAACGACTGAACATCCATAGCCATAGGATGTTATGTTCCTCCATATGTAACATAGCCAAACTACCCATGCTCACCACTTTGCGACTCAAGCCATCTGTTATAAATTTGCTTTGCCTGGGTGATACAAGATAGTCATATCATAATCCTTCAGAAGCTCCAACCACCGACGCTGCCTCAAATTAAGAACATTCGGATTGAACAAGTACTGAAGACTACGGTGGTCGGTGTAAACCTTACAATGCACACCATAGAGATAATGCCTCTAAATCTTCAAGGCAAACATGATCGCCGTCAACTCTAAGTTATGGGTGGGATAATTCTTTTCATGAAATTCCAATAGCCTCGAACCATAGTCTATGACACTCCATTTCTGTATCAACATACACCCAAGACCTACCCTAGAAGTGTCACAATACACAGTAAAGCTCTCTCCATCGACCAGTAATGTCAAAATGGGAGCGGTAGTCAATAAGGCCTTAAGATTTTGAAAACTCAGCTCACAAGAATCAGACCACTCGAAAGGCACTTCTTTCTAAGTCAATCTAGTCAATGAAGCTACAATAGATGAAAATCCCTTCACAAATCGATAACAATATCCTGCGAGTCCAACAAACCTCCGAACCTCGATAACCGAAGTAGGCTGAATCTAATCCCGAGCCACCTCAATCTTCTTGGGATCCACCATAATACCATTCTTAATCACTACGTGACCCAAGAAAGCTACCGAACTAAGCCAAAACTCGCACTTTAAAAAATTTACATAGAGTTGCTTCTCCTTCAAAATACTAAAGCACGATCCTCAAATGTTGCTCGTGCTCCTCCATGCTCCGTGAGTATATCAAAATATCATCAATGAACACAATCATCAATGAATCCAAATAGGGTCTGAACACCCCATTCATCAACTTCATAAAGTTTGCAGGAGCATTAGTCAACCCAAACGACATTACCAAAAACTTATAATGTCCATATCTGGTCTGAAAGGCTGTCTTAGGAACATCCTCAACCCTGATCTTCAACTGATGATAGCTGAACCTCAAATGAATCTTCAAAAACACTGAAGCACCCTATAGCTTATCAAATAAGTCATCAATGAGCGGTATCGGATACTTGTTCTTGATAGTCACATTGTTCAGCTGCCTGTAATCAATACACATGCGCATAGACCCATTTTTCTTCTTAAAAAACAACACTGGAGCACCCCAAGGCAAAACACTAGGCCGAATGAATCCTTTACTCAGCAAATCTTACAATTGCTCCTTCAATTATCTCAACTCGGTCAGCGCCATCTAATATGGAACCATAGATATGGGTTGAGTGCCCGGCTCTAGATCAATGCAGAAGTTAATATCACGGTCCAGTGAACACCAGGAAGGTCTATATGGAACACCTCTGCATACTCCCAAACTACTGGAACTGAATCTAATGGAGGAGTCTGCTCACTAATGTCAAGAACGTAGGCCAAATAAGAAAGACACCCCTTCTCTACCATCTTCTGAGCTTTCATAAATGAGATCACCATTTTCAGATACTGACTAAGAGTGCCATTCCACACTAACTGAGGAATACCATGCATGGCTAAGGTAACAGTCATGGAATAACAATCCATGATAGCATGATACGGAGCTAACCAATCTAGACCCAGTATAGAATTAAAGTCTACCATATGCAAAACTTTCAAATCTACCTGAGTAGAATACCCCATCAACATAACTACACAACTCAAATAAGCCCGATCTACTACTACAAAATCCCCAACAGGTGTAGAAACATGAATAGTCATGGCTAGAGACTCACATATCAAATCCAAATTCAATGCAAAGTAAGCAGACACATAAGAATAGGTAGATCCTGGATCAAATAAAAATGTAGCAGGTCGATGGAAAACTAAAACAGTATCTATGATCACAGCATCGGAGTCCTCGGCCTCAAGTTTGCCTAGAAAAGAATAGAAATGGCCACAATCACCCCCACGTCCACCATTTCGGCCGAACTGAGCACATCTATGACCTGTCTAAGGGCCACCTCTACCGCTGTGAGCACCACATCTAGCACCCTGGGACCCATTTCTAGATGGCTGCCCCGCTACTCTAGCTCCAAAACTCTGATACTGCCCACCCCTCCTGAGTCTAGGGAAATCCCTCTTGAAATGCCCAAGATCTTCACATTCAAAGCAACCTCTGGGAACAGTCGACGATTGAGAAGAAGAAGAACTGGCACCCGAATAACCACCATAACCAGAGGGCTAATAATAACTCAGGGTCAACTTCCCCGATCAATGAGAAGTATGCACAGACTGGCCTCCCCTTGATATAGGCATAGCAGCAACAACTGGCCTAACACTCGGACGGTGATGACCTCTAATAAAATGTCTTCGACCTCATGATGAGGCAACTACATGAGTGTTAAAAAGAGTCCTCTTGACCACCCTCTCCTCATAATCCTCTCTCCAAATAAACTCGGCGCCTCTTTCACGGCATCAATAATCTACTAGAAGGTGGTAGTTGTGGCAGCCATTTGCGCTGTGATCAAACGAATAGGACATATCAACCCATTGGTGAACCTCCTCATCCTCTTATCCTCACCGGGTAGAATCATCAAAGCATAGCAAAAAAGGCGTGGAAACGCGCCTCATACTCAGTCACAGACATACGCCTCTAGCGTAACCCCTCAAGCTGAGTCTTCCTCCTCTCTCTGACACTGCGAGGAACGAACTTCTCAAAGAAAATCTGGGTAAATATAACCCAAGTCATAGGAGGGGACCCTACTGGTTTGGACTTAAGATAGGACCGCCACCACTACTTGGTCATTCTAACCATCTAAAATAGTATAATCAACACCACGAGACTCCACTAGTCTGAGGTTGTGTAACCTCTCATGAATTCATAAGCATCATCATCGGGATCCCCATCATATCTGGGAGGATCCAACTTCCTGAACCTCTCAAACAACTTCAGCTCCTCAATAGAGCAGGCTGTGCAGTTGGGGTGTGGCAAGACCAGGTATAGACACACCAAGAAACTGGGAACAGTAGCAAGTGTTGGACGAACCCAGGTGTCCAAAATATAGGCATAGTAGCATGGTCAGGAGTCTGTCCTCTAGCCCTAGTATGAGACCCATCAAAAGTAACTGGATGGAGACCCTAAGCTATAGACTCTAAAAAGCTTATCATCTGAATCAGAGTGTCCTGAAGTACATGCGTGGAAATAAAACCCGGGGGCATCTGATCCTGTCTAGCCCCGTCAGCCTAAACCTGCTCATCGTCTTAGATCGAAACCTCATCCTCCTCCGGAATAGCCCCAGACCTCGGAGATTCTGCACGGTCACAAGCCCAAGCAATTGCAGGTACTAGGCCCTGTGTAACAACTCGAGGTCTACCTCTGTATCTACCTCTCCCTTGCCCTATGCACCACCTCTAACATTGAGTATGGGTATAGGTGCGGGATCCTGCTCTCCTCCTGCGGCTGATCTAGTCCTTACCATCTATGAGAAAGAATGAAACAAAGAAATTTAGAATTTAATCACAATCGATTGCACAAAAGAATAAAAAAATTGAGGTATTCTAAATGTCTTATAGCCTCTCAAAAATAGGTACGGAGCACTTCGTACCGATCCACAAGACACTACTAGACATCACTTGTACGGATAAGACCATTAACCTATGGCTCCGATACCAATTTTTCACGACCCCAAATCTCATTTGTGTCATGAGGGCACCTACCCTAACCCGTAAGTGAACCTAGTATATAGTCATACGAATAATCGGAATCAAATGCGGAAAATAAATAAGTAAAAAGGAAGTATCTAATATCACGCTCACTGAGGAAGTGGATCAAGTTGCTCTAGTGCGTCTCTTGGCTCGATACCTTCACATAGAGTGCAGCAAGCGTAGAGTGAGTACGGGAAATATGTGTACTCAGCAAGCATCGTTGACCGACCCTAGCTATATCAGTGGCGGGGCTGGTACTTTCTGATACCTCTCTCTATTGGTTAGTTACTTAAGCATTAGAATAATTTAGTTAACCAACCTATAATAAGTCTACAGTTCAGTTAAACATAAGTACTCTCAAGTCACACATCGCACAAGTCCAACCTAAACCCCGTTCAAGGTGTCTAGATCCCTTAAGCTTCTCTACTAAATCTCACAACAAGGTTAAGCATAAGCTAACAGTATTCATGTTAGCAATCTAAAGGTCACAAGTATAATAGAGTTCAAATCCAGACACATACGACATCAAGCACATATCATGAATATAAATGAATGCAATGCAAGATGATATGTATGAATGTAAATGGCCATAAGTACCTGGTATACACACGATGTTGTAGTAGCTATCACGTGACCTATGAGGGACTCATGAGGTCCATATACCCATCTGCTCCCATCGGATACCAATACAAGGGTTAAAGTGTCATATCAGTCATCACTCTCATAACCATGTACCATATCCCTTAATTCGACTTCCCAAGTCATTCTCAGCGATTTATCAGTAAATCGATACCAGCATATATAATGTATGAATGAGATGGATATGAATACATCATGCAATCAGCACAATCAGTTTATCAGTATTTATCAATTTATGTTCAAGTGTTCAGACGAGAAGTAAAGTGGTGAATGCATGACAGTCAATCAGAATACCACATCAAATGACTACAAGCGCAAGTAAACGTCATTCATACCAAGCTAAGCGAACTCTTGCACCGCGCTACGTGGCCCGAAGGCTAAATACATAAACTCCTTCACTTGCTCTATATTAGTTCATTAGTTATCCCTTTAAGTTCACCTGGTACCAGTATTAGTGCTTCTCACCTCGCTAATACGGGACTCTCAAATCCCCATTACTCCACTTAGTTCATTACAAGCATACCAACATAATTATTTCATACTAGAGTCTAGAAAATCTCAACTTGCCTAATTATTGTTGAAGACTCACGCAACCACTGTTCCTTTCCACCGAGCCTCCTCATGAGCCCACTCTGATAAATTGCATTGAGTGCATGATATTACGGTCTATCATTACCCATAGTTCACCAAGCTAGGTTATAAAGAAACCCCAGGCCCACATTATCAAAATACTAATGTTTCTACTCGATTAGCACCTATAAATGCTAGATAGTCATAATCCCAAGTTAATTGAACAACAAAGCCCAAAAGGATTCACAATTTCATGAATTAGTGAAAAGCCCCAATTCTAACCCTAGTATCTCCCCCAATTCCCTAAAGGGTTTAGAACATGAAATTGATCAAATAATCATCATCTACTAGTTAAATACATCACTAGTTTATAATTTAAGCATCAATAAATTCATAACCCATCCCCAATATAACTTTCTTATTCTCAACAAGTCATTTCTACCATTTTCCCCCATTTAAGAACATGCTTAAGATGGAAACTTAACTCATAGGGAAGGGTAAGATTATACCTCTAGTGTTGAACTATCATTTGAAATCTTCAAGAATCCTCTACTGATCGAGCTCCAATCATAAGGAAAATATTTGGGGAAAGAAATGAATGCTAGGTCTTAAAATATTTATAACGTGAACATTGTTTCTGCTATGGCAGAGTTGATTCCGCTGCGATGGACCTGATTTAGCGGAAACCCTATCTGTTGGAGGGGAAGTCCTTAAATCCCAAACCTCCGATGGGGAGGAAGCAACCTCCGCTGAGGCACACATGCCATGGCGAGGAACATATCCGCTACGGCGGATTCTTGACTAATAGAAAAATATTACTTTGGCGAGCCAGGCCTCCGCTGAGGCGGACGCCTGGTCGCCGACGCGGACATCAGCAACCAGCAGCAATCCAAAGTTACCCTATCCTCCATCAACCACCCGAAACACTCTCGAGATCTCCTGAACACAAACCAAAGATGCTACCCTATCAAAAAACATATTCCAGACCTGCTCGCGCAATCAAATTTCCCTGAAAATATCTCTAAGGCTTCGGTTTGACTAAAGTCAACACTTAAGTTCTAATTTTATAATTTTACAAACTAACCTCCAAAACATACCAGGCTACCTCAGGAGTCAAACTAAAGGATCGACTAAGTCATAAGCATCATTCCGGAGCTAATAGAACAGACGAAACTACAAACGGAACACGTTTAATCAAAAGTCTACTATGGGTCAAACTCTTTTATTCTCTTAACTTGGAACTTATCAAACTTAACTAAATGGGTTTGAAACCTACCCGATCACCTCGAGCATTGTGTCACCCATCTCGTAAGTCACAAACAAGCAAACAAAGGTGCAGGAAGGGTAATTAAGGTGTTTCTAGGCAAAACAAGCAAAATGACTTTTCGAGTCATTACAAGAAGTGGATAATCGATACCTAAATGACACTCTCATTTATGAGCCAATCCTCCGCAAAAGCAGACAGAGGCTCGCTAGTGAATACAAACATAGCCAATTCTCCGTGAAACACCCAAAACATTCCCGAAATCCCCCGGATACAAATCAGGCATGCATTCCTATCACAAACACATTCCGAACCTACTCGCACTCTCAGAATTCCCAAAAAAGGTCTCTAAATCTCAAGTTTGACCAAAGTCAACCCTTAAGTTCTAGTTTCTCTACTTCAATATCAATCATCCAAAATGCACCAAGTTGCCTCGCGAACCGAACCGAAGGGTCGACTAAGTCATACACATCATTTTGGATCTAATGGAACCAAGGAAACCACAAAAAGAACGTGTTTATCCAAAAATCAACTATGGGTCAAACCTCCCTATTCTCTTAACTTTAGGATTTCCAAACTTCCCAAAAGAAATCCAATACCCACCTGATTACCTCGAAAATTATGTCACCCATCCCCGTAAGTCATATATACCGAGATAAAACTATGAAAATAATATTCTTGGAAAAATAATTACAAAAGTTTAAAATGACCAAACAGGTTGTTACAAAAATATTTTTTGGATTTTTAGAAAAGAGATCTAAAAATGTGAAGAAGTCTCCAAAGATGAGTGAATGATGAGATTAGCCCTATAAATTTCTTTTATAAAATAAAATTATCTCTCTTATTGTCCAATGTATAATGGTCCTCACCCTCTTGTCCCTCTAAGATCCATTTTAATCTTTGGACTTTGTATAATGGACTATTTGCCCATTTTATCCAATTATAAAGACTCTTAGTCTTTCTCTTGGTGAGTTTTTGTTTTTAGTCTTCTAGTTCTCTTCTAAATTAGTCATCATCTCTCGCTCTCCCCTCGCTGCTCCCTTCATTAATGCTAACAAAAACCCCACCAGCCTTGCCATCATCCTTCACCCCCCACCGGATCTGCTCCACCTCCGCATCAAAGCTCTGAGCTTTGGTAAAACTGAGTAGCCAACAGCCACCACACCGATCCACCGCCATCACCACATTAACGTCGGAGCTCCCAGCTTCGATGAACAACCCAACATAAGCTTTTGGTAATGGATTTGGAAATCAAGATGGAGAAGAAGAGGAGGGTTATGGATGACAGGTTAAGAATCAAATGGGAGAGTTTGACCATGACTAGTGCAAATGACATGGAGAAGAGGTTGATGGCCAAGGGAGCTTAGGGGAGTAGTGGGGATGCGACCAATATGTGAGACAGGACGACCAGTGGCATTCGGGAGGTCGCTATAGAAGTTTAGGGGTCTCGCGAGGTAGCCATGGTGGGCATCGAGGGGACTGGTTGTGGAATGGTAAAGTTCAAGAAAAGGTGAAAGTGAAAAAATTAGTGTACGCAAAATTAGTAGAAAGCAAGGATGAGGTGGAGAAGCGGACAAATAGGGAATTGCATAAGATGGTGAAGAAGGAGGCAAAGCTAGCGGTTAAAGCAGCGAAAACGACGACTTTTGAATGACTGTATATAGAATTAAAGGGAAAATGCGGGGATAAAAAGTTGTACAAACTATCCAAGGTGAGGGAGATGAGGGCCCGGGACTTAGATCACGTGAGGTGCATCAAGGACGAGGACTGAAAAGTACTGGTAGAGGACGCGCATATTAGGCGGAGGTGGCAGTCTTACTTCCATAAACTCTTGAATGAAAAAGAAGATAGAGACATTGTGTTGGAAGATCTGGAGCAATCTAGTAGGAATCGGGATTTTTGGTATTATGGAAGCATTAAGGTTGAGAAGGTTCAGGGTGTTATTCGCAGGATGCGCAGGGGACGAGCGACCGGGCCTGATGAGATCCCAATTGAATTTTGGAAGAGCGCAGGCAGGGTAGGTTTGGAGTGGCTGACAGAGTTGTTTAACGTCATTTTTAAAATGGCGAGAATGTCCAAATAAGTGAGGTAGAGTACAATGATTCCTTTGTATAAGAACAAAGGTGATATCCAGAGTTGTAACAACTATAGGGGTATCAAGCTGCTAAACCACACTATGAAAGTTTAGGAAAGAGTCGTAGAGTGAGGGTGAAAAGAGGCGTTTCTATCTCTAAGAACCAGTTTGGATTCATACCGGGACGTTTAACTACAGAAGTCATTCATCTTAATAGGAGGTTGGTGGAGCAATATAGGAAGAGAAAGAGAGACTTACATATGGTTTTCATCGACCTCGAGAAGGCATACGAAAAAGTCCCTAGGGAGGTTCTATGGAGATATTTGGAGGTTAGAGGTGTACTTGTAGTGTACACTAGGGCAATCAAGGATATGTATGATGGAGCCAAGACCAGGGTACGGACAGTAGAAGGAGACTCGGAGCACTTCCCAGTGATGATGGGGATGCACTAGGGATCCGCTCTTAGCCCATTTCTATTTGCCTTAGTGATGGATGGACTGACGCAAAAAATCCAAGGGGAGGTTCCATAGTGTATGTTATTCGCCGATGACATAGTCCTAATTTATGAGACTCGCAGAAAAGTGAACGCTAAACTGGAGGTTTGGAGACATACTCTTGAGTCTACAGGGTTCAGGCTGAGTAGGACCAAGACAGAATACTTAGAGTGTAAATTTAGTAAAGGGAGCGACCTTGAGACAGGTGTGGATGTGAGGCTTGGTACTCAGGTCATTCCAAAGAAATGAAGCTTCAAGTACCTCGGGTATATTATCCAAGTGAATTAAGAGATTGATGATAATGTCATATATCGTATTGGGGCAGGGTGGATGAAATGGAGGCTCGCATCTGGAGTCTTGTGCAATAAAAAGGTTCCACCAAAACTTAAAGGCACGTTCTATAGGGTGGTGGTTAGACCGACTATGTTGTATAGGGCGAAGTGTTGGCCGGTCAAGACTTGGCACACCCAAAAGATAAAAATTGCGGAGATGAGGATGCTTAGATGGATGTGTGGGCATACAAGAAGAGATAAATTAGAAATGATGATATCCTGGACAAAGTGGGAGTGGCCTCGGTGGAGGATAAGATGCAAGAAGCGAGGTTGAGATAGTTCAGGCACGTGCAGATGAGAGACAAATATCCCAATGTGGAGGTGTGAGAAGTTGGCTATAGACGAGTATAGAAGGGGTAGAGGTAGGCCAAAGAAGTATTGGGGAGAGGTGATTAGACGAAATATGGCGCAGGTGCAACTTACTGAGGACATGACCTTAGATAGGGGGTTATGGAGGACACGGATTAGGGTAGTAGGTAGTCAAGCGTAGTCCTACTTACTCTTACAAACTGGTCGTTGTATTGTTATTATTGTAGGCCCGCTTATGATATCATACGAATAGGCGTAGTATTGCCTTATAGTCTTTTGTAGTTGTATTTCTTCTGTTATGAGTTAGTTAATGTACTTGGTTTATCTCATTTATCTGCGTTAGTTACTGTTTCTTCCTTTTTTTCAAGATGCACTATTATGGCGTATTCACATTTGCTATCAGCATTTGCATACTGTTTCAAATTTTTTAATTTTTTTAATTTTTTACCGGGTCTGACTATTTATTTTTTCCTGCTTGGCATGTCCTGAGCCGACGGTCTCTCGGAAACAGTCGTTTTATCTACCAAGGTAGAGGTAAGGTTTGCGTATACTCTACCCTCTCCAGACCCCACGTTGTGAAATTTCAATGGATATATTGTTGTTATTGTTGTTGTTAATCAAGGAATAAATGCTCCAACCTATCATATCAAATGTCATATTTTATAAAGGCGATAAGATCTTGACTAGACCTAATTCTTGTTCTACATTTAAAATTAACTGCTCCCACTTTACTTAAAGTAGATATAATTAAATATAAATAAAAATGTACTTGATAAATGTACTCACTGCAAAAAATTAAGAGAATTTTTTAAATTGCACATAAATTATAGTATTATGTTGTACGTGTAGAAAATAATGATTCTTAATAATTAATTGAAAACGACTACTAAATTGAGAAAATTTCTTCAGTACGGATAATTATCAAAAAATTAAAAAATATATAAAAATGCTATTTCGTGTCATTTAACGATCAGGTTCCCCTAAGATGTTAATTATAAGCACAACAAATCAAAGTTGGATGTCAACAACCAAACCTGTTGCAACTCCTATGGACACAAACATAAAATTGACCGCTAAAGAGTATGATGAGCATGCCACTCGGTCTACAAACCCATCAAGTGATCCTCTAGCCGACAAAAATGGATATCAAAGGCTCATAAAAAAATTATTGTATTTAACTATGACCAAGCCTGCATGTAGTATACTGAATTTAAGTCAGTTTCTTCAGCAACTTTAGAAGTCCTATATAGAAGCAACAATAAGAATTGTCATGTATATCAAGAAAGAACCAAGACAAGGTATTTTGTTATCCAGTCAACACAAGAATGAGGTCTCAACTTATTGTGATGCAGATTGGGTCTCATGTCCACATTCAAGAAAATCTATAACGGGCTATTTTGTCACAGTGGGAGAATCCTTAGTATCCTGAAAATCCAAGAAATAAACTATTGTCTATAGGAGCTTAGTAGAGGCAGAATACAACGGTATTGTAGCCACAGTTGCTTAGTTAATCTGGTTACTTGGGTGAAAGAAATAATCCCCTTGATTATTTTCATTGATTGAATAAATATATTTACAAATTACAAAATAGGAGAATCTTATTCCTATTCTATTCCTAAAACCTTATTCTACCATAATTCTAACTATACAATTATGGTAAGTGTATATCCTAATCTAGGTAACAAATACACTACAATATACACAAAATATACTTTCCTTAATATATAAATCTGTCCACTGCTTTGCTACCCAAATCCCGTGATGGGCCTCAGCGATTTGGGCCACTGTCCACGGCTTTGCTGTGCTGCCCACTGCTTTCCTGCTAGGCCACTGCTTTATATACCTGTGATATATACTGTTGTATATTCAGTGTATATCACAGGTATATTACCTTTGTTTAACACACCCCCGCAGTCATAGCGGGCGGTCTTCGAACGCTAAAACTGTCCCTAAAATCTTCAAAGAGAACCGCTGGTAGACCCTTTGTAAAGATGTCTGCAATTTGATAACGAGACGGGACATGGCATACGTGAACGTGACCCTTTGCAACTTTTTCACGGACAAAGTGAATGTCCTTTTCGATATGCTTAGTGCGTTGGTGTTGAACTGGGTTACCTGAAAGGTAGATGGCACTAATGTTATCGCAATATACCAAGGTTGCCTTCTGAATGGGACAATGAAGCTCCAAAAGCAAATTACGTAGTCAACATGATTCGGAAACCACATTCGATACCCCTCGATATTCTGCTTCTGCACTTGAGCGTGATAGAGTTGCCTGACGCTTTGCCGACCAGGAGACCAAGTTGTTGCCAAGGAACATACAGTAGCTAGAAGTCGACCGTCTGGTGTCGGGACAACCACCCTAATCAACATCCGTGTAAGAGACAAGTGTGGATGTAGATGAAGGATACAAGTGCAACCCATAATCAAGTGTCCCCTGAATATACCGAATGATGCATTTGATTGCATTCATGTGCTCAACTCTGGGATCATGCATGAATAAACACACCTGCTGAACCGCATACGTAATATCCGGTATGGTAAAGGTAAGATATTGGAGGGCCCCTGCCAGACTACGATAGCGGGTCGGGTCCTCGTATGGTGTACCTGCTGCGACACTCAGCTTGGGGTTTGCATCAACTGGCGTGGAAGTGGACTTACAAGATGACATTCCAGCCCTCTCTATGATCTCAGCAGCATACTTTCATTGAGACAAAAACAAGCCACCTGAATGACGCTTGACGGCAATCCCCAAAAAATAACTCAAAGGCCCTAAGTCTTTCATAGCAAACTTAGAACTGAGCATGGTCATGATAGACTGGCGCAAGGCATCGGAAGAGGCAGTCAAGATGATATCATCAACATACAACAGAATCTAGGCCAAGGACGAACCACGGCGGTAGATGAACAAGGAATTATCTGACCTGCTGTGAGTGAACCCAATAGTTAAAACAAAGTCAGCAAACCTCGTGTACCAGGCCCTTGGAGACTGCTTAAGCCCATATAAGGACTTCTTCAACAAACATACTTGATGAGGGCGATTTGGATCCCTGAAACCCAACGGCTGATGCATATAGACTGTTTTCTTGAGATCACCATGTAGGAAAACATTCTTTACATCCAACTGATGAATTCACCAAGTCTTGGAAAGAGCCAAGATAAGCACAGTGCGAATGGTAGCCAGTTTGACCACCAGGCTAAATGTCTCACCACAATCTATCCCAACCTGCTGAGTCTTACCATCACAAACAAGTCGCGCCTTATGTCGAGCAAATGACCCATCTGAATTCTCCTTATGATAAAAAATCCACATAGACCTGATAACATTAATACCATATGGACGGGGCACCAACTCCCACGTCTTATTATCAATAAGAGCACTATATTCATCAGTCATAGCAATGTTCCAATTAGGGTCATTTAATGCGGACACAGGATTGCTGGGCAAGGGGGATTTAGAGAGACATCAGAATGTAAATTAAAATGTCTTTTATGTGTAAAAATACCCCGCTGACTACGAGTGACCGGTCTATGACTCAAGGAAGAATCGAGGGAATTTTGGGAATTTTCTGGGCTCGGGACGGATCGCCAAGAGTGCGGGCTCGCCGCCCAAATCGGTAATCGAATCAACATCTCGAACCGGTTCCAATGGGTCGGATCGCCCAATTGCTGGACCGATCCAAGAATCGGAATAGTGCACGGTACAGTGGGTTCAGCGGATAGTGGGCCCGCTAGAGGATTTTGGGTGCGGGATATGTTCGAAAAATTCCGAATAATATACGGGGATATTTGGTCATCCAAAAAACTTATACGACCTAGGCTCGGGAGTATGAACTTTCGTAAAAGGAAATTGGGTTTCATAAAAAATGACATGGCGATTAATTATGATTTTCTTGGAGGATAAATCAAAATATTTATAACCACGATGATTCGATGGATAACCCAAAAATACACACGGGGTAGATCGAGCCTGAAGTTTGTTGATTGTGGTGGATGGGAATAACGGATAACACAAGCACCCAAAAATCCGAAGATGAGAATAAGAAGGGTTCTTATTATATAGGATTTTGAGGGGGGAAGAATATGTCAGACCTTTAGAAGGAATTATGTTAAGAAGATATGTGGCCATTTGTAGAGCATGATGCCAAAAATAGGAAGGTATGGAGGCATGAATTAAGAGAGTTCGGACAATGTTATTTATGGAACGAATTTTGCGTTTGGCTTTCCCATTTTGTGAAGATGTATGAGGACACAAAAAATAAAAACTGATCCCATTATTAGCACAGAATTCCCGAAACTCCCTATTGTCATACTCTTTCCCATTATCACATTGAATATTTTTTATTTCTCTCTCGAATTGAGTACGAATGAATGCTCTAAATTTGATGAAGACGGAAAACACTTATGATTTATTCGCAATTGGAAACGTCCACAAAAATCTAGAATAATCATCTAAAAGAGAACATAATATCGATGACCCAATAAACTAAGAATAGGAGACGTCCATAAGTCGCTATCAATAATATCAAATGGCATTGAAGTATGAGAATTGGAGTCTACAAATGGCAACTTAACAATTTTCCCTAATGAGCAAGACTGATAAAGTGGAGTACAACTCGTACCCTCACAAGAAATAAAGCTATTTTTATCTAAAACTGATATAATATAAGATCCCGGATGACCCAGACGAGCATGCCACATGGAAGGAGAGATGGCTGCAAAAGCTGATGGCAAGGCTTGACTCGATGGACTGAAACCAGGCATGATAGGATACAGATCCCCCCTACTATCACACCTCATGAGATGACTCCCCGTCTTGAAATCCTTCATAGAGAAACCAAAAGGATCAAATTCAACGAAAACAGAATTGTCAGTAGTGAACTTTCGAACAGACACTAAATTTTTAATCAATTTAGGAGCATGTAAAGTATTTTTCAAGAGAAGGGGTGGATTGGGGGGAGACAACATTTTCTGACCATACCCTAGAATTGGAATAGAACTGTCATTACCAACAATTATCCCCCGAGGGGTGCTCAAATTGGAATAAGATGAGAGAGTACCTGATTCGGAAGTCATGTGAGTAGTGGCACCGGTGTCCATATACCAATTTGGGTCCGGTTGAGTCAACCCCAACGTGTGCATCGCGGCCTCGATATCGATTTGAGTGGGGCCTGCTGCATAATGGGCTTGCGGAGATCGGGGCCCAAGAATTCCTGTCCGTGATAGAGCTGGGCCGTAGCTGCTGGAGCTGCTGTTGTTGGGCCATCGCCGATGGCCGCCGCTAGGTGTTGGGCTCGAATCGCTGCCACCAATCGCCGGAAGTTGCTGCCTGAGTAGAAGGGTTGCTGGCCCACGACCCATTGCCCCAGCCCCACTGCCATGGGCCCCACTACTGGGACCAGGGGGGTGGTGGGCCATTATTCCCTGGATGGGGCCCACCGCCTGCTTGCTGACCACCGGAGCCGCCACCGGAACCGCCGTGTTTGCCCCCGCGGTTTTTGTTATTATTATTGCGATTATTCTTGCCGCCACCATGATTATGGTTTTGGCCCGAATTATTAACAAAACCCGAAGAATTAGGAGAGGACTCCACCATGACGATGGGGCTTGCTCCAGTAGCCGCCTTTTTAGCCAAATCGGCTTCTTCCAAAGTAAGCATGGAGCGGGCTTGATAAAAATCGGGAAGAGGGTTGCTTTGGCAAAGGAGAGTTCCAACACCATTATAGGCCTTCGAAAGACCGGCAACCAACTGTAGAACGAGACGATTATTAGTTATCGGTGCGCCAACATTCCGGAGTTGATCCGCCAACTCCTTTAGTTTCTTGCAATATGCAGAAACGTTCGGAAATTCGTCCATTCGAACTAGAGAGAATTCCTGCTCGAGTGTGATGACACGTGAATGTTGGTTGTCTTGGAATATGTCACGCAATCTATTTCAGGCAGCCATAGCCTTGGTATCCGGCTCAATAATCGTCTATATAAGGTCAATCGAAATAGTAGCGTAGATCTACCGGAGAACGGTAGCATCAAGAGTAATCCATAACTCAGGATCCTCCGCAGGAAGAGGTTTAGCGGGAGGAATGATGTGATGAAGAACTTGATAGGAGAGAGTGTGAATTTTAAACAACTCCGCTCACGTCGCATATTGGACGTTTTCCATCTCAAGGACAATAGGGATACAGTTCTTGATGTTGGAAACTATGAGGGCAGGATGATAATTGTTCTTAGACATATTGAAAGAACAAAGAAGGAGGGGAAATTTAAGAAAGGTTTTTGAGAGCGGAAGACGAAATTTGGGAGAGAAACCCGAGGGGGGGGGGTTCTCGGCCGAGAATGGTCCAAAAAACTTTGGGAGAGAAATTTTTTTGTAAAACCTAGTCTCTTGATACCATGAAAGAAATAATCCCTTTGATTATTTTCATTGATTGAATAGATATATATATATATACAAGTTACAAAATAGGAGAATCCTATTCCTATTCTATTCCTAAAACCTTATTCTACCATAATTCTAACTATACAATTATGGTAAATGTATATCCTAATTATGGTAAGTGTATATTCTAATTATGGTAAGTGTATATCCTAATCTAGATAACAAATACACTACAATATACATAAAATATACTTTTCTTAATATACAAATCTGCCCACTGCTTTGCTGCCCAAATCCCGTGATGGGCTTCAGCGATTTGGGCCATCGCTTACGGCTTTCTTTGGTCCCTTTGCTTTCTTCTTTGGGCCACTGCTTTGTATACCTGTGATATATACTGCTGTATATTCAGTGTATATCACAGGTATATTACATTTGTTTAACATTGGGCTCATGAAAGAAATAGGTATTGATGACAAGCTTCTAGTTGAGATTTTCAGTTAGTAAAGTTGCAATGCAGATAGCAGCCAATACAGTGTATCATAAAAGAACCAACACTACAAGAAGAAAGGCATTTGTCAACATCTTTTGTTGCCATTTACGTTTTTTTAGCAATAATATATTAAATTTTTCTTACCATTTACGTTTTTTAGCAACAATATATTTATTGTTGATAAAATTTTGTTGCTAATTCTATACTTTTTTGTAGTGCAAACATGTAGAAATTGGTTGCCACTTCAGAAGGAAAAATAAGTAAGAGACTGATTTCAACAAGACATATTCCTACTAAAGAGCAGCTTGTTGATATCCTAACTAAGGATCTAAACAGAGTCCAACATGAGTATCTTATGTCCAAGCTAGGTATTTTGAATATTTTTGGCATTACCTAGTTTGAGGGAGAGATTTGAATTAACACTGTGAGGGCTGAATAGTAATTGCAACTGTACATAGTCTAACTGTAATTAGGAAGCAGTTAGTTAGGCTATTTGTTAGTCGACTCCTACACATTCTATATAATCTGAATGTACTCTTTGTGTTTGGATCAAGAGAATAAGATGAATAATTTGCTTCTCTCTGAACTATCTCTATTCTTCCTCTTCTAAATGTTTATATTACATCTTCTTCATTTTAGAATTAGGGTTCATGTGATCTTGAGCTCAAATTAGTTCATAAATGAGTTACATTATACTTGGAGGTTCAGTAATAGGATAAGAGCATAATTGGATCAGTTTGCTAATGGCGAGGACATTTTTATTTTACTTCTAATAATTTTTAGACCCAAAATCAAACGGATGAAATCTCTTCCCAATAGTTTAAAGGTTGTTTTGATCCTTTTCTGTTATTTTTAAATTCTCAAAGTTCATAGAGCTAGATGTTGGATACTTAGACATGCACGTGTTTGATGAGTCATTGACAGTGGGCTGAATCTATGAGTATGTAACTGCTAGCTAAGCACAGTGATTAAAACATACAATCATTGAGATTTTGAGAGATATGACACCCTTATATTGCCAGATCCAAAGGGATGATCCATCTTAGCAATGCACTCAGCATCCTGGTAGATGATTAGATCCACTCTTATAATTTTCTAGGGCCATAATCAAGACTTTTTATGAAAATCAGTAAAATTATAAAGAAGTAAACACACCAAAAACAAAATCAAAATCATTCAGCATATTATATATAGTATTTCTTCCGTTTCAAAAAGATTGTCTTAGTTTAACTTGCCATAAAGTTTAAGAAATAAAGAAAGACTTTTGAAATGTGTAGTCCAAAACAAGTATTAGATATTTATATGATTATAAATTACTCCCTCTGTCCAATTTATGTGTCACCATTTGACTTGTCACGAAATTTAAGAAAGAAAAATTGACTTTTGAAATGTTTGTTCTAAAATAAATCTAAGACAATTGTATGGCTATAATTCATTTCACTAGGTAAAGGAAAAAATTTAAAATTAAATTATTTCTAATTATATAAATGTGACATTCTTTTTTAACAGACTAAAAAGGAAATTATATCACATAAATTGGGACAGAGGGAGTATCTCATAAATTTAAATTGTTTTCAAATATATAAATGTGTCAATTGTTTTTGGGATAAATTAACAAATAAAATAAGACAGTCTTTTTAGGAGATATGGAGTATATAAATTTCCAACAAACTTCGATTAAGGTGACTCTGCCTCTCTCTCATATCAATTATGAAGTAAATAATCCCCTTGATTATTTTCATTAATTGAAAGGTATATATATACAAGTTACATATTTTCATAATAGAAGAATCATATTCATATTCTATTCCTAAAACCTTATTCTACCATAATTCTAACTATACAATTATGGTAAGTGTACAAGACTAATTAAGGTAACTTTTACACTACAATATTACATCAATATACATTCCTAATATACAAGTTACCGTGATGGGCTGAAGGGTTATAACCGAGAGGGCCACTGCCGAGATGGGCTGAAGCCAGTGATGGTCTGAACAGTTCCTTTAGTACTCGTGATATACACTATGTATACCAAGTGTATATCACGGGTATATACCTTGTCTAACACACCACCGCAATCTTAGCGGGAGGTCTTCGAACGCTGAGATTGTCCCTAAAATCTTCAAAAAGAAGCGCGGGTAGACCCTTTATAAAGATGTCTGCAATTTGATATTGGGACGGGACATGGCATACGCGAACTTGACCACGAGCAACCTTTTCACAGACAAAGTGAATGTCCATTTCGATATGCTTAGTGCGTTGGTGCTGAACCGGATTACCTGAAAGGTAGATGGCACTAATATTATCGCAATACACTAAGGTTGCCTTCTGGATAGGACAATGAAGCTCCAAAAGCAAATTACGTAACCAACATGATTCTGAGACCACATTAGCTACCCCCCCCCCCCGATATTCAGCTTTGGTACTTGAGCGGGATAGAGTTGCCTGACGCTTCGTAGACCAGAAGACCAAATTGTTGCCAAGAAACATACAATAGCCCGACGTAGACCGGCTGGTGTCTGGACAACCACCCCAATCAGCATATGTGTATGAGACAAGTGTGGATGTCGATGAAGGATATAAATGCAAACCATAGTCCAGTGTACCTTGAATATACCGAATGATGTGTTTGAGTGCATTCATGTGCTCAATTCTGGGATCATGCATAAATAAACACACCTGCTGGACGGCATACGTAATATATGGTCTTGTAAAGGTAAGATACTGAAGGACCCCTACAAGACTGCGATAGCGGTTCGGATCCTCGTAGGGTGCGCTGGCCGCGGCACTAAGCTTGTGTTTTGTATCAACTGGAGTGGAAGTGGACTTACAGAATGACATCCCAGCCCTCTCGATGATCTCAGCAGCATACTTTCGTTGAGACAAAAATAATCCATCTGAATGGCGAGTGACGACAATCCCAAAAAAATAACTCAAGGGCCCTAAGTCTTTTATAGCAAACTCAGAGCTGAGCATGGTCATGAGCGACTGGCGTAAGGCATCAGAAGAGGCAGTCAAAATGATATTATCTACATAGAATAGAATGTAGGCCAAGGACGAACCACGACGGTAGATGAACAAGGAATTATCTGACCTGCTGTGAGTGAACCCAATAGTTGAAACATAGTCAGCAAACCTTGTATACCAGGCCCGTAGAGACTGCTTAAGCCCATATAAGGACTTCTTCAACAAACAGACATGATGAGGATGGTTGGGATCCCTGAATCCCAATGGCTGATGCATATAGACTGTTTCCTTGAGATCACCATGTAGGAAAGCATTTTTGACATCCAACTGATGAATAGTCAATGTCTTCGAAAGAGCCAAGCTAAGCACAATGCGAATGGTAGCTGGCTTGACCACCAGACTGAACGTCTCCCCCACAATCTATACCAACCTGCTGAGTCTTACCATCACCCACAAGCCGTGTCTTATGTCGAGCAAATGAACCATCTGAATTCTCCTTGTGAGAAAAAATCCACATAGACCTGATAACATTAATATCAGATGGACGGGGCACCAACTCCCACATCTTATTATCAATAAGAGCATTATATTCATCAGTCATAACAAATTTCCAATTTGAGTCGTTTAAGACAGACACAGGATTACGGGGCAAGGGGGATTTAGAGACATTAGAATGTAAATTAAAATGTCTTTTAGGTGTAAAAATACCCCGCTGACTACGAGTGGCCGGTCTATGACTTAAGGAAGAATTGAACGGATTTTGGGAATTTGCTGGGCTCGGGACGGATCGCGGCGAGGAAGTGGGCATCTTGGCCCAAATCGAAGCGGGCTGGTCGGGAATAATGCTTGGACCAGTTCAGTGTTGGCTGGATCGCCCAATTGTTGAAAATTGGCCCGATGAAAATCTTTGGCGAGAGATGACCGAGACGGGCCAGTGGGCCCGCTGGAGAATTTTAGGTGCGGGAGATGTCCGAAAAATACTGAATAATATACGGGGATATTTGTTCATCCAAAATATTATACGAACTAGGCACGGGAGAATGATTTTTAGGAAATGGAAATTGGGATTCATCAAAAATTACATTGCGATTAATGATGATTTTATTGGAGGATAAATCAAAGCATTTGTAGCCACGATGATTAGATGGAAAACTCAAAATCACACACGGAGTAGACCGGGCCTGAAGTTTGTTAATTGTGGTGGATGGAAATAACGGATAACATAAACACCCAAAAACCCGAAGATGAGAATAAGAAGGAGTTTTATTATATAAAATTTGAAGGGGAGAAGAATATGTCAGACCTTTGGAAAGAATTATGTTAAGTAGATATGTAGTCATTTGAAGAGCATGATGCCAAAAATATGGGGGTATGGAAGCATGTATCAATAGGGTGCGAATAATGTTATTTATGGAACGAATTTTACGTTCGGCTTTCCCATTTTGTGAAGATGTACGAGGACAAGAGAAACGAAAATTTATCCCATTAGTAGCACAGAATTCCCGAAACACCCCATTGTCATACTCTTTTCCATTATCACATTGAATATTTTTTATTTCACGGTCGAATTGGGTTCTGATGAATGCTCTAAATTTTAGGAAGACGGAAAAAACTTGAGATTTCTTCGCGATTGGAAATATCCATAGAAATTTAGAATAATCATCCAAAAAAGAACATAATATCAATGACCCATGGAACTAGGAACAAGAGACGTCTATAAGTCGCTATGAATAATATCAAATGACATTAAAGTATGAGATTTTGAGTCTACAAATGGCAACTTAATAATTTTTCCTAAAGAACAAGATTGACAAATTGGAGTACGACTCGTACCCTTACATGAAATAAAACTATTTTTATCTAAAGCTGACAAAATAGAGGACCCTGGATGACCAAGACGAGCATGCCATAAGGAAGGAGAGATGGCTGCAAAAGCTGATAGCACGGCTTGACTCGATGGACCGGGACTGGGTGTGATAGAATAAAGATCTCCCCTACTATCACACCTCATGAGAGGACTCCCCGTCTTGAAATCCTTCACAGAGAAACCAAAATGATCAAATTCAATAGAAACGGAATTGTCAGTAGTGAATTTACGGACAGAAACTAAGTTTTTTAATCAACTTGAGGGCGTGTAGGGTATTTTTCAAGATAAGAGGGGGATGAGGGGGGGATAGTGTTTTATGACCATAACCCCCGAATTGGAACAGAATTACCATTACCAATAATTATATCGCGAGAATTTCTCAAATTGGAATAAGATGAGAGAGTACCTGAATCGGATGTCATATGGGTAGTGGCACCGGTGTCCATATACCAATTTGGATTCGGTTGAGTTAAACCCAGTATGTGCATCGCGGCCTCGATATCGGTCTGAGTGGGGCGGGCTTTATGGTGAACTTGCGAAGGCCGAGGCCCAAGAATTCCAGACATGGACTGTCCTGGGCCGTGGATCGCTGGAGCCGAATTATCGGGGCGATGAGCCATTGGGTCGCTGGAATGCCCACCGCCGACATCGGAACTTGTTGTGGATGTGGGTCGTAGGGCCACTGTCCACTGGTCCAAGCCCACGGCCTAGAAGCCCAAGGCTGAGACCAGTGTGTCGGTGGCCCACTGTAACCTGGATGGGGTCCACTGTCACTGCTTTGGCCACCGTGACTGCTGCCGGAGCCGTCGCAATTTTTTCCATTATTTTTTCGGCCATTTTTGTTGCCCCCCGCGTGATCGGTTTTGGTTCGAATTGTTACCAAAATTTTAAGGACTAAGGGAGGAAGTCATCATGACCACGGGACTAGCATTAGTAGCCGCTTTTTTAGCCAAACCGGCTTCTTCTAAGGTAAGCATGGATCGGGCTTGATAAAACCTTGGGAGAAGATCACTTTGACGAAGGAGAGTTCCAACGCCACTATAGGCCTCGAATAGGCCAGCAACTATCTGTAAAACCAAACGATCTTCACTAACTGGCTCACCAACGTTGCGGAGTTGGTCCGCCAATTCCTTCAACCTTTTGCAATATGCTGAAACGTTCGGGAAATTAATCATGTTCAAGAGTAACAGCTCTGGAATTTTGATTATCCTGGAATATGTCACGCAGTCTATCCCATGCGGCCATTGCCGTAGCGTCTAGCTCGATAATCGTCTGCAATAGGTCGGTGGAGATAGTAGAATAAATCCACTGAAGGACAGTGGCATCAAGTGTTGTCCATAATTTCGGATCATCCTCGCGTTTAGGCACTTCTGTATCATCAAGAGCCGCGAGGATGATGTGATGGATGACTTGATGCGAACGAGCGTGAATTTTGAACAACTCGGCCCACGTCGCGTATTGAACGTTTTCTATTTCAAGAATTAACGGGATATGATTCTTGATGTTAGAAACAACAAGGGCAGGATGAAACGTGTTCTTTGACGTAGACATAACGAAAGAACAAAATGTAAAAGAGGGATTTGTAAGAGAGATTATGAGAGCGGAAGAAAAAATTTGGTAAACCCGAGGGGGGGTCGCGGCCGAGAGGAGAAATTTTGTGTGACCTAGACTTTTGATACCATGAAAGAAATAATCCCCTTGATTATTTTCATTAATGGAAAGGTATATATATATACAAGTTACATATTTTCATAATCGGAGAATCCTATTCCTATTCTATTACTAAAACATTATTCTACCATAATTCTAACTATACAATTATGGTAAGTGTACAAGACTAATTAAGGTAACTTTTACACTTCAATATTACATCAATATACATTCCTAATATACAAGTTACCGTGATGGGCTGAAGGGCTGTAGAGAGGCCCTTCTTGAGATAGAGTGAAGCTTGATGATAGTACGAGCAGTTCCTTGATACCGTATACACTATGTATACCAAGTGTATATCACGGATATATACCTTGTCTAACAAATTAATCAGCTACTTATACTTCAATCTCAAATTACTCGAGGTTGCATATCAAAATTAAAATATCTTTATGCGAATTGTTAATGTGCCAAAATTCCTGACTTATGATGTATAAGCAGCGTTTTACGAAAATTCCATGTTCATCCAAAATTTTGGCTACACGCACCCTTCCAAGGACTCGTTTGTCATTTCCAAGATAGAAGACCATACACAAACAAAACCTCTAATCAATCATTGAAAGCTTCCAATACATTTCTATGGACTATATTTGTTAGACGTGAATGAAACTAAAAGCAGAGAAGAAGGAGTTACTTAGGTATATATTTTATAATGAAGTGGATGGCTATTTTTTTCAACCAAATATCAACTATAACTATATCTACCTTATTCACAAACTAGTTACTCCCTCCGTACCAATTAATTTAATATCATTTGACTAGGTATAAAATTTAAGAAAGAAAGATTTTAAAATTTTGTGGTCTAAAACAAATATTACTCTCTCCGTTTGCTTTACTTGTTCACTATGGACTTTGCACACCCCTTAAGAAATAATAAATGAAATGCATAATTTAGCATGATACTCATATTAATTAGTGCATAATTTTAATGAACTTAAAAAATGAATTGAGAATGAGTAACTAATGCTACGGGGTAAAACATGAAAAATAAATTATTTTTCTCTTGATATGCCAAATTTGACAAGCTAAAGTGAAAATCTATTTTAATATATTGGACAAGTAAAAATAAACGGAGGGAGATTATAAATCATTTCACTAAAGGTAAGAGAAAAAATTTAAAGTAAGTTTTTAATTATAGAAAGATAACATTCTTTTTTTAACAGATTAAAAAACAAATGTACTATATAAATTGGGACGGAAATGGAGTGTAATTAAGAGAATGAATATATACCTAATGTACTTTTTGTTTCCACAAAAAGAAAAGGATGAAATAGAACAAAAAAGAAAAGAGAAAGACACCAGGGATCATACGAAGGAGATAACATGAGAGATGGGGTCTGCCACACCTTATCTTCTTGTTATTTCTTTGGGAGAAGACATAGATTTACTCAAAACTATACACCAAAAGTTAATATCACACTTTTAACTATTATGATGATTTATTACCCATCTACACATTTAAAAAAATGAATTTAATGGCACCCTATAAAGTAAAATATCAATCTCAGGTGAGGAAGTGTTCTATATGCGCGTGCCACATCAGCAACACATCATCACTAATTTCAGAAATATAATGAATTTATATTTAATTTATTTTTTCACTATTATTTATTTTTTCTTCAATTAAACATTTTTTTATTTCTCTAATTAACAACATGTAGCCGCCAGCGTAACGCCACCACTATCACTGCAAATTCGTGAATAAATAATGTTAAAAATTTACTAATGTGAAATTAAGTTTATCTCATTATTTATTACTCGAACAATTGGGGCACCGCACGTCGGAAAATGTCGTTTCCACACACGTGCAATCTTATTGCCAAGTATCATAAATTTCGTTAATGAAAGAGATATTTGTACGTAAGTGAAATGTTTGAGACATAGAATGATGGACGGTTATTGGTTAAATAACAAGTGTTTCACGTTGGTAAATGAAGGAAGGATTGTGCGAAGTGTAAGATGGTACGGGTCGGAAAAGGGATGCGGTGCCCCCTTGCAGCGCTGCAGCGCCGGATTAGCAGTGAGCATCGTGTGTTTCTAGCTGAATTAGTGTCGCGACGCTAATGTGGTAGAGTCGCGGCGCTTCATTGGCAGTGACTGCTCGACGAAATCCCAAAGGTTTAGTTGTTGAGGTGGTTTCAATGGCATTGAATCCACCCAATAATGGTCACTATTTGGACAATTATGTTGCTGCATTACTTGGGGTTAAATGTCATCCATTACATGGCAATTGAATGCCATTATGGGCATTTGAAAGGCCATCTTGCACACCTATAAATTGAGACATTTGTCTCAATTCTATAGAAGAAAAGAAAGGAACAAGTGAACATACTTACAAGTTAACAACACCACAAAGAGATCAGCTTTTCTGATAAACAATCCTTCTCTTAGCAATCTTCATTATTCGTGTTCTTCGCTGGGATCATTTGTGTAGGCTTTGCACATTTGATAGTTTGTTGTTTCATCTTGAGAGACTATTCTCCACACTTCCGTAAAGCCTATATACGAGGGCAATCTTGTCTTAAATACAGAGAGTCATCTCTCGACTCAGCCGGTGGTGTTGTGATTATCTAATTGGTTGCTAAGTGTTTCAGGTGTGAACTTGATTCTCAAAGGACTCTAATCATTCGGATTCTCGACGGTTCTACAAGCCATAAGTGTAGTAGTTCATGTTCTTGTATTTTTGATTACAAGATCCAGATTTGGAGTTCCAATTCAAGATCAAGAGATTGACAACTTGTTGTTGTAATCTTTGTTGTTTATCCTTTCGATCACTGTAATAGTTATTTTCTATTCCCGTACGTGCTTTACAAGTGTGTGACCAAATCTGGCTATGGTTATGATTTTCTGGTTGAAGGCAGTTCTGATCGTACTGTTAACGGTCAAGGAGTTGATTGTGTCACCGCTCCAGAGAGTGGTGGAAACAAGAGCCCACGAGAGGCTGAGGATGTCAATTAGGACAAGAGGAGAAGGCTGAAGATGTTGTTCTATCTTGTAGCAGAGGGCCTATATTTTTCTCAGACAAAGGATCTGAATTATGGTAAGGAGGATGTGGACACTCAGTCTAACTAAAGTGAGCCAGAATCCAAAAGGTCTAAGTTATTTATCCTTCCTTATCTATAATGTGTTTAGATAATATTTGATTAAGAGTGTGTAAAGCAAGGCTGGGAATATGAAAGTGTTTTCATTAAAAACTTATATTCCCTACACTCTAAAATCAAATATTGAATCTCATTCCTTCCCGGTTAAAGATTGGACTATTGTAAACAGAACTTAAAAAATTTATTCTTTTGGGTGTAATTATTAAAAGTGTGTAAAGTATGTTCGCACATACGAAGGAGAGAGATCCACTGATTGTACGAAAACGATTACCACTCTTAAGTAAGCGTCAGGGATTTCCTTGGGCACCAATCACAAGGGAAGAAGACTAAGAGATAATGGTTTATCTTAAGATAAGCCATTGAACCTATCACCTATCTGACAGAAGATCTTTCATTTGATAGGATGATATTGGACACTCAGTCGTAAAAAGCCTACGGGCGACTGGAGTGGGCCAGAATTTCCAGATCTTAAATGATCTGAAGGCCAGAAGAAAGGCAAAAAAGTAATGGACACCTAGTGAGGTGGGCCAAAGTTTTCAGGTCTTAAATTATCTGAAGGTCAAAATAAAGACAGAAAAGTAATGGACACCTAGTGAGGTGGGCCAGAGTTTCCAGGTCTTAAATGATCTGAAGGCCAAAAGAAAGGCAGAAAAGTAATGGACACCTAGTGAGGTGGGCTAGAGTTTCCAGGTCTCAAATGATCTGAAGGCCAAAAGAAAGGCACAAAAGAAATTGGACATTCAGTCTGCCAAGGCAACTGGAGTGGGCCAGAGTATCCAGATCACATATGATCCAGTTACGCCCTAACCACGGGCAAGAGGTTGTTCATATGAAGAAACGCCACCTCTAGAGTAGAAGGGGTTGGAAATGTTTTCCTCAATAGGATTTCAGGGAATGAGATCACTCTAAAAGGAGGTGATACATGTCCCAAACTTGGTTTAAGGGACGTTGTTGGTCAAGCTGGTTTGAGATTAGTCCAACAGGTCTGTAATAACTAAGAATGGTGCAGTATGTTTGTAGCAAAATGAATGATATATTTGTAATATGTGCATCTATGCCATCATAGATTAAGACACGTTAAATCAAAAGTCATTCAAAAGCTAACAAAGTTGAGATTGTTGCCTTCTGTCAACATAAACCCTCAAAATGAATGTGAGGTAGGTGAAGAGGCAAAATCACATTTCCATTCCGTCAAAGTAATAGCGAAAGAAACACCGCTCCTCTAGAACTTAGTCACACCTACATGGGTGATTTGAAGTTTATACAAAATAGAGAGGGGAGACAAGTACTTTGTGACCTTCATTGATGATGGTATAACGTATTGCACCCTTTGTTTGTTGAAAAGCAAAGATGAAGTTGTTCAAGCGGATAAGCGCTACAAAGCAGAAGTTGAAAATCAACTAAGCCTACGGATTGAGAATTCATAGTGATATAGGGGGAGAATGTGAAGCATCGTTCATCAAACGACTGCTCATTACTCACATCAGTCTAACGGTATTAGACAAGGGCAAAGCCGTACGCCCAAAATATGTGGGGCAAGGCGATCCTTACCGCTAATGTGATTCTCAACAGAACTACGCATAAGGATAAGGATAACCCTCTGTGTGAAATATGAAAAGGATCCCACCTACAAATGTTGTGTTGTGGGATGGCTTGGTAGAGGTTGGAATATCGAAACATGTCAAGTTGGACCTAAGACTGAAAATTGCATATTCACTGGATCTGCAAATAATAGTAGTGCTTATTTCCTCTTGGTGTCAAAGAATGTTGAATTCTTTGAATATAACTTTCCTTGAGAAGGAAAAAGAAATAATTGCTCTAGGTTAACAAGAACTCGCGAGTGCCTGTTTATCTGGAACCATACGTTCCTGATCTACATGACTCAGAAGTTGCTGACTATCCGGAACTTAATGTTTCAGATCTACAGAACTCAGGAATTCTAGATGTTGAACCGAGACGAAGCAAAGAGGGGACAAAGACTTGTTTCAGGCCTTCTAGCTTGTATGGTTGAGAATGAACCATGGATAATTAACAGAGAATTGTCATCTCCAGAAGCGCTGCTTTGGAAAGAAGCTACAGAGAGAGAAATAGATTCCATCAGATAGAACCATACTTATGTAATGGTTGACCTTCCTCCGAAAAAAGAACATTTGGGTTGTAAAAGTGGATACTAAAAAGTGAGTACAAAGTAGATGGATCTACTGACGAGTATAAGACCTCGGCTACTTGGACATGTGCTCCCATATGAATAGCTTAACATCCAGGACCATTGCAGTCTTGCGTGACATGGATGTTGAGACATCCTTCCTAACCGGAGAGAACAATGAATCTGACAACAGAAACATTGACCCTGAAGTTAGAAAGCCAACAGTTGAAAAACCAACAGTCTGAAAGTGGAAGTCATATTGAAACAAAAGTCTCGATATGAAAGATATGGTTATCATAGATGACATCTTAGAAATTGGGATTTCTAAGACATCTAATGGACTAGTCTAACTCCAAACTCAGTTGTGAGATAGTTAACAGTCTCGTTGAAGCCATCAATGGTTATGAATCATAGAACTGATTGAAATCATAGTGAACCCATATACAAGGAGCGATATGTGCAGGTCACATGTAGTTCAATGTATTGTACACACTACAACCGACCTGGTATCAGCCTACAACATAGATCAGTTGAACTAAGGTTCACTTGTGATTCTAAAAATGATCGATAGAAGGCGTTAAATTGGATATGATGATGTCTGAAATATTCTCTTATCTACGGATTATTGTATTCTGGATGTCCAATGGTTCTGGGAGAACACAGTGATGTAAACTGGACATCAGACTTGAAGAACACCAATGTCACAAGTAAATATATGTATGGTGGGTCTTGGAAAATCCTCTAAGAAAACTTTTATCAGCCGATTCATGATGGAATCGGAGTTTATCGCTTTAAACAAAGCATGAAAGAAGTTGAGTAACTTCACGACTCCTTAGAGAACACCCCTTATCGGGAGAAACCCATGCCTTCAGCAGTTATACACTGTGGCTAGCCGGTCGGCTTCAGGAAGGGCACCGATGATGCCGTCTGGACATATCTGTCCGGTCTTTCAGAGACATAAGACCGTATGGCAGTTGATCACCACGGGTGTCACTTCCTTGATTACTAATCAAAGGATATAGCGGACCCTTTAACTAAGGGACTACCCAAAGATATAGAGTTCTGCCTGTCTAGGAGAATGGGCTTAAAATCCAAACAATATGAACATTTGCGGTGGTAACCCAACCATACTTACTGGAGATCCCAAGAATTTGGTTCAATGGAAAAACTAAGCTGCAAAAGGTTCAGTTGAGCGCTTCGGTGGAAGCAAAAACACTTTGGATTATGATTTCTGTAAAAAAACGTAAATCCAAAGTCGTTTCCGCGATAGACATTAAAGTGCTACCTGCATGGTGGGTAAAGGTTAAGCTTCCAAACCATTAACGATTCTCAAACGGTTGAGGTTAAGGTTGGGAAAACTTTTAATGATTCCTAACACTTGTGAAGTGGGGTATAGCAGGATACCTTGTAGAAGATCACCTATTTAAGTGCGAGGACATGCCGCCTCAAGTAAACCCACTTAACAATCCAAGTGTGTCCACAGCCACAACAGACAGAGCAATAAGAAGAAATGAATAAAAGGGAGGTATTGTGTTGGTACTGTTGTCTTGTCTTACATTAAACACTGACGGTTCAAGACATCACGTTCACCGCGCAGTAAGTAAGTCTGATGGTATTCAACTAGGAAAGGTTCAAAGCTGAAGCTACCTCTCTTGATGCAATATCTTTTCGCTATAAGATTGCTGAAAGTAGGCACATTGTGTGTCCAAAATCTCTTTCAAGAGGGGATTGTTAGAAATTTACTAATGTGGAATTAAGTTTATCCCATTATTTTTTACTCGAACAATTGGGCCCCGCACGTCGGAAATGTCATTTCTATACACGTGCAATCTTAGTGTCAAGTATCATAAAATTCATTAATGAAAGAGATATTGGTACGTAAGTGAAATGTTTGAGACATAGAATGATGGACGGTTATTGGCTAAATAACAAGTGTTCTATGTTGGTAAACGAATGAAGGATTGTGCGAAGTGTAAGATGGTACGGGTCAGAAAAGGGTCGCGGACCCGAGAAGGGCCGCGGTGCCTCCTGGGCTGGGCCACAGTGCTGGAGCATCGCGGCGCCCCCTTGCAATGTTGCGGCGCCTGATTGGCATGAGCATCGTGTGTTTCTGGCTGAATTAGCATCGCAGCACTAATGTGGCAGAGTCGCGACGCTTCATTGGCAGTGACTGCTCGACGGAATCCCAAAGGTTTGGCTGTTGAGGTGGTTTCAATGGCATTGAATCCACCCAATAATGGTCATTACTTGGACCATTATGTTACTGCATTACTTGGGGGTTAAATGTCATGCATTACATGGCAATTGAAAGTCATTATGGGGCATTTGAAAGGCCATCTTGCACACCTATAAATTGAGGCATTTGGCTCAATTCTATAGAAGAAAAGAAAGGAACAAGTGAACATACTTACAAGTTAACAACACCACAAAGAGATCAGTTTTTCTGATAAACAATCATTTTCTTAGCAATCTTCATTATTCGTGTTCTTCGCTGGGATCATTTGTGTAGGCTTTGCACATTTGATAGTTTGTTGTTTCATCTTGGGAGACTATTGTCCACACTTCCGTAAAGCCTATATACGCGGGCAATCTTGTCTTAAAGACAGAGAGTCATCTCTCGACTCAGCCGGTGGTGTTGTGATTATTTAATTGGCTGCTAAGTATTTCAAGTGTGAACTTGATTCTCAAAGGACTCTAACCATTCGGATTCTCAGCGGTTCTACAAGCCACAAGTGTAGCAGTTCATCTTCTTGTATTTCTGAATACAAGATCCAGATTTGGAGTTCCAATTCAAGATCAAGAGATTGACAACTTGTTGTTGTAATCTTTGTTGTTTATCCTTTCGATCATTGTAATCGTTATTTACTATTCTCGTACGTGTTTTACATATCCAACAAATAATTCATCGAAAAAATCAGAAATCGCCAAAAAATACAAGCTCGACCGGATTTGTTCGAAATAAGCATAATAGCAACGCTAAAAGGGCGCAAACACACCGGAGAAGATGAGACTGAGCAGTGGTGATGCTAATGGCGTTGATACGCCAGAGCAACGCCAAAAGGGAGCAGATCTAAAGTCCTTTCCCTAAATTTGTGCCCACTTTGTTTACACATACTCCATAACAATCATTTTTGACACACTCTCAATCTTGAGGGAAAAAGAACTAAGTCTTGAAGAGGTTCAAATTCCGATAAAAAAATGAGGGAGACTCTTTTTGAACAACCACCATCACCACCACCGGAGTTCCTTCAATTAATTAAAACCCAAATCCGTTTTAGCTTTGATTTTAATTTCGATTTGGGTTTTGAGCTGCAAGAAGTGAGAGGAGAAGAGAAGGGGAGGAGGAGCGGGAAGATGGGGTGAGGTAAAGAAGAAGAAGGGGGAGGGGGCGTGAGGATGGGGTGAGTTGAAGAAGAAGGGTGTGGGGGTGGAGGGGTGGCAAAAATCAATTTTTATTATTTTTAAAAATAATTTTTTATTTGTAATTTTGACTCTACTTGCTCAATTTTTAATTATAATTATTTTTTTGCCACATCAATTTTTTGGGTGATATTATTTTCACTTTAAATTAGAATTGGGGAATAGTATATCGTAGAATGTGATATCAATTTTTCGCGTATAATTTGAGTGGAATCTATGTCTTTTGCATATTTCTTTTCTTTATAAAAAATTACTCCCTCTCATTCTCATTCTCATTCTCCTCTTAGTTGCAAAATAAGCATTTCTGACCTTTTCATGAAAAGGTTACCTTTGCTTCAAAGTAATCTTACTCCCTCTTTCTCTATATATACACCTGTGGGGCTGATATATATGGTCGATCACATTTAATTTACATGTGGGCTCCTTAAAACACCATTTTGACTTACCCACGTCAAGTTAAACTAGTATCTCATCTTTTATCTTTTTGTCGATGGACTGCAACATCGAATTAAAAAAACAATAATGATTGGTTGTATAATCAATCATTGTCGCACAACTGTAATACCAGTATAAGCTATGAGCTTATGGAAAATGTAGCTGTCTCTAAATCTCCAGACATCCAAGCAATTCCTAGTGCTTGCTCCAAGCTTTCTTCCCTTTAAGCGTCATAAACTCATATTTCTTCATCTCAAATTATTTATAATTTTAAAAGTTAAAAAATAAAATTATTTATATTACTCCTATTTTATTTTTAATAATAATTATTTTTTAAGACAACAAATATCTCAATAGATTAAATATTTAATGAGGAGAGAGTATATTTTCAGATATAAATAAGGATAAAATAGTTAAAAACTCCTCTCAATTACTAGATCTTAAGGGGCGTGTAAAAGTGAAACACAATAGATAATTTAAGATAGAGAGAATAACGTATTTGTAAGAAAAAGTATGTTATGAAGTAAAATAATTAATTGGACATTCGAGAGACAAAAACTTGTTAATTTTACTAATTCGAAAAGTTATTTTATCTTTACTTGTGAGTTTCGATTAAATTTTAAAATAGTGGTTCAAGCTATTTTGGCTCTCAACATGCCATAAGAGAGTGAAGCTATTCCCATGCCACTTGACCCTCTAAGGAGATTTTAATTACAAAAAGTTATAGTTATCACGATCCAAAATAACAAGATAGATGTGAGGGCACCTACCCAACCTAGGCAAACCCAATCGATTATAAGTCCATGAGTCAATCCTTAAGCAGAAATAAAATAAGAATAAGGCATAAGTCAATAAAAACGTTTCAATACTCAAATATACGGAAATTATGTCATACACCTCCCAAAACCTGGAGTCATAAGTATAGAGCTACTAATACATAATACAAGGCTGAAAGTCTAAAAGAATATCCGAAAAGTAAAGACAAAACGTAAATAGAGATGTAGTCTGGTGTTGGGGAACGACTAGTAGTTCACCCCGATAACTTCAATAGAAACTCCTCAACGATCGGTGATAACTCGCCACTACTAATACTCGGATCAGAACCTACACATAAAAGGATGCAACAAGTATAGAGTGAGTATGAAAAATCAACGTGTACTCAGCAACATCTTTGATCGATCCTAAACTAAAACGGTGACGAGAGTTGATATTCTGAGTGCTTACTCCGACACTTATCCGCTACTAGTTCATAAGGCATAGTTGCAATTCAACAAGTAAAGATAGAAAAAGTTCAATTCAACAGTATTTACATAGTCCATCAAATGAGACATGTACATCCCAAACAAGTCTACAAGTAAATCCAACAATAAAACATCAATGAAATGCTATGAAATGACATGCAAATGCAACGCAAAGGCCATAAATCACCGGTATACACACGCTCTATAATATAGAATCGTGATCCATGAGGGACTCGCAGGTCCATACACCATCCGAAACCATTTCCTATCGAGTTCTCAACCATTTATGTTCTTAATCTCAACACTTAGCCAATTCGACTCTCGATCTCAACACTTAGCCCATATTCGACTATTATTTCATTACTTCGTGCGGAATCATTTCCCATTGAACATCATATATGTATCCTCAAATTTAATATGCATTAGGTACCATATGAAGGCAGGAATATGACATGCACACAAGATAAGCAACAAGGCTAGAAAGTCAAAGCTCCTCTTAATTCCCTTTTATCATTAGACGGGCATTTCAGAGTGATGAGAACACATAATCAACAAGTAAGAGATCGACATTTCGCATAAGTAAACAAATAAGGTATTCGAATTCCAAACAACAATCAATTATTCATTATCAACTAGTAGCTAACACCCACATACTTTGGCATTCTGACCACAGACAAAATGAGTCGAATACGATACAAATGTTCAAATCATGGCACTGGTACCCCTATAAGTGCTCGGCACCTCATGAGTACGGGACCCCCTTATTCCCCGTTACTAGCTTTTATTAGTTAATTACCAACCATGCATTTTAAATAAAGTCAAGTAAGGTCTCAACATGCTTGATTTCAACGCCCAACGATCATAGTAAAGCCTTTCCATTTCGTACAGCTTTCAAATTATCTCAATCTGTTCAAATGTGAAATCTACGTAACTATACGAGTCTATAGAGACCTATTTGCTCTACTATAATTTTGAACGAAGAAATTCACTCAAATCCTTAATCCCGAGTCCTGGACGGTAAAATTGTAATTTTGTGATATGTCTAAATTCTAAAAATGACTCAAATTCGACTTTAATTCGATTTCCAATTTGAAGAATTGCACAATTTCAACTTAAGGCTCAAATCCCAATTTTACAATCCAAATCATGATTTTAATGATGAAATCCAAGAATATAAGGTAATTCAATAAATGGGAGGTTAGAATTTTACCCCCGCGACGAATCTTGAAATTCTCTTCAAAATTCTTCCAAAATAGAGGTCTTTAGCTCAAGATAAAATAAATGTCTAAGTTCGAAATGGAAATTTTATTTCTGCCCAGGTGAACCCTTTTTCGTGATTGCGGGCCATTGAGTCCACAAGCATCATGATCGCGACCCTGATATCGCGACCGCAATGACCAACCCCTGTATTTCACGATCGCAAACCCCTACCTCGCGATCGCGTAGAGGAAAACTAGATGATTGACACCAAGTTTTTCTGGTTTCTCCCAAACATGGAATCGACATCAAAACTCATCTGGGACCTCCCTGCACAAACCAAATATGCATTTCAGTCATAAAACACGCTACTAACCTGTTCACCTACTCAAAACACCCAAATAGATCGTCTTGATCCAATGTTAACTGTGATCAACTCCAATATCTCATTTTAACTAGTTTCCTGACCAAGAGTCTAAAACACGTCCGAGCCTCTCGGGACCATTCCAATCATCCAACTAAATCAAAAATCATGTTGCAGACCTAATGGAACTGTCCAAACTCGCATACATGTTCTTTAACCCCAGATGTTTATTTTGGTCAACCATTCCATTTCTTAACTTAAAGATTTCCAATTTAAATTCATATTTATTGGACTTAAATAATTAACTCAATTATATTAGCCCACAATTTATTTGGACTAACATATCTTGCATTTAATATATTCCAAGTTATTTTACAAATTTGAATCAGATACATTTTAGGTACTTTCACCTTAAATTATGAAATAACAATAGCGTTTCAAAAAAGAGGAATCTTTTCACCCCTAAGCTTGCACCGAAAATTTAATTTAACAATTAAATTTTACGCGCGTTTATATACCCAATTAATACCCCTAATAGATGACGTGACAAGAAAAATATTATTAATTTTTGGGAAACGCATGACAAGGAAAAAAAATCCTAAACATGGCCCAAACTATACACATGTCATCTTATAATTGGATGATATATAATTAGCTATACTTAATTATGTTTTCTTAAACATGTTTTAGGTTTCCGTTTTCTTTTTGCTTTTTTTCCCTTTCTCTTTCTTCTTTACCAGTTGTTTGGACGCCATCTCCGACGACCCAGCTCCTCCATGCCATTCTTTTTTTTGTTTCTTTGAAAATATATTCTTGTTGAGTTTAATATTAGACATAATAAAAAAAATTATAAGATCTATTTTGAAGGCAAATTAAATGTGGGTTTGGTGGCCAGAAAAATTGTTGCCAGCGCCATTTATTCCGATGAAGTTGACCTTCCTCAGATATTTTCCCTTCTTAATCGAAATCCTCGATCTTTTCATAAAAGCCAAGGAGAGATCGGTCAGAGGCCATGGTGAAGACTTCTAAATTTTTTTCTCAAATTTGTTGTGCTTCAACACATGTTGGCCGGAATTTTTTTTGGGAAAACCCTCCATTTTTCTGATCGACAATTTTATCCTATTTGGTGGTGATGAAGTAATATTAATGTTCAAGGTTCCTGCTTTGTTTTCGATTTGGGTTTGTTCATTCACGTAAGAGAGCCAGGCTTCATCAGGTCCGTTGAAGTGAAGACCTGCAACTCTTTTTAAGAATTTAAAAAATGGTGTGAAAGAAAAGAGTGAAAATTTAAATTTTAAGCGAATGGCTGATGTGGCGTGCGCGTGTAGTACACCTCAACCTCATGCACCTAGTATTATATTTTAAGGGTGTTATTAATTTCATTAACAACAAAAATAAGAGGTATATAAATATTTATAAAGTTTAATTACTAAAGTAAATTTTTAATTTAAGTGTAGGGGAGAAAAAATATATTTTCTAAAAAAAAATGGGATAGAGCTAAACATGTAACATCGAAAGAAAGGATGAACAGGGACTAAGCCTAAGGTGACAGCATACTTGTAATGTGGCTCCAACTCGATAACTCATATTCATGCATGAATGTTTCTTCCTCTAGAGAATCAAAAATACCCAAGCAGCACATGTGGTATGTATTGCAATTACTGTATATACACTAAGGCTGGCCAGTGGGTCGAGTCGGCCCGGTCCCGACTCGACCCCGTCCCGATCCCCCCTCAAAGAAAATGTTGTCAGGACTCAAAACCGGGACGGGACCTGAGCTCGTCCCGCCCAGGCCCGTACCGCCTCGCCCCGACCCCGACCCCCTCTTTGCAAAAATGACATTTACACAACGGTCATTTTATATTTTGATCGTTGTGCAACGGCCATTTTTGTCCCCCCCCCCCCACACCCCATAAACCCCTAACTCCCTTAATATTTATTTTTAACTCTTAAGTTATTATATTTATACTTTAACCCAATTTTTCAACTATATTTTATATTTTAATATACATAGTTATAAATATACCTCATAGGGATGCAAACGTAAATTTTAATAGTTGAGAAATTGAGTTAAAGTGTAAATTTAATAACTTATGGGTTAAAAATAAATATTAAGGGGTAGGGGGTTGGGGGAGGGGGGAGGCCAAAAATGGCCATTGCACAATGACCAAAATGTAAAATGGTCGTTGGTGCAACGACTATTTATGCAAAAGGAGGGGGAGTTTCGGGCGGGATCGGGACCGAGGCGGGCCTGGAGGGATTGGGGCGAGCCGGGACAGGTCGGGACGAGACCATGTCCCGTCCCGATATCGCAATTTTTTTTTAAAAAAATGGTTGAGTTCAGGACGGAACCGGGGCGGTGTTGGGTCGGGATCGGGCTGGAACCGGGCCGACCTGGCCCACTGGCCTGCCATAGTTGATTCCATTCATTTTTATTTTTTTTAGTTATTTGGTATTTGAAATTATTGCGCACTATTAATTTATATTTAGGTACGAAGTGTATGAATATTGGATTTTGAGATCGTCATTTAAGGGGTAGCCGAAGTTGAACTTTACAAATATAATTATTTTGGAATTACTTCATACAGACTAAAGTTATGAAAACACGTGTCTGAAATTATTCTGACATTTTTAACTGAAGTTATGGCCTTGACAAGGTCAAACTTCATATATATAGACTTGCCAAGGCCGACTTCGAATATTTTTTAATAATTTGACAAGACCAAACTTCAAATATATAATGTTGCACTCAAGGCCAAAGCCACTAAGGCAATGGCTTTGGACTCCCAAATTTTTGGAGCCCCATTTTTATAATTTTATGGCTAATTTATTTCAAAAATTATTGTGACTTATAATATTTTTATATAGTTTCTAATATAAATTATTTTTCAAGAAACTTAAAGATTATATGTACGAATTCACGATAAAAATAAAAAAAAATTGACTCTCGAAATTCAAATTGTGTCACATAAATTGAGATAGAGAGAGTATACAACCTTTACAAAAAAAAGAGTATAAATTTTTTAGTCACGTAATTGATTAGCTATATTGTTAGTTGATTTTTCTTAGACTAAATTGATTAAAAAAATTGTTAACAACTTTGCATTGTTCTTGACGATTATAAAATAATAATTAATGACTTCGCATCTAAAAACGTTAGAAAAATAGACCTTAAAGAAAAATATATATCACGATCTCCTTTTTAAAACAAATAAGGCCTCTCCTGAAGTTTGGCTTTAGGCCCTAGGCCCCAATCTTATTGAGATGGCCCTGGTTGCACTTCTGACATTTTAGCATGAGGTTCAAATATATATTAATTGGCTGCGCTTCCGATATTTTAGCATGAAGTTCAAGTAAACAATTTTTTACCTAGCAACAATAATTTAATCCAACACATGATTCAATACCCAAATTTACCTTGAATGAGCTCAATTTTAAAACATAAGTTCCTTGTATTATGAAGAACATACCACAATCATCAAGTTTCCAAAACCACAAAATCTAACAAATTTATTTTGCAACAATAGTGATTTGTCATTGTTTTTAAGCTTTTTCAATAACACCTTCTTGGTTTAAATTAATCTTTCATATTTAAAATTCAAGACTCACATCTTTAAAACATCATATTTCAATTACTATAATTTCAAAAAAGTATTATTGTACAACAATTAAGAAGGGAGAGGAGCAGGGAGAAAAGCAAATATAAGTAATTTTGTCTGAAGCTATCTACATTTTGAGTACCAGTTAAACTTTTCAATAATATTTTTAGGCGGAATAGTTTGGGAGCCCTTGTATTTGTCCATTTTTGTCATGCCGGTGTTCATACTTATGGATTTATTATTTGTTTTGGTTGAGTTGAGGGTTTAGTTGGCAAATCCGTACGTACGAACACCGGCATGATAAAAATAGACAAGTACAGGAGCGTCCCAGGCTATTCCGCCAATTGTTTACTATATTTAGAGTGCTGCATAAAACCCATAAAAGGAAAAACGCTCTTTGTTGGATTTTGGTTATCGGAGGCAGAGCAAATGCGATGAAGAAGAAGAAGAACTGAGGAAAATTACAAGACTAAGCTACTGCTAATGTATTTCTCTGATTAATGAAGAAAGTGCATAGCAACAATACAGATAATATAGGCCTGATAGACTTGACACAGTACAAAAATTAAGGATAAGACACCTGCTCATAACAACCTTGGCAAGGATCGAATCTGACCGACAAGACAATTACTAGGGATCTAATTGACATAATTCAAACTACTACTTAAAAACATAAAGGACTCAATTAACTATATGGGAACTTCATTTCAATCCCGAATCTTAACGGTAAAGTACTACTACGCGAGCTAAATGTACATCATTAGAAGCATATGCATCATTCCATCCACTTAAGAAGCTTCCTTATCCTCAAGGAAGAACTTGGGAACATTGTCTTGAGAGCATGAAGATCTTCCCAAGTGAGCTGATCTGGGGGTAGCTGATTCCACTGAATTAACACTTGAGGCATGGCCCGATTTCCTTTCTTGATCATTCTTTGGTTGATGATTGCTCTGGGGGGAGGGGGGGGGGACTGAATGGGTTGGAGAGGTCAAATATTGGAGGGTGTTCTATTTGGACTGAAATTTTATGGCATGGTTTGAGTAGGGAGACTTGGAAGGTAGGGTGTATGGTGACATGAGCTGGTAGGTCAAGTTTATAGGATACTGAACCAATTTTTTATAAAATTTTATAACAATACTTAGTTGTTAATTTGGAAAATTGAGAGTTAGATAGGGTATGTTGTCTATAGGGTTGGATCTTAAGATATACTCAGTCACCAATTTCAAAATTTCTGTCTATTCTGTGACTATTTGCATAAGTAGTTATTCTTTGCTAAGCTCTAGTTAAGTGAAACTTGATCAGCTGTAATTTGAGCTCCCACATTACTAGACTCCTATCCACTTGTTCATCTACAATCTCACCAGCAACATAGCGTAAATGAATTAGGGGTGGTTGACCATAGAGAGCTTCATATGGTGTGGTTGCAATAGCTGAATGGTGTGTTGTATTATACCATCATTCAGCCAAGGGCAAGAAATGAAACCAATTTTTAGGGGCATCGGAACAATAGCACCTTAAATAAGTTTCAAGACACATATTCAAAACTTTTGTTTTTCCATCTGATTGTGGATGATATGCAGTGGAGGTGCTTAGTGTCACACCATGTGCAGAAAAATAGCTCCTTCCATACATTGCTTAGAAATATTGGGTCCCTGTTATTTACTATATTCTCAGGCATACCATGTAGTTTGTAGATATGATCTAGGAATAGTTGAGCAATATTCATTGTAGAGTAAGGATGAAGAACTCCTATGAAGTGTTCATACTTAGTGAGTCTATCCACCATCACCCATATGACAAACTGTCCCTTTGATTTTGGCAACCCTTCTACAAAATCCATGCTAATACTTGACCAAGCAGTGTTAGGAATCAATAAATGTTGCAGTAGGCCAGGATAAAGAGAAGGATCATACTTGCTCTTTTGGCAGATGTCACATTGCTTCACATAAGTAGTAATATCATCCTTAAGTCCCTTCCAAAAGAATAGTGAGGCAATCCTTTGATAAGTTCTATTGATCCCTGAATGCCCTCCTACTGGCTGATCATACCAGGTCTCCATTATTTCTTTCCTTAGCTGCTGGTCCAATCCTACAATCAGTTTCCCATGTTTTCTCAATTGGTTATTGATAAAAGTATACCCCTTGTATTCACCCTTATTATCCATTGTAAGCTTAATAAGTTCTTGTAACTCTTGATCATTCTCCCAGCTCTTCAAGACCATTTGAAACATAGAGTCACCAGCATTGCTAACCAACAGTGCTGCTAACTCTTTGGTAGGCAACCTAGACAAGGAATTAGCTGTAGTGTTCTCCTTCCCCATTTTATATTCTATGAAAAAATCATACTGCATGATCTTAGCTATCCACTTAAGTTGAGAGCCAGTATGAAGCTTTTGTTCTAAAAGTTATTCAAGAGATTTTTTATCAGTCTTAACCAAGAATTGCCTACCCCTGAGATACTGAGACCACTTGCTAATAGCCAACACTAATGACAATAATTATTTATCATAGTCATATAAGTTTTGGTGCTTAGGAGACAATCATTTGCTAATGTAAGAAATAGGATGACCCTGCTGCATAAGCACTGCCCCTACCTACACCTAGGTCATTTGCATTAGTCTCAACAATGAACTACTGAGAATTGTCAGGTAATGCTAGCACTCTGCTATTGTGAGAGCTGTTTTGAGTTACTCAAAAGCAATAGTTGCCTTGTCATGCCAACAGAAATTGTCTTTTGAGTAGGTTAGTTAGGGGTTTGCTAATTAAGCCATAGTTATGAATGAACCTTCTATAGTAACCAGCTAGCCCCAAGAATCCTCTAAGTTGCTTAAGTGTGATAGGTATAGGCCAGTTCTGTACAACCTCAATTTTTTAGGGGTCAGTTGACACTCCTTCAGCAGATATAAAATGACTAAGGTACTCAATTCTTTTGGACCTAGTTGACATTTTGACTTCCTTACAAAGAGTTGATGCTCATTCAGTATCTCAAAGGTCAGTTTGAGATGAAATAGGTGCTCTTCCCTCCCACTACTGAGTACTAGGATGTCATCAACAAAAATTAATATAATTTTCCTCAAATGCTCCCTAAAAATGTGATTCATTAGGCTTTGGAAACAAGAAGGTGCATTTGTAAGGCCAAAAGGCATGACAAGATATTCATAATGACCAGAGTGGGTTCTAAGAGGGTGTTTGGATTTGCTTCTCAAAAGTAGCTTATAAGCCAAAAGCTAAAAGTCATAAGTTGGGAATATCCAACTTTTAACTTTTGGCTTATTTTTGTACTTCTTTTGCCTAAACGTAAGTGCTTAAAAGCACTTTTTTGCTTTTCTAAACACCACAAAAAATAGAAAAGAGCTTAAAACCAATAAACACTTAAAATAAGTCAATCCAAACACCCTCTAAATGCTGTTTTTGGAATGTCAGCATCATTTACTCTGATTTGGTTGTAGCCAAACCTTAGGTCCAACTTGGAGTAGACTTGTGAACCCCCTCCCCCTCAATTCTTCTAAGAGTTCCTCTATCACAGGAACTGGAAACTTGTCTTTAATATTAAGGGCCCTGTAGTCTACACATATTCTCATTAGTCATCCTTCTTGTTGACCAACACCACAGGGATGGCATAAGGGGTAGAACTAGGCTGAACTATGCCTTGTTCTAACATCTCTTCCACCAGTCCTTCAATAATATCATAGTGAGCAGAACAATATATGTATGGTCTAACATTAACTGGATTAGTACCAGTTTGTAGAGGAATTTGATGATCAAAAGGGCCTCTAGATGGGGGCAAACAGGTAGGTTCAACAAACAGTAGATCATATTCATCAATCAACTGTTGGATACCCTCATCTTCTATCTGGTTATCATTCTCTCTCATTTCAGTAGTGGACACCACCTTAATCATGAACAACTGTGCTTCACACTGAGCCATTTTGTCTAAGGACCTTGCATCTATATTTTTGATCTTGGTTTTTTCCCCTTGGAGGAAGTGACTGGTCCCTTCATAGATGAATTACATAGTTAGGTTTCTGAAATTCATAATGATATCTCCCACTGTTACAAGCCATTGAATTCCTAAAACTACATCACAAAAGCCCAAGGGTAGGACCCACATATCAGAGTGGAAGGTTACCACCCATCAACCATTGGAATTTGTCACAAACTTGATTAGTTGCCACTGAACTCCCATAAACAACCTTCAATGGTTGGGACTCAACAATTTTCAGTTGGGAAGCCCATCTTTCCATAATCTTTGAATCAATAAAATTATGAGTGCTGCCAGAGTCAATAAGAACACTGATAGGACCTTGTTCAGTTTAACAAGTTACCCTCAAGGTCTGGAAATCATCAACTCCATTGAGTGCATTAAATGAGATGGTACATGTTTTTTCACCTTGACCACCTACTGCATTGGTTCCTACCACCTCTTCAGGGATGTCACCAATATCACTCCCTCAGTCATACATAATTGTTGGTGGTTGTCTTGGGCCTCATATTCTACCTCAACCAGATCTCCACCATCTTCCCACTCAAGAAAATAAAGTTGCTTGGAAGATTTGCATTTGTTTCCTAGGAAAAACTTCATCACAAAAGTAGCACAAGCCCTTGAGTCTTTTCTCATTGAAGTCATTAGGTGAGAGCACCCTTCCTTTACTTTTTCCCATCTGGATAGGGCTACCATTAGAAGGTTTGTAGGTGTTTGGTTTAAAAACTGGTTTGGAAGATCCATGAGAGGATTAAGGGGTAGGTTTAGAAGAAAAAGAATGGGTTGAGGGGTGATAAGTTTTGGATGATTTCTGTTGGGCTAAGAAGGATGAGTCATGGAGTCTAGCTAGGTATAGGCATGGGGTAATGAATATGATCGATGGGCTTTTACTAGATCTTTGATTTCAACTCTAAGACTAGTAATAGAATAGCTAATAGCATTTCCAGTGGATAAACAAACTCTAACCATGACTCTATCAAACTTGTTTTGGTACTCTTTGATATCTCCTATTTGACTAAGAAGCTTAATCTCAGCCATGGAATCATCATACTTTGTCCCAAATCTACCAATAACAGCATATACGTATTCATCCCAGGTGGGAGGGTTCATTTGAGTATATGCTTGATGCCACTCAATAGCAAGTCCATCAAATTGTAATGAAACAATCTTAACTCGATGGGAGGGGTGAATATTATCCATTGGAAAAATTATTCAATCTTATGCAACCATGTTCTTAGACCAATACCATCAAAATGAGGGAAATCTAACTTGCCAACTTTAGAAAACATATTTTGGACTGGGTATGCAGGATTCCTGTTCTGAGCTCTATTCAGGGGTGGACCAGTAGTGTTTATAGTTGGTGTGCCTTCAGTAGTGAATCCAACAACCCAAAAAGGACCATAGTTGGAGAATATTCCTCATAAGCTGCTTGTTTTTCCTTGTCTCCCTTTTTAAGACTAGACATGAAGGTTTCCTTTAGTTCCTCCATAACCTTGTCCCAAGATGCCTCCATCTAGTCTTGTCTCATTGTAATATTATCCAAATCCAATGAGATTCTAGATAGAGCATCAATTATAGTTTTAAAGTCAGACGCCATAATCACAGTACGAGGATACACTACTTTGATACCAAATGTTGGATTTTGGTTATCGGAGGCAGAGCAAATGCGATGAAGAAAATGAAGAACTAAGGAAAACTACAAGACTAAGCTACTGCTAATGTATTTATATGATTAATGAAGAAAATATGTAGCAACAATACAAATAATATAGGCCTTGTAGACCTGACACAGTACGAAAATTAAGGATAAGACACCTGCGCATAACAACCTTGGTACGGACCGATTCTGACTGACAAGACAATTACTAGGGACCTAATTGACATAATTAAAATTACTACTTAAGAACATAAAAGACTCAATTAACTATATGGAAACTTCATTCAATCCCCTAATCTTAACGGTAAAGTACCACTGCGTAAGCTAAATGTACATCATCAGAAGCATACACATCACTCTCTTTAAAACTCCAACCAAAACTTTTAATTAAAGTAGAGGAATGCATTTATCTCAATTACCACTTCATTTATATCTTTCAGTTCCCAGTTTATATGTGTAACACTCATTTTAAATTTACGAAATTTAATGTTTGGATTCACTTCTGTCATATTCTACTTTCTTCTGAATTCTTGAATTTTACAATTAGAATAAATAAAAGGCCAAAATGTAAAAAATGATATTTTGTCAAATCAGGCATTGGGCCTAACTCACACCCCAAAAGCTAGTTCAAAGGGAGTAGGATTGTCCAAGCCTTATAAGGAGCTCAAGGATCTCATCCCGATACCGATGTGGTATATTTCTCTTCAAATCCCCCCTCACGTTCAGATCTGGACATTCTTTTATCAGGGGATTCACTGTCCGGTCTAGCGAGTGCACATTCATGGACCCAGAGTATTTTTCACCCCTTCCAATTGGTTCGGGGGGCATTTCACCCCCTCATCCAGTGGCCAACATCGGATGGTCCTGGCTCTGATACTATGTCAAATTAAGCATTGGGCCTAACTCACACTCCAAAAGCTAGCTCAAAGGGAGAAGGTGTCGGAATTACAAAGGATTGCAGGAACGGAAATTACAAGTAACTGCTAATGTAATAATTGAAAATTACAATTCAACTAGAAAAACTGAAAATTACAACGATGAACAAGAAAAACTGAAAAAACTATTTTTGCTGAGTCGAGTGTGGCACTCTGTCCTTAAGACAATATTGCCCCGTATGTATCATTTATACGTCCTGGACAATTTGTCTCCCAAGATAAAACAACAATGGAACACTTGAGCAAAGGAAACTCAAGAGCTACCGTGAAGAATATTGAGCAAGATATAATGCAAGGAAGGTGTAGGAAGAAACTGCTTTTGCTTGTGTATTTTCGTGTATATTGCAAGTATATTTTTCTATGCCTCAACAATGGTGTAAGGGGTGTTTATATAGGTGAGGGAGGGCTGTTTAACTGCCCCCATAATAGCCATTATTGGCCAAATAATGGCCATTATGGAGGTAGTAAAGCCACCAAAATAAATGGTGAAAGACCAACGGATTTGGCCATTATATGAGGAGTAATTCAGCCAAAATAAATGGCTGAATTGAGTGCTTGGGCGTTTCTGCTTTGACCGTCGAAATTCTAACTTTCTGAAAACTTCAGGGACCAAACTGTACATCTTGAAACTTCAGAGACCAAACTGTACATCTGAATCTTCTGGGATCAAACTGTACTTCTAGCAAAGTTTTCTGGCCCAAAAAGCCCACAGCCCACGACCCACGACCCCGAGAACCCGGAACCCGGAACTCGAAACCGGAATCGGACCGGACGGGCGGGCGGCGGCGGCGCGTGTGTGGTCTTTCCTCGAACCGAAGCACATCTTGGTCCTCCCTTCTTTAAACACATGGGATACCCCTTGGGGTCCCAAACCCCAAACCAATTTCGAGTCTTATATACACAACAATTCTTTCTTCCTCTACCGATGAGGGAGAATTGAACACAACACCACACTTTCCATGCTTCAAACACCTCACTTCGTGGACCAATATCTCTTTCATTTCTCAATGAATTTTGACGATTCTTGGCCCTACGGTTATCTACGTACTTAGTAGATCATGCATGTGTGAAGAACCGAATTCTCCAACATATGTAACACTAGTGTTTAAGCCGTTAAAGTTGGTCGGTCGCAACTCCCGCCAAAGGCAAATTTCCAACAATCCCCTCTTGAAAGAGATTTTGGCGCACTCACATGGTGCCTTTTTCATTTCCAGCAATATTTCAGCGGACCAATGTTGCATAAGGAGAGGTAGCTTCAGCTTTGAATCTTCCATAGTTGAATACCATCGGACTTACTTACTGCGCGGTGAACGTGATGTCTTGAACCGTCAGTGTTTAGTGTAAGCCAAGTCAATGGTACCAACACAACAAATTTCCTTACTCTCTTCTTCGTAATGTTTTGTCCGTTTTGGCCATGGACAACGTCTTGGATTCTTAAGTGCGTTCATTTTGAGGTGGCCCGTCCTCGCACTTAAATAGGTGGTCTCCTACAAGGTATCCTGCTATACCCCACTTCACAAGTGTTATGAACCATTAAACGTTTCCCAAAACCTAACCTCAACTGTTGAGGAGCATTACAGGTTTTGAAAACTTAACCTTTACCCATACTGCAGATAGCACTTAAAGTCTATCGCGGGAACGGCTTTAGAGTCGGTGTTTCAGTTCAGAAATCACTATCCGAAGTGCTCATACTTCCACCGAAGCGATCAACTGAACCTTTACAACTTAGTTTTCCCATTGAACCAAATTACTGGGATCTCCAGTTAGTAAGGTTGGGTTACCGCTGTATTGGTCCTTATATTTTGGGTTTTAAGCCCATTCCCCTAGACAGGCAAGCCATCTGATCTTTGGGTAAGCCCTTTGTCAATGGGTCTGCTATATTATCCTTTGACTTAATGTAATCAATGGATATTATACCCGTGGTGATCAGTTCCCTAACGGTCTTATGCCTCCGTCGAATATGACGAGACTTGCCGTTGTACATAGCATTACATTGCCCTTCCTAGAGCCGATCGATCATCACGGTGGATCATTACCGAAGGTACGGGTTTGTTCCAACACGGAACATCCTCTAAGAAGTCATGAAGCCACTCAGCTTCTTCTCCTGCTTTGTTTAAAGCGATAAACTCCGATTCCATTATGGATCGGGCGATGCAAGTTTGCTTAGAGGATTTCCAAGACACAGCCCCACCACCAATTGTAAATACATACCCACTGGTGGACTTGGTGTTCTCTATATCAGATATCCAGTTTGCATCAATGTACCCCTCTAGTACAGCTGGATATCTCGAATAGTGTAACTCGTAATTTAACGTGTATTTCAGGTATTGTAATACCCGATTCAACGCCTTCCAGTGATTATCACTCGGATTACGGGTGAACCTAGCCTACTTATTGGCTGCGTAAGCAATATCAGGTCGGGTGCAGTTTGTTATATACATCAAACTATCGATCACCTGTGCATATCGCTCCTGGTATACAGGTGCACCAAAATTTTTATCAAGCTTTTAATTTGTATCCATTGGTGACTTTATCGGTGAACTGTCTAACATCTCAAACTTTCTCAAAACATCCTCGATGTAGTGAGACTGAGATAAGACCAGTCTGTCAGACGTCTTAGAGATTTTAATTCCTAAGATGACATCTGCGATACTCATATCCTTCATGTCAAAGCATTGTTTCAACATGTTCTTAGTCTCTAGGATTACCCTAGGACTGCTTCCTGTGATTAACATGTCGTCTACATACAGGCATATCATAACAAATGAGTCAGAGTTACCTTTCGTGTAAACACATTTATCACACTCATTAATGGCGAACCCCTTCGATAGTAGAGTACTATCAAATTTTTCGTGCCATTGCTTCGGGGCTTGTTTCAGCCCGTACATAGATTTGATAAGTTGACAGACTTTCTTCTCTTGCCCACAGCCCACGACCCACGACCCACGACCCGTGACCCGTGAACCCGGAACCCGAAACCCGGAACTCGGAACCGGACCGGACGGGCGGGCGGCGGCGGCGCGTGTGTGGTCTTTCCTCGAACCGAAGCACATCTAGGTCCTCCCTCCTTTAAACACATGGGATATCCCTTGGGGTCCCAAACCCCAAACCAATTTCGAGTCTTATATACACAACAATTCTTTCTTCCTCTACCGATGAGGGAGAATTGAACACAACACCACACTTTCCATGCTTCAAACACCTCACTTCGTGGACCAATATCTCTTTCATTTCTCAATGAAATTTGACGATTCTTGGCCCTACGGTTATCTACGTACTTAGTAGATCATGCATGTGTGAAGAACCGAATTCTCCAACATACGTAACACTAGTGTTTAAGCCGTTAAAGTTGGTCAATCGCAACTCCCGCCAAAGGCAAATTTCCAATAGAAGGATTGTCCAAGCCTTATAAGGAGCCCAGGGATCTAATCCCGCACCGATGTGGTATATTTCTCTTCAACACATACATTTCGAAAAGAAAATAAAATCACAGATTATTCGATTAAAATAACATTTGAGAGCATAAATATAATTAATGTCGTGTTTTTCAGGAACTGCCATCAATGGGTCGCAAAATATTAAATATGTATAAGAGTCAGAGACCAAATCTGAGGATCAAAATTAGAAGGATAATGTAAACATGAAGTTGCATCCATTTGTTACAGTTTTTACACCAGTTTGATATATAGTTGCGATGCAAACTCTATCAAGAGGTGAAGAACAAGTTGAACTCAGAAAACCTCAAAATTCACTATTTTTTTAGATTTAGTATCGAGTAAAGTCAGATTAGAGACTCAAATTTCTAATTTGACTATTGTATGGGGCAAAATTCGTATAAGACAGTTGTACGAATTATGATGTGGCAGGTGGAGTATGATGCTGAGTCAAGTCCAGGTCAGCTTGGGCGCTACCGATAAGACATGAGCAGTGTCGGGAGCATCATACACGTGAGTGGTATCGGGAACTCGGAATGATAGGAGAGTCGTTTGAATTGCAACAGGCGACCGTTACCAAATTGGTCATAAGTCTTCCAACGGAGAATTATTGGCATTTATGGAGATACTAAATGTCCGATTATTACAATATGCATTCTCCTATATTAATGAGGGAATATTTCGTGGGTTGTGTACCCGAAAAGCTCATGTATAAATTGGACTCATAGTTTCATTATAAATCATCATATTCAAGCTATTACAATACACTATCTCAATTTCTATCAATTATTGTGCTTTCATACTTGCTACAGAAACTTTTCCCAAAAGCTTTGACAAGGCTCAGGCTAATTATCTCTTCACTTTGTCTTATTATTGTCTATTTATAGTATATCTTATCTAGCTTTATTGTCACATTAGTCACTTGAGATCCACATGTCATTGATCACGTATACAAATTCAACTGTACCATTTTACAAGTAGATAATTTAGCACCTACCGTGTGGCATGGACAATTGTGGTGTCACAAGTGACCCCTCTTTTCTATTAATCTAATTTTATCTTTGAGTCTTGATTTTTGTTCAAAATAAACAAGTGACAGGAAGAGAAAATTCAGAGACAACCGCAACACTAGGGATAACACCAACAACTTCCCCATCAGGCTAGATGGCCTACCGGTAGAAGATCTGGCATGAAGATATCTATTGGCTACAGATGGATCCACTTTCAAAGGTAGATAGACTCGGCAGAAGGATGTTACCAATGATGAAATGCCTGAGGAAGCCATACAGAATCTGAGGGCGCAGAATGCTGCTATGAGTAAGTAGTTGGACCATCTGATGCAGTTTCACATGGAATACATGTCCAAGAATACTAATAGTACTCCAACAGACAACCTGACACCTCCACCAAATGCCAATGAATATACCAGAGATAATCAGGATAGATCGAGAAATGATGGCGCTTCAGAAAGCAAAATTGTCCCTGAAAATACGTTCCAGGAATAAGTTCTAAAATTTATGAAGGATATGATAAACAAAGTGGACACCAATGCAGAGAAGGCGGAAAAACTGTCGAGGAATTCCGGCAACGGTTAGATCAAATACCGGGAGCCCCTCCCGTGGTTGAAGGCCCGAACGCGAGAAAATATATTCAGTTAGTAAATAAGCCAGAGGCTGCGGCCGAACTAATCCCCAAAAGGTTTAAAATGCCATTTATACCTAAGTTTGATGGGATTACTGATCCACAATAACACATAACGGCCTATACTACGGTCGTCAAAGGAAATGATCTAAGCGAACACGAGATAGAATCAGTTCTGATCAAAAAGTTTGTCGAGATACTTGCTAAGGGAGCCTTGACATGGTATTCACTCCTCAATGAGCACTAAATCAGATCTTTCCCCCAGTTGGGCGACATGTTCAAAAGAACTCATGCAGGGGCGAGGTGGATATCTTTCGCATTGAGCACGAAGAAATGAAACTCCTTAGGGATTTTTTCTTGCGATTCCAGAAAGAGCCTATGGTTCTACCCAGAGTCCCAGATGAATAGGCTGTAGAGGCTTTCATAAAGGGTTTGAATCCATTAAGCTCAGACACCTTACGGAAGCTTAAGAAAAATCTCTTGGAATTCCAGGCTACGACCTGGGAAGACGTGCACGACCGGTATGAGTCCAAGATTTGAATAGAAAATGATTTGTTGGGGACTCAGATCGGAAGTATTTCTTGGAAGCCAGGCAAAGGAGCCGGAGCAGACTGGGACTCCTCTAAGAATCGCTTCCAACCTTATCCTACTCCCGAAAAGCAAGGAGGTGGACAGGATTTTCACTCCCCTGAAAAGACAAATATCAAGCAACGATCTGGTCGAAACAATCAAGGGTCGGTGAATTTCGACAAAGGGAATTCATCTAACTCTTCTACCAAGAGTACCGTATACTTTATATTATCCGAGTACAACATTAATATCAACGAAGATCAAATGGTGGCAGTACTAAGAACTCATCCAGCATCCCAACCTCCGAAGCCATTGCAATCCGATCCTAGTAAAAGAGATGGTCCATTTAGTGTGACTTTCACAGCACTCACGGACATAAAACTGCAGACGGTAGACATTTACGAGAAGAGGTGGCAGGAATGCTAAGCAGGGGCCACCTCAGAGAATATTTTAGCAAAAGAGCTCGTAACAACTATGAGCAGGGTCCACCCCCAAGGACAAAACTAATCCGGCTGCCCCATCCCATGTTATAAACATGATCTTTGGTGGGTTAATGATTGCTGATACATATTTCACTGTGACCAAGAAAACATAAAATTTGGTAACACGGGAAAAGAGGTTTCGGGAGATACCAGATGAGCACACTATTACTATCACTAAAGAAGACGTTGACGATGTGATCTTATCGCACAATGACGCATTGGTTATCACGGTACCTATCGATTGCTTCCAAATGAAGAGGGCCTTGATCGATCCCGGGAGCTCAGGTAATATTATCTGGCTAAAGGTCGTAGAAGAGATGAATATGGCAGAAAAAATTATTTCGGCTGCCAGAATCCTCTCAGGTTTCAATATGTCCAGCGAAACCACGAAGGGAGAAATAGACCTATTGGTGGATGCCATGGGAGTCATTAAGATGACTAAATTTTATGTCATTGACGGTGACATGAGGTATAATGCGATATTCAGGAAGATATAGATACATGATATGAAGGCAGTCCTGTCAATATTACATCTGTTGGTAAAATTCCCGACACCCCCATAAGGGATCCAACAAATTCAAGGGGAACAACCCGCTTATAGGGAGATGTATGCCATAGCGGAACAAGAGGCAGTAGCAGATCCTAAAAAGCAATTACATAAAGCGGAACCTACATCAGAAAATGTTCATCAGGTTCCGCCAGCAGAACTAGAATCAATTTACCCGGAAGAGGAGTTTTCGGACTGATATTAGGTACATAGGTACTTTTAGGTACCAGACGAGTCAGATGCCACCAAGTCTACTGTAGAAGAACTTGAGCAGATTGCCCTACACCCCAAAACTCCCGACAGGAAAGTATACTTGGGCACGAGATTAATCCTGGAGCTTAGGAATTTAATTCTTAAATATCTTACAGCTAACATTGATTATTTTACATGGTCACATGAAGATATGACACGCATCCGTCCAGAAGTCATAACTCATAAGTTGGGACTGGATCTCAGTTTTCCTCCCATGCGGTAGAAGAAGATGCCCTTCGTTGAACTCCACAACAGGTTTGTTAAAGAAGAGGTAGCCATATTACTTAATATAGGATCAATCCGGGAGGTAAAATACCCAAACTGGATAGCAAACATAGTCGTAGAACCTAAAAGGGTGAACAAATTTAGAATGTCCATTGATATAAAGATTTAAATAAAGCATGTCCTAAAGACTCATTTTTGTTATGATCAAATGATCGATGCTACAACCAGGCATGAGATAATGAGTTTTCTCGATGCGTATTTTAGGTATAACCAAATAAGGATGCACCCGGAAGACCAAGAGAAAACATCTTTCTTAACTACTTTCGGCACCTATTGCTATAACATTATGCCATTCAGATTAAAAAATGTTAGAGCTACATATCAAATATTAGTAAACAAAATATTTGAAAAGCAAATAGGGAAAACAATAGAAGTATATATCGACGGTATGCTTGTTCAGAGTCTTCATGCAGAGGACCATTTAAGTCATTTGTAGGAAATTTTTGAGATATTGAGGAAGTTTAATATAAAGATTAATCCCCGAGAAATGTGCTCTCAGGGTGGGTTCCGAAAAATTCTTGGGTTTCTTGGTTTCGCAGAGAGGAATCGAGATAAACTCTAACAAAATAAAGGTTATCGAAGACATACCAAACACACTTGAAGATGTGAAAGCAGTACAATGGTTGACCGAGCGAGTAATGTCTTTGAGCAAATTTATCTCCCGATCATCAGAAAAATGTCACAGGTTCTCCTCATTTCTAAAAATAGAAGAATGATTTTATTTGGACGCCTGAATGTCAGCAGGCCCTAAGGGACCTGAAAGCTTACTTATCCAGCCCTTCGCTCATGTCAAAGCCAAAAGATGGAGAACAATTACTAATTTATCTTGCAGTCTCGATGGTAGCGGTAAGTGCAATTTGGTACGGGAGGAAAAAGGTACGTAATTTCCTGTTTATTATGTAAGTAGAGTAATGTCAGGGGCCGAGACACAATACTTGTTGCTCAAAAGACTGGCTTTTGCTTTAGTTATGTCATCACGAAAGCTCCAACCATATTTTCAATGCCACCCAATTGCCATAGTAACCACATTTCTACTTAAAAATGTGTTACATAAGCCCGAGCTTTATGGGCGCCTGACTAAATGGGCAGTAGAATTAAGTGAATTTGATATTGAATATAACCTTAGATTGTGATAAAGTCACATGTCCTTGTAGAATTCGTGGCTGATTTTAGTTCGGGAGTAACTTTACTGGCGGAAAAAGAGCCCATCTTGGTCTCGGGGACTGCCCCGGGGTCTGGACACTCTACATAAATAGCGCCTCTAACATCAAGAGGACTGGTCTAGGAGTAGTATTGCATACTCCCATTGATGAAATTTTAAGGCAAGCAACTCATAGTACTCCATTGACTAAAAATAAAGCCAAGTCTGAGGCTTTTATATCAGGTCTAGAATTAGTTCGAGGCTTAGACTCCCTGATTATTGAAGTCAAGTGTGACTCATTATTGGTGGTGAACCAAGTCCATAGGGTGTTCGATGCTAAGGAGGAACATATGTCAAGATACCCTAAAAAGGTTTTGAAACTGTTGTCCTGGTTCTAAGAATGGATGTTGGTGCATATACCCTGGGAGGAGAACATAGAGGCAGATGCACTCGCAAACCTAGGCTCTAACACAGAAGCTGAAGGTTCTAAAATTGAATCGATTGCTCAGATGTTGCACTCGGCACTGGATTCCATAGGTTACGATGAGGTGAATTTGACCAGCCTAACTTGGGATTGGAGGAATAAATTCTTGGACTACCTCATAAACGGAAAGCTCCCGGAGAACCCGAAAGCATGCACAGCTCTGAGGATCAAAGTCGTCTGGTACTTATCATGGATGAAAAACTTTATCGATGTTGTTTTTATGGTCCCTTAGCCCTGTGCATAAGTCCCGATGAAGCTGATTACGTGATGAGAGAGGTCCACAAAGGCATATGCAAAAACCATTTGGGAGCAGAATCCTTGATGAGGAAACTCACGAGGGCTAGTTATTATTGGCCCTGGATCGTGGAAGATACAAAAATGTTTGTGAAGAAATATGAAAAGTGTCAGCTCCATGCACAACTGTTATATTACCCGGGGAGGAGTTGCATCCAGTTGTATCTCTATGGTCGTTCATGAAGTGGGGAATAGACACAGTTAGACCTTTGCCAGTGGCACTAGGACAAGTATCTCAAATTATATTTATGACTGACTATTTTTCTAATAGGTTGAAGCTACAGCTTATACGAAGATCCAGGAGAAGGAGGTGATAGACTTCATTTGGTAGCATATCATCTGTCATTTTGGCATCCCAAAGGAGATAGCTTGTAACAACGGTCGAAATATTATTTCGGCCAAAGTCACGAAGTTCCTGGACGACTTGAACATCAAGCGTATCACCTTTACTCCCTATCATCCCAGTGTGAATGGTCAAGCAGAGTCAACAAACAAGACTATAATCCAGAAATTGAATAAGAAATTGGAAGCTGCAAAAGGAAATTAGACTTCTATGCTACCGGAAATTTCATGGGCATATAGAACCACGATAAAGACAAGTACCGGAGAAACTCATTTTCCCTTGTCTATGGTGCAAAGTCCTTGATTCCAATTAAAGTTAGAACTCAGAGTTTGAGGTATCTCTGAGCAGACGATAAGTCAAATGCAGAATCAATGTCTGTGCACCTGAATTTGCTTGAGGAACGCCGAGACATTGCATATGTCCAAATGGTAGTCCAAAAGCAGAGAATGGAGTGATATTACAACCGGCACATAAATCTTTAGCACTTCAAACTCGAGGACCTCTGGAGGGTAACTCAAAGTACCCGGGAACACAATGCAGGAAAATTAGGAGCAAATTGGGAAGGGCCTTATATCATCACCGGTATTGTTGGTAAATGAGCTTATCAGCTGACAGACTAACAAGGAAACAAACTTCCAAGTGATTGGAATGTAAGCCATTTGAAGAAGTACTATGTGTAGTGAGATAAACATGCGATGCACTTTTTTTTTCTTCATCCAATTTTTGTCCCAATCTAGTTTTCTCGGCAAGGTTTTTAATGATACAATACCAACAAATAAGCATGTTGATAGTCTTACTACCGAGGAGAGTTATCCAGTGTCTGGGTCTTCACAATATGAATTCTCAGATACTGGGGGGGGGTCAAATACACCCATGTAGGAGTGAGTGAAGGAAACTGAAGAAAATTTCAACGCTTCAAGGAAAAGCACCCGATACTGGGACTGCCCATATTTTTAAACTATATGTAATCGGACTGACCACACTAGATGGCAGCCGGACTATTCTTGTCTTTACATTTGTAAGTTAAGGATTCAGTGAAATCTTTCATTTATGATTAATAAATCTTTATCATCACGAGCATAAAAATGTATGCTATCTTAAACATATCGAAAATTCCGTGCCATAATGAATGTTGAAACCCAATTTTGTTCCCTCTTTTCTGATATATATATAATCATTTATTCTCATTTATTACCATTATTATTATTCGCATTGTTATTATTACGTGCTTTTTAATAACATAATCATAGTTTTTTTACCATAATATTCTGGGTTATTTTATTTTCGCAAACTGACATCGCATTTTTATTTTAAATCAAGCATTAAGCATTTCGCAAATATTATGTTTTATCATTATTACATCGTTATTTCTATCTTTATAATTTATATTTTTTGCAAAGCATCCCTTTTAATATTAAACCCATTATATTTTCAACCAACTCCCCATTTTATTCCCCCTCACCCAAAACAATATCAACCCACAAATTACAAGCCCAATCCACAACCCCCCAATCGGCCCAACCGAAACCTATTTTAACTCAACCCAACTCGTCCAAAAAAGCCCCAAACCAGTCGGCCAACAAGCCTACACCCATTTATTCTTCTACACTAACCTAAACCTAGACAACAAAACAAAAAAAAAACCTCACCCTCCCCCCAAACTCTCAATCGCCGACAGCCCCATACACCACGGCCCATCACCTCACCGACCTACCCCACACCCCCAAAACCCACCGGTCACCAACCCCTGACACCATCACACCTCTCCCATCACTTCACCCATACCCACACCCCTAAAAACACCGCAATTTCAACCCCTAAAATCCACAACCTTTTGCCCCTTTATTTCGATTTCAAACTCGATTTTAGGGGGGAAAATCCATCTATATAAACCCCTCTTGTTCTCTGTTGAAAGGGGGTTCCTTTTTTATCCGAATCCGAAAAATAAATCGAGAACAAGGTCTGTATTTGGGGGTTCTTTTTGGGTCACAAAAATAGAAAACGAAGGGTCTTTTCCGGTCAAAAAGCAAAGAAAAAAGGGTCGAAAACAAAGGCAAAAATCCGAATCTAAAATGGTTTGATTTGTTCCTAATTTTGCTTAGAAAATACCCCTTTTTGTTTCATAATTTTAATCAGAAATACTCCATTTTCTAGTTCCTAATTTTCAATCCGAAAAATCTATTTTTTTGTTCTTTCTCGATTCTATTTTTTGGGGTTGTTTCGTTTTCCGGGTCATGTCAAAAATTCGGGTCGGGTCAGTCCGAGTCGGGGTAAAAACCGGGTAAAAAAAATTGGAAAATCAGAAGTCCAATTTCGGGTCTAAAAATAAAAAAAAAATCAGAACTTCTTAAATCAAAAATCAGAATTCTAAAATATTTCTCCGAGCGGGTCGACGATTCAAAACACGCCTCGTCGTTACCCGGAGAAGGTCCGTAAATTCGAATTCCTCTCATTTTTATTTATTTGCTTTTGTTTACTTTATTTTTCTCCATTATGCGTGTTTGTAGTAGATTAGCTATTTAAATTAGCTTAGACTCCCTAAACATGATTAGTTTGTTGTAGTTGATAACATGTATATAAAATGCATTCCTACGGACTAAGTGATAAATTTATGGAATTTGGTTAGCTGTGTGTATGTTGTTTAGTTATCCCTGATTTGGAAATGCTCTAAGGACATATGGTTAATGTTTTTTTATATGTTTAGTTAATTTAATTGGTTATTTATTAGCTATTAGTGTGAGTTATTAGTTTTTGAGTATTTATGTTTAAATATGATATGAGTCATATGAGATCAATATATGTTTGAAAGAGTTGTAGTTGGTTAAAGTTGCATTCATAATATTTAGTTGACTGCGGTTGATTAGGTAAATTATATTATGTGATGAAAATGTTGGTTCGCGGTCTCTTTAATAGAAATCATGATATATGGAGTTAGTTGAGCCCCAATATGATTACAAGGGTTGTGTAGCAAATTATGAAATCTTGTAAAAATGTTGATTCAAGTTGATTGTTTGTACTATGTCAGGTTCATGTTTAAGAATCATGTAATATACATTTTGTTCTTGGTATACATCATGAGTATGTTGGTTGGTTGTCATATTAACTTGAGATAGTCAATGTGAACCTTATGTAATCTCTATTGAGGTCTAAACAGAATTAATTGGGACTATATCATGTATACCTGCCCTTATATGTTTAAATGGATATCAAATATGAGATTGTATATTTATGAATATGTGTTAATTGGGCCCATTGTGCATCTAGGCCGGTCTATTTTTTTATATCTGAAAATTATGTTTTGGACTTGTTTTATACTTTTACTCTAATACTTTTTGCATTCTGAGACCCATTACGTAATTGAATGTTGTTGTGATGTTATTTGTTTGGATTTGTTAATTTATTCTCGGGTTACTACAGTTAATACGAGCTGATATATATATATATATATATATATATATATATATATATATATATATATATATATATATATATATATATATATATATATATATATATATACAACAACATGTTCTTCCCGATAACACTTTATCTTTCATGAATTATTTGTTTACATTATTTATACATATATATTTTTGTGTTCCGTCACTAATCCTTTTATTTTCTTTTATTTACATGAAATGCATCGGGAGCAACGAAGAGTCTCTTAATGAGACTCATCATGACTTTTGTCAAAACGAAGACCCGCATCCACACTCATGCATTCTCCGGCCTCAGAATTTCTAAACAAATAGGGCGGGATGATATCGTCATCCGCCCTAGTCGCAGCTTTAATTCTTTAATACCGCCTTTCTATTTTTTTATTTTTGGGTTGTAATAATTATTTAATTTTTTGTGCGGTCATCGAAACACTTAGAATAATTAGGCTTTGAATTGATAGATTAATAGGGTAGTTCAAAATGCAAAACTCGTCACTAGAGTATCTATTTTAGGCTCGGGTAGTTTAAAAATTGGAAACCCGCCGCTAGCTTATTTATTTTAGGCTCGTCATGCATATTCAAAACTTTTAAAATAAATTGGACATCTTTTATTCGCATTATTAACCATATAAATAAGTTTTTCTTTTATCCGATTTGCTATAAAATAACTTTCCTAAAAATCACTTCTTTGCTTTATAAACAAATTGCTTTTCTCCTTTACTATCAATTGTAAACATATGTAATTTATAAATAATGCATACTTTTATCCAAAAACCAACTTTATATGTATTTTTGTAAATAATGCAAATGCATGTTTTATCCAAAAAATCAACTTTATATGTATTTTGTAAATAATGCAATACAAATGTATGTTTTATCCAAAAAACCACGTTGCTTGTATTTTATAAACAATGAATGCCTTTTATTCAAAAATCAACTTTGCATATATTTTATAAACAATGTCTTACAAATGCATGCTTTTCAAATTTTACATGTATTTTCATAAACAATGCCATGCCTGCTTTTCGGATTTTATGTCTGGAATTTACTTCTCAAAAATCGCAATTAACCTTGCGAGACTCTTCAAAAGAATAAGTGGTAAAAACTTTTACTTTGTCAAAATGCATTTTTTTTACTTACAACATCCTTTTTTTACTTTATATATATTTTAAACATGTTTTTGCCCTTATCATAATAATTTACCTGAGTTTGACCGGATAACCGCAAGTTAGCGGATCTTAAAGGGTGCATAACCCCTTCCCTTTATGATAATAAAGAATCTTTACCTAGAATCTCATAGTTTCTCAGACCAGTAATCGGAGTTCACTTTGCAACATTTTAGTTAACATTAGGTGCCTTAATTCACCGTAGAATAATTAGGTGGTGACTCCTCAACAACATTTCAAAATCCAGAGGAATCGACCTATTACGTCGCGGACCGTGGTTAAAAATGGGTGCAACAGTATGGCGACTCCGCTGGGGAGTTCAGGTTCTTAACCATAGCAAACTCAGGTTAATTATTATTGCGCTTTATTTTGCTCCTTATTTGATCTAGTGCTTTAAATTGCTTCCTTTATGCAATTTTGTATGCTTGACTGCTTTAATTGCTACTTTCTTTTACTGTTTTTTCTTAAATTGGCATTCCGCTCATATTTCCTCCACTTCGAAAAATTTACATTATCACACATAACACGCGAGGTGTGTTTCACGCACCCGCAAAATTTTCTTTCAAATTTCCAAATTTTAGGAGAGTTGGCATATGCGCGGAGCATCCAGACCATCCAGTGGCCGTGTAGCCTTCTCACTCGAGCAGTCCGCTCGGGAACCTTGGGTCTATGAAAAGCCAAATCTTAGAAAATTTAGGATAGAGCTATACCACACTTTATTTTAAGTCATGTATGCATACATCTTAGGTGGATCGATCCTTGGTATCGACTCCACAATTAAGAAATCCACTAATTGTCCACGTGTCTCACAACCCAATTACCAATCAACATATTATGTGTAGCATGATGATGATAGAGGGATCCAAACCTAATCATGACATGCTGAAATTGGAAAATATATATTCACCTTTTATTTCCAACGGAAAACATTTCAATTCAGTGACTTGAATCAATCTATCACAATCTCGCAAATTTAGAGTTTAGCCCACCTATGGCATAAGAGAGGCCCCATGCATGTTAGGACGCGCAATCTGCTTGCTATTTTTGTTGCTTTCACTCTGTGCATATTATTTGAAGCAATAATTACTCGCCTTATACTAACTAGGTTTTCTTCAATTTTTAGAAGGTTTATTTTGCCTGATTTATTTCCCCAAAAGGTTGATTCGCGTTGACTAAAACTGGCGGAACACCCCTACTTCACGAGATCAAAGGCAAAAATGACTGATTCAAGTGCATCCGAACAGACTAGCCTGAGACTTATCGCTCTTCCGAGAAATGAATCAGAAGCTTCAGAAATGAGAAATACTACCGTCCAGGAAGAATACATCGCCCAACTGTTGCAACAGATGGCAACCATGTAGAGTGAGATTGAGCGGCTCTAAAATCTCACCAACCTGTCCATCAGCCTCAATACTCCACTCCCTAAACAAGGGACGAATGCAACTGCACCACAAACCTTTTCATCTCCTGAACTGCTATTTCCCCAAAACCTTCTCAAAAATTTCCCACTAAGCAAAACCAATCCGCAGCACACTAACCCACATCCTATCAACCCACAAGCCAGTCCACAACAAAGCCCGCTACAGAATGATCCAGCATCCTTCACAACTCTATATAGACCTCAAGCTCCACTTATCTAAATTACCCCATTTGTCCAAAATATCCCTCCCGCACAAAATTATCAGGCAACCAAAGAAATGTCATACATCGCTAACCATAACAAGCAGTATGTGCCACCAGTATATGTAACGGACTCCCAGTCTTTTACTACCACCATACCAAACATGCCTCTTCAGGAAATTGACCAGTATGAAGAGATGGAAAGGCAAATAAGGATCAGAACCGATGAAAGTGTGGAGAGAGAAATTCATAGCCTAAAAGAATCATTCAAAGATCTCCAAACCAGCAAGGTACATGAAGGACTCAAGTACGAAGATCTCTGCATGCATCCCGATGTTGAATTGCCTGTCGGATATAAGGTGCCAAAATTTGACTTGTTTGATGGGAAGGAAAATTGTCATGCTCATTTAAGATCGTACGGTGACAAGCTGGTTGGGGTAGGTAAAGACCAGACCATCATAATGAAGTTGTTCGTAAGGAGTTTGACAGGGGAAGCACTCGACTGATACACTAGCCAAGACCCGCGGAAAAGGCGTAATTGGGGAACGATGGCACAAGATTTCATGGACAGATTTAAGTTTAACACTGACACAGTCTTGGATAGATTTTATATGATGAAGTTGGAAAAAAAATCCACAGAGACCTTCAGAAAATACGCCATGAAGTGGAGGACGGAAGCAGCAAAAGTTCAACCCCCGATAGCGAAAAGTGAGATGACCACTTTCTTTGTACAATCTTTGAAAGATACAACATATTATGAAAGAATAATAAGCATCATAGGACGGAGTTTCTCTGAAGTTGTAAGGATGGGGGATTTTATAGAAGAGGGTATCAAAACTGGAAGAATTACAAACTTGGTAGCATTGCAAGCAACGAGTGAGCCAATTCAGTCGGACTCATTTGGGGGAGCAATAAAGAGGAAGAGGGACAGAGTGTCCCCTGTCATGACGGTCCAGAAACATAAGCCAAATAAAATCTCAGACCAGTAATCGGAGTTCACTTTGCAGCATTTTAGTTAACATTAGGTGCCCTAATTCATCGTAGAATAATTAGGTGGCGACTCCTCAACAACATTCCAAAATCTAGAGGAATAGACCCATTACGTCATGGACCGTGGTTAAAAATGGGTGCGACAATGAATATGAGACATCCTCTTCTACAACACCGTTAAAAATAAGGGCCCTCTCTTATTTAAAACCTTAATAAAAATAAAAAAGTTAAGGCTCCGAATACCAAATGTACCAGAGTTGTAAATTGACTGAAACAAAGATAAGATCGGGACCAACCATAAAGGCCATGAGAAACCCCGAAAAAAGATGAAAAAATACATCTTTTGGAGTAAATTCAAGTCTGATGGAAAGTTGTTAAAGGACTTTCGGAAACTCAGAATTTATTAATTACAAAGTAAGTTTATAAGAGCTTTATGGGAGGGATAGAAGTTTGCTTCCTAAAAATAAGAGCATGAAATGGAAACCTTAAGCAAAATTTTGAAAATGGAAATTCATTCATTCAAACTTTCTATCGGGATGAAGCCAACCCGGTTACAAAGGATAACAACCGGGCTCAAAAGTGACCCGGTAGCATTCAAAAAACAAAATAGAAATTAAAACCTGCATAAAAGATTACGGCATGCCCGCTCCATGGTCCGCCAGGGGTGTTTCAAATGTTACCAACAAAATAAAAGACCAAATGGTCAAACCCCCCCCCCCCGGGGGGGGGGGGGGTCATCACCAGTTTCCACATTTGAATCCTCTATATCTCCACAAAGATCTTCCAAATATAGCTCAGCATCGTAGAGGTCAATCTCTGCATCCAAGAGTTCAGAAGGGATATCAATCCCTGGTTTGCTAGCTTCTTCAAGGGTGTCCACGCGACTCTTCAGAACTACTAGATCCCTATGAAGCTTCCATCTTTGGCATTTGACCTGGAGACCAGCGATGGTATGCTCTGAGGCGTATAGCTGCCCTTAGGCTTCTGTCAAGTTTGCTTCCAACCTAGTCGTTCTCCCTTGGAGGGTCATATAGGAAGTGGTTAAGACCTAGAGAGAATTCTCCCGGTCCTGTAGCAAATCAATGGCATCCTGCAGACGCAGCTAGAGAGAGGCTTAAAGAGAGTCTCAGTGAGATCAACTATGAGGTCTTCCACTTATGCCCAAATATGTTGGATTTTCTCTTTTAACATATTTTTCTCCTGAGAAGGGCCCATCGCCCTAGCTAATCAACAGTAGAGAGAGTAGTGGCATGGCCCCGGACAAGAGAATTTGAGCTAGTTAGGAAATATGGATATATGAAGAACAATTAAGATGAGGAAATATATTACATGTAAAAGTAAGTCTGCAAGGTGTGCAAAATAAGCCTATAGAGTGGTATTGGGAGATTTTCGTAGGAAAGAAGTAGATGTCCCATCCTCAATACCGGAGGTGGGAATCGAGCTATACTTAGAAGGGTCAGCAGGACGAACAATTGTCTCCATCCTCGGAACATCAAGTAGGGGACTACCAGGTCAGGTGCCTTCATTATCTACATTCTCTTCATTGTCGATCTGAATGATGCCCGTTTGTGCCTCCGCACCTCTTTCCAAAGCTCATTAGGTCGGCGACGGTTCCTGACCCTAGAACCAATTCCTATGGGGGCCATGGGAACCTCTTCTTAAGTTTTCCATTTCCGATTACTGAAAGCAGACTGAAGAATATTGGACAAAGCAACTTCACGGGAAGGAACCTTCTGGACTACATTTTTCCTTACCGGGAGCCTTGCGGATGGAGTAAACAGAATAAAAAGGAATCCTGGGAAATCCGGGGGATGAATCTATATAAGGGATCGAATAAGGATTAAACTTACCATGGTATTTTTCCATCCACCACTTGGAAGTGATACTCTTCCATGATAGGGTGATGTCAGGGGAAGAACGGAGAAGACTAACAACCCACTCGAAAATCCCTTCAATCAGTTGTGGCTCAATAAAAGCAGCTGCGAAAATATAATATTTGCATGAGAAAGTCTAGTTCCTTTATTCAAAAACAAGATAAGTAAGTTCATGTTTAAAGATACTCACAGGAAGTTCCTTTATTCAAAAACAAGATAAGCAAGTTCGTATTTAAAGATACTCATAGGAAGGGTTTCACTCTTCTGGGAAAAAATCTGTAGAAGGTTGATGGATTTGGTCGGTCTTGATCAATATAAACCGGGTTAGCCAACCTCGATCAAAATCATCTTCGTCATTAATGAGGCTACAAATTCCACGGGGCTACAAATCGATAATACCACCAGGAAAGACCCGAGGGTAGTAAAGAAGGAAAATGTGGTCAATGGTGAATGGGGCATTGGAACTATCGGTCAATATCTATATGCAGTAAACTTATCTCCAAATCTGCGGAGCGACTTGTCCCAAACAGACTCTATATTGACGACAAATATTTTCGATGATCTTTGGGACATGAAGCTTGAATCCAATAGTAAAAGGGTATGTGTAAGCCATAGAAAATCCTTCAATATGGTGGTGCACTCGATCAACTGGATCAATTGTTCTAATGATTGTATCAGAGGTAAAGTTAAAATATTTCACAACTTCGGGGAGAATTTTGATAATGATCATAGATTCAATTTCTTCAAAATGTTCGAAGTTCCCTTAAACACGAAGGTCTTATGAGAAATCAAAATCAGAAGGAAGAATTTCTGCAGCAATGGAGTGCAAGTCAATTTCTTGATTCTTAGGGGAAATATGTTCTTTCCTGGGGTGATGATTTGGAGGACCATCGTTGTTGTCTAGAGAATGTGAAGGAGAAGACTTGGTGGAAGATGTTATGAAAAAATAAATTTGGAGAAGGAAAGGAAGTTTATGAAGATTGCAGATTTGAAGGAGATTGTAGTTGCCTTCTGTGGGGAGATTTGGCCTCATATTAAAGGTATGAGAATTAACGTTTGGAAATGAAAAGGCGTGCATCATCATTACAAAACTTCATATCGATCAGAGCAGTTGATCAGTTGTCGCCGTTTCAGAAGCATTGAAACTATGACGTTTGATGTTTCTTCAATCATTACGTTTCAAATTTCTCGCTGAGTATAGGGTTTTCATCCACTTCTCGGACGCACAAAAGTTCTTCCCGGAAAATGCGGGGACTATCTGTATGAGACAAAATTCGTATAAGGCAGTTGTACGAATTATGATGTGGCACGTGGAGTATGATGCTGAGTCGAGTCCAGGTCAGCTTGGGCGCTACCGATAAGACACGAGCAATGCCGGGAGCATCGTACGAGTGCGTGGTACCAAGAACTCGGAAGGACAGGGGAGCCGCTTGAATTGCAACGGGCGGCCGTTACCAAACCGGTCATACGTCTTCCAACGGAGCATTAATGTCATTTATGGAGATACTAAATATGCAATTATTACAACATTCATTCTCCTATATTGATGATGACATATTTCGTGGGTTGTGTAGCTGAAAAGCTCATGTATAAATATTACCTATTGTTTCATTATAAATCATCATATTCAAGCTATTACAACACACTATCTCAATTTCTATCAATTATTGTGCTTTCATACTTACTACGGAAACTTTGCCCACAAGCTTTGACAAGGCTCAATCTAATTATCTCTTCACTTTGTCTTATTATTGTCTATTTACAGTATATCTTATCTAGTTTTATTGTCAAATCAGTCACTTGAAATCCGCGTGTCCTTGTCCACGCATATAAATTCAACTGTACCGTTTTACAGATAAACAACTATAGCTTTTCTCATTTTAGTTAGCTCAAATTACGAACTCTTTGTATCAGACTTTTGTTTAGTTTCTGCTGATTATGAATAAAAATGATATTCTTGATATTACATATGTTCAGGGAAATACAGAGAAATGAGCTCCAAATTATTTGTTAAAAAGTTTTAGGTTGAATTTGTTTGTAGGATGGAGGTCGGGGTGGGACGGTAATTATACAAAAGTCAATATGATTAAACATCTAATTAGGTGTGCATTAGCAAGTAATGTGATAACCTTCCTTTTGTTTGTTGAACTATCAAATTATCTTTTCCCTTTGTTCAACTGTTTAAGATATAAATAATCGATGGTTATAGTGAACACATTATGCCACTCGTGCAGAATTTAGTTGCACTTGTCCAATTTTTTTTAAAGGGCAATGTGTGTTAGATTTGTACGTTAAACTCCTTAATTTAATTAAGTGTTATACGCACTCCTAGTTTAACTCGATATGTTATTTTTGAATATTATGCCCTTATCCTTATTTCAAAGGCTGTTCCCCTTTAAAAGTCAAGTTATTCCTCTTGGAAGAAACGAAAAAAATAGACTATATATACAACGAATTAAATCTTAAATTGAAAGTACTTTAAACAAGACTTATTGGTTATACATTATTTTATTTAAATAAGGTGATGCATAAATTGAAATGTTGAATAGGTACAGAATGTTAGAATATTAAATCTACGCAAAACTTGTGTTGATTACAATGGTGCAGGAAATGGAAATATGTAACTGCCAAGCAAAACTTGTGTTGATTACAATGGTGCAGGAAACAGAAATAAGTAACTGCTAAGTATTACAACAATCTGAAATGATGTTGGAAAGTTGTAGGAAGAATCTGATTTCGTTTGTGTGTAGTCTGAAACTTCAGGGACCACCGCGGGCCGTGACCTGAAACCGGACCGGACGGGCGGTGGCGCGCGTGTGGTCTTAGCCTCGAACCAAAGCACATCTAGGTCCTCCCTCCTTTAAACACATGGGATACCCCTTGGGGTCCCAAACCCCAAGCCAACTTTGAGACTTATAAACTACACAAATCTTCCTTCTCCCACCGATGAGGGAGGATTGGTCTTTACCACCTTTTTTCCATGCTTCAAACACCTCACTTCGTGGACCAATATCTCTTTCATTTCTCAACGAAATTTGACGATCTTTGGCCCTACTGTCATCTACTTACTTAGTAGATTATGCACGTGTGAAGAATTAAAGTCTCTAACATGCGGAATACTAGTGTTTAAGTCATTAAAGATGGCTGGATGCAACTCCCGCCAAAGGTAAATTTCCAACTTGTGGTGATGAAAATAAAAAAAGGTTTACTATTTCTTTTTGGTGCTAACTTCTAAGTACAGGGATTTTAAATAGTACATAATTCGCAATAATATTTCCAATAACACTTTATTATTTACTAATTCATCATTAAAAAATGAGCTGACCATATTAATCTAAAATTTACATATATTCCTTTTAAATAATTAGTTCAAGGATTCGAAAGGGAAAAGGACACTTAATTAAAATCCTCAAAATACGAAGATTCAAAGCTAAATGATGACATCAAGAGAAGTTGAAAGTTAAAAAAATATATTTTGGTATAAGAAAATGAAGAGAAGTATATAAAATTAAAATTTGGAGTAGTTTTCACATTTCATTTTCAGTTTATCAAGGAATATTATTAGGCAAAAGCTCATGAGAGGTGTATTTCTATACGTATAAACATTTTCTTTTTCTTTTTCTTTTTCTTTTTGGGAAAATTTTAAAATATAATTGAGTTACAGTGAAATTTCTGGATGTTAATCCGATAGTTGAATACCGAAATGGATACCAACCTCGAACCAAAAATCCGAAAGAAAATGATATAATTAGGGGGTTGTCGTCACTTTTATTTTAAGTTAATTATATAGTAAGTCTTGACTTAGCTTAATTCTTGAAGAAAAAAAAAAGGGAGCCTAAATTAAGTACGATTAGGTCATGTTTATTTTTGCGAAGTTTTAGCCAATTTTTTACAAATCTACTAACTAGGGTGTTGATGGTTTGGTTTGAGTCGATTTTCCTTGAAAAAAAAAACTAAATCAATTAAGTCAACTTTTTAAATGCTTGAATCAAACTAAACTATGTCAGTTTTTAATGGCTTCGATTTTGTCGATATTTTTTATCAATTATATGACAATATACTTTTAAACACATATTAGGTTGACTATATTCCAACATAATACTACCAAATCAATTATTCTATAAGAAAAGAGGGAGATACATGTACGTAATCAAGTTATATACGTGGCTTCTTCCAAAAATTGTATGGATTGTCGAAATATTTAGTCATTTCCAAAGACCATAATAAAATTTCTTGCAATGTCTTTTTTTTGTGCCAAAAAAAAGATCTAGTCAAGATATCTTCACGATATTTGAATAATACAATGATGAATAGTTAAAAAGGTAAGTTATTTACATGAAATAGATTCTTGAAATTGTCAAAATAAAAATTACAAATTAAAGTAGAAAGTAAGTAAAAAAATTGGATTACTACAAAGGTAAATATCTAGATTACGAACCAAGAGTATAAAAGATTAATATATACAATAAAATGTTAAAATTTTATATAAAAATATGTATGTGTGCAATTATAGTTTCTAAATAGGTATTTATATAGTCAGTTTGGTTTGATTTTTTTGCTTAAAATAAAAATGAAATCAAATTATGTCAATATTTAAATTTAAAATTAAAATCAAATCCAATAAAAAGTAACAATTTTTTAATTTTCTGTGAACGCCCTACTACTAGCAACTCATTCAAGAAGATGTGTCAAATTATATGATCTTAAATATGACTAAATGAAAATCTTAACATTAAAATATGAAGCCAGACATTTTTAAAAAGTTATTCAAATAAATACTCCCTCCATCTCAATTTACATGATACTATTTGACTTGACACAAAGTTTTAAAAAAAAAGTTGATTTTTAAAATGTGTGGTCTAGAAAACACCTTAAATAATTATGTAGCTATAAATCATTTCATTAAGGGTAAAATGAGAATTTAAAAGTTAAATTATTTTTAATTATAGAAAGGTGACTATAGACATTAAAGTTTTATGGGATTCTACACGACGAGTTCAATCCATCTTCAAACTCTAAGGTTTATTATGGTTTCTTAGAGGCTACTCTACCCTAAACCCAGCCCCCGCCTATATAAATGGGGATATATCCCTTAAAAAGGCATCTCAAAATTTTCATAAACTCATGTAATAATCACAAAGAGATCAAAATGTGGCCGGAGTACTCTTCTTGATTATCAAATACTTCAAGAAGATCCACAAAATCCTTTCACGGAGATAAATTCCATGGAGGCCTATATCATCCTAGTTCGAGAAACACGCTACTAACGACCTTCGAATCATGGAGAAAATTCAGAGAAAAGAATCAAGGGATATACAGATTTGTACTCATAAGCTTGATAAATAAAATCACTTATTTTTATATATTTTGTATTGCAGTTTATTTTCTATATCTTGTGAAAATTTGTTGCAAATAAATTGGCACGCCCAGTGGGATCAAGTCTGTCTTTATCTCTCCTCTCACAAATCAAATCGCAGTGAAAGATGGAATCTCCATTTTTATAGATACTTCAAGTCTCGTCTTTGAATTTCGCAAGCCTACACCCCAATGAGTCTTGTAGTAGGGAATTTATAGACATCAAAATTTTGTGAGACTCTACACGACGAGTTCAATCAATCTTCAAACTCTAAGGTATGTTAGGGTTTCTTAGAGGTTAATTTACCCTAAACCCTATCCCACGGATATATAAAGGGGCATGCATATATTTCCTTAAAAAGACATCTCGAAAGTTTCATAAACTCATGGAATAATCACAAAGAGATCAAGATGTGGCCGGAGTACTCTTCTTGATTATCAAATATTTCAAGAAGAACCACAAAATTCTTTCATGAAGATAAACCTCACAGAGGCCTATATCATCCTAATTCAAGAAACACGCTATTAACGACCCTCGAATCATGAAGAAAAATTGGAGAGAAGAATCAAGGGATATACATATTTGTACTCATATGCTTGATAAATAGAATCATTTCTATTTGTATATTTTGTATTGCAGTTTATTTTCTATATATTGAGAAAATTTGTTCCAAACAAATTGGCACGCCTAGTGAGACTAAGTATGCCTTCATCTCTTCTCTCACAAATCAAATCCGAAGTGAAAGATGGAATCTCCATTTTTATAGATACTTCAAGTCTCGTCTTTGAGTTTTGCAAACCTACACCCCGATGAGTCTTGAAGTAGGGGACATTTGTAGACATCAAAACTTTGTGGAACTCTACACGACGAGTTCAATCAATCTTCAAACTCTAAGGTCTGTTAGGGTTTCTTAGAGGTTATTCTACCCTAAATCCTACCTCACGCCTATATAAAGGGGCATAAATTCCCTTAAAAAGGCATCTTGAAAGTTTCATAAACTCATGTAATAATCACAAATAGATCAAGATGTGGTCGGTGTACTCTTCTTGATTATCAAATACTTCAAGAAGATCCACAAAATCCTTTTGATGGAGATAAATCCCACAGAGGCCTATATCATCCTAGTTCAAGAAACACGCTATTAACGGCCCTCGAATCATGAAGAAAATTCGGAGAGAAGAATCAAGGGATATACAGATTTGTACTCATAAACTTGATAAATAAAATTACTTATTTTTATATATTTTGTATTGCAGTTTATTTTCTATATATTGTGAAAATTTGTTGCAAACAATGACATTCTTTCTGGAACAGACTAAAAAGAAAACTGTGTCATATAAATTGGGACAGAGGGAATAACTAATCTTTTCATCACTTACTTCTAGGACAAGTTCAGGTGAAAGAAAATTACGGGGCATATTTTTAGTTCTCCATTTGTCTCAATTTATGTGGCACCATTTTCTTTTTGGTTTGTTCCAATAAGAATCACATTTCTATATTTAGAAAAAAATTAACTTTATGAGATGATTTATGACCACATATTTATATAGGACTTGTTTTTTACTACATATTTCAAAAGTCTTACTTTCTTTTTTAAACTTCATGTCAATTCAAATGGTACCACATGTATGACACATGAGTACTAGACATCTTTCTTCCCTTTCCTCTTTTTTATTTTTTAATTATTTATTTTTAATTTCTTATTATTCTTCATTTTTGGAAGTTTCATGCTATTGAAAGAAATATAGAAAGGATTTATTGTATGATTTAACAATTTTAACAAGAGATTCTCTAAGTAATTGTGCTCGTACTCATATACAATCATGACTCTAATGATTTAGCAATTTGTCTTCTGATTGAGCAAATTTATTATGAGTTTATCTTCACAATTAAGAAAATTCTTCCTTTGAATTATATATGATCCTTAAACATCAAAGACTTCCAATGATCAATAACTATCCTAACCTTTGCTCTGGCAAACAAAAATTAATTCTTAAAAAAGGCGGTAAAACCTAACCAAGTTAAGACATATTAAGAAAAAAATAGAACATAATTTCTTCCTTTGCTTTAGTTATTGACGGGCCATCCTCCATAGTCCATAATAAGAGACATTTTTTTCAAAGGTATGTTAAAAGTATGTTAAACATTACTTTTTTTTTTCTTTGTTTGTTTGTTGGTATCACTAAGAAGTTATTAAACATTTTGAATAAATTTCTAAAGTAAAAACTTAAATTAGTGGTTGCGTTGAGCAACTAGTCAACTTTAAGATGGCTCATTTTGTATTTATTTTTTAAAAATGTATTTTGAATCATTAATCGTCAACTTCTAGAAGTAAAAGAAGAAGAAAATTGTATGCTTAAAAAGGCTAAGTACACATCTTATGACACTAATAAAGATCCTACTACTTATCCACAGTACGGACTACGAACATGTTTTTCTCCATAGTCCATATAAGCCACTAGAATCAATTGCGATGACAAACAATTAAATGTTGGAAATTTGCCTTTGGTGGGAGTTGCGTCCAACCATCTTTAATGACTTAAACACCAGGGTTCTTCATGTTGGAGACCTTGATTCTTCACACGTATCTACTAAGTAAGTAGATGACCGTAGGGCCAAGGATCGTTAAATTTCTTTGAGAAATGAAAGAGATATTGATCCACGGAGTGAGGTGTTTGGAGCATGAAAAATGTGGTAAAGACCAATCCTCCCTCATCGGTGGGGGAAGGAATATTTGTTTAGTTTATAAGTCTCAAAATTGGCTTGGGGGGACCCCAAGGGGTAACCCATGTGTTTGAAGGAGGGAGGACCTAGATGTGCTTCTGTTCGAGGCTAAGCTCACACGCGCGTCGCCCATCCCGTCCGGTCCGGGCTCGGGTCACGGGCTGTGGGCTTCTTCTGATATTATCTTTTTGGACTCAAACTGCTTCATATTTACAGTTTGGTCCCTGAAGTTTCAGGTAAGTTAAATTGGGCAGAGAACTTATGCTTTTGCTGTTGGTTTTGGAATGTTAACCTCCATTAATATGCACATCAATTCAGTCATTACTTGGCTGAATAACTCTCCCTAAAAGCTCTAATCTGTTGCACATCAAATCATCATTTATTTTGGCTAAATTACTTCTCACTAATTGCCATTACTTGGCCAGTAACATCAATTATGTGGTCAGTTGATAAGTCCCCTCCTTCAACTATATAATGAAGTCTTTGCTCAATTGTTGAGACAACAGAACACACAAACAAAAAATCAGATTCTTCCTACTACTTTCCAGTATCATTTCATTACACTAAGTTCTTCAAAGTAACACTTGAGTTTTCTTTGCTCATTTGTTGAGTTGTTGTTTTATCTTGGGAGACTATTGTCTAGAACGTAGAAAGGATATATACGGGATAATCTTGTCTTAAAGACAGAGTGTCATCACTTGACCCAGCATATCAAAGTGTTTGTAATCTCAGTTTCTTGTTTCAGTTTATTGAAATTTCAGTTTGTTGTAATTTCATTTTGTTGTAATACTTAGCGGTTACTCATTTCCATTTCCTGCACCATTGTAATCAATAATTTTTAAGACAAGATTTGCTTGTTGTAACTGCTCAGTAACATGACTGGAAACACTTTAGATTCCGTTGTTGCTGTTGCTGCCACTCAAGGCAACAATTATGTCATCCCTCCTGCTGCCGCTACTGTTCAAGGCAACTCTTCTGCCTTCCCCACTGCTGCCCAAGGCATGTCCAGTGCCTTTACTACTCCACCCTCCGCATTCCACCATGAACGCCCGGAAAAATTTATGGTCTCAAACTTTAAGAGATGGCAGCAGAAAATGATGTTCTACTTGACTGTTATAGGCATGTCCCAGTTCCTAATGGAAGATCCTCCAAAATCTGGAGATGAAATGGACCCTTCGCCTACTGAAACGGCTGAAGGGGGCCTTGGTATCCATGTCATTAATGGCATGAAGATGGTTCTTGATGCATGGAATCATAGTGATTTCATGTGCAAGAATTACATATTAAACTGTTTGGCAGACCCTCTCTACACGGTGTATTGCACCGTTTGCACTGTCAAAGAGTTGTGGGAAAAACTACAAAAGAAGTACAACGCACAAGATGCAGGTACTAAGAAATTCATCGTTGGGAAATTTCTGAAATTTCAAATGGTGGATAGTAAAACAGTGATGTCCCAAGTCCAAGAATTCCAAATGATTCTACATCACCTGGATTTGGAAGGCATGAAACCAAATGAGCAGTTTTTGGTTGCATCGCTGATAAAGAAGTTACCTCCTTCGTGGAATGAGTTTATGAGCTACTTAAATCTCAAGACAAAGGAGATGACCTTTGAAGAACTTATTATCAAACTCCAAATTCAGGAAGATAATAAGAAGGCCTTGCCTAGGGGTAAACAACCTGCTGAGGCAAAGGCAAATATGGCTGAGGCCAAAGGGAACCCAAGCAAGAAGCGAAAGTTCCAAAAAGACGGCAAGACCCAAGCAACGGAGAAGTTCAGAGGTAACTGTCACCATTGTGGGAAACCTGGTCATATGTTTAAGGAATACCGCAAGCTCAAGACTAAACAACAATAGAAAGCCAAGGCAAGACGCATGGTAACGTCGTCAAGGACACGCTCCTGGATGACATGATTGAGGAGTTCTCGGCGGTGGTGCTTGAAGCAAACCTGGTTGAGAATCTCATGCAGTGGTGGATGGACACATATGCTACTAGACACATCTGTTCCAACAGAGATGCCTTCTCTACATATACACCGGTCACCGACAAGAAGTTGTTCATGGGCAACAACACTTCCTCTGACGTGCTGGGGGTAGGAAAAGTGGTCCTGAAGATGACTTCTGGAAAAGAGCTCACTCTGAAGGAAGTGATGCATGTCCCTGAGATTAGGAGAAATTTAATTTCAGGACCTTTATTGGTTAATGCTGGTTTTAGGCTAGTGTTTGAATCTAATAAATTTGTAATCACTAAGAATGACACTTTTGTGGGGAGAGGCTTCATCTGTGAAGGCATGTTCAAAGTTAACGCTATGTATGTAATGCGTCCAAGTAATAAAGTTGAAGCTTCTTCTTACTTGCTTGAGTCTTCTAATTTATGGCATCATAAATTAGGACATGTTAACTACAAGTCCATCCAAAGGTTGGTAAAGTTGGAGTTGATACCGTCTATCGACGTAAACCCTCAACATAAGTGTGAGGTGTGCGTAAAGGCAAAACTCACCAAGCTTCATTTTTGATCCGTCGAAAGGAATACTTCTCCTCTAGAACTTATTCACACAGATATATGTGATTTGAAGTTCGCACAAACTAGAGGGGGGAACAAGTACTTTGTGACATTCATTGATGATAGCATAAGGTATTGTTACCTTTACTTATTGAAAAGTAAAGATGAAGCCTTTGAAGCGTTCCGACGTTACAAAAAAGAAGTTGAGAACCAAATAAGCATGCGGATTAAATCCATTTGTAGCGATAGAGGGGGAGAATAGGTAGCGTCATTTGAGGAATATTGTGCCCAATCAGGCATTGTTCATCAAACGACAGCTACATACTCACCTCAGTCGAACGGTGTGGCGGAACGCAAGAACCGCACATTGAAGGAAATGATGAATGCCTTGCTCATCAATTCCGGCCTTCCACAAAACATGTGGGGAGAAGCCGTCCTTACCGCTAATACGATTCTTAACAGAGTCCCACATAAGGGTAAGGACAAAACTCCATATGAATCATGGAAGGGAAATAAATCACCTACAAATATTTAAAAGTGTGGGGTTGTTTGGCAAAGGTCGAAGTGCCTAAGCCAAAACAGGTCAAGATTGGGCCTAAGACTGTAGATTGCATATTCATCGGATATGCAAATAACAGTAGTGCTTATCACTTCTTAGTACATAAGTCAGATATTCTAAATATCCACGGGGGTACAATCATGGAATCAATAAATGCTCAATTCTTTGAAGGTATCTTTCCTAGAAAGGAAAAAGACATAACCTCTCGCAAATGAAGTTATGAACAAAACTCTCAGGAATCGGGAGTCGTTGACGGCCCGGATCTAGATGGTCCAGATCTAGTGGATCTCGAAGTGGCTGAATATCCGGAATCTAGTGTTCCAGATTCTCAGAACTTGGAGACTCCAGAGATGGAACTAAGGCGAAGTAAAAGGGCCAGGAAGGATAAATCCTTCGGTCCTGACTTTGTAGCTTATATGGTTGATGATGAACCAAAGACAATTGCTGAAGCATTGTCAACTCCAGAGGCACCGCTTTGGAAAGAAGCTGTCGCACCCGATTTTGACCTGCGGGCATCGCGACGTGATGGCATCGATCACCTCTGGATTGGATAAAAATGCTTGCTTTGAGGAGTCGCCACCTAATTATTCTAAGGTGAATTAGGGCACCTAAATACTAACTAAAAGCTGTAAAATAACTCCAATTTTATGATCTACGAAACTAATGAGATTCTAGATAAGGGTTCTTTATTATTCTAAAGGGAAGGGGTTAGGCATCCTTTAAGATCCGCTAACTTGCGATTATCCGATCAAACTCAGGTTAATTATTATGTTAAAAGTGCATGTTTTACAAGTATAAAAATAATGTTGCAAGTATTTAATGAAATTATGCATTTGTACAAGCATGCATTTGTATGACAATAATATACATGTAAAGCTAAAAAGACTATGAATATGCATTCGTATGAAAATTGATAAAGATGTATGCAATGTGATTTCTTATGGGCGACGGGCCTAAAAATAGTCAAACTAGCGATTAACAATTTTAAAAGTAACCAAGCCTAAAAATAAATGAACTAGCAATGGGTTTCTAGTTTTAGACTACCCTATTAATTAATTCTATGTTTGCCTATTCTAAACATTTCAATAATTTCACGAGTACAATAATATTACAATACAGAATGAAATAAAGCTGAATTAAGAAAGTAAATGACAACAACAAAATAAATAATCTCCGAGGGGTTATTTGCCTTCTTTGACTTTATCTTTACAAGCTGTCAAGAACAAACGGTTAGAAACAAATGAATATACATAACTTCGGATCCATATCCAAAACAATAAATGTTTTGATTACGGAGGACTCAGACTTAAAATTTGAAGAGATCATTCCAATCACGTCGTGGCTGCGAACATATAACTCGTTGGTCATTTTAGTTGCCTTGCCTACCGAACATGTTGGTCTCTCGGGTGAAAAAGATTTAAGTTTCATCATTGCCCAGAAGTTTTATTTTCCGTCTTTACAACTGTGGAGGCCTCAAAAATCGACGGATATTTTTTCATCGGCCATTGTAGTATTTAATTCAAAAACAGTAAACAGTAAAAAAACAGTACATATCCGTGGCACGGATGTTTAAAACAGTAAATTAAAGAAACAGAGAAACGAAAGAAGAAAAGCGCGGCCTCGAATTCAATTTCATCGGCCTAAATGCAGTATCGTATTCAGACAAGAAAATTAAAAATCAAAAGCGTACACAAAGCGGCAGAAAGAGCAGCAAGAAACGATAGCGTAAAAACAGAGGCAATTCCGAGAAGGCGGGATGTTTAGTAAATAAAAGCAGTAAATATCCGCCGGGATGTTAAAAAGCGATCTTGAAAAGCATGAAATGAAAATGAAAAAGCGCGGCCTCAATTCAATTTCATCGGCCTAAATGCGATATAAATAAGGCAATAAAACAAGAGAACAATAAGATATCCGTTGCCGGATACTTAAAATGTAAACTGAAAAAGCAGAGGAACGAAATGAAAAAAAGTGCGGCCTCGAATTCAATTTCATCGGCCTAAATGCGATATTAGTTAAAATGACAAAACAGCAAAATACAAGATATCCGTGTATGAATATTTAAATGCCAAAATAAACCAACAGTTTGCAATTAGAACGTCCGACCCGAAACAGGATGAACGGCGAAACAGTAAAGAATAAGAAAAAGGGTGTTTATACCCAGTGCTGAAAACAAACCCGGAATCAAACATTTTTTGGAATTTTCAAATAACCAACAACAAAATATACAAAGATACAAAAAACAAAATTTACTTGATCCGGGCTGACCCGACCCGACCCGAATCAGGATCGAGACCCGAACCCGAATCAGGATTGATGACCCGAACCAGAATCATTTTTTTAACCAACAACAAAGATACAAAAATACGCAAAAATGAAATTTACTTGATCCGGGCTGACCCGACCCGAATCAGGTTCGAAGACCCGACCCGAATCAGGATTGATGACCCGACCCAGAATCATTTTTTATTTTCAGATAGCCAACAACAGAATATAAAACACAATTAATCTGGAAATTTAACCAAATCGGGGTCGACCCGACCCGAATCGGATATTTTTCAACCCGAATCGATTTTCTCCAAATCACAGATAACCAACAACACAATATAAACATAAAAATCTGGAAAATAACCAAATCGGGTCGACCCAGGCGGGTCGATGACCGACCGAATCGAATCGGATATTTCAACCGAATCAAATTCTTTCCAAATTTTGGATAACCAACAACACATATAAAACATAAAATCTGGAAAATTCATTCGAACCGGTCGATTCGAACCGGTCGATGACCGACCCGAATCGGATATTTCAACCCGAATCAAATTCTTTCCAAATTTTCAGATAACCAACAACACAATATCAAGCATATAAAACAGGAAATCTTAGCTAAATCGGGTTGGCCCGACCCGACCCGACAGGGACACAAAAGGGGCAAGAACCCATGCAAAATCCGACCTAAATTCCGACCAAGACCTCCCTCTTTTCGGACAAAACTCCACACAAATCGACCCCCAAAAGGGGGTATTTATAGATGGGTTTCGGGTTTTAGGGGTTGTAGATATGGGTGAAGTGATGGTGTCGGTGTAGGGGTGACCAAGCGGTGTGGGGTCGTGGTGGTGTGTCTGCGGCCGGTGGCGGCGATGGGTGAGGTGACCGGCGTGTAGGGAGTCACGGGTATGGGGTTGTCGTCTGTGGGTGTGGTGGGTGGTGTCGTTGGGGTGATGGTGGGTGGTGTCGTCGTTGTGACCGGCGACGTGGGGTCGCCGGTATGGCGGTGTGGGGTCGCGTCGGGGTTAGGGGGCATGGGGGGTGTGCGGCGACGGAGAGAGAGAGAGAGAGAGTGAGAAAGAGATATGGAATGAAAATCTGTAGGGTTTGTTTGGTTTAAAGGGGAAATAAAGGGATGGGAGTTGGGTATTGGGCCGATCCGGGTGGGCTTTCGGTTGGGCTCTGGTATTTGTTTTTTTGGGTTGGGGAAATAAAATGGGTGATGGGTTGGGCTTGGATGAAAATGGGTTTTAGTTTGGGTTGGGTAGGAATTGTTTTGGGTTGAGTAGAAGTTGTTTTGGGGGAAATGAAATGGGTTATGGGTTTAGAATATAAAAAGAGGTTTTATTATATAAAAAGAAAGCTTTGCAAAATTTATAAATTGTAAAGATGATAATATGATAAAATATAATATTTACGAAATGCTTGATGCTTAAATAAAAAATAAAAATGCAATGTCGTTTTGCGAAAATAACATATAATATTAGGATAAAAGTATGCTTGTGATATAAAAAATGCAAATGACAAATAAAAATGCAAATAATACTAATAATAATGATATATATACATATATATGCCTATATTTTAAAATTGTTTTAAAGTGTCAAAAATATTAAAAATTGCAAATAAAATCATAAAAGATGGGACAAAATTGGGTGTCAACAGATGCCCCTCTTTGGTCGGAGACGATGAAAGAGTTTTCGGCCAAAGAAGTTGACTGAGTAGCCAATTTTGTCCTGATCACCGGGACTCGAGGGAAGATTAGAGATGCATGGTAAGAAATAGAATCCCGAGGGGGGGGAGAAGTTGTAAGAGATGGTGCAGATTCAAGAAACAATGCCCCAGTGTCGACTTATGATGACACTGGTTGCAGATGTGGCGAGATACTGGGGGAAGGGCTGAACGATGTTCAAGAACTTCCCGATGCAGATGATGATATATCATAGGCGTGATGAGGTGGCGTCGTCGCTAGGCGTTATGCAGATGGCGAAGTCGCATAGGCGTGATTGAAATTAAGATACCCGCATTAGAAGGTGGGCGCCTAACTGAAATGAAATACCCGCATTAGGAGGTGGGCGCCTGACTGAAATTTAAATACCCGCATTAGGAGGTGGGCGCTGGTGAAATTTAAATACCCAGACAGGAGGTGGGCGCTGATCAAAATCGAAATACCGCGTTAGGAGGTGGGCGCTGGTGAAATTTAAATACCCAGACAGGAGGTGGGCGCTGACAGAAATGAAATACCGCGTTAGGAGGTGGGTGCGGTGAAATGAAATACCGCGTTAGGAGGTGGGCGCCGACTGAAATTTAAATACCCGCGTTAGGAGGTGGGCGCTGATCAAATTGAAATACCCGCATTAGGAGGTGGGTGCCTGGTGAAATGAAATACCCGCGTTAGGAGGTGGGCGCTGGTGAAATTTAAATACCCGCGTTAGGAGGTGGGCGCTGAGAAATTGAAATACCCGCATTAGGAGGTGGGCGCTGGTGAAATTTAAATACCCGCATTAGGAGGTGGGTGCCTGATCAAATTGAAATACCCGCATTAGGAGGTGGGCGCTGATCAAATTTAAATACCGCGTGACAGGTGGGCGCCGATCAAATTGAAATACCCAGACAGGAGGTGGGTGCCTGGTGAAATGAAATACCCGCATTAGGAGGTGGGCGCTGATGAAATTTAAATACCCGCATTAGGAGGTGGGCGCTGACAGAAATGAAATACCCAGACAGAGGTGGGTGCTCGATCAAATGAAATACCGCGTTAGGAGGTGGGCGCTGATGAAATTTAAATACCCAGACAGAGGTGGGCGCTGATCAAAATTGAAATACCCAGACAGGAGGTGGGTGCCTGGTGAAATGAAATACCGCGTTAGGAGGTGGGCGCTTTGAAATTTAAATACCCAGATTAGGAGGTGGGCGCTGATCAAATTAAAATACCGCGATTAGAGGTGGGCGCTGATCAAATTTAAATACCCGCATTAGGAGGTGGGTGCCTGATCAAATTGAAATACCCGCGTTAGGAGGTGGGCGCTGTTGAAATTTAAATACCCAGACAGAGGTGGGCGCTGATCAAATTGAAATAAGCGATGGGAGGTGGGTGCCTGGTGAAATGAAATACCCGCGTTAGGAGGTGGGCGCTGATCAACGAAATACCCGCGTTAGGAGGTGGGCGCTGATCAAATTGAAATACCGCGTTAGGAGGTGGGCGATGGTGAAATTTAAATACCAGACAGGAGGTGGGCGCTGATCAAATTGAAATACCCGCATTAGGAGGTGGGCGCCGATCAAATCAAATACCCGCGTTAGAGGTGGGCGCTGATCAAATTGAAATACCCGCGTTGGGAGGTGGGCGCTGATCAAATTTAAATACCGCGTTAGGGAGGTGGCGCTGATCAAATTTAAATACCCGCGTTAGGAGGTGGGCGCTGATCAAATTGAAATACCGCGATTACAGAGGTGGGCGCTGATCAAATCGAAATACCGCAGACAGAGGTGGGCGCCGATCAAATTGAAATACCCGCGTTAGGAGGTGGGCGCTGGTGAAATTTAAATACCCGATTAGGAGGTGGGCGCCGATCAAATTTAAATACCCGTGACAGAGGTGGGCGCTGATCGAAATTGAAATACCCAGATTAGGAGGTGGGCGCCGATCAAATCAAATACCCGTGACAGAGGTGGGCGCCGACGTAAATTGAAATACCGCGTTAGGAGGTGGGCGCTGATGTAATTTGAAATACCCGCATTAGGAGGTGGGCGCTCGAGCGTCGTTGTATTGACGTGATGCGTTTGTGACCCGCATGGGTTGAAATGACGTCGTTGCATAGGCGTGGTGCGTTATGCGCGTCATTGTGTAGACGTGTTGTGCGGATGACGCCGTTGCATAGGCGTGTTCTTGATGACGCCGTTGTATGGGCGTGTTCTTTGTCGTTGTAATGCTGTGAAAGATGTAAATGACGTCCATTGTCGTCAGTTTGGTGTAATATGATTCCACGTTGTGTTGAATCTTCTGCCGATTCAAACTCATGTGGACTGTGGATTTAAATGTCGTCCATGCACTGACGAAAATGTGATGTGACATCTTTGCCAAATTAAACGCACATGTTGCGGCTTCCTTGCCTTTGTCAACCTGAAGACCTGCACTCAAAGAAATTTGTGAGTTGTAGCTTTTGCCCTGGACGCTTGCAAGCTCATATTGGTTTAGATTGAAGACTCAGTTGTCTGGCATTTTCCAGGTCCATTGGCATATTCTTGCAGTGAACCCTTAAAATATGCCCCAGTTTCTAGTATATATGAAGATGTTGAACTTCCAACTGGACAAAATCGAGTTTGTGTGGGCAACTTGTTTGTCCTATCAAGGCGATCATGTGAGCCTATTTTGTTGTGTGCAAGATAATGGACACACAATTTCCAATGGTGTGACCGAAGCCGATATAGGCCGCCTACGTATTCCGATAAAGGAAATCAGGTCATAACGTAGTTCGCTGCAAGTAAAATGACGATTGTGAAGTTTTCCAAAATGGGACCGAAGCCGATGTGGCTGCCTACGTATCCCGCCGAGGGAATCAGGTCATAACGTAGTTCATGCAAGCAAAAAGAATTTTGTAAGGGTTTTCTAAAAATGAGACCGAAGCTGATGTGGCCGCCTACGTATCCCGCCGAGGGAATCAGGTCATAACGTAGTTCATGCGGCAAAAGAGATTTGTATTTGTAGAATGTTTTTTTTTGTAAAAGAGAGTGACTAGAGTTTGAAAAATGATGCAATATATTTTGCAAGGTTTTTTTTTGTTGTTTTTTTTTGTGAAAATATGAAAAAGACATAATCACGTCTTGACTTCGGTTGGTACCAACAATTAGTATTGTGCTTAGGAGTTTTCGTTATTTGCTTTCTGTCAAATCGAGACAGACTTCAAGGTAATTCCTACAGCTTCAGATGCTACCTCAGACATACCTGAGTATCGACACTTGCTTCAAGCCAAGATTTTGACATATATGCATCCTCATGTTTCAAATGCCCTCACTGAAAGAAAGTCCCTTCCTCACATGTATTTCAGTATTTTGAACTTTGGGACGTCTAGAGAAGTACACTCACCCTCAGAAAGATGTTCAATGCATTTAATTGTGATACCATAGGCTTGGCCGTCATGTGAGTATCCACTAATGTGAGAACCCTCGGTATAGGATCATGTAGGGCTTGTTATGGGTTTGTAATGTAGGTTTGGGAAAGAAAAGGATATTATTTGGGTAAAGAGTGACTAATCCTTCCTTGAGCTTTGGATTATGTCCGTGCTTGGTATTTGTGTGCATTGATTCCGATTTGCTTCTTTTGCCCCCTTTTGTTTTGTACCGGCTTCTTTTGAATATTTCGTTTGAAGCTTTTTCCCCTTTTTCGGAGTTATTTCCTTCTTTTTTTTTCTTTTTATATTGTCGGGGCTTTTAACTTTCTTTTTGTGTGAAGTCGTCATTTGGTTTTGTTTTGTTTTCCTCTTTTGGGAACATTGCAACTTCAACTCGAATCATTTTCAGCAATTTGCATATTTCTGATGCGCTCAAGAAGGTCGGGCCAAAAGAGGGATAGCGCGTGTACGCACTCAGAAAGGGTATAGGCATAAGATGTGGTTGTTCAAAAAAAAATAGGCTTCAGGCTCAAAGGGGAAATGCTACGGATAATGTTATTTGGTAAGCTGGAAAGGCTCAAACGGATCAAAGAAAGCCTACGATCCTTTCCTATACCAAGTGTTGCTCAGGATTTCGCCTCAACAAACATTCGAGCCAAGTTCTAGATCACAATGCAATGCAATTGAACTTATTCTAAAAACTCACCACACAATGCACATGAAACGATGAGGTTGGCTTTGTTCATATCTTGGAAGCATGAAAAACAATTTTTTAAGTGTCAACACAGGCGTGAATGAGAGGTACCAGAAGAATCTGTGATTTACCACGAAGTCAATCTTCTCCGCTGGTTCTTTCCTATGCGCGCTCCTAACTGTGTTGGTATCAACCAAGTCCATCAATGATTCTTAATTTATTTTTTTTTTTTGTATTTTTCAATAAAGGGTACCGAACCCGAATAGGGCTGCCTACGTATCTCATCTTTGACGAGAATCAGGTGTGCGTAGTTCGTGATGATAGGTTATAAAAATGTATGTTTAAAAAAAAGTTCATCTACACTAGGATAGTAAAAGTAAAAATTGTATAAAACAAATGATTATCCACTATGGGACGAATGCAAAGTAAAAGATAATTGTCCACAATAGAATGAATGCAATGAATAAATGATCATCCACAATAGGATGCATGTAAATAAAAAAAATGATTGTCCATTATAGGATGAATGAAAAAATTGATAAACCAGATATGTCCTTATCTACGGTGGACAAGGAAGTGCATCTTTTTTTTTTTTGATTTTTTTTTTTAGTGTTGTCGAACCCGAGAAGGGCTACCTACGTATCACACCGAACGGTGAGAATCAGACACTCGTAGTTCGTGAAGATAGGTTATAAAAAATGTAAGATTGAAAAAGAATTTATCCACGATAAGATAGTAAGAAAAATTGTATGCAATAAAAAAGTGATTGTCCATATTAGGATGAATGCAATGAAAAAATAATAATCCACAATAGGATGTAATGAAAAAAAGATTGTCCATTAGAATGTAATGAAAAAAAAAAGATTGATAATCCAGAATCATTTTTTTTTCATTTTTTGATTTGATTTTTTTTTGATTTTTTTTTTTTAGGGGTGTCGCACCCGAGAAGGGTTACCTACGTATCACACCGTATGGTGAGAATCAGACACTCGTAGTTCGTAAAGATATGTGGTAAAAATGTATGATATAAAGAAATTATGCAACGAAAATTAAGCATATCAACAGAATTTGCAAAATATATATAAAAAACAAATATAGACAACTAGAGTAACGCCTCGTTGACTCTGAAGTTGGCTGACTTTTTCGAGTCAAAACATCTTCCGATCGTCTTTGTGAAAGCGCTTTGGCTTTGTTCTTTCCCGGAGTCTATCCAGAGATAATGTTTTAGAACGACCGCCTCAATCTGTTCGCGAGGACGATCTTCCTGCAAAAATAAGAGCACCGGGTGAAAGGAGGAAATTCACTAAAAGAATAATAAAATGTAGGAGAGTGACAGTATAGTCAAAAACTCCCCTGATTGCTGCACGAGGTCCGAGTCTTGATGTTCAAGAACGCTTTATTCTAGGGCAGAGACACAATTTTTGTCCCAGAGTTGCAAACAATATGGTATGATATGTACAGAATTGAAGCAGGTAAATATTGAATTAAATAATATGTACAAGGATAATATAAGAAAAATAGCAAACAAACTGGGCAGGAATTAAATACGCGTCCTATCATGCATGGAGCCTCTCTTACGCCGGAGGTGGGCCTAAACGCCAAATATGAGAGATTATGACAGAATAATCCAAGCTGTCAAACTACAGTGCTTTTATTGGAAATGAAGACAAAATGTATGTACATTTTCCAATATCGGCATGTCATGATTAAGCTTGGATTAGTCCATCATTATCACGCTACAAATAATATGTTGATGGTCGTTGGGGGAGCGAGACCCGTCGACAATTTTGGTGGATTTCTTAATTATGGAGTCGATGCCAAGGATCGACCCACCTATGGTGTATGTATGCATGATTAAAAATAAAAGGGTATAGCTCTATCCTAAATTTACTAAGATTAGGCTTACTGGACTCAAGGTTCCCGAGCGGACTACTCGAGTGAGAGGGCGACGCTGACCTCCGGATGGTCCGGACACTCCGCGCATACGCCAACTCTCCTAAAATTTGGTAATTTGAAAGAATTTGCGGGTGCGCAAAACACACCTCGCGTGTAATGTGTGATAGTGTCAATTTTCCATAGTGGAAGAAATATGAGCGAAATGCCAATTTAAGAAAAGCAATAAAAGAATATAGCAATTAAAGAAGTTAAACATACAAAATTTAAAAAAGAAAACAATTAGAAGCAATAGAATAAATAAGAAGCAAAATAAAGCGCAATAATAATTAACCTGAACTTGCTATGGTTAAGAACCTGATTCCCCAGTGGAGTCGCCATGCTGTTGCACCCGATTTTGACCTGCGGGCATCGCGACGTGATGGCATCGATCACCTCTGGATTGGATAAAAATGCTTGCTTTGAGGAGTCGCCACCTAATTATTCTAAGGTGAATTAGGGCACCTAAATACTAACTAAAAGCTGTAAAATAACTCCAATTTTATGATCTACGAAACTAATGAGATTCTAGATAAGAGTTCTTTATTATTCTAAAGGGAAGGGGTTAGGCATCCTTTAAGATCCGCTAACTTGCGATTATCCGATCAAACTCAGGTTAATTATTATGTTAAAAGTGCATGTTTTACAAGTATAAAAATAATGTTGCAAGTATTTAATGAAATTATGCATTTGTACAAGCATGCATTTGTATGACAATAATATACATGTAAAGCTAAAAGACTATGAATATGCATTCGTATGAAAATTGATAAAGATGTATGCAATGTGATTTCTTATGGGCGACGGCCTAAAAATAGTCAAACTAGCGATTAACAATTTTAAAAGTAACCAAGCCTAAAAATAAATGAACTAGCAATGGGTTTCTAGTTTTAGACTACCCTATTAATTAATTCTATGTTTGCCTATTCTAAACATTTCAATAATTTCACGAGTACAATAATATTACAATACTGAGAATGAAATAAAGTGAATTAAGAAAGTAAATGACAACAACAAAATAAATAATCTCCGAGGGGTTATTTGCCTTCTTTGACTTTATCTTTACAAAATTTGTCAAGAACAAACGGTTAGAAACAAATGAATATACATAACTTCGGATCCATATCCAAAACAATAAATGTTTTGATTACGGAGGACTCAGACTTAAAATTTGAAGAGATCATTCCAATCACGTCGTGGCTGCGAACATATAACTCGTTGGTCATTTTAGTTGCCTTGCCTACCGAACATGTTGGTCTCTCGGGTGAAAAAGATTTAAGTTTCATCATTGCCCAGAAGTTTTATTTTCCGTCTTTACAACTGTGGAGGCCTCAAAAATCGACGGATATTTTTTCATCGGCCATGTAGTATTTAATTCAAAAACAGTAAACAGAAAAACAGTACATATCCGTAGCACGGATGTTTAAAACAGTAAATTAAAGAAACAGAGAAACGAAAGAAGAAAAGCGCGGCCTCGAATTCAATTTCATCGGCCAATGTAGTATCGTATTCGTATCAGTAAAATTAAAAATCAAAACTGTACACAGCAGAGAAGAAGCAGCGATAAGCGAAGCGTAAAAACAGAGGCAATTCGAGAAGGCGGGATGTTTAGTAAATAAAAGCGATAAATATCCATTGCCGGATGTTAAAAACGATCTTTAAAAGCGATGAAATGAAAATGAAAAAAAGCGCGGCCTCGAATTCAATTTCATCGGCCTAAATGCGATATAAATAAGGCAATAAAACAGTAGAACAATAAGATATCCGTTGCCCGGATACTTAAAATGTAAACTGAAAAACAGAGGAACGAAATGAAAAAAAAGTGCGGCCTCGAATTCAATTTCATCGGCCTAAATGCGATATTAGTTAAAATGACAAAACAGCAAAATACAAGATATCCGTGTATGAATATTTAAATGCCAAAATAAACCAACAGTTTGCAATTAGAACGTCCGACCCGAAACAGGATGAACGGCGAAACAGTAAAGAATAAGAAAAAGGGTGTTTATACCCAGTGCTGAAAACAAACCCGGAATCAAATATTTTTTGGAATTTTCAAATAACCAACAACAAAATATACAAAGATACAAAAAACAAAATTTACTTGATCCGGGCTGACCCGACCCGACCCGAATCAGGATCGAGACCCGAACCCGAATCAGGATTGATGACCAACTAATCATTTTTAACCAACAACAAAGATACAAAAATACGCAAAATGAAATTTACTTGATCCGGCCGACCGACCGAATCAGTTCAAGACCCGACCGAATCGGGATTGATGACCCGACCAGAATCATTTTTTATTTTGGATAGCCAACAATGTAATATAAAACACAATTAATCTGGAAATTTAACCAAATCGGGTCGACCCGACCGAATCGGATATTTTTCAACCCGAATCGATTTTCTCCAAATCACGGATAACCAACAACACAATATAAACATAAAAATCGGAAAATAACCAAATCGGGTCGACCCGACCGTCGATGACCCGACCGAATCGAATCGGATATTTCAACGAATCAAATTCTTTCCAAATTTTGGATAACCAACAACACATATAAAACATAAAATCTGGAAAATTCATTCAACCGTCGATTGAACCGGTCGATGACCGACCGAATCGGATATTTCAACCCGAATCAAATTCTTTCCAAATTTTGGATAACCAACAACACAATATCAAGCATATAAAACAGAAATCTTACCTAAATCGGGTTGACCCGACCCGACCCGACGATGACACAAAAGGGGCAAGAATCCATGCAAAATCCGACCTAAATTCCGACCAAGAACTCCTCTTTTAGGACAAAAATCCACACAAATCGACCCCCAAAGGGGTATTTATAGATGGGTTTGGGTTTTAGGGGTTGTAGATATGGGTGAAGTGATGGTGTCGGTGTAGGGGTGACCAAGCGGTGTGGGGTCGTGGTGGTGTGTCTGCGGCCCAGTGGCGGCGATGGGTGAGGTGACCGGCGTGTGGGGTCACGGGTATGGTGGTTGTCGACTGTGGGTATGGTGGGTGGTGTCGTTGAGGTGATGGTGGGTGGTGTCGTCGTTGTGACCGGCGACGTGGGGTCGCCGGGATGGCGGTGTGGGGTCGCGTCGGGGTTAGGGGGCATGGGGGTGTGGCTGACGAGAGAGAGAGAGAGTGAGAAAGAGATATGGAATGAAAATGTGTAGGGTTTGTTTGGTTTAAAGGGGGGAAATAAAGGGATGGGGAGTTGGGTATTGGGCGATCCGGGTGGGCTTCGGTTGGGCCTGGGTATTTGTTTTTTGGGTTGGGGAAATAAAATGGGTGATGGGTTGGGCTTGGATGAAAATGGGTTTTAGTTTGGGTTGGGTAGGAATTGTTTTGGGTTGAGTAGAAGTTGTTTTGGGGAAATAAAATGGGTTATGGGTTTAGAATATAAAAAGAGGTTTTATTATATAAAAAGAAAGCTTTGCAAAATTTATAAATTGTAAAGATGATAATATGATAAAATATAATATTTACGAAATGCTTGATGCTTAAATAAAAAATAAAAATGCAATGTCGTTTTGCGAAAATAACATATAATATTAGGATAAAAGTATGCTTGTGATATAAAAAATGCAAATGACAAATAAAAATGCAAATAATACTAATAATAATGATATATATACATATATATGCCTATATTTTAAAATTGTTTTAAAGTGTCAAAAATATTAAAAATTACAAATAAAATCATAAAAGATGGGACAAAATTGGGTGTCAACAGAAGCTTCTGAGAGTGAAATAGGCTCCATTCTGCATAACCATACTTGGGAGTTAGTTGATCTTCCTCCGGAAAATAAACCGCTGGGTTGTAAGTGGATACTCAAACGGAAGTATAATGCAGATGGGTCTATAGATAAGTACAAGGTCAGGTTGGTAGTCAAGGGCTATCGGCAGAAAGAATGTCTTGACTACTTTGACACGTACTCCCCGGTATCTTGGATGACGTCCATACGGGTATTCATTGTGATCGCAGCATTGCGTGACCTTGAGATACATCAAATGGATGTAAAGACAGCCTTCCTAAATGGTGATTTGGAAGAAGAAATTTATATGGATCAACCCGAGGGGTATGTGGTTCAAGGGCAAGAGAAGAAAGTATGTCGGCTTGTCAAATCTCTGTATGGGCTGAAACAAGCCCCGAAGCAATGGAACAAAAAATTGATAGTACTCTACTATCAAAGGGTTTCTCCATTAACGAGTGTGACAAATATGTCTACACGAAAGGTAACTCTGACTCGTTCGTCATGATATGCATGTATGTAGATGACATGTTGATCACATGAAGCAGTCCTAGGGTAATCCTAGAGACTAAGAACATGTTGAAATAATGCTTCGACATGAAGGATATGGGTATCACAGATGTCATCTTAGGGATAAAAATCTCTAAGACGTCTGACGGACTGGTCTTATCTCAGTCTCACTACATCGAGGATGTTTTCAGAAAGTTTGAGATGTTTGACAGTTCGCCTATAAAGTCACCAATGGATAGAAATCAAAAGCTTGATAAAAATTGTGGTGCACCCATATGCCAGGAGTGATATGCACAGGTGATCGAAAGTTTGATGTATATAACAAACTGCACCCGACCTGATATTGCTTATGCAGTCAACAAGTTGGCTAGGTTTACCCGTAATTCGAGTGATGATCACTGGAAGGCATTGAATCGGGTACTTCAATACCTGAAATACACGCTAACTTACGGGTTACATTATTCGAGATATCCAGATATACTAGAGGGGTACAGTGATGTAAACTGGATATCTGATATAGAGAACACCAAGTCCACCAGTGGGTATATATTTACAATTGGTGGTGGGGATGTGTCTTGGAAATCCTCTAAGCAAACTTGCGCCCGATCCACGATGAAATCGGAGTTTATCGCTTTAGACAAAGCATGAGAAGAAGCTGAGTGGCTTCACGACTTTTTAGAGGATGTTCCTTATTGGAACAAACCTGTACCTTCTGCAATGATCCACTGCGATAGCCAGTCGGCTCTAGGAAGGACATGAAATGCTATGTACAATGGCAAGTCTCGTCATATTCGACGGAGGCATAAGACCGTTAGGCAGTTGATCACCACGGGTATAATATCCATTGATTACATAAAGTCAAATGATAATATAGTAGACCCGCTGACAAAGGGCTTACCTAAGGATCAGATGTTCTGCATGTCTATGGGAATGGTCTTAAAACCCAAAGTATAAATACCAATACGGTGGTAACCCAACCTTACTGACTGGAGATCCCAGGAATTTGGTTCAATGGGAAAACTAAGTTGTAAAGGTTCAGTTGATCGCTTCGGTGGAAGCATGAGCACTTCGGATAGTGATTTCTGTAAAGAAACACCAAATCCAAAGTCGTTCCCGCGATAGACGTTAAGTGCTAATTGCAGTGTGTGTAAAGTTTAAGTTTCCAAAACCTTTAACGATCCTCACCGGTTGAGGTTAGGTTTGGTGAAACTTTTAATGGTTCCTAACACTTATGAAGTGGGGTATGGCAGAATACCTTGTAGGAGACCACCTATTTAAGTGCGAGGACAGGCCGCCTCAAATGAACGCACTTAAGAATCCAAGAAGTGTCCACGGTCACAACGGACAAAACATTACGAAGAAAAGAGTAAGGGAATTTGTTGTGTTGGTACTATTGACTTGGCTTACACTAAACACTGACGGTTCAAGACATCACGTTCACCGCGCAGTAAGTAAGTCCGATGGTATTTAACTATGGAAGGTTCAAAGCTGAAGCTACCTCTCCTTATGCGACATCGGCCCGCTGAAATATTGCTGGAAAAAGGCATCATGTGAGTGCGCCAAAATCTCTTTCGAAAGGGGATTGTTGGAAATTTGCCTTTGGTGGGAGTTGCGTCCAACCATCTTTAATGACTTAAACACTAGGGTTCTTCATGTTGGAGACCTTGATTCTTCACACATACATAATCTACTAAGTAAGTAGATGACCGTAGGGCCAAGGATCGTTAAATTTCGTTGAGAAATGAAAGAGATATTGATCCACGGAGTGAGGTGTTTGGAGCATGAAAAATGTGGTAAAGACCAATCCTCCCTCATCGGTGGGGGAAGGAATATTTGTTTAGTTTATAAGTCTCAAAATTGGCTTGGGGGGACCCCAAGGGGTAACCCATGTGTTTGAAGGAGGGAGGACCTAGATGTGCTTCTGTTCGAGGCTAAGCTCACACGCGCGTCGCCCATCCTGTCCGGTCCGGGGTCGGGTCACGGCCTGTGGGCTTCTTCTGATGTTATCTTTTTGGACTCAAATTGCTTCATATTTACAGTTTGGTCCCTGAAGTTTCAGGTAAGTTAAATTGGGCAGAGAACTTATGCTTTTGCTGTTGGTTTTGGAACGTTAACCTCCATTAATATGCACATCAATTCAGTCATTACTTGGCTGAATAACTCTCCCTAAAAGCTCTAATCCGTTGCGCATCAAATCGTCATTTATTTTGGCTAAATTACTCCTCACTAATTGTCATTACTTGGCCAGTAACAATAATTATGTGGGCAGTTGATAAGTCCCCTACTTCAACTATATAATGAAGCCTTTGCTCAATTGTTGAGACAACAGAACACACAAACGAAAAATCAGATTCTTCCTACTACTTTCCAGCATCATTTCATTACACTAAGTTCTTCAAAGTAACACTTGAGTTTCCTTTGCTCATTTGTTGAGTTGCTGTTTTATCTTGGGAGACTATTGTCCAGAACGTAGAAAGGATATATACGGGGCAATCTTGACTTAAAGGCAGAGTGTCATCACTCGATCCAGCATATCAAAGTGTTTGTAATCTCAGTTTCTTGTTCCAGTTTATTGAAATTTCAGTTTGTTGTAATTTCATTTTGTTGTAATACTTAGCAGTTATTCATTTCCGTTTCCTGCACCATTGTAATCAACATTAAACACATTTACGACTCATAAATAACAAACACAATATTTAAGAAATTATATCCTACACTTAGTTTTATCAACTAGTCCGTTATTACTTAGTAGCCAACTGAGTGTGGGCACCGACAATATCGACTAATATTTACAAAAATGTGGTGGATGTGAACATGCTTAAAACAACTACCAATGAAGAATTGAATGATTCAACAAATAACCAAAACTCACATGCTGAATCGAAAAAAATGTGTAACTATTTATGTATACTTTAATATTGCATGAGCATAATTAAAATTGAAGTTACATAATCATCTAATCAAGTAAATCAAATCTTATTGTCAGGGGAAAAAATGGGGTGGTAAAATTTTTATAAGTTAACTGCAGTGTATCCTTGCTCCGTCTTCTCATAAAAAGAGTTGAATTATTTTCGTTTCAATTTAATCCATTTCAATTTAAAAACTTAAGTATATCCATAATTCTCAGTATTCTTTCATATAAATGTTATATTTATTTTATATAACATTATTGCTATTTGATAAAACCTAATAGAGGAAGTGATTGCCTATAACAATTACAATTTCAATGAAGAAAATACTTCAACAAAGAAATTATATGTTACTTTTTTTTTATCGATCTCCCATAAATAAGGCAATATAATTTAAAGAATATCTAAGCCATAAAACCGACTTTCCCCTGTTCAGCATGTATTTTTATTATTATTATTATTATATATATATATATATATTATTAAAAAATTATTGTACTTCTTTAGTATTTTAATAATGTACTGATATTTAAAAAGACTAAATGAGAGGACATATCAGGTTTATGATCAATTACAAATAAACTTTTTAATCAGCAACAATAACATACCCAGTGTCAAAGACGAATTCAGGATTTTCAAAACATAAGTGTACCATTGAAAAAAAAAATATTAAGTGGAAATTGATCCCTAAATCTCTAGATAAATAACTTAACTTTCAACCAAGTACAACATTTAACCTTGTTGTAGCATGAGTTTCAGCAGAGATTATTATACAATTTTTAAGAAATATATACATAAAAACCCTAATTTTACAAAGCGACCATGGTTCACATGCCCCAAATTTATTACACAAATTTGCCCCTGCCCAGTGTAATCCAATAATCCTACAAGTGGAATTGGGGAGGGTAGTGTGTACGCAGATCTGAAAGGTAGATATATTGTTTCCGATAGACCCTCAGCTCAAGGAAAAACATATCAAAGTTGTACGTGAAAAAATAACGAATCTGAAGAAGCGTCAACAAAATACTAAAGATAGCATGACAAAACATACTGAAAAGGAACGGTGACTACAATAGAATAATCCTATAATTGAAGTACAAGGAGCAACTGATAGTCATAGAGATCAAAGAACAAGAACTATAAAAATAATACTACGACCGCTAGCCTTTTATGTATCATAATCTGTATCCTACATAGCCACATATCTAAGGTCATGTCCTCTGTAAGCTGAAGCTATGTCATGTCGTGTCCAATCATTTCTCAGAATACTTCTTCGACCTACTTCTATCTCTCATACATTCGCATTGGGGCATCCGTGCATCTCTCTTCACATGTACGAATATCTCACACTCGCTTCCCGCATCTTATCTTTCATCGAGACCATTTTCACCTTGTTTAGGATATCTTCATTTCTAATTTTATCTCTCCTAGTAAGCCCATATATTTATATCAATATTATCATTTCCGCAATTTTCATATTGGGTACTTAATATTTTATGATTGGTCAACGCTCCGCTCCGTTTAACCATCGGTTATGTATAACTTTGCTTTAAGTTCTTAACTGCTCCGTTTTTTTCTCTCCCTCTCTCACTCCTAACTTCGGTGAACAGATCTGTTCTGCTCTACCGCCGGCCAAAATCTCCGCCACCGTTACTTCCGCTACAAAAACGAACTAAGCTTTGCGTTTCACGTCCTTATGCCTATTATGCTCCTATATATAATTTGAGGAGATTTTGATGTTTTAGTAGTGAAAAAAAAACATAATGAATCGGAGCTTCAGAGATTCTATGATCAGCGGGAAGAATTTCCCTATCTCGTCGCAGCACCGGCGAGGACTTAGTCTTAACGGAGCTTCTAGGGAGCCTGACGATAACTTGGATCTCTTCTCCAAAAGTCGCCGGAGTGTTTCTGTTGCCTCCTCCGACGGTACCACTTTATTCTTATTCTAACATGGATATTACTTTGACATTCTTCTTCTGCTTATATCTACGTTAATTTTTTTGTTACGATAAATGCAGTATGCCTTATCTTGTTATTGGGCGCGCAAATATATACATTATTACTTCTCAATCCCAACGCTCTGTATGCATCTCCATATACAACTTTATGAATCCTCTTCCTCTGTCTGCAATCTTCATGTGCAATCTCATTATACCTAACTTTGCTCTTTGAGGATCAATTAGTTTGACAAATTTCTACTCGTAAAAGTTAGTTCGGAACTATGCTACTCTTTTCTTTCGCGTATTAAGCTCTAACTCTTCTCAATATTTTGCCTTTTTTATTGATGTATTTTGAAGTTGTTTCGGCTGCTCTATGCCTGCAGTTCCGGTTAAGCTGGGAAGGCTTTCAATTGGATCAGTGAAGCAATTAAAGAGTGGATTAGAGGATCTGCTGGCATCTACGGAAGGAGAGAAACATGATTATGATTGGTATTCTTTATGTGCATCTTTTGAATATCAGATCTATAGCCTCTTAATTACCAGTATATATGTTTCAACTTAACTCAAATTACGCGGGGAACTACTATAATTTTAGTATGAACTGTTGTTCTGCTGTCTCCCCTTCTGTTTAAAGAAGATTAGTTCCTCTAGTTTATGACTTGATCATAACTTGGGTGCTCAAATATTGACTAAGATACGGGGTATATCATTCGAAATAAACCTTTGTTACCCAGCAGTGGCCAAGAGCGCTTAGTTTATATCTAATGTGTCAATTCAGGCCAGTTGTGTTCATATAGTTGCCAGTCACATTAAGCTATATTTACCTGCCCCTTTTTTTTAAAGTTTGCTCTTACCTTCGGAGGGATTGTTTCCCTTCAGTAGTTTCTCTTTCTGATGTCGAATGAGTGAACAAAGGAAGGCTATTATTTATTCCTCACCCAAAGTGGCTGTCTTTTCATTTATATAGGCTCCTCACTCCTCCAGGAACTCCTCTTGTTCCTTCATCAGATGGAAGTGAATCAAAACCAGCTTCAGTGGCTCCAAGAGGCAGATCATTGGGCAGATCTGCCTCCACTACTAAGGCTTCAAGGGTAAGTCTCTACCTTTCTGTATTGATCATGTCTTTGGAAGTGTTCAAATTCATATTTATTGTGTCAATGCTCTTTAGCCTCGCTTCTCCTTGAGAACTTTTCCAATCCTGTTGTCCATCACAATCATTTTCTTTTTCTTTTTATAATAATTCACAATCATCATTATTTTAGGTTATCATTGCCTAATATCTTTTTTTTGAAATGTGGTCTTGTACTTATATCACATGGATTTGGCTTTAGATAGATTTTGTTTTTCAATGGGGTATAGTTTGATGACTATCTAAAATATCAATCTCACAAGGTTGTAATCCTCACCAAAAACCTTGCCATGTGGTTGTGTTGATAAAATATTTTGTTTTCAGCTTTCAGTGTCTCATTCAGAGATAACTACTCCTGCAAGACCAACTCGGAGTAATTCTGTGACTCGACCTTCCATTTCCAGCTCTCAGTATAGTACTTACTCAAATAAATCAGGCTCTATTCTAAATACGAGTTCTGCATCGGTCTCCTCCTATATTAGACCATCTACGCCAACTAGCCGTTCTTCCAGGCCTTCCACCCCGACCTCCTGTGCAACAGGGTCCAGACCATCAACTCCTTCTAAAGCCTGCCAAGCCCCAAGTACTTCTAGGCCAACCCAGAGCTCGAGACCTTCTACTCCAACTTCCCGGCCCCAAATATCGGGGAACTTGAGTACCCCAGCTGCCCGGTCTACTTCAAGTCCTTCAACACCTACTCGCCGGAGCATAACACCTTCATCATCTAGATCTTCAACTCCAGCAGGGCACTCTGTCACCAATGGGCGAACTGCAGCTTCTGTTTCTCGTCCTAGCTCCCCTAGTCCCCAAATTCGGCGACCATCACAGCCAATAGCTCCCCCAGATTTTTCACTTGAAACACCACCAAACCTACGCACAACTCTGCCAGATAGGCCTCTGTCTGCTGGCAGATCCAGGCCGAATCCTTTTGTCACTACCAAAGGAAATGCAGAAACCCCGAGTGTGGCAAATCCTCGGAGACAGTCATTGCCCATTGTTAGCAGGGGAAGACTAACAGAACCCTCTGCTAGAGGACGAGTGCTTGGCGGTGGGCAGCTAAGTGATATTTCTGATTCCCGCAGGGCTTCAGATGTCTCAGAGTTGTCTACAAGGAAGCCTGTAAAGACTTCTACTGACAGCATGGGACTTGGAAGGACAATTTCTAAGAAATCTCTTGACGTGGCAATCAAGCATATGGTAAGTGTCGTCTTTAGATTTTTCTTCGAATGAATTTTTTTGTTATGATCACATTAGTATGCTTTCAACATACTAAATCTGTATAGCAACTTTTAACTGCTGATCTGGTTCAATTAGCTTCTGGTCTGCTTATGGTTGTTGCTGCAGTGATTTCGAAAAATAAGGGCGGACTTGTGTTTTCTATTTGATGCTGTATGGGTTTTCTTGAACTGCCAAAGGGCAGGAGATTTTTGTCGTACTTAACAGTGTGGATATATTGCTGCTGCAGGATATTAGAAACGGCCTTAATGGCGTTCGTCCAATTTCTGGTTCAACCCTCTTTCCTCACAGTATTCGATCCACAAATGGGAAGGGCCAGCGTACTGATGGTTCGACTGTTGCATCCTCTATCAATGAGAATGCATCTTACCACTACAATGGTAATCTTCCAGAAAATGGTAATTACCTTAACAGATCATCTGAGAATGGGAGTGAAGAGGCCAAGTCTCAAACAAATATTGATATTTATGAGAGTTCTCGTTACGATGCGCTTCTGCTGAAAGAGGATTTGAAGAACACGAATTGGTTACACAGTATCGATGACAAGTCGGACCAAGAAACCATATTTGACCATGGATTCGAGTCGGTGCCGGAACCTTTTAGCCCGTTGCAACATTTGTGAAGTGATTTTCCTTTCTGTTATTACTGATTTTTCCTTTTGAGTTTCTATTTGTTACTAAAATCATTTGTTTGCAAAAGAAGATAAGAAGAGATGGAATGTGGCAAATTAGCCCATCAGGACTGTGAAAGGCGACCTACTATATCTATTTAGTTTCCATTATTATGCAAGCAAAATAACTTTTTTCCATTCCATATGCCACAAGAAGATGGTGGTTGCGTACTTGCGTCACATTATGGATGCTAGCAGATTTTATCCAGTTGAAATGAAGCATTTACCACTGTAATTCATTGTCTGGACCTTATTGATGGCCAACAAGACTTTAGTGTCTGCAATTCTGATTGGGCAGCTAGAAGTGTAAACGGAAGCGTATTGCTCAGCATAGTTAATGTTACCTTGATTTGGTCCTCACAAAAAGCTTACTGCTGAGATATTTAATGTTTGCTTGCTTCTGTCCTTACAAACATTTCAATTCAATTCTTGAGCAAACCAACGTATAACTATTCGTAGATGTATATCATAACTCTTCAATTTGAAGTGGTAAAGAAAAATATTTACTCCCTCTTAGTCATTTGCACACTCCTTAAGAAATTACTAACTTCTAGGAAATAATAGGTAATTTGACTAAAATAACTCTAATTATATAGATGTTGGGATTTAATTGCCTAACACATAATAAGAATAAATTTAAAAAAGTAAAATTAATTATTTCTTAATTTGTTAAGTAAATATTCTTTTTAAATAAAAGAAGTAAAAGCTAAGCAAACATTCTTTTTTATCTATGAACATGTTCACTGGTCACACAACTAAGCAACGCGTTCATTCAATCTTTGGGCAAAAAATTGCAAGGCGAGTCCCAGTGGAACTGCTATTCATTTTGTCCCCATTTTTACATATGTTGTAAGAATACGCCTCTTTTGTTTTATATATAACTAGTTTCTCCGTACACCCTATATGAATAAGTATAAACTTTTTAAGAATTACAAAAATATTTATTTTTACAAATACAATAAAAATTAAACTTCTTAGAAATAATAATAACAACAACAATAACATATCTAGTAAAATTTCACAATGTGGGGTCTGAGAGGGTAGAGTGTACGCATACCTTACAATCTATCTTGGTAGGTAGATCAGCTGTTTCCGAGAGACCCTCGGCTCAAGACGAAACACACGCCTAAGCAAAGTAAAACAAACAAAGTGAATAAGTCATGATAGTGAATTCTGAAATAGAAAAAGAAGCAATAAATAATGCAAGTAAATAAGACAAACAAAATACACATAGCATCATAAATCAAACGACAAGTGACTATAAGGCAATACTATGCCTACTAGTATGATAGGCTAAGCGAGCATAAAATAATAATATTACAACTACCAGTTGTAAGCGTAGGTAGGACTACGTTGGGCTACCTACTACCTTTCTACCCTAATATGTGTCCCCCATAACCCCCTATCTAAGGTCATGTCCTCAGTGAGTTGCACTTACGCCATGTCCCGTCTAATCACCTCTCCCCAATACTTCCTTGACCTACATCTACCCCTCTAGTACCCGTCCATAGCCAACCTCTCGCACCTCCGCACTGGGGCATTTGTGTCTCTCCTCTGGACGTGCCCGAACCATCTCAACATCGCTTCCCGCATCTTATCCTCCACCGAGGCCACTCCCACTCTGTCTCGGATATCATCATTTCTAATTCTATCCCTCCTTGTATTTCCACACATCCATCTTAGCATCCTCATTTCCGCAACTTTCATCTTTTGGGTGTTCAAAGTCTTGATCGGCCAACACTCGGCCCCATACAACATAGTGGGTCTAATCACCATCCTCCAAATCTTGCCTTTAGTTTTTGTGGCACCTTTTTATCGCAAAAGACTCTAGATGCGAGCCTCCATTTCATCCACCCTGCCCCAATACGATGTGTGACATCGTCATCAATCTCTCAATTCACTTGGATAGTAGATCTGGGGTACTTGAAGCTCCCTTTCTTTGGAATGACCCGAGTACCAAGCCTCACCTACACGCTTGTCTCAAGATTGCTCCCGTTACTGAACTTGCACTCTAAGTATTCTGTCTTGGTCCTACTCATCCTGAACCCTTTAGACTCCAGAGTATGTCTCCAAACCTCCAGCTTAGTGTTCACTCCGCTGCGAGTCTCATCAATCAAGACTATGTCATCTGCGGTTAACATACACCATGTCACCTCCCCTTGGATTTGTCGTGTCAGTCCATCCATCACCAATGCAAATAGGAATGGGCTAAGAGTTGATCCCTGGTGCAGCCTATCATCACTGGAAAGTGCTCCGAGTTTCCTTCTATTGTCCATACCATGGTCTTGGCTCCGTCATACATATCCTTGATTGCCCTAGTGTACGCCAAAAGTACACATCTAACCTCCAAACATCTCCATAGAACCTCCCTAGGAACTTTGTCGTATGCCTTCTCGAGATCGATGAAAACCATATGTAAGTCTCTCTTCCTCTCCCTATACTGCTCCACCAACCTCCTAATAAGATAAATGACTTCTGTATTCAAACAACCCGGCATGAATCCAAACTGGTTCTCAGAAATAGACACGCCTCTTTTCACCCTCATCTCCACGACTCTTTCCCAAACTTTCATAGCGTGGCTTAGCAGCTTGATGCCCGTATAGTTGTTGCAACTCTGGATATCATCTTTGTTCTTGTACAAAGGAGTCATTGTACTCCACCTCCATTCTTCGGGCATCCTCACCGTCTTAAAAATGACGTTAAACAACCCCGTCAGCCACTCCAAACCTGCCCTACCGACGCTTTTTCAAAATTCAACTGGCATCTCATCAGACCAGGTCGCTCGTCTCATGCGCATCATGCGAACACCACTCTGAATCTCCTCAATCTTAATGTTTTCACAATACCCAAAATCCTGATACCTACCAGAGTGCTCCAGATCTTCCAGCAAAATATCTCTATCTTCTTTTTCGTTCCAGAGTTTTGGTAAGTGTTAATCTTATTTAGCTAACAATGTAAGGAAGAAAACCATACTCAACAAAAGTCATCGGAAAGTACAGAAGAAACAAAGTTGATCCATTGCCATCTTGTATATGAATTTCTTCATATCACATGTGCCATATTAATCCTCCATGTTGATGTTTGGCTCAAAATGTTAGCAAAATTGAGGTCTTTTGTTCTTTGTACATATTCAACAACACAAAAAGAAAAAAGGAAAAAGGAAAAAGATATACACACATAGAAATACTCTTTCTGTCCACTATATTAAAAATAAATGTCAATTTTAATTTATCCATTTCAAAAATCAAGAAATAATTTATTATTTTATACCTTTTTTCGTCTTATAATTTGAAATGTTTTAGCCTAAGGTTTTATGGTAAAAAAAATAAAAAAGAAGAAGAAAAAGGAGGTATTTATAACCTCAATTGAAAATGCATGTAACTTAGGGCCTTTTAAAAAGCTTGGAGAAGCCATTGAACCACACCTATAATTTAAGGATGAAATCATAATCTGATTGCGATTTTTTTTTTGTCTTTTAAATATTTGAATTGTTAGTTATTGTGACTTATAGTATTTTTATTGTAGTTTTCAAATATGTCGATTTCATTTCAAAAAATCAAAAATTCTATGCCTGAATTCATGGTCAAAATAAGAAATTTTACTGTTGAAATCCAAACTTTAACACAAAAATTGAAACGAAGGGCATATAAAAGATTAAACAAATATTTAACTGTGTAAAAACATTTAATGAAATATGACTTTCAACAGAATTTATCATTACATATAATAGAATATTTTTCGAATATTCTTTCATTAATTGTATATTTTTTATTTTAGGTAGAATTGTATTCCTATTGTAATTAGGTCTCCTATCTTAGGTAAAATTATATTTTCTATTATAATTATGTTAATTAGTTATCTAGTTTAAATATTCTTGTACTAATATATGATTGTACATTATTGATGAATACACTCAAGGAACATATTCATTTATGGTATCAGTAGCCTAAAAATACCTTCATCGCCGCCGACCATAGCTCTCAGCCGCCACCCCCACGGAACCCTAGTATTTGTTTTCTAGTCATTCTCTCTCCCTTCTCCTCCTAAATTTCATCTTCCATGGCTGACAAAACTAAATTTCATCATGCACTTGCAGTAAACAACATGAAAAACTTTATCCCTATCACCCTTGAGATGGAAAATGATCAATACTCCTTGTGGACGGGGCTTTTTAAGATCCATTGTCGTGTTTACAAAGTTATCGACCACATCATCCCTCCTACACTGAAGTCCACAGACCTACCCTCGGCTTCGACTTCTGATGATGCACTCTAGTCTCGTTTGGACGCAACCGTCCTCCAGTGGATATACGGCACAATCTCTAATGATCTGTTGCACACTATCATTGAGACCGATGCCACTGGCCGCCAAACATTGGAATGTTTGGAAAGTATTTTCCATGATAACAAAACACAACGAGCGTTATACCTTGAAAATCAGTTCATCAGGACGATTTCCCAAACATGTCTACATATTGTCAAGAACTCAAGATGCTTGTCAACCAACTCTCCAATGTCGGCGCACCAGTCACTAATCAACGATTGGTCATGCAACTTATTGTAGGCTTGAATGAATGCTATGATGGTGTTGCCACTATTCTTTAGCAATGCACGACGTTGCCTCCGTTTTATGAGGTCCGTTCGAATTTTATTCTTGAGGAAACCCGGAAAATCATGCGCAACACCACTCAGGATAGCATTGCCGACGTTGCCCTCACCACCATCATCGGACCCTCCGCCGACGACAATGCTTCCAATTCTGGAAACCAGAACCGCCGGCCCAAGGACCCGCAATAGTCCGCATCCACCTGCAACAACCGCCACGAGCGGTTCGGCAAGAACCGGCGGACGAAATTTTACAACCTTGGCGGCGGAAGGCGATCCCGACAGGAAACTACCAATAGCGACCGCGGCAGTGGCATCAGCCTTTATCGTGGGCTGCCTACCCATCGTGGGTCGTGTATGCCCTACCATCACGAGCCTTTCCTCCTAGCCCGTATTCGACATCCTTGTGGACTCCACCTCAGAACCGACAGGCCCACCCTGGCATACTCGACCCACGTCCTCAACAGGCCTACACAACACATGCCCCCCCGCCCTTAACTTATGCACTGACTGACATTGAGGAAGCTATGAACACAATGTCACTCAACGCTCCACATGAAAATTGGTATATGGAAACAGACGTTACATCTCACATGACGGCATCTCAAGGTACTGTTTCATCTTATTCCAATTTGAGTAATTTAAATCGAAATAGTATTGTTGGTAGTGGACAAGACATTCCCATTTGCGTTTTTGGTCATTTATCCTTATCCACACCACATCCTCCGCTAATATTAAAAAATATCCTCCATGCCCCTAAACTCATTAATAATCTAATCTATGTGCGACGTTTCACAACTGATAATAATGTTTTCCTTGACTTTGCTCCTTTTGGTTTTTCTGTGAAGGATTTTACGACAGGGAGACGAATAATGAGATGTGACAGCACTAGAGATCTATACCCTATTTCAAACGCCGTCAACAATCTAGCCTCAATTCCATCAACCTTTGCTGCTCTTTCGTCTTCCTTATGTCACTCTATATTAAGATATCCGGGAGATCCTATTTTACACTCCCTTAGAAAAAATAATTTTATTAATTGCAACCATATTTCTAGGACTCATATATGTGAATCCTGCATTTTTGGAAAACATGTTAAATTACCATTTTCTGCATCTATAAATTGTACTTTACTACCTTTCGATACATAGTGATTTGTGGACGTCCCCTATTTTAAGGACGGTTGGCCATCGATATTATGTGTTATTTTTTGATGATTATTCCAACTTTCTATGGACTTTTCCAATTGGCAATAAATTCCAAGTCTACTCCATTATTTTCTCATTTAGTGCTCTCATAAAAACATAATTTGAAAAGAGCATTAAATGTTTTCAATGTGACTATGGCAGGGAATTCAGTAATAATCAATTCAAAAAGTTTTGCTCAATTAACGGTCTTACCTTTCATTTTTCCTGCCCTCACACCTCCTCCCAAAATGGTAAGACCGAAAGGAAAATCTGAATCATAAACAACCTAATTCGTGTCCTACTTGCTCACACCTCAATTCCCCCTCAATTCTGGCATTACATACTCTCCATGACCACCTATCTCCTAAACATAATTCCAAACAAGTGTCTAGATCAACGGTCGCCCACTCAAGTTTAAATAGTTACCTAGTTTAAATACTCTTGTACTACTATATATATTGTACATTATTGATGAATACAATTAAAGAACATATTTCTTTAACATACGCAAACCGATTTAGCTAAAATGTCCAATAATGTTTTTTTATATTTGTCCTTATAAAATTGCAATAACACAAAGTAAGGATGAGAGATACGACAAATGACAAATTTATTGGGGTATGTCCAACAAAAACACTATACTTGTTAGAAGTTACAAATTATAATTATGCAGTTTGTTCGCATTTTACTGTTTTAATTTCCCAGAAGCAATGCCATGATGGGGCATGAAATTAGGCTTTCGTACCTTTTTCTTTTGTTGGTACATACAAACAATCTTTTGAGCAATAATGATTCAACTATTCACTGGATAAACATGAGATAAAGGCAACAACAGGTGAAAGCCAACTGAGAAAAATAGGGGAGAAACACAATTTTTTTTGGTAACAAATAGAGACAGATATAATGAGAATGGGTTTGCTACTGGATTCTTACTCTTCGTAACCCTCATCTATTGCAACTCTTCATTATTCCGCTAATGATTTACAAATAATTTATTGAATGGAATTAATTAATTAATTAAAGGGTAGAATGGGCATACATTTTTATGCACATTTTAGTAATTTTACTTTTGACTTAAGGAGTTCCCACTTTTAATATGATATAGATATAGATACAGCTGTAATTGACATTTTTACCCTTCTACTCTTCTACTTGTCCAATTATTCTTCATGTCAATTTAACGGGGCATCCTATTTGGATATTCTCCTTTAACTTATAGTTAGTTTTCAAAAAAAACTATTTAACTGATAGCTATTGATAAAGTAGGCAAACTTCAGACAAAGATGCTTCTCCGCTTTTTCTTCTTCTTTTTTTAAAAAAAAAAAAAATTAAAACCCCAACAGGGTTATTTTGTATCAATCAAAAGCAAAAGGGTCTAACAGCAAAAGTTAATAAAGTCTAAAAGCAAAAAAAAAACGTACATTTGTAAAATCCCTAATTTTGCTGCGATCTCTCAACCATGTCGGCTCCTCTCTGCTTGTTTCCTTCGATTGAGCTTGAATTCAAGCTGATTCGTCTGTGATATGTTCTTTTATGCTCCTTTCCCTTCTTGCGACCATCTTCTTCAGCTGATTGTGGCTGTTAATCCGGTCTGCTTCACTCTTCCGGTTGCATTTTTGCTCAGGTGATTCTTTTGTAATTTCTTGTCTTTCCTTCTTACTCCATTTGCAGTTCCCACCTGACTCTTGTTGTTTTGTCTTTTCCTGTTCTATTCGAGTACGAGCTATCACATTCTCCTCGCCTGCAGCAGTTGAAAGCGACTCCAATGTCGATCTATTTCTATATGTGCCTTTTCTTCTTCTTAATTATTGTACAATAGTAAAAATTTTGAGTATATTGTACATCAATTGAAGTATAATGCTTGAACCAAAGCTTATCAAAACCATAAAAGAAATAATTCCGGCAACCACTATATACAAGATTTCATGGAAGAAAGTAAAACACCATAAAAAAATCACCTTTTGTTGCAAGTTTGAAGAAGTGAGTCTTGAATTTCAAATATGAAAAATGAGTATAAATCAAGTGGATGTTATTGAAGAAGTTTGAAAACATTGGTAAGGATAAGATTGACCGTTCAAACTGTTTGGATACAATTGTTGCAGGGAACGGAAAGTAAGTAACTATTACAATAGTTAGAAAGGATAGATTAAATATTACAATAAACTGGAAATCAAGAAGTTAACAAACTGTTTGTGTGATTTGCTGAGTCGAGTGATGTCATTTTGTCTTTAAGACAAGATTGTCCCGTATATCTCCTTTTATGTTGTCGGACAATAGTCTCCCAAGATACAACAACTTAACAATTGAGCAAAGGAAACTCAAATGTTAGTCTTGAAGAACTTTGAGTATAGTAACTTTGCTAGAGAGGAAGAAGATGAATTCAGAAAATTTGGAGTATTTTCTAAGTGTTGAGTGATTTCTTTAATTTAGTCAAATGCCTCAATTTATAGTGTAAGTAGAATACTTTTCAACTAGCGAACTAATGACCTTCAATAGCCATGTAATGACACTTAATTGAGGGGTTACATTCAGCCAACTAATGGCTGAATTCATGTGCCAACTAATGGAGAATCAATGCTCCAAAACCAACCCAAAGGTCAGAACTTTTCAACTTTCCGTCACAGCATTCTGCCTCCGAAGCGTCGCGGCTCCAGTGACTGGCCAACCAATTAGCGTCGCGGTGCTTAGGCGCCGCGGCCCTTTGCGGCGATTTTTGACATGTTTCATCTTACACTTCTTCCTTCTTTTACCAACGTGGAATACTTTGTCATTTGACCAATAACCGTTCATAATTTTATGTCTCAAACGTATTACATACGTACCAATATCTCTTTCACTAATGAAATTTGCGATACTTGACACTACGTGTGAACGTGTGTGAAGACGACATTTCCGACGTGCGAGCCCTAATTGTTCAAGTCATAAATTAATGGGATATACTTAATTCCACATTAGTAAATTTCCAACAATCCCCTCTTGAAAGAGATTTTGGCGCACACACATGGTGCCTTTTCCAGCAATCTTTCAGCGGACCGATGTTACATCTGGATAGGTAGCATACGCTTTGAACCTTCCATAGTTGAATACCATCAGACTTACTTACTACGCGGTGAACGTGATGTCTTGAACCGTCAGTGTTTAGTGTAAGCCAAGTCAACGGTACCAACACAACAACTTTCCTTACTCTATTCTTCGTAATGTTTTGTCCGTTGTGGCCGTGGACACTTCTTGGATTCTTAAGTGCGTTCATTTGAGGCGGTCTGTCCTCGCACTTAAATATGTGATCTCCTACAAGGTATCTTGACATACCCCACTTCACAAGTGTTAGGAACCATTAAAAGTTCCCCAAACCTAACCTCAACCGGTGAGGATCGTTAAACCATTAAAAGCACTTAACGTCTATCGCGGGAACGACTTTGGATTTGGTGTTTCTTCATAGAAATCACTATATGAAGTGCTCATGCTTTCACCGAAGCGATCAACTGAACCTTTACAGCTTAGTTTTTCCATTGAACCTAATTCCTGGGATCTCCAGTCAGTAAGGTTGGGTTACCACCGTATTGGTCTTTATACCTTAGGTTTTAAGCCCATTCCCCTAGACAGTCAGAACATTTGATCATTGGGTAAGCCCTTTGTGAGTGGCTCTGCTATATTATCCTTTGATTTTATGTAATCAATGGATATTATACTCGTTGTGATCAGCTGCCTAATGGTCTTATGTCTCCGTCGAATATGACGAGACTTGTCATTGTACATAGAATTTCGTGCCCTTACTAGAACCGATTGATTGTTGCAGTGGATCATTACAAAAGATACGTGTTTGTTCAAATAAGGAACATACTCTAAGAAGTCGTGAAGCTACTCAACTTCTTCTCCTGCTTTGTGTAAAACGATAAACTCTGATTCCATCGTGGATCGGGCGATGCAAGTTTGCTTAAAGGATTTCCAAGACACAGCTCCACCACCAATTGTAAATACATACCCACTGGCGGACTTGGTGTTCTCTATATCAGATATCCAGTTTGAATCACTGTACCCCTCTAGTACAGCTGGATATCTTGAATAATGCAACACGTAACTTAGCGTGTATTTCAGGTATTGTAGTACCCGATTCAACGCCTTCCAATGATCATTACTCGGATTACGGGTAAACCTAGCCAACTTGTTGACTGCATAGGCAATATCAGGTTGGGTGCAGTTTGTTATGTACATTAAACTACCAATCACCTGTGCATATTGCTTCTGGCATACGGGTAAACCACAATTTTTATCACGCTTTTGATTTCTATCTAGTGGTGCCTTTAGAGGCGAACTGTCAAACATCCCAAACTTTCTCAACACATCCTCGATGTAGTGAGACTGAGATAAGACCAGTCCGTCAGATGTCTTAGAGATCTTTATCCTTAAGATGACATCTGTAATACCCATATCCTTCATGTCGAAGCATTGTTTCAACATGTTCTTAGTCTCTAGAATCAAACTAGGACTGCTCCCTGTGATCAACACGTCGTCTATATACAGGAATATCATGACGAACAAGTTAGAGTTACATTTCATGTAGACACATTTGTCACACTCATTAATGGCGAAACCCTTCGATAATAGAGTACTATTAAATTTTTCGTGCCATTGCTTCAGGGCTTGTTTCAGCCCGTACAGAGATTTGACAAGCCGACAGACTTTCTTCTCTTGCCCTGGAACCACATACCCCTCGGGTTGGTCCATATAGATTTCTTATTCCAAATCACCATTTAGGAAGGCTGTCTTAACATCCATTTGATGTATCTCAAGGTCACGCAACGCTGCGATCGCAATGAATACCCGTATGGACGTCATCCGAGACACCGGGGAGTACGTGTCAAAATAGTCAAGGCCTTTCTTTTGCCGATAGCCCTTGACTACCAACCTGACCTTGTACTTATCTATAGACCCATCTGGTTTATACTTCCGTTTGAGTATCCACTTACAACCCAACAGTTTATTTCTCGGAGGAAGATCAACTAACTCCCAAGTATGGTTATGCAGAATGGAGTCTATTTCACTATCAATAGCTTCTTTCTAGAGCGGTGCCTCTGGAGTTGATAATGCTTTAACAATTGCCATTGGTTCATCATCAATCATATAAGCTACAAAGTCAGGACCGAAGGATTTATCCTTCCTAACCCTTTTACTTCGCCTTGGTTCCATCTCTGGAGTCTCCAAGTTCTGAGAATCTGGAATACTAGATTCCGAATATTCAGCCACTTCGAAGTCCACTAGATCTGAATCACCTAGTTCCGGGCAGTCAACGACTCCCGGTTCCTGAGAGCTTGGTTCATAACTTCGTTTACAAGAGGTTATGTCTTTTTTCTTTTTAGGAAAGGTATCTTCAAAGAATTGAGCATTCCTTGATTCCATGATTGTACCCCCGTGTATATCTGGAATATCTAACTTATGCACTAAGAAGCGATAATCACTACTATTATTTGCATATCCGATGAATATGCAATCTACAGTCTTAGGCCCAATCTTGACCTGCTTTGGCTTGGGTATTTCAACATTTGCCAAATAATCCCACGCCTTTAAATATTTATAGGTGTGTTTCTTTCCCTTCCATGATTCATATGGAGTTTTGTCCTTACCCTTATGTGGGACTCTGTTAAGAATCATATTAGCGGTAAGGATAGCTTCTCCCCACATGTTTTGGAAAAAATCGAAATTGATGAGCAAGGCATTCATCATTTCCTTCAATGTGCGGTTCTTACGTTCTGCCACACCGTTCGACTGAGGTGAGTATGGAGCCGTCGTTTGACGAACAATGCCTGATTAAGCACAATATTCCTCAAATGGCGCTACGTATTCTCCCCCTCTATCGTTACAAATTGATTTAATCCGCATGCGTAGTTGGTTCTCAACTTCTGCTTTGTAACGTTGGAACGCTTCAAAGACTTCATCCTTACTTTTAAACAAGTAAAGGTAACAATACCTTGTGCTATCATCAATGAATGTCACAAAGTACTTGTTCCCCCTAGTTTGTACAAACTTCAAATCACATATATCTGTGTGAATAAGTTCTAGAGGAGCGGTATTCCTTTCGACGAATCGAAAAGGAAGCTTTGTGAGTTTTGCCTCTACGCACACCTCACACTTATGTTGAGGGTTTATGTCGATAGACAGCAACAACTCCAACTTTATCAACCTTTGGATGGACTTGTAGTTGACATGTCCTAATCTATGATGCCATAAATTAGAGGACTTAAGCAAGTAAGAAGAAGCTTCACTATTATTGCTTGTACGTAATACAGACATGGCGTTAACTTTGAAGAGGCCTTCACAGACGAATTCTCTTCCCACAAATGTTACATTCTTAGTGATTACAAATTTATTGGACTCAAACACTAGTCTAAAACCAGCATTAACCAATAAATGACCTGAAATTAAATTTCTTCTAATCTCAGGAACATGCATCACCTCCTTCAGAGTGAGCTCCTTTCCAGAAGTCATCTTCAGGACTACCTTTTCTACCCCCAACACGTCAGATGAAACGTTGTTGCCCATGAAAAGCTTCTTGTTTGTAACCGGTGTATAAGTGGAGAATACATCTCTATTGGAACAGATGTGCCTTGTAGCACCTGTGTCCATCCACCATTGCATGAGATTCTCAACAAGGTTTGCTTCTAGCACCACCGCTGAGAACTCCTCAATCATGTCGTCCAGAAACTTGTCTTTGACGACGTTAACCTGTGGCTTGCCCTTAGCCTTGGCCTTCTCTTGTTGCTCAGTCTTGAGCTTGCGGCAGTCCTTGATCATGTGATCAGTTTTCCTATAGTGGTGCCAGTTTCCTTTGAACTTCTCCGCCGCTTGGGTCTTGCCGTCTTTCTGGAACTTGCGCTTCTTGCTTGGGTTCCCTTTGGCCTCAGCCAGATTTGCCTTTGCCTCGGCGGGTTGTTTACCCCTAGGTAAGGTCTTCTTATTATATTCCTGAATTTGGAGTTTGATAATAAGTTCTTCAAATGTCATTTCCTTTGTTTTGAGTTTTAAATAACTCATAAACTTATTCCACGAGGGAGGTAACTTTTCAATCAGTGATGCAACAAAAAACTGCTCATTTGGTTTCATACCTTCCAAATCCAGGTGATGTAGAATCAATTGGAATTCCTGCACTTGGGACATCACTGTTTTACTATCCACCATTTGAAATTTCAGAAATTTTTCAACGATGAATTTCTTAGTACTTGCATCTTGTGCATTGTACTCTTTTGCAGTTTCTCCCACAACTCTTTGGCAGTGCCTACGGTGCAATACACCGTGTAGAGAGGTTCTGACAAGCGGTTCAATATGTAATTCTTACATATAAAATCACTATGACTCCATGCATCAAGAACCATCTGTATGCCATTAATGACATGGATACATAGGCCCCCTTAAGCCGTTTCAGAAGGCGAAGGGTCTATTTCATATCCAGCTTGTGGAGGATCTTCTGTTAGAAAATGTGTCATTCCCATAACAGTCAGATAGAATAGCATCTTCTGTTGCCATCTCTTGAAGTTGGAGCCCATGAACTTTTCAGGGCGTTCACGATGGAATCCAGCGGGTGGAGGAACGACAACGTTCCCTTGAGCGGCAGTAAAGGCGTTGGATGAGCCTTGAGAAACTGAAAAGGCATTAGGTGTGCCTTGAGCAGTGGGGAAGGCAGAGGGATTGCCTTGAGTAGTAGCAGCAGCAGAATTAGAAGCAATTTGTTCTCTTCCAGTCATCTTTCTAGGTACTTACAACACAATTTTGTCTTAAAATTGTTGGGATACAATTGTTGTAGGGAACGGAAAGTAAGTAACTATTACAATGGTAAGAAAGGATAAACTAAATATTACAATAAACTGGAAATTAAGAAGTTAACAAACTGCTTGTGTGATTTGCTGAGTCGAGTGATGACACTCTGTCTTTAAGACAAGATTGCCCCGTATATCTCATTTTACATTGTCGGACAATAGTCTCCCAAGTTACAACAACAACTTAACAATTGAGCAAAGGAAACTCAAGTGTTACTCTTGAAGAACTTTGAGTATTGTAACTTTGCTAAAGAGGAAAAAGATGAATTCAGAAAATCAGGAGTATTTTCTAAGGGTTGAGTGGTGTTCTTCAATTGAGCCAAATGCCTCAATGTATAGTGTAAGGGGAAGACTCCTCAACTAGCCAACTAATGGCCTTCAACAGCGCCATGTAATGAGACTTAATTGAGGGGTTACATTCAACCAACTAATGACTGAATTCATGTGTCAAGTAATGGAGAATCAATGCTCCAAAATCAGCCTAAAGGTCAGAACTTTCCAACTTTCCGTCGCAGCATTCTGCCTCCGAAGCGCCGCGACTCTGTGAATTAGCGTCGCGACGCCACGACTCCAGTGACTGGCCAACCAATTAGCGTTGCGGCTCTGACGGGGCTGGGCTGCGGCGATTTTCGACACGTTTCATCTTACACTTCTTCTTTCTTTTACCAACGTGGAATACGTTGTCATTTGACCAATAACCGTCCAGAATTCTATGTCTCAAACGTATTACATATGTACCAATATTTCTTTCACTAATGAAATTTGCGATACTTGGCACTACGTGTGCACGTGTGTGGAAACGACGTTTCCGACATGTGGGCCCTAATTGTTCGTGTTATAAATTAATGAGATATACTTAATTCCACATTAGTAAATTTCCAACACAAACTACAGAAAAACTACTCTCAATTTTGAATATATATATCTGAAGTACGGGTATGTAAGAAATTATGACTTTGGCAAGCCAAAATTCTTATATGTATGTTGGAAGTTTGTTTTGATAAGCAATATGTCAAACTTAAGATAAAATTTCTAACTTCAGATGCAAATTTTTGCAACTTCAGTCTCAAGTGGATAAACTTACAGAAATTTTATGTACTTAGGTCGTGGCTTTAATGGAGTCCACAAATTTGACTATCTCTGCATTTGCGCCCTCTTGTTTTTCTGCAACCCATACTCTTCTGCAACTTCTTTATGAATTTTTCTATTTAACATCATATCATTAACTAGATCTCTCAGTTGCGTAAGATTCATGATTGAAAAATTGTCGAAGAGCATCAAATAGATTCCTCTTCTGCAAGTGAGTTTCACAATAAACACCATAGTTCTTCAGTTTTGGAAGATTTAAATAGATATTTGAGTTGGAAATTCAAAGTTGATGGTTGATTATTATTAAAATCGTCTAAGCCATGATTATTTGTTCCTAAACCTTTCATTTAAACATTGATTTAGTGATCTGTTGAAGGATTTCAAAACTTCATTAATGGTCCTTAGAACGTGTTGAAGAAGACAAAGTGTGTCTTCTTTATCTGGTGTCATTTTGACTAAATAGGTGATTGGGGATTGTTTGTGTTGGTGTTTGAAGACTTTGTTTCAAAATTGAGATTATATAGGACGCATTTGAGGCGGTTTCATCAAAATTGAAATTGTAAGATGTAACAATGCTCCAGGTCATTTTGAGTTTTTTCCTCTTTTTACTAAATTTATCCTTATCATAGGTTTAAAATGATGTTCGTGACTTGCGATGATGAATGACATGAGTTCTGAGGCAATCATGCACGTATCAGAGGAGAATTTGTGAAATTTGAAGTTTCTAAGTTAAGGAATTAAGGAAGTTGGACTAAGTTCAACACCGAGGGTTAACGAGTTAAATGAGAGATTCGTCGATTCCATTAGGTTTGTAATGTGATTTATAACTTAGTCAAGTCGTTAGTTTGAGCCCCGGGGGGTTCAAATGTCATTGGTTGAGAAACTAGTTAAGATTTTGGAGTTGATCGCGGTCAATATCGGGTAAAGACAACCTCTTTTGGGTATTTTGAGTGTGTGAGTCAGGTCAGGAACGTGTTTTATGAATGAAATGCATATCTGGTTTGTGCTTGAGAGTTTCCGGATGAGATTCGAGTGTTGAATCAAAATTATGAGTTGTTTTAATATTATTACTGAAAAATAAGGCAAAGTATCGTTAGTGTGTAAAACATGTTATAATATATATATATATTGCTTTTGCGTAAACTGAGGCTTTCATTAATTTGATAAAAGTACAAACTGTGGTCCTGACTCGGATCAACATCGAGTCATTTCCGTTTTTGAACAACACATCGGAAAGTAAAGACATAAATGGTGGATACTCGGGCCTCAGCCGATTTCCACCAATTTTGGAAAACAAATTTAAAATTTCTATTTACCGAGTAGACAAAAGAGGGGTAGAGGTCTAGTTGGTCAGCTGCTCATATGGGTCTGCGTCGCGGATGGTGGGTGCTTCAAAGCATTCCTCTAGTATAGCGACATACTTTTCTTCCCGGGACATCATCCCTAAACCTTCTTCTGAGTCCCCGTCGTTGTGCATGGGTATGCAGACCAAAAATGATTGGAAGAGACCCGGGAAAGGCTTTCTCATTTGTAAAGGACCTCTCTTTTCTGTTCAATGTAAGAAGCTTTATCGGATCTTGGTATGTACCCAAAGCCAAAGTGATATTTATTACTCGAAATTGACACTAGTTCTCGGTTGCTTTGGAGCTCTCATCCTAGACCTTTATCGAGCTCGAACTCATTCTGGAGCACAATTATTTTATAGTCCGGTGGCATTGGAATTTCTTTATCATTCCCTTAGTTGGCGGATCCTACAAGTTCCACTACGTGGAAGTCTGTATTTGTCGGGACTACTTCTATTACAAACACAAAGTTGTTGGGATAGTTGTGAATACTACCCGCTCTATGGATTACAACCTCATGGTCTTCCCAGATGAACTTCAGAGATTGGTGGAGTGATGATGGCACTGCTCCGACCATGTATATCCATGGTCTTCCCAGTAGGAGATTATATTTGGCATTGATGTTCATAACTTAAAATTCAGTGGTGCACTCAGCGGGCCCCATTTATATATTGATGTCTACTTCACCCGCGGGATCACGTTGTGCGCCGTCAAAAGTTCTTACATTAGTACGATTCTGGAATATTTTCCCAATCTCATAGCCCAACTGCTTCAAAGTAGACTCGAGGAATATATTAAGACCATCCCCATTGTCAACAAGTACTTAGGAGATAACATTGCCCCTGCATTTGATGGTGATGTAAATGGCCTTGTTATGAGTCATTCCTTATCTTGGCAATTCATCAGTAGTGAATGAAATATGACGTGCTCTGATGATGTGGCCTACTATGTCGGCCAATGTTTCACTACTTGTCCCTGCTGGGATGTGGACTTCATCCAGCACTTTCATTAAGGCCTGATGATGTTGTGTAGAACTCAAAAGTAGTGACATCACTGATATTTTGGCCGGTGTTTTCTGCAAGTGTTCAATAATGGAGTAATCTTTTGCCTGCATTCTGCTCCAAAAATCTTCGGCCTCCCCATCGGTGATGGGTCTTCTTTTATTAGTTTCTTTGCAGGGTGCTCCTTGCGCCAATTCTTTGAGAGTGTAAATCTTCCCAATCTCGTCATTCCTTGAGCGACGGCTGCGAGCTCTTTCCTAGGAGCCGAAATCACTACTTGTGGTACTTGGACCACATATGGTTTCTTTAGAGCTGGAATCAGTATTTTGAATTGCGGCCGCCCTTGCAGTGTGAGAGAGGCGATCGTACACTCTAGACTTTCAATACCCTCTTGGGCCAACAGTTGGCATATAGCCCAATCCTCTTCCCTTTCGATCATGTGTATATGGTTAGTATCATTATTAGGAAGGAAATTGTGTTCACATTTGGCACGGCAGCCTCCAAAATGATCTCTCGTTTGTCAATCAAATCCTATAACTTATGCTTTAGATCGATGAAATCTTTTGTTGTGTTCCCATTCCCTCCGGAATGGTAAGCACAAGTTTAGTCAGCTCTGTAAAAGCGACTTCCTGGGTTGGCAGGCTTTGGCGGCACAATTTTGATGAGACCGACGACGTTTAGTTTGGCGAACAGACTGGTTCACCTTTCTGGAAGCAGATGAATATCCAAGGAGGCTTTTTCTCAAAATTCAGACATGGCAAGTCATATGTAGTTAAAGGCGGTTGATTATGGTGATTTTGCTAGTTTAGAGGCGTTTGATATATGGGTGTGGGAATATGATAGTTTGGAGATGGAACTTGGTAAGTGGGTATAGGTATTTGGTAATTTGGCTATGGAGCTTGGTAGTTGGGCTCGCGTAATATACTAGCACAGAGATGTAGGGTGACGACATGTAATTGCTCGGAAAAGGAGATTGGTATATGTTGAAGGATGATTGTGATCCTTCATTTCTACGACTCCTCGGGCTAGAGGTGTGAGAGATGTTTGCCACGTCATCTTTCTTCTTCTTTGCGGATCTGGTGGAGCTTGATGCGCCAGCTTTGTTGATAATGCTGACGATTTTTCCCATTTTGAGGACATCTTCTATTGCCTCTCCCATTCTGACTAAATCAACGAATAGTCTCCCGGCCATTGCCAACATTCGATCGTAGCAGTCCAACTTCTAAGATTTGATGAATGCTAAAACTAGTTCTTCCTCACTCATTGGAGGCTGCACTCGGGAGACTTCGGCCCTCCACCTGCTTGCATATTCGCAATAGGTTTCTGTCAATTTTTGCCTAATCTTTTCCAAAGAATAGCGATCAAGCACGTTTTCCACATTGAAGCAGAATCTGTCCATGAAAGCCTTGACCATTTCTTCCCGTGAGTCCCAATGACGAATATCTTGTGATGTGAACCATTCCAGGCTTTTCCTATGAGACTTCGGCTGAAAAGCCTTATTAACAGTGCCTCATTTCCCTTGGCGCCGACCATTTGGTCTCAATAGGCTCTCAGATGATCTTTGGGATTTCTCGTGCCATTGAATAACTCAAATTTGGGTACTTTGAAGCCCTCCAACAAATCCAAATATGGATGCATGAATATGTCATCATAACTCAGTCCCGTTTCTTTACGGAAGCCTTTGTTAGCCTTTTCGAATATGTCCATTATTTTTTGTTCTATCTTTTTGTCTCAACGGTCTTGCTCGGACCTCTATGACTTTTCCATTTCCTCGCAATTCTGGCGAGGAGTCAATGGGAGTGATTGGAGTATGAAGGGATACAGTAGGGTGCACGGGGCGACTTTTGGGAGTGCCCACAACTCTAGGGGTAGTGTGGGTAGTAGCGTTTACGTGGATACTGGGGTCAGCATAAGTAGGTGGTGCCTGAAATGCAGGCACTGAATGGAAAGTCCCAGCTATGTGGGTGGCATTTTCTGGAGGTGGTGTTTGGTATAAAGTATCGGTGTGGGTGTTTGGAAAATGTTAAGGTATGGGTGAATTCAGAGATATAAAAGTTTGTGGAGGCATTCTTGCCTCAGTAACAGTTGCTTCTCTGGCAGCGTTGATTGCTTCATTTCTCGCGACCTGTTCTTGAAGGTCAACGACTTTCTTAAATAGCAGAGTGATCACGCCCTCGAAGTGCTAGGCGTTTTGGAGATCTTGAGGCACAACGTCCTTAATCAAAGCATTCTTGCTATGAGCATCCTTAGGAGTACCAATCATGTTGCTTGGTTTTCTTGATTTAGGAATGGTACCGCGACTTTAGATCTGGTGAAATATGCCAATGTATCATAACGTATCGACCTTCTTCTATAAGAAAAAAATAACTCAAAAGCAAACAATGTTAGTATATTATTTGGAAATCAATAACCCAAGATATCACACATAAGTTGCAAATAAAGAACATAGACTCATGTATTTGATCCGAACTCTAGATTGATTTTTCCATGCCTGGGTTATTTTAGTCATTTTGGCCAATTTGGATTTTAGGGTTTCGATTGTACTAACTATGGTTGATTTTCCA